>CM053793.1:39134438-41534438 GCA_028749045.1 Cupressus sempervirens | reverse complement strand
ATAAAGATAAAAGAAACCAAACATAATGAACAACAAAAATAAATAAATTAATTAATTAATTAAAAAGGAAGAAAAAAGCAAGAAAAAGCGTAAAAAGAAAGAAGGGAGGAGGAACCAAGAAAAGAGAGGACAAGACATCAAACATGAAAGGGTCCAAAAATCTGCTCTAGCAGAGCACTCATCTGCAACCAAACACCATATTTGTCTCGAGAGCACCCAAATCCTTGTCAAGGAAGATAACTACTTCAAGAGAAAGTTAATGGAAGCCATTGAAATTAACCACCATCCCCTTAATCTTAATCGAGAGGATGGTTGGTCTTTGAGCCAGTCTTGGCAACCATTATTAAGTTCGCTGGATAGTCGTCACCATCCTTGAGCGTCCCCCCTCCCTGTCCTTTCTCTGGTCTTCTTCGCTGGTCTTGCTCGCTCCTCTGCCTCTTGTGTTGCCTATCCTTTGTGTCGTGGCTCTCCCCCTTCTTGTTCTCCGCCTCAACCTCCCCCGTCTTGTCCTCTCTTTTCTTATTTCCTCCTCCCTTCTTTCTTTTTATGCTTTTTCTTTCTTTTTTCTTCCTTTTTAATTAATTAATTAATTTATTTGTTTTTGTTGTTCATTATGTTTGGTGTCTTTTCTCTTTATCATTGTGTCATGCTCCTTGTTTCTTTTCTTCTTTATATATATATATATATATATATATATATATATATATTCATTTTCTTCATTATAATAGTATATTTATTATTTCTATGCTTTAGTTGCTTTCTTTCTTTTTTCTTTAGTTCTTCTTCCTTGGTAGTTTTTTATTATTATTCTTTCTGTGGTTCTTTTTGTTTGGTGCAATTTTTTTCTTCGTGCCCCTTTGCTTATATATATATATATATATATATATATATATATATATATATATATATATATATATATATATATATATACTATGCTATAATAGTATTAATATATATTATTATTATCTCCTTAGTATTAATATATAGTTTTAGTAACATTTTTTATAGCTTTCATAGTTTTTTATGTTTACTATTTTATTTTTTATTTTTTATTATTGCAACTTTAATAGGTTTAATAGTTGGTATTAATATATACATTAGTACTAGTCCATATAGTATTAATATATATATTATTTTTATAGCTATAGTATTATATATATTTCATTATTATTCCACTATAGTAATTTTTTTTGCCATAGATACAATAGTATTTACATTTATTTTTTATTTATATTATTATTATTATGCTTTATTATTATTATGCTTTACTTTTTAATAACTCTAATTCTTTGCATGGGAGGTTCTTACACTTGCTCTAGTTTAGGTTCTTTTTATTTTGTCTCTTGTTTTTTATTTCCTAGGGGTAATGTCAATTTTTACTCCTTATTTTTAAGTTTCTTCTTCATTTTCTCTCCCATGGGTTCCCCCTTTTAGCTTTTTTACTTTTTTATTTTTATTTTATTGTCTTCTCCTCTATCCACCTCACTTTCTTCCAACTTTTTCCCTTATTAACCCCTAGACTGGCTTGATATGCTCACTTTTTCATTCTTGCATTCTCTCATCCTGATGATGGATCACAGAGTGTGATCCGAAACGTTGATGCTAAAAAAATAAACACAATCAAATCCAGAAGAAAAATATTAAAAAGTCTAATGGATTGTGGAAACCTAATCAAATTGAGAAACCATAATTTTACTTTGAAAATGTTTTATCAAGAAAAGGATACAGTCATAAAAAGACAAGCTTTTATTCATGAAACATAAAAAGTCTTTTTGTCTAAAATAAAGGATGATGATTTTCTTGAATGCATCACATTAAAGCTCAATATTGTGCGAGTGTGATGGCAACACAACCCAAGAACAGAATGGACACAACAAAAAAGGGGAAATTATATTAACTGACAAAATAAGCTAGTACAAATAGTACAGAGAAAATAAACTTCAAAACATGCCCTAAGGGCTTACAATAGCATAAATCTAGAGATAATTTCTCCTTTCAGTACCTCCTCTCAAACTCCACTCCAAACTGCCTTTTACAATGCCAAAAATCTCCTTAAATAGACCCCGGAGGGTTAAGGAATGGGATTACATTCTAGAAAGTGCTAGTAGTTACCCACCGACCAAATAGAAGGTTTCGAAAGCTGCGGTAGAAGTCAGCACAAATCTAGAAGAATCCAGAAACGGTAATCAAACTTTCGGGAGGCATAACTTTTGAATCGTAGCTCCGATTGACAAACCATTTACATTTTCAAAAAGCTCTCAAAGCACTCTATAGCCCTATGGACTAGCTTCGCTTATCCCCCATTTTTTGACCCTTTTCAAGGTCATTTAATGCCCCTAACCTGACTTTGAAGCATTCTTAGGAGGTCTCAAAAACTCAAAAAACTACAATAGCTTTCAAACCGTGGGGCCTATTGACCTGATTCTTTTTCTAGAATGCTCTAAATCATGATTACATTCATCTAGCCAATTCACACCTTCTAGTTTACCAAAATGATGGCCCAATTACATGCTCCTATTTTTTCAAGATTTTCAAACACACTGATAGTGGAACTGTGAGAGTTGGAACCTTTATTTGACCCAAATGGGTATCCAAAAATGAAAACACATGAAACAAAAACTAAGTCTAAGTATTTTTGTTTGGGTGACACAGGATTGCCCTTATACCTCTGGATGCTCCTGCATTAGACACCCAGGGTAGATTGAAAAGTGACCCTGTCACTTTATGAATGGTAGAGGAAATCCCAAATGGGAAACCTCAACTGCTGAAATCCAAGTTGAGTCCTTGATCGATCGTCCTTTCCATTTGACCAAATACTCTTCATACTACCTATTTTTGGTACTCCTACCCACACGATGATCTAGAATGTCTTCTATCTACTCCTTCTTAGAAGCAAGAATTGGACATGGCTCTAACACTAGCTCCTCATATGCACTATCATCATGATACTCTATTAAATGGGAAATGTTGAAAATGGGAGAAATGTGAATACCATCTGGCAGCTCCACCTCATATGCATTTCCTGAGTCATGTTTCTTCAAAATTTTGCAGGGGCCAAATTTCTTCATTTTCAGTTTGTTGTAAGTACTAGCTAGAAATCTTTCTTTTCGTAAGTGCACCATGACTAAATCTCCTACTTGGAATTCCTTATGTCTTCTCCTTTTGTCAGCCCTAGCTTTATACTCTTGATTCATCTTGGTAATGTGTGCTTGAACCTCCTCATGTAGATGCCTGATATGTTCAGCAAATTCCTCAGCTTCAACACTTGTCCCCTCCCCATGTTCTATCTTCCTTAGCTTTGGTGCAGTCCTTGGGCTACTCCCATATACAATTTGGAATGGTGATTTTCTAGTACTCCTATTTATAGAGTTATTGTAAGAAAACTCTACTTTTGGTAGAATCAAATCCCATCCCTTGGGCTTATACCCAACTAAACATCTTAGCAAATTGCCTAGACTTCTATTTACCACTTCTATTTGGTCGTTAATCTGTGGGTGATGCGTGGAACTGAATTTCAAGTCTATTCTCAACTTCTTCCACAATGTCCTCCAGAAATACCCCACAAATTTAGTTTCTCTATCAGAAACTATACTCCTTGGAAGACCATGTAGTCTTACCACCTCTTTGAAAAACAAGTCTGCAATATGGATAGCATCATGAGTTTTGTGGCATGGAATGAAATATGCCATTTTGGAGAACCTATAAACCACCACGAATACTGAGTCATTACCCCTTTGTGTTCTTGGCAATCCAAGAACAAAATCCATACTTATGTCCTCTCATGGCCTTGATGGAATAGGCAATGGCTGATATAGGCCAGTATTGTGACTAAACCCCTTGGCAACTTGACAAACCTGGCAACTCTGTACAAAATTCTTCACATCCTGTGAAATTTGAGGCCAAAAATAATGTTCTCTAAGAATGGAAATTGTCTTATCTCGACCAAAATGTCTTGCCATCCCTCCACTATGTTTCTCCTTAATCAGATTTTCCCTCATGGAACTCCTTGGAATGCACAATTGACTACCCTTGAACAACATGCCATCCTGAATCAAATACTCTAACCACTTGGTTCTATCTACAATAATAGGCTCTTTACAAGCTTTCCATGCTTTAGCAAAATCAATATCCTCAGGGTACAAATTCTTGAGTTCATCAAACCCAACTACTTCAACCTGCATTACTATAAGTAACAACTGTCTCCTACTTAGTGCATCTACAACCCTATTATATTTTCCACTTCTATGCTTCAACACAAATGTATAGCTCTGCAATAACTCTACCCACTTCATATGCCTCTGATTCAATTTACCTTGGCTATTTAGGTACTGTAATGCCTGATGATCAGTATATAAAAAAAATTCCTTTGGCAATAAATAATGCCTCCATTTCTTTAAGGCCTAAACTATTGCATAGAACTATTGATCATAAACATAATACTTGTTCTTTGCATCATTCAATTTTTCACTAAAATATGCAATAGGCTTACCTTCTTGGCTTAATATAGCCCCAATAGCACTGCCACTAGCATCACAATCCACCTGGAAAACCTTTCTAAAATCTGGAAGTGCCAACATAGGTTGTTCTGTTACCTTCTTCTTTAGCAATTCAAAACTTCTCACAGCTATTGCAGTCCATTTGAACTCTTTTCTATCCCCTCTTATTGTATCAGTTAGGGGTGCACATATGCCACTGGAATTCTTAATAAACTTCCTGTAAAAACTAACCAGACCATGAAATGATCTTACCTCAGTAGAAGACCTTGGAGTAGGCCATTCCAAGATGGCTTTTACCTTCTACAAATCCATTTTGAGACCTTTGGGTGATATAACAAACCCCAAATAGACTAACTCCCTTTTTGCAAAGATACACTTCTTCATATTAATTAACAGTTTATCTTCCCTTAGCCTTTCAAGGACACTACACATATGCAGTAAATGTTCTTCCAAAGTCTTGCTAAAAATTAAAATATCATCCAAATAAACAATAACAAATTTTCCCAAGAACTTCTTAAGTACCTCATTCATGACCCGCATGAAGGTGCTTGGGGCGTTCGCCAATCCAAAGGGCATGACTAACCACTCATAAAGACCCTCCTTGGTCTTGAAGGCTTTTTTCCACTCATATTCTTCTTGAATCCATATCTGGTGATAAACACTCTTCAGATCTATCTTTGTGAAGTACTGAGCTCCACTCAAGCAGTCCATAAGATCATCCATCCTTGGAAAAGGAAACCGGTACTTGATGGTGATCCTATTTATAGCTCAAGAATCTGTGCACATCCCCCACTCTCCATCCTTCTTTGGTGCAAGTACTATAGGTACTACACATGGACTCAAGCTCTCTCGAATCTAGCCCTTCCTCAACAGCAGCTGAACGTGTCTATTTAGCTCCTCTATTTTAGTAGGAGTCATCTTGTGAGCAGCCTAGTTAGGCAAACTAGCTCCTAGAATCAGATCTATCTGATGACTGATTTGCCTTGCTAGTGGCAATCCATCTGGAACATTATCAAAGATAATATCTCCAAACTACCCTAGTAAATTTGAAACTTCAAGTGGTATTTCACTACTACCTTCTTTATCTTTCCTGCCATCTAAAAACTTCCTTTCATCAACAAGACAAATCCTAGCACTGCTACATACATTTTCACCTTTCTTTTTCATGGGCTTCAATTTGTGGCGAACTCCATCTTTTGTCAGAGAGTATGTGTTTGCATGCCCATCATGTACTGCATGTCAATCAAACTACCATGGCCTACCCAACAATAGATGGCAAACATCCATCAAAATAACATCACAGAGACAGAAGATGCCTCCATGAAGAGAGCATGGAAGAAGGGCCAGAGCTATTAATCATGAGGAGGTTAGAGCTCTCCAAAGGTAGGTACAGGCATTGCAAGAGGAGCTCCGTAGAGGAGCAAATGTTGCCGCAGGTGATGACAGTGAGGATGACAATGAAGAAGAAGAAATGGGACTAAAAGGGGAATTTGAGGGGGAAGTTTTGAATCATGCAGAGGAAAGGCTTTTTAGGGCCATTACTAAGTTTGGGAAAAGACCTACAATTGAAGTGGGTGTATTTTTAGAAAAACTAAAACTATATGAGTTGATCGATTGGATCAATGAACTGGAAGAATACTTTGAGTATGAGGATATCAGGGACCCAGATAGGCTTAAGTTTGCAAAGGTCAAACTGAAAGGCCATGCCAAAATTTGGTGGCAAGAGGTTCAAGTGGAAAGAAATAGAAGAGGAAAGGAGAAGATCATAACATGGGATCGCATGGTGGACAAATTGAAGAAGCAGTTCATTCGTGTGGACTACAAGCTTGATTTGTTTAAGAAGATGCATGGGTTAAAGCAAGCAGGAAGATCAGTCCAAGAATATACAGAGGAATTTTACCGACTCTTGATTAGAGTGCGGCATGAAAAATCAAATAAGGAGAAGGTTTCTCGTTATATCAGTGGGTTGCGATCTAGCATCCAGGAGGAATTAAGTCTGGTAAGAATGACCAGCATTGAAGAGGCATACCAGTTTTCCCTATGAGTTGAAGAGAAGCTAAATAAAAGGTTTGAAGGAAGACAAAGAGGGTGCGGTCAAGGAGGAAGGGGAAGTGGTAGATCATTTGGAGGCCACAATGAAACTCAAAAGAAAAATGAAGATGTGGGTACTAGCAGGAACCAGAGGAATGAGGATTTCAACTGCTCCCATGATCAAGACTTTGGAAATCAGAGAGGAAGAAGTAGAGGATGTGGACAAGGAAGAGGAGGCTTCCATGGTACCTGTTGCCATTGCAATGAAGAAGGTCATCGTGCCTTTGAATTTCCTTGATCGATAAGGAAGGATAGATAGCAGAGCTAAGGGCCAAGCTAGGGTTGCTCATGTGGATGAGGATGCACAATCATCACATTCAGAGGATGCAGAAAGAGGAGAGACCTTGGTAAATGAAAGAGTCCTACTAAGTGGTGACATTGAACCAGGACAATGGAGGAGTTTGTTCCGTACCAGATGCAAGTGTGAGGATAAATGTTGTGACATGATCATTTATGGTGGTAGCACGGATAACTTGGTATCAGAAGAGATGGTCTCTAAGCTAAAGCTCAAGAGGGATAAACATTTCCAACCTTATTGGATTGCTTGGGTAAAAGATGATCATAAGGTCCTGGTAAGTGAACAATGTTTAGTGAAATTCAAAATTGGGAGTTACCATGATGAAGTTCTCTATGATGTTATTCCGATGGATGTTTGCCATCTATTGTTGGGTAGACCATGGTAGTTTGATAGAAATGTTGTACATGAAGAACATGCAAAGACATACTCTCTGACAAAGGATGGAGTTTGCCACAAATTGAAGCCCATGAAAAAGGAAGGTGAAAAGGTATGTAGCAGTACTAGGATTTGTCTTGTTGATGGAAGGAAGTTTTTAGATGGCATGAAACATCAGCATATGTGTTATGCTTTGATTCCTAGGAAAGATAAAGAAGGTAGTAGTGAAATACCACTTGAAGTTTCAAATTTACTAGGTGATTTTTGAGATATTATCTCTGATAATGTTCTAGATGGATTACCACCAGTAAGGCAAATCAGTCATCAGATAGATCTGATTCCAGGAGCTAGTTTTCCTAACAAGGCTGCTCATAGGATGACTCCCACTGAAACAGAGGAGCTAAATAGACAGGTTCAGGAGCTATTGAGGAAGGGCTTGATTTGAGAGAGCCTGAGTCCATGTGTAGTACCTGCAGTACTTGCACCAAAGAAGGATGGAGAGTGGAGGATGTGTGCAGATTCTTGAGCTGTAAATAGGATAACCATCAAGTACCAGTTTCCTTTGCCAAGAATGGATGATCTTATGGACTACTTGAGTGGAGCTCAGTACTTCAAAAAGATAGATCTAAAGAGTGGTTATCACCAGATACGGATTCAAGAAGGAGATGAGTGGAAAATAGCCTTCAAGAACAAGGAGAGTCTTTATGAGTGGTTAGTCATGCCCTTGGATTGATGAACGCCCCAAGCACCTTCATGCAGCTCATGAATGAGGTACTTAAGAAGTTCTTGGGAAAATTTGTTATTGTTTATTTGGATGATATTTTAATTTTCAGCAAGACTTTGGAAGAACATTTATTGCATATTTGTAGTGTCCTTGAAAGGCTAAGGGAAGAGAAACTATTAATTAATCTGAAGAATTATATCTTTGCTAAAAGGGAGTTAGTCTATTTGGGGTTTGTTATATCACCCAAAGGTCTCAAAATGGATCTAGAGAAGGTAAAAGCCATCTCGAAATGGCCTACTCCAAGGTCTGCTACTAAGGTAAGATCATTTCATGGTCTGGTTAGTTTTTACAGGAAGATTATTATGAATTTCAGTGGCATATGTACACCCCTAACTGATACAATAAGAGGGGATAGAAAAGAGTTCAAATGGACTGCAGTAGCTACGAGAAGTTTTGAATTCGCTAAGAAGAAGGTGATAGAACAGCCTATGTTGGCACTTCCAAATTTTAGAAAAGTGTTCTAGGTGGATTGTGATGCTAGTGGGAGCGCTATTGGGGCTGTATTAAGCCAAGAAGGTAAGCCTATTGCATATTTTAGTGAAAAATTGAATGATGCAAAGAAGAAGTATTCTGTTTATGATCAAGAGTTCTATGCAATAGTTCAGGCCTTAAAGAAATGGAGGCATTATTTACTGCCAAAGGAATTTTTTTTGTATACTGATCATCAGGCATTAGAGTACCTAAATAGCCAAGGTAAATTGAATCAGAGGCATATGAAGTGGGTAGAGTTCTTACGGAGCTATACATTTTTGTTGAAGCATAGAAGTGGAAAATCTAACAGGGTTGCAGATGCACTAAGTAGTAGATGGTTATTGCTTACAGTTATGCAGGTTGAAGTAGTTGGGTTTGATGAACTCAAGAATTTGTACCCTAAGGATCTTGATTTTGCTGAAGCATGGAAAGCTTGTAAAGAGCCTGTTCCTGTAGATAGAACCAAGTGGTTAGACTATTTGATTCAGGATGGCATGTTGTTCAAGGGTAGTCAATTGTGCATTCCAAGGAGTTCCATGAGGGAAAATGTGATTAAGGAGAAACATAGTGGAGGGACAGTAGGACATTTTGGTCAAGATAAGACCATTGCCATTCTGAGAGAACATTATTTTTGGCCTCAAATGTCACAGGATGTGAAAAGGTTTGTACAATGTTATCAAGTTTGTCAAGTTGCTAAGGGATTTAGCCACAATACTGGACTATATCAGCCATTGCCTATTCCATCAAAGCCATGGGAGGACATAAGTATGGATTTTGTTCTTGGATTGCCGAGGACACAAAGGGGTAATGACTCAGTATTTTTGGTTGTTGATAGGTTCTCCAAAATGGCACATTTCATTCCATGCCACAAAACTCATGATGTTGTCCATATTGCAGACTTGTTCTTCAAAGAGGTGGTAAGACTACATGGTCTTCCAAGGAGTATAGTTTCTTATAGAGATACTAAATTTGTGGGGTATTTTTGGAAGACATTGTGAAAAAAGTTGAGAATAGACTTGAAATTTAGTTCCACGCATCACCCACAAACTGACGGCAAAACAGAAGTGGTAAACAGAAGTTTGGGCAATTTGCTGAGATGTTTAGTTGGGGATAAGCCCAAGGGATGGGATTTGATTCTACCATAGGAAGAGTTTGCTTATAATAAATCTGTAAATAGGAGTATTGGAAAATCACCATTCCAAATTGTATATGGGAGTAGCCCAAGGACTGCACCAAAGCTGAGGAAGATAGAACAAGGGGAGAGGACAAGTGCTAAAGCTAAGGAATTTGTTGAACATATCAAGCATCTACATGAGGAGGTTCAAGAAAACATTACCAAGATGAATCAAGAGTATAAAGCTAGGGCTGATCAAAGGAGAAGACATGAGGAATTCCAAGTAGGGGATCTAGTCATGGTGCACTTACGAAAAGAAAGATTTCTAGCCGGTACTTACAACAAGCTGAAAATGAAGAAATTTGGCCCCAGAAAATTCTGAAGAAACATGACTCAGGAAATGCATACGAGGTGGAGCTGCCAGATGGTGTTCACATTTCTCCTATTTTCAACATTGCAGACTTAACAGAGTATCATGATGATGGTGCAAATGAGGAGCTGGTGTTAGAGCAATGTCCAATTATTGCTTCTAAGAAGGAGGAGATAGAAGACATTCTAGATCATCGTGTGGGTAGGAGTACTAGAAACAGGTAGTATGAAGAGTATTTGGTCAAATGGAAAGGACGATCGATCAAGGACTCAACTTGGATTTTAGTAGCCGAGGTTTCCCATTTGGGATTTCCTCTACCATTCATAAAGTGATAGGGTCACTTTTCAATCTACTCTGGGTGTCTGATGTAGGAGCATCTAGAGGTTTAAGGGAAATCCTATGTCACCCAAAAAAATATACTTAGACTTAGTTTTTGTTTCATGTGTTTTCATTTTTGGATACCCATTTGGGTCAAATAAAGGTTCCAACTCTCATAGTTCCACTATCAATGTTCGTGTAAATCTCAAAAAAATAGGAGTATGTAATTGAGCCATCATTTTGGTGAACTAGGAGGTGTAAATTTGCTAGATGAATGTAATTGTAATTTAGAGCATTCCATAAAAAGAATCAAGTCAAAAGGCCCCACGGTTTGAAAGTTATTGCAATTTTTTAGATTATGGAGACCTCCTAAGAATGCTTCAAAGTAAGGTTAGGGGCATTAAATGACCTTGAAAAGGGCCAAAAAATGGGGAAAAAGTAGAGCTTGTCCATAGGGCTATAGAGCGCTTTGCAAGCTTTTCAAAAATGTAAATGGTTCATCAATCGGAGCTATGGTTCAAAAGTTATGCCTCCCAGAAGTTCGGTTACCATTTTTGGATTCTTCTAGATTTGCGTCGACTTCTAACATAGCTTCTAGAACCTTCTATTTGGTCGGTGGATGCCTACTAGCACTTTCTAGAATGTAATCCTAGTCCTTAACCCTTCGGGGTCTATTTAAGGAGATTTTTGGCATTGTAAAAGGCAGTTCGGAGTGGAGTTTGAGAGGAGTTACTGACAGGAGAAATTATCTCTAGATTTATGCTATTGTAAGCCCTTAGGGCATGTTTTGAAGTTTATTTTCTCTGTATTGTTTGTACTAGCTTATTTTCTCAGTTAATATAATTTTCACTTTTCTATTGTGTCCATTCTATGTGGGTTGTGTCTCCATCAGTCTAACAGATCTGGGTAAAATTGGATTGTCAAATTAGAAAATCCCAATGTTGGTCAGTATAAGTTTACATACATATAGGGAAAACTCTATAGTAAACATGAGGTGTTTACCCAAACCACAATTTACCCACATTATTGTTTACCCAAAATTTTTTGTTTACCCAAAATCATTTTTTTACCCAATCTGTGGTTTAGCTAAATCTATTATTTACCCAATCTGTTGTTTACCCAAAAACAAGTATTTACCTACAATCTACTATTTACCCAGTCAATTGTTTACCCATGTTTTTGTTTACTTATAAAAATGGTGTTTCAATTGTCTCTTTTATTATTATCAACATGTCACATTTAAAGTTTCGTTTATCAATTGTCACTTATTACAATTATCCATTGGTTATAATAAATGTTGTTTCAATTAATGCTATATAATTATCAACAATTTTTTTCAATAATGCAATGGATTGGTTGCTTATTTTTAGAAGTTAGCAATATCTTTAGATGGAGCTTTTGTGCATAGTTGACATCCTACTTACATCTGGAACAATGGGCATCATCTTCATCTAGTACTCCATAACCTTCAAATTTTTGTTGGCATTTTGGATAGAAAGCACTTTAAAATAATCTCTAACTTGTCCAAAGAAAGAAGTGTTGATGAGTATTAGTTTTCTTAATCCATTAATTGTATGTCGCTAATATCTTCCACATGTAGTTGGATCCTTCTAGACTAATAGGTCATTGTCAATATCTATGCAGTCAATCATCTTATTTTTGGGCAGTCTTTCTTGATGCAATTTGTGTAAATATCAAAGAGTTGTCATTAGAGGATTCCATTTTTGTTCAGCACTAGTAAAAGTGAGAAAAAAATGTAGGAGGTCCAAGCTAACGTATCATTGCAAAGACATTTTTTTTCAATTGGTTCATATACTCTGGGGATATTTTGATTCTTTTAAAATCAATACATCCAATATTGGATTTTAATATTTTTTCTAAGTTAGGTTTTTGTTTAACATCCTTTACAACCAACTTCCTTCCTTTTAATTATCCTTTTCTAATTCGAATGCACATTGTTGACAAAACTTGTTGTATCAATACTTTTATTATTTTCAAAAAGAGATTTGTTGTATGGAGTGCAAAACCTTGATGTTAATGTAGTAGTTCCCATTGTGTTATTTTTTGATAGCTAGTTTGTTCTAGGTGCAATCAAATAACATAGTTGTAAATCTTTACAAATCTAGAACAAATGTTTTTTTACCATATTTTAATATAATATATTTACATATCTTCTATTTTAAATAAAGAGGAACACAATTTTTAGTTTTCCCCAAATTCTAATATAAGTTTAAGTAGTTATTTTTTGTTTATTGAGTTTCTTATCTTTCTTATTCAGTATCAATGATATGCATCCAAAGACAAACAATTTTGTGACTTTTGTGTCTCAGACATGTTAGTCCCTTTTTAGCTTCACTTGTTCATTTTGCACTTTTTATTTGTAAAAGGTTAGTCCCTTTTCATCTTGACTTGTCTGTTTTGCACTTTTTATTTTGAAAATAGTGGTTAATGATTGATTTTGGTTGTCTATGCAATTTTACAATTTTATAATGGGGGTTCAAGTACTGGATGCAATCAAAGAATAGAGTTGTAAATCTTTGCAAATATAAATAATGATAATTGCACCCCTAGGGCTTGACATTGCATTAGAAAATAATACACTAAGCAACATTTTGTCCAAAAGTATCAATTCTACGTACAATTTTACTAATCAAGAAGATATTTGATAAACTACCTAAAGATTTACAACTCTATTGTAACAGAACATCAACAATCATAAAATGGTATGCAATCAAAGAATCACAAACTCATAAAAATATATTAAAATAAAATCTCACAAAAAGTCATTATGTAGATAAAAACTCACATAACCATTGAAAAAAATAGAAAATGCTATGAGATGCTTTAACCATATCTAAAATAGTGAGAATTGCACCATATCTAAAATAGTGAGATTTGTTCATTATTCATGCTGAGTGGGTAAGTAGCTAATCTATGGTATTTATGTACCTTGTACTTTTTGGGTCTTTATATAGTGATAGATTTGGTAAACTATATATTTCTCTCTAGTCAATTTTTCGCACAAAAGAGAAAAAAAATTTTCTCCATATTTTACTATAATATATTTACATCTCTTCTATTTTATATAAAGAGGAACACAATTTTTAGTTTTCCGCAAATTCTAGTATAAGTTTAAGTAGTTTTTTTCATTTATTGAGTTTCATATATTTCTTATTTAGTATCAATGATATGCATCCAAAGAAAAAAATAATTTTGTGACTTTTGTATTTGAGATAGGTTAGCAATTTTTCAGCTAGACTTATCTATTTTGCACATTTTATTTCTAAAATAGTGGTTAATGATATCTTTTGGTTGTATATACAATATTCCATTGATATACTTGCTATGACACTTCATTTCAAATCTTCAATTTCATGTTTATAAATTCTTTTGAATGAACAATACTTTTTTAACTATATATATTTTTAAATATATAGATTATTATCATTACGTAGGACAAATCATTATATTGAGCACATAGTTGTAAATCTTTACCTCCCTAAAACCCTATAATGGGGGTTTATTCTTGATGCAATCAAAAAATAGAGTTGTAACTCTTTACAAATCATTACAAATCTAAAATAGTAAGAATTACACTCCTAGGGTTTGACATTGGGTTGCAAAACAATTCACTGGCCCACATTTTGTCTAAAAGAATCAACTCTACATGCAATTTCACTAATCAATAAGATATTTGATAAACTACCTAAAGATTTATAACTCTATTTTCATAGAACATTAGCAATCATAAAATCATATGCAATCAAAGAATAACAAACTCATAAAATTATATAAAAATGAAATCTCATAGGTATGTGTGAATGCACTTACATTAAATAAATGTGTACTATTTGGTTTGAAGTCAAAAGGTCATTATGCATAACTCCCCACTAATTGGAAAATTATGTAGATAAAAGCTCACACAACCATTGAAAAAATATACCATGCTATGAGCTATGAGTTATATAACCATATCTAAAATAGTGAGATTTGTTCATTATTTGTATTTAGCCGGCAAGTAGCTAATCTATAGTATTTATGTACCTTGTACTTTTTGAGTGTTTATATAGTGATAGATTTGGTAGATTATATTAGCTCTCTAATATATTTTCATCAAAAAGAGCAAATATCTTTTTCCATATTTTAATATAATATATTTACATCTCTTTTATTTTAAATAAAGATGTGTACTCTTTGGTTTGAAGTTAAAAAATCATTATGTAGAACTCCTCACTAATTGGAAAATTATGTTGATAAAAACTAGCATAACCATTGAAAAAATAGAACATGCTATGAGTTATGAGTTGCTTTAACCATATCTAAAATAGTGATACTTGTTCATTATTCGTATTTGTGAGTAAATAGCTAATCTATAGTATTTATGTACCTTGTACTTTAGAGTCTTTATATAGTGATAGATTCGGTAGACTATATTAGCTCTCTAGTTTATTTTTAATAAAAGAGAGCAAATATTTTTTTTCCGTATTTTAATATAATATATTTACATCTCTTTTATTTTAAATAAAGAGGAACACAATTGTTTTCCCCCAAATTCTAATATAATTTTAAGTAGTTTTTTTCATTTATTGAGTTTCTTATCTTTCTTATCTAGTATCAATGATATGAATCAAAAGACAAGAACAACTTTGCAACTTTTGCGTCTGAGGAAGGTTAGTGCTTTTTCAACTTAGTGAGAATTGCACCCCTAGGGTTTGACATTGGGTTAGAAAACAATACACTAATCCATATTTTTTTCCAGAAGTATGAACTCTGCATAAAGTTTCACTAATCAAGAAGATAAGTCTTTACATTTTTTTACAAATCTTTACAAATCTAAAATAGTGAGAATTGTACCTCTAGGGTTTGACGTTGGGTTAGAAAATAATACATTGATCCACATTTTGTTTAGAAGTATCAACTATACATATAGTTTCACTAATCAAGAAGATATTTGATAAACTACCTAAAAATTTACAACTCTAAAATAGTGAGAATTGTACCATATATAAAATAGTAAGAATTATACCATATGTAAAATAGTGAGAATTATACCATATCTAAAATAGTGAGACTTGCTCATTACTCATATCTAGTGAGTAAGTAGCTAATCTATAGTATTTATGTACCTCTATGTAGTGATAGATTTGGTAGACGATATTAGCTCTCTAGTCTATCTTTCATTAAAAGAGTAAAAAAATTTCCATATTTTAATATAATAAATATACATCTCTTCTATATTAAATAAAAAATAATATAATTTTTAGTTTTCCCCAAATTATAATATAAGTTTAAGTAGTTTTTTTTGTTGATTGAGTTTCTTATCTTTCTTATTCAGTATCAATGATATGCATCTTAATTTAAGACCAATTTTGTGACTTTTGTGTCTGACGTAGGTTAGTCCCTTTTCAGCTTAACTTATCTGTTTTGCACTTTTTCTTTCTAAAATAGTGGTTAATGATGACTTTTGGTTGTATATGTACAATATTATAGTGATATTTACTTGCTATGACACTTCATTTCATATTTTCAATGGTGTGTTTATAAATTCTTCTGAATGAACAATATATTTAATTTTATATATATATATATATATATATATATATTATTTATTTATTTATTTATTTATATATTTAAATATATGGATTATTATCATTATGTAAGAAAAATCTTTAGAGTGAGAAAGAGTTGTAAATCTTTATATATTGCATATCATTAATTCAAAAATGTAGTTACACCAGAGCATCAGGAGAAGTATAGCTAGCAACACTAACAAAAATATATCAGTTTACCTGGCCATCTAGGAGACTAGGAACACTGCTATACATATAGACCATATGTAAATAAAATGACACCTTGATAGATTAGAGGACTAAAAAGAAAAATAAAAGATTACTAACCCTCTAAAGAAGAGGCTTCATCATGTTCATCCTCAGAATCATTAGAATCAAGAGAGACTGAATTGTAGCCAATGATCTCATACTCTCTAAGTATAGGAACACTCCCTAAGCTGGTAGCCTGATCAATAGTAGGAATTTTGAGCTTTTCTATTTTGATCTTATCAATAAGGTCTTCCAGATTCTCTTCAAAAAGACCTCTAGATTTTAGAGTAGTGTATCCATGAGAAATCTCCTTCTTGGCAATGGTTATTGATCCTTCCCTCAGGAGTGTAAGGAATTTATTTTCTTTAAGCTTGATGACCGCTGTAAGCTGCATAGATACATCATGATATATGAGTCTCCTTAGAGACTCAATAAGATTCCTGCTCTTTCCTACCAAAACATCATTATTACATGCCTTCCATATAATCCATAGAATAATAGAAGAAAGAATACACCAAAAGATATTGCAAGATTTGCTGCTACTAATGATACTTCCAGTAATTATATTCCAACAAGTAATATGACTATTATATGAGAGTCCAAATAAAATCCACACTTCCACAGCAAATAGGCATTCAAAGAAAACATGAGAAATGGATTCAGGCAGCTTACAAACCGTGCAAAGGTTAGGATCTTCGCCTAGTTTTCTAAAAGGGAGCTTATGCAGAAGGATTTTCCATAGAAAATAAGTTTCCATTTAGTAGCAAGAAGGTCAAGGTTCCACTTGAAATTGACATGGGAGACAATGTCTACAGAGTGGGTGAGAAGGCTATATATGTATCTAGATCTGGTAAGAGGTAACAAGGAGTTAACTGGCCATTTCAACTAGAAGCAACAACCATCAACAATGCAGCAGTTAAGAAGAGGTCCAAAGGAAAGAAAGGAAGAAGATAGAATGTTAAAGGTTCTGGATTGGGAGTCTAGGATTCCAAAGGATCCAGCAAGCTCTATCCAAGGTATAATATACCCTTCCTTCACGATATCTAAAAAGGACTCTATTCCCTATCCACTTTCTTGTAGAACGTCCTTGAAGAAAAGCAAGAGGTTTTACTTTATGCTTCAGATTCCACCAAGGAGACTTGGATCTATACACAATTCTCAAGTTTTCTAGAGGTCCTTTATTGCAAAGAAAACCTTTAACATATTTCCAACTCTTCCAGATAGCTTTAAAAATAGTTGACCCCTGCACTTGGATATTACAATCAAGAGTCAATAGATCAAATAATGCTAGGTTACTCCACTATTTAACCTTGCTTGGCTGGGCCCTAGCTAAGTTATGCCTCATAAGAATCTTCCATGGTTCATCACTAGAAGTTGCTTTTGCAATCCATTTAAAGAAAGAGCAATACCTTGACTCTTGAGATCTTTCAGTCCTAATCCACCCCAAGCTTTATCCTTGGTACACCATTCCTAGGAGATTGCATGATGTTTCTTAATCCTCCTACCATCAGTCCATAGAAAGTTCCTGATGGTTTTTTGAATGGAGCTAAACTGATTTACATTGAAAAGCCAAGTAGAGGAATACTACATTGGGTAGGATGAGAGGATTTTCTGACAAACTTACACTCTTCCCATGAAGGAAAGAAGATTATTGTCCCATTTGTTTAATTTCAAAGATATTCTATCCTTGATCCAATTCCACATATCATTAAGGTTCGATTGCACTACAAATGGTATCCCCAAGTATCTTACAACATGATAAGGGCCTCCCCACTCAAAACCAAATCTGTTCCACCCACTTGAGGGGGAACTAGACCATCCTAACATGATGGATTTAGCTATAGAAACCATGCTACCTAAAGCTAGACAAAAAAAAAGTCTAATTTAAACATTAATACCTCCATATTGCTTTCCTCTAATTCCATAAGGATGGCTGTAGAGGTGAAGAGGGCTAGAGCAACTGTAGAGGTGAAGAGGGATCCAATGGTTTCTAACAAAGAGTTGTAAATCTTTATGTTCCTTGAAACCCTATAATAAGGGTTTGTTCTAGGTGCAATCAAATAATAGAGTTGTAAATCTTCGCAAATCCTTACAAATATAAAATACTGAGAATTGCACCCCTAAGGTTAGAAAATAATACACTAGTTCAAATTTTGTTTAGAAGTATCAACTCTGCATAAAGTTTCACTAATCAAGAAGATATTTTATAAACAAAAAGATTTACAACTCTATTCTCACAAAATATCAACAATCATTAAATTGTATGCAATTAAAGAATTAAAAAACTAATAAAATTATATTAAAATAAAATCTCATTGGTAAGTGTGAATGCACTTACAGGAAATAAATATGTACTCTTTGGTTTGAAGTCAAAAAGTCATTATGTAGAACTCCTCACTAATTAGAAATTTATGCAGATAAAAACTCACATAACCATTAAAAAAAATAGAACATGCTATGAGATTCTTTAACCATATCTAAAATAGTGAGATTTTTTCATTATTCATATGCAGTGCGGAAGTAGCTAATCTAAAGTTTTTTTTTTTTTTAAGAGGGGTAAATGCTTTGACTTGGAGGTATGAACTAGTGAGGTCACAAATGAGGGACCTCTTCCCCATTAGATTTGAACCTTGATGGCAAGGATAACAACTCAACAACTTAACCATCACAACATGCCACTATTGGTGCTAATCTGTAGTAGTTATGTACCTTGTACTTTTTGGGTTTTTATAATGTGATAGATTTGGTAGACTATATATTTCTCTCTACTCTATTTTTCATAAAAAAGAGAAAATATTTTTTTTTCCATATTTTAATATAATATTCTTACATCTCTTCTATTTTAAATAAAGAGGAACACAATTTTTAGTTTTCCCCAAATTCTAATATAAGTTTAACCATATCTAAAATAGTGAGACATGTTCATTATTCGTATTCATGAGTAAATAGCTAATCTATAATATGTATGTACCTTGTACTTTTTGGAGATTCATATAGTGATAGATTATATTAGCTCTCTAGTTTATTTTTCATAAGAAAGAGCAAAAATTTTTTTCCATATTTTAATATAGTATATTTACACCTCTTCTATTTTAAAGAAAGAGAGACACAATTTTTTTCCCCAAATTCTAATATAATTTAAATAAATATTATAATTATATTATATTAGAATTTGGGGGGAAAATTTGTGTTCCTCTTTCTTTAAAATATAAGAGGTGTAAATATATTATATTAAAATATGGAGAGAAAAAATTGCTCTTTTTTATAAAAAATAAACTAGAGAGCTAATATAATATATCACTATATAAAGCCCCAAAAAGTACACCCTTCATTACTTTCTAGGAGTTGGGGGGGCCTTATGTAGTATTGAGTTTAGTTAGTACATGTAAGTGTTTAAATTAAAATATGGTCAACGGAAGCTAATAAAATGAGAGTAAAGTCACCACCATTAATAAATGATGACGATGGGGGAGCTTTAATATACACACACACACACACACACACACATGTATATATACATATACATCTATATATATGCATCTATATATACACATATATATATATAGATATATACATATATATATATACAGATATATATGTATATATACATATATATATATATATGTATATATATATATATATGTATATATATACATATGTGTATATATACATATATATATAGATATATATATATATGTATATATATTTGTGTGTGTGTGTGTGTGTATGTATATATGATAGTCAATGAACATAGTAATTGAGTAAGAAAAAAAATTGCTTTTGCAGTCATATGAAAAAATCAAAGTAGGTCTTTGAGGGATCTTGAGATTTACAAAAACACAATATGTTGTTAAAACTGCGAACAATTTCTGCTTGCTGGCAAACAATGAAGATAACAAGGGCTAGAGATGGCATTCATATAATTCAAATCCCCAATAGGAGGTGATCTATGGAAGATATCCTAAGCCAAGGAATCTGTAGGCTAATTCCATCCGTGTCACACCAAATTTTGTTGGTAATTTTCATCCTCGAACATTATTTACTATTGAGAGCCTAAACAACCAATTTAGGGTTTTTAATCTTACTAAATATGCATAACCCAACCTTTGCAAACTACCTCCTTTAGAATCTGATAATTTTGTTCCTTCCAATCCATATCATTCCAATCCCCCATTTCAAGATAAGTCTTCGCACCCCTATCTCCCTCCTCATTGATGATCTGCAAAGAGGGTTAACAGGATTTCTCTAAACCTTAAAGGAAAGATAGACCCTAAAGCAAAACCAGTCTGTGAGGAAAATATCATCTACATTCACAATGAGGAAATCAAAGTGTCTTGGAATGAATGTCAAAAAATGGGAATTTTCACAATAGGGACTGGCCCTAGCAAAGATTTTTTCTTTCTCTCAAATTGGTTAGAGGAAATCTGACACAACCAAGTAAGTATCTCTTGCTTTTTAGATAAAACCCTTTACTTGCAATGTATGAGTGCAAATATTAAAAAAGAATTTATGAATGTATCAGATTTATTTTTCAATGGACATACTATCAAATTTGTAGATTGGTGTCCAGATTTTAAGTTAGAAGGGATAGATTTTAGGTGCCCTATATTGTTTAATATTTAGGCTTTATCACCAGAATTGAAATAGATGGAAACCCTCAAATCAATAGGATCTACTATAGGAGAAGTCATAGGGATAGATTCCTCCTTGCAATATTCCAACAATGTGAAATTATTGATCAGAATAAAGTTTAACCAATCTTCTCCTATTCACAAAAAAGTGGTAACAAAGAAGGCATCTTATGAGTTAATTTTACAAACATATGAAAGGGAGATATCTAAAATCATAAAGGCAAAGGATAATAAAGGAACAGAATTTATATATCTACCTTGCACCTCAAACTTGCAAAGTATGGTTCCAATGATTAGTACATAGAAAAAGGAGATGGGGAATAGATTGGTAGAGTCAATCACATCCTCAAAGTGCTATAGAAAGCTTGATACCCAATCTGATCTATGAAATACTGAATTGGATTATGGCTATAGTTAAAAACTTGATAGAAGAATCAAATCCATGATTGTGGTTGAACACAAAGTAAGTGGTGAAGGGAGAAATAAGAAAGATGCATCCACCAAATGGAGATCTAAAAACAAATAGAAAGTGCCAAAGAGAAATCTAGGGTAGAGAAGAAGTCCAAACAAAGGGGAAGATAGAATAGATAGTGAGATAAAGGCAGAAAGGATTCAAAAATAGACCACTAATAGTGAAAGTGGAGAAAATTTAGATACCACCAATAAGAGGGATCATCACATCAGATACATTCCTTACAATAGAGTTCCAACTAAAAATTCATGTCATATGGGAGAGAAGGGCCTAAACACAGAGATACCAACATCAGCACAAAATATAGCAACAAAGGGTGTTGGAAAAGATAGCATAGAGAACTTGGAAAATTCCTTGTTGTTTGAAGTAAATCTTGACAAAGATGAAGGAAATGGATGAAAGAAGGTTGATAGACATATAGAATAGTGTTAGAAGTAGTTCACCAAAGATAGGATCACTAATCCTAGCAAAGAGGTTAATATAAGGTCTTCCAAGTTCTGGCAAACTCTAGCGGAAACTATGAGCTCCCCTTTCACTCCAGACGATAAGCAAAAAGATCATAATACTAAAGGTATAGATAGCTCATTGATAGTAGAAGTTTAGAATTTTCTAAACAAGGATATCATTATGGATCCCACAATGCATACTTTAAGTTTAGAAGATGAGGATCTAGACCTACTATCTAAAGAGTTACTCTAGGTGTTTAGCTGGGATAATATCGATAACATCTCAGATGTCCAGAAGGAGGAATTAATTCAAAAAATACATAAATTAGGAGGATGAAATAATTTGGCTAAAGATTTAAGAAGATATCTACTAAAAATTGAGATTGAGGACAATATGGGGGGATAGACTAAGATATGTGGAAATGTGATAGGGCATGAGGAAAAAGGTATCAAAAGAGATAGCAAGGAAGGCATATATGGTGAAATTGGTGAGCAGCCAAGTATAATTCATCAAATCATAAGTGAACTCAAGAATGAAGAACTAGAAGGGAAAAGTGGATTTATATCCTCCACTATTCAAAATGAATAAAATAAGATTGAGCACCTTGGGTTACAGATGAACCAAGAAGGTTTGAGTTCACCTAAATATGGTAGAATAAAAGGCAAATGAGGTAGGAAATCATTGAAGGAACTCAGAGAAGCAAATGGATTGAGCAGAGAATAGAGGAAGATAGATTAGCTAATGAATAATGGGAAGGGGGAGTGCCTTCCCAAGGAAACATGAGGGTTACGACATGGAACACTAGGGGCTTAAATGCCCCCTAGTAAAAAAAGGTTACTAAAGCATAATCTTAAAACCTTTGATTTAGATATAATTCTAGTTCAGCAAACTAAGTTAAATAAAGTAGAAGGCACAAAATTAAATAAGATGCTAGGCCTTTGGGATTCCATCTTTCAAGAATCAGTGGGAGCTTCAAAAGGTTTAAGTTTAATTTGGAATCCTAGGAAGGTAGCCATTCACTATTTAATATCTAGATCTAATTGGATGAGTGTAAGTGTTCAGAGTCTTAAATCAAACCTGCAATTAATTTTGATTAATATTTATAGTCCCATTCGTGTAGTGGGGAAAAGAGTAGTTTGGGATGAGATTAGCTCATTCATTCTCCAATTTAAAGATAAAGCCTTTTTGGTAGGAGGTGATTTCAATACTATTTTAAACCTAGAAGAAAAGGTAGGTGGTATTCAACACCTCTCACAAGCATCATTAGATTTTAAAGCTTGGGTAGACAAGCATATATTGATTGACATTCCATCCTTTAATGGTAATCTCACATGGAATAATAGAAGGAAGGATTTTGCATACATAGTTGAAAAGTTAGATAGGTTTTTTATGATAGGAAATATGGATGATTTTAATTTAAATTTCCAATCCACCATTCTACCTATTGTTGGATCTAACCACTACCCAATTCATTCTGAATTCAATGAGCCTATGAAACCAGTTAGGAATCCTTTTAAATGCAAAAAGATGTAGTTCCAAGATCCTAATTTCATTAGGAACATTAGAGATTGGTGGAAGCTAAATAAATTTGAAGGTTCCAAGATGTTCATCTTCGTCTCTACACTAAAACTCTTGAAAGAAAGGATACTTAGATATAATAAAGAACATTTTAATAACATCTTTAAAGAAAAAATGGAGATAGAAGATTAAAAAAAAAATATGAATATAGATATAATTAAGAATGGCATGAATAATGATAGCTTTCTTCTAGAAAAAGAACTTCTCATGAAATAGGAAGTCATTCTATCCAAAGAAGAAATATTTTGGAGACAAAAATCGCAAGAAAAATGGGTAGTAGAGGGAGATCAAAATACAAAATTCTTCCATAATTCCACACTATATAATAGATCAAAGATTAAAATCACTGGTGTTAAAAACAACTTGGGTGTACGAAATAAAAATCCAAAAGAAATTGCAGATACATCCATATCTCATTGTTAGAAAATATTGAATAATTATGAAGGAATGAATAGAGAGGCCTAACCAAAAATACTTAGATTTATCCCGAAGTTAATATCTCTAGAAAAGAATAAGGCTTTAATTAAACCAATCATATTAGAACAAGTGATATTGGTAGTTTTTAATATGAATCCGGACAAATCACCAAGTCTTGATGGATTCCAGGCCTTCTTTTTTTAGAAATGCTTGGATATTATTGAGGAAGATCTATAGAAAGCCATTGAAGCCTTGAGAAATGGAGGAGCACTGCTAGTGAAGATCAACTACTCCTTTCTCACTTTGATCCCCAAAAAGAATGAGCATGAAGACCTAGGCGACTTTCACCCTATTACATTATGCAACATGATTTATAAGATTTTCTCTAAGATTCTAGCAAACAAACTTAAAAGTGTTTTGCCAAAGTTAATTTTTAAAGAACAAATAGGATTTTTCCCATAGATCTATTCTCCATGCCATCCTTACAATCCAAGAGACCATTCATTTAGCAACGAAAAATAAAGAGGCGTGCATGTTCATGAAATTGGATATCCAAAAAGCATATGACATGGTTGATTGGAATTTTCTATTCAAGGTCCTTGAAGCCTTTGGCTTCTCTCATCAATGGATAAATTTGGTTTTTAAATTTATATCTACTCCTAGAATATCTATTCTCATTAATGGAATGCCTGAAGGTTTCTTCGAGATATTAAGAGGTTTAAGACAAGGAGATCTACTATCTCCCTCCCTATTTATCATTATGGCATAAGCCTTTGGGAGAGAAATAACAAAAGCTTATTATAATCAAGAAATTTTTGGGGTCAATGTCTAATCAATATAACACCTTTTTAGTTACAAGATTGGACATCCTTTACTACTAAATTAATATGTTGATCTTCATTAAATGTCAATCTAGGAGCATGAACTTGAGATGATGTCTGCAAAGTATATGCTCTAGTTTTCGCTAAAAGTCGCTACTACCTTGAATGCAATAACCATTAAGGAAGTCTAGTTTATCCAAAGGAAAGGAAACTATCAAATACTTGGAAGGGAATTCTAATTATTTAACCATACATCTATACACCTACTACTGCAAGAATAGTGACTAGTTATGTTTCTAGTGGCTACAGGAACGAAAGTTCTAATCTTAACTTAGAAAATTGAGTCTAAATCCTACTTACCAAAGTAAACTCCACCTTTTTCATAGGCCCCCATGGAAGAATGAAGGAAAAGATTGACTTAGTAAAGTCATGTATTCATTGAAATATGCAGTATTACAATAACTTGGGAAAACAACAAGATGTCTATCAACTCTATCTATCTGCTCACTACTTAACCTCATGGATACAGACGAGATCTTATTCCAAAGGAGGGAAAATAAAAAACTCCTATAATTATGAATTCCTCATGAAGGAAATTTAGTTACAAATTAAGACTACAAGAATGCAATTGTAAAGACATTAGTTATCTCTTAAATTCCCCACAAATATAGATCATAGCAAATGCTAGATCTACTTTTTTATCTAACTTTAAATAGCTTCAATGAATCTAAGTATCGTGCTTTGCATGTTTAACTAATTGCTTTGATGCTTGCTTCCTTGCTCAACTACTTTATCAGGTCCCTCTTTGTTATTCATTAAAATAGGTCCCTTCTGACTTTACCGCCAAGTCTCTAGCTGCAACAGTGTCATAATGCTTCTGATTAATACCATCAATGCCTTAGTTTTATTCCTTCATAGTTTGTTTTTTATCAACTCCAACTTAGCTTTTATTCCTACAATCAAGATTTAATGCACACAAAACTTCTCGCAAACATTTATTTGCATTTATTAGTTTACAAAGAAAAGGAATTAATTATTCAACTAATGGTTTTTACAATCTCTTCATCTACAGGAAGATCTACCCATACCAAACATTCAAGAAGAAGGATTCTTACCACAAAATGAACCCCTTTTTAGATATAATTTTGATTATCATTTTTATACCATATGTCCATACTTTATACATCAAAAGTTCAAAACACTTATACTAAAAGATGATAAAGTTCACTATGTTATAGACAAATTTTCACAAAAAGGGCCAAAAAGACTTCTATTTCTTCATGTCATCATTTTTCCCCCCAACTGTCCTTGGTCCCTTCAACATCTATAGGTTTCTGATCCTCATTTGCAGTCTGAGATCATTGGTAATTTTCTCCCCTGATTCATGAGCTTTGTAATTAAAATATCCATGATTTTGTTTCAACCTTTCCCATTTTTGTTCTTCAAAAATCATGTTATATTCAGCAAATTAATCATACTTTCCAAGCATAAGATGCAAGAGTATTGGTGTTTGGAAATGAAGAGGTACCTAATAATTTTTCTGACTTCTACCTAACATCATATACCTAGGCATCTTGTTGATGGCCAACTCCAAATTTTGAGGAGAGTGCAACTCCCTTGTTTTCAGATCTTTTGGTAATCAGATCCATCTTTGAAGGGAGGCTTGTATAGCATCAAGGACATTTCTAGAACAATGTTGCTCCCAATCTAGAAATGCCTGTTCATAGATAGGGTGAATTTTTGTAGCAACACTTTGATTATTGTTAATAGAAAGCCAATCAAAGAATACTCTGTGAGTGTGTTGCACCTTTGACCGAATGTACAATGGTTCAAACATTTCTTTTTCCCTATAAGGAGTAGCCTAGTACTCTTGAATAATCTCATTCTGCATCCATGACATAACTTTCCTTAATTATATATCTCCCACATATAACAATGAATTCCAATCTGTATCATCTAGAACAACAAGATTATGAACATATAACCCATAGAGGAGATTCTACAAAGCCATCGGAGCTAATTTGAATGCTACATGTAGAATTCCTAGGGAGTGTGCAAGGAAGGGTTCAACTCTCGAGTAATTCAAGATAATTGAAAATTAATCATTTTCTCTTTTAATAATAGTTTGTAAACTAGAGACGGTGACCTGCAATTTAAAAACTCTAGAATGAGCTCTATAATCTTCATGACACATTGCTACAAGACCATAATTTCACTATCCTTCTCTTCAATTTGTTGTGTTTGTTCCCTGATAGTTCTGAGCAATTGCTTCCTTTCTAGGTCTCAGTTTTCTTTTTTCCATTAAAACTATTGGTATAAACTAAAGCTGGCTATTAATGGAGTTGAAATGTTCGGTGGTGTATGATGATGGACAAAAGGTTTATGATCTTCAAGGTGGTGCTCTGGATGATGGTGGCCAGTAGTGCTGTCATCCTAAGAATGTTGACGTTCAAAAAAGTTGTTATTTTGATAGGCAACAGTGTTATCAAATTTTTTTGAAGGTACATTGGCTGTAGGATAGGGTGCAATAGTCATTTTAACTTAAAATATTTCAACAATTTCCTGAGCCATTTCTTGTGCAACATATGGATATTCCTCTGGTCATAGATTATTAGTTTCCATCACTGGTTGTCCAAACCCAGACACTATTTTCTCTAAGGACTCCATGTCACTATCAATATTAATACGGCTATTTAGCTTTGTGGGAATTTCCTCAAGATCATTTTCATGTTTAGGAGTATAGGTTGTATGTTTTGAGGTCTATAGAGGTGGAGCTTCTGAATCAACAGGTGGAATGGAAGGTTCATTTTTCAAGTTCACCCCAGACAATTTGGTTACTTGTTGTGGGGTAGAGATTGGTTGCTTACTATTATCAATAGATTTCCCTTTATTAAGGTTGAGTGCAGGTTCTTGTGATATTGGTGATACTTCTTCTGAACCTTCCTCTGCAACAACTATGAGTGATTTTTTTCTTTCTAGTAGTTGAGGCTTCTGCAAGTAGAATTTACCTTTTTTCAATTTTAGGTATAGATGCAAAAGCTAAAGCTTCTTGAGCTATTCTATATACTACTTTCCTGACTCCTATAGCAGTTTTCTCTCTTGTCCCCATTCCTTACCCTTTAGGTCCACCCCTTTTAGGTTCCTCTGTCTTGAATTTTACAAAATCCTCCCATGTTCCCAAGTGCTGTCTAATCAACTCCCTTTCAATTATAGCCCTAATCAAGCAATGGTGGGATACCGACTGGGTTTTTCCTTGTTGTACATAGCTAGCTTGCCTTTTGATAATATTATAAAGGAAACTTGGAAGATTTATAGGACAATCACCATGCCACAAACCACTCAAAATTTTGAAATGAATAGCATGCAAATAGGAATACATTCCTTCACAATTAAAATACCTTATGATAAATTTAGCAAGGTGGATGAATTGCAAAGGGAGAGATAATCATAATGTATCTTTCTTTTTGTTTTCCTCCAACCAAGGATCTCCAAGTGCTAAGAATTTCTCTTTTTCTTGTCATGCATCCATGTCCTCTATCCATCATTCTCCATTTGTGGGCAAACTAGAAACTTCTGCCACCACCTCCTCTATAAACCCTATCCAAATGCCCTTAACAGTTGCATATCCATCCCTTAATGAATTATGAAATTGGAGTGCAATTTTATGATCAAATTGCTTCAAACTGAGATAGTAAGCCAGCCACCCTCATTGTTGAAACAAACTACATATTGTTGGGTCTGCCAATAAGACTCTGTGGTCTGCTAGTTCATGTCGCTAAGGTTTTCCACCCATATTTTTTGAAAAAAAAATGCTAGTACTGGAAAATTCACTGCAAGTGATTTGAGAGTATGGATGGAGATGGCTACAAGGGTTTCAACAAAGGGATTTTTAAAAAAAAGAAATACTTCAATACTTTCCAAACATCACATCTTTCAGTACTTCATGATGGTATTTTAATCACCAAACCATAATGAGGGTAAATATCATGTTCAAAACATACGCCATATTAATGAGGGGTTATGTGAAATCTTGATTTAATGGTTTGCCTTCTTTATATTATTTCACACATTTCAGAAGTACAAAGGAGTGCCAACTCATTACTAAAATGACCCTTCCCCCTACATGCCAACTTAAGATTTTCCTTGATTTGCATTCATGATTTCAATTTTCCCTCCCCCCAACCTTGCAGAGACTAGGTCCCACCAGATCATAAAGATTGCAAATTCTGAAAATCGAAATAACATGATTTTTAAAATTAATAATAAATTAAATAAATGCAAAGGGGTCAAGTGTGACTAACTTGAGGTATGATAGGAAGGATGGTCCAAGTAGTACTGTACGAGAGAAAGAAAGTGAGATGACATGATGATGGAAAGACAAGAAGGTGGGATGGAATGAGGTGGAAAAGAAATGAATTCAAAAAATTTATTACGAAGGCATTGAAAATAGATTCAAGGGGCTATAGGCATCTGAGTGGGAGACTCAGATGGGGTGGCTACATGAAGAGATTTTTTTATTGTATTGAACTGTTGAAGAAATTATTCTTGGGTTGTTAGTTTATGATATAACTTTAGGCAATGCCCATTAACTAGGAGTTTGAATTTGACGGGATCAATTGTTGACAGTTGAATTGCTCCATTGTTAAAAATTGTAATGATTTCATAGGGACCAAGCCATCAAGTCTAAAAAATTTCTTGGTGATGTTGATATCATAAATCATACAGGGGCACCCAATCACCTACAAAATTCTCTCTCTTTAATGAATTTGTCATGCCATTGCTTTCTTTGACTCTAAATTAATTTTGTGTTATGAAGAGCTGACTTTCACCATTCATCCAACTCATTGAGATGCAAAATGTGACCCTGTTGTGCTAGAGGAAGGGTAATATCAAGTTCCAAAGTTGTCCGTAGAGTTTTAGATTCAAATTCAATGGGAATAACAGCTATCTTCATATATAGGAGCTGAAAAGTTGTAAACCCAGTAGTGGATTTCCATGTTGTTTTGTACGCCTATAAGGCTTCGGGAAGTCTAGCTTCCTAATCTTTCTAATGCAAAGACACTATTTTAGTGAGTATATGTTCTAGCTCTCTATTTGTCACTTCTACCTATCCATTGGCTTATGGATGATATGGAGAAGATTTTCCATGCCAAATTTTATACTCCTCCATGAGTATAGCTATCAAATTACATGTAGATTGAGGCCCTTGATCTGATTGTAATTCTCTTGAAACACTAAATCTGGTAAAGATACATTTGTATAGAAACTTTGCAAAATTATTGTCACGAGGATGCTTCATGGGTTTTTCTTCTGCCCCCTTAGTAACATAATCAGTGCAAACCATTATGTAACCTTTCCCTTCTAATGGTGGTTCAATAGGGTGAACAAAATCAATTCCCCATTTATCAAATGGTTCTACTACTATCTGTGGCTACAAGCACATTTCATCTATTTTAGTCGGTTGACCCATTCTTTGACATTTATCACATTTTTTTGTATATTGGGTTGCATCCTTCTGAAGTGTGGGCCAATAATAACCTATATTTATAATTTTTAATGCATTCCTTTTGTTAGCAAAGTGGCCACCACAGGGTCTAGTACAAAACATGAACCTAGAGATCCATGAAAAGTTAAAACTCTTTTCTGCCAGCAATCATTTTTCTTTTGCAGAGAAATGTGGAGGAGTTTTGCCAGTAGTTAGGTCATTGGAAATGTCAGCATACCAAGGGTTTTGTGTTGACAAAAGAAAGATATTTTCATCAGGAAAACTATCTTCTATGCTTGCAAGATCATCAAGTGTTTGAAGACAAGACAAGAAATCAGCTACAACATTTGCTTTACCTAGCTTGTCAATAATGGTGATGTCAAATTCTTGCATTAGTAACAACCATTGAGCCAATCATCCAAAGATTGCTAGTTTTTTCATCAAATATTTGATAGCAAAGTGATCTGTATGTACAAATATTTAGTATCTTGTAATGTAATGTCTGAATTTATTCAAAGCATAAATTACAGAAAGCAATTCTTTCTCTGTCACAATGTAGTTATACTCGGCTCCTTGGAGAATTTTGCTGATATAGTAAATTGCATGTTCTTCTGAATCTATCTTTTGGCCAAGTACTACTCTAATGGCATGATCTAAAGCATTTATGTGTATGTGAAAAGGTAACTCCCAATTTGGTCCTCGGAGCACTGGTGCTATTGAGAGGACTTCCTTAAGCTACATGAAAGCTTTCATACAATCTGAATCCCATACAAACTATGCATCTTTTCGAAGCAATTTATATAAAGTTGCTACAATTTGACTGAAATATTTGATAAAATTCTAATACTACCCCACATATCCTAGAAAACTCCTTACTTCTTTCAATTTAGCTGGTACAACCAATGTGCATATGACTTCTATTTTTGCTGGATCTACTTCAATTCCTTTAGAGGAAATAAAGTGTCCCAACACCACTTCTTCTTGCATCATCATAAAACACTTTTTACTATTTAAAGACAAATTGTAGTCTTTGCATCTTTGTAAAACCTTGTCCAAGTTCTCCTTGGCTTCTTCAAATGTTTGTCCATATGTGGTGAAGTCATCCATATACACTTCCAAATAATCTGCAGATATGTCAGAAAAAATGCTAATAAAAGCTCTTTGGAAAGTTGCAGGTGCATTGCAGAAACCAAATGGTAGGACAGCATAAGAAAATGTTCCCCATGGACACATGAATGTGGTCTTTTCTTGATCCTTTGGTGCTATCTAGATTTGATTGTAGACATTGAACCCATCCAAGAAAGAGAAGTATTTTTTTCTTGCAATATTGTCAAGAACTTGATCGACAAAAGGCAATGGAAAATTATTCTTCTTGGTAGCTAAGTTAAGTTCTCTATAATCTATGCAGACTTGCCATTTTTCCCCTTTTTTGAGAACAATAACCAATGGTGACACCCATTGGCTATCTGAAATAGGATATATGAAGCTAACATTGAGTAGCTTTTGCAATTCATTTTTGACAATATCCCTTAATGCTGGGTTTATCCTATGCTGAGGTTGTCTCACAAGTTTTCATTCCAGACTGATATAAATCCTATGGGTATAGAGTGTAGGATCCAAACCTTTCATATCTATATACTCCCAAGAAAAAGCATCCTGGTGCTTTTGTAACAGCTGTAGGGTATTATGATGTTGTGCCTAAGATAAGGACTTGCTTATATTTAATTCTCTCCTTGGAATGATTGTTGTTTTGACTACTTTTTTAGCCATTGAAATTTGCACAATTGGTTGTGAATCTATCTAATTGGAAGGAGTGAATGCATAAGCTATGCAGACTCAAAATAATAAAGTTTAGTGGGTAAAGGTAGAATGCTTTCTAAGACACTCTTGTTTAGAAGATGTCTCAGGTTGTATTACATACTTATTCAGTATGATAAAAGAAATGACATCATCTTCTTCTTTAATGTTGGCAAATGAGTCCACTGAGATCATCATCAATTTTTGAATAGAATCTATGTCCATATCAGAGTCACCCATATTTGGCCAGACAACTTGATCATCCTATAGCAAAGGCTGAGCAGGAGAATACAAGGTTAAATTTTTAGTGTTCATTCCATCCAAAATAGTCATTTTCCCTAATTGGCATGCAATATAAGCATCTATCATTGTTGACCATGGTTGTCCTAGAATGATAGGATATCCCCCAGTACTTTTTTTTGGAGAGAGTACTACAAAATCAACTAGATAATCCCATAAATTTAATGTGTTAGTGACATCTTCTAGCATACCATTAGGAATGATGGTAGAACTATCTGCTTGCTGTAAGATTGTTGGTGTTTTCCTAAGACCGATGATGCTTAATTTGGACACTACTTCCTTGGTCATTACATTAATGGATGCTCCTAGGTCTATTAAGACATTCTACACTTGCACTCCTTGAATGGTGAGGGTCGCTGCTAGGCTTTCAGGGTTTGCATACTTAGGCATTTTGTAGTTATCAAGCATAAGATTAGAAAGCTGCCCAAGGACATGGATAGTCTTTGGGTCTTTCTTTTTCATTCCTAGATTTTTAACGTAGGCTTCTTTGATGGCTTTTGAATATATAGGTACTTCCTTTATTGCATCAAGAAAGGAAATTTTTACTGTCATTTGCTTGAGTTGCTCAAGCAAATCTAGTGTAGCTTGATTTTCATTTGGCAGAACTTGCTCTATTAACCTAATAGGAAATGGTGGTTTCTTGGCTACAGGGGGTATAGTGATGGTAGGTTCTTGAAATGACTCAACATTTGTATCATCTATTTCTATTATAATGGGTTGCTGAGGTGAGACAAGCATTGTTCCAGATCGTAGATGGATATCATTCAGGGTGATGGAACAACTTTGTTGCTGGACTAAAGATTTTGCACTATTAGGATTAGGCATAGGTTATGTAGGTAACTGTGCCTATTTTGGAGGGGTTGTATTGGCTGCAGGAGGCATTAAGGCTTGTTGTTGAGTATGTTGAGTCAAGGCTGGTTGATGCTAGTGCTGCTGCCTATTTTGGGTTTGCTACCAACCCTTCTGAGGTTGGTGCCACCCTTGGTTAGGTTGCTACAAATTATTATAATTACCATGCTATCATTGCCATTGGCTATGACCACCATAATTATGGAGTGGGTCTTGAGGAATACTTGATCTTGGAGCCCACAACCTTCGTTGAGCGACATAGAGGACTTCCCTATCTTCATCAATTGCCTTGAACTTAGTAGGCACATGCTATGATTCCAAGCTAGTGATAGGCTTGCATCGATAGTTATATTTCTTTTCTTTGCAATAGGGGCAATATTTTTCCAACATACTATCAACATCCTCCTTCTTCCTTCATGCTTGCATGGTGTCTAATTTTGTAGCAACATCATTAATGATATCTTGCTTGAAATCTAACAAGAGGTTTGGTAGTTTTGTCTTAGATACTCCTACCCCAGGAGTTTTTTGAAGTAAGTCCCTCAAACCTCATCCTTCTTTTATTGTTTCTCTAGAATAGTTCAAAAAAATATTCTAAATTTCAGCCCATGTCTTCTATGTAATGTCACCTCCAGCCATTAAGTCTAAAGCTTTCATACTCCTTTCATGCACTCCTTTCAAAAAGAGATGCTTTTGGGACTCATCATTCAGCTAATGTTACATGTTATGCTATAAGTTAAACATGAACTGGAAAACATAGTCCTCCAAAGTCTCATCCTCCTTTTGTGACATTTTAAAAATGTCATCTCCTTTCAAATCATGGCCTCTGTAATATTCCTTGTATTTATTAAGGAATAGGTTACTCATAGTTGTCCAATCTATCACAGCATTGGCACCTAGACTCATGAACCATCTTAAAGCAGCTTCTTTGAGAGTTGATGGAAAAAATTTCAGCTTATGGGCATCAGTTGTGTAGTCATAACTTTGAGAAAGGATGTCAAACTCAAAGAGAAAGGTTTTTGGATCTTCAGTAATAAGGCCATAGAATTTAGGTAGGGTAGCTGAGGGTATATTTTTTAGATTTTGGTTACCCTGCAAAGGAGGAATTGGAAAGGGAAAGGTAGGCTAAGTTGCTACCATTTGTGGATGTCCTAGTGGTGGCTGATAAATAACTAGAGCTAATGGATTATCTTGATATTCTGGCTCAGCAAAAAGGTTATTCAAATGGAAGGATTCTTCAAATGTGATTGGTGATTGTACTTGTTTCGGTACTTCTACAAATATGTTCTCAAATAGTTCTTCTTCTTCTTCTATTTCTTCTCTCTCTTCTCTTTCTTTAGGGTTAGGATAAAAAGGATCTTCCTGATTGAAGTTGGGAAGAAATCTTCCAAGGTGGTCTCTTCTCCTATGCATGCAAAAATGCTAAAAATGAAACTAAATGACGCAATAGTGAATGCTAGACTAGCACCATCCTCGAAAATGGTGCCAAAAATGTCTAATCAATATAACACCTTCTTAGTTACAGGATTGGGCATCCCTTACTACCAAAGTACTATGCTGATCTTCATTAAATGTTAATCCGGGAGCGTGAACTTGAGATGATGTCTACAAAGTATATGCTCTAGTTTTTGCTAAAAGTCACTACTACCTTGAATGCAATAAAAATCAAGGAAATCTAGTTTTTCCAAAGGAAAGACAACTATCAAATACTTGGAAGGGAATTCTAATTATTTAACCATACATCTATGCACCTGCTACTGCAGGAATAGTGATTGGTTCTATTTCTAGTGGTTGTAGGAATGAGAGTTCTAATATTAACTTAAAAAATTGAGTCTAACTACTACTTACTAAAGTAAACTCCACCTTCCATGTGGGCCCCCACAAAAGAATGAAGGAAAAGATCGACTTAGAAAAAAGTATAGAAACTCAGCAAAGTCATGTATTCATTCAAATATGTAGTATTACAATAACTTGGAAAAACAACAAGATGTCTATCAACTCTATCTGTCTGCTCACTACTTAACCTCATGGATATAGATGAGGTCTTATTTAAAAGGATGGAAAAAAACAAACTCCTATAATTATGACTTCCTCATGAAAGAAAGTCAGTTATAACTTAAGACTACAAGCATGCAATTGTAAAGACATTAGTTATCCCTTAAATTCCCCACAAATATAGATCATAGAAAATGCTAGATCTGCTCTTTTATCTAACTTTAAATAGCTTCCAGGAATCCAGGTATCATGCTTTTCATGTTTAATCGATTACTTTGATGCTTGCTTCCTTGCTCAGCCGCTTTATCAGGTCCCTCTTTTTTATTCATTAAAACAAGTCCCTTCTGACTTTGCCGCCAAGTCTCCAGCTGCAACGGTGTCTTAATGCTTCTCATTAATACCATCAATGCCTTAGCATTATTCCTTCACAATTTGTTTTTGATTAACTCTAGTTTAGCTTGTATTCCTGTGATCAACATTTAATGCACACAAAACTTCCTGCAAACATTTATTTGCATTTATTAGTTTACAAAGAAAAGGCATTAATTGTTCAACTAACAGTTTTTGCAATCTTTTCCTCTATGGAAAGATCTACCCATATCAAACATTCATGAAGAAGGATTTTTAGCACAAAATGAACCCCTTTTTAGATATAATTTTGATTATCATTTTTATACCCTATGTCCATACTTTATACATCAAAAGTTCAAAACATTTATACTAAAAGATGATAAAGTTCAGTATGTTATAGAAAAATGTTCAAAAAAAGGGCCAAAAAGACTTGTATTTCTTCATGTCATCAGTCACTGTGGCTAGTAATATGTTCAATATCATGCATCAACATTATGCAGATGACATGATTCTACTTGGCAAGAGTACAATTTCAGAAGCTTTAGGTTTTAAGGCCAACATTAAGTCTTATATGGATGCCTCATGCCAAATGTGAATGAAAACAAATTGGAGATATATTTTCTAAATACTAAAATAGAAATGGAAGTTCAGATCTACAAAATTATGGGTTCTAAAAGAGGTTAGTTTTCATGCAAATACCTAGGAATTGCCTTGGAGAAGGGCTCAAAATCAAGTAAGATTTGGCATAACACTCTTGACAAGATGGATGTGAGGATTGGAAGCTGGAAAGATAAATGGCTTTCTAAAGTAGGAAAGATCACTAAGATTAATTATGTCTTATTTGTGATCCCGACCTTCCCTCTTTCCTGTCTTCCCCTCTTTAAAAGTTTGCTATTGGAATTCAAAGCCAAACTTAGGAATTTTTTGTGGAAAGATTGTGATGAAGATAAAAAATTGGTGCTTATCAAATGGAAAAATATATGCAAACCCAAGGATATGGGGGGTTTAGGGATTAAGAATCTACAATGGCAAAATGAGGCTTTCAATGTGAAATTAATCTGGCATCTTTATAAAGAGTGAGAGAAAAAGTGGGCTAAGATATATTATAACAAATATCGCAATCCAAAGGATCCTTTGTCATTATTCAAAATGATAAATCTACCTAAAGGTTCTAAAAGTTGGAATTTTATGATAAGATGTCAATCTTTAATATGTAACTTTCCAAGTGGGTTTGGGTGATAAAGCCTTATTTTGGGATGATTCTTGGGATGGCCTCCCTCTAATTTCTACTAGTCCCTTTCCTAAGGATATCAAGGAGAAGTTGCTTTCACTATGGAGGGATAAAGTGGGTAATTAAAAAACTAGCATTTCTTTGGAAGGAACCCAGCGATGGGTTTGGAGATCAGTGGAAGGGCTAGGGTTAGACTCTCTATCTAGTGAGGCCTATGAGAAGATTCTATTAGCTAGGAAGATTAAGCAAGCAGAAAGGGAAGATGAACTAATTTGGTCTGCCTCAAATGATGTAAGATACAGTGTGAAAAATGAATATAATGCTTTGATTCATTCTCATAGATGGAGCAAAATTGAAATCACTCTTAAACTTTGTTGGGATACAACTTGTCTTCCTAAGGCAGGCTTCTTTTTATGCTAGCATCCCAAAATAGAATCTTAAAAATTGACAGATTAGCTAAATTCAATGTTTTAGGCCCTTCAAGGTGTGTGCTATGTAAAAAAAATTGTGAAGACATTTATCATCTATTATATAGATGTCCTTTTGCCCAAGCTTGTTGGGATTGGCTTAAAAATAGGTTAGGGTGGTCTACTCTGATGTCAGAATCTTTCACAGATTTCCTTAAAGCTTGTCTCACAGGCATGATTAAAGGAGTATATAATAAATTGTGGAATTTATGCCCCTCTATTGTGGCTTGGGAGATCTAGAAGGAGAGAAATCATTGCATTTTTTGTGAAACAAAATTGAAATTAGAAGAGTTACTATTAAAGATAGAGGCCTATATAGTGGAAGTAATGAATTCCCATCTCAGGAAATCCATGAAAGAGGAAGGTTCTTTCTTAACTTGGGATGGTAAAATGAAGAAGATCTAGACTACCTTGATTAATCCCCTCTTGTATACTTTAAGATATTAAGGAGGAAAGGAATAGGTGCAGATGGGCACTGCCCCCCCACAGATGGTTCAAACATAATTTTGATGAGGTTGTTAGAGGTAATCTTAGGGTGGCAGGTATAGGTTGTATCATTAATGATGATATAGGCAAGTGGGTAGCAAAGAAAGCTTTATCCATTATGCCTACCTCTAACAACCAGACAAAGCTAGAAGCTTTGGACAAGGGTTCGTGTAGACGCTCAAAAATGGTTCACATCTACGACCTCATCACTTCTTCATACTAATTTATCCCATTTTCTCATTCTACTAACTTTGATCTTTTGGCCAGATTGACCATATTTTGTCATTTCTATCCCCTTTCATATCAATTTCATATCAACTCAGAATCATATCAAATCAACTCGAAATCATATCAAATCAACTCGAAATCATATCAAATCAACTCAAAATCACCCCAAATCAACTCAGAATCACTTGAAATCAGTCCTAATCAACCCAAAACATATCAAACATCTCAAATCAATCATCATTTATCTACTCCTAGGCATTTTTGTGGCTTTCAGTGCCTTGGAAACCTATCAATTTATCAATATTATCAATCTGACCTTAGTAATGTCATGGCTCTCGGTGCTAGGTCAAAATATCATTCATGTCATTCAATCTTTGACATTGTTGAGGCTTTCAATGTCAGATCATGGCATCATCAACCATTTTAATAATATTGACAATGTCTGTCAGTATTATTATGATCGAACCTTATCAATCAATTTCAATCCTGTAGCATTTACAATGTCGGTTAAATGTTACATATCAATTTATTCATATCATGTTTCCTTGGCATTTTATCAATTTTGATCGATCAATTAATTTGACCATGGTTTTGGTCTACCTTTTCATCATCTTATTCGATATCCATCATTGTCACATTTTCATCAAAGGATACGGTTGCATTCATTTAATCAATTTGGCCAATCATCTGCTAATTTTCTCTATAGGATTAAATAACCCATAATTTAATCCTATTCTTTCTAATTATTATTCCCAATTATCATCCTCAATTAATTAATTTTATTAATTAATTGATTCATTATCTGCAAACCATGGAAATTCTTAATTTCCTGAGTTCCATTTTTCATCATTAAATCCATTTTCTACTAATTCTTATTTTGTGGAATAAGAGGATTTTTAATTCAAATATTCCATAAAATATTGCATCATCATGACACTTGGATGTGACACCTCGTGGATCCTCCTTTGACACTTGGTTGAGACTTGTCATAATCAAATATTATTACCTCTTACGCATGTCCCTATTTGGCTTATTCATCATAGATTCTTGGCTTTAAGTGGGTTGAGGAATCTTATGACACGTCATAGATTCTCTTCCATATTTAGCCAAGTTTGACTTGCATGTGTCATAGAATCTCACAATTGGCATATTCCGTCATATGCATCATAGAGATCTCTTGCCACATCGCACATCTATGGGTGACAAATCCAATGCCCTCACTTTGAGTGTTGATTATAAAATGAACACTCTTTCTCTCATTTTGGGTCCTTGAATCCTTGAATTCTTAAGTCTTGTAAATCCAAATCCTTGAGTTTTTTTTGAGTCTCTACTTCTTTGCATGTTGCATTCTTTCTCTCACATTAAATAACACTTCAAGTATTCTCATGGCATGATCCACATCATAGGCTTTGGCTTCAATCTTGTGTGCACTATAGGCAAATTGGAGCTACAATCATTTGGAGAAGAAAGAAGGACATGAGAGCTACAAACGAAAAAGGAGGTTTCTATTGCTTTCTTAATTAGTTTGGCTTTCATTGTAGACTAGTGGGTGCTAACGTATGATTATTGAGTTTTGTGATTTTCTCATAGTATGTTATGCTTCTAACCCATTTTTTGGTCCTACATTTGGTCAACCTGACGTGAACATGCATATCTAACTTGGGTTTTCTTGTTTTGTGCTTGTAGGTGCAAGGAAGGAGCTCACTTGGAAGGGTATAACAACTATTTGCTCTTCCTTTTCACACCTAGATTAATTAGGGGGTCCATTAAAATTCTTATATTCTCTTGTTTCATGCATTCTATTAGCTTGTTGTCCTAGGGTGCACTCTGCTCTGTCAGGGCACACTTGGGACCCCTAGGAGCAGTTTTAGGAACCCAAAAACCACAAAAACCTCTTTCTGCTATTTCCAACTTACCAACTGCACCCATCTAGGCCCCAACTACATCATTGATGTAGTCTACACTATTTGGGCACACTTGGGAGTCTAGCTTTGAAATTTTCAATTTTTGGGTCTTGTCTAGGCACCATTTCCCCACACTTTGCACCTGACTTCCCAACTTCACCCTAAAACTACCAACTGCACCCAACTAGGCCCCAACTACATCACTAACATAGTTGGCACTATCTGGGTGCACTTGGGGGTGTTCAAAGCCATTTTAGCCTTCCGGGGAGCAATCTACACTATTAGAGCACACTAGGGTTCATAGTAAGCACATGCACCAATCAAAATATGCATTTCAAGTTCCTATCTTTCTCTAGCACATAGATTAAGTGATTTTGTGTTACTGATGGTCTATTTGTAGTATGTGGCAATCATTAGATGAAGACATGATCATAAACTACTAATGCTTTGTTTTCAGGATGTTGTCAAAGACTTTGTGTGTCTTTCAAAACTATGTGTGTGGATTTCCTAGATTAGATAACATTTTGTTTGGTGCTTAAAAAGAACCTTTTTCTTTTCTGCCTGGCGTGTCTATAGTGTTAAATCCCTAGGAGTTGCATTGGACGTATCCTCTCCCCTTGCCATTCGTGGATCTTGGGTGTAAGAGAAATTTGTGCAACTTCTATAGGAGGCTTGCCTTGGACCAAGATACTTGATATTGGGTATGCCAAGGGACGACCTCAGAGCGGTAATGGGCCAAAGCCAGGTCAATGTTCTAGTTGCTATATAAAATTTGATTATGGTGAAAGCTATGTCGACGGTATTGTTGCATGATAGCTCTCCTCTAGTATCCTTGTGGTGAATCAAACCCTGATTCTCAGGGCTAGGAAACCTTCTGTGAAAGTTTATCATTAACTTGCCGAATGGAATGCCCTTACTAAAAACCATGTTTTAGTGGCCAAAATCCTATCTATCCACTGGCTCAAGGGGTCACCCATGCTCGTGAAGACATCCTACATTGTCGCGGTCCTTAGTAGAGGCAACAGTCCCTTGGGAAGTCATGCCCCTTTGGAAGCAGATCTTGGTAGCCTCGAGAAGTGAGTGCGCTATAAGGGGGAGCCTGTGGTGCCAAGATCCTAGGTTTTTCACTCTAGATAAGCATGGCTAAACTTTGGTTCAAGTAGGAATTCAGTGGATACAATCCTAAAAGCCTAAGTTGTGGTGTGTTTGTTAACTTTTTACAACAGCTATTCTTGTCTTAATGTGTCTTGCATGTGTGTAAAACATAATCAAGATAAAAGCCAAACTATTAAATTTACACCTTGGATATCATTTGAACTTGTCAAAACCTCACACATTGCCAAAAAATTTCAACCTTTATCAAACTTTACAAACATTGATTTAACACACTCGAACCTTGGAAAACATGGCAACTTGTGCTCTTAAATGTGCTTGGCAAAATGTAGATCTCACACTTGCATAGGCTTCACTTACATTCACCCTAGTCTAGGCTTCATTCTTACATCATACAGACTTCATATTGCACCTTTTAGTCCTCATTTAGTATCTATTACTTTTCATATTGCATCCATTTAGGTTCAGTTTTACTTTCCTTATTTTTTGCATTCCCATCTCAGAATCAACACTTTGCATTCACTGCCTTGCATCTTTGCATACCTATTCATCATCTTGACCACTTTATCCATCATTTCAGGTGTCCTAATCATCATTTTGAACATCTAAATTGGCCCTAACACTGTCCTCTACCATTTACCTCTTTGTGACGTCAATCCTGAAACCATAGCTTCCAGAATTGCCTTAGTTTAAACCCAGCTTACCAACTATGCCCAGAAACTACCAACTACACCCAACTGGGCCCCAACTATGTCATTGATGTAGTTTTAACTGTTTGGGCACACTTGGTGGTCCTAAGATCTAGTTTTGGGTTCCAGATAACATTTTGGGGCTTCAATAGTGTCCTTAGGTACCTGGTTAGCTCCCCTTGCACTAGCTTGCCCAAGTCTGCATTCTACAGCACCTAATCATCATCACCTTCACTGAATCCATCATTCTATATGTCATAACCTTCATTTTTCATCTCCCAACCCATCCTAACATCAACTCCAGCATCGTAGCTTCCTAGCATGTCAGTTTGGTAACCATAGCCCTCAGAATCAGCAAACATTCTTCCTAGCTTACCAACTGCACCCAAAAACTACCAATTGCACCCAAAATGGCTCCAAGTGCATCAATTATGTAGTTGGTACTTTTAGGGTGAACTTGGCACTATTAGGGTGCACTTGGGTACATGCATGACCATTTTGGGCCTCTGAACTGCACTTTAGGACCCCAAAACTGCATCTAGGAGCCTCTAGACCTACCCATTTTGCACTTGACCCAAAACTATATCTTGCACCCAAAATCCCCTTTTTCATCATAGGCATTGTCCATATCACATATCCACTCAGCATCACCACCATTTCAAGTCCTCTAAACATCATTTTGAACCCCCAAAACCTTTGAATTTAGTCAAAAATCTAAACAAAGTATGAGTCTTAGAGTATCCCCTAGTGTTGACGGATAATGGATCTTGACTAGTCTTTTTATCTTTTCTTATCATTTTCTTTGGTCAAAATCTATTTATTTATTGATAGATTTGACCTTGTCATCTTTTATCAATTTGATCTTTTCGTCTTTTATCAGTTTTTGGTCAAGATCCAAAGTCCTTTATCAAAAGGTTAAACTCTTAGACAAAATACTTTCTAAAAGGTTTTACCTAAGTTCAAAATTTTCCATATACCCTTGTCATAGCATAATCATATCCCTAGCATCCCCAAACATCATTTTGACTTACCCTAGTGGTATATCCTCTTCATATTGCACTGATCAAAATCCTTAGCATTGTTTTCACTACCAAACCCTATCAAATTGTCCATCAACCAATTTGCCTTCTTGAGCATTTACCCTCATTTTTCATGTCCCAAACGTCATTGCAAAGCCTAGAACATAATCCTTTACATGATATACCTTGCATACATCAACCTTTATCACCCTTAACAAGTCCAAAACATAACCCTAATTGCCATTTTTCATACTTTAGAGTCATTTTCATTCCCTCTAGTCAAACTTCAAAATAGCACCTTGCATTTGCATTAGCATAACATCCCTAGGAAATTTTTGCTTTGCACATCAAAGCCATAATTCATCTAGAATTTTCTCACATTTCATAACATTCCTAAAAAATTAAAAATCCCAAAAAACACTCATATCTTGTGTACCCACCACTCTAAATCACCCAAAACACACAAAAATTCCATTGCATTTGCACTCTTAGGTATCATGCCAGCACTTACTAGGAGACAATCAGCTCAGAGACCTGAGGAACTCTATCAACCTTTTTTTTCTAAGGCACAAGCACAATCAAAACCTTGTCCAAGAGAAAGAAAGAGCAAGAAAATCCAACAAACCTTTGACAAAGACCAAATCGAGGCATCACAACCATTACTAGCAGACCCCTTGAACATGTATCTGCAAGATCCTCAAGCTATGGCACAACAAACCTTGAACAATACACCTACCATGAGATTTCCTCCAAACACTTCCCCCACACATGGGATCGTTCAATGGAGTCCTGACTTTGAACCTATATTTGTGCCAATACCACCAGGAGAAGGAAGTGTACCAACCTCACCTGAAGATGAACAATCACATGCATTTAAATTCAGCGAACCTAACACATCAAACATACAACAAGGTACTGTACACCTAAGTGATGACTCTGACACTGATTATGGCATCACTAATGAAGAAATGGCTAGGGCATGTCAAGACAAAATTTTTTGGAAGAACTTCAAACGTTTGGCAGCCCAAGAAATTGTCAAATTTAACCCAAACTTGGAAGGTCCTAGGTCCAAAAATCAAACCAACACGACAATTGAAAATATCCAACCCATGATAAATTTGGACTTAGACAATGGAAAACAACCTTTGGAGTTTTCAAACACAATAATGGCACCTATAAGGTCCCATAAAGAACCAACAATTGAAATCCTCCAAAGTACATTTGAACACATCAATGTTAAACCCTTGTTTGATGAAATACCACCAATCCCTAAACACCCCAAAAGGACATTAAGACTTGATTTTAGTCACATGATGCAACAAAAAGATGCACCTAAAGGGACCCATGCTCTAGGGATGCCAGACATACCTTATTTGGAGGAAAATCAACAAAGTACACCTTTGCTTCTAACCTTACCCCGTGCTATGACATCAAACACTATGGAGCCTCTCATAAATACAACATGTGAAACATCAAGTGCAACCATCCCTATAGATGCACAAAGGAAAAGTCTTATTGAAATTATGCCCATTCCTAATAGGGACACATCTCATAGTCAAGTCAATATGATGTCACAAGTAGGGACATCTAAAACACAAAGGTACCAAAACAACAATACAAACATGACGTTCAATTCTCAAGGACTTAGTCAATCCCCATGACAACAACAACCTACAATGGTATAGGGACTTAACACTTCCAAGGCGCAACCAAGTCTACATCAAACACAATGAAAACAACAAAAAGTGGGGCAAACATCCAACATTCCTAACATGCAATCCCATATGGACCCACTTGACTTACACACAATTTATCAACAACAATTTCAGCAGCAATTCTAACAAATGACGTTTGCTAAACAACAAGAGCAACTCAAGCAATAGTTGGAATACCAAAAATGCCTTGAGCAATAAATCACATACCAGCAACATTTGTTACAACAACAACATGTTCCACAACAACCTCAACAGATACCTCTAGAACAACAAGCACACATATGGTCTCACATACAACCAACAGAGGTATCCCAACAACAACCACAACACATGGCACAACAACAACACATGGTACAACAATTGTAGTCAATCCCACAATGAGTGCCACATCAAATACCACAACAAGTACCTGAACAACGAGGACCTTTCTATCTTTGAGGTGCCAACATACCTCCACCACCTAGTGACACTTCATCAGACTCATCAGACACAGAAATGTCAGAACCAAGTAGACATAGTTCTCGCCATAGCAAACGGTCTACTCATAGACACAAAAGACTTGAAGGAAAGACCATCATGCAAAACCCCAATGAAGAACTATTACAACAATTCAAACAACTTTCCAAACAAGTCGAGGCATTGGGAGTCCAAAAGAAATAGGTTCTATATACAGAAAGGGACCTATGTCCTAATCCATTTGATAAAAGTCTATATATGACTCCATTCCCAAAACACTTTGAGGCTCCAAGGTTTGAATAATACTGAGGAAAAGGAAACCCTATTGATCACATCCAATAATTTTGTGCTTCATGTACCAAACTCAGTGATGAGCCCACTTACCTTATGAGATTGTTCCCTTGTTCTGTAGGTGGGCCCGCACTTGAATGGTACTCCAAACTTCCTAGTAATATCAAATCTTGGTCAGAGCTAGTAGACAAGTTTATCTCCCACGTTGCCTTTAACATTACAAATGAGGTGACACTTTTTGATTTGTTCTCAACTAAAAAAAATATGGGACAATCATTCATCACATTCTTATTGTGTTGGAGAACCCTAGTTAGTCAATGCTCACTAGACATTCCTGAAGAACAACAAGTAAACCTATGCATTGAAAACTTAGTCTTGGACTTAATGTATGAACTCAAAATCAAGAGTCCAAGCACCATTTCTAAACTAATGAAAAAAGGGGCTAGTATTGAAGATGCTCTTATCCATAAGGGAGTCCTCAAGATAAACAAAGAAAAAACAAACACCAACTCATCTAACGACAAGGCAAAATTTTTCTCCAAAAACAAGAATGTGACTAATGATGGTATTGTGGATGCTCACACAATTAGCACAACACAACCTCAATTGACTTTGAAAGGTGTAAACCCTACAAATTCACAAACTCCTAATTAAACAACACCTCAACAACATAAAACTGAGACTTCCACACAAGACAAAAGACATCCTAGAACCAAAGATAGGAAATTCACACTATTGGGAATACCTCTTGAGATAGTATTGCAATAGTTACTGAGTAATAACTTCCTACAATTACCCCCAATCAAAGATGAACCATTAACTAAAGTAGATTGGTGGGATGACAAAATGTATTGTGATTACCATCGCACCAAAGGACACAAGACTTCATCGTGATTCCAATTGAAACATGCAATACAAGACCTTATTGATGATAGTGTAATCATAGTTGATCTATCACTATTAGCATCCAACTCTGATCATACTATTTTCAAAGATCCTTTGGGTTATCATGACAAAGAGAAACCCTCAAGTTCAAACTCAAACTCACAAGGTAATGTGAATTACACACGCACTGGCTATGACTACACCATCAATTGCTTTAATGAGTCTAATTTTTGCATATCCACATTCACATTGAAGGCTGAAGACCCTCGTTGTGCTGTCACTACATGTCGTAGCAAGATCACCTTACTTGGAGACCCATCTAGACCTACTGCTTCTACTAGACTTGCACCTCAAAGTTGACCTACTACTCCTACTTCATCTGATTATAGCCTTGTTGAACAACTTGGAAAAACCCTTGCACAAATATCCATTTTGGACCTACTGTGTGCATCCCCCCAACACCAAAAGATCTTGGAGCAAGCCCTTAAAGAGTCAGTTGTCCCAAATAAAATTGATGTTGCCCAGTTCCAAGCCATGGTTGGGAACCTATCCGCATCATAGCATATCACCTTTTCCCCACGAGATATTCCTAAGGACAAAACTAACCATAATGATCCCCTTTATCTCGAAGTCTTCATCCATAATGCCAAAGTCAGACGTGTCTTAATAGATGGAGGAGCAAGACTAAACATCTGTACTCTTAAGGTTGTCAACAATTTGGGTTATTCTGAAGATGATGTAGATCCCTCTCGAAGAATCACAATAAAAGCTTATGATGATGGTGAATGCTATTCCAAGGGCATCATCACATTACCTTTCAGAGTTGGTCCAGCTACTAAAGACACATTGTTCCATGTCCTAGACATTGAAATGAATTGCAACATGATATTAGGATGCCCTTGGCTTCATTATATGAAAGTAGTTCCTTCTACATATTATCAATGTCTGAAGTTTTCCTATGACAACGTGGAGGTTACCATCCCTAGTGATCTAGATCCTTTCCAGTTTTGTGCTAATCTAAGAGATGCTACTGCATACCAAATCCCAACAAACAATGAAGCACAACCTACAAATCCCTCTAAGTATGTGGATGTTGATATACTGCTTAGTAAAGCCAAGGAAAAGATGAAGATTGAAGACAATGGGTGTGGAGAGTACTTTATGTCTCAAGTCTCTCACATTAGGGAGTAACTACTTTCTCCCATTAGTACAAAGAATTATACTTCTATCAATGAGAATACATTTGTATGTATTAAGAAAGCAAAAGAAGAATGAGAAACCACTTTGATATCTCCTAACAAGTATGGACTTGGGTTTACTATCATGTAAAAACAAGGCTATGATGGCTATAGTGGTCTTGGATCTCAGAAACAAGGAATCATTGAACCTATCACTACAGAAGGACAACCTCCTAGTTTGGGGCTTGGATTTATATCATTATGAATAGGTCCTCCTAGTACCATGGTACCTACATGTAAGACTATGGATGTTTTGAATGATGAAAAGGAATCTGAGGATATCCCACTTGAAACCAACAATCCCCTAGCCTCTGTGCATAACCCCAATGACCCAGTTGAATTAGTTACCCATATATCTACCTTCAACCAAAGCCCATTCAACACTAATGATAACATCTCCTCAAGTTATCCTCAACCTTTGGATTGGGACCAACGTGGACCACCAATTCTTGATCGATTCAACAATGATGGCACTCTTATAATAGAATTTGAAGGCATTATGAATGAAGATCATAAAGAAGCAATTTCTCCTAAAGAGAACACATTGGCATATTTTGGGGAGCCTACTCCACTTTCTAGCTACAAAGAAAAAAGAGAAAAAGATAGCAAGCATAGGTCTCTTGGTGAAAATGAAAAGGCGCCATTAGACTATAAAAAATCAAAAGCTAAGCAGCTCCCAAGGATACAAAATCAAAAATATGATGCCATGAATATCAGTGTTCCAATGTTCAACATGCCACAAAGACTTTTGGAGCTCTCTCAATCAGCATTCATGCGGAAGGTCATTAGTCTCAAACCTCCCAACCCTCCCTTATATCCCTTTGTTTATCCCCCAATCCAGCTACCTAATTTTTCCTATATCCAAAATCAGTCCTCTATCCAACAAGCCTTTGCCTATGTCATCATCAGTGACATCCCACATGACATTTCTATTGACCCCATTATCCTTAGATGCCTTGATTCGCAAGAGATAGACATTGTCTTACATATGGTACATGATGGTATCTCTCAAAGCCTTTCTAGTGGTTTGATTTTAGCTACAGACTCAGAACAAATCCTGCATAATTATGGTCAGTCATGGATCCATAGCTCATTAGCTAGCAGCACCAACAACAGATATCTTCTCAGCATTTGTCAGTGACATTCTTGATTCCATCTAAAAGTCTAGAAAAAATATCAAAAAAATAGTAAAAAGTCATGAAACAAAAAAAAAAAAAACACTAAAAATCATAAAATGTCTTGAAATAAACCCTAAAAATCATAAAATTTCCTAAAGAAACTAGTCATGCAAAAACATTAAATATCCCCAAAAACCCTAAAAATCACAAAACTCGTCAAAATTTTGCAATAAACCTTATACATATTCACTGTGGATAACCACCCCTTTTTGTAAACACTTACACTTTGCAGATTGAAACTCAAAGCACTACACTTTCAAGCCAATCACAATATCTGAGCAATGTGAACCAACAATCAATCCAACCAGTCACTATGAACTTATCAACTGAATCCACAACCAGTGCTATCACATTATCAACTTGTCAAAAATCATTTAAACACCTAAAACACTAAAAAGAATGTAATAATGGACAAGGATAGCTATTGGCTCACACTTTTTAGTGAGTGATTTATTTTTTGCTTTGTTTTTCTTTGATCATGTTCCTATGCCACTCGATGATATAAAACTAATCTATGAGACTGGTTAGGATGGTTCATGGTCATCTTTTTCCATTTTTTTCTATTACAATGTACCTTTGAGAGTCTGGGGCATGTACATATGCCTCAGGAAGGACAAGGTCATTCTCTATTTGCATCGTGCTTGTTTACGCAAAAGGCTTGCATTTGCGCTCTGGCCCTTTATGCCATGATGTGTTGCATTCCCTTTGCCATATCAAAATAAAGCTCCATTTGACATATAGTGCACTTTATAGAAGAAAAATTCTTTCCATCATACTAGCATCTCCTCATCTCATCTTTATTTTTCATCTCATTCTCCATCACCATAATCATGTCTTCTGATTCACCAAATCATCTTCATCTTGCATTCATGCATTCCTACATCATCTTGCACTGTCAATCAACTTTTTGTGGCTTTCCACCTAGTTCAACCTTAGTCTGACATTTTTCTCACCATATTTGACCAAATACAACCATTTTTGATGATTTCCCTCATGTTATGACATCTTTCCATCATTTTGGGCATGCACGCACAGTTTCGAGTCATTCTGAGTCCAATCGGGTTGATTTTGGGCCCTAGAGCCTTTTAGGGTGTAGTCTGCACTATCTGGGCATAATTGGGGCTCCCAACTGCATCATTGATGCACTTGGTCATTCCAACTACATCATTGACACACTTGGTAGAGTTTGGGCGCACTTTGGAACCTAGGTTATCCAGAATTGCTCCCGGAACCCCTAGGTTGCACTCTGGAGGCCATAACTTTTGCGTTTCAACTCTGATTTACAAAATTTTAGTTGCATTGGACTCATATATTTCTTGTGAACAAAATGAGCTATCATTTTCATTATTTTTTCACTATATGGAGTGTTAATCCTTGCAATTACTTTTGGGCTCCTAGTTCCCCCCCCGTCATGTTGATTTTGGCCCCCAGGGCCTTCTTGGGCACATTTTTCACTTTCTAAGACCACTTGGGCTTCCCAAGTGCATCATTGATGCACTTGGTACTATCATGGCACACTTGGGCTTACCAAGTGCATCAATGATGCACTTGGTTGAGTTTTGGGCGCAGTTGGGGACCTAGGATACCCAGAACTGCTCCCGGAGCCCCTATGTTGCACTCCAGAGCCCATAACTTTTGCATTTTAACTCAAAATTGTAATCTTTTAGTTGCATTGGATTCCTATATTTGTTACAAACAAAATGAAATATCATTTTCATCATTTTGTGTTTTTCTTGAGTGGTAACCCATGCAATCACTCTCAGGCTCCCAATTGACCCTGTTTTGCACTCTAGACCTCATAACTTTCACATCTTAGCTTTGATTTGCGATCTGTTAGTTGCTATGGCTTTTTCTTCTTTTTGTCAATAAATTGACTTATCATATTCTTATCTTATTCAATTTCTGAAGGGGGCACCCATATATATCATCCCTACTAGGGCATGTTGTGGCTTTCTCATCAGTTATTCTTTGATACAATGCTCTAAATCACATTGTATCAAAGAGGGGCAAAATGTAGACACTCAAAAATAGTTCACATCTATGACCTCATCACTTCTTCATACTAATTTTTCCCATTTTCTCATTCTACTAACTTTGATCTTTTGGCTAGATTGACCATATTTTGTCATTTGTATCCCCTTTCGTATCAATTTCATATCAACTTAGAATCATATCAAATCAACTCGAAATCATATCAAATCAACTCGGAATAATATCAAATCAACTCAAAATCACCCCAAATCAACTCATAATCACTCAAAATTGGTCCTAATCAACCCAAAACATATCAAACATCTCAAATCAATCATCATTTATCTACTCCTAGGCATTGTTGTGGCTTTTAGTGCCTTGGAAACCTATCAACTTATCAATATTATCAATCTGACGTTAGTAATGTCATGGCTCTCAGTGCTAGGTCAAAATATCATTCATGTCATTCAATCTTTGACATTGTTGAGGCTTTCAATGTCAGATCATGGCATCATCAACCATTTTAATAATATTGACAATGTCTGTCAGTGTTATTATGATCGAACCTTATCAATCAATTTCAATCCTGTAGCATTTACAATGTCGGTTAAATGTTACATATCAATTTATTCATATCATGTGTCCTTGGCATGTTATCAATTTCGATCGATCAATTAATTTGACCATGGTTTTGGTCTACCTTTTCATCATCTTATTTGATATCCATCATCGTCACATTTTCATCAAAGGATACGGTCGCATTCATTTAATCAATTTGGCCAATCATCTGCTAATTTTCTCTATAGGATTAAATAACCCATAATTTAATCCTATTCTTTCTAATTATTCTTCCCAATTATCATCCTCAATTAATTAATTTTATTAATTAATTGATTCATTATCTACAAACCACATCATAGGCTTTGGCTTCAATCTTGTGTGCACTATAGGCAAATTGGAGCTACAATCATTTGGAGAAGAAAGAAGGACATGAGAGCTACAAATGAAAAAGGAGGTTTCTATTGCTTTCTTAATTAGTTTGGCTTTCATGGTAGACTAGTGGGTGCTAACATATGATTATTGAGTTTTGTGATTTTCTCATAGTATGTTATGCTTCTAACCCATTTTTTGGTCCTATAGTTTGTAATTATGTCTTGAATTAGTTTTGAATAGGGTCATCATTGAAGGTGATTCTCAGATAATCCTGAATGCAGTTAGGAAGTGTGTTAGCCTCAATTGGGTCTTGAACTTAAAATTAGGTGAAGTTCTTGGGCTTATAGAACAATTTTAGGAAATTCATATATGTCATATTTTTCAGGAACAAAGGAGTTGACGAGGTAAATTTTTAGATTTATAATGATTGATAATTCATCTTGGCCTATTGAGATTATCCTTATAGGCTTTTCCCTCTTTCCATTTAATAGTTTTATATTACTTTATATATTCATTCTTATCTTCTAATCTCTATTTGTTGGTTAGGTCTTGGCTTTAGCATGTAGAGAGTTCCCTTTGGTATAGATTTTTATCCTATTTTGTGGAGCTTTGGGATTTGGATATTAGCCCATCATTTCCTTCTAGTTTTCCTATGATTAGTAATGGTGGCATTCTATCAGTCATTACTTGTTCTCAAGGTCATAGGTATTTGACTATAGCATTTTGATTTTCCCTATGACTAGGATGGCTATTGTCCACTAAATTAGATCATGATAGGCTGGGATTCTAGAGGGTTCTCGTATCATTTTTATTGGAGTCATTTTCCTTGAATACTAGCTAATCAAAACTGGTGAACATGGATTCAAATGTTTATGTTTCCATACCACTAAATCCCACACCATGGCATTTTTTGGGAAAGTCAAACTAGAATGGTGAAATCAAATACTGAATCCTATGGACGACATGGAAAGAATTGTAGTTAGCAAAGAAATTGAGGAGGGGGTCTTTGACAATATGTTTACAAGGAGAACCAATAGTGACATAATTGGTTCATTTATTGGATGTATGGAAAGGGCATAGGTGAACTCTCAGGATACTATTTGTCTCTGCCACAACATCTTCAACCCCACATGGAGGAAGGGGCTAGAACAAGCAGTATGTAGTATTGATGACAAACTGAGGATCCCACTACCAAAGAAGTACATGGAATTCCCACCAAGTTTGCTAGAGCTAAGGGTCATTTTTTGCCACCCATCCTTAATTATTTAGGAGAATTATGCATTTTACAGGGAATGGCCCAAAATGGAGGCCAGTATCTAGTTCCTTCTTCAATGGCGGGGGCATCATGGAGGAGGAAAATAAAGACTAGTTAGTCAATTACCTATAAGTAGTTAATGCTTATATTTAGCCTAGGGTTTCCTTTGAAGATCTAAAAGCCCTAGATTTCTACACGTCAAATACAGAAAAGACTATTAGGGAAAATTTTGATTTCAAATTTCCCCCTAATTATTAGGTTGAGAACCCAAATGACATTTTGGATATCATAATGGTATACAAGTAATCAACTATGTTTAATGTTTAGGTAATATATCGTAGTTTGTAATAGTTAGATTATATGATACTAGGGGTGGCATTTTCTGTATAGCTTCATGCCTAGTTTTGGTTTGTATCGGTAGAATTATGTATATGTATATAGTAGAATATAGGTGGAAGGTTGTATATAAATCTTTCTATCATTATGAAGATACTATATCCTATGACTTATGCTGGACAATGTAAAGTAGACTAGCTATATGGTCTTTATATAAATAGTAATGGTTAATATAATGACATGTATCTCCTTTATGTGTTGGGTTCTTGGTTAAGAGTAATTGGTATGGTAAATAGATAGCAGATGGTGATTATTCTGATAAATTAGAATTGGATGTTTTATTTTAGTTGTTGGTTTTATAAACTGTTAACAGTTCTCTAAAATTATATAGATATAAGGCATGTACTCTACTTACCTTAACTCAGCTTAGGGCTCCTATTTACAAAAATTCAGAAGGTGTAATATCTGAGCTATAGTGATAATGTAGTAGATAATAGTGGGATTTTTTGGCAGATTTAGCCTTATGAATCTAATCATGTTGAGGGTCTTTGTATTGGCCTCTCGGTTGGATTCTATTGCTGAATTGAGCCTTCATTTTTTCTCATATTAACTAATTCTTAGGGTCTGATGTAGATTAGTCCATCAGGCCCTAGATGTATGGAGTGTTAAGTCTCTTTAAATAGCTTTACTAATTCAATAATTCTTAGTCTAAGGGGTAGAGGTATCCATTAACCCTATATTGACAAAGATCTAAGGTGATATGAGCTCTTGATGAGTAAGTCAATAGGTATGTTTGGGCAAGTTGTAGTATGTAAGATAAGATTTAGTTAGCTTGATCATGATTTTCAAGCATCAAGTTGGGGCTCTCGCTTGATATGTCTAGATCTTAGTAGTGATGTTTTTGGTAGCTATTTTAAAAGCTAGATACTCTGGTGGGTTTTCCTTAAACAAGGGATTGTATTACTCTATTTTTAAACTTAAAGGTCGATGTTAGCTTACTTTGATTATATTGATTAAAGTGGATTAAATTAGGCTTAGTATAGAGAGTATCATGGATATCTAATTGTTTTCCTTACTCATTATTAATCTGCATGATTATGAATTGCTATAGTTCTCCTATGGATGTATTTTAGATTAGGGTAACCGTTAACAATGAAAGGTTGATTATTTCAAGTATTTTTTGTCTCTAACCTTGATTCATGGAGGAGATATAGAAAGGATGGTTATCAGCACCAGAAGGAGAAGTGAGGCTACAAGGAGAATGTGCATATATATTGATGTACCTATGTGGTTTTCTTAAAGCTTTTATCCAAATGTATCGTTATTATGTTATTAAATTGGGATGCATTCACAATCCTTGTATAGATAGTGGTTATTTGGTTTTGTATAATTTAGTGATTGGGGTATGCCCCTTTTAAAATGTAATAATAAAGGATGCTTGTCTTGGGCTAGACTGGAGGTTTCCTTCTCTATTCTTTCCTACCAATGGCCATTTGAATGGAGACAGCTGTTGTACTTTTTTCTTTTATGATAATAAATTTCAAGGCCTCGGTCATTTACTGATCAAAATATATATAGTTTAAAATATGAAGATGCATATTTTAAATGTAATTACGACTAAAAAATTATATATAGTGAGATTTGTTCATTATTCATATCTAGTGGGCAAGTAGCTAATCCGTAGTATTTATGTACCTTGTACTTTTAGGGTCTTTATATAGTGATAGATTTGGTAGATGATATATTTCTCTCTAATCTATTTTTCTAATAAAAAATTGTGTTCCACTTTCTTTAAAATAGAAGAGTAAATATATTATATTAAAATATGAAAAAAAAAATACTTGCTCTTTTTTATGAAAAATAAACTAGAGAGCTAATATAATCTATCACTATATAAAGCCCCAGAAAGTACACCCTTCATTACTTTCTAAGAGTTGGAGGGGGAGGGGGGAGCAGGGGTCAATGGAGGCTAATAAAATGAGAGTAAAGTCACCACCATTAATAAATAATGACGATGGGGGAGCTTTAAAATACATATATATATATATATAGTTTAAAATATGAAGATGTATATTTTAAGTATGATTATGACTGAAAAATTATATATAGTGAGATTTGTTCATTATTCATATCCAATGGACAAGTAGCTAATCTATAGTATTTAGGTACCTTGTACTTTTTGGGTCTTTATATAGTGATAGATTTGGTAGTCTATATATTTCTCTCTAGTCTATTTTTTGTAAAAAAGAGAATTTTTTTTTCCATATTTTAATATAATATATTTACATCTCTTCTATTTTAAATAAAGAGGAACACAATTTTTAGTTTTCTCCAAATTCTAATATAAATTAAATCACATCTAAAATAGTGAAACTTGTTTATTATTCGTGTCCTTGGGTAAATAGCTAATCTATAGTATTTATGTACCTTATACTTTTTGGGGCTTTATATAGTGATAGATTATATTAGCTCTCTATTTTATTTTTTCATTAAAAAAGAGCAAATATTTTTTTTTCAATATTTTAATATAATATATTTACATCTCTTCTATTTTAAAGAAAGAGGGACATAAAAAGTTTTCTCCCAAATTCCATTACAATATAACTTTAATATTATATTAAAATTATATTATAATTTGGGGGAAAAGAAATTGTGTCCCTCTTTCTCAAAAATAGAAGAGATGTAAATATATTATAATAAAATATGAGAAAAAAAATTTTGCTCTTTTTTATGAAAAATAATCTAGAGACCTAATATAATTTATCACTATATAAAGCCCCAAAAAGTACAAGTTACATAAATACTATAGATTAGCTATTTACCCATAGATATGAATAATGAACAAGTCTCACTATTTTAGATATGGTTAAACTTATATTAGAATTTGGGGAAAATTAAAAATTGTTTTCCTCTTTATTTAAAATAGAAGAGATGTAAATATATTATATTAAAATATGAAGAAAAAAAAAACATTTTATGTTTTTTAGAAAAAATAGACTAGAGAGAAATATATAGTCCACCAAATCTATCACTATATAAAGACCCAAAAAGTAAAAGGTACATAAATACTACAAATTAGCTACTTACCCACTAGATATGAATAATGAACAAATCTTACTATTTTAGATATGGTGCAATTCTCACTATTTTAGATATGGTTAAAGCATCTCATAGCATGTTTTATTCTTTTCAATGGTTATGTGAGTTTTTATTAGCATAATTTTCTAATTAGTGAGGAGTTATGCATAATGACTTTTTGACTTCAAACCAAGGAGTACACATTTTTATATATAAGTGCGTTCACACCTACCAATGAGATTTTATTTTAATATAATTTTAAGAGTTCTTTATTTTTTGACTACATACCATTTATGATTGTTGATGTTTTGTGACAATAGAGTTGTAAATATTTTGGTAGTTTATAAAATATCTTCTTGATTAGTGAAACTTTATTCAGAGTTGATACTTCTAGGAAAAACGTTGGCTAGTGTATTGTTTTCTAACCCTAGGGGTGCAATTCTCAATATTTTATATTTGTGAAAATTTGTAATGATTTACAACTCTATGCTCAATCTAAAGATTTATCTTACATAATGATAATAACCTATATATTTTAAAATAGATATAATTTAAAAATATTGTTCATTTAGAAGAATTTATGAACACACCTTTGAAAATCTGAAATGAAGTGTCATAACAAGTCAATATCACTATAATATTGTATATACAACCAAAAGTGATCATTAACCACTATTTTAGAAATAGAAAGTACAAAACAAACAAGTCAAGGGGCTAACCTATCTCAGACGCAAAAGTCACAAAATTGGTCTTGCATTTAGATGCATATCATTGATACTGATTAAGAAAGATAAGAAACTCAATAAACAAAACAAAAACTACTTAAACTTATATTAGAATTTGGGGAAAACTAAAAATTATATTCTTCTTTATTTAAAATAGAAGAGATGTAAATATATTATATTAAAATATGAAAAAAAAAAATCTCTTTTCTATGAAAGATAGACTAGAGAGCTAATATAGTCTATCAAATTTATCACTATATAGAGACCCAAAAAGTATATATGGTACATAAATACTACAAATGAGCTACTTACTCACTAGATACAAATAATAAGCAAGTCTCACTATTTTAGATGTGGTACAATTCTCACTATTTTAACTATGGTACAATTCTCACTATTTTAGGGTTTGTTTGGATTGTCCATTTAAGCAGGAATTAGAATTTGGAATTCTAAAAAAATTCAAACCACTATTTGGGTGTGCAAAACAAGAATTAGAATTCGGTAAAAATGGGATTTGGTATCCTCATTTATACTCCATTTCAAGGATTTGGTCTTCCATCCAAATAGTTGGAATTGGTGATATACCCATTTAAATTCCAATTTGGAAGAAAATGAGCATTCAAAATTTATTGAAACAAATAATTTTTTGGTCTTCCATCCAAATAGTTGGAATTGGTGATATACCCATTTTAATTCCAATTTGGAAGAAAATGAGCATTCAAAATTTATTGAAACGAATAATTTTTGGTGTCCGCCAAAACCCTATTTGGTTTGCTGCTAAAAAATATATTGTCATTGTTTCATTTTTGTTCATCTCTTCTGCTCTATTTTCTCTACTACAGGTAGATGTGTGTGGATATTTATGCTTTGCAGCTCATGATAGTTCCTTATACTTCTCTATTTCTCCCTACCATTCATTGTTTTCTTCAGGTTGTAGAGGTGAGGCTGTAAGTTTGGTGAGTTTCCAATAGTCATTGTTGGATGCCATTTTCCTATAAGTAGGGCTTTCTGCCATTTTTTTGCTTCCATTTAATATTGCTTCCATTTGGTGGGTGTCATTTTCCTATAGGGCTTTCTGCCATTCTATTTCATATAATGTTGGTAAGTTTCCTCATGAGCTATGGTAGTTCATTCATTTCTTGGGTTCAAATCTTAATGCAATCTAGAAGTGTAAATGTGCTCGAGTCGGTTTCTTAGGGTCAGCTAGAAATGTGATCTACTTGGGTCAAATTTGATGTTGTCAAAAAAATTTCAACCACTTAGGTATTTTGCACCTTTTTTGCCTTGTTGAATGATATAAATGTAGGTTCACAAACTCAAGCTCAACACATTTGAAACAAAGTTTTTTTGTAATGCCCTACCAAGAGATTCAAAAGAATTAACTTAAAGTTTTAACTAAGTTTTCCAAACATTTTTTTTTTTTTAACAAGAAAGATAAATCATACACAACAAGCACATAGTAGCGGAAGCAATAACATACAATCAACTATAAGCATACATAATAGATTACATTCCTTAAGGATCCCATGATGTTGAGTCACATTTATATTTAATTAATACTAAGTCTAACAACTACCACATCCACATGAAAGAATAATAGAAAGTCTAATTTCCATAACATACATTTGCTCTGAATGCCTCTTGGCAAATGAAATCTAGAATGCTCAATCATCCACTGTACACGTCACAGGGTATGAAAGGCTAAAAGAATATACATATGTAGAAATAAAGATACATGATACAAAGTATAGTAAAATAAGTGAAACCATCCACCATACATGATACATCCATCATAAAAGATATAAACATCCAACATGAAATACAACTATCCATCATAAAACACAGCTAACTAAGTGAACAGTTCCTCCCAACCATCAATAGCATCATTAGACCATTGTGGGCCCTAAAAATCCCCCATGCATAACATCCCAAACTACTAATCAGATCATCGGTACTATAGTAATAGGGATGTCACTCCTAAACATACTACAACATAAGCATAAGGAAATCTAATGTGCTAATCATCAATACAAGGAAATGCATAAGTAAATAAAATCATTTGAACATGATAAACAAGTATCCTAAGAAGCTCTAGCCATAGTGACTACGGATGAATCTCAATGGTAAGAGTAAAAATCACTACCACTTGACCGCGTGGAACCTAAATGGCCCACTTCCACCATGCTGAGGAGATAGTCTCAAGTCCCAAACAGGATATCAATCCACATAACCCAAATGCTCTGTAAGTCCAGGAAATCCTAAAAGTATACTAACTCAGATGTTCCAACATGGGTTAAAATCTAGACCCAGAGGTACAAAAGACACATAGGAAACCTACTATGTAAGAGAGAAAGTGTCATCACATGAATCATGTAGAAGTTACCCTAGTAGTTAGCTTATGACTCTAAGGTCCCTAGTGATCCCCATGTGGCCATAGTATCCTCTCATACTAACAAGGTGTACTACAGAATGTAAGGTCGCAACCAAGCATTCTCTCTACTCTCATCCTAGTCTATACTAGCACTCGAGGCATGGGTGAGAACATACAATTATCTTATTAGGTTCATTTAAGTTAGTATTTAGTGTAATGTTATCACTTATTAAAAACAACTTACAATGGGTTATTCCCAGAGCCACTTAGGGTCCCCATCCCCCATTGCCAGCCACTTCTCGACACTACATATAGATAACCTACCCTAGGCTCAATGAAAGCACAAATCAATAATCATATAAAAATTACCTCAGCCCTATACAAGTGACTAGAAAGTATCAAAAGATAATCCACAATATTCACATCAGTTCTCCATGAGCAACTAGAAAGCACCAAAAGATAATCTTAATAATCACGACAGTTCTCAATGAGCAACTAAAAAGCATCAAAGATAAATCACAAGATCCATCGATTCTCAACAAGCAACTGAAAAGTATCCCAATAATAATACTGATCGAAGACTCCAAAATGGTCAAGTTACACATGTCACAACATGACATCATCAAGAATAAATCATTCAAAACCCCTCAATCCTCTCAAAGCGACTAGAAAGAAAATCAAATATAACTGATCGATGACTCAAAAATGGTTAAGTCAGGTATCTCATATACATACACCTCAGCTTCACACAAGGAAACTAGAAAGCAATAATAATCAATAATCCACACACATCATAGAGCATGCCATCACATTACCATGGTTGGGTGTTAAAAAGATCGAGATCAAAACATCATAACATCACAATCACACAACCCCCAAGCCTCTCGTAACAACCTAAACTAGTCATGCTAGGACAACCCTGAAAACCCCAAAACATAGATAACATATAGAAATAGAGAATAGTTCCACAATTTGGTTTAATCTGAAAACACATAGTTTGAGTTAAACAATAAGGTCTCAATTTTCAGTGTTTGTGTTCAAGTAAATCGTCTCATAGTTCAATTAGATTGATAATATACTGTTGAGTTAATGTGAGGTTTCCATTTCTAGTTGAACATATGTTTTAAACAGATAGAACCCATAGTTTACCCTTACAAATTATCCTATTCCTATATCAAAATGAAACACACAATTACCCCTAATTGATTTCAAGTCAAGTCCTAAAACAATCCAAGGGTAATAATTAAATTATTAATAATACTTGTTGATCTTTAAATATAATAATCTTCATTTTCATTAAAATCAGTATTATAATAATTTAATAAATTTTAAACTTAATTAAAAATATTCCCTTATTAATTAATCTTAATTAAATCAAATTTTAATTAAATTAATTAATAATTAATAAAAACTATATAAAATGTTATTTATTAATTTTATAAATTAAAAACTTTAAATAACTTATTAATAAAATAATATTTAAAATAAATATATTAAAAAATTTAATTAAATTAAATTTTAATAAAATTTAAAACTTTTAATAAAAAAATTGAAAAGTGCCTACGTTCTAAATTAAACTAGGTGTTGTTTTTAATAGCAATCACCTACCCTTATTAAAGGGAGGCCACAATAGCTCTACCATGGCAATGGCCTACCGCACAGCCTTTAAGGCTATCGGCAATCCACTATCATCGATAGTGCCAGTGGCAGGGGGTGTGACGTGACTGCCCACCTCCCAATTTTATTATTATTATTTTATAATTTTTCTTATATAAATGTTTTTTTATATTAAACGTTTCTCCAAAAAAAAAAAATTTATATTAAACATTTCTCCTTCACAAAAACAGTATAAATTCATTTCAAAATTTGGTAAAACAAATTCATTTTTAAATGAATATGTCTGTATGTATGTATGTATGTATGTATGTATGTATGTATGTATGTATGTACGTACGTACGTATGTATGTATATATATATATATATATATATATATATATATATATATATATATATATATATATATATATATATATATATATATATATAATTTTATTTTTCTTTATTCAAATCCAAGAATTAATTTGATGGATAAATTCAACGTACCCATTTTTTTTTTGGTTTATTTCTTCTAAGAAGATTTTCCAATTAAAAATTTAAACCCTTCTCGATAAATTTTCTCAATCTAGAATCTATTGGAAAGAAAGTTATATTGAATAGATAAAAAAAAATGTTTCATGTACAGAATAATTTTCAAATGTCTAGAACTCACAAGATGATACATTCTTCACAAGAATTATCCAGACAATCATCTAACAAACACAAAGAAGATAGGAAAGAAAAGAGCATATTTAAATTATGCAAAATTCACAAGTGACTACCTGGACATTGATGCTAATTCGCTATGCCCCAGAAACTGTAGAGAAAAATCCCTCCTCTCAGAACCTTCTCTTTTTCAAAAATTTCTTCCTTCTCCAAAATTCACGGTCCAAGTTTGTGTCTCCCAAAAATGAACCCTCCAATGTTGATAAAGAGTTCTATCCTTAAATTAGGGCACTAATTGTGTGTTCAACTAGGAGAAGTCTCTGCTTAATAGCCTCAAACTCTAAATTAACTTTTGTTTATCTTTCTTTTTTATCTTTTCCATGCACATGAAATGAATTATTAAATTACTTTATTTAATTTTCCACTTAATTTTTCTTTCAATTAATTTATTAACTTAATCCCATGTGCACTTTATGCAATTAAAATAACATTATTAAGTTCACATGTTTTATCTTTTTAATTAATTTCTTCTATTTTAATCTCATGCATAAATCACGTGAGCTTAAAACTTTTTTTATAATTTAATATCTTTTTTTCACTTTTAATTTATTTTCAAATGTTTAATTTGATAAATATTTATTAATTTAACTAACAATAATATTTAGCATTTATTTAAAAATGAACTCTAAATATATTATTATTAAATTAAATTAATATTATCACATTCTAAATTTATTCTTATAACTTTTATCTCCAAATTTAATTCTTTTTATTTAATTAATTTCTCAATTAATTAAATATAATTAAATAATAAAATGTCATAATAATTTTCCATTAATTTAAATCATTAATTTAATCTTTTAATTTGACTTAATTAATAGAAAATCCACCTAAGACTCATAAAACAACATACAAAAACCCATCATAGAAAAACACATACAAAATCAAACTAAAGGGTTATAATCACAAATTAACGTCATTCGACACATTCGAAGGGTATTCAACTCAGATACTTGTCATAATTTTCAATTAGGACAAATAGCTTAAAGGTTTAGGATTTGGACTTAAGAATCTATCTCCCCTCTCTTACCATTGAGATAATGCAATAGGGTATGCTCATCTTGGCAACTCAGGGAAGCTGATACCTAGTACCTACAACCTACATAAAATCCACGCATGTACAGACACAATATTCTAAGCTAAACAGGCAATGGCAGGAAGTGGTGCATCGTGTAGATCCTGACTAGCAGGTGACTCTGACTCCCTTCCTTAACCACATCAGAAACACCATAGATAAATAAAACAAGCACACACACCATACACATGTAGTATGGGGTAAGTATCCATAAGAAAACACATATGATAATAAACCATCTAACTTATCATCATCAATAATTGAAAATACTAAATAATCATCATGCATACATGAAATATAGAGTATCAAGTAATCTCATCATATAATAAACTGAATGTAAAACAATATCTGATAATCTCAAAACAATAGTACTAATCATCAAACATAAACTAGCCTAAAAGAGTTTGGCAATAATAGCAAAAATGCTAACTAGGGTAGGCACTACACTGCTTTTATTGATCTAATGTGCTCTAATTTTTGCCCCTCTTTGGTGCTCTTAATTTATTTCATTGGGTGGAAATGAGAGGGGAAGTTGGAAATGGAAAAAATCTTGGGCAGATTCCAAAGAGTAAGCTATAAGTGAGCAAATTATAGGGTGGAATCCCTAATAAGATCTAGAAATGAGCAAAATGCTTGGCCAAGATTCCCAACAGGACCTAAAAAAAGAAAAATGCTTTAGTGGAGTTCCTAGTAGATGGAAATGATCTCTTGAACCTTTTCTTTACACTTAAAATTCATTTAGATTTTGCATGCTCATTCAAGGATTTCACTTCTTCATTCAAGGATTCTTTATTTTCTAAAGCATTTTTCTTTTTTCCTTTGAAACACAACTTACTAATTGGAAAATTATGAAGATCAAAGCTCACACAACTATTGAAAAAATATACCGTGCTATGAGCTATAAGCTACTTTAACCATATCTAAAATAGTAAGAATTGCACCATATCTAAAATAGTGAGACTTGTTCATTATTTGTATTCAGTGGATAAGTAGCTAATTTATAGTATTTATGTACCTTGTACTTTTTGCGTGTTTATATAGTGATAGATTTGGTAGATTATATTAGCTCTCTAATATATTTTTCATAAAAAAGAGCAAATATTTGTTTCCCATATTTTAATATAATATATTTACATCTTTTTTATTTTAAATAAAGATGTGTGCTCTTTGGTTTGAAGTTAAAAAGTCATTATGCAGAACTCCTCACTAATTGGAAAATTATGCAAATAATAACTCACATAGCTATTGAAAATAATAGATCATGCTATGAGTTATGAGCTACTTTAACCATATCTAAAATAGTGATACATGTTCCTTATTCGTATCTGTGGGTAAATAGTTAATCTGTAGTATTTATGTACCTTGTACTTTTGGGTCTTTATATAGTGATATATCTGGTAGACTATATTAACTCTCTAATTTATTTTTAATAAAAAATAGAAAATGTTTTTTTTTCATATTTTAATATAATATATTTGCATCTCTTCTATTTTAAATAAAGAGGAACATAAATTTTTCCCCCAAATTTTAATATAATTTTAAGTAGTTTTTTTCATTTATTGAGTTTCTTATCTTTCTTATCTAGTATCAATGATATGCATTGAAAGATAAGAATATTTTTATGACTTTTATGTCTGAAGCAGGTTAGTGCTTTTTCAACTTAGTGAGAATTGCACCCCTAGGGTTTGACATTAGGTTAGAAAATAATACACTAATCCATATTTTTCCCAGAAGAATCAACTCTACGTAAAGTTTCACTAATCAAGAAGATAAATCTTTTAAAAAATTTATAAATCTTTGCAAATCTAAAATAGTGAGAAGTCCACTTTGGGGTTTGACAATGGGTTAGAAAATAATACACTGATCCACATTTTATTCAGAAGTATCAACTCTGCATATAGTTTCACTAATCAAGAAGATATTTGATAAACTACCTAAAAATTTACAACTCTAAAATAGTGATAATTGTACCATATCTAAAATAGTGAGACTTGCTCATTAGTCATATCTAGCGAGTAAGTAGATAATCTATAGTATTTGTGTACCTTATACTTTTTGAGTTTCTATTGTTGGACTTATTACAATAATTAGGTTAGTTTCTAATAAGTGATAATGTTAGCTCTATTGGATTAATGTAATAAGCGAGGAATGTTAGACTTACTACATTAATTAGGTTAGTTTGGGAATGTTAGATTTATTGGATTAATGTAATAAGGGGGGAAATATTAGACTTATTACATTAATTAGGTTGGTTTGGGAATGTTAGATTTGTTAGATTTATTTGGTAGACTATAGTAGCTCTCTAGACTATCTTTCATAGAAAAGAGTAAAAAAAAAATTCATATTTTAATATAATATATTTACATCTCTTCTATTTTAAATAAAAAAGAATATAATTTTTAGTTTCCCCCAAACTCTAATATAAGTTTAAGCAGTTCTTTTTGTTTATTGAGTTTCTTATTTTTCTTATTCAGTATCAATGATACACATATAAATAAAAGACCAATTTGTGACTTTTCCATCTGAGCTAGGTTAGCCCCTTTTTAGCTTGACTTGCCTGTTTTGCACTTTTTATTTCTAAAATAGTGGTTAATGATTGCTTTTGGTTGTATATGTACAATATTACAGTGATATTGACTTCCTATGACAATTCATTTCATATTTCCAATGGCATGTTTATAAATTCTTTTGAATGAATAATATTTTTTAATTATATATATATATATATATATATATATTTATTTATTTATTTAAATATATAAATTATTATCATTATGTAAGATAAATCTTTAGATTGAGCACACAATTATAAATCTTTACGTTCCTTAAAACCCTATAATAAGGGGTATTTTTTTAGTGAAATCAAATAACAAAGTTCTAAATCTTTACAAATATAAAATACTGAGAATTGCAGCTGTAGGGTAGAAAACAATACACTCACCCACATTTTGTCCAGAAGTATCAACTCTACATAAAGTTGCACTAATCAAGAATATATTTTATAAACTACCAAAAGATTTACAACTATATTGTCACAAAATATCAACAATCATAAAATGGTATGCAATCAAAGAATAAAAACTTCATAAAGTTATATTAAAATAAAATCTCATTGGTAGGTGTGAATGCACTTACAGGAAATAAATGTGTAGTCTTTGGTTTGAAGTCAAAAAGTCATTATGCAAAACTCCTCACTAATTAGAAAATCATGCAAATAAAAACTCACATAACCATTGAAAAAAATAGAACATGCTATGAGATGCTTTAATCATATCTAAAATAGTGAGACTTCTTCATTATTCATATCTAGTGGGTAAGTAGCTAATCTGTAGTATTTATGTACCTTGTACTTTTTGGGTCTTTATATAGTGATAGATTTAGTAGACTATATATTTCTTTGTAGTCTATTTTTCATAAAAAAAACAACAAGCATTTTTTTTTCATGTTTTAATATAATATATTTACATCTCTTTTATTTTAAATAAAAAGGACCACAATTTTTAGTTTTCCCCAAATTCTAATATAAGTTTAACCATATCTAAAATAGTGAGACTTGTTCAATAATTGTATCCATGGGTAAATAGCTAATATGTAATATTTATGTACATTGTACTTTTGGGGGTTTTATATAGTGATAGATTATATTAGCTCTCTAGTTTATTTTTCATAAAAAATAGAAAATGTTTTCTTTCCAGAGTTCGCCCATGTTCTCTAATGTTCACCCATCTCTGCCACCCTTGATTTCTTTCCTTATGAGAGGAAAAGATGAGAATGGCAAAAAGCTTGGGCGGATTCCAAAGACTAAGCTATAAGTGAGCACATTCTAGGGTGGAATCCCTAATAGGATCTGGAAATGAGCAAAATGCTTGGCCAAGATTCCCAATAGGACCTGAAAAAATGGAAAATGCTTTAGTGGAGTTCCTAGTAGTTGGAAATGATCAAGAACCTTTACTTTTCACTTAAAATACATTTAGATTTTTCTTTCTCATTCAATGATTTCACTTCTTTATTCAAGGATTCTTTATTTTCTAAAGTATTTCTCTTTTTTCCTTTGAAACACAACTTAAAAGTAGAAATCAAGGTACTCTTTTACTCCTGAAACCTTATAGCCAATATCTATTAGGCATGATACATCAGTATAATCCAACTCCTTGTAAACATTCATCAAAGAAAGTAGTGTTGATAGTGCTTCTTACAAGCACAACATAGTACATAAGTATCATCCAATATTCCAAACCATCTTTTGCAAGTTTTGTGATAACCACTAGCTATCCTTTGTAGGGACTATCTTACACTATACTCATTATAATCTCTAGCCATATGAAATTCCTATAGCCCTACTCTTGGCTCTACAAAGCCCATGGATGGAGTCAACTCGTCATCACAATGGACCTCTCATAATACAACCTTGACACAATATTATGCTTGAACATGATACACTCACACAAATTTTACAAACTTTATCTTGTATAACCTATCCTAATTTGTGATCTTGGAACTGAAGACTAAATGTTGACTTTTGAAACTACATTCTCATGGAAAAGGTACCATTCAAAGGATAGGCTAGAACCATTCATGTAGATACATTCTTGTTATTCATATCTTTGTGCTCAACTGTACTATTTTGGTTTCTTACTTATGATTTCCCCTAAATAAATAATAAAATAATGCATTAACCTAGGTAAACTTAAGTAAAGTGTAAATAGTAAATACTTATTTATACCAAAAATGAACAACCATCCTTAGGCACAAATCCAAATTTTAGAAACAATATAAAGGTCTATTTCATGAAAACATGTTCAATCCTATGTCATTGTTGTCTTCCTTTTGAATGACTATCACATATTTTCCTACGAATTTCACATGCACACCTTTTCAAAAGCAATTTTCCTCTCATGGCTCCATGTCTTCTAATAGATTTTTGTTTTGTTAATAGTTATCTTCTTAAAATTTTCACATTATGCATTCTTTGTTAGTTGTCGCTATCATGATAATTGTTTACCATGACGCTTTTAGACCTTTGCCTCCCTTCCTTCTATGGTATCTCCTATAGCCTCAATTCATTGCCAACCATACCATTGATATTACTATTATCAAGTTCAAAGATTTGTGAATCTCCAAATCTACTACTATGAACATTGATGTATCACGTTGACTATGTTTGGTCCTAAATACTAGTAGTGTTATGACTATCTTTTATGGTTTTGAATTTTTAGTTTACAAACTCATGATCTATCCTTCTTCTCTTACTACCCTTGTGCCACTATATTTCCTCAATGTTTCTTCTACTTATTTTTATTCTGTTGTTAATCATGTTTTTGACTCCTTCATCATCACTTGCTATAAGACTATTCTTCATTTTTAGCTATATGTTCACTCTGATGTCAAATTTTCTTGTTGATCTTCTCTTCATTGACAAAATATGCATTCTCTTTGCTTTAGTATTATTGCTATTACATATGCATTGTTATTATTGTTGGATTTATCTAATATTGTTCTTCTTCACTACATTTATGTTGTTGTACTCTCACAATCCACTTTCTATTTACAAGAAAAATAGCTTACAGGAAACAAGAAAAGTAGCTTCAAAGAAATAATATATGCCAATCATCATGACATGTATGCTCAAAAAGTAAAAATAAAGGACTCAAAAAATCAGGTGGTATGTATGCTTTAAGTAAAGTGAAACTCTAAAATAAGGTGGTCACTAACATTAACCCACATGGCATGATCATTTTTTAATTGTTTAGTAAAAACAAAAAAATTATGGTAGCATTGTGTTATAAAATTGTAATAAATATGTCATCTCTTAATTGTCTGCACCAACTAGTAGTAGTGACAAATAGATATACATAGGCTACCTACAGGGCAACATAGGTGATATGCAACTTTCTTAGTCTTGCACTTAGCAAGTTAAAACCATTGTACATATTTCTCTATTAACAATAGGGAAATTATTGTAGAATTTGGGCTCAATTTAATACCATACATTTCCAAAGCATGTTGAAATCAACTAGAATTGGTTAGAGGGGTTTGAAAATCATATATTGAAATCCATATCTAGTTATATTTGTCATTGAATTCTGATGTTAACTCTCACAAAGTTGTTGATAGTAGGATTTTTGTATTTTACAAATTCTATGGATCTAATGAACGTGTCTCTAAATTGGTTTTAGGTTTTTGATGGATACAATGAAAGATAAACACGTTCTAGGACACATTGATAGGAAGAGAAGGGTCATTTGTGCTCTAGTTGTTGATCTTGCAACCTTTGTTGCATCTATAGCAGCAACCATACAAGAAGGTAGAAGAGCAATATGTAAGCACAAAAGAGGTGAGATTCCCTTTTATAAGCATATTATCTATTCAAATGAAATTGGTTGTCATGATCAAATTCAAATGAGTAAATGAGCCTTCTTTCATGTAGTTGATATTCTTAGGCAAAAAGGAACCATCAAAAATATATTGCACTTAATGCTAGAAGAATAGTTTGTGATGTTTCTCCATACTCTTGGAAATAATTTGAGGAATTGTAAGATTGCTCATTACTTTGGTCACTCAAGAGAGATAATAAGTTGACATTTCCATAGGGTTTTGATGGAAATCTTGGCACTCCATAGCAATTATCTCTTACCACTTGGTCCAAAAACTCCTCCAAAAACTAGTGGAAAGGATCATCTTGATCTGTACTTCAAGATACATATCCTATTGGTACATTTTTGTTTCCTTGACTATAAATTCTATAAGTCCGTCCCATTGATTATAAGTTTTCTTACTATAGGATTGTGTGGAAGCAATTAATGGAACTCATATTCCAGTCGTAGTTCTGTTGCCCATAGAATTTTAGGTCCTTTGCTTTGCTAACCCTAAAAAATGATAGGGCTAGCACTATTCACAATAATAGAAATAAGAGGTGGGTATGACCTTTCATTTGGGTAGTCCTAGTCCTTCACCCCTAAATGGGTTGGATTGTTAACTAGGTAGGCCCTACAATTCTATGGGCAAGAAAGTAATGTCAACACTCAAGCTCCATATCATGATAGAAAAGGAAACATGTTTCAAAATGTTATGGTTGTGTCTTCATTTGATTATAAGTTTCAATATGTCCTTGCTAGATGGGAAGGTTCAACTATAGATAGTCATGTCCTAGCTTGAGCCCTATCAAGATCTGATCAATTGGTAGTTTCCCTTAGTATGTCAAGTATTTTTATATATCACTACATATGACAATTTTTAAAAAGTTATATTAATCAATTTTTATTTTATGTAGGAAAATATTATTTGGTTGATGTTGGATATCCCAATGTACCCAAATTTCTTGCACCTTATCGTTGCACGTGTTACCACCTAAAAGAGTTCTTGATGGAAAACCTAATAAACACCCCACAAGAGTTATTTGACCACCACCACTCATTGCTTTGAAATGCAATTGAATTTACATTTGGCATTTTTAAGCAACACTTTCCTATCCTAAGACATGTGGCATCATATCAAATCATGACCCAAATTAAGATTGTTTTGGTATGTTGCATACTGCACAACTTCATTAACATAGAGTATGGTGTTCCTTCTAAAGTTGATGTTGAAGAGGAAAAGGATAGCGAGGGGATAAATGTACCAATACTTGAAACATATGTGATGACTCAGCATGATAGAGATGATTGGGGGAAGTTTAGAGATGATATAGCCAAAAGGATGTGGGATGATAATAGAACTCAATCTTAATATGCCATGTTTGTACTTAATGCCACATGGAAAGATCAAATATATTTTATTTAATGTCATATGGAAAGCTCTACTTTTGTTGAATTCTACTTAATGTTATTTTGGTCTACAATAGTAGTTTAAACTCTTCATGAAGAAAGTTATGATTTTTACTCCCTTTACCATCTTGACTTGATGCAATTATTTCCATAATTCAAGTGACCTTCTTTTGTGTTTGATCTTACACATTACTTCCATCCTTTTGAACATATCCCTGCCTGAATACATCTTGGAGGTGATAGAAACAAGATCCTCTTACACAAACTTAATTTCAATCTCTCTTATTATGATGTGGTTATTTATTTCTTATTGATGCTTCTATGAAGTTATATTGGTGATGCTATAAAATTATACAACTTATAAAGTAAATTCCCCTTTGCTTTGGGAGATAATCATTTTGAAATATGAGCAACTAACCTCTCATTCATAGTGACAAATATGATAAATGAAAAACTTAGATACATGAAATACTACAAGCACATAAGAAGGTGACGGAGAGAGTATTAAATATTTGACTACTCTTCTACTTTTATAAATAGGAATGATCAACTCAAGAATGTGGGCACAAAAGTGATAAAGTTTAGCATGATAAAGTATTGGATGTTTGAATGCCCCTTTGGTTTGGGAGTTAATCATTCTAAAATATGAACAACTAACCTCGGATTATTTGGATATTTTGCACACTATATCTTTGTCAAATGTAACATCCCTTTTGATTTTAATTTATTTTTCATCTAGGAATATAAATCTTGTATACTCTTGAATGAATTTATCCTAGAATATCTTTAGCTCTAGATTCACTATTATGGAAAGTGCTCTTAATATTCTTCCCTAGAGTGCATCCCTCACTGAGCACTCTCCTAGTCCTAATCTACAAACTATTGTTTGTATGATACTACATCATATTTCTGTACTGTAACCTTTCCTCTTTTGCCATACTATTTGCTAAATATGAGACTTTTCTTATCATTTTCATGATGCCATCCAAGACTGCTATATCTAACCTTCATTTGATGATTGTTTTCACATTATATGTTTATGTGTAGATTCTAAGATTGTTTGTGTTGCTTTGTATTGTTAGGGGTCCTTGCATTTTGAAGGACTATTATCTCATACACATATTGAATTGTTTAACAGACCCTGTCCATCTTTATTTCAACCTAAGTATTTTCATATGGCCTTATACAATAAAAACATATGGACTATCATTTGAAGGTCTATCTTCAAAATTTCATACACCTTTTTGTCTCCTTGAATGTACTTAAAACTTTGGATTGGACTGTGGTCCCTAAGCTATTGGATTTATATTTTTCTTCATTTTTGTCATTGCCTAATGTTGAAGGTGTGACTAGGAATCCTAATGTTGAAGGTGTGATCAGGATGATCATTTTTGTTTCTTTGACACCTACAAAGTTTATGGAGACTATCTTTAAATTCATGATAACTGATGATAACTATCTTCCTATTATACTATTTGCCCCATTTTTAGGTCTAATCTCCATGAGTACTTCATTATGTGAAAGTCTTCAATAGGTACTAGATGTCTCTGTCTTTGAATTGAATTATACAATGCCCTCTTCTTCAGTATCCCATTTTCACAAAAGCTTGTTGTATTCTTCCTTTCATTGATCATTTAAACTATCCTATCATAATTTAGAATATTTTCATTGCAAATGGATTTCTTTTTCTTTTTAGGCCATGATCATGATATATTTCTTCTCTTACCAAACCCTAAGAATGATTTATCTGCCATTGTCTTCTATGAACTTTAGAGAAAAACATGATTAGGTCTGGTAATACAACTATCTTTTGATCTAATATAATACTTCTCACCTTTGTATTGTGCATTTATCTTTTACTACAAATACTTGTAAATACCCTCAAAACCATGAACCATATTGTCATTTCCTACATTTGTTGATTTCTCTTTGACTGTTACTAACTTTCACAATGCATATGAAGGTTTGCGATGAAATTTCTCTACAAACACCAAGACAAGTTCCTCTAATTCATACACCTATAGTATCACACTCTCTTACAAGGTTGCACATGGCACAACATCAAATCAACTCTATCTCTTTTTAAAGGTTAATTTGAAAAGACTTTTTCTTGACCTTTGATACTTTTTTTCTCAGAATCCTCTTGAAAAGTAATCCTCTACAACAGTGAATGTATGCTTGAAAACATTGAATTCCTCTTCAAAAAAAGGAAAGTAAATTTTCATGAAAGTCAAAAGGTCCTGAAAATAGTTATCTTTTCTCGTTCATTTTCTCTTCTAGACTATGAAACCACTCTTCTTCTTTAAGAAATGTTGAATTCCTCCCTTTTATTAAATATACTCTTTGAAGACTACTTTTTACTCTTTAATAAAGCTCGGTTGTTTGAATGTAAAGATGTTGTTCCTTATTGTGAGACTATTGTTCTTGATAAAATTGATGCTTTTGATTAGTCTAATGATCATTTTATTTTTCTTACTACAATTGCATTCTATTCTCTCATCATGATCACCACTACTTTTCATTAAAAGTTGTTTCTTTTCTTTGAAATAATACTTGAAGCTTGATTGTTTGTCATAATAACTTTGTTTGTCATCACTTTTTAGTTTATTCAGGGTGTTATTTTGTTGATTGGGCCATTTTTAATCAAGATTTCTGGATTACAGTAAGTGAAATATAGAGCAAAGGAATTGATAATTACATAGACAAATATGAATTAGAATCCATGTGTAGTTATTTTTATGGATGAGTGTCTACAGGTAGCAACAAGATGTACCAATTGCAATATTTTTATAAGACAAGCCTGATAATGAGTAAACCATATTCATCTAAAGGTGTTTCAATATAATCAAAGTGTTTAAATGTGACAAACATTTCCAGCAAATTAGAAAAGAAAATATGTTTGTGGAGCTAACTGGGCCATTTCTAATTTTTAGATTGTTTAATATGTAGCTATTTTTAACACTGCCCTCTTGATAAAGATGCCAGTTGTTGATTGATTGGTATATAAAAATTCTCTCACTCCTATCTTAGATATTGTGTATATAAGTTATTTGGTTGATAGATTTTTTGTTTAAATAGAGTCTTGATGTCATACGTAGTGCTCCTAATGAGCATGGACAATGATGTTCAAGTCATTGATACACCTTCTTCAAAGAAGGTGTTTTGGAAGCCATACATGGAGAGGAAGTGTCTAGACTTGCTACATGAACAAGTCACTCTTGGTAGGAAAGGTGAGGGAGACTTTAGAAACTAAGTGTGGACAGCCAATGAATGAAAGTTTAATGGAGAGATGAACATGAATTTGTCTAGGGATAATTTCAAGAACAAGTTGACAACCTAGAAAATAGGATATAGGATAATGAAAGAGCTGAAAAGTACAAGTGAATTTGCATGGAATGAGTCAACACAATCAATGGATGCTGATGAAACTGTTTGGGAAGAGCTACTTAAGGTAACATGGCAATTTAAATGTATCATTTTCATTTAAAAAATTATTAAGATATCAATAATAGTCATGAGTAATCCAATTTTTATGACAACATTTAGAGGCAAAAATTTAAAAGAAAAAAAGTTTTTAAGAGGAAGTCATTTCAATACTATAATGACTTAGCCCTAATTGTGGGAAATAAGAGTATTGGTCTTGATGATGATAATGAAGACATTCATACACCTATTTGGGTTGCTACTGATTTGGATGATGAAGATATAAATATTTTCATGTCCAATTAGTGTAGTGTGGCAAGTGGAAAACATGTTTGTTCAGCATCATCAACCAAGAGACCAAAGAGGAAGAAGGCGAGTATGGCTAGTTCCATGGATGGGATGTCTCATTCTATTGATAAGCTAAATGAGACCCTACTTAATCCTCAATTTATTGAATTTGGTGAGCAACATAAGCTAAAAGATTTACAAGATGTCTATGATGCACTAAAATCCACTAATATGCTTAGTATTAATGCTTTGATTGCAACATTTGACACCTTTATGGCTAATCCTAATAAAGCCAAAGGGTTCTTGATAATGAATGAAGAGGAGAGAGTTGAATATGTTAGAATACAATTTTTATGACTTTTAGTATAGGTTTATTATTGTTCATATATTATTGAGGTTAGTTTTATAATTATTACATGTTACTAAGTTTTGTCAGTTCACATCCTGTTTGATGGATATGACCAAGGATTTTTAGAATTTTGGCATCGTTTTATTGGAAACTTTGGATAGATTATATAGAACATAAATTTATGTTGACATTATTAAGTTGTAATGATCTAAATATAGTCTTCTTCAGTTGATATTATAATATTGTAGCCATATTTTATTAGTAAATAATAGAAATTAATATCAATATGAAAGCAATATGATGATTTTTGTTTCTGATTTGTTATCTTTATGTGAATGCAATTAGTCTGATGTAGATTAGTCATAAATAAATCATGAATTATATGTTAGTTTGTGGTGACTAATAAGGAAAGCACTGTATATATGATGTAGGAGCATCCAGTGGTATAAGGGCAATCCTGTGTCACCCAAAAAAATGTACTTAGACTTAGTTTTTGTTTCATGTGTTTTTATTTTTGGATACAAATTTGGGTCAAATAAAGGTTCCAACTCTCATAATTCCACTATCAGTGTTCTAGGATAGAGTATTTGAACACCTTGGGATACGTGTAAATGCCAAAAAAATAAGAGTATGTAATTGAGCCATCATTTTGGTGAACTAGAAGGTTTAAATTGGTCGGATGATTGTCATTGTAATTTAGAGCATTCCAGAAAAAGAATCAGGTCAAAAGGCCCCACGGTTTGAAAGTTATAGCAATTTTTCAATTTTTGGAGACCTCCTAAGAATGCTTCAAAGTTAGGTTAGGGGCATTAAATGACCTCAAATGGGGCCAAAAAATGGGGGATGAGAAAATTTATCCATAGGGCTATAGAGCGCTTCAAGAGCTTTCCAAAAATGTAAATGTTTCGTCAATCAGAGCTACGGTTCAAAAGTTATGCCTCCCGAAAGTTTGGTTACCATTTCTAGTTTCTTCTAATTTTGTGCTGACTTTTAAGACGACTTCTGGAGCCTTCTATTTGGTCAGTAGATGCCAACTAGCACTTTCTAGATTGTATTCCTAGTCCTTAACCCTCTGAGGTCTATTTAAGAACATTTTTGGCATTGTAAAAGGCAGTTCAGAGTGGAGTTTGAGAGGAGGTATTGGGAGATGAATTTATCTTTAGATTTATGCTATTGTAAGCCCTTAGGGCATGTTTTGGAGCCTATTTCTCTGCACCAAGTGTACTAGCATATTTTCATAGTTAACAAAATTGTCCCTTTCCTATTGTGTCCATTCTGTGCTTGGGTTGTGTCCCCATCAATATACTTCATAAATTCTTTGGGGCTACTATTTGCTAATGACACAAAATTTTGGGCTACTATTCACCATTCACCAATGGCACAAAAATTTGGGCTACTATTCACCAATTGGCTATTGTTTATATTTTCCAATGTGTGGTTGACATGTTCTAACTAATTTTAACCCTAAAACCAGAAAAAAATACTTGTATAAAAGGGCTTAGGATTAGGGATTGTTCCATAAGGTGATGAAAAAATTGGTTCTTGCAGTGGTATTGAGTTGTAAGGGACTACAAATTATAATCAAGTTGTAATAACTCAATCGTAATAATATTGGACTTTTTTTTTGGTGGATGTATCCTAGGGTTTGGGTGAACCACGTTAAATTTTGGTGTCTTGTGTTCTTTTCTATGTGATCTATTATTTACTGATATTGTTTATATTTGCATGTAATTGTCATTTATGTCTAAGGTTCAAACCTAACATTATATGATGATTGGTCTAAAGTTTTTTATCACTATTTATGACAATTAACAACACCCACCATTCTCAACACTGCTAATACCTTCAAGGCTAGGCAAGTGATTTAGTGCCTTTCTTGTATTGTTATTTGTGTCCCCACATGTGCATCTAGCATTAAGTTTTCAACCCATCAAATTTATTTCACAAGTTTATGGAAAAGACTAAATCTTGTGATAATATCTGAGATTCATTTGATCTTTTAATCTAAGCAATAACTCATTGTTTTGAATATGATCAAATCAAATCCATCTTCAAGTCATGTGGAAGAGTGGTACTCATAGTCTTGAATCTAATCTAATCAAATTTATCTAGAAATCATTTGGAAGAAGGATGCACTATTTAAATTTTCTATGTATTGAGCTTCCATGAAATATGTTGTAGTTGGAGCTAGATAAATTTGATCTCAAGCTAATTGCATCTATGTTTTCTATTTTCTAAAATTTCAATTTCTTCCTTCAAATTTTGAAATCTATAGGAAAAATATAACTGGTAGCTAGTTCAACAAAACTATTGATCAAATTCATCTTAAAACCATGTGGAAGGGTGGTGTTCTGTTCGAATTTTAGTGTATTAGACATCATGAAGTTTTCCATAGTTGAAGCTATTGTAACTTTCATGCTATTGTGCATCTATGTTCTTTGTTTCCTAAAATTTCAATATCACTCTTCAAGCTTGAAAAATGTATAATCAGTGGTTGGATCAACACAACCATAAAATGTGCTTTGGAGGTTTGGAGTTTGTGTTCAAAAAGAAGAAAATATAATTTTTTGAATGCATCCACAGAAAGAAGGGGAAAACTCTATTATTGATGTTTCAAATTGCAAATTGTTTACTCATTCAACAATGAGTGTACTCTAGCTATGAATGTAGTGTACATTATCCATAATGTTTTCTTTGAAGTCTTAAAAGTGAAGAATTCCAATAGTGAAGAGTTCACTAATCTAAGACTAACACAAGTTTATCTTTGCTATCAAGTAAAGCTAAAACAAGTTAAGGTCATCTTAGCCACTTTATTAACAATTTATCTTATTATTTATTACATAACATTTATACTTTAGTATTGAGGGGCCAAAACATATATAATTTTATTGGAAAACACACTTTGCAACTTTTCGTTTCCTGCTCGATTGATATTTTGAATTTCAATGAGTGTGGATGCCCCCAAGGGCCTAAGCCTAGTCTTGGTTCCTTGACTAGACCTACATCTTGTTCTAAAAGTTACTGGGGTTATCCAGGGGAATGTCAATGTCATTCATCTTATTGGGGGGTACCGATGGAGCCAACAACTCTATTTGTGGGCCACGAGATTCAAATGAACAACACAAGGGCTTTGCCAATGGGCCAGGAGATTCAATCGATTCATAAAAGGGCTTTCAGGTGGAAGGAAGTGATTCTTGGAGAGAAGGAGACTAATATCCTAGTGGAAGCTCCTAGAGTGATTAGTGGTGATGAGGGTTTGGAAATAGTCATACTAGATAGCTTGGTTGACATTATGTCAGCTAATCTCAAGCTCTATCTCATAGGTAGATTTGTTTCCTTCCCCCATCGATTGAAATGGTCAGGAAGTGGGTAGGTTAGAAATGGAAGTTGAAGGGGAGTGTGATGGTCTCAACCATGTCAAGAGGCCTATTTTTCTTTAAATTTAAAGCAGTTGAGGATATGACAATGGTAATGGTGGGTTCCTAGTCATATGAAAAGCATAGCCTAGTGGTGGCTAAGTGGCATCCAGTATTGTATCTAGCACAAGAACTGAATAAGATGGCTCTAATTTGGGTCAGGTTACCAGGCCTCCCACTTGATTTCTGGGATGAGAGGATCTTAAAATCCATTGGGGATTCCTTTGGGCACTTTGTGGCTACAGATATGGTTACCGTGTAGAGATCCCAACTAGTCTTTGTGAGGTTTAGTCTAAATGTGGTAGTGGGAGCTTCCTTACCTAAATTCATTACACTAAGCTCAAAGTGGGGTAAGAAGATTCAACCCATCATTTATGAGAATGTGGGTTTGTTTTTCTAGAAATGCTCATTGTTTGGGTATTTGATTGTCGATTGTAAGAAGTGGGATAAGATAGCTGATGAGAAAATAGAGGGAGATTTTGAAGGGGCCTCCTTGTAAGGATTCAGGGGTGGATGGAGCCATGTCTTTAGAGAGTGGAATGATGGTGACTCCCCCTCCTAGGAAAGAGCTAGAAGTTAAGAATTCTCAAGCACAAAGGGATAAGGGGTTGGCTTCCCCTCCTAGGAAGGAGCAAAATGATAATTCTCAAGCGATTTTGGGAAGGGATAGGATGGAAGAGGTGGAGGGGAAATATTGTTTGGTTTGAGACTCAGAGAAACTTTGCACACAAGAAGGGCAGTTGGGGGGTTTGGAGGAAGGCAAAATTGATTCCTTTCCCTTTTTGCAAGGCATTGAGGAGCTCTTCAGTACCCCTATGAGGAACCTAGTGATTGAGAAGGTTTTTAGAGGGCATATTGAAAAGGCCTCAGAGGAAGGTGAGGTGAATGGCTTGAAGGAGGGGGAGGTGGCTAGAGTCCTTTGTTGGAATGAGGAAGAATTACCAAATAAGATGGTGGAGCTTGCCCAGCTGGACAATAACGAAGGGAAGTGGCAAACCCAAAGAAGATAGACAAGGGTTTCAAGGAAACCTAAGATGATAGTGGAATTGAAGTTGGATGTAGGTAAGTTAGGAAAACAAAGTAAGAAAGAGAAGAAAATGGCAAGGGAGGTGGCAAGTGGCAAGCACGCCACTTTGGAATCCCTAATAAAGGGTAGAAAATGATTATTCTATCATGGAACATGAGGGGGTTAAATGGCCCTCATAAGAAATTTTCCCTCAAACAGAAACTGTCAAATTAGAAAATTTATATTCTACTTATTTAGGAGGTAAAAATGTCTATGATTAATTTGAAAAAATTCCAAATTATGTATGGCTAGGTGCAAAATTTTGTTATAGTCAAGTGAAAAGTACATCACAAGGTGTGGCTACCTTCTAGAACCCAGATGCTAGTAATGGTAGTCTTATTTATAGTTCTAAGTACTATCTTATAATTGAACATAGGATAGGTGATAAGATTTGAAAAATTGTTAATGTGTACGCTCCAAAGATTAGAAATGGTAGACACAGCTTATGGGAGGATCTATCAATTTTTCTCTCTCAAAATAAGAACACCTTTTGCATGGGAGATTTTAACTCGCCATTGTACCCTTTAGAGAAAGTTTGAGGAATGATAGATTTTAATGATAGTATGAAGAATCTAGCTGATTTTATAAATAATAATGATTTACTAGATATAGAGATGCATGGTGTGAAGTTTACATGGTTGAATAATAGGAAGGGGGTTGACCTTATTCAAGTCAAACTAGATAGACTTTTGGTCCCGACAAGGTAGGTAGGATTAACTTCCTCCTCTCTTATGGGACTACCCAGGATGGTCTCGGATCATGTCCCAATCCTCTTTAACTGGAAGGAAGATTCTTGGGGGGCCCAAGACCTTTTAGATATGAAATAATGTGGCAATCCCATCCTGACTTTAGCTCTAGGGTGGCAGAGTGGTGGGGGATAAGGATTGAAGGGACAATGATGTATAGACTTTCTATTAAGCTAGAGAATGTTAGGAGAAATGTGGTGCCCTAGAAGAAAAGATATTTTGGTGATATTTTCAAGACTAAGGTTGAGGTTGAAGTGAAGTTAGTTGAACTCCAAAAAGATATTGGGGTAGGCATACCCATAGACAACATTATCCAGGAGGAGGAAAAATACAAAAAAGTGTGGAAGGAAATGATGATAAGAGAGGAGACTTAATGGAAGTAGAGATCAAGGGTGTTATGGCTTAAAGTGGGTGATAGGAATACTTCATTTTTTCATAGATCTACCTTAATTCATAAACAAAGAAACACTATTGATAACATCAAGGATGACAATAATGTGAAGCCAAATAATCCTAAAATGATAGGGAGCTATGTGATGGCATACATTCAAAATTCTTACAAGGAAGAGAAAAGTGACTTCAGAGAGGAGGAAAGGCAATGGTCAATTGATTATATGCCCATGGTGATCTTGGTTGAAGACAATAAGGAGCTAGTTCAAATGGTGACTGAGAAGGAAGTCCATAGAGTCATGTTCTCCATAAAAGCTTATAAATCCCTAGGACCAGATGGTTTCCCACTAGCATTCTTTTAGCACTTTTGGGAGCTCATCAAGTTGGATCTCCTTTAGGAGACCCGTGATTTTTTCAAAATTGGGAAACTTCTTAGACAACTCATAAGAACTTTCATTGCACTAATCCCCAAGGTCAAAGACCTAGAGGTCCTTTCTGACTTTAGGCCAATCAACCTATGTAGCACTACTTAAAAGATTTTCTCTAAAACCATCATGAATAGATTGAAGTCATTGTTGCATAAGTTCATAGGGAAAACCTAGAGTGGGTTTTTCCCAAGATGAAAAATCTTGGATGTTGCCATAATGATGCATGAAGTCTTAAACTCTATGGAGAAAAGTGGTAATCCTAGTATGGCCTTGTAATGCATCTCTAAAGGTTATGATAGGATTAATTGGAATTTCTTGTATAAATTCATGGAAAGTATAGGCCTAAGTCAAGAGGATATTAGAATGGTGAAGTCGATGGTGGAGACTATCAGCTATTCTGTGATGGTTAATGGGTCATCTTGGGGAGATTTTGGAGGGAAGAGAGGTCCTAGGTAGGGTGATCCTATCTCTCCATACTTGTTTATTATGGTTGTTGAAGTCTTGGGGAGAGTGTTCAAGAGGAAGTTGGAGGGTGGGGGTAATCAAAGTTATTAAACCTTTGTCCACACTTCCTCTTGAAGTAATTCAGTAGTTTGTGGATGATAGCTTCCTTAGTGGGGAGTCTCGGGTGGGTGAAGCTAAGGCTTGGAAATTGGTGTTGGAGATATATGTTGTGAATGTAGGTCAAAAAATAATTTTGAGAAAAGCAAAGTGTTCTTCTTTAACACCCCCCCTGACTTACAGTGAAGGATTGTTAATATTTTAGCTTGCAATATTGTTGAGTTACCAAATACTTATCTAGGTTTTCCATTAACCATGAAAGATGTGAGCAACAACTTTTGGAATGGCATTCTAGAAAAAATGGAGAAAAAGTTGATCGGTTGGAAAGGTAAAATATTGAGTAGTGCGGGCAAACTACAAATACTGATATCCTCCCTACAAGTATTACCAATGTACTTCCTATCCTTATTTAAAATTATGTAGTGTATGGCTAATAAACTAAAAAAATTCAACATAACTTCCTTTGGTCTGGAGGAAGTGAGAAGATTAGAATAAGTTTGGTCAGCTGGGAAACAGTTTGCAAACCTAAGTGTAGAGGAGGTTTGGGAGTAAGGAAGATAACTGATTTGAACAATGTGCTTCTCACAAAAATGGGGTGGAATCTAATGAAGGGAGAATGTAATTGGTGTAATATTATGAGAGCTAAGTACCTTGGAAATCTAATGTTCTCTCACTACACCTAGAGAAATGATCTTCCTATGGGATCTAAAATATGGGGTAATATTGTGAAAAATAGAACCATTTTGAAGGAGGGAGTTAGGTGGCTTGTAGGGAATGGTAACCAGATTAATTTCTAGGAGGATCCATGGCTTTTGGATAAATCTTTATCAAAAATAAAGTTTGGTTCTCTCCAAAATTACCTATAGAACCAAGGGATGGAATGGTAGCTAATTTTATTTGTTCAAGAAGAAAATAGAAAAAGGTGAAGCTACAACAGAATGATATGATAGGAAGGGAGCGAGTTGAAGAGCTTAATTCTTTGCTAGAAGAGTATAGGATCTTGGGAAGGGGTAGGATTGATGAGTTCATTTGGAAAGGCTATCTCAGTGGGGGAATTCTTGGTTAAATCTGCGTACAAATTAATGTTTGATAAAACTCTTGAACCTTATGACTAGGGGAATGTATGGTTTAATCACTTAATCTAGATGATCAATATTTTCTAGTGGACCACCATTCAAGGGAAAATTCTCACTATTGAAAACTTGATGAAGTGGGGGTTTCAAATGCCAAATAGATGTTATATGTGTAACATGGAGGAGGAAAGTATCAACCACTTATTCTTGTATTGCAGTTTTGCTGCTAAGGTGTGAGGGAGAATTCTTCAAAAGTTGGAGGTGATTTGGGTGTTTAATGTGGAAATGGGGCAATTGGTGAACTGGTAGGGCCCTTTCTCCCAACCCATACTTATCAATTTGTGGAAGATCATTCCCCCCCATGTTTTTTTGGGTATTTGGAAGGAGCAAAATAATAGGGTGTTCAGAAATGAGGAGAGGGAGGTGAATGTCATGGTGGAAAGGATCTACAAATTGATAGTCAAGAACATCAGTTGTAGTAAATGGAGGAAACTGATATTCCCCCCTTCCACCCAGGAGGTCAAAGTAGCCAAGTGTTAGTTGTTGGTGGGAGGGATTATGGAGATTGATAACTCTAATCTTATGGCTAGGAAAAGAACTCGATGGAAACCACTACCTACTGACTAGGTAAAACTTAACTTTGATGGAGCTATCACAAAGGAAGGATTGGCAGATGGAGGGATATTCAGGGATAGTAAGGGAAAGATTTTGTTGGCATATACTAGTCCGCTAGGGAAAGTTTCAAATAATATTACGGAAGTGATGGCATTGTACTGGGTTTAAAATTGGTCATTAGTGTGGGTTGGAGGGATGTGCAAATTGAAGGAGATTCTAAAGTTGTAATTGAGATTGTCAAAGGTAATATGCAAGAAGGATGGGCTATCAAATGGATTATTAGGGATATCAAGTACCTATTAACCATCCTCAATAGGTTTGATTTGAATCACATTTTTTGGGAGGGAAATAGTATGGCTGATAGAATGGTGATGATTGGCTTAAAGATAAAAGGGCTTAGATGTTAGAGGAATTTAAACACTTTGCCAAATTTGGTAAGGGAGTTAGTAAGTAATGAAGAGAAATATGATGAGTCCTAATTGGTTACTTGCATAATGTTGTTGAGCTAGCAAGGTTGACATGTCCTTGAAGCACAAGTGGTTGGGAGTAAAGGATTGGGTATGGGTAATAATAATTATTCATGGCTCAAAAATTGGAAGTTTGTAATGGGGGATTATTTATTTATTTCCCTTTATGTATTATCATACACCATGCAATGAAAAGAATTATTTTTTGAAGGGTTGATGTGTGTTGGGAATAATGGAAATGATTGGGGGATAGATTGTGGTGACCAACACATGATCCTTCTTACCAATTTGGTCGGCTTCATAATTACTATTAATTATTATTATCATCTTTGCTTTTGGGTTTTTCTACCTAAGTGTGAAGTATTTTTTAGAAACTATGTTTGGGCTCAGAGGAAAAAGGGAGGAAAGGAAAAAATTGCAGAGATGGGTGGTGATTTGATGCACATTAAACTAGCTATGATCGATGAAAAAATATGAGGAACCCCTTAGTGTGGTACTTACTAAAGGAGGGTGGTTTTGTCTCATTCATGGAGGCCCTTAATGGACATGACAAGAATTTTTCTATGCATTTTGTAAATTCATGGCAAAATCATATAGTGACCATAAATGGTATCTCTTTTCATGTTTCAAAGGAGGTGATTGCTCTAGCGATAGGCTTGACCATGAAGGGTAGGAAATGGAAAAAAGTGAAGAGGGTGACAGATGAAATGAGCCTGCAACACTTCTTTGAGGAGGGTGAGGAACCGATTTAGCATAGAGATGGTTTCATGAGGGAGAAGCTTCCTGACCCATGGAATAAGTTTTATCTAGTTTTGGTAAAATATCTTACCCTGGAAGGAAGGTATGGAGTCTACTACTACTATCACTTTCCTCTCCTTAATCATTTTCGTCACTAGGATTTCATTTCACTTCCTTTTTTCTTGCTATATGAATTAGAGGATATTGTTGTAGATTTGAAAGAAAAAAATGAAAAAGGGGGTTAATTTTACTATTTTACACCAAGGCTTAATTTTTAGGCTGTACCAATTCCACCTTGCCCTGGTCCCCCCTAGGATTGTGGAAATTGACATTCCAGCCCACCCGAACCCCCGGTCCTAAATGGTCCCCCATAGAATCATGGGTCCTAGAGCCCCTACCCCACAACCCTCACCTAGTGGGTACCCAGTGAATCCCTCCCCCATGGGGGAAAAAGGGAGACAAGATAAAGGAAAGGAGAATGATGCAGGAGCATCTAGAGGTATAAGGGAAATCCTATGTCACCCAAAAAAATGTACTTAGACTTAGTTTTTGTTTCATGTGTTTTCATTTTTGGATACCCATTTGGGTCAAATAAAAGTTCCAACTCCCACAGTTCCGCTATCAGTGTGCTAGAAAATCCCAAAAAAATAGGAGCATGTAATTGGGCCATCATTTTGGTGAACTAGGAGGTGTAAATTGGCTAGATGAATGTAATTGTAATTTAGAGCATTCCAAAAAAAGAATCAGGTCAAAAGGCCCCATAGTTTGAAAGTTATTACAATTTTTTGGGATTTGGAGACCTCCCAAGAATGCTTCAAAGTTAGGTTAGGGGCATTAAATGACCTCAAAAAGGGCCAAAAAATGGGGGATGAGTGAAGCTATCCATTGGGCTATAGAGCACTTTGAGAGCTTTCCAAAAATGTAAATGGTTCATCAATCGGAGCTACGGTTCAAAAGTTATGCCTCCCGAAAGTTCGATGACCATTTTTGGATTCTTCTAGATTTGCGCCGACTTCTAATGCAGCTTCTAGAACCTTCTATTTAGTCGGTGGATGCCTAGTAGCACTTTCTAGAATGTACCCCTAGTCCTTAACCCTCTGGGGTCTATTTAAGGAGATTTCTGGCATTGTAAAAGGCAGTTCGGAGTGGAGTTTGAGAGGAGGTACTGAAAGGAGAAATTATCTCTAGATTTATGCTATTGTAAGCCCTTAGGGCATGTTTTGAAGTTTATTTTCTCTGTACTATTTGTACTAGCTTATTTTCTCAGTTAATACAATTTCCCTTTTCTGTTATTGGGTTGTGTCCCCATCAGAGAAGGCATAGGTAGAGTCAGAGGAGGAGGAGAGAGGGGGAAGGAGGAGGTCAGGGAGGTTAGCAAAATCTAATGCTAAGAGGAAGCTAAAGGAGGGAGCCTCGTAGGGGGAGGAGTTAGATTTTGAGGATTTGGGTTGCCTCAAATGGAAAATGAAGGAAACAGTAGTTAATTTTGGGGTAGGAGGTATGGAGGAGGTGGAAGAGGAGATTTCATACTCCTCTAGGTCATACTTGGGAGAAGGAAAGGAGAATAAGGAGGTGTTACATGTCTCAGTGATAGTTGAGTTGGGGTGTGTAGACCTAACTAAAGATTAGTTCCCCGACATGGTAGATAGGGTTCCTTCCCCCACTATGATCTCCTCCCCTATTAAGGTTGTTTCTATTGATGCTACTAACCCCCTAATTATGTAGGATACTACTAAGGCTGGGATGGAGGTCCATCTAGGTGGGTTTTCAAAAGGTTGGTAATGAGATGTGGGAGAGAATCTAGGTGTTGGAGAAGAGAATGTGCCTATTGACTAAGTTCACAGTTAAAGTTATTCATATGGCTACTAACACTCTATGCCTGCTCAAGGATGCTAAAGGGGACCCATCTAAGGAGGACTCTAAGAGACTTTTAACTTCCTAGCGAAAGACTAGGAAAACATCTTCCTGGGGAGGAAAGAGGCCAAGAAATCTTAAGGGCTCTCCTCCTTTTTCTTTTTATGCTACTAATCTATTGGTTTTCAGATTGTTTACATTGCAAGGTTGTCATGCCTTTGTTTATGTTTTTATTTAGTTTCTTAAGTTTGTTAATAGGCATTTTTTTTAAAGCCTATAGATACTTTATTAGTTATGGTTTAGAATTTTATTTTTGTTTCAAGTAGTAATTGGGGTTAGTTTAGTTTTGATGGTTTTCCACTGGTAGTTGACCAGTTTGTTTGTAATGGGCCAGCCCCCTTGTATCAGCTGCTTTTATTTCAAAAAAATGTATACTTTAGTGCATTATTTTTTGATATAGGATTCATGGCTTCAAAAGTTGTGCTAATTTATAATTTCCCATGTCATGTTGGGGCATGCATATTAAAAGTGCTACGCATGAGAAAAAATCTTGGGTGTGAGTTTTGGTGTTGTCCTGAGAGTAAAAAGGTTATTAATTATGACATGTTATATATTGTATGTTTCAAACCAACGACACGTAATCTCTTTAGTATGAAATAATTTATATTTTGTATTGTAGGGGAACGAAGGTTGTGGACATTTTAGGTGGTTTGACTCTACAACTACTCATAATGAAAAAAATCAGTGGAAGATGCGTAAGACATGAGAGGTGGCTAGGGCTAACATTGGTTCAATGACAAAAGCTGCAATATATGATGAAATGTGTAAAATATTTAAGGCATGAGAGGCTGAAATAATCTTTTTACGCTGCCTTCTATGTGTAATTATTGGCATCTTATTCAACCTTGTATATTAGTGCCTTATTTGACAACAAGCTTAATAAAGATAGTACTTTATTACATGTTTTGCATTTCCTTTTGGCCTCTTACTTGGCCTTGTATATTGGAACCTTATGTGATAATGAGCTTAATAAAGATAGAACTTTATTATATGTTTTATGAGTTACCTTGATATGTTTATTTTGTATACAAATATTCGATGATATTTTTAGTAATGTCACAATAATTTATTAATTAATGTAGTTTTCTTTTGGTGGAGTAAGTATTTTCCATCTCTATTACAATTATAATGACACTAAACATAATGGCTTTAAAATCATATAATGTGTAAGGTATATTTTAATCACACTAAAATGATGTATTAAAAATACATTTCATTCACCTTTAAAATAAAATAAAATAAAACTTAGTCATGTTGGTATTCCAATTGCATAAATGTCTAACCAAATGGAGGAAATGCATATTCTCATATTGAATTCTTGGTGAACCAAATGGGCCCAAATCGAATTCCCAAAATTGAAACCTGGATTTCAAGTTCCAGAATCCCAAATCAAGAATTTCAAATGCCAATTCTGAAATCATATTCCAACAACCAAATGATCCCTTAGAGTTGTAAATTTTTAGGTAGTTTATCAAATATCTTCTTGATTAGTGAAACTATATGTAGAGTTGATACTTCTAAACAAAATGTCAATCAGTGTATTATTTTCTAACCCAATGTCAAACACCAGAGGTACAATTCTCACTATATTAGATTTGTAAAGAATTGTAGAAAATTGTAAAGATTTATCTTCTTGATTTGTGAAACTTCATGCAGAGTTGATACTTCTAGAAAAAATATAGATTAGTGTATTATTTTCTAACCCAATGTCAAAATTATATTAGAATTTGGGGGAAAAAATTGTATTCCTCTTTACTTAAAATAGAAGAGATGTAAATATATTATATTAAAATATGGAGAAAAAAAAACATTTTCTCTTTTTTGTTAAAAATAAACTAGAGAGCTAATATAGTCTACCAAATCTATCACTATATAAAGACTCAAAAGTTCAAGGTACATAAATACTATAGATTAGCTATTTACCTACGAATACAAATAATGAACAAGTATCACTATTTTAGATATGGTTAAAGCAGCTCATAGCTCATAGCATGTTCTATTATTTTCAATGGTTATGTGAGTTCTTATCTGCATAATTTTCCAATTAGTGAGGAGTTATACATAATGACTTTTCAACTTCAAACCAAAGAGTGCACATCTTTATTTAAAATAAAAGAGATATAAATATATTATATTAAAATATGGAAAAAAATATTTGCTCTTTTTTATGTAAAATATATTAGAGAGATAATATAATCTACCAAATCTATCACTATATAAACACCCAAAAAGTATAAGTTGCATAAATACTACAGATTAACTACTTACCCACTGAATACGAATAATAAAAAAGTCTCACTATTTTAGATATAGTGCAAGACTATTCTAGATATAGTGCAATTCTCACTATTTTAGATATGGTTGAAGCAGCTCATAGCTCATAGCATGATATTTTTTTTTCAATTGTTTTGTGAGCTTTTATCTGCATAATTTTCCAATTAGTGTGGAGTTCTGCATAATGACTTTTTTACTTCAAACCAAAGAGTACACGTTTATTTAATGTAAGTGCACTCACACCTACCTATGAGATTTTATTTTAATATAATTTTATGAGTTTTTATATCTTTGATTCCATATTATTTGATGATTGTTGATGTTTTGTTAAAATAGAGTTATAAATCTTTAGGCAATATATCAAATATCTTCTTGATTAATGAAATTGTATGTAGAGTTGATACTTCTAAAAAAAATGTGGGTTAGTGTATTGTTTTCTAACCCAATGTCAAACACCAGGAGTGTAATTCTCACTATTTTAGATTTGTAAAGATTTACAACTCTATTCTTTGATTGCACCGAGAACAAACCCTCATTATAGGGTTTCAAGGAAGGTAAAGATTTACAACTCTATGCTCAATCTAAAGATTTATCCTACATAATAATAATAATCTATATGTCTAAAAATATATATAGTTAAAAAATTATTGTTTATTCAGAACAATTTATAGACACGCCACTAAAGATCTGAAATAAAGTGTCATAGCAAGTCAACATCACTAGAATATTATATATATAACCAAAAGTGGTCATTAACCACTATTTTAGAAACAAAAAGTGCAAAACAAATAAGTCAAGCTGAAAAATGACTAACCTATCTCAAATGCAAAAGTCACAAAATTATTTTTGCCTTTGGATGCATATCATTGATACTAAATAAGAAAGATAAGAAACTCAATAAATGGAAAAAAAAAAAACTACTTAAACTTATATTAGAATTCGGGGAAAACTAAAAATTGTGTTCCTCTTTATTTAAAATAGAAGAGATGTAAATATATTATATTAAAATATGGAAAAAAAAAAAAAAAACATTTGTTCTTTTTTACAAAAAATAGACTAGAGAGAAATATATAGTCTACCAAATCTATCACTATATAAAGACCCAAAAAATACAAGGTACATAAATACTATAGATTAGCTACTTACCCACTAGATATGAATAATGAACAAATCTCACTATTTTAGATATGGTGCAATTCTTAATATTTTAGATATGGTTAGAGCATCTCATAGCATGTTCTATTTTTTTCAATGGTTATGTGAGTTTTTATCTACATAATGACTTTTTGACTTCAAACCAAAGATAACACATTTATTTGTTGTAAGTGCATTCACACCTACCTATAAGATTTGATTTTTATATAAGTTTATGAGTTTTTTATTCTTTAATTGCATACCATTTTATGGTTTTGATGTTCTATGACAATAGAGTTGTAATTCTTTAGGTAGTTTATCACATATCTTTTTTATTAGTGAAACTGCATGCAGAGTTAATATTTCTAGACAAAATATGGGCCAATGTATTATTTTCTAACCCAATATAAAGGCCCAGGGGTGTAATTCTCACTATTTTAGATTTGTAAAGATTTGTAAAGATTTAGAACTATGTTCTTTGATTGCACCCAGAACAAACCCCTATTATAGGGTTTCAAGGAACATAAAGATTTACAACTTTGTGCTCAATCTAAATATTTATCCTACATAATGATAATAATCTATATATATATATATATATATATATATATATATATATAGTTAAAAAATATTGTTCATTCAAAAGAAGATACATCAAATACCACTCTTTCCAATTTTGTCTATTCTATGAAATGATAGTGTCTGGGATAAACTATATCTTCTTGATTAGTGAAATTGTATGCAAAATTGATACTTCTGGACAAAATATGGGTCACTGTATTATTTTCTAATTTAATGGCAAACCCAAGGGGTGCAATTCTCACTATTTTAGATATGGTGCAATTCTAACTATTTTAGATATGGTTAAAGTAGTTCATAGCTCATAACATGTTCTATTTTTTTCAATGGTTATGTGAGATTTTATCTACATAATTTTTTAATTAGTGGGGAGTTATGCATAATGAATTTTTGACTTCAAACCAAAGAGTACATATTTATTTGTTGTAAGTGCATTCACATCTACCTACGAAATTTTATTTTAATATAATAAATTATGAGTTTTTTATTCGTTGATTGCATACTATTTTATCATTGTTGATGTTTTGTGACAATGGAGTTGTAAATATTTAGGTAGTTTTATCAAATATCTACTTGATTAGTGAAATTGTATGTAGGGTTGATACTTTTGAACAAAATGTGGGTTAGAGTATTGTTTTCTAAACCAATGTCAAACCCTAGGGGTGCAATTCTCAATATTTTAGATTTGTAAAAATTTACAACTTTTTTGTTTGATTGCACCAAGAACGAACCCCCATAATAGGGTTTCAAGGAACTTAAAGATGTTGGATTATCTTATTGGAAAGAATGCTTCTGAAAGGAGGGGGTGAATCAGAAGAACTAGCCTTTTTATTTATTTCAAATCCTTAATAACATGTTTTTGAAATGAACATGCATGCATATAAATATTAAGCAATCATAAGAAACAAATATGCATCACCACATAACACTTAAGATTTGGTAACCCAAAAACCCTCTAGAAATAAGAAGGTAAAATTGGGGTGGGCATGATACCCACAAATCACTACAGTAATAATGTTTAACCACTTCTGATGGTATGCCCTATTAAAGGCATGCCCTATCAAAGGCTTTTACACTATATCAATAGTGACCTAGTTAAACGATTTACAAACACTTTACATGAAGTGTCACCCAGTCAAAGGATTTAGTCACCTAGTTAAAGGATCTATAAAATACCTGCTAAGCTAACCTATAATCATAGGATTTCCTTTCTAATACAATGGTTAAAGAGTATTAGGTATTTTAAACCTAATGGCTTACAATCCTTCAATTGCTGAATATAGGCACTTGATCTGCTCTCTCTGATCTTGATCCTCTGTGATCTGATTCTCTTCTCTCTAATATTAGAATTCCTTATACACTTTTTCATGTTCTCTCTTTTTTCACTCTAATTTCATCTTCCTTATAAAGACACTTGAAGACTTAGGGTTAGGTATGGATCTATGATCCATATTTAATCTTTGATTTTTGCTTATTCCTTGCACATCTCTTATTGGTTGCATGCCTTCTCCATTCTTCTTATTGGCTACATGAAGATTACATAGGAAATATAAATGATTTGATCTTATCACTTAGATCCTTCAAGATTTGTCTTATGCTGGCTAGAAAATGGTTTACATCTGAGTTTGTGAAGATTCAAACTCATATGCTGATTTTGAGTTGCTCAGCACTTACTGCTTCTTGCTACTTGGCACCTACTGTAACTCAGCTTCTGTATATGTTCCTATCTTGCTCGGCATTCTTTAAGACTTGGCACATTAATAATGCTTAGTACTTAGATCATGCTCGGCACCTGTACTCACTCGGCACTTAATCTTCACTCGGCACCTAAAGACTACTCGGCACTTGAAGATCACTCAACACCTAATGAATTTCCTAACTTGGCACATGTTGTGGCTTAGCATACACAGTGTACTCGACTTCAATGTGAAAGGTGGTTAAGTGTGTTGGCACTCAAATGTCAAAACCATTTTTAGACTAACAATCTCCCCCTTAGACATGAGTGTCAAAAACACTTAACTAAACAATATTTACCTAATGTTATGAGTATGCTTTCTGATCTTTTTGGTATGTATACAGGGGTTTATCAAAAATGTGTAACTTAATAAAAAATGTGACTCCCCCTGAGTTGATCATGCTAATGTCTTGTGTTGTTATGCTTAATGTTTCTTTAATATATCTTCAACATATTATCTCTCCCTTAGAGTATTATCTCCCCCTTTTTGATACTTATGTCAAAGGGTCCTAAATAGTAATGCCATGTTTGGCCAAAAATGTCTCGTTTACCTCGAGTATTTGAAGAGCTATATCCCAATTATTTAAAGCAATATCCAATGACTTTTGTTGGATTGCAAGCTCTGTTGCAAGATCAACTATTCTTCATGTGTAGAAATATTAGGATCCTTTTTCATGACTGTTTCTATATATATTTTCTCCTTGTGCAAGACTTCTAAGTGAGGAGTAATGGAGGCTTGAATTTGCATCAAATTTTCTTTAATAGTGGCCTCTTCTGCTGATAATGTAGCTAATTCCCTCTGATTGTGTAATGTATGAGCAAATTGATTTTCACTCTATGTAGGATCTTGAGGGTAGTTGCATGCTGGAGAGTTTTAATTTACTCTCAAGGTTCAAAATTTTTTGATTTATTTTGTGTGTGAACCTAGAAAAATCACACAATTTGGTGTAAAGGGAAAATATGTTCCCTAATACACTTTTCACATTTTCAAATTACTTGGCTAGGTCAACCTGTCCCAAAATTATGTTATTAGCTATTTTCTGGTTGACTCTTCCTAAAAAATTCTTTTCTGACCATTCCAATAGTTTTGCATTAGTATCATGGTCTTCATTATTTACTTGGTCAACTATATCAGATAATTGCTCAAGTATTGGCCTGTTTGCTTCTAGAGGTTGAAGACTAAAAACATCCATGAATATATCTTTTATTTCATTCAGTGCCCACTTGTATTTGTAGTATTTTCTCATTTCCTCATGTCTCCTCCTCTTATCCAATGCACTCTGTATTTCATTCATCCTTTCCTCATTAAGAGTGCTTGAATCATAATAGGGTATTTTGATTTCTTCATCAAGCTCAGGAATACCATAATGTATGGTCTTGGCTACCCTTGTAGAACTTGAACTTGGTGTACTGACATATAAAGTTATCTTTTCAGTACTTTGCTCATGACTGGGTTTGGTGGGAGTTGTTGTTTTTGGTAATTCAACCAAATTTTGTATTGTAGACTCCTCTTTATTTTGAGTTTCTTCCTTCTCTTCTTCTTCTTGCTTGTTTTCTTCTTGTTGTGTTACTGATGCTGGAGGTGTACCCACTGTCTGAGCTATTGTCCTTGTGATTACCTCTATTGTTGCACTCGGCTCCTGATGAGTTTGAGTGACTAATCTTGGTGGTGACAGAGGTGGTAGAAATGTAAGCCCAGTAGTTTGAATGATTTGAGGTGGTTGTTGTGATGGCACTTTAACCTCTTTGAGTTTATCTACTAACTTTTGAAGATTATCCACACTGACCAATATGGGATTTGTACACAATTGTGCTCATAGATTTGTTTGGTCAAGGATCTTAGTAAGATCTGATGCAGTTAATGGAGTGATGTTTTGACATGTAGTGTCAACAACATCCTTAATCTTTATGATTTCTACAGGTGTGGTAGATGAGTGAGGAGAGATAGGAGGTGAAAGATATGTGCTTTGCACATTTTGCTATTCATCAGTTCCTTTGTCTTCATCTTTTCTTTCCTCCTCTCTTCCTTTCATTTTTCCTCTTCTTCAACCTTTTTCTCTTCTTTAGTTTTCTCTTCTCTCCTCTTTCTCCTTTCTTCAAGTTTAGAAGCAGCTTCTTTTTATATTTCTTCAAGAACATCTTCAAATGTTTTGTACAAGTTTTTCCATACTCTTGTTGTTCTCTGCACAACTTCTTCAATTTTGTTTTGCAAGATGGAGAATGCCCTATATTTGGGTGTAAACCTTTTGTTATGCCTTTTGACTGCTTGAGTTACCTGTTCTTTTGTCAAATCAGGTAGTAGGTTTTCTAGGGTTGATTCCCTCATCTCTTTCTCCATCATTAGGCAGAAATGCCATTTGTCTTCTATAATTTTAGACAATTCCTTTGGCAATTGTCCATCTAGTTCAAGAGGTGTATACTTGTACTGTTCCATAAATGCATAGACTGATTCTTCTATGCTATTTTGTTCCTCTTTAGTAAACTTATTGAAATCAATCTTTTTCATTTCATTTATGTCTCCATTCCTAATCTTTTTACATAATATATCAATTGAAGATTTAGGAGGACTTACCTCTTCAGTCTGATCTTCTTCATTAGTATCAGGTTGGGCCACATATCTTTTCCTTTTCTTTGGCTCTTCCTATGCCTTTGTGTTTTTCTTCTTTGTGGCTTCCTCTTTAGCCTTTTGGGTAGAGACCTTTGTTGTAGCTCTGGTTGTTGGCTTCTTTGGCGTTTACACGACAGCTTTCTTTGGTGGGGGCTAAGAAGCAGGAGAGGTCTTTGTTTTCCTTTTAATGACTCTGCCTCTGATGGGTGCTTCCTTGGTTTTTGTTTCCTCGGCACTCTCATCTTTTTCTTCTCCTTGTCTTGGAGGCAATTCAAGTGGCTCTTGTTCTGGCTCTCCTTCTTCTTCTCCTTCACTAATATCTTCTCTTCTATATAGAATAAATTGGTTATACAAAAAACTATGTAGATAAACAACGAAGTGAGTAAATAGTGGATTACATGGAAAAATAGTATATTGGGTAAATAGTGGGATGGTACAACAACTTCCCAATATTTTTCTTACCCAAATCATTGTTTACCCTTTTTGTTGTTTACTCGATCTATTGTTTACCCAATATTTTTTTTACCCAATACATTATTTACCCTTTTGTTGTTTACCCAATTTATCATTTACCCAATATGTTGTTTATCCAAACTATTGCTTACCCAATCTGTTGTTTACCCAAAACATGTTTACCAAAAATTGTTGTTTGCTTATACTGTTGTTTATCCAAACTATTGTTTACCCATTTTTTAATTTACCATTTGTTATTTACCCCAAATCTATTGTTTACCCAAAATCAACTATTTACCCAATCATTTGTTTACCCAAAATCCACTATTTTCCCAATTTGTTGTTTATTCAAACTGTTGTTTACCCAAAATCTTATGTTTATCCTTGCAAGTTTAAACCCATTATATGCTTTGATGGAGAATGTTGTTGATAGTCTTAAAGTATGTAACAGATTCCTTGGCCATTATGTCTTGAGTTGTTTGATACATATGAATTATCAAGCCAAGTTTTCCATGATGGCATTTAGGTGTTATAGACTCCTACTATTTTGCATGTGTTCTTACTTCTAAGCCTAGGGTTAGTAAGGGTATGGGCTCCCTTTCCATGCTTTAGAGACAGTGCTTCAAACATCACTTCCAGGACACTTCAAACTAAGCTTCCATTTAGTGTGTCTAGACACTATTTCTTTGGTGTATTATATGATTTTATCAGCTCACCCCCCTCCCTAATAGTGTTATTCTAGCCAAGTTTGGGGCCCATACCTTTAGGTTGGCTATCATTTTTTACCTAATTTAGCTTCTTCATCACCTTCATGGTTTTGTTGACTTTGCAGGTGACCTCAGCAGTATTACACTTCAGCTTCAATCTTGTTTCTTCCTTCTTCTGAGAGTTCCTCCTCAATTTGTACCCCATATGATCTACATATGTGTTCAGTCACATTCTTTCTTTACAGCTTTTGCAGCTAGTTGATTTGATAATAAAAATTATATTTCATCCTTTCATTATAAAAAAATTTTTAGGGGATGAGAAGGATTTTTTGGTTTTCATGTAGGCTTTCCTTCGTTCTTTCATGGTGGGATGAAAGGAACATTATGCTTCTGCATCCTATGGAAGTTTAAACCCATAATATATTTTGATGGAGAATGTTATTAATATTCTTTAATTATGTAATGGATTTCTTGGCCATTATTCCTTGATCCATTTGATACATATGAATTATCAAGTTAGGTTTTCCATGGTGGAAACTAGGTGTTATAGACTTATACTATTTTGCATGTGTTATTACTTCTAGAGAGTAAAGCCATTTGAGAAACTTTTTCTATATCCACTACCAACACACTATGTGATTGTTAGAGGCAATGTCCCTAATGAATGAGAGTGCAAATTGGTTAGTTATGAGGAAAACTAATATTGTGATCTTGAAAAAGCACTTGTTCTTAGGAATGTTATTTCTAACCTTACATCAATTTTAAATTGAGAGAGTCAAGATTAAATGGGATATGGGAAATCCCTTTTCCCTAAGTTTTAGACATATATTAGAATGCCTAAAGAAGTTATAAAAGGTTAAATTTAATATAAAACCTTCAAGAAAAAATCAAAGAAGGTTATTCTTTATGATTATAGGTTGCTTAAATTTAATTAAGATGATTATCATTGAGTCTACCAAATTCCTAAGAGAAAGGGGGATTAATATAGGCATCTTCCTAGTGTACTCTTTAGACTAAATAAAATTATGGAATTGGATACCTCTATGGAGAGAGTCATCATCAAGAAAGTCATTGGTTCTAGATTATTCAATAACTTTTGTAAAAGGTTATTCCATGAAACCCTTTGGTTGTTTAAGTTATGAAATAGTGCCAATAGTAGTCACTAGAGCTCAACCTCATAGGTAGAATTGTATAATGTTTTGAGACAGTTGACAGAAACCATAAGTATACTTCTCAATATTTTTACAAAGAAGAGGATACAGTCATAAAATTACAAGTCTCTACTCATGAACCAAAATAAGTCTTTTTGTGTAAATATAGGATGATGATTTTCTTGCATGTGTCAAATCAAAGCTGAATAATTTTCAACTTTATGAGGCCAACATTTGTTTTGATAAAGAATATTGTTTATATTATTAAATTCTATATTAGATTCCCTCACCATTATGCCTTGAGTTTTTTGATGCATATGAATTATCAAGAAAGGCTTGGCATGATGGAAATTAGGTGTTCTAGACTCTCATTGTTTCACATGCATTCTTTCTTGTGGGGGGTAAAGCCATCTAATTTTATTTTTTGCAATATTCACTACCAATACATAGGTTGTTACACATAGTGTCCCTAATGAATGGGAGTGTAATATGGTTACTCATGATGAAATCTAATGTTGCAATCTTCAAAAAGCATATGAAAAAGCCCTTTACCATAAGTTTCAAAGAGATATTAGAATGGCTAAAGAAGTTATGAAAGGTTAAATGTCATATGAAACCTTCAAGAAGACATCAAAGAAGGCTATTCTTTATGATCATAGGTCACTCTAGTTGAATGAAAATGATTATCAATGCACCTATTGAATTTCTATGAGAAAGGGGGAAAACTTTAGGGATGTTTCTAGTGTACTTATAAGACCAAATAATGTTGTGGAATTAAGTACCTCTATGGAAAGAGTATCATTACCATTGGGAAAGCCATTAGTTCTAGATCATGCAATAATATTTGTGAAAGGTTTTCCCATAAAAACTTTTGGTTGTTTATGGTGGGATGAAACAATGCCAACTGTGGTCACCAGGACTGAGCCTCATGGGTAGAATTATTGAGTATTTTGAGATAGCTAATAGAAACCATAATTTTACTTTGAAAATGTTTTATCAAGAAAAGGATACAGTCATAAAAATTCAAGGTTCTATTCATGAACCAAAACAAGTCTTTTTGTCCAAAATAAAGGATGATGATTTTCTTGAATGTACTACATCAAAGCTTAATATTGTGCGAGTGTCACCAATGATTGGATTGGAGGAAGAGAAAAGAAAAATACCACCATCTCGCTTTAATTATGATATGAAAAAGCCGCTAATGAGGTAAGAATATTCTATAACTTCACCCAAGACTTTGAATGGTTGATGCACCGAGTGAAGCAAGTAAATTATTTTCTAAATGAAGTTGATTGGAAGAGTAGTAGACAAAAGGATCTTGTGAAAGAATGGCTTCAGAGTGTTCGTGACATTTAGTGGGAAGTAGAGGACATCCTTCAATTATGTTTTATCAATTCCATGTCTGCCACTGTATATGAGCAATGTTAGTATGCTAATAGAAACCAAATTTAAATAAAGCTTCTACAAACTAAACAAAATTCATAAACTTCAAGATAGACTAAGATGAGATCTCAATTGAAAATATGAGCCATTAATGGGCTCTCTCAATGAGAAGCTCTCTTGTTGAGTAGCTTTGTCTAAAAAGATAGGATGTATGCTCAATATGCTTCCAAAGGCTTCAATGGATGATTGTGGATTTTTGGTGTGGATAGATGGCTTTAGTATGGATTTGGCTCTCAAAATAGCATTATAACTTTACTTCATGGATTGTGTTATTTTGCAAAGGGGAAGGATCCAATTTATAGGCAAGAGGCTTGAGGGATTGAGGGCTAAGATGCAAGGATGGGAAAAAGCTTATGGAAGGCTCAGATTGCATGAGAGGAGAGCACATGGATTGTGCTTCCTTATAGCCAATCAAGGAGTGACACATGTCACATGGTGAGAGGATGGAGGAAAGGGCAAGGATGAGTCAACAAAGGAGGCTCAAGAGATAAAATCTTCATAAAGACCCTCATAATGACTTGTAAGAGCAATAAAAGGGCTTGTAAGAGTCATTTATGACCTAGTGGACTTCATAAAGTTTTATGGTTGAGATATTTTGAGGGTGATGAGAGCAAATTCGACTTGGACTTGATTAGAAATGTTTTAAGCTTGTTTAGGCTTGTGCAAATGATTAGAGGATGGATTAGGATGGTTTAGGATTAGCTTAAGGATAGGCAAGTGGATGGCATTTAATGAGGGTGGGTGAAGGAGGAGATATTTGTTAACTTTGGCTTGGGTTAGTAAGTTTTAACCCATGTTTAGGGAATGTGACAAGGTTAGGAGGGGATTAGGATTAGGTTTAAAGACATCTTCTAGAAGATTCTAGATTTTGGATGAGGATAAAGACTTTCTAGAATAGTCTAGAATTTCCTAGGATGAGGATGAAGACTTTCTAGAAGAGTCTAGAACTTCTTAAGGTGAGGATAAATTAGATTTTTAGGAAATAAATAAAGTTTTATTTATTTCAAGGGTTTGGGTTGAGGAGATATTTATTAAAACTTTTTTAATAAACATGAGGATTAATATTTAATTTTAATTAAATATTTTGAGTTGGGGTTAGGGGTAGGAAATGATGAGATTAGCCTTTAATCGAAATTAAAGAAGGATTAGAAGATTTTGGAAGAGGTTATTGGTCATAAGGAAATTGGCCAATTTTTGGGCAAAAAATAAATTTTTTATTTATTTTAGGATTTTTGGTCAATTTATTAATTAAATAATTAATAAATAAGGAAATAATGTTTAAATAAGATTTAAACATTTTTGGGAGGGATTCCTTAATTAAATATTTTTAATTAAGATAAAGGGATTTAATGGCATAAAAATTAATTAATTAATTAAATAATTAATTAATTAATAAATGATGATGTCATCAGGACTTTTTCAGAAAATAAAAATACTTTATTTTCTAAAGGTTTTTAGGTGTCTACATTTTGCCCCTCTTTGATGTGATGCCGCAAGTGGCATGACATCAAAGATAAGAAAATAAGATGCCCAAGGCTAGAGCAGAAGAGGAGAGAATGGACTGTGAGATGCCCCCTCAAGAAGGCAGCGGGGAGAGAAAGTGAGGCTCGATGGCTTCTTGAAAAGTACAAGAATATGGGATGAGCAAGGAGACTTAGATTGGCAAAGAGAAGGGGCTGAATTAGCTCAAACTCTCACTATGGGAGAATGATAAAGGAGAATCAGATGCACAAGAGGAAGCAAGCTTAAGACCTTAGGGAAGGTGGAGGATGAAGGAGCAGAGCGCTATAAAAAGGAATCCAGGATAGGGAGATAGATGAGGGGATTATAAAGCTGATGGAACAGGATTTCAAAGAGTTAGATTGGTGGAAGATGGGTTTCGGAGATCCCTAGGACTAGGATTGTGGATCTCGAAAGATGAGGCTTGGTGGGTTGATTTGGATTGGTGGATCCCTAAGACTAGGATTGTGGATCCCTAAAGCTAAGAGTGATGAGTGATTCAAAGAGATACTGATGCATCAGCTAGGGTAGGAGAGACAGATGCTGGATATGGGTGGGGGATAATGGAGATGAAGGAAAACCATTGAAGCTTTTTGAGCGGGGGGATACTTCAAAGAGAAGTACCACCATGTAGTTGAGCACTAGATTTGCTATAGGACTATTGGTTAATTGCCAAGGTTACCAAGAACATCAAGGCCTTTTCACCAACCGTCCAAAGGATTGACAAACTAACTCAAAAAAAACACACAAGGATTGCCCCAGCATCACACATGAATCCTAGAGGAAGCAGCATGGAAACGACACTGGAGAACCCACAAGCAGAAAAGAAAAACAAACGAAAGACCTGATCAAGACCTTACACTCTAATTGCCCCATTCGCAGCATACCATGATATGGAAGATCGTGGCAACCTTGAGGAGGGAACAAGGAGATTGCTTGGAAAAGATACTTCAAGACCCAAAAGGGGAGATTCCAAATCAAAAGAAAGTGAAAATCCAAAAGAGAGTTGTTTGCCAACGAGATGGGTAGGACGAGGTACTAACGGACCAAGATTAGACTTGAGGAAAGCTATATCCTGCAAGGACCTATCGGAGAGCACCTAAGTTGGTGGATCGGGATGAGTGGTGCGTCTGGCAAGCTGAACTAAGAAAGATAACACTTTGGTGACAGGAAATCTAGCTAAAGGATGCATTGGAATAGCTAACCAAGATGTGTGATGGGTGCAAGATGCTGATCAAGGACAAACTGACATGAACGCTGGATAGATACAATGGTACTAAGTTAAAGAGGATGTACAAGCTGAAGGACCAAGATATGTTACAAATGTACAAGTTTGTTCATGTTTTGGTTTTTGTGAGATGGAAATGTTTGTGAAGGATGGGATGTCTATAATAGGTGATAGGTGGATAGGTAGATGGTTTGCGAAAAGCTTAAGGAAAATGGAATTTTGTGTGTGCACGTGATAGTATACAAGCTAGGATACAGGATTATTTATAGGCTGGAATATGGTACAAACGTTGGACAAGATTTGGATAGACAAGGTATGGTACAAGATTTACAAGGTATAATACAAGCTTTGGTACAAGATTTACAAGCTGTACAGGAGGTATTTACAAGCTTCATCAGATTTTGGATATTTGGTTGGAACACCAAGGGAACAAGCAAGTGTGTCTTATGGGATGGTGGGTAAATGGATGAGGGATAGGATAGTGATAGATAATGGATTAGTCTTTAGTACACAAGGCGCCTGAATTACCAGGTTTTCACCAAGGTACCTATCCAAGGTGCTTGAATTGCCAAGTTTTCACCATTGGACGCTTATTTCTCTTTACTATTTTTTTCTTTTGTGTTTTTCAAAAGCTAGGTATACCAAGGATCTTCAAGCATAGAACTTCTTGAGATGAATGATGTTAGTAGGATCATTCAAGAGTTCTCCTTCTGGTGTAGATAGCTGATAAGCTCCAGAGCCAAAGGAAGCAGTGACAACATAAGGACCAAGCCATGTAGGTTCAAACTTGCCTTTCTTTTCTCGATCTACTTGGACTTTCATGTTTTCTTTGAGGACCATGTCACCTGGCTGAAAGTGTCGTGGAAGCACCTTCTTGTTGAAATTTCTTTTGAGACGAGTTTGATAGACTGTGAGATGATCATAGGCTTGTTGTCGCTTCTCGTCTAAGAGATCTAGCTGGGTGAGTCGAGCTACTCTATATTCTTCATCTGATATTTGCCCTTGCAAAGATATGCGCAAGGAGGGAAGTTCAACCTCTATAGGTAGTACCGCTTCGGCACCATAGACTAGGGAGTATGGAGTTGTGCCTGTGGATGTACGGAAGGAAGTTCGATAGGCCCATAAGGCTGGATTTATTTGTAGGTGCCAATCACGGCCGGAATCATTGACAACTTTCTTTAGAATTTTGAGGAGGGTTTTGTTAGTTGCCTCTGCCTGGCCGTTACCTTGTGGGAAATATGGGCTAGAAAAGCGGTGATGGATGCGGAGGGAAGTGCATAATTCTTCCATGTTGAGATTTTCAAAGTTACCTCCGTGGTCGGTGAAGATGGTGGATGGGATGCTGAAGCGGCAAACAATGTGGTACAAGATGAACTTGGAGACCTGAACTCCTGTAGCTGAGACTAGGGGGACTGCTTCCACCCATTTAGTGAAATAGTCTGTAGCTGTTATTATCCATTTATGTCCATCAGATGAGAGGGGTGTGATAGTTCCAACTAGGTCAAGGCCCCAACAAGCGAAAGGCCAAGGTGGTGCAATAGGCTGTAGATCCTGTGCCGGAGCGTGCACAAGATTTGCATGCTGCTGACATGGGAGACACTTTCTGACAAAGTCACAAGAGTCTTCTTCAATGGTAGGCCAATAGTAGCCTGCTCTAAGGATTTGTCGCGCTAGGACAATACCACTCGTGTGGGCACCGCAAAGTCCAGAGTGTACTTCCTTTAACACCATCGCGGCCTCATTTTGGTCTAAACATCGAGAGAGAGTATCGTGATAACCCCGACGATATAGGGTATTGGCTATGATAACATAGCGGGATGATTTTCGGATGAGGTTCTGGCGTTGGGTACGTGTGAGGTGAGGGGATATGATACCATCGTTAAGGTAAGCATGAATCTCATGGTACCAAGGGGATTGGGGACCAACCAAGATACAAACACGGTTTGAATCCTCATTCGCATAAGCGGGTGTGAGGAGCTGCTCCACTAAAAACTCATATTGTGTAGCTGCTTGGGGAATTTCCAAGAGCGAGCCTATAGTAGCCATAGCATCTGCTGCTTTGTTCTGTATTCGAGGCACTTGTGTAAACTGAAGCTTTGTAAAATGTTGGGTTAGCTGATCAACTAGCTCTTTGTAGGGTAATAGCTTTTCATCTTTGGTTTGATATTCATTTAGGGCTTGCTTGATGATGAGCTGAGAATCGCCAAAGATTTGTAGCTCAACAATGTTCCATTCTACAGCTATCTTTAATCCTGCTATGAGGGCCTCATATTCAGCTATATTGTTGGTGCTAGGGAATTGTAGCTTGAAGGCTTTTGGAATGTAATCTCCTTGAGGTGTGACCAACAATATTCCTGCCCCTGATCCATGAGATGTGTATGAGCCATCAAAATAAAGTTTCCATGGGGGTTGTTCTTCAATTAGACAGATATGCTCATCTGGAAATTCTGTGATCAACGGATAAACATCTATTAGAGGTGCATCAGCTAGGTGATCTGCTATAGCTTGCCCTTTGATTGCCTTTCTATCCACATACTGGATGTCAAATTCACTAAGGAGCATAACCCATTTGGCCAATCGGCCTGTAAGTGCTGTTCTAGAGAGCATATACTTGAGAGGGTCAATCTTGGAGACTAGTTGGATGGTATGACTTAGCATGTAATGGCGAAGTTTTTGAGTTGAGAAAACAACTGCCAAACAAGCTTTTTCCATAGGAGTGTAATTGAGTTCATAACCAACTAGGGTTCTACTGATGTAGTAGATGGCTCTTTCTCTGTTGTAGTCATCAAGCTGTGCTAGAAGTGCCCCTAGAGCAGTAGGTGTTGCTGATATGTACAAAATTAGGGGACGACCAGGAACTGGTGGAACCAAGATAGGGGGATTGATGAGATATTGCTTGAGATGGTCGAAGCTGCGTTGACATAAAGGATCCCACTTGAAGTTCTCATCCTTCTTCAGTAAATGTGAAAATGGTGTACACTTATCTGCAAGCTGGGAGATGAAGCGCCGAACAGATTGGAGCTTTCCTTGAAGAGAGCGAAGCTGTCGCAGTGTCTGGGGAGGAGGCATGTCTAAGATAGCCTTGACCTTCTTGGGGTCAATCTCTATACCTCGTTTAGAAACTATGAAACCTAGAAGCTTGCCAGATGTGACCCCAAAGACACATTTCTTGGGATTCAGCATGAGATGATATTTGGCTAACCTATCAAAGACTTTCTCCAGGTCAGCAAGATGATCCATGAAGGTATGAGACTTGACCAAGATATCATCCACATAATCCTCCAAAATGCTATGGATGAGATCATGAAAAATGGCTGTCATAGCTCTTTGATAGGTAGCCCCAGCATTCTTTAGGCCAAAAGGCATCATGTTGTAGCAAAAGGTTCCCCAAGGGGTAGTGAATGCTGTCTTATGCTGATCCTCTTCTGCAATCTTGATTTGATTATACCCAGAAAATCCATCCATGAGGGACAAAATTTCATGTCCAGCTGTAAGATCTACAATCATATCTATGTTGGGCAAGGGAAAATCATCTTTTGGACAAGCTTTGTTAAGATCTCTAAAATCAGTGCAGATTCTGATGTCACCAGAAGGTTTAGTGACAGGGACCATGTTGGAGATCCACTCTGAGTAGTCGATAGTTCGGATAACCTTAGCAGCTAGCATTCTTTCTAATTCAGCTTTGACCAATAATGCCACCTTGGGGTGCATTTTTCTAAGCTTTTGTCTGACGGGCTTGATCTTTGGATCAACTGCAAGATGATGAACTACAAGCTTTGGATCAAGTCCTGGCATGTTCTGATATGACCATGCAAATCGGCCAATATTCTCTCTTAAGACCTCAAAGAGGAGGTCAGCTTGGTCTTGTGATAGGGATGCAGCAATGTGAACAAGTCTGGGGATCTCTGAAGAACCAATGTTGACTTCTCGAGTATCCTCAATTAGAATAGAAGACACCTCTGGTCGATTATCTTGAGGAGGCAATGCTAAATCCTCATGTTCTTCTTGTGGCTCTGGATTTTCTTGCTGAGGGGTTCTCTTCGTTGCCTTAGCTAGTCTCAGATTCACCTTAGTTCCAATTTTGGGTGTATCGGAACTAGGTTGGGGATTTTCTCCAAAATACCCCTTGGGATCTAGCTTGTAGATATAGGTAGAATCTGGCTTTGTTTTCTTGTGAGGAGTTTCAGCTCCCATGAATCTTAGAAGTGCCTCCTCTGATGTGAACTCATCGATGTGTATGACACTTGGTTGGTCCCAATCTATGAGTTGTGGATGGGCGAGTGGTAGGTCAATGAGGTGGATGGATAGTTCTTGGAGAACAGAGTCTCCGAGGGAGATTTCGTCTAGGATATCGTCGTAGGCTCTCTTTTCAACTTCCTCAGGAATGTCTTTGATTTCGACAAGGTTGCGGTGAATGTTCGAAAAAGCGTGACCGTTCTCATTGGTGCCCCCAGTTGTGGATATGCCAAAGCCAAGACCTGACTTCGATTCCCACTTATGTGCATCGATGGGGCACTGCATGCCTCTTTCTTCTGGTCCTAGACCACCACCTTGATAGTTCCATTTGTCAGTGATGAGCTTATGTTCTTGGGGATACTTTTGGCTAAAGTGATCAAGGCGTGCTTGATTTCTTTGAGGTGCATCCTTATGTAACCATTTGTTGATATCTGGAGTGAGCTCCTCATGAAGAGGGATTTTTGAGGATACAAAGGTTGTTGGGCCAAACTGTTTGTATCGAGGAGGTGGAACCTCCTTAGCTTTGTGATATGTCAGTCGTCCATGGGCACGTGGATCAAGTGGGAGTGCCCCGACAACAAATGCATCTGACAGACTATACTCTCCACAACCTTTGTTATTGATCTTCACGGTAGACAGGGTAGAGGCGAGGATGGTTTCTGGGTCATTATAAGTGTGGGATGAGATGGCGATGGATGTGCCAATATCAATTCCAGGGCAATGGTTTGTATATGAAGCTTCAACCGCATTGCAGTAAGCAAAGGGTTCTGGATCGGCATGGATGGTTACCTCAGTGCCTTGATGCGGAAATTTGATGCACTGATGGTAAGTGGATGGAACGGCTTTCATGGCATGAATCCATGGGCGACCAAGGAGGATGTTAAATGGTAGGTTTAGATCAATAACATGGCAGAGTGTCTCTTGGATGACTGGCCCAACCTTGATTGGCAGCAAAATAGTTCCTTCTGTGGTTCTTTCCAAGTTGTCATAAGCTTTGATGGTGATAACCTCACTGATGATATCTGCCTCAGTATACCCAGCTTGTTTTATGAATTTTAGGGTGCAAATATTCAAGGCTGATCCATTATCTATCATTACTCTTTTTACAGCAAAGTTGGATACCATGATGGCTATGCGAAGCGGAAGGGTGTGATCTGGCTCGACCACGGGTATGTCGGTGGGTTTGAATGATAGGGCACATGAGGATGAGAGGTGTCCAACAAGATTACAAAAATCAGTAGCATTGATATCAAAAGGGACACGAGATTCTATGAGAGCACTATCAAGGATGTTCTTGTACACAGGACTAGTGCGAAGAAGGTCTAAAATGGAGATTTGGGCTGGCATGTTCCCAAGGTGTTCCAAGATATTGTACTGGCTTTTTGATGGAGCTGATGGTGTTGGTGTAACAGGTGGGCCTGCAATGTTAAATCGCGCTCTTCGAGTGGTGACTGCACGCTCATTGTTTGGTCCTTGGATATTGATAACATTGACGGAAGGCTCTTTCTCGGATATACAACCTATAAGGCTACCATAGTCTATATAGGATGAAGTGTGGTCATTGTTCTTCCCATGCTGTTGGTTTGGCTGACGGTTGTTGGTGTTTTTGTTGTTGGTTTGGATAGGTGCTTTTCCAGGATTTTGGTTGTGGTGTGGAGGAAAAGCATTTTGATAGATTTGTAAGCCTGCATTGGGAGAGGTTTGGGCACCAACAGTGATTTCCTTCCGATCAATGAGGTCCTGCACATAGTCTTTTAGTTTCATGCATCTGAGGGTAGTGTGACCTTTTACCCTATGAAATTTGCAGTACTCATTATCTTTGTACCATGCAGCTTTGGATTGGCTTGGGTCAATTTGCTGGGTAGGAGGAAATTTGATGAGGTTTTCTTTGACTAATTTCTCAAAAATGACATCCAATGGTTCACCAAGGGGTGTATAGTTTCTAGGTGTAGGTTGGAATCTAGGCTTTTGTCCTGCAGCTACATTGATGGCATTAGCTTGATTGCTAGACCCTTGGAAGTTGGGTCTTGGATTGTGGTTTTGATAGCTTTGGTTATTCCGTTGTTGGTAGTTGATAGCTTGTTGATTTTTTGGTTGATATGGTGGGTTGGACTGGTTGTGAGAAGGACCAACAATATTCACATGTCTGGTGTCAGTGACGCCATCTGTTGCAACGTGCTTGTTTTTGTTCCAATACCTAGACTTGTCATTGGAATGTGATTGATTTTGGTTGGCTTCCTTGTAAAGCTTGACCACACCATCTTTAATGAGTCCTTGCTCAAGGATCATTCCTTTCTCTTTGATATCTTTGTAGGTTTGCAAACAGTTCATGGTCATGTGGTGAGCCAAGCTAGGATGGGCATTATCAATAAACATTTTCACAACATGGCGTTCTGGCAAGGTGCAGGATATGCGGGTGGTAAGGGTTTGCCATCTTTGCAGGTATTCGGCAAGGCTTTCTCCACCTTTTTGCTTGGTGTGGACAAGATCAACTATTGATAGCTCTGTTTCAACAAGATGGGCATATTGGGCTACAAATGCCTCAGATAATTCAGCAAAGTTTTTAATTGTGCCATAGGGGATTCTATAAAACCATTCAAGAGCTGGTCCAGCTAAGCTTTTGGGAAAAAGGCGCAAGAGGAAGACATCATTGTATGCTACGTCTTGGCAGTGCATGTAAAATTCTTTGATATGTGTGACAGGGTCTCCTTTTCCTCTGAATTTGTCAAATTTGGGTACCTCAAAGTGTTTGGGAAATGGTGTCATGGTAATGGCTCTGTCAAATGGGTAAGGACACACATTCTCAAACTTGAATGTCTTCGGATCATTCCCTTCTTGGATGGCTTTCAGAGCTATCTTCATTTGCTCCCATTCTGAATTGATAGGTGATGGCTGGGGTGCCCCCAATGTAGGAGTGCCTTGAGGTAGGTATGTGCTGGATGGGGCCGCTGAATATGGATGGCTATGAGGGATTTGCTGATAGGGATTGTACATTGTTTGGGCAGTTGCATGATGGATGACAGGTTGCTGAGGGGGAGGTGGCGAATATTGCTGCATGTGCTGCGAGGGTTGCTGTTGATATGGGATTTGAGGTTGGGATTGAGGAACAGAAGCTGGCTGTGGGATAAATGGATTGCTTTGTGGAGGTAAGGTATAAGATGGTTGAGAGGCTTGGGGAAAGGATTGGGGGGCTTGTGGGGTTTGACCAATATATGTGGGTTGTGCCCCCATTTGGGATGGTATCTGCAAATAATTGGTGGTTGGCTGGGGTGGTGGATTACCTCCTAGAAGTGGCATTGAAAAGTAGTTGGTAATTGGAGGTAATGGATTAGTTGGTGGTGGAGGTGGTGGGAATTGAAAGCTTGGGAATGGAACTGATGGGGTTTGATAGCTTTGTGGTTGGATTTGGAAGCTTGGTAGAGTGGTGGCAGGGGCTGGGGTCACTTGGGAGCTTGGTAGAAAATTGGTAGTAGCTTGTGGGATTTGATAGCTTTGTGGAGTGAGGGTAGTAGCTTGTAGATTTGTGGCTAATGGTATTGAGCTCCCAAGACCTAATGGAAATGATGGGATTGTGTGTTGGGCTGCAGTGAACAAGCTGGGGGTGATGAAAGGTTGATTACTTGGCCCCATGGGTGGCATCCCTGTTGTATATTGCTGAGGTTGGCCAAAGATGCTAGCACTGATTTGGGAGATGGGTGGATTTGGAAGGCTAGTTTGGGGAGCAGCAGCAGCAATAGTGAAGGGGGTGAACGGTGAGCTATTTTGGGTAAAGGGGGTTTGGAGCGGAGAGGTATGAACCAAGGATGGAGTGGTGGTGGCTGGGTTGGCTTGCGGCATGGAGATTTCAACTTGGGTGGATGATGGTATGTTTGGGTCTGTTGGATCATATGGATTGGCTGGAGGCTCTTCTTTTGGCATATATTGAGGATAATTTGGATCATAAGAGCCTATGGGTGGTGGTAGCTGCCCAAACAATGGGTGAGATGGATCTGATAATGGAGGGGGTCTTCCAAAGTCAAAGGTTCCTACATTTTCCCTTCGAAAATTAGCCATGATTGTCTCTTTGTTCTTGTCTATAATGGCATTTACCAATACTGCATTTCCTGGTTGGTTCATGAAAGCTTCAATGTCAGTACGTGATGGAATAGCTTTCTCTTGGCTGAAGGATGGCTGAGTGCTCAAGGGGGGTGAGGCTATTCGATCCAAATGATAGGGCTCCATTGTTTCTTTCTTCTTGGCTAAGCGAGTGATGGGTGGCATGAAAAATGCTCCTAGGGATGAGATGCAATAATGCTGATGGATGCAAAAGGGGGAAGGCTTCTCTATGCAAATGATTTCCTAGGTTAAGGCAAAGCTATATGAAAAAACCTAAGGAGGATTGGGTTGGAGATTCTAACTTCAAAGATATGTTGCCAAAGCACGAAAGGTCTTCTTTCCTATGTGCAAGCTTGGTGGTGATTGTGTCAACTTAAGGATAGACTGATGATCCTTTAGGAAGAACACGAGATTGACCACTTGTGGATCCCAACCTTTAGCTCAAGGTGATGAGGGATAACAAGTGACAAAGCTGGATTACCCTAGACAAAGCTCTGTCAAAGGGATAACCTTGGTGAGATTGATGGATTTGGAAGATTTTAGGAGTGGCAAACTTTTGGCAAAAGTGACAACAATTTTGAAGGCTTGGATGTGTGGTGTTGATTGCTAGCTAGATGGTTTGATTCTAAATGAGATGGATGAGCTAATAATGCTTAAGGGGATAACCTAAGATGGCTGGCTTTTCTACAAAGATGACTCTAAAGTGAAGCTAATCCAAGAAGATGGGGAGAAACAAGGGTGTCTAATCATAGAAATCATGCCTAGTTGGTAAGGCATAAGCAGGATTAACTCCTGGATGTTGGCTAAATTTGATGGTGCGCTCTAACCAGGCCTCTTGAAGTGCTTCGTCGGTAGCTTTGTCCTCTGCTTTGTGGAATTTGGCAATTCGTGGGCTTGGTGTTATTTCTTTTCTCTTGGCTGAAAGTTCTTGGTATGCTAGAGATGGTTTGAGTTTAACTTTGTGGAACTTCTGTTTGGGTTTGGGTTGCTCTGACATCAATTTCTAAATCTTCTTGGCTTTGAGAGATCTTGGTTGTTTTTCTTCAACTCATTCAACTTCTGGAATAGGCAGTGACTACGCTAAGTATGCCCTAAGCTAGGATTGACCAAGTTTGGCAAACATTCATTAACCAAATAAAAGATCAAGCAATAGATAGAAACAACCAGATAGAAGTTTTTGATTCTCAGAAAGTGATACTTGTGCCAAGGAGTGTGTATGTTCTACAAATGTTTCGATCAGTCACCTCAAACACATTAACATCCTAGATGGTTGTCTATAAGGCTGAAAGTTGGTTTAGCTAAGGAGTCCTTGATATACCCAAGGTACGTGAGGCCCAAATCCGTAGATGAGACCAAAAAGATGTCACACAGCCGAGAGGAGCGGTAACCCACTTCTCCTCTTTCACTTCTCAAGGGTATAAAGTTCCTTGAGGCTTAGCCCGAGTGACAAAATCTTGATCCCAAGAGAGGTGTCTTTCGATTCACCTTCCGATTCTTATACTCCGCCAGAACGCTGGAGTTGAGGTCGTCCAAGGGGTGATGAAATCCCCAAGCAAGCCTCCTAAAAAGAAACAAGGTTTTGGATCCTAATCTTATGCACCCAAGATGGCCTCGAAAGATGACAAGGGGAGAGAAGACTTGGATGACCTTGGGCTAAAAAACACCTTTGTTCTTTTACCAACTGACGCTTAAGTTTTCTGATCTAGACTTTGCAAGCACTCATGTTTAAGATACAATGTTTATTCCAACTTGAAGCGCCAACAAAAGTAAATCGATCGAAGAATGAAAACAATAAGAAGAGTTAGGGTCAACAAAAGCAAACTCGCGCGCCCAGAGGCCCTCCACGTCAAGTATCGATTAATTTTCTTTAAGGCATTCAAGATTGAGTGTGAGTTTGTTTTAAGCCCAAAACAAAAGTGTGTGAGATTCGATTTCAAGCGCGCGCTCGGAGGCTCTCCACGTCAGTTGTTGTTCAATTTTAGTGCCCAAACTTGAAGTGTGATCGATTTAATCTAGAGTTTTGATCATTTAAGAATTTTGATAAAGTTAAAGCAAACATTCAAAGACCAAGTGAGTGAGTTAGATTGTGGAACATTTAACACCTTTTTCAAGTAGACCCATCCCCATAAATGGTGCTGAGATTGCAACTAATGGTTAATATTTGATGGGTGATTAGAAAAGAGGTGAGTCCAAGGAACTACTCAAATTGATTTTTGCAAATTTGTATTTTAACTTAACAAGGTTTCTTAAATGTCCAAAAATCAAACTTTACCTAGATTGCAAAAAGAGATTTGTTTTGTTCAATTTTTAGAAGCTCCAAATGAAGTGTTTGATATTGCAATGGTTAATTGATCCTTAGAATTCAAGATTGGATTTGTTGTTTTAATCATGCATTCAAGGAAAATTTGATTTTAATCCATGGCATTCAAGAGTGATTTTAGCAACATGCATTCAAAGACAAGTGGTTAAACATTCAAGTGTTTTCTTTTGAGCATTCAAGATTGAGATTTTGTGTGTTGTTTTAAGAACTTTGAAGTGCTTTGTTTTAACCTTAGATCATTCAAGATTTTGTTTTGGACTCAAAAGTGAAAATGACTCTTTGGACTTTGGTTTTCATTCAAAATTTTGTGTTCTAGTTTGCATGTTTTAAGCCCAAAAATGATATTCCTAGATTGTTTTGATGCATGAAAATCCTAAGAAACATTCAAGATTTTGCAATAAGACATTTGTTTGGAACAAATAACAAAGCTTTTAGGACAATTTTTGGCAACCATTTAGGACTCTTAGTTTTCATGAAATTTTTTAAAAGAACTTTAGTGTGCACTTAGTGTTGATTTTGAACCTTTTGAAATAGAAACTTGAAGTTCTTTTTAAATTCCCAAAAATGAAGTGTTCCTAATTTTGCATGAATGCATCTAAAACCTTGATGTTACAAGGATGCAAATGATTAGATTGGTTTAGTTTCCCTTGTTAAAAGATTTTTTCTTTTTTGCAAATTGTTAGTTTTTCAATGGATTTAAGTATGATTTGGGGGTTCATTTTAAGCACTAAAAAGAAGTGTGTATGATTTTGCTTCCTTAACAAAAAAAAGGCCAAGATCTCCCACAAGAAGAAGAAGAAGAAGTAGATGGAATAAGAAGAACATAGACAAGAACAGGAAGAATAATCCCAAGTGCTTTCTCCACCTATAAGCTTGAAAAATCTGCAAACACTATGAGATTGACTATGAGTTCTTTTGTCTTCTTCATGCTCATGTAGACCTACAAAACCAATTTATACAATCCTACCAATCACAAAAACAAGAAAAATTAGCCAAAGTCAGCAAATGACATACAAAACTTGACTAAAAAAGCTAATGAAGATGACCCATGCGGGGTCCCACCGGGCGTGCCAAAATGTATATGAGCAATGTTAGTATGCTAATAGAAACCAAATTTAAATAAAGCTTCTACAAACTAAACAAAATTCATAAACTTCAAGATAGACTAAGATGAGATCTCAATTGAAAATATGAGCCATTAATGGGCTCTCTCAATGAGAAGCTCTCTTGTTGAGTAGCTTTGTCTAAAAAGATAGGATGTATGCTCAATATGCTTCCAAAGGCTTCAATGGATGATTGTGGATTTTTAGTGTGGATAGATGGCTTTAGTATGGATTTGGCTCTCAAAATAGCATTATAACTTTACTTCATGGATTGTGTTATTTTGCAAAGGGGAAGGATCCAATTTATAGGCAAGAGGCTTGAGGGATTGAGGGCTAAGATGCAAGGATGGGAAAAAGCTTATGGAAGGCTCAGATTGCATGAGAGGAGAGCACATGGATTGTGCTTCCTTATAGCCAATCAAGGAGTGACACATGTCACATGGTGAGAGGATGGAGGAAAGGGCAAGGATGAGTCAGCAAAGGAGGCTCAAGAGATAAAATCTTCATAAAGACCCTCATAATGACTTGTAAGAGCAATAAAAGGGCTTGTAAGAGTCATTTATGACCTAGTGGACTTCATAAAGTTTTATGGTTGAGATATTTTGAGGGTGATGAGAGCAAATTCGACTTGGACTTGATTAGAAATGTTTTAAGCTTGTTTAGGCTTGTGCAAATGATTAGAGGATGGATTAGGATGGTTTAGGATTAGCTTAAGGATAGGCAAGTGGATGGCATTTAATGAGGTTGGGTGAAGGAGGAGATATTTGTTAACTTTGGCTTGGGTTAGTAAGTTTTAACCCATGTTTAGGGAATGTGACAAGGTTAGGAGGGGATTAGGATTACGTTTAAAGACATCTTCTAGAAGATTCTAGATTTTGGATGAGGATAAAGACTTTCTAGAATAGTCTAGAATTTCCTAGGATGAGGATGAAGACTTTCTAGAAGAGTCTAGAACTTCTTAAGGTGAGGATAAATTAGATTTTTAGGAAATAAATAAAGTTTTATTTATTTCAAGGGTTTGGGTTGAGGAGATATTTATTAAAACTTTTTTAATAAACATGAGGATTAATATTTAATTTTAATTAAATATTTTGAGTTGGGGTTAGGGGTAGGAAATGATGAGATTAGCCTTTAATCGAAATTAAAGAAGGATTAGAAGATTTTGGAAGAGGTTATTGGTCATAAGGAAATTGGCCAATTTTTGGGCAAAAAATAAATTTTTTATTTATTTTAGGATTTTTGGTCAATTTATTAATTAAATAATTAATAAATAAGGAAATAATGTTTAAATAAGATTTAAACATTTTTGGGAGGGATTCCTTAATTAAATATTTTTAATTAAGATAAAGGGATTTAATGGCATAAAAATTAATTAATTAATTAATTAATTAATTAATTAATAAATGATGATGTCATCAGGACTTTTTCAGAAAATAAAAATACTTTATTTTCTAAAGGTTTTTAGGTGTCTACAGCCACTAACACTCATTTTTGTACTTTGATTTGTAATTAATTGATTACTCACTCTTAGATGGGCAGAAGAATTCAAAAGGTGAAAGCCTAGTTCAGGTCCCAAATTGAGGATGTAGTCCAATTGCTTATAGCTAATTTTTCTTTGTCTCATGGAGAAAAAGAAAAATAATTTTATAGAGTGATTTAAAAGACTAAGCCTTTTGCCCAGAGATTCCAAACTAATGGGGATAAACCCAAATCTTGACAGCCTCATGAATTTTCTAAAAAACTCCCAATTTCTAGTTATTATAGTAGTTGGAATGGGGGAGATGGGGAAGACCTATCTTCTTCAACATATCTACAATGCCCAAAAGAGAAGGTATGAGAAATTTGCTTGGTTTTATATTCCTTAGTTCTATTATTTTTCCAAGTTGCTAAGTGATCTAGCCTTTAAACTAGATGAAGGCTTAAGTAGGATAATTAAGGAGAGTGGAATAAGTGAAGAGGGAGCAACAGAGGAGATTCATGCATTCATCCAAGGGAAGAGTTGTCTAATTTTTTTTGATGATGTGTGGAGGGCATCTAGAGAAGCATAAGAAGTAGTGAGGTGTGCTTAAATCTTCATGCCAAGATTTATGAGATGGAAAGTTGACTAATGAGGAGAGTTGGAAGTTGTTCTTGCTCATGCCTTTCCTAAAACTGAGGGATATAGAGGACCAGAGTACTTGGCAAAGGTGGCTCGTAACATCATGAAGGAATGTGGGAATTTTCCACTTGCCATCAAAACCATAGCAGCACCTTTGGTGAGCACTACAATTCCAAAGGATTGGGAATCTATGCTCAATAAGCTAAAAAAGGTAGGCTCTCCTAATGACCCTATGATGGATATTTTCATATTGAGTTATGATTCTCTTCCTGCACATTTAAAGGCTTGTTTTGCTAACCTTTCCTTCTTTCAGGAGGATTGGAAAATCAATGGTGATTATCTAATTCATTTGTGGAGGGTAGAAGGATTTATTCTAGTAGGAAAGGATCCATGGGATTGTTTTTATCAGCTTGCTAATCTCTATTTCATTGAATTATTGGAATTCGACTACAAGGATCTAGGCTATAAATTACATGATTTACTACTTGATTTGGCCATATTAATATCCAAAGAAAATAAATGTGCATTCAGTGTTGAAGATGCATTTGGTGCTGGTTACTAGTGTTGCCTATATTTGGTGAAGAAATATATTGAAAAGCATACAATTTAGAGGCGTCTTGTATCTCCTACTCTTGTCTGCATGCTATTGCTCTCCTCCAATACATTCATTGGAGGAGCATACTATTTTGAAGGAAGCTTTCTGAAAATATTGTTTAGTGGCATGACAATTCTATGGGTTCTTGATTTGAGATTCATAAACATCTACACATTGCCTTCTTGTGTGGGAAAGATGAAGCTTTTCAAAGTGCTGAACTTAAGATGGACAAATATTAGGCAGGTGCCAAAGTGTGTGTGGCATCTTAAAATTCTATCTTATCTTGATGCCATTGGTTGCATGTCATTGGTGAGTTAAGCACCAAAATGGATAAGTGAGGTGAAGTGCCTAGAGTATTTGAATGGCCCATTTGAGATAATGCCAAAAGGATTATCAATGTTGTAGTCTTTGCAAACACTGCAAATAAATTTTTTTGGAGGAGTTTGAGCATTAAAGCTTTTTGTGGAGAACTTCTATCTTCTTGTCTTCTTCTCTCATGCATCCATGGCTTCCATTATCATGATCCATCCTTGCATTTTCATATTAGCTTAGATCCATATTTATTTTTATAGATTAATATTGCATTGTTATTTCTTTTCATAGATTAGATTTCCTTTCTTACATTTCTTTGCATTATCATCATTTAGATTAGTTTGCATCTTCATTTGCATTCATATTTTGATCTTTGAATCTATCATTTTATGGTGTACTTTCATGGGTACAAACTAGATCAAACTGAGGGCCTCCATTACAAACCCTTGCACTTCATGAATAAAGAGCTATGAGCTATCATTTCAGACCTCATTCTTGAGCAATCTAGGATATAATGACTCATAAAAAATGTACTCACATTTTAGACATACAACAAGTGTGTAAAAAACATTTAATGCATATAACTTCCACATACATATATCCATTTCATCATAAATATTAGAAAATGTATAATTTTCAAACTATCACTCTTTGTAAATCTTATGGCTATAGGAAGGAATCTACCCAAATATAGGATGGACAAAGAAAAATTTATCTGCATGTAATATTCCTTCATTAGACCATAGAAGTCCATAGATTCAAGAAAACAAAACATATCTAAACTATCTACACTTCAATCTTCATGTCTTAATATATAACTTATCCATAAAAACAATAGCTCATTCACTTAAAACTATAGGGTCATAAAAGTTTCTGCAGGATAATTGTCTTAAAACAAGATAAAAAGGATCTCAAAATAATGGCCTTTTAGAGGCTCATCAATAAGGATGATCTCTCTTTGTAATTAACATTCATTCACTTTTTATTATAGAAATGTCTCTTTTTTCTCACCGAGAATGTCTCATCCTTTGATCTAGGAATTCCAACCTCCATAGCTTCTGGTTCTCTCTTTCTACAATAGGTGTTTGCATGCAGGTGATTCCTGGGAGCTATGTGGTTGATCTTTCATCAACTTCAACATGGTATCAAAGCTCCAAATCTTTATTCCCCTATTATGTTTGTAAGAGATTTGTCTTTTTTAGCTCTGTATCTTTCTCTTTTAGAGGGTTTTAGTTTTTAGAAGTGTTTTCTATTAGATCTGGGGGACCTATTTTTCGGAGCACTATGAGCCCAAACAGACATCACCCTTGAGCTCAGAGTGCTCAAAAACCCCTATTTTCATATAAAATACATTTGGTTTGAACCCTATTGAAATCTAAGGCAAAAAAATTTTACACCTAGGTCATTTTGACATGGCACACAAATTGACGGGATGATTTTTATTTTATTTTAAATATTTAGAAGCTTTGATTCATTTTGTTTATTTTGACAAAAAAATTAAAAGATTTTTTTTTAAAAAATTGCATGAAATGGTGTCTTTTTTTATAAAGGTACCAATACATGGCACTATACTCCTTGGGCTCTATTGTGATAGACTTGTTAGGCCCTATTGGCCAATCTGTGATCTCCAACACAAACTCTCTCCACACCTTTGGCTGCATTTTGCAAAGAAGGATAACATTTGGGAGGCCTTTTTTCCATGATCCAATCCAAGTGGTTTGAGGAATATTTGGTGGTTTAAGGTTGAGCTAGAATCTGTGGTATGAACTTGTCCCTTTATTTTGGGGTTTTGTCCATTTTAATTGGATTGGATTATGATTTTGTTTGACATGCAAGGAAGTTGGTTTACTGGTTTTTTTACTTGGGTGAGCTATTTAATAGGCTTGATTTGTGGGTGGCATGTTAATGGGTCTTTGTGCCATTAAAATGACTCAACATGGGTAGTTTATCACTCATTGTTTGGTTTTTTTTCTAAGTGGTTTTGCATTTGCATAATTCTCTTACATGGATAATGAGTGGTTTTCCAGTATCCTCAACAATTTTTGAGCTCTCCAACTAGTGGTTTCAACCTCCCCCTTTAGTGATTGGGTGATTTTTTGTCTGCCTATTTTTTGGCCCAGCCTCAATGCACAAACTTTGTGGGTGCATTTTTCATAGCTTAAGGACTTTTATTGATGATTTATTTTCCTCTTTGGATTCACTCATGTAGTAAGGATCTGATTTGATTGTGCCCCAAGTTTTGATGTTGAGTTTTCTTTACAAAGCTCTATGTGGTCCTTTTTCATGACTATTTAGTGGTTTATGGCAAAATTGAAAGTCATTTTTTGGAAGACGTGGGAAAGATTTTTTTTGAGGGATGACTTCATTAGGTAGGATTTAGGCCTCCTCTCTCTTCAATGTTATTTTTTTTTGGTGATCAGTGCTTTTAATGTTTGTTGCACCATGTCCTCCACCTTGGGCTTTAAATGGTGCATTGGTTCTTCTTGGTTTGGCTAAGATTTACACTTCGTGGTACATGCCAATGTTGTTCCCTCCAATGCACCAGGCTAACTCTTCCATCCACAATGGTTTTCCTTACCTTATGCACCAGTTTGCAGGCAAATATATGGGCATGTAATGGATGCATTTTTTTAAGGGCCAATAGGGCCCCGCCACACTCTTGCTCTCTCTTTGTGCTATGTTTTCATTGGAGATTCATAATTTTGGGGTGAAGTATGTTTTCTAGGCCCACATCAGATCTGCTTGTGCACTGTCCTCATCCCAAGAACCCATGTCGATGGTGGGAACTTTATTTTCTATGGTACATCTTTGGGATTTTGAAGTATTAGTGGGCCCCCCATGTGAACTTCCTTGCATTGCAGTTCATTGGGAGCTAACCTTTTTCATTGGGAGTTGGCCTTGTCTTGAGAAATCCCATCAAGAATTGCATAGGAGACTAGCACAATTTTTTGGTGGCTTCTTTCTCCATGTCATCTACTTGTACTCTCCCTCATCTCTGGCAATTTTCTTTCCAATTCCATCAGTGGTTTAAATGATTTTACTAGTGGTCTACTTTTGGTGGGTTCGAGAAATTATTAGCATTTTTATTGTCAATGATTGATGCATTTTTGGCACATGCAATTTTTTCAATTTCTTCATTGACCACCAGTTATTTTTACTAGCATTGAACTTTTTTGGAGATTTGGCCACCAGATTGTATTTTTAGAACCAACCCCTCTACTTATTCAGTGAGGTGATTTTCTAGCAATTTGTTTCCAAGCTATTGATCTTTTCCAAAAATATGTTTTTTCGAAAATAGGGTCATTTTTAGGCATTTGTTTTACCTTGACAACCATTTGACATTCAAATTTATGCTTGTCACTTGTTGATGTCAGCATAATATCAACATTCTTATTTGCCTTTCAAGCCTTATTTGGACCTACCTTCAATTTTTTGCTAATATCTTGGGCATATGGAGTCTGTTTTCCACAAATGAAATATCAACAAAAAGCTAGTTCTAACCCCATCATAGAGGTACATGTAGTTTTCAATTTTGATGCATTTTTTATGGTTTTTTTTTCCTATAAAAGTTAGGGGTATAGTTTTACACTCCCAGAGACATATCTTGAGCATCCAATCTCTAATTTGGAAATTCTTTATATTGTTGGAAAGACATTTCCAAGCGATTTCGAGTGATGCTAGTTGTTTTTCTAGATTATGCTCTAGACACATTCTATTTAGTGTTTTTATTTTTTGCATTCTAGTGGATATCTTGGTTATTTTAGGTCTGGGGATTGATTTTGTTGCTTCAAATGATCTGTCATTAGTTGTACTATCTATTGTATTGGCCTTATGTCTCTTCTAGTATAATTTGGCATCATTTGTATGCATTCTTGCAAACACACTGAGATAAAGTACCATATTCCATATGTATTTTCATTTTAGTTCTTTTTCCTTCTGATTTGAGCAATGTCAGCTGAGGACACTCGTACAAATTATTGTATTCTTGAGATTCATCATACCTTGTATCTTATTCTACATTCACATCCATGATTAAAGTGCCATGGGGGTTGATGTTTTTCTTTTGTTTTACATCTTCCTTTTTCTAGTGAGTTCCCCTTCTGAGACATTAGCCTCATGTGTGTCTAAGATTGATCATCTCAGTACACACATATGTATTATTTTGTGCATCTTGATCGTGGTTCCTTGACATGTAGTTCTTTTGGCTTAATTTTCTAGTTGTCTGTCACCTCACCCTTGTCTACATTAGGGTGTTGAGAATGGATTGAAGAAGCTAATAAAAGAGGGAGATTGTAAAGGGAGTTTGTTAAGAACATACAAGTATGCTTCAATCATTGTTTTGTCACTAATGTCAAAGCTACTAGTTGCTGGTAAGACAACCACTAATATGATTTAAGTACTATTGTAATTGTTAGAAATACTTTAGAATAACTGAGAGGTGGGGTGAATCAGTTATTCAAGGTCCTAATGTCTAATTCAAAACTTTTTCACTAAGTGTAGTAAGCCCATTCAACCATTCATTCATTCAAGCTTAAACATTCCTAATCAATAGGTTACTGTAAATTAGCATGCAAGCATAACACACAAAAAATCAACACATGACACAGTGATTTACATGGAGACCCAATTTGGAAAAACCACCAATAACATGCTACTCAATGTAGACACCTAAATTTGATTACACCGCTCTCTAAAGGCATCATTAATTAAATTCTTATTTAATTAATCCTTTGTCATCCCCTAGATGATTAATTTAATTAATCATCTAAAGTCCTAATTGATAAATAAAATAACCTATCATTTATCAATTAAATCCTTTTCTCCTATCTAATTCCAAAAAATCCTATTTATTAAATAAATCTATTTGATGAATAAAATATTCAAATCTAAAAACCCCTAACCTATCCCTAATCCTCCACTTATCCTAATCCACCCCATCCACCCATACTAACCTAGCTTAACCACTAACTCACCCAACCTCATTAATGACATCCACTTGCACATCTCTAACATCCTTAATCTAATCTTAAACCCAAGCCTAATCTACCCCCTAATGTTGTCACATTTCCTAAACAAGTTTAAGACTTTCCTAAACCAAATCAAAGTCCCCTCTCCAAGATATCCCAACCACCAAGCCATGAGTGCTCTTACAAACCATAAAAGACTCTTACAAGTCCACTCATGACTCTTACATCCCTCTTCCATACTCAATCTCCCTTATCATGCCTTTAACCAACCCCTTATCCTATCCTCTCACACTCATCCTCCTTGTGACAAGTGTCACCTTCCCATTGGTGCTAAACAAGCACAATCCATGTGCTCTCCTTTGAGTGCATCCTATCCCTCCTTAAGGTTACATCTCTCCTTGCATCTAAGCCATCCATCCATCTAACCCTTGGCCTATAAATTGAATCCCCTCCCAAGCCATTTCATCACAATCTTTGAGCTAAAGTTACCATGCTATTTTGAGAACCAAAGTCATCAATCTTAACCTTATAATGCCAAATTGAGAGCTCACAAGGCTACCAATTTGCCATTACTCATCTCCACCATTGAAGCAATTGGGCAAGCAATTGAGCATACATCCACATCAAAGGACACATCTACAAAATCAATGAAGCATGGAGTGTTTTCTCTTTTGAGGTTTGCATTTCTTGTTTTCTTTCTTTGTCTAAGCTTACATGTGAATTTAATTTTAGTTTGTGAATTTTTACTTTAATGTTAATGTTCTTTGCACACTAAATCTTGTTTTACTTTTGGCACGCCCTGTGGGACCCCACTATGAGTCATTTATTTATCCATTTCAATCTACATGTTGCTTTTATAAACTAACCCTCTAATGTTTGTTGTTGTTTGAGTAGATTGTATGGTGTTTTCCTTATTTTTGTAGGTTGAAAGGTGCACTTAGGAAGAAGACATACCCTCTAAAAAACTCAAAAATAAATTTTTTGGAAAAATTCATGCATTTCAATTCTTTTCGTAGTGTCGTCTCCACAAATTAGTGTTTATGCTTGCAAACTGTTGTCTTCATCAGCTATTCTGTCATCTTTGCAACCTCAATTGTCGTCTCCGCAGATTGGCATCTGCACTTGCAAACTATCATCTCCGCAAGCTATTCTATCATCTCTACAACCTCAACTATCATCTCCACAGATTGGCATTTGCACCTGCAAACTATCACCTCCGCCAGCTATTCTGTCGTGTCTGCAACCTCAACTGTCATCTTTGCATATTAGCATCTGTGCCTATAAACTGTCATCTCTGCCAGATACTCTATCGTCTCCATCACTACCAACCTGAACTTTCGTCTCTGCCATTGCCAACCTGAACTATCATCTCTGCCTCTTTCTCTATTGTCTCTGCAGATCAGCATCTCCACAATTTTGCGTCTGCGCCTAATGAACTATCATCTCCACCTGTCTTTGTTGCATTTTTGTTTTAAGGTTATTTTAAGCATTTTTACACTTAGGAAAAAAATTTAAAAAGTTGATTTTATTTTTCCCATAGTTAAGCTTCAAATTTTGAGATTTTTGGGTTACTAATCAAATTGGCTTTTTGTAGCTATTGCAGGTTGGAGCACATATGAAACCACTAATCATGTTTTTTGCACGTTCTTTTTACATGATTTTAATGTGCTTGAAAAATGAACTTGAATTTTTAAACACTTGTCTTTGAATGCATGTTGCTAAAATGAATTTGAATGTTTAAACATTTTTCCTTTGAATGAATGTTGCTCAAACATAATCTTGAATGTCATGGATTAAAATCAACTTTTCTTGAAATGCATGCTTAAAACAAACAAACTCAATCTTGAATGCAAAGGATCAATGAATCAATACAATATCTCACACTTCAATTTTTGAGCATAAAAAGAATCTACATTCTAGAAACTTTCTAAATTATAAAAAACCAAATAAAGATTCTCTAAGTGAGTTTGTAGTTAGACTCACACTCTTTAATCACCCATCAATTTAACCATTGGTTGCAATCTTAGGGCCATCTATGGGGATGGGTCCACCTAAGAGGGTGTTAAGTGCTCCACAAAGATCAAACTTCACTTACTTGGGCTTTTATTAGTTTTTCTAACTTAGAAAATTCTTTGAATGCACGTTAGGCTTGCTAACACTTCATTTGGGCATTAAAATTTGAACAAATCTTTACGTAGAGGGCCTCTGGGTGCGCACTTGACAAATCAAGTTTTACATATCTTTGTTTTGGGCTTAAAAAAAACTCACACTCAATGCCTAAAAATCAATAAACATCACATGGTTTTGACGTATTTTCAATGATGCTCGCATTTCTTATGTTGACAATCTCTCAACTTCCATTATGCTGATGATGCTATCAAATTGGAATGAACATTGTATGCCATAATCACAAGTGTCTTCAAGCATAGCTTACAAAATCTAAATCATCAATTAGAATGAACACATGTATTTTAAAACCCAAGATCATGTATGTGGTCTTGTTTTACACTTTTTAGGAGGCTTGCTTAGGGATTTCATCACCCCTTGGATGACCTTAACTCCAGCGTTTCGATAGAGTATAAATATCAGGAGGTGAATCCAAAGACACCTCTCTTAGAATCAAGATTTTGTCACTTGAGCTAAGCCTCAAGGAACTTTATACCCTTGAGAAGTGAAAGAGGAGAAGTGGGTTACTGCTCCTCTTGGTTTTATGACATCTTTTTGGTTTCATCTATAGATTTGGGCCTCAATTACCTTGCATATATCAAGGACTCCCTAGCTAAACCAAATTTCATCCTTGTAGAATGCTTTCGAGGATGTTGGTGTGTTTGACGTGCTTGCTCCAAAATTTTGTTTGCTTGTTTGTTCATAGCTTTTGAAAGAATGTTTACCAACTTTGGTCAAAATCCTAGAAAATAAAAAATCTCCTAGCTCAAGGCATACTTTGCGTAGTCACTGCCTCATTAGAAAATAATTCAAGCTCCCCTTCCACAACTGAATCTATCTAGTTCTTTGCTTTAGAACAATCCCAAATCTAAAGTCCATCCAAATCATCCCCCCCCCCCCCCAGCTAGCTAGCAACCCAATCAAAAATCACACCCAAGCCTTTAGAGAGTTATTGTCATTCTACCAGAATTTGCTATCCGATCAATCCTACCAATCAACCAATCTCACCAAGGTTATCCCTCTAACAGAGCATTGTCTAGGGTAATCCAGCTTTGTCACTTGTATCCCTCATCACCTTGAGCTAAAGGTTGGGATCCACAAGTGGTCAATCTCATGTCATGCCCATAGGATCATTAGTCTATCCTTAAGTTGACACAATCTCCACCAATCCTACACATAGGAAAGAAAAACTCTCACTTTTTGATAGCATGCCCTTGAAGTCTTCCATCCACAGGAAAGTCAAAAATCTCTAGCCAATCCTCCTTAGGTCTGTCATACAGCTTTGACTCTCCCTAGGAAATCCTTCATCAGCCAATCCAAAATCTATGCTTAATCCAAATCCAACCATGAGCTTCTGTGTTCATCCATATGTAAGACCCCGTCCCCATCTGACTCATCATAAAAATATGAAATCCCAAACCTATCATGATGTGTTCGATCATATTTTCCTTACTCCCGCCACCTCCTATTCCAATGATGATGAAAATCTTGTTGACTATGACAGGTATATTAAAAGCCTTAGAAATATTCCCCCAAGCATCCCCCAAAATCCATGTATTCTTCCAAACTATCTAGTCATGCCATCTGATATCCCAGCTTCTCCCCTATCATCCAATCAACCAAGCTTCCAATCTTCCACCCCCATCACACTAGCTATTCCTATCAATCCACTTCCACCTCCAACACACGAGTCTCCAAGGAATCTCCTAGAGAAAATACAAGAAAAGCTACCCCTAGCAGTCGATAAACCATGTCATCTAATCCAACCATGTGAAGTAGTCAGTGATGAAGCTTTCTCATCTATAATATCACCTCCATCTCCCATTGCTATCATGCCCATACCATCCATCAAATTGCTTAAAATCCTTTCACTTCCCACAAGCATCAAAATCCCAACACCTGTCAAATCCCTCCAAATCCTATCCACATCCCCTCCAAGCATTTCCCAAATCTCCCATAATGACCCTTATGCATCCATCTTCTACTCCCCCATCTCCACTATCGAATCTCCCATCTATCCATCCATTGCCTTTGAAGTATCCATCCCTTCACCTCTTATCGCACCATCCACTCCAATCCAATCCTATCAAGATCCTGCCCAAAAACATGTTGACATCCCCCAAAGCATAAATGAAGATATCATCGTACTATGTCTTCCATCCATAGTGCAGTCACTATCCCCTCCATCTCCAAAACCTCAAGCCATAACTCCTCTACTGCAAGATATCTTTTCATCCCACCAGCTAAATCAAGATCCTATCCTACCATCTCCTCCACTCCAGGCTTCCATAGTACCACCTATCCAAGCTATTCCACCATCTATAATCTACCCTCTTGGTTCACTTACATTCATCCATGGTGGCCTCCTCTTAGCAGAAGAATTAAGAACAGTATCTCCTCATTGTAGTACATCTGATAAAGCACTTCCACCATTTTTCGCAAGCAAAAAGTATCCTTAGCTAGTTCAAATGCTCAATTGATGGCATTATCAAGGTCAAGGTTTAGGACCACAAGAGCAAGGAATTAGAAAGCCTATTATTGCACAAAAGAATCTAGGATTTCATGGTCTTGGATATGTATCCAAAGGCTCAGCATCTAAAAGTGTTAGTACATGCCATCCCCAAACCAAGCCTATCTCCAAACCCACCATGCCAGCCTCCCATCACTCCTTCAAGAAATCTTACATCATCCCCCCTCCACCATCCTTGCAACCCAGAACAACCTACCATATCCCCCCTTCATCTGCTAAATCCATTTTGGGTCCCTATCTCCCAAAAACTAACATCCTCCATCCTCCTATCAGCCATCATAAAAATCCTATTTCATCCATTCCTACGCAAGATCAACAAAGACACATATCAAGGCACATCATCCATCATCATCCCCCTACACGCTCTTCCATATCCTCTCCATCTCACAAAGCTTCTCCTAACCATCTTCCCAAAGCTTACTGCAGCAATGTGAATGCCAACTTCAAAATGCATAAAGCTAAAAATCTGCATCATGGGCAATCATATGTCCATTCTAAAAGACATACTCCAAAAAGGAAAAATCCAATCAAAGAATGCAAAACAATGCAAAACCCTGTGAAAAGAAAATCCAAAACCATTTGGATCCCAAAGAAAAAAGTTGAAACCCAATGCATAATGGCATCCACCATTACTAATCCCCCATCCAATGACTCATGTCCCCCATCTCCTAACTCCATCTTGCATGCCTATGTCCCCGAGCATGCTTCCACAAATCCTCCATCACGCCCGCATCTACCATCTATCCCCCATATGCTTTTTTCACACCTGTCCCAACATGTGCCAATGTTGATCCTGCAAGCATCCCCATCTCATGCTCCTTTCCAGCCTTTTTATCCCTCCATCTCCTACCATCAATCCCATCTAATCCAATCTATTGCATAAATCACACATCCAGTGTACCAACAGCTAGCAACAAAATTGAACATTCCAACAGCCAGTGAAAAATCTCAAAAAAGCAAAAAAATAGCTAAAGAAAGCCAAAATCATTCCAGCTAAGTCCAAAGTCAAAAATTTAAAAAAGAAAAAGAAGAATAAAGCATTCACTGGTGAAAACTTGGCAATTCAAGAACCCTGGACAAGTACCATGATGAAAACTTGGCAAACAAGCATCATGCATAATCCAGCCATCCCCAACTTAGCCTATCATCCTCATGCTTTTGGTCACATCTTGTCATCTAGCTCCATCTTCCAATCTATCCACGTATCCTCCACCCTCCAACTTCCATCTCACACCATCCACTTATCTCCTGCAACTTTAGCCAACCATCATAGCTATCATCTATCTCCCTAGCCCCTTCAACCTTTTCCATCCTAGCTTCAATCCTATCACATCCATCATAAGACCTCCTTCCGCATGTCATATTCTAACTAGGGGCATTTTATTCCTTGGATATCTTGTCTTGTCCATCCTCCCTTGTCATTGGTATCTAGCTCTAGGCTATCCTCATGCAAACCCAATGTCATCTCTTTATATCCATCATCATCCTAGCTATCTACCATCCTATCCAGCCATCTCATCCTGCTCCTCTAGCTATCCTTGGTCACAAAATCTCTCATCATCATTGGGATGTATCCTCCCCAAATCCATATCTTTTGCTATCACCCCATCCTTAGCTTTCGCATCTTGCACAACATCGAACCATCCTGCTATCCTATCATCCTAAGCTTTTGCCTTCTTGTAACTATCTTGGTTAGCTTTAGATTGTAAATATCTTGGTCTGTCAGCTTGTACATCGTCTTTTGCTTAGTACCATTATATCTATCCAGCTTGCATGTTAGTTCCTCCTTGATCAGCATCTTGCACACATTGCACATCTTGGGTAGCTATTCCAATGCATCCTTTAGCTAGATCTCTTGTCACCAAAGTGTTATCCTTCTTAGTTCAGCTTGCCAGACACATCACTCATCCAAATCCATTAGTATAGGTGCTCTCTGATAGATCCTTGCAGGATATAGATTTCCTCATGTCTGATCTTGGTCTGTTAATACCTCATCCTACCCATCTCATTGGCAAATGGCTCTCTTTTGGATTTTCACTTTCTTTTGATTTGGAATCTTCCCTTTTGGGTCTTGAAGTATCTTTTCCAAGCAATCTTTTGTTCCCTCTTCAAGGTTGCCACGATCATCCATATCATGGTATACTGTGAATGGGGCAATCCGAGCTTAAGGTCTTGATTAGGTCTTTTGTTTGTTTTTATTTTCTGCTTATGGGTTACCCAGTGTCATTTTCACGCTACTTCCTCTAGGATTCATGTGTGATACTGGGGTAATCCTTGCATGTTTGTTTTGAGTCAGTTTGTCAATCCTCTGGATGGTTGGTGAAAAGGCCTTGATGTTCTTGGTAACCTTGGCAATTAACCAATAGTCCTATAGAAAATCTAGTGCTCAACTACATGGTGGTACTTCTCTTTGAAGTATCCCCCCCGCTCAAAAAAAAGCTTCAATGGATTCCCTTCATCTCCATTATCCCCCATCCATCTCCAACATCTATTACTCCTCCCCCAACTTATGCATCCGTATCTCTTTGAATCACTCCTCACGCTTAGCTTTAGGAATCCACAATCCTAGTCTTAGGGATCCACCAATCAAAATCAATCCACCAAGCCTCATCTTTTGAGATCCACAATCCTAGTCCTAGGGATCTTCAAAAACCATCTTCCATCAATCCGACTCTTTGAAATCCTGTTGCATCAGCTTTATCATTCCATCATCCATCTCCCTACCATGGATTCCTTTTATAGCACTCCACTCCTCTATCCTCCCCCTTGCTTTACTATTGTACCTCTGATTATCCTTTATCATTCTCCTATAGTGAGAGTTTGAGCTAATTCAGCCTCTCCTCTTTGCCAATCTATGTCTCTACTCGTCTTGATTTCTTGTACTTTTCAAGAAGCCGTCGAGCCTCATTTCTCTCTCTGCCACCTTCTTGAGGGGGCATCATCTAAGTCTAGTCTCTCCTCTTCTTATCTGAGACTGAGGTAACCTTGTTGCTAAAACATCTTTCTCATGTCATCTTCACTCGAACTTCTTTGAAATAGTGTTGTCTCAAAACTATGTCAAAGAGGGGCAAAATGTAGACACCTAAATTTGATTCAACCGCTTTAGTAATCCTATTTAGTTATCTCTAAAGGAATCATTAATTAAATCTCTATTTTATTAATCTTTTGCCATCCCCTAGCTGATTAATTTAATTAATCATCTATAGTCCTAAATTGATAAATCAAATAATCTATCATTTATCAATTAAATCTTTTTCTCCTATCTAATTCCAAAAATCCCCATTTATTAAATAAATCTATTTGATAAATAAAATCCTCAAATCTAAAAACCCCTAACCTATCCCTAATCCTCCATTTAGCCTAATCCACCCCATCCACCTATAATAACCTAGCTTAGCCACTAACTCACCCAACCTCATTAATGCCATCCAATTGTACATCTCTAACATCCCTAATCTAATCCTAAACCCAAGCCTAATCCACCCCCTAATTTTGTCACATTCTCTAAACAAGTTTAGGACTTTCCTAAACCAAATCAAAGTCCCCTCTCCAAAATATCCCAACCACCAAGCCATGAGTTCTCTTACAAACTATAAAAGACTCTTACAAGCCCACTCATGACTCTTACATCCCTCTTCCATACTCAATCTCCGTCATCATTCCTTTAACCAACCCCTTATCCTATCCTCTCACACTCATCCTCCTTGTGACAAGTGTCACCTTCCCATTGGTGCTAAACAATCACAATCCATGTGTTCTCCTTTGAGTGCAGCCTAGCCCTCCTTAAGCTTTCATCTCTCCTTGCATCTAAGCCATCCATCCCTCTACCCCTTGGCCTATAAATTGAATCCCCTCCCAAGCCATTTCATCACAATCTTTGAGCTAAAGTTACCATGCTATTTTGAGAACCAAAGTCATCAATCTTAACCTTATAATGCCAAATTGAGTGCTCACAAGGCTACTTCCATTACCCATCTCCACCATTGAAGCAATTGGGCAAGCAATTGAGCATACATCCACATCAAAGGACACATCTACAAAATCAAGGAAGCATGGAGTGTTTTCTCTTTTGAGGTTTGTATTTCTTGTTTTCTTTCTTTGTCTAAGCTTATATGTGAATTTAGTTTTAGTTTGTGAATGTTTACTTTAATGTTAATCCCCTCCAAAGCCATTTCATCACAATCTTTGAGCTAAAGTTACCATGCTATTTTGAGAACCAAAGTCATCAATCTTAACCTTATAATGCCAAATTTAGAGCTCACAAGACTACCAATTTGCCATTACCCATCTCCACCATTGAAGCAATTGGGCAAGAAATTGAGCATACATCCACATCAAAGGACACATCTACAAAATCAAGGAAGCATGGAGTGTTTTCTCTTTTGAGGTTTGCATTTTTTGTTTACTTTCTTTGTCTAAGCTTATATGTGAATTTAGTTTTAGTTTGTGAATGTTTACTTTAATGTTAATGTTCTTTGCACACTAAATCTTGCCCTGTTAAAGGATACAACACACTATTAAATGTGACCTGGTTAAAAAATTTAACCACCTTGTTAGAAGTGGGATTTGTTAGAGGACTTTAGAACATTCACTTGGAATGTCACCCTATTAAATGATTTACAAATGGCTATTAAACCAACCTAAGTCCATAGGATTTCAATTTACCCTAACTAATACAATTGCTAAAGAGTAACAATAAGGGGTTTAGACTTGATTACAATATACAACTTATCTTGCAAATCTCAGATCACTTCTCAGCTCATATCTTTGCTTGGCTTTCAATCTCTGCAACAATGACAGCTTGGCCACCCTTCAAGCTTCATCTCCTTGAGTCTCCATGCTCAATTTACCAGTGTAGTCATCTCTCCTTTGACCACTTATCGAAATAGAGTCTCTGTACTCTATTCTTCCTTCTCCTTGAAACCCTTCAATTGCTTCAATAATTTGGCACTCTAGCAACTCTAGCTAGCAATCCTTGATTCATGGTCTATGATTCCTTAAATAGAAGTCTGGAATCCTCTTTCTTGCTTGATTCTTCCCTCCTTTAATTTTGGTTTGGATGGATTAGGTAGGATTCATTGAATCTAACTCACATTTTGTTTCATCTAGAAACATCTTGAAGAATCCTCTTGAATTCACCCAAAAATGGTTTACATAGAATTATGTTCCATTAGCTCATCATCCTTATCCTCCATTAGTTTCACAAAATTCTAGGTAACAACCATGTTGGCTCAGATTTGGAAAATCTATAACTTTTCAAATAATGCAGCAGCTCGACACTATTGAAAAATTGGTGCTCGGCACACACTATGTTACTTGACACCCACTATGAACTCACTCGACATTCACTATATTTTTACTGGCACTCAGCACCTAATAATCACTCAACATTTATACTTTACTCAGCACTTGAACTTCACTTAACACCTAAAGTTCACTCAGCATTTATACTTTACTTTATAGTTCACTTGGCACACACTAGGATTTTTTGATGTTCGGCTCCAACTAAAAATTTTCTTGGCTTGAACTAGCTTGCTCGGCACCGACTAATGAGCTTAGTTCAAGCTTTGTAGTTAACTTTGTTACAACTTATACTTCTATTGTTTCTAAGTGTGACCAACCTTTGTATCTTAGAATATGTGGCCAATACATCATTTAACCATTGTCTTAGCTAATACTTACACTTCATTGCAAAACCATAACTCAACCTTTCTATTACGTGTTCTTGTTACATATTGTTGATCAAATCCTCTTCATCAATCAAATAAGTGATAGTACTTGGATCTTCTAAGCAATTTTCATTCCTACAATTAGCAAGTTTGACATCAATGACAAAACAATGATTGAAAACATTCTTTATCAACCATCTTCCTTCCTTGCAATAATCTTCCTTTTTGATCTTCAACAATGATCTTTTCAATTATATTTCCAACAATCTCCCTCTTTGGCATTGATGGAAAACCAAACTAATTAACCATCAAACCAAACTATTCAATAGTAGTTAGAATAGTAAGTCAAATACCAAAAAGAAATTTTGCCACATTAGTTTTCACATCTCCCTCTTAGCTGTTGTACCCTTTCCTCTTTCTATCTAGCTTATTCTCCCTCTATCTTTATTTGATTAATTTTTGCATTTTCTCCCTCTTTCTTCATAAATGCAATCAAAAAATGTAATTAGTTTCTAGCTTATTCTCCCTCTTTGACAACAATGACAAAGACATATTATTTCAACATCTTAACATGCAAGTGTAGCATTTGCAGGTTCTTTCAATTTTCTCCCTCTATCACTTTGCTTGTGACTGATTTGGAACATTAGCACTTTGATTACTTAAGGAATGAATTCTAAAGTAAGTATCCTCTGCATCAATGTGTAATATTTCAACAATCAACTCATTTGATGTAGGTCAGTCTTGCTTTCTCTTAAGTAGCCTTAGCTAGGGGTATCACCCCTAACTTACCTCTAAGATACTCAAAAGAATCTTTAGGTAGAGCTTTTGTGAAGATGTCAGCAATTTTTTCCTTTGAGCTTACATATTCCATCTTTACTTTCTTGTCTTCCACCAATTCTCTTACATAGTGATACTTGATTGTAGCATGCTTTGTTTTGGCATGCATTATATGGTTCTTTGATTTGTTGATAGCACTTGTGTTATCACAATAAAGTATCACAAGTTCATTCACCTCTTCCTTCATACCTTTCAGCAAATGTTTGATCCATACAATAGTGGTGCAATTGATAGCAGCTATAACATACTCAGCTTCAATTGTGGACTATGAGATACAACTTTTCTTTTTGCTTATCCATGTGATCAACCTCTTACCTAAGAAGATTGCTCCTCCACTGGTGTTTTTTCTGTCATCAATGTTACCTCCCCAATTTGCATTATTGTAGGCTCTTAGTTCAAAATTTTCACTCCTCTTGTAGTGCAAACCAAAATCATCAGTTCTTTTTAGATAACTCACTATTCTCTTTACTACCATCAAATGATTTTTGCTTGGATTTGCAAAAAATCTTATGTGGTTCACTTCAATAGATTAATAATTCTTGGATAACTTATGTCCTATTGCCATTGGTGTGGTGACTAGCTTTGAGTTTTCTAACCCAAATGTCTTGAGTATCTCCTTGATATATTTTGATTGGGTCACAAATATGCCATGCTTTAGTTGATAAACTTGCAATCCAACAAATATTTTGATTTCTTCAAACATTGACATCTCAAACTCATGTTTCATTTGATCAGCAAAATCTTTGCATAGAACATCTTTTCCTCCAAATATTATATCATCAAAAAAGATTTCTGATATCAAAATGTCTACCTTTTTTTGCCTTGATATATAAGTTGTTGTTGTAATCTATTTTCTCAAATCCTATCTTCACAAGATATTTATGTAGTTTCTCATACCATGCTCTAGGAACTTGCTTAAAACCATAAAGTTCTTTGTGTAGTTTGCAGACCATATCCATGTTCTTGTCATCAACAAATCCCTCTGGTTTTTCTATATAGACTTCCTCTTCCAATATACCATTCAGAAAAGTAGACTTCACATCCATTTGGTAGATTTTGAATCCTTTGTAGGTAGAATATGCAAGTAGTGTACTTACTACTTCCATTCTTACAACAGGGGCAAATGTTTCCCCATAATCCAATCCTTTGTCTTGTGCATAGTCTTTGCAGACTAATCTGGCCTTTTTTCTTGTGATCTCTCCATTCTCATCAAGTTTATTCGTAAACACCCATTTTTTACCAATTACATTCTTGTCAACTGGTCTAGAAACTAGGGTCCATGTTTTGTTCTTCTCAATCTAATCTATCTCCTCTTTCATAGCTTTATACTAGTCATCATCTTGTAATGCATATTTTACTATATTAGGTTCAATATTGCTTAACAGAGATGATTCATTCTTTATTTTGTTCCTTGTCATTGGTCTGGCATCCTTGTCACCAATGATTTTTTCTATAGGATGGTGTCTTCTCACATACTTAGTTAACCTTGGTTCTATTCTTCTTTCCATATTTGATCCTTCAGCTTTAGACTCATTTTGCTCTTCTCCATCTGGTATCTCATATTTCTTCCATGTGTACTAATTTCAGAGTCAGAATGAGCATTATGTTCATTATGCAACTCAGCTTCTAAAGGCAGGTTGGCATTCAATGGTTGTGACTCTGCTAACACTGAAATTTGTTGCAAAGTCCCTACTTGATTAGAAGCATTGTCTTCAATATTCATTCCTTCATAGAAGTATAGAAAAGATCTATAATCTTTTGATTGCTTGGATTCATCAACTTGGACTTCTGCATGCTCATCAAAATTTACATTTGCACTCTCCAAAATCTTGTTAGTGTTAGTATTCAAACACTTATGTGCTTTGCTTCTAGTGGAGTATCCAAGGAATATGCCTTCATCACTTTTTCCATCAAACTTGCCATTTCTAGTATCTTTAAGAATATAGCATTTACAATCAAATACTTTGAAATGCTTTACATTAGGTGAGTAACCATACCATAGTTCAAAAGGTGTTGCATTTGTTCCTTTCTTGACTTGGACTCTATTCAGGGTGTAAATAGAAATGCTTATAGATTCTCTTCAATATTTTAGAGCACCATTTTTCTCCATCATTAAATTTCTTGCACAGTCTATCACTAATCTATTCCTTCTTTCAGCAATACCATTCTGTGATGGAGTTCTTAGTGCTAGTATTTTCTTTTTGATACCTTTGTCATTGTAGAGTATCTCAAATTGTTTTGATGTAAACTCTCCTCCTTTGTCTGACCTTAGGCACTTCATAATTTTTCCTATATCCTTCTCCACTCTGGCTACATACCACTTAAACATTTGAAATGCATCAAATTTTTTCTTTAAAAACATATCAGTCATCATCTTGGAATAGTCATCTACAAATAGCATTATGTATCTATCTCCTAAGTAACTTTGGATTTCTATTAGACCACATAATTCTATATGAACTAGTTCTAGTACTTCTTCTGAAGTGTATGTTTTGCTTTTTAAACTTGACTTGATCATATTTCCTAGTTGACATTGCTTACACATTGTGTTTTCTGGTTTCTTTAGTTTTGGCAACCCTTTGACTTTCTTCTTTTTGTTGATGCTAATTAGATTATCAAAGTTAACATGACATAGCCTTTTATGCCATAACCACACATCATCAAGTCTAGCAAAAAGATAGTTTGCATCTTCCATATCTAGGTAAAACAAGTTACTCTTAGTTTGTTCACCTTTTCCTATCAGATTTCCATCGATGTCATAGATTTTGGCAGATTTATTTCCAAATTCTACTTTGTAACCTTCATTGTCTAATTGTGATACAATCAACAAATTATAATTCAAACCTTCAACATAGTATGCATTATCACATGAGATTTTCTCTATAATCTTAATAGAACCTTTCCCTTTGATTTGACATGGAGCACCATTACCAAATCTAACACTATTTCCATTATACTGAGTAAAGGTAATGAACTTACTTCTATCTCCTATCATGTGATGTGAGCATCTAATATATATGATCCACTTGTCATTTTTGTTTACACAGGTTACCAATGATGTTGTCTCATCTTCATTTGATTCATCTTTCATAGAAACATAGACTACTTCATCATCATTCTCATTAGAATCTTCTTCAACAATGTAGCATCCTTTGCCTTTGTCCTTGTAATCTTTGCTATCATCTTCTCTTTTGTTCTTGTACTTTTTTCCTTCTTTTTAGTTCATCTTCTATGTACACCTAGCAACAATATGACCTACTTCATTACAGTTAAAACAAATGATAGGCAACCTACACTTGAATTTACCTTTTCCTCTATGGAATCTTCTAGCCAATAATGCTTCCAATTCATCCACATCTTCGTCATCTGTGCTACTATCACTAGATGCATGCTTTCCTCTTGTACACTTCTTTGATGTTGACTCAGTGTCTTTTAATGTCAGCTTAGCCTTGAAAGTAGATTCAAGGTTCTCAAGTCTATAGTTGTCAAAGTTAGACAATTCAAATGTAGTGAGTCTTCCTACTATCCCTTCAAAAGTTAGTGCATTTCTTGGTACACATCTCAACTCCTGGATGGCTAAAAATCTAATAGCATAGATAGGGAGCAAATTTCTTAAGTATTTACTCTTAACAATATCTTCATCCAATTGACCACCTAAAATTCTTATAGCACTTACCACTTCCTTTATAATAGCAACATATTTGGCAGCATTCTCACCTTCTTCCATTCTCATATCATCAAACTTTCCTCTGACAGTTTCTCTTTTGGCTCTTTGAACATTCTAATCTCCTACATAGATATCTAACAAGGCTTTCCACATTTTGAATGCAATATCACATCCTTTGATGTCATCAAATTTGGCATAGTTGAGTGTAGAGGCAATCTCCAGCATTCCTTGATTGTGTTCTTGCTTTTTCTTCACATCATTTGTAGTAGGAGCACCGGTTGGGTCAACATGTTCTATTGTAATTGAAATTTGTGCATAATCTCCTCTGGATCTAAGATGTAGCTTCATCAGAATTTTTCGTACAATAAATTTTTCCTTATTGAGCTTAGGAACCTCTCTCTTCGACATCTTGATTTTCCTGCTTCTAGTACCTTCAAACTAAATCAGCAAATGGCTCTAATACCAATGGTTAGAAATGCTTTAGAATAACTAGGAGGGGGGGTTAATTAGTTATTCAAGGTCCTAATGTCCAATTCAAAAAAAATTCACTAAGCGTAGTAAGCCCATTCAACCATTCATTCATTCAAGCTTAAACATTCCTAATTAGCAGGTTACTATAAATTAGCATGCAAGAATAACACATGACATAGTGATTTATGTGGAAACCCAATTTGGGAAAAACCACCAATAACATGCTACTCAATTATCACCCTTCTAAAGTGATGCCCTATCAAAGGCCTACCTTGTTAAGAGCTACAACACACTGTTAAATGTGACCTGATTAAAGGATTTAACCACCTTGTTAGAAGTGGGCCTTGTTAGAGGACTTTAGAACATTCACTTGGAATGTCACCCTGGTAAAGGATTTACAAATGGCTATTAAACCAACCTAAGCCCATAGGATTTCTATTTACCCTAAATGATACAATTGCTAGAGAGCAACAATAAGGGGTTTAGACCTGATTACAATATACAACTTATCTTGCAGATCTTAGATCACTTCTCAGCTCATATCTTTGCATGGCTTTCAATCTTTGCAACACTGACAGCTTGTCCACCCTTCAAAATTTGTCTCCTTGAGTCTCCATGCTCAATATATCAATGCAATCATCTCTCCTCTGACCACTTATTGAAGTAGAGTCTCTGTACTCTTTTCTTCCTTCTCCTTGAAACCCTTCAACTACTTCAACAATTTGGCACTCCAGCAACTCTAGCTAGCAACCCTTGATTTATGGTCTGTGATTTCCTTAAATAGAAGTCTAAGAAATTGTCATTCCTACAATTAGTAGGTTTGACATCAATGACAAAATAATGATTGAAAACATTATTTATCAACCATCTTCCTTCCTTGCAACAATCTTCCTCTTTGATCTTCAACAATGATCTTTTCAATCAGATTTCCAACAGTAATCACCCAAAATTGGTCATATCCTTAAATGCAAAATTACATCTTGGAATGGAATAGGTTCAAATAAATCAAACAAGTCAAATCAATTTGAACCCATTCAATTGTGACACATGAATATTAATTTTAGAATAAGCATTAATGAGTCATTATTCTAGAAATAAATTTAATATTGATAAGGGACCCCCTATCCCTAAATTAATATTTTGTCCTTTATGGGGTCCAAGGATATTCTTAAACAATTCTGAGTGGGATCTCCACTTCAGACTATTTATTCTAGGTGGGATCTTGACTTTAGACTGTTTATTTTGGGTGGGATCTCCACTTTAGATTGTTTATTCTGAGTGGGATCTCCACTTTAGATTGTTTATTCTGAGTGGGATCTCTACTCTGCATTATTTATTCTAGTGGGATCTCCACCATGAATAAAATAATAAAACCTCACCATGGTTGGATCAAACTCTACCCAAGCCCTTGGAAAAATCTATAAATACAAGCCATTCTAAGAGCTAAGGGAGGTAATTTTAGAGCAAAGAAACTCTATTACATTAAGCATTCTAGCATTTCAATTCTAATTATATCTTTCAGTTCTAGCTTAATTGCTTTGTTTCTTAGCTTGATTGTACTCCATTCTAGCTTAATATTTCAATTCTAAGTTTGAATTTTTTATTCACCTAGAAGACCGAGGAGTGCTAAGGAATTGCTAGAAGACACTTGACAACAATTGAATTTGGTATCAAGGGATTTATTGTCACTTATCTAGTCTTAATTCTGAGAGCAATTAATTCCATTTACATACTCATTCCTTAGAGAGAAATAGGGCAGTTTCATAGGTTTTATGTTCAATATTGATATCTGATATGTGTTAACCCAATGATCTAATGTCTTATTGAAGTGTGTTGGGTTTGTAGATACATGATCTGCATTTTGCATACACATTTTTAGTGCCCACCATGGGGCAAGAACCAAGTTTCTAACTCCATTTTCTTATTGGTATTTTATTGGTATTCTCATGTTTGGTTTTTTTATAGCAACCTATCACATCTAACCAAGTGGTTTTGTAGGTTTCTTACTTTGGTTTTAAGGCTAACCCATATGCAGATTGGTTTGAAAGCTACAACTCTACATTTTGAGATATTTACTCGTATCCTCCAAACCATTTGGGATAAAAATCTATAAAAAAAAAATTGTAGGGTGGTGATAGTCTAGAGAGTCTTCAATCCAAAATTCATACTTATTCAAATTGATTTGCATGATTTGTAACAATTTCTTTTTTTTCATAAAAATAGGTTTTCAGGTGCAAATCAGTGAATTTTTCAATCAACTCAGCATTTTTGGATAAGTTTTCAAATTATAGAGGGTATTTGTTGTTTTTTATTTTTAGTTTACATGTTATATCAATGCTCAAGTAGTCAATTTACCAAAACTAGTCTATTTTGACAAAGTGGGTTCCACAGGAGCAAATGGGTAGATACGACCAAAATTCATACATTTTTAGAAACCTCTCTAATTTTTAGTAGGGGTCCCTTCTTTTTAGTTCTATTTTTGAAGCCAAAATCATAATAAATAAATCAAATCTTGTTGACAAGGTCAAAAACCAATATTAAAAAAAGGGCATTTGATGAATAGCTTGCTTTTAATTTTCACATGGATCAATGGTAGGATGTGATCTTTTATTTGGATTATTTGTTGGTTATTATCACTCTTTAAAATCAAATTTTCAGATCTAACCCTAGTTTTGCATAAATTGGATATATATTGCATATCTTGTCTTTGCTTGTTTTGCCTGTTGCTTTGTTCATTGTGAGCGAGTGTCCAAGCATAAATGAAAGGTACAATAGAGAAAAGACATGTTGCAAGGATTACCAAGTATTTTGTTGGATCTCTATAACATTTAGATTTGGAAAGGAAATGAACCCTCTTATGTGTTTTTCTTGAGTGCTTTTACATGCTTTCATAGACTCACACTTCATTTGGTGCTCTAAAATTGGATCTATATTTACTTTCATGAATATGTGTTTTACATAGTAATTAGGCCCTATGAACACTATTTGTGAAGTTCTTAAGGGAATGTGATTCATTCACTTACCTTACATGGGAAGCTCTTCTCAATGTAGATCCCCCTATAGGTAGAGAAATATATTTTCTATTATCTCACTATTCTATTTGGGTTTGTTGTCAACATCCATTACTACTTTCTCTTTTTAGATTGGTGGTGTTTTTTATTGGCTTTTTCAAAAAAATTGGTGAGCTGATTTTGAATTAGTGTGTCAAAGAATCTTATTTGCTATTTTTGGGTAAGGTGAAAAGGCTAGAGGATTATGCTCTATTCCCTTTTGGGTACATCAAAAAATTGGAACCCTTGAATCCAAACCAAGTGTTGATCTCAGATTGGTTTTGATGATTGAGTGTCAACACACTTAAGCTATTTACTAAGTTCATGTTGAGCTTGCAACATATGCCATGCATAACATATACAAGTGTTGAGTTACAATATATGTTGAGCCAAAACTATAGTAAGCACTGAGTCACTCAGGTGTTGAGAAAATAGATAGTGTCAAGAGAGAATGCATGCAAGAAGGTGATGATAGCAGTGAAAGGGGTGAATTGATCAGGTTCAAGGTGACTTAGAAGAAGGAAAACATTGCAGAATTAGTTAGTAGAATAGAGGATCAAGGTTATAGCATTTTCATATCAGATCAGAGAGGATTGAGATGAACTAAATTGGGATCTAAAATCAGCAATATCAAATTGTAAGTATATCAAATCAAACATTCTATTGTACTCTCTAACAATTGTTGCAGCAAAATGAAATCCTTTGGACTTAGGTTGGTTTAATGGCCATTGTATAAATCCTTTAATAGGGTGGCATTCCAAGTGAGTGTTCTAAAGTCCTTTAGCTAGGCACACTTCTAATAGGGTGTTAAAATCCTTTAATAGGTTAGGATCTAACAATCCTATGTAAGAATTTAATAGGGTGTGCCTTTTGTAGGATAGATCATAAGAATGGTCAAAGCATGTAACCTTAACAGGTGAACTTTATTGCTGTAGTAGTGAAGAGTTGTGGGTTTCATCCCCACCCTAGTTTTACCTTCTCATTGGAGGGTTTCTAGGTAATCATATCTAGTGTGAACTATTTATGTGGATGATGATGATGATGGGGACAATGCTAAGGTTGGTGGTGGCTGAACGGATAGATGGTGCTAGAGTGAATGGCTAATGAGAGGATGACATTGGATTTGCATGAGGATAGCCTAGAGCAGGATACTAATGACAAGGGAGGATGGAAAAGACAAGATCTCCAAGGAATATAGTGCCCCCAGTTAGAAGATGACATGCGAAAGGAGGTCTTACAATGCATGTGATAGGATTGAAGCTAGGATAGAAAAGCTAAAGGAGCTAGGGAGATGGATGATAACTAGGATGATGGGGTAAGGTTGCAGAAGATAAGTAGATAGCGATAGATAAAAGCTGGAGGATGAAAGATAGGTGGATAAATTGGAAGATGGAGCTAGATGGCAAGGTGTGACCAAAAGAATGAGAATGATAGGCTAAGTTGGGGATGGCTGGATTACGCATGACGCTTGTTTGCCAAGTTTTCATCATGGTACTTGTCCAATGCGCTTGAATTGCCAAATTTTCACCAGTGGACGCTTTATTTTTCTTTACTTTTTTTTGACTTTTTGACTTTCGACTTAGCTAGAATGATTTTGGCTTTCTTCAACTATTTTTGGCTCATAGATGTTGGTAGGATGGATGAAAAGGATTGGATTGAACAAGTGGAATGGTGGGTGGGAGTTTGATAGATAATGGATGCAAAGACATAAGGCTTGTGGGTAAATGGATGAGGAAAATGGAAAGATCATCATTGGAACACACCTTGAGAGGTGATAAAGTAGTGGGAAAGATGGTTTTGAGCGAGGTTGAGGAGAAAATGGAGGAAGAGAAAGATAAGGACTAAAAGTAGAGTTGGAAGATGGAGGATGGGAAATTTAGGATAAGAAGCATATGGACTAAAAGTGGATTGGGGGGATGAAGGATGCTTATATGGGGATTTGGATGAAGGATGGATGGATGAGGCTTTTTGAGTAGCATGAATGGATGCCAATTGAGATTTTTCTTTGAGATGCATTTCTTTTATGAGCATCTTGGGTATCCACATGATTTTTGACTTTTTTAGCTTGGGCTTTTGTGGCCTCTTGACTTTTTCTTTGATTGGGATTAAATGTTTCTTGTTTTGAACATGTATTTTAGAAGGGACATGTTGAGACTTGGATTTTTGTGGATTTTTAGATTTATGCTTTTGTATTTTGGCATCCAATATGCTTCTATTAGCCATGGGATGGGAACAAGAGCATGGAGGAGATGGAGGGATAATTGATGGAGTGATAGGGTTTAAAGGTTGGAAGGGATTCAAGGATGAGTGTTTTTGATGATCTAGCTGGTGGATTTGAGGGGATGGAAGGATAGATTAGAACATAGGATATGGATGGATATAATTTCCCAAAATGGATGGAAGGATATGGGCCCAAAATAGATGGAAACGGGGAAGGTGCAGGTCCCAAAATAGATGGAGGGGATAAAGGATTCATATTAGGTATGTAAGGACCCAAAATGGATGGAAAGGGTGTGGGATTTAGATAAGGGATATATGGACCCAAAATGGAGGGTTGGAGATAAGGAGTAGGATGAGGGCCCAAAATAGATGCGGAATAAGATGGATGGGAACTTTGGGGTGGAGATGGAAGGACTTGGGACCATGTAGGAATAGTGGGGATACCAACATCTAGAAATACATTTTCATTTCTTTTTTCAATATCATGTTCATTATTTGGAACACAAGATGTGAGTCCATTACTAGCTGAAGGAGTTGGAGCTTTGGATATGATAATTAGTTCTTTTTCGATGGATCTATCATCATGGATTATGGGAGATGTATGATCATGAAGCAGAGGAGATGGGAGGATAGAATATTGAGTTGGGTGGGCTGAGGGAAAGGGATCTTGAGATGGAGTAAGTAAGATGGTAGGATTTAGATATGGAGGGGATGGTAAAAGTGGATCATGTAGGGGAATAAGTGGGATGGCGAGATCTACTGTTCTGTCAGAGGATATTTCAACATGCTTTTGAACAAGATCTTGACAGGAATGGATGGGAGTGGATGCATGAGTTTCATTATATGGGATTTGGATAATGCTTGGAGGAGGAGATGTGGATGGGATTTGGAGCGATTCGATGGGTGGTGGGATTTTGACACTTGTGGGAAGTGGAAGGATTTTAAGCAATTTGATGGATGTTATGGCGATGGTAGCTATGGGAGATGGAGGTGATATTATAGATGGGGAACCTTCATCATTGACTACTTCACATGATTGGATTAGATGACATGGCTTATCGACTATTGGAGGCGGCTTTTCTTGTATTTCCTCTAGGAGATTCCTTGGAGACTCGTGTGTTAGAGTTAGAGGTGGTGGATTGATAGGAATAGCTGGTGTGATGAGGGTGGAAGATTGGAAGCTTGGTTGATTGGGTGATGGAGGAGAAGCTGGGATATCAGATGGCATGACTAGATATTTTGGAATAACTCTTGGATTTTGGGGGATGGTTGGTGGAAAGCCTCTAAGGCTTTCAATATACTCGTCATAGTCAACAAGATTTTCATCATCATTGGAATAGGAGGTGGCGGGAGCAAGGACAATACAACCGAACACATCATGATAGGTTTGGGATTTCATGTTTTGATGATGAGTCAGATGGGGATGGGGTCTAGCATATGGATGAACATGGAAGCTCATGGTTGGATTTGGATTAAGCACAAATTTTGGATTGGTTGATGAAGGATTTCCTAGGGAGAGTCAAAGTTGTATGACAGACCTAAGGAGGATTGGCTAGAGATTTTTGGCTTTACTGTGGATGGAAGACTTCAAGGGCATGCTATCAAAAAGTGAGAGTTTTGCTTTCCTATGCACTGGATTGGTGGAGATTGTGTCAACTTAAAAATAGACTAATGGTCCTATGGGCATGATACGAGATTGACAACTTGTGGATCCCAACCTTTAGCTCAAGGTGATGAGGGATAACAAGTGACAAAACTAGATTACCCTAGACAAAGCTCTGTCAAAGGGATAACCTTGGTGAGGCTGGTGGATTGGTAGGATTGATTGGATGGCAAACTCTGGTAGAGTAACAACAATTCCTTAAAGGCTTGGGTGATTTTGGATTGGGTTGCTAGCTGGCTGGGGGGATGATTTGGATGGACTTTGGATTTGGGATTGTTCTAAAGCAAAGAACTAGATAGATTCATTTGCGGTGGGGGAGCTTGGATGATATTCTAATGAGGTAGTGACTATGCTAAGTATGCCTTAAGTTGGGATATTTTTGCTTTTCTGGGATTTTGACTAAAGTTGGCAAACATTCATTCAAAAGCTATGAACAAACAAGCAGACAAAAGTTTGGAGCAAGCACATCAAACACACCAACATCCTAGGAAGCTTTCTACAAGGATGAAATTTGGTTTAGCTAGGGAGTCCTTGATATACGCAAGGTACGTGAGGCCCAAATCCATAGATGAAAACAAAAAGATGTCACACAACCGAGAGGACCGGTAACCCACTTCTCCTCTTTCACTTCTCAAGGGTATAAAGTTCCTTGAGGCTTAGCCCGAGTGACAAAATCTTGATCCCAAGAGAGGTGTCTTTTGATTCACCTCCCAGTTCTTATACTTCATCAGAATGCTGGAGTTGAGGTCATCCAAGGGATGATGAAATCCCCAAGCAGGCCTCCTAAAAAGAAACAAGGTTTTGGATCCTAATCTTATGCACCCAAGATGGCCTCAAAAGATGACAAGGGGAGAGAAGACTTGGATGACCTTGGGCTAAAAAAAACACACTTATTCTTTTACCAACTGACTCTTATGTGTGCTAATCTAGACTTTGCAAGCACTCATATGTAAGAGACAATGTTCAATTCCAACTTGAAGTTCCAACAAAAGTAAATCGATCGAAGAATGCAAACAAGAAGAAGAGTTAGGGTCAACAAAAGAAAACTCGCATGCCTGGAGGCCCTCCATGTCAAGTATCGATTAATTTCCTTTAAAGCATTCAAGAGTTGGTTTGATTTTGTTTTAAGCCCAAAGCAAAGATGTGTGAGACTTGATTTGTCAATCGCATGCCCAGAGGCCCTCCACGTCAATAGTTGTTCAATTTTAGTGCCCAAACTTGAAGTGTGATCGATTTAATCTAGAGTTTTGGTCATTTAAATTTTTTGATAAAGTTAAAGAAAATGTTCAAAGACCAAGTGAGTGAGTTAGATTGTGGAACATTTAACACCTTTTTCAAGTAGACCCATCCCCATAAATGGCGCTAAGATTGCAACCAATGGTTGAATTGATGGGTGATTAGAAAAGAGGTGAGTCCAAAGAACTACTCAAATTTATTTTTGCAAATTTATATTTAACTTAACAAAGTTTCTTAAATGTCCAAAAATCAAACTTTACCTAAATTGCATGTGGAAAAGAGATTTGTTTTGTTCAATTTTAGAAGCTCCAAATGAAGTGTTTGATATTGCAATGGTTAATTGATCCTTGGCATTCAAGATTGGATTTGTTGTTTTAATCATGCATTCAAGGAAAATTTGATTTTAATCTATGGCATTCAAGAGTGTGTTTAGCAACATGTATTCAAAGACAAGTGATTAAACATTCAAGTTTTTTACCTTTGAGCATTCAAGATTGAGATTCTGTGTGTTGTTTTAAGAACTTTGAAGTGCTTTGTTTTAACCTTAGATCATTCAAGATTGTTTTGGTCTCAAAAATGAAAATGACTCTTTGGACTTTGGTTTTCATTCAAGATTTTGTGTTCTAGTTTGCATATTTCAAGCCCAAAAATGATATTCCTAGATTTTTTTGATGCATGAAAAACCTAAGAAACATTCAAGATTTTGCAACAAAACATTTGTTTGGAACAAATAACAAAGCTTTTAGGACAATTTTTGGCAACCATTTAGGATTCTTAGTTTTCATGAGATTTTTAAAAAAACTTTAAAATATTTGCAAATGAGGTTCATTTTATCCTTGATTGATGCTTTGAGTTTGATTTAGATTTTAGTGTGCACTTAATGTTGATTTTGAACCTTTTGAAATGGAAATTTGAAGTTCTTTTTAAATTTCCAAAAATGAAGTGTTCCTAACTTTGCATGAATGCATCTAAAACCTTGATGTTGCAAGGATGCAAATGATTGGATTGGTTTAGTTTCACTTGTTAAAAGGCTTTTTTTTGTTTGCAAATTTTTAGTTTTTAATGGATTTAAGTATGATTTAGGGGTTCATTTTAAGCACTAAAAAGAAGTGTGTATGATTTTTCTTCCTTAAAAAAAAAAATGGCCAAGATCTCCCACAAGAAGAAGAAGAAGAAGTAGATGGAATAAGAAGAATATAGACAAGAAGAGGAAGAAGAAATCCAAGTGCTTTGTCCACCTATAAGCTTGAAAAATTTGCAAACACTATGAGATAGACTATGAGTTCCTTTGTCTTCTTCATGCTCATGTGGACCTACAAAATAAATTTATACAATCCTACCAATCACAAAAATAAGCAAAATTAGCCAAAATTAGAAAATGACATACAAAACTTGACTAAAAAAGCTAATGAAGATGACCCATGTGGGGTCCCACCGGGCGTGCCAAAATGTATATGAGCAATGTTAGTATGCTAATAGAAACCAAATTTAAATAAAGCTTCTACAAACTAAACAAAATTTATAAACTTCAAGATAGACTAAGATGAACTCTCAGTTGAGAATATGAGCCATTAATGGGCTCTCTCAATGAGAAGCTCTCTTGTTGAGTGGCTTTGTCTAAATAGATAGGATGTATACTCAAGCTTATGCTTCAAAAAAGGCTTCAAATGGAGTTGGAATTTGGGTGTGAGTGTATGGTTTTGATGTAAAATGGCTTCTTAAAATGGCATTATGACTTTACTTCATGGATTGTGTTATTTTGCAAAGGGGAAGGATCCAATTTATAGGCAAGAGGCTTGAGGGATTGAGGGCTAAGATGCAAGGATGGAAAAAGCTCATGGAGGGCTCAGATTGTATGAGAAGAGAGCACATGGATTGTGCTTCCTTATAGCCAATCAGGAATTGACACATGTCACAGGGTGAGAGGATGGAAGAAAGGGGAAGGATGAGTCAACAAAAGAGGCTCAAGGGATAAAATCTTCATAAAGACCCTCATAATGACTTGCAAGAGCAATAAAAGGGCTTGGAAGAGTCATTTATGGCCTAGTGGGCTTCATAAAGTTTTATGGTTGCGATATTTTGAGGGAGATGAGAGCAATTTTGACTTGGGCTTGATTAGGAGGGTTTTAAGCTTACTTAGGATTGTGCAAATTATTAGAGGATGGATTAGGATAGTTTAGGATTAGCTTAGGGATAGGCAAGTGGATGGCATTTAATGAGGGTGGGTGAAGGAGGAGATATTTGTTAACTTTGGCTTGGGTTAGTAAATTTTAACCCATGTTTAGGGAATGTGACAAGGTTAGGAGGGGATTAGGATTAGGTTTAAAGACATCTTCTAGAAGAGTCTAGACTTTGGATGAGGATAAATACTTTCTAGAATAGTCTAGAACTTCCTAGGATGAGGATGAAGACTTTCTAGAAGAGTCTAGAACTTCTTAGGATGAGGATAAATTAGATTTTTAGGAAATAAATAAAGTTTTATTTATTTCAAGGGTTTGGGTTGAGGAGATATTTATTAAAACTTTTTTAATAAACATGAGGATTAATATTTAATCTTAATTAAATATTTTGAGTTGGGATTAGGGGTAGGAAATGATGGGATTAGCCTTTAATCAAAATTAAAGAAGGATTAGAAGATTTTGGAAGAGGTTAGTGGTCTTAAGAAAATTGGCCAAGTTTTGGGCAAAAAATTAATTTTTTATTTATTTTGGGTTTTTTGATCAATTTATTAATTAAATAATTAATATATAAGGAAATAATGTTCAAATAAGATTTAAACATTTTTGGGATGGATTCTTTAATTAAATATTTTTAATTAAGATAAAGGGATTTAATGGCATAAAAATAAATTAATTAATTAAATAATTAATTAATTAATAAATGATGATGTCATCAAGAATTTTTCAGAAAATAAAAATACTTTATTTTCTAAAGGTTTTTAGGTGTATACAATATAGATTGGAAGAAAAATCAGCAAAGTTGTCTAGGATCTCACATGTGCAATTGGACACCTTAAGCCAAATGATGAATGCCCATCATGAGTTGAATGTCAAGGACATTGAGATAACTACATTGAAGTTATAGAATGAGCAACTATAGAATGACCTAAAAAGAGAGAAAGAGTTTGTTGAAAGTTTCAACAAGCCAAATGAAGCCATCAAGTACTTTGAGCAACTATTGAAATCCCCTAGATCTAGTAAAGACACATCAGGATTGGGCTATACAAGCACTGAAGAAGGAGAGTCATCCAAGACTACTAAACAAAGGAATGACAAAGGTAAGAACACTAAACCTACTTGTCATCATTGTGGAAAGAAAGGACATACAGCTAATGTTTGTAGGAGCAAGAATGCTAATCAGAATGCTAAGCCAAGTAACATGATCCATTGTTACAAGTGCAACAAAAAAGGTCATCAGGCACATGAATGCAAAACAAGGACCATGCATGCACCAAGATTTGAAGGAAACTACTACAATTGTCATAAATTTGGACACAAAGCCTCTTAATGTAGATCCAAGTCCACATGGTCATCAAACAAGAGAAGAAATCATGAAAATTCCTACAATTGGGACTACAATACAAGGCACAACTATCATTATTGTCAAGAGTATGGACACATCCCTAAGAATTTTATAAGAACACACTTTAGTGGAAGTTACAATAGATGGTTGAGTCAAACCACATGCTTTAGTTGTTTAAAGATAGGTCACATCAGCAAGCACTACCCAACAAGGACAAAGGCACCTAACTTAGAGTCAAATAAGGGAAAAGGCAAGGTAGATGTTGAGCACATCAAAGGAGAGATGAACAAGACATGGAAGAAGAAAGATGGATACAACACATCAAATGAAGGGAATACTTCACCTGAAAGATCAAGTGGTCACACTTCATCAAACTAAGCAAGAAGAAGGTATGTGGGATTGATATTTCAATGCTTCATTACACATTAGTTCCAAGATAAGTTAGTAGTAAAAGGGATAAAATAGCATGAATAAAGATGCAAGTTAACAAGGAAATGCCAAGGTCAAACTTTATGTTTTTCATCTTACTGCCGAGAGTGAAATGTTCATTTCAATTGTCAAGTAGAATTCCAGTGTGTGTTGACTTTTCAACCAAGACTAGTTGGAGCTGAGTGAGTAGTTGCTACTGAACAAAATTATTGATAATTGCTACCAAGTAAAGATAATTTCCATTGAAGCCAAGTAAGGGTAATTCCTATAGCTGCCAAGTGAAGTGGAATTTGCATTGATGCTGAGTAAAGAAGAAATCACATAAGGAGTTGAGTGTACAATTGTATATGCACTATGCATTAAATGTTATGTATTGAAGGGTATAAGGTCAATTTTTTCAATCATTTTTTATCATTCAAATACAAAGAAAAGATCAAGAAGAGCACAAGAGAAATTGGCGACCAGAGATTGAAGCTTTTACACAGATTCCAACAGAGATCAAGCATCATTTCATCAATTTAAAAGCTATTCCTCATGGGCTGAGCTACACAGTTTTATATTTTGAAACCCTAGTTTTGCAAAATGGCCTCTAGTTATAGAAATCCCAAGGATAAGGAACCTTTTGAAGTTTAGTTGGTCAGTAATGAGGTCAGACAACCAAATTTAGGCCTATTCCTAAAGTTGCATATAAGAACAACCTAGCAGGGCATTGTCAATCATTCCACCCAAGGTCGTAATGGTTTAGGACATAAGGAAATGCTATAATTGAAAGGTTGGAGCCATAGGAGACATGGAAATTTGATAGGCATATGCAAAAATATGTGAGAATGGAGTTTTGAAGGAATAATTCTAAATCATTGAGAGGAAGGGCTTAACCTGTGCCCTAGATTTCGCTACTATCTTCAAGACTAAATGGATACGGATTGTGTTAAGCAGAATCCATGATGGATGTTTATGGTTAGAAGGAGGACCCATCAAGTTGTCAAAAAGGAGTTTACATAGGGTTATAGGATTTCCAACCCTAGAACAGCCCAAAAACCTAAGGAGTGATTCTAAAGAAGCCATTGAAAAGAATACAGGGGCAAAGTGGAACAAAAGGGGCATGCCATTGATACCATCAAAGATCCACTTCTAGAATTTGTAGTGAGGGTCATATCCCACAAATTCTATTATTCAAGTTGACTAAATGGTGTGCCATGCATTGTAGGTAATGTAGGGTAAAAAATTGTGAAGAAAGATCATATTTATGATCTAGCAGAGCTGCAACTACAGAAAAGCAATGAGAATTTGGGAGCAATAAGGAGATCCAAAAGTGCTCAATGCAAATTTGGTTCAATTTTGATATTTATATTTTTCTATGTTCAAAATGAGTTCCCTTCTTTTGGTAAGGTAGGTTGGAAGACTAATAGGTCTGTAGTAGTACAAATTAATGAGTACATAGAGCAAATGGGAGACAATTTTGAGTCTATAATGACTAGTTATTTTGAGGATTTCAAGAAATCCATGAAACAAATATTGAGAATCCCAGTTTCCCTAGTAGAGAAGTACTACAATGACATTTTCTTCCTAGTTGATATTGACTACACATTTATCTAGGCTACAGTACCTAGAGTAAGATGGCTAAGGCCTTTGGGGTATGATATTAGCATAGATGATGCATTAGCAGCTATCATTGCATTACTAGCAGAGGAAATTAATAAGTTAGCAAGACACTTTGCAAACTATGATGTTGTGAATTCCAAAGTTGAAATGGAGTTGAAAACTACATCAACTCTCAAAAAGATAGATAAATTGGTTAAAAAGTTGAAAGTTGAATTTGATGAGGGAGCTAAAGGTGAAGATGATGATGAAGAAGAACAAGAACAAGAATAGGGTCAAGAACCTCTTTCCTTCACACAAGGAATGGGAGAAGATGTTGAATAAGAAGAAGGTACCAAGGAAGAAGATGAGGAAGCACTAGCTAAATAAGAGTCAAAGAAGAGAAAAGCTTAGAAATAGCCTACAACTCAGCCCAAGGGCAAGAAGATTGTGAAACCAAGCTCTAGAAAACCTACAGCGCTAGCCACAAGAGCAACTACAAGTGCCACAACCCAAAAGGAAGAAGAGCAAACAAAGGAGAAGAAGAAAGCTACTGAGCAAAAAAGTCCAATGCAAAATAAAATAAGGAGGAAATATATTGCACAACTAGAATCTGATGAAGAAAGGACCTAGTCAAATGACAATAGCTAGTTCAGAGTGGTAATTCATGCACCCAAATCCAATATTGATAATATTTGTGATAGTATTAGGGATATTGCAGACTTGACTAGTTTAAAAGGCATTGATTTCAACATATTAAGTAGAGAAGATCAAAATAAGATTGAGATGTCCACTTGAATTTGACCCTACTATGCCTAAGGATTTATATTCCAGAGTTGAAAATAAATGGCATTATTGCCTTAACATGGAAAAGGAAATAAGGGAGTCCACATTAGCACAAGTGATGCTAAATTTATCAAAAGGCCAAATAAAAAAAACAAATAAGAAACATGGTAGCAAATTTGCACCAAAGTACAGAGCATTCAGCATTCTTATAAATAAGATTGAAGATGTTGTCAAAAAATCCACTCAAATGTGGAAGTTGATTTATGGGCTAACCACTATTAAGGAAGGATAGGAGGATCCCTTTGATGGAAGAAACAATGAAGAAGAGGAAGAGAATCATAAGGAAGGAGAAGTTGAAAAAGAAAAGGAAGATAACATAGTGAAGGAGGAAACACAAAAAGAAGATAAAATGGCAACTGCTAAGGAGCAGCAAATAGATTAAAGTGTTCAAGACACACAATTTCCACCACCAAGCCCTCCACATGATAGCAACACACCTGTAGAGACAACCAAAGTAAAGGATATTCCTAATAGCATAGTTCAGAAAATCAACCCACTCACTACAAAGTGTTAGGATTAAACCATTAATAAAAATAACACTTACATGCAAACATAACCAATAACAAAAAATAATAGATCACACAGAAAAGAACAAAACACACCAAGATTTAACGTGGTTCACCCAATCCCTAGGCTATATCCACCAAATAGCAAGTCCAATATTATTACAATCCAGTGATTATAACCTTATTACAATTTTCAATCCCTTACAGCTCAATACCACTGTAAGAACCAATTTCACGTCACAACTATGAAAGAATCCCTAACCCTAAGCTCTTTTTATACAAGTATTTTTATCACTTTAGGTTTATAATTAATAATTACATGTCGGCCCAAAATCTTGATAAAATAGGGCCCAATTTTTTTTTCAAAGAATTATGAAGTATGTACAGTACTTTCCTAATCAGTCACCACAAACTAACACAGAGGATCTAAAGGATATCCTTGACCAATCAACTTTATAGGCAAAGTTGTGTGACAATCCAGTATTGGTCAATGTAGATGAGTTTCAAGAAGTAGTAGTTGACCTAAATAAGGAAAAGGTGACTACATAAGAAACATCTTCTACCATTCCTATAGCTACTAGTAGACAACCTCAAGAGAAAGCACTAGAAGATACATCAGCTAAGGTTTATTCCATAGTTAAAGTTGCTATAAATACTGAGGAGCCAACAAAGGAACAAACGGGACAAGCAGAAGTATCTATTGCTACTGCATAAACTCAAGGTGCACCACAAATAATAGTGGTTGATCAAGGAGGATCACAAGAGGAGGAGAAGGAGATTCCAAAGGAAAAGGAGTAGGAATAAATTCAAACATTGGTTAATCTACCAACTACTGGGATTCCTACAAGAACAATTCAGAAGTTGAGCACCGATGTTATGCCACTACAAATCTCAACACCAAGCTCGAGCTCCAAAAAAGTTGCAAGGGTACTTCACTATGGAGACCCTACATTAGATGAAGAAATAGTCATTCCAAAGTATGACTATGCAACCATGAACATAGACTAGATTAATGAGATGCAAGAGGCATTAGAAAGGAAGAAGAAGCAGAAGATACTCAAAAATGAGTATAAACAAAAGCAAGCATTACATGAGATTAAGGAAATCTTCTTAGATGCCTTTAGCTTACAATCACCTAATGAAAAAAATCCCATTTTGGAGCAACTCTCAAAATAGTGGACTAGGTGCAAAGTGAAGACCATGACAACAATGCAAAACTAATGGAATGGTCAAAAAATAAATTTCAAGCATAGGTCAATGAAAGGATATCCAGTGAAATAGCACTATCATAGGTAGAGTTGGCAAAGAAAATTGAGAAGGTGAAGATAGTACTTGAGAATATATTCTCACTATACACAAAATTGTGTGATCCTTCAATCTTCACTAAAGAAACCAACCATAAAATAATGAGCTTGGAAAGAAATCTAAAAGTATCAAGCATGCAATTTCCAAAAGATCTAGCTCAAAGTGAGAAGCATTTTCATACAATGCTTCACACATAGAAGGAACTAGTTGTATTGATAGTAGAAGTGGCTAATACTAGAGCCAAATTAGTTCAAATACAAGTTTCCGTAACCCCTCACATGGAGATTCTACAAAAGGAACTAGCCTATGTAGAAAATGTATTGAAGAAAGATCATAATCTTTCAACATTAGATGGCTTAGTTCACCTTGCAGCAGAGATAGCAATACAAATCAAATCCCTAGAAGTTGTAATACATAACTAGTATGCTGCTCTAAGAATTGTGATGGAATTAAACAAGACCTTCTTGGAAAAATACTCAGTGAGTGTATAGACCCTTTGACATAAGTGTCAAAAAGGGGGAGAAATTGTAAAAAGGGGGAGATAAATTAAAAGGCTAGAAGGAGACTTAATTTGAAAGGGAAGACATGTGAAAGGTGGAGCCAAATCAAATAGAGAAGAGAAAACAAAGGGGGAGTACAAAGTAGAAAAGAAAAAATAGGGCATATCAGACCAGATCGGACAAAGAGTATCAACATAAGGAAAATCCACTCAAAGGAGTGAAAAGGAGTAAAATTTTGGTTACAGAAAAAGGCACATCAACTCAGGGGGAGACACAAAATTTTGAGGTATATAGTCCTTCACAAAAATTTGAATAGTTTTGAAGTTTTGTATATATGCCAAACTATAATTATATTATACGTAAGGGAGATAGACTCATTGTGTACAGTTAAGTGGTTTTGACACTCATGTCAAAGGGGGAGATTGTTGATCTCATATTGGTTTTGGCAATTGAGTGTCAACACACTTAAGCTATTTGCTAAGTTCATGTCGAGCTAGCAACATATGTTGAGTATAACATATACAAGTACCAAGTTGCAATATGTGCTGAGCCAAAAATATAGTAAGTGCCTAGCCACTCAAGTGTTGAGCAAATAGATAGTGTCGAGTGAGTATATGTAGCAAGTGAATAATAGATGCTGAGCATGTTTAGGTGCCGAGCAAGATAGAATTTTAGTAAGTGTTGAGCATTAGTAATTAGCAAGTGTCAAGCAACACAGAATCAACATAAAAGTTCATGATGGCACAAACAACTATGTAAACCACTTTTGAGCTAACATACAGATAGATCTAAAAGCTTAGAGATGAGATCAAATCTATTTAGATTCCCTATGTGATCTACATGCAATCAATTAGAAAAATGGAGGGAATTGAGTGGGAAATTTGGATGAATCTCAATCATAGATTCATACCTAACCCTAAGCCATGAAATCGTTTTAAAGGGAAAAGCCCCATAATTTATAGTATGTGAGAGAGAATGCATGCAAGAAGGTGATGATAATAGTGAAAGGGGTGAATTGACCAGGTTGAAGGTGACTTAGAAGAAGGATAGCATTGCAAAATTAGTTAGCAGGATAGAGGATCAAGGTTACAGCATTTTCATATCAGATTAGAGAGGATTGAGATGAACTAAATTGGGATTTGAAATCAGCAATATCAGAATATAAGTGTATCAGATCAAACATTCTATTGTACTCTCTAACAAATGTTATATCAAAATGAAATCCTATGGAAATCCTATGGTTTAATAGCCACTGTATAAATCCTTTAATAGGGTGACATTCCAAGTGAGTGTTCTGAATTCCTTTAGCTAGACACACTTCTAACAAGGTGTTCAAATCCTTTAATAGGGTAGGATCTAAAAATCCTTTGTAAGCCTTTAACAAAGTAGGCCTTTCATAGGGAAGATCATTAGAATGATCAAATCATGTAACCTTAATAGGTGAACTCTATTGCTGCAGTAGCGAAGAGTTGTGTGTGTCATCCCCACCCCAATCTTACCTTCTCATTGGAGGGTTTTTGGGTAATCATATCTAGTGTCAAGTGTTTATGTGGATGTATTTACTTTACATGTTATTTCAATATTTTTATGCATGCAATTTTTTAAAGTTAAAAGTTTTATTGGATAGAGATTAGTACTTCTAATTCACCCCCCCACCCTTAGAAGTATACATTTCCCATTTATACTTCGAACACCAAGTCCCCATGTTGTACAACTTTGTGAGTCTTCCTTGATTAGAGAGGGTTAACCATAGTGGACATTCCCTTTATTAGGTCAACCATCTAGACGGAACCTCAAGTGGTAATAGCCATTTTTGACGTGGTAGTAGCAAGTGCTATATAAATGTCTTTGTGGGGGAAATCCTCACAGGTGTAGTCTTTTTTTGCATTGTTGGATCTCCTTAGTATCTCTGATTGATTAAATTCTTAGAATATGTCAAAAACCTGGTGCATTAGGATTGGATTTCACCCACTCTAGATTGCAAAAGCTACATAGTTGAACATTACTAAGAACCATAGTGCTACCAAATTTTATTTTCTAGGACTATGTGCATAATTGGAAATCATTTTGAGAACATACATAGTGATGGTTCTATGGATTAGACTAGTACTATGACACTATTCTTGTTTATGTGCAAGGTTGCTTTGTCCTTTGCTCATTTTTTGAAGATGTTTTCTTGAAATCCCTGATTATTGTCTTGTGTGCTTGGTTTATGATTCAAAATTTATCACACCTAGTTGGATATTTAAAATGAATAAAATTTAAGTTCCTAAATTGAGACTTTATGATCAAACTACTTTGTTATCCTTTTATTTCTAGTCTTCCTAGGTTGATTTGGTTTAGATTAGGCAACTTACCTTGTTGTTAGAAACTTTTTTTCACCTTGGGTTATTGTGCTTCGACCCATTTGGGATCTTAGTCTAAACTTGTCAAAAAATTTCTACCTATGACTATTGCAACTAAGGGTGAAAGAAAGTTTTCTTGCTTCATATAAAGCTAGACATCACAATGGCTAAAAACAAATGTGCTAAATTCAACATTCCTACTAAGGAAGAAGCCATACTTATTGAAAACATGAAGAAACAAATCTAATCAATGAGCACTCAACTTCAAAGACTAAAGGAAGAAGATGACACATCATCAACAAAATTCTCCTAGAAAGATTATTATCCTTCCTCCAATGATAGAAAACCATCAACTTCTTACAATGTTTAATCCAATCCATCTAAGAAAAATGCACAAACACCCAAGAAATCTAGAAGTATCTTTGAAGGAAAATGTTGGGGACCTAAACCAAAGAGTGATTTCACCCCTTTGGGAAAATCTTATGAATCAACTTTGGAAGAACTTCTTGAAAAAACTCATTGTTTTACCTAAAGTCAGTTTGGCTGGAGTCTGCTTTATGAGTAACTATTGTGCCTATCGTAGACATAATCTACATAAAACTTCACATTTTGTGGAGTTGAAAAATAAAATCCAATATTTATTTGATGAAGGCATAATTCCAAAACCTAAGAAATTATCTTTTAAAGATACTACTCTCAAGCTTGATCAACATCATGAAACCGTGTATGGTAATGGTTCAAATGCGACTTCCACTTCTGCCAACATGACATCACCTTCTAAAGCATCTAAGCTTTCCAACATACCTCCACCAAATAAAGAACTCACTACTTTCCCTATTGACTATGTGTACCCTCAAGGACTACCTCTAAAAGAAATCCAAGCTAATCTTGACCTAGTTGCAAACCTCTTCCATACTACTCTTACTAAAGATCCAAAACATTCATGCATTTTTACTCCTATTATTCCCACTCTAGGTAGTCCTTCACTATCTCTTCAAGAGTCTACCATGCAAACTCCACATTCTACCTTGTCCTTAAAAGTGGATCCATGTCAAGAGGATTCAAAAAATCAATATCAAGATCAAGAACCATCTTATCTCCCTCAAGATGTCATCCCTCCATCTCAAGAGCCACATAGTCCTCCATCTCCCATATCATGCCTCTCTACTAGGAAAGCTCATGATATTCCTTTCACTGTCCCTACTGGTACTAGCCACAATCAAGAGAAGGATGTTTTTCCCTCATCCTCTCATTCTACTTCTCTACATTCACTTCAAATCTACACTCAAGCTATAAGTGCTCCTATCAACGGTGTTGCTCCTATAAAAGTTACTCATGAGTTTGCTCACTCTAAGGATGCTGATATCCCTATCCAATATCCCTTTGTATCTTCTAAATCTATTCTTGGTCCTTGTCCATCTATACTAAAGCCTTCAAACCTTCCATCTATTTTGGGACCTTATGTTCCTCCATCTCCTAATTCTACTCTTAGCTCATTACCTATTCCTCCTACCCTACCCCTAGATCAACAAAGATATGAATCTTTGAGTCCTTCACATAAAGCTTTCTATCTAAACCATCCATATCAACCTTCTTCATCCACAAGTCCCCAGCCTTTTGGAAGAAATTTGGATGATCAACTTAAAAATAAACATAATCACTATGTCTCCTCTAATCGACATGTGAATGATAAGAAAGGAAATGCACAAAAGAGACCACAAAGGTCTGTTGTTGCAAAATCAAATCAAATATGGGTTCCTAAATCCATTATGGAAGAAATAAAATCTAAAGCATCTAATAAGAAATCAAAAGCTATATGGATTCCCGAGTCTATTTTGAAGGACTTGAATATTGAAAATAAATCAACATTGACATTCAAGCTTCCAAAGGCTTCCACTCCATCTTCTTCCAAACATCTTCCTAAAAAGGTTTCAAAACCTTCCACTCCACCTTCCTCCAAAATTTTTATTCTGCCATCTCCTACATCAAAACCTCAAGCTATCTCATCTATATCTACTCAATCATTCTACTACCCTTAAAGGTGTGTGTCTTTGTTGATCTTTCCCACTTTCACACCTACCCTTCTACAATCTTTTGAAGCCTACACTTCCCTATTATCCATTCTCCATCTATCCATCCAAAACCTACAACATTATCCTCCATCTACCTCTATTTTTCCTACAATCTACATTCCATTACCATATCAACATCCTTGAGCATACATTTCTATGGTCTTGACCCATAACGACTTATCCTTCTAATAGAAGCACTATTAAAATTGAAAAAGGCTTGGACTCTTTCTATAAAAAAAATTCAAAAAAAAAAAAGTGCCTTGGTGAAAACCATTTCTCGTGGCACTTTGGACAAGTACCATGATGAAAACTTGGCAAATAGGCATCATGCATAATTCTTCCATCACCCATCTATCTGCTCTTTCACCTTTGATCTTGACAAAGTTGATCTACTTATGAGCATTGGCTATATTATCTACTAGTTTCCCTATCATGATCTTGTGTATCCCACATCTCATAGCCTCCATAAAAAACTTTTCTATCCTATTCACTTGACCCTTTGGTCTTTGATCAAAAGAAAAAAATAAAAAAATAAAAATTGGTTCTTAGAAACCTCTTGACATGTCCATTCTGTTGGATAACTTACATTTCATGACATCATGTCAATATCCTACATGTTACCTTCCATTACACCATATTTCTATATCATTTTACCTAGCTTGGGTACTCTTGAGGAGTCAGTCCTTGAGGATCACTTTCACTTGCTTTATATTCCTTTTCTATCCATCTATGCTTATCCACCAACTTGTTATTCCATCATGTCCTATACCTTGCTCAACAATAGAAAAAAATTATTTGATCTTGCTTGAGAACTAGTGATCTCTAAATGTTTCTTAAAAATCCAAAAAATAATCATATACGATGCTAAAAAAAAAACTGCTAAAAATTGCAAAAAGTCCTGACAAAATCATTATCCTAGTGAAAACCTATCCATAGAAACCTTGATAATACCCAAAAAAAATGTAAAAATTCAAAAAAAAATTCAACATTCCTATACAAATATCTTTTTTATTTCCTTCTTTGAGTGATTTTCTCTCTGCAAGTTTTATGATTTAGCTTTGCTATCTTTGCTTGTACATAAGCTCTTAATTAACTTTAAAACATTGCTCATACCTACATGGATAAAAAATTGGTCATAATTCTAGGGGGAAACCTACCTATTCTAGGGGGAAATGTCCTATATATACTTTTTGAAAGTCTCTCTTACGTCAGTCACTAGTTGTTATCACTGAGTCTGTCTACTGCCGCTCTACTACAATGAGATTCCTTTAGTGTTCTCAGAAACTCTCTCACTTTAGTCACCAATTGTTCTAACTACATCTTTCTACTATTTCTTTACTATATCTATTTCTCACACTCATGCTATGGCTTTCAAATATGATATCAATCTGCTTATACCAAACTTGAAAACTAAAAACTAAAACTATTTGAGCTATGTTGAGCTTTAATTTTGAAAACTATAAAAAAATCTATATATCAACAAAATTTTAAAAAAAATTTAAAAATCCCAAAAATTTCAAAATATTTTCACAAAATTCCAAAAATTTTAAACATTCATATTGAATTAAGATCATCTCATTAGGTGATACACGTTTGAGACAATGTTTAGAAACAAAAACAATATGCACTTAATTAACAAGCATCTAAAGCATCGATTACAAACACACAAAGCCAAAACATAAAACAAATGCTCATTGAGCTCCTCCTCATGGAGGCTGGATATTTGGATTCCCAATAGGTGGCATTCCCACTCTTGTTTGTACAGTTCTAGATGATGAAGCTCCTAGTGTCAGTCTTGCACCTTCCCAAATTGTACCTATAGGAATCAGGATATGGCCACATCTCAACATAGTGTTCATTTGTGTCATAAATGTCCTATCCAAGAAGGATATTATAAAAGTTGTGAAAACCAACTTCACAAATTGCCAAGATCACCTACATGCAAATAACCTGCTGAAGAGAAATTGAAAAAGAAGGAAAAAGTAGAGCTTGGAAAATCTCAACAAGATGAGAGAAAAATTGTATGCCAAGATTGATTGAAAAAATAATTACAAGAGTTCAACCTTAAGCTGAATGATAGCCCTAAAGCCTAAAAAAGCTAGGTTGCACAATATAATTAATATAAAGTATTAATTATATGTACCTAAGAAATAGCTTAAGAAAACTAGAGTAATAGGCAACTTATTTAATTAAATCAAAGTGATTTAATTAATAAGTGTACACAAATAATTACTCTAACAGGTATTCCTCTCTTTTGCTCTAGGGGGACTACCTGATGATACAATCCCATGTAGTATGTTGCCTCCGGTGCAAGCTTCTCTAATCACTCTTAGACTTTATTCATATCTAATCGCAGTCTCGCTATCCTAGGTAGTATTGTTTCCTATTGAGTGATGTCTCTTTCTTCCTTATACATATTTGTAGTCATTTTCTAGGACTCCCTCTCATGCTTCACTTCATGTATCTAATTCATGAAGTGGGTGATCCTTGTGTTGGCAATATTTAATTAATCTTGTGATTGATACACTATGGCATTAGTCTTTGCCATAGTTTCTCTAAATGCTTCCACCTATGCTCATAACAAAACTATCTCATTGAGAATTTGTTCCACTGATGCCCACTCTGCTACTAAAGATGCTTCTACAGTCTCTACTGATGCTCATTCTACTGCCAACATTGCTTTCGCCCATTTTTCTTCCTCGCGTGCTCCATCTTCTCAGGCTCTCTCAATCAAACCTTGAAATAACTCTGCATCTTTCTTTTCATTATTGGCCCACTCTATCTCTACCACCAACACTTTCTTTAGCTCTACTTCCATTTCCATGACTACATCATGAACTGGTTGCAAGACAATACTAGGTTGTGCTTCTCTAAAAGGATGAAATGAAGACATAACAAAACTACATGTCTTCTCTATAGATAAGTCGATCATTCCCCCCAAGATGTTCTTTCCATGCCAAAATGGTGATGCTACTAGATTCACCATAGTTCCTTTCTCAATGACTCAGGTATCCTTTCCTATAGGCATTTGATCTTCTATTTGGCTATCAGTAAAGTAGAAACACACATTGTTATCTTTTAGTTGTGTCCCATCACTTGGAGATTCAGTCTCCTCCACTTTCTCATTTTTCCATGTGATCTACATCACACTTTCAGCTAACATCTATAGTAGAGTAGGATCCTCCTCATTTTCTTTTGTTAGATCCTGGGACAGTTCACCTTGACTTGCCTCTATAGCTTCCTATTCACACTAATGAATATTTTGATGAGAGGATGCTCCACTTGCTTATGATCAGCTATGCTTCACTCTTATGTGTCTTCTCCACTACATTATATCTACCACACTATCACTATCATCATCCACCCCTCCTCCAAGCATTTCTTCTCCCATCTAATACTCTTGTTCCAATTTTTCTTGTGATCTTTCCATGGCTATTTTTTCACACAAACAGATACAACAATCTTCTTATGGATTTTTGGAGTCTTTTGATGCTTTCGACACAGTATGAATCAACTCATTAAGACTCACCTATTTATGGCAAAAAACTCTCAATACCTTTCGCTACACACTACTGACTTCTTAGGAGCAAAAGACTTGTCCACCATCTTTTTCAAAACAACATGCAATAATGCCACTCTCATTGATTTTCACACATCTCATGACACATAACAATCACACAACAACCAATCTCATCTTGCTAGCACATCAAACATAATGCCTTTTGACAATTGCATTGCACTCTTGTTTCTTCCAAAAGATGCTTCCCATGTGCACTTATGCTTGTCCTCCAAACAAGCCAAAACTGACACACTTCGACAAACACATCACATTCAACGCAAATTGTAAGATTCTTTACAATAATGATTTATCCAATCTTTACTTGGTCAAATCCTATGAGCATCCAAAAATATTATCACAATAGAAAAACCTTCAACTATTTGCTACAATAGGTTTGTTATTTAAACTTGCCAACAAAGGCACATGGGCCTATCACTGGCTTTATTTTCTGCATGGCAAAAAAATTCAAACTATTGTTTATAATTATTCTTCAAACAAACATGCACAAGAAGATTACACGATGTTTTTTTTTTCAGTCATGATTTTTCTAGCAACTCGATGATGTCTAAGACTAGAGAAGCCAAGATGAAAAATATGAACTTTTCCTTTGTTTTTTTACTGTGGTGTTTTACTGTGACAATTTTGTAATTATTGTACATATTGGTAATTATTGTAAATAATTTTCTTTTCACGTAAATATTGGGTTAGAATGATAAAGTATTCATATTGTCATGGTTGAACTAGTGGTGATTGTACTATATCATTTTTTTTTGGGTCAATGATGAAAATTAAACCATACTAATTTAGTGACTAAGTCCTAGGGTTGCATTCATTTTAGGTTTGCATTTCATCTCAACTTTTCTCTAGAAAATGTCTCCCATAGCTCTTTGACTAGCCTTTAACAATGCAAGGGATAGAATATTTAACAAGAATCACATTTAATCATCCCCTCTTCAATTTGATAATCGTGAGTCCATTTTCAGGATCATAATCAAAATCTAATATTCTCATACTTTGAGACAACAATTGTCAAACCCGATCATATGGACCCTCACATCACTCCAAATGGACTCTACACTTCTACAACCTATTTTGATCTATTCTACATTCTTCTGAATCACTCATCATATCTACATCTTCACATCTATTACTCTAGATCACTTTTTTTGAAGTATCATCTTTCGATTTTACTCCCAAGGGGGTGGGATGATTACATTATTGGATCTTACTTCAAATTTTTCTTCAAAAATTCTACTTTAAATATTTCTTCAAAATTCTATTTCAAATTTCTACTTCAAATCTTGCTTCAAAATCTTTCTTCAACATTTTCTTCAAAATCTTTCTTCGAAATTCTATTTCAAAATTCTACTCCAAATCTTACTTCAATCTATCAATTGAATCTAAATTCAAAGTCCTCGTTGCTAGGGGCATCTCTACTTTACATCTCACACCATCTTCTATCTATCCTATCAATCAATCTACTAACTAACTTTATGTTAGTTATCTCAATAAAACTTATGACAACTCAAATCATAGATCGATGGACAAGTATTGGGGCATTCTAATTGTAATTCTTGAGGATTAAGCCTTGTTCTAGGGATATTCCTATGACTCATGATAGGTCTTCTCATGTATTTTATGGACTAGTATTAGGGAATTCTAACGTAGACTATGGAGGACTAATCTCTGTTCTCAAGATAGTCCTAAAAATCTTATCAATCAATCTTCATACAAACAAAATTAGAATCAATCTCAATTTTTATAAATGTCTTATTGTGTATGTCACCTCACCCCTATCTACATTAGGGTGTTGAGAATGGATTAAAGAAGCTAATAAAAGAGGGAGATTGTAAATGGAGATTGTTAAGAACATACAAGTATGCTTCAATCATTTTTTTATCACTGATGTCAAACCTACTATTTGCTAGTAAGATAACTACTTATATGATTTAAGTACTATCACTTAGATGATTGATGAAGAGGATTTGATCAAAAGATGTAACAATAACAACTAGAGGAAAAGTTGAGTTATGATTATGTAAAGAAGTACAAGAATTAGTTAAGATAGTGATGACATGATGTATTGATAATCTACTTAAGGTTACAAAGGCTGGTTACACTAAGAAAGTTTAGAAGAACAAGTTACACAAAGTTTGTTTGCCAAGCTTGACAAAGTGGATAGAAGGTTCCAAGAAAAGTCAACTCAAGCTAAGAAAAAAATTATTTGAAGCTGAGTACAAGTTCATTCTAGTGTATGCTAAGTAGAAAAGTGGATGCCGAGTAAAGTTTAGCTGATGCTAAGCACCAGTAAACTTTAGTTCATGCCAAGTAATTTCACAATGGATGTCAAGAAATGTAGTATGTGTTGAGCATCAAAGGCAAGATAATGTCGAGCTGCTGCATTATTTAAAAGAGCGTGAATTCGATGAATCTTAGCTGACAAGTTTTTTTTCTTGGATTATGTGAACTAGGTGGAAGATAAGGATGATGAGCTAGTGGCACAAACTTTGAGATAAACTATTTTTAGGCAAATTCAAAGAAGATTCAAGTATAAGTTTCTAGAAGAGAGATGGAAAGTGGGATAGATTCATTGTATCCTACCTAATCTATCCTAACCTTAAATTGGACAATGGAAAATGAGTAGAAAAATATTTTAAAATTATTATTTATAGGAATTGATGGTCATGAAGCAAAGTGAGTTAGGTGTGAGAACCTAAGGAAGACAAGGAGTCAAGGGCTCTACTTCATGAAGTGACCTAAGAGAAGAGTTTGCATTGGCACGCTAAGCAAGGAGGCTTAAGGAGATGAATGCTTGAAGGGTAAAAAAGCTATCAGAGATACAAAGTACAAAGACCAAATAGAATGGAGGACTAAAAAATTATCTATAATCTGCAAATAAAGTTGTAAGTTGTATCAGATCAAGCCTTATTATTACTCTCTAACAATTGTATCAGTCTAGGGTAAATCCTTTGGATTAAGGTTGACCTAACAGTCATTTGAAAATCCTTTAACTAAGTGACATTCCAAGTAAATGGGCTAAAGAACTCTAATAAGCCTCATTCTATTGGTTTAATTAAATATTCACTAATTACACTTACTTAAGCTTACTTAGGATAATGCATTGCATAGTAGTTTGTGATTGAGACACTCGGGAGTTTGCACCTCAATTAAACACATGGTGTAGGAGAATTTCACTCTAGGTGGTCATAGTTGTTATCTCATTCCACCTTTAGTGCACATATCACATTATCATCCTCATCATTGCATATAATTCATTGCATGATGGAGGATGATCCACCTTTGGTTGACATATGATTCCACCTTGCATGGGTGATAGCTTATCTTCTCCTTATCATTGTCTCTTATCACCTCTCCTATATAAGGAGGCCTATTATGTAGATTTCAAATCAATCCATTGGATGTCAATCAAGTCCATTATCAATAATAGCATTCTTGCATCTTCATGTAGTTGTCTTGTCATTCTCTTATGGAAGTTATCTTGGTCTTTCATTTGATCTTAGGGGTGTTCTAGAGTCACCTAAAACTCTAACATGGTATTAGAGCTCTCATGGTGTTAAGACTTCTTCTCAAGAAGTGCAATCTTGGCTTGACTCATTGTTGGTGCAGAATTTTGCAATTTGGACATCACAATTTGGAGGAGATTTCGAGAGTCCTATTTTATGACCTTCTATTGTAGGTGAAAATTGGAGCTTGCTAGTGCAAATTAGAGGTTGGAATCATATAGAGGAGGTCCAAAAACCCCTAAATAAAACTTGATTTTGTCCAAATCAAACATCTGAGGCCAAATCTACAACCATTTAATTTTTGAAGGTGTGCTAGTGTTGATTCAGAAAAAATTATTTTAGAGGTGATTTTCAAATAGCAATATCTCCCTCATACAGGCTCCTTTTTCAAAAAAAAAAAATTGTTTTGGGGTAGAATTTCACAATCTACCCAATGGTGCAGGTGATTTTGGATCTTTGTCTCTAAATTTTTCTAAAAATCACAAATCTCATTTTTTGCAACTTTTAAGCCTCTATTTGGGCACATTCGGTAACATTTTCAAGTGAATTTTTTTTGAAAGTGCATGATTTTTCCTCTACTTTCTAGATCTGTAATTAGATTTTAGTGATTTTGAATGGGCATATCACTTTCAGAAATAGTTCTTTTTGGCTATATTTGCACTTAGTGAATACTTGGATTTCAATTTTCTTAATTGAATTAGTATTTTGAAGGATTTATTAGTTTATTCTAGTCATCATTTGATTTCATCATGGATTTTTCAAAATTTCCATTTCTCACTCCATATAACTATCATGAATGGAAACAAATAGTTTCTAATCAGTTGATGAGTATTGGATTGCTTAGAATGATTCTTGGATAGGATCTAGAATCAACTACAGGTGTTCCAGAAAGAAGGAAATGGTTTGATAGATGGGATAAAGCACTTGGCTCTCTTAGATATACCATCTCCAATGACTTGTTATATCATATTGCATCCTACATACATCTTCATGATGCCTGGACTACATTGGAAGGAATCTTTGGTAAACCTGATAGAATAAGAAAATTCAAATTGGATAATGAGCTTATAGGTCTAAGTCCATGTGATTTTGACAATATTCAAGAATTTTTCTCTAAGATCAATTCCATTAGATTGGAGCTTTCTAATTGTGGCATTACTAAAGATGATGACTAATTGATATTATCTTTTCTTTCCAAGCTAGGTCCTAAATATTCAATCTTTGTTTCCACATTCTATGCTACTATGGATGCTTTTGGTAGTGCATACAAAATGTCTTCTCTTAGTGAATTTGTAGCTCAACTCACAAGGGAACAAACAAAGTTACAACACCTGGGAAAATTGAAGCCTTCCAAATATCAAGTGTTGGTTGCAAATGACTCCTCTCCAAAGGCTCCCAAAGGAAAGGGAAACAAACAACATGTGGATCCTAAGAAACATGACAAAGATGATGACTCTCCTTCACAACATGATATTGAATCCAAGTCATCTTTAAGAGAGGGAACATCTAGAAGAAAGAGAAAAATTTTCTTATTGTAAACAACTAGGACATGATGAGAATAAATGTTTCCATAAGAAGATTGATGAGCTTTCTCACATTCTTCAAAAGACCAATATCTAGTTGCCCTCATCAGTGTCTTCTCCTCCTTCTCAATATCAAATAGTTGCTACATCTATATCATTATCTAGAGGCAAAGGACAAGCACTCATTGCTTCCACACATCCTAAGCAAGGTAAATGGCTTCTTGATTCAGGTGCATCACATCATATGGCATCTTCTATGGATATGTTTTCTTCTATTGAACCTTGTAATTCTCCACCTATATTGATGGGTAATAATACATACATGAAGGTTTGTGGAAAAGGTTCTATTCCTATGGGAGAGGGTACATTTAATGATGTTCTTTGTGTACTATCCTTGACCACTAATATCCTTTCCATTTATCAAATTACTCATGGGGCACAAGGTAAAATTGTTGAGTTCACTCTTGATTATGTCTATATTAGGGACATGGAGACTAGAGATGTCATAACTATGGGAGTTGTTGATCATACATCACACTTGTATTCTTTTGCACATTTTGTTGATAATGATGATGATATTCATGATGTACCTAACTCTTTATCAAGAGTGAATAATTCATGTGAGGATAATATTGGAAACTTGAATAATTTTGTTCTTGAGACAAGTGTTGAACTTCTTACTCCTCCACCTCCTATTTCTTCAAACATGAGTTCTACTATTCAGTAGGATGATCTTTATGCTTCAAATCTTGTAGTGCGGGATGAATTCCTAGATGCTCTTTCAAATGAGTCTCATAATGTAGATTTGGTTAATACATCTGAGGAGGTTTCTCTTCAAGATACTTCTTCACCTTCTTTGGAGAGTGGATTTCCCAACTCTTCATGTTCTCTAAGTTTTTCACATCTCATAGGTCAACTTGATGGTGTGACAGAATCTTTGAGCTTGGAGACACCTATTCAATCTTCATAGATGCATACATGGAGACCTTCTTCCTCTTTCCTCACTTTTTACATGGAGTGGCTTCTTCATAATTTCATGTTTTTATCTCTTCCTAGGGAGAGACATGTTTCTTGTAGGCATTGGATTATATTTTTCTTACATGTACTCTTCATCTGCATTGGAGCTTCTTCATTATTGGGGGGTATCATGTCTCCTTATTTCCTTCCTATGGGGGGATCATTCCTTTTATATACATGATGTATGCAATTTTTGGGGGTTCTTGAGTACTCCATCCATCCATGCATATTTTTTTCATCTCTCTATTTTGAGGAGGGTTTTTCCCATGAAGTTTTCTCTTTCTCCATTTTATGAGAGATTGCATTTCATGTATTGCTTTGCATATTATACATGGGTACCTAAAATGGCCTAGTAGCCAGGACCCATTTTGCATTGTGAGTTTAACTGCATTCCCCTAAGTTGTACTTAAGGGGGGTGTTGGTTTAATTAAATATTCACTAATTACACTTACTTAAGCTTACTTAGGATAATGCATTGCATAGTAGTTTGTGATTAAGACAATTAGGAGTTTTCACCTCAATTAAACACATGGTGTAGGAGAATTCCACTCTAGGTGGTCATAGTTGTTATCTCATTCCACCTTTAGTGCACATACCACATTATCATCCTCATCATTGCATATACTTCATTGCATAATAGAGGATGATCCACCTTTGGGGAACATGTGATTCCACCTTGTGTGGGTGATATTTTATCTTCTCCTTATCATTATCTCTTATCGCCTCTCCTATATAAGGAGGCCTATTATGTAGATTTAAAATAAATCCATTGAATTTCAATCAAGTCCATTACCAATGATAGCATTCTTGCATCTTCATGCAATTATCTTGTCATTCTCTTATGGAAGTTATCTTGGTCTTTCATTTGATCCTGGGGTTGTTGTAGAGTCGCCTAAAACTCTAACAATTCTTATTAGGGTGACTGAAATCCTTTAATAGGGTCACATTTAACAGTGTGTATTGTAACCTTTAATAGGTTTGGCCTTTCACAAGGCATCACTTTCAGAGAGTGAAAAAGGAGTAGCATGATACTAGTGGTTTTTCCCAAATTGGGTTTCCATGTAAATCATTGTGTCAAGTGTGCTGATGAATCTGTTATGTTTCATGTTTATATTTCTGCAAGTTGATTTGACAATAACCTATAATTTTTAAGTGATTGCATAATCTTATGGATGCATGCATGATAAATAATGTTTTATGGGTTCACTAAGCTATGAAAACTTTTAGTTATACATCTAGACCTTGGAGAATTGATTCACCCCCACCCCCCCTTCTCAATTATTCTAAAGTATTCCAACATAGGGAGGGTTCTTCTATTGTTTATCATGCTTTCTTGGTTTGATTGAGTGTGTTATGTATTCTATTTCCATAAAGTTATTTGCCATTAGTGACAATACTCACAGTTCAAACCGAGTAATATAGTGCAGACCAAATCATGGCAAAACAGTTCAAATCAAGCACTGTAGACACAATTCAAACCGAGCACTGAAGACACAGTTCAAACCGAGCACTGAAGACACAGTTTTAACCGAGTGAAGTTGCACTTAGTGTTAACTAAGTAAAGATGCACTCAATATTAACTGAGTGAAGTTGCACTTAGTTTCAACCGAGTAAAGATGCACTTAGTATTAACTGAGTGAGGAAGCACTTAGTGATAACTGAGCTCAGGAAGTTAATGAAGAAGTTAGTTTCTACCAAGTGACACTATATCTACCGAGTCACCAATGGTTACCGAGTTCCAGGCAACGTTGTATGACTAGTATGAACTGAGCCCCTGCCTCTACTGAGTGCATGATGATGCCAAGTAACGTAGTGGATGCTACATATCAGAAGGTCATCAAGTTTGTCTGAAGAACCCAAGTTTATTTTACTATTTGGCTGACTCAGTTATATTTTGTTTACTTGTATTTGGCCGACCTTACATGAATAATTATTAGAATGCTATATATATGTAATGTATTATATCATTCGATAGAGATATACAATAGAGATACAAGAGATACATAGATACAAGAAAGACATACAAGATATAGAATATTGCAAAAAGGAGGGACATAAGATATGATATGCGAATTCATCAGCAGAAAAGAATACTCAGCAAGGTCTACCAAGAGCAGAAATGATTTCATCAATCATAGAAGGTGATCTATAATAAAGAACTCAGTCAATTTGTAAGTTGATCTATTGGTTCATCCTAACAAGTGAATCATTCTTATAAATCCTTTAACAGGGTAGACTTAACCATCTTTATTCAAATCTATTAATAGAGTGCATACTTGTAAAGTATGTTTGTAAATCCTCTAACAAGGTGGATCTAGCAATCCTCTGCTCCTAATAGGGAAGATCACTAGAAGTGATCATTGTAAGCCTTAACCGGCCAACTTCATACTACAGTAACAAAGCTTTGTGGGTATCATCCCCACCCCAATTTTACTTTCTATTTTGGAAGGTTTATGGGTCACCAAATCTCTTTGCATATATGGTTTAAATGTTTAATAGTTTTTTTTATGCAGCAGGATAGATGAGTGAATGTTGTGTATGGTTATTCTGAATTGACTTAGAGAGTTTTATTGTTACTGATTCACCCCTCCCCTCTTAGTAACCTATTATATCTTGAATATTTCCAACAATCGGTATCAGAGCATTTTGGTTCTCAGGACAAAGTTTGATAGCTTGAGCAAAGATCTAAGTTATGGAGATATTCAGACTGGAGAAAGTTATTGAAAATAAAAAGTTAGATACAAAAATGGCCATGGTTCAACTCAAAGAAGCAAAGGAGCATCTTTCTCAATCCCTAAAAGGAAGAAGGGAACTTGCAAGACAAATGAATGATCATCACTATGTTGAAGAAAAGATTGAAGATTTGTTACCATCAAGTAGTTCAAAAGAAGCTGACAAGGCAATCAAAGAACTTCTAGAAAAGAATGGATCTCTACAAGAAGAGGTAAGAAAGCTTAAAAGAGAGCAAGAAATACAATCAATTAGGCTATGTGAAGTTTTGGAACAAAGAAACAAAGCACAAGAAGAATTGGAAGATAAAAGCCATAATCAATCCCATCAGCATGAAGACCTTATAGACCAACTCTCTAATGCAAATGAAGAAATCAGGATTCTTAGAGTACAAAATGAAATTCTACAAAATGATTTAAGAACTAAGAGACAAATCAATGAAAGCTTGGAAAATGATCTAATCTCTGAAAGGTAGGTCAATGAAAGAATGATGAAATCCCAAGCAGATATGAATCAATTAAATCAACAAAATGAGGAAAATATTTATAGACATAAAGGTAAAGCTGGTCTTGGATACAAAGAAGAAGGTGAATCCTCTAAACAAGGTGAACAAAGGAATAAAAAACCCACTTGTAATCACTGTGGCAAGTTAGGTCATACATCAAACAAATGCTGGAGCAATGGAAAAGCAAAATTCAACAGTAAATGCTTCAATTGCAATCAGCATGGTCACAAAGCAAATGAGTGCAAGGAAAAACCAAAATTTGAAGGCAACTGTCACAAATGCAAAAAACATAGTCACAAGGCATTCCAATGTAGATCCAAATCATTCAATCCAGCTAAACAACTTGTCAAAGCCATATTTGGATGCGACTACAACACCTGGTGTAGATGTCACTATTGTGGAGAATATGGACATGCTGGCATAAATTGTGCAAGACATCACCTAAGGAAGAAGGACACTACTGTAAGGTGTTACACATGTACAGAACTTGGTCATATAGCTAGAAATTGCATGAATATAGAAAGAATTGAAGATGAGAAGAAAATCAAAGCAAACAACATTCAGAAGAAAATGAAGCCACAATGGAGTCCAAAATCTACCAAACAAGATAAGTCAAGCAATAGCAATATCACTCAAGAAATGAGTGATTCCACCATTTCCAATTAATATTCATAAAAGAAAGTATGGAACTGCATCCTCCAAGAATTATACTAAACAATTCCACAAGAAGAAAGATGATCAGAACAGTATTTAGATACACTTTGATCCTAGTCTTAACCGAGTTCGATCGGGTGCAATAAAGTTTCATTTACTGAGTTATATCAACCGAGCAAGGTAGGTTCATAACCTTACTGAGTTAGGTTGGTACATCAATGTTTTCCTTTGATCACCGAGTTGATAATATCTACCAAGCAAGTGGGTGACAACTTGTCATTTCATCTACCGGCGTACCAAGCATTTATGACGAATGTTTCGTCAAAAAGGGAAAAAATTTGATCTCATTCTTCACTATGAACTTTGAGCTAAGTTATCTTCTGCGACTCCAAAGCAAGCTTAAAGTAATTTTGAGCAAATTTTAAAGGGCAGAAGAATCTGTTCAAAATTTCTCTTCACTTACCGAGCAACAATGCCATCTGGAAGTAGCAGCTCCAAGGCAAAGAGAGGCTCAAAAATGCAAGTTAAAGGTGTGGAATGGAAGGCACTAAACTTCAAATTGGCACTAGCAATTGCAGAATCGCTTGACCCTAACGGTGCTCAGTCTCAAATTCCTCCAAAGGTACTCCTTATAAATGGCATTCGCTCTCATTTCAAATGTTCCATTCAAGAACTTGGAAACCTAGAAATTGATAATGCCCTAGGAGAAATGAGCATAGATGGAAATTTGAAACCCGAGCATAAGCATCTTGAAACAAAAGGGTTAACCCACATTTCACATTTGCCAAGGAATTTTCAAATTAAATGGGTTAGGTATGCACTAAATCAAGTTCACAACAGGCAATTGTGGTTAGAGCAACTAGTGCTTATCACAAAGAAAATGATTAACAAGATTACTGGCCTTCCCATATTGAGCAAAGCTAAGACTACCAAAAGCCTAGGTCAGGAAGAATTGCAAAGGCTAACCCAAGTAGAATGGGATAATAGAGGACTTAAGCTCAGTACAGTAGCTAATGCTGAATTAAGATTTGGTATTCACGTCATTGCTCATAAAATTTACAGTTCTAGCCGTCCAAATAGTGTACCCTGCGAAGCAGTAGATTTAGTATATAAGGTAGTAAAGAAGAATGTTGAGTTTGATCTGTCTGAATTGCTTTTGTCTCAATTTTAAAAAAATATGGAAAGCATAAGGACTTCAAAGAAAAATTCCTGTAAATTTGGTTCACTTTTGATCTGTTTATTTTTCTATGTTCAAAAGTCTTTTCCATCAAAAGGATCAATAGTATGGAGAAAAGATATTCCCATTCTTTATCAAATAAATGAGTTCATTGCAGAGTTAGGTGAAAATTTTGACAGTGTTTTGGATAATTAATTTGAAGATTTTAAGGAAAGAATGAACAATAGGTTCTGGATTCCACCTAAACTGGTTGAGGAATATAAAGAAGATGTATGCTTTATGGTAGATTGTGACAAAGTATACATACAGGCAGTTAGGCCCCGAGTTGCATGGGTGAAACCTCTTCCTTATGAGGTTAATATTGATGAAACCAGAGATATCATAGAAGCACTGGTGAATGAACCAATAGACCCAAAGCAACCAGTCTTTGGAACTTATGATGAAGCTAAAGCCAGAATTGAGCTTTCAATCAAAATCCCTCAGGTCATTAGCAAAGGAATGAGGAAGATTGCAAAGCTAAAAATAGAACTTGGTCCTCTGATAATTACTAAAGGGAAAGGAGAAGATGATGAAGAAGAAGAGGAAACCAAGTTAGAAAAAGAAGAGGAGCCTCAACGGAAGAAAGGTAAGGTGATTATCACCAAACCTAAAAAGCAAGCTACTGCAGTCTTCTCTAGGAGAAAAGGATAGGGGAAGAAGGAACCTATATTTTTCAAGCCTCCACTCACATTTGAGGCAAGGTTGAAGCAATTAGAAGAAGGTACTAGCTTCACAAACTTCAAAGCATTGAAGTTTGAGACAAGAACAGAATAGGAGAAAATGCAAATTGAGGAGTTGGTATTGAATAAAATGGGAAGATGGAAATACTCTCCGAACGAGATTGCCTCTTAGATACCTAAAGAACTATTGGAGAGGTTGCAACCAAGATGGGAAATTGCAACCAAAACTGTCAAAGATATCTTTGAGCAAACCTTAAAAAATCTCCTGCCGAGTCTCACTGATGCAGAAGTGAAGAAATCACTAAAAAATCATGAAGGTAATATGATGATTAGATTCTACACTTGTTTGATACTAATCAAAGACATTGAGCATGTTTTCAATGATGCAACAAACATGTGGAAACATGTCTATCATCTACATAAATCTAGTGAGGATATTGTTGAAATCAAGGACAATGATAGTAGTGATGATGATATTGAAGATATTCCAGGGGAATTGCATTCAATGATGATAAATGTGGAGGAAGAAGACAAGGAAGATGAAATAGAGGAAGAAGCTGAACAAGCCAAGGAGGAAGATGATCCTATAAAAATTGCAGCCAAAGTCATTGCATCTCTTCCTCACTCTCCACCTAAAGCAGCTACATCAACTATGGAGATAGCCTCTAGTAGTGAGATTGTGTGCACAACAGCTTCATCAATTACTCATTCTTCACCTATCTCCTCTCAGCTCCAGGCACCATATATGCTAGTGTCTACCACTTCATTAACCGAGCTGCAGCCATCTTCATTGACCGAGGCATCATCAGCTACAATAGTAAGTTCATCAAGCATATCAACTTCTACTGCAGAGTGTATAGTAAATGTACCCACTAGTACTTCAATTTTGACAACTTCATCTGCTCCAATTTTTGCATCAGTTAGTTCTCCCATACCAACCTGTACATCAATCTTGGGAAGAACATCAATTTTTGATACTGTTAGCACTTCTCTCAGTTTTCCTCTAGCTAGTCCTATTCCAGTTTTGTCAGCCAGTCCAGCCTCATCAACTATTGTTTCAGATTCAAAGGGAAAAGGTGAAGTAACTGTAGGAAAAGCAAAAAGATACATGATTTCCAGCAAGGTAGTGGATGAGGAAATAGACTTGGATAAGGACATTATCATTCCTAAGATAGATCTGGATAATGCATCAGTTGATGAAATGAGAATGATCAGTTAGCTATTAGATCAGAAGGAAAGGCAAAAACAACTGAGACATGAAAGAGACCAGGAATATAGTATTATTGAAAGTGCTAAGAATATTCTAACAAAAGCTATTGGTGTTGAAGTAGATTCTACTCAACACATTTTGAATCAGTTAGAAGAGGCTGTATATAAATTCAATGAGGATACCTCCGGCCAAGAAAAATTGATTGAAAAGGTAGAGAAGAAATTTGACAATAAGGTGCTTGAGCACATTGCTGAGCATATTGCATTAAAACAGGTAGAACTGTCTACAATTTTGAGTAATTTTGAACATTCTTTTAATAATATAACTTCACTTTTTGGAAAACTTTGTGATGTTACTGAGTATACTAAGGAAATCAAAGAAAAGTTGAATAAAATTGATGAGGATATGAAGGTCAGTGCACAAATGTTACAGCTTGACCACAGTTCAAGTTCATCCCATCATCTCATAATAAGATTTTTATTAGAGAAACAGGCAAAATTGTTGAGAGAGGAAGCCAGGATCAAGTGTACTCTGATTGACATCCAAAATATGATCCTTCCTATCATGAACACAATGTAGAAGCATATTATCCATTCCAAAACATTGATTCATGACAAAAACTTCTCAATTGCAGATCATATGATTGAACTCTCTGTAGAAGTTCAAATAGCGCTATCCACCAGCAAACTTTTGCAAGAAAATTGGGATAAGACATTAGCCCTTATTCTCAAGGTACATTCTGAGTTTATCTCTCATTTTGGACTCTCTGTGTAAATACATATTGTTTAATTTGGCAATATTGTCAAAAAGGGGGAGATAGCACACTCCAAGAGATAAAGAAATAATTGTGCAAGAAATATGTGTAATGACTTGTAAATACTATGCATATTTTATGGGGGAGATACATGTAAGAAAAATATGTGTAAATAAGACTTGCAAAGAGCAATTTTGAAAATTCAGAACTATATATTTTTTTTTGCACATAAACTTTGAATCATAATTGTTTTTGTCACTAATGCCAAAGGGGAAGATTGTTGGCATAAAGTTATTTGCCATTAGTGACAATACTCATAGTTCAAACTGAGTAATATAGTGCAGATCGAATGATGGCAACACAGTTCAAACCGAGCACTGTAGACACAGTTCAAACTGAGCACTAAAGACATAGTTCAAACTGAGCACTGAAGACACAGTTTTAACCGAGTGAAGTTGCACTTAGTGTCAACCGAGTAAAGATGCACTCAGCATTAACCGAGTGAAGTTGCACTTAGTGTCAACCGAGTCAAGATGCACTCAGTATTAACTGAGTGAGGAAGCACTTAGTGATAACTGAGCTCAGGAAGTTAACAAAGAAGTTAGTTTCTACCAAGTGACACTATATCTACCGAGTCACCAATGGTTATCGAGTTCCAGGCAACATTGTATGACTAGTATGAACTGAGCCCCTACCTCTACCGAGTGCATGACGATGCTGAGTAACATAGTGAATGCCGCATATCAGAAGGTCATCAAGTCTGTCTGAAGAACCCAAGTTTATTTTACTATTTGGCTGACTCAGTTATATTTTGTTTACTTGTATTTGGCCGACCTTACATGAATAATTATTGGAATGGTATAGATATGTAATGTATTATATCATTCAATAGAGATATACAATAGAGATACAAGAGATAGATAGATACAAGAAAGACATACAAGATATAGAATATTGCAAAAAGGAGGGACATAAGATATGATATGCGAATTCATCAACAAAAAAGAATACTCAGCAAGGTCTACCAGGAGTGGAAATAATTTCATCAATCACAGAAGGTGATCTACAATAAAGAACTCAGTCAAGTTGTAAGTTGATCTGTTGGTTCATCCTAATAGGTGAATCATTCTTATAAATCCTTTAACAAGGTAGACTTAACCGTCTTTATTCAAATCTCGTAACAGAGTGCATACTTGTAAAGTATGTTTGTAAATCCTCTAACAAGGTGGATGTAGCAATCCTTTGTGCTCCTAACAGGGCAGATCACCAGAAGTGATCATTGTAAGCCTTAACCGGCCAACTTCATACTGCAGTAATGAAGCTTTGTGGGTATCATCCCCACCCTAGTTTTACTTTCTATTTTGGAAGGTTTCTGGGTCACCAAATCTCTGTGCATATATGGTTTAAATGTTTAATAGTTTTTTTTATGCAACAGGACAGATGAGTGAATGTTGTGTATGGTTATTCTGAATCGACTTAGAAAGTTTTACTGTTACTAATTCACCCCTCCCCTCTCAGTAACCTATTATATCTTGAATATTTCCAATAGTATTCAATATTTGTTCCTATGTACTAGACAGATGTAGTGGCTAGTTATCTATGCATTTTAGTGAGATAGATCATTTACCATATAGACACTCTTCTTCACATTCCTACTTTGGTTGCAGTGTTCCATGTTCGATTGATCAACTCTTCATCCTTTGGTGTTTCATGTCATTTGTATCTTCAATTTTAGTTTTTTTCCTTTGTGTGCCTCCTTATTTGATGTAGATTATAATCTTTCCTGCTTGGTCAGGTTCTATTTTAGTGAATGTCTTCAGATCAAAAATTACTTTTGATAGAGCTTTGCAACTTCTCCATGCTTTAGTAATGTTCTTCTTGATCTTCTTTTGTTCCTATCTTTTGGGACATTCCCTAGTTTGGAGGCTTCTTCATTCCTTCACTAGTTCTTTTCAACATTATTTTGATCTCTTTTTAGAGTAGGGTTTTTTCCATGTGGTTTTCTCTATTACTCCTATTTTTAGAGATTTGGTTGTGCTTGGGTACCTCATCAAGCTTTGTTGTCATGACCAAAATTTACTTTCAGTAGTAGTTTCTAGGTTTTAACATACTCCCTAAGTTTATCTTAAGGGAGGGTGTTAGAGTGATTATATATTTCTTAATTAACTCTAGTTTTCTTAAGCTAAACTTTAGGCATCTAATAATTAATTCTTTTTTTACTTATTATAATGTGACCTAGGTTAGACATTTTTACAAGGATGATCTCTCTTTGTAATTATTGTTTAATTCACATTTGATAATAGCAATTTCTCTTTGTGCTCATCAAGAATGTCTCATCTATGGATCCAGGAATTCTAGCCTCCATAGCTTTTGCTTCTCTCTTTCTATGACAGGCATTTGCATGTAGGTGATTCTTGGTAGTTGTGGGGTTGATTTTTCATCAACTTTAATAGTTTCAAAATTTTAAAGGAAGTTGAGAGCCCACAAGTGAATGAAATAGTTTATCGATGTATGATTGGTAAACTATAGTATGTTGTGCACAACAAAATGGATATTGTACAAGCAGTTGGTATAGTGGCTAGATTCTTGGCCAACCCAAATGAATCACACATGGTAGTTGTGAAAAGGATCTTAGATATCTAAAGGGTAATGAAGAGTATGGCCTATGATATCCTAACAAGAGAAACATTGAGCTCAATATCTTTAATCATGTTGATTGGGTGGAGAACATAAATTACAAAAAGAGCACAACTGGTGGTGCATTCTTTCTTGGAGGAAGATTGGTTGCATAGGCCAACAAGAACAAAAACTACATATTATAGCCAATAGCAGAAGTAGAATACCTAGCCACATAAATGACTTGCACTCAAGTTGTTTCCATAAAACAACTACTTGAAGGAATTCAAGAGAAGATGGAAGAATTGATGGTTATCAATTGTGATAACAAAATTGCAATCAACATATCAAAGAACCTAGTTATGCACTCAAAGACAAAGCACATATCAATAAAGTATCATTTTCTAAGAGATAAAGTGCAAGAGAAAGAGGCAAGGTTGGAATATCTACCAACCAAGGAGCAACTACAAGATATATTCATAAAACCTCTTCAAAAGGATACCATTGAGTATGATCTAAGAGAAAAGCTAGGGGTACTATGTAGTGCCCCTCGTGTTTTCTATATGTACCTTGTCTATTTTTTATTCGAGAGATACTTGATACTCTTATTATTATTTGTACCTCGAGACAACCTGAGGGTCAAATGTTATACTTTGATTCAGTACCATAGATGCTTTACTACTATGCTATTCAGTTTATCATATTTTCATGTTGATGCTATTTTGAGATGACAATAGATCTATGAGGATATCTAATTTTTTGGTTATACGATGTATTGGACATAGTTGTGGAATTATGTGATGTGATAGATCTTATGCTATGGTTATTTACTTCATTCTCATCTTTTTATACTTGATGCAAACATGAGTGGTGTAAATGGATTAATGAGTTATTTAATGCTTTAATTGCTTTGGCTATTATATTATATGAAATTGCACTTGATGGTGTGTTTTAATGTGCTCGAATTACATCCCTAATAGTGGCCTATGGTGTTAGTGATTCAACTATTCATATTTTACCAATGTTGTTTCTATATGGTCGACATATCCTTATTTTAAGTTGTTTAAATCTAAACCTTTTGGTGATTAGTAAATTTGAACTCATCTACATTATGTGAATAGACCTATGAGTGTGTCTGTGCATTTCGAAGTTCACTCTGTCACGAAAGTGTTAAGTGATTTTCTATTATTTTGGATTTTTGAGCTTTAAATCTTTTCAAATTTAATTTTTGGCAGCTTTGCCTTAGGTGAAATTCCATTGCAGATAATAACATATTTTCGTTTGGGTCGATTCAAACTATAGCTACTCTAGCTAGCTATTTACCCTGATTGAATATTCACTTAAAAAGTTAATAAGTGTTGGAAGAGGAATTCAATTCCTCACTTTTACCTTTTTGGATTTCAATTTTGGAGAGCATTTTGGAAATCCTCTTCTGAAGGAATCCTATTTTGTTTATTTTGGGAGCTATGAGTGTGGGTTTTCTGTGAGGTTAGCCTCATTGGATCTGGCTCGAGGAATTTATGCTTTTCCACCACTTTCACCAATTTTAGTGGGTTATTTGTTTTATTTGGCCATTTTTGGAATCTGCCCCTTCTACTATCAGGTAGGGCCTTTCTGTTTTATGGTTTCTTTTTTGTTCCAGCTTATGTTTCTTGTAGCAGTGTGTTAGGAGGTTGAGAACTAGTGTTCTCCTCTATTTCTATTTGCTAGTTTTACCTAGTTGGATAGGTAGAAACATTTTCCCTATTTTTGGGATGGAGTTTTGGAGTTTTGAGCTGTTATGTTGGCCATTTCTGCACATGGTTTTTGCACCCAAGAGCCAAATGGGTTTTAATTTCATAATTTTTTCAGTTTTGGGGTTTTTACCTCATTTTGCATGCTACCTAGTTTTCTTAGGTTTTCTTGGCATGAGTTTGGTCATGGGCTTAGATGATCTAATTAGATGTCAGTCGAACCTCTATTGCATTTTTGTGTTGCATTGGGATGCATGTAGCATCTATCACCCTGATTCTATTTTTGGTTGATTGACACTCTGCTTGTGTTCTCATCTAGTCCTTGTGCTTTGATCTTTCATGATGGTGGTGCACCACACACAAGTACGTGTGCATATATTTTTGGAGTGACTTACGAGTCCTAGTATTCCATGATATTTCTAGAAATATGATCATTAGGGGTTGGGTTGGGAACTTGCATGCCTACAGGAACTCATCATTGGATGAGCATGGGTAGGGTAGGGTAGCATATGGAGGGGGCTTCTGTCATGCATTCTAGTATCCATTTCTCATTCGACTGAAGAAGTTTTTAATTAATTGATAACTAAAGAAACCATTGGATGGTAATAATACTTCAGATAATAAAATGTGTGAGCACCAGATTAAGTTTGAGGACACAATGTGTGAGCACCCATATCAGTTGAGGACACACAATCTGATCTTGGGCTTTTCGATCCCAAGAAACTCTCCATGATGTCAACCCCTACTTAGTAGCCCATTGAGATGTCTAACCAAGACCTATAGTTATGCATTGTCTATGTCTTGGTTTCAATCATCATACAGCCTAGCGTGAGTGTTAGCCATGGATGTTTTCTTTGCATGCACTTGTGGTTGGATCATTATCTCCATCAGCACAGTGGGTGTGGACCTATGAGTGCCACGTGGTTAGGAAGCATAGCTACCTTCACCACTACTAGGGACCAGTGTATAGAGATGGTCTTATATGCTAGTGCATCCATTACGGGATGTTTTCACTTAGTGCTACGAGTTCCAAAGTATGCTTTCTTGTGATTTATGCTTTCATTGGAATGCTTCTATTAAATTTTTAGATGATGTTATTTTGATGCATTTTATTATGATGTTGATTAGCATATGATAGATGATGTTATCTACTATAGGATTATCTTATGCTTTACTACTAGCATGTTAGATTTTCTTTGCATTTTGTAGCATATTTAGTAGTGATGTTCCTGTTATGACATAACCGATGATCTGATCGATGGCTTGGGATGTTACACGCAAGGGATGGCTAGGGCCCATGATGGTCTTATGACACCATTGATAGTTGGGAGGAACCGCATACTTAGTTGGTTATTTGGTACATTGTGATGTTATTTTAGTTATTGTGATGTTGCTTTTGTACACTGGGATGTTTCCCTTCTATCCTCCCCTTCACTGTTGAGTAGATGGTTAGACTTTGCTTCCAACTTTTTGTCTTTCTATTTATGTTGAGCATTATTGCTTTGGAATGTGGATCTAGTACTCCTCGGTGTGGAGGAAATTTATTTCATAGTTTCCTTAGCTATTTTTTGCATTTCATGTTTGCGTGCTGATTTAAGATCTCACATGAGATCTCACTTCTTCGTGCAAGAATGCACATCTTCATTCGACATGGTGGATTTCTTTGCACAGCCTTTTTCTTCTTCACATGAGAAGGCACTTCTTCATGCAAAACTAAAAATTAGTTTTAATTGTTAAATATGCATGTCTTCACACAAGAATGGAAGTCTTCATGTGACTCAGTGGGCTTCTTACATGAGAAGGCACTTCTTTGCACAAAAATCTATTGTTCTATGCCTTCGCACGGAAAACAAGGGCTATCTAGGCTTGTTAAGAAAAAGTTTGAAAGTTGGTTTTGGATACCCTTTATGGTTTTTCACCTTCCTAGTTCTTAACAGATTTACTAGGGGTTTAAAATATATCATTTAAGTATAATTATACTTAAGATATATGTTAATATATGAGATGATTCATTTGAGATAGGTTCCAGACCTCTACAGGCTAAGATAAAGATTCTAGGAAATTTCAAGGCTTCAAGATTTAAGCATTAGCCAGTTTTTAGGAGTCAGTTTTTGTCTCTCATCTTGGTGGAGCTCTTATGTTTTCTTGTTTATGTTTTTTTAGTGGTGATTCTTGGAGATCTATTGGTGTTTGGGTGTTGATAAGTCTTCCATTGTGATCTTTGTGATCTGTCTTTGATGTAGTCATGTGCACTTACACTTGTTTAAAAAAAACAATTATTTTGGCTCGTATTTCATCCTTGTTCCAAGGATCTCCAAGAAGGGCATTACATACTACCCATATCAGGCCTGAAGTAAGATAGTGTGGCAAACATCAATTCATATCCCATAATGATTAAATCCAAATCCTAAATTGATGAGCAATGGGGACTACTCCATAGAGGGAGAAGTTGTAGAGTTAAGTTGTGCACCTTTGGCATTGTTGCCAAAGGGGAAGAAGTTGAGAAGAAACAAGAAGAAAAAAGAAAAATGTAACAAGGGGGCAAGGTTAGCAAAAGAGGAAAATGAAACAAAGGGGGAGGGGTTAATAAACAAAGAAAAGGAGAAGTTAAGAAGAAAAAGACAAACAAAAAAGGGGGAATAAGAGAAGCTAGGATAAAAGGGAGAAGGTTTAAACTTGAGAAAGTCAACTAGTGTTCTCAAGATCCCAGTGAACCCACATAAATGACTCAAAGCAATCAAAGAATGTAAATTCATCATCTCAAGGGGAGATGTTGAAAGAAAATAAAATGACCAAGGTAAAATATGTTGCTAGTAAGGGTCACAATATTGAAAAAACTTGAAGTATTGCTAGTAATGCCAAAGAGAGATACTGTTCGTATAATTGTCTAAAAAGACTAAGGACAAGTAGGTGGTGTGACTAGTGTACTTAATTATGACTATGTTGTCATTGATTTCAAGGAAAAGAATGAATGATGAATGGTATGGAGCTATGACTAGTGAAGCACAATGAACTTGTATGTGTGACTCTAGTTCACAAGGGGAAAGGTGAAGGACAAGCACAATAGAGACAATGTCAAAAGATAATCACTTAGATGGAGGCATGCTAAGTGAAGTAAGAATGTGAAGAAGGATGAAAATCCTACAAGGAAAATAGAATGACTGATAGAAATACCAATTAGATGAGTTAGCAAGAGAAAGCATGTAGGAGTGCACTCATCATTGCATTTAATGGTAATAAGTATTATCACATCAAGGAACAGTTGAAAGAATTCAAATTCAAATTCTTTCCAACAATCCAAGGCATAAAGGTCACAAAACATTTGTAAATTTTTTTCATACAAGCTACTTCTAAGAAGAGTGGCACATAATAATGACAAGAGGACAAGCTAGGAATATGCTTGAGAAAAGTTGACTTCACGGTTTAGGATTTTGGAGAAGAATAAGAAAAGATTGTACAAGAGAATGATGCTTCAAGAAATAAGATTAGATTGTAGATCAATTAGCAAGAAAGCTAAGAGATTCAAGCTAAGTGTAATCTCAAAGTGAGAAGGAGTGATGGTGTGAAGTCACAAATAGCATGAAGAATCTAGTGTGTTAAGGAGAAGCCAGTGAGCTCAAACAACACGAGTGAGAAAGCATGCAAGAGAAAGTAGTAGGGATAACTTTAAGAAACCCCTCCCAAAAAAATTGCCCAAAATGCTTGCGAATCCAACATTTTATGGGTGGGAAAATTTTAATGTCGAGGGTGATTGGTTTGTTCCATGTAGGGAAATAAAATATTATATGTTGGCAATTTTGTTCTTGCCCTAGCAAAAATCATTTTAATTGTGGCAAATTAATTTTTTTCTTGCTGACAGATAAATATATGATAGCTTTTTTTTCCCTGCCAAAAATGAGATTGTAATGTCAAAGGTGAATTACTTGTCTTCTAGGAAAATGAATAATAATGGTCTTGGCTAATCTTTAGTGGTAAACTAAAAAAAAATTTAATTAGAAAGAAAATTTGAACATGTATTGGCTAGTGACTGTACTGATTACTGAGTAGTCAATTCAACTTATGTATTGTCTTAGGTCTATTATTATTAATATCATTACATTAGTGTCACCATTACCAAGTCGGCTACTATCACTTTTGTATCATTAATAAAATAGTTTTATTAACCATTGATTAATTAGAAATCAATGACAGAAGATGTATTTCAGGGCCAATTGCTTGAAGAGACCTGGAGTCGCATGAAATTCTGTAGAATGGAGACATATGGCAAGTTTTGCATAGAAACCATTAACTAAAATGTAGTGAACATCACATCAAGATTAAAATCATAAATATGGTACTCATAGTTACAATTATTACATTCTATTTATAGCCACCTTGGCAGGCACTCTGACTATCTAACATTAATGTGAGTACATTTTGCACACTTGAAAATCAATAGGAATACAAAAAAAAAAGATATGAAAGATCATGAATGGTGAAAAATTTAATGTAACTATCATTAAATAGCCTCTTCAATTCCTCTTTCATTATTAGTTTTCAAATTCTCGAATCTCAATTCAGTTTACAGAGTTTCTTGGAATCTTAGGGACCAGGGTTGTAATTGTCATGGATATGCCAATTCACCTAAAATACACCACAATGGGTCTACAAAGGCCCTTTTTGGGCATGATACCTAACGATGTCCTAGCCATGGTTTGCAAGAAAGATGCCCAAGGTCCTTTTATCTATCATACTTTGTTCATGGTCATCAGTCATGAATTCTTAAGAAATGATAATAGGTACAACATGTCCATAGATATTACCTCTTGCTTCCTCGTGTCTCTTCTCGACCTTAGAGCCAATCAAGTAGACATTATGATGCTTCTACATAGCATTTTTAAAGAAAAATTTTTAGAAGATGACATCAAAATTCTTGTATTGGTCAAGCAAGTACCAGGGTCAAGCATTGGCATCCCTTTTGTAGACATAGCAGACAAGTGTTGTGAGCAAGGCATAAGGAACATTGTACAGAAGCATCCCTTCCTGTTCAACATAAATGAATAGAAATTGACTCACCATTGGAAGTGAGCAAGACTCAGGAGGGATTTTGTATGGAAGTGATTTTTGTTGGATGATGTCAATGAGATTGAATTAACATGGTTGCACGAGTTTAGTAGCATCATCTTCTCCAAGAGATTCCTCGCAAAGGGGCTTGAAGACCTTTCTAATTGAAGGCTTCAAGCCCTCAACCCCTTAGCCTACTGATGCTCCCTATTCCCTAGTTCCCTACTTCTTGAATCCTATTTCCTTTACCCTTGCCCTTTGGACAAAAAAAATATTATTAAGATATCTCTTTTTTTTTGGATTGGACCTTGCCCTTTAATGTAAATCACGAAATAGTAAAATCAGGTTGATTTAATCAGCTATTTTGAATATATATGCTATGAATCAATAGTATGTACATTTTACACTCTCAAATATTATCAATGAAAACAATAGTTTTTAGCTTCTCAAATCATTGTTCCTATTACTCTACGACTCTATATAATGTTTTTAGCTTCCCAATGCACTATTCAAATGTTATTATGTGACTCTATTATAAAAAATTAATTATTAATAGTTATAAAGTTAGAAACAAAAAAAGGGTTTCAACAATCCCTTTATAGTTTCATATTTGATTAATGATTTATAGTAAAAATTTATTCAATTGAAAATTATCTAATGAAAATTTGTAAATTTGTAATATGTATATATATGTCCTTTAAATTTCAAAACCTATAAAATTCTATAATATATGAACGTAGGGGCCAAGGCCATGCAAGTTAATAGTTATTAGTTATAATAGTTTTAACTATTATTAATTAATTTTAAAATATTAAATAAATAAATAAATAGTTTGTCAAAGTTAAACTTATGATGCATGTAACATCATGATTCATGAATCATGAATCATGAATCCTGATCAATGATCATGCAATTTAAATTGTATAGATAATGTTGACATTTGATTTGAAAATAAAAAGTTCAAATTATAACTTATATATAAATGTTCATATAAAATATTGAATATAAATTTATTTATTCATTTCTTCCTATTTTGAAATGTAAATTTATTTAAATATCATGATCATCATAATATTTTTAACTTTTTAGCATATTTTGAATTAAATGAAAAATGTCATGGTTATTTAAATTTAAATTAAGTTATCACTTATCATTATCAAGTTGTAGCAATTAAGCAAATATTGATTATAATCTAAATTAATTTTAATTAAGTAAAAATGCTACAATTATTAAATCAAGTTATCATTATCAAGCAATTAATGATCGATGAATGATAATTGATTACAATTTACAAATTATAATTTTATATTTTTGATAATTTGATGTTTCATTAATTTTACATGTTTAATTTTATTCATCCAAATCATGGATTTTGGAAATTGTCAAGAACTTCAACAATTTGCATAGTTGCAACTGGTTACCACACTTTGTGATTTAAGTTTTCATTTGCATTGTGCAACAATAAGATAGGATCATTATGATTAGCTATGCGAAAGGTTTAATGATTCATGATTTGATCTAGATCATCCAATGAACCATAGATCAATGACCGCAACTCTATTTTGGGACAAATTTTAAAAGATTTAAGTTAATTCTATTTCTACCCGAAATCAAGACACATGTACTCCAAGATATTTTCTGATAAGTTATAGTTATGTCTGAGTCCCAACTCTCAACTATTGATTAAAAGAAAGATCGATGATTCAAGATAAATTTTGGGTGAATTTTGAGAATGTTATCGTTGTTGTCAAGAAACATCTGGAATCGTGACACATGTCTGTAAGAACATTCCATTACCCAAAATTATGACACGTGTAGTACAAGATACTCTCTTATAGTTATAACTTTTGTCCGAGTCTTGACCATTGATTAAAAGAAAGATCAACGGCCCGAGATAAATTTTAGATAGATTTGGGGAATATTTTCCCATGTGCCTAGATTCATCCAGAATTGTGACACATGTCTAGTCATTACAAAGCTTGATTAAGTGTCAGGAATCAGTTAATATTAATAATTACTATGTTTATTCTTTTAAAAACTTTATTAGTTAATCCTGACTCGGTGACTATTAAGTAAAAGACAAGTTAATGACCCAAGATGAATTTTGGGTAAATTTTGAGAATGCTATCATTGTTGTCAAGAAACATCTAGAATTGTGATACATGTCAAGGGCATGTGTCTTTGCCAAGTACCATGATTTCGGATGACTCTTGACAACAATGATATCATTCCACATATTGACCCAAAAATTATATCAATTATTAAGTTTGATTTTTACTAATTGATTTATTTAAAAGGAAAAAAAATCAAAATTTAAATGTATATTAATGTAATTAATTTTTATCATTTATTATTATAATTATGTACATTATCGAGTCTTGATGTTATTTACATGTACATTGTACATAGTATTAGTAAAGCACTTAAAACCAATAATTTCTTAATAAGTTAATACTTACATTTTAACTTTTAACTATTAACCTTTTATGTTTTTAGAGTATGAAGTTCAGAGTTCTCGAAGTCGAGAGTCTGAGACTATAGTGTTTTCAAATTTTAACTTTTCAAAGACTGACTAAACTTTATTTTGTGTTCTAAAGACTGAAAGTGTGAAACTTGACAATAACAAGACAACACCAATCATCTAAGTATTTGCGAGCACTAATATTATCGAATCTCAATTCTCAATTTTGAGTATTTAAATTTTTAAAATTTATTTTGTAGTGTAATTTGCATCAATGGAGATCTTGATTCTTACTATCTTAGGTTTACACTTGTAGAAAAATCAAATAGGGCTTGAAGAAGAATTTTGTGTAATAATCAGTAGTAGGCATGGGCAAAAAAAAGTCAAAAACCTCCAGTACAAGTGCAAGCATAAAGGAAAAGAAAGACATGGAACTCAAGCAAGTACTACAAACCCTAAGTTTCACCAATGAATGTCATGATATTTTTTATCTTATTATCCATAGAGATTTGGGAATGATGAGAATTAGACATTCATTATTTAATCAGTGGAAAAATCCACAAAAGAGGAGAAATTATTACAAATATTTAAAAAAAAAGTATTCATGCACATACAAATAAACTAGGTTCTTTTGTTATTGGATTAGCTAACCTTGGTGTACCTAAAGTATTCCCTTGCCCTGAAATTGTAATGATATGCACTCAAAATTATGATAAAAATAGAAAGGCAATTGTAAACCAAAACACTCAATAGAAAATTTTATCCATAATTGAGAGTGAATTTTTCACTCTATTAGAACTAGGGCTAGGGTTTAAACCAGAAAGATTTAACAAGAGCATTGACTTGGATAAACTAGCATAGGCTTATAAAAAACTAAATAGAGTTTTTCAAAATTCATATATTGAGGGCTTAATAAACTCAAAGTTGTCTACTAATCATACTAGTGTTACTGTTACACTAGACATAGACCATAAGTCTCCTTATCAGTATGATATTTTCATGCTATGGGTTCAGAATACTATTTCTTTGTTATCATTTTTTCTGAGATTGGATAGTAATAAAGAAGTGGGGGCTAGTGTTCTTGAAATGATTTATAATATCCATTGTTGAGGTTAGTCAATTGAGAAGGTAGAAGTAAGATATAATTTTGTTCAACACATTATTGAATCTATGCAAGAATAATTACTAATGATTAAACAAAGTACAACTATAGGACATTTAGGTTCACAAGTTACTTGTCCTACCTTCTTTTAGCAAACCATAACCTAATATTTGAGACAGAGAACAATAAGTTTGATATTGAGGTCTATAAGTTTGATGAGAAAACCCAAAAGAAATCAGAGACTCCAAGTCTAGTATATGACTGGACACATAAGATGAGGATGACTGCTAATAATAATAACTACAACCATTTTGTAGAGTTCTTTTTGGCACCTATTTACCAAAAAATCATAGGCACTTTGATGCCTAGATTGCCTGTGTCTTGTAAAGATTGCATTCATATGGGAAGTCAAATTCAATTGGTTGACTGGTTCTTCATGGAAGAGTACACTATTTTTAGGTTTTACAATTTAGTGGTTGAACTATGCAAACTTTCAATGGATGTTATAGAAAGATTTTTTGCACTAGAATATGTATGACGGATGGAGAGCACAGATGAACTTTTCACTAGACAACAAAAGAAAATAATTTTTCCTTCCTTGCCTTTTGCAATTGGAGGCCTCACATTTGAGAGAAAGGCTTTCAAAGTGGCAAATGAATTGGTAATTATTTTGGATTTGATTTTGTCAATCACTGTGATGCAGGAACATCCAATGGTGTAAGGGAAATCTTATATCACCCAAAAATATGCTTAGTGTTAGTTTTTGTTTAATGTGTTTTTATTTGTAGATACTCATTTGGATCAAATAAAGATTCCAACTCTCATAATTCCACTATTGGTTTTTTGAGTTTGAGTTTTTAAGCACCTTAGGATACGCATCAATATAGAAAATAGGTTATTTTTTAATTGAACATTAATTATAATGAGTTTGAGGGAGTAAATTGGAGGGATGATATACTTGTAATTTAAAGCACTCCAGAAAAAGAATCAGGCCAAAAGGCTTTATGATTTGAAAGTTATTACAGTTTTAAGTTGTCTCAAGACCTCCTAAGAGCACTTCAAAGTTGGATTTGAGGCACTAAACAGCCTTGTATGGGCCCAAAAAATGGGGGATGAGGGTCAGTGCAAAAAGTTGGGTCTCACTTTTGGCCAAAAAGTGGAAGCGTTTTTCCTATTTTTGAAATATGTTTTCAATTGATGCCAAAATTTGAGCCATTTAGAGATTAAATATTAAAAAACTTCAGAAATAAAAATTGTAGTACCTGGAATCTTCTTTTTGAATATATAATTAATTTTTATACTCATATGATGGATTTTTTTTTGGTATGGATCTTCAAAAACCACTTTTTCAAAATCCCTGTTTCAGGACCATACCATGCTCATGTACAGACACCATAATTTGACACAAATGAATGAATTTTTGCGAATCCTTTTAATGGAGTTACCTAACACACCAAAGATTGATGAGAATATTTTTCTTGAATTTTTTAATGAATTTTTTTTATTAATTTTTAATTGGCAATAAAGGAAAATTTTTAAAACTCTCGTCTACGAACACCATAATTTGATCAAAATTTCATTTTTTTCAAATTTTTTTAACTTCAAAAGAATTGAATGTAGATTGATGAAATATAAATTAATTTAAGAAAAATTATAAAATAAAAAATTTATTAAAGTTTTAGTGAACATTGTTATTTTACATTTAGGTACCACCTTTGATTAAAAAATAATACAAAAATAGTAAATAAAATCATAACACTATAAAATTTATATTTCTAAAATCAGGACAATGAGAGCTCTAATGGGTTTGTGTTTCATAAAAAAATTTGATCGGAAAAACCCTCTAAAAATTATGGCATTGCATGAATTTGCCAGTTCAATGCCTTAGTCAAATCTTGAGAGGCCAAGGCATAGGCTTGGTCTCAGCAAGCCTCTCCCAAACCAAAATCCAAGGCAAGGAAAAAAAATCCTACCTCATGTTGTAAGAAATGGGCACTTGTTATTTGAATTTCAAAAAATGGGTACCCATTTTGAAAAGCTAAAAGCGGCATGTAAAATCCACTAAAAACTTTTAAAAATGAATTTTTAAGAAACAGGTACCCATTTTTTACTTTTAAAAAATAGGTACCTGATTTTTTTTAAATGGGTACCCATTTTTTATTTTTAAAAGATAGGTACTCATTTCTTAAACATTCAAATTTTTAATTTTTTGAGAAATAGGTACCTATTTTTTAAAATAAAAAATGGGTACCCAATTTTTTAAAATAATGGGTGCCCATTTTTTAAATTTAGGGTCGGGCACCTGAGCCAAAAATAGGTGCCCATTTTTTAAAATTGAGTACCCATTTCTAAGAGGTCTCATTACGTAGATTTGACTTCCGCAAAATTGTGACCCAACTTTTTGCATTCACCCATGAGAAAAGCTGGTTTGTAGGGATATAAAGCACTTGGAGAGCTTTCTAGAAATGTAAATAGTTTGTCAATCAAAGTCCCAAATCAAAAGTTATGCCTCCCAGAAGTTGGACTACCATTTCTAGGTTCTTCTAATTTTACACCGACTTCTAACATATTTTCTAGAACCTTCTATTTTGGTAGTGGATGCCAAATGGAATATTTCAAAATGTATTCCTAACCCTAAACCTAATGGGGGTTTACTTAAGGATATTTGTGGCAATGTAAAGGCAGTCTTTGGTGGAGTTTGGGAGGAGGTATTGGAGGAGGGTTTTTCTCTAGGATTCTTTTCATTGTACTAAATGTAATAACAAATTACTTCTGATAATAATATTTCCCTTTTCCTATTGTGGCCATTTTGTCTTGGGTTGTGCCCTCATTAAGTGGTATCAAAGCAGATTTTCCAAAGTGTGTAGATAGAGCACCGACTATGAGGCAATTTGCACCAGGACTATGTGATTGTGGGTTTTGATACAAGAAGATGCCTCCATGAAGGGATCATGGTGGAAGCACCATAGTTGTTACTCTTGAGGTTAGAGCCCTCCAGAGACAAGTCTAGGCATTGCAGGAGGAGCTCTGCAGAGGGATGAATGTTGTTGTAGGCAATGAAAGTGAGGAAGAAAATGAAGAAGAAGGAAATATTGGATAGGAAGGGGAAGGAGATGGAGAAGACCTAAACCAGTAGAGGGAATCTTTTTAGAGCTATTAATAAGCTTGGAAAAAGACCTAAAATTAACGTCGACATGTTTTTGGGAAATCTAAACCCAGATGAGTTGATCAACTAGATCAATGAGCTAGACAAATATTTTGAGTATGAGGATATCAAGGACCCTGATAGGGTTAAGTTTTCCAAGGCCAAAATGAAAGACCATGCCAAAATATAGTGGCAAGAGATTTAGTTGGATAGAAATAGAAGAGGAAAGGAGAAAATCACAAGATGGGATCACATGGTGGACAAACTAAAGAAGCAGTTCATTCCTATTGATTACAAGCTTGATTTATTCAAGAAGATGCAAGGGTTAAAACAAGTGGGAAAATCTATTTAGGAATACACAAAGGAATTTTACTAAGTCCTTATTAGGGCAGGGCATGCAAAAGTAAACAAGAAGAAGGTTGCCCATTATCTTAATGGGTTAAGACCAAGCATTCAAGAGGAGTTAAGTCTAGTTAGAATGACTAGCATTGAAGAGGCATACCAGTTTGCCTTGTGAGTTGAGGAGAAGTTAAACAAAAAGTTTGATAGAAAGAAAAGAGGGTGCCTTCAAGGAGGAAGGGGTGGTGGCAAGTCATTTGGAGGCCAAAATGAGAACCAAAAGAAAAATAAAGATGGTGTTGGTGTTTTTAAAAAACTACTGAACAACTAGATGTTCAATACCAAATTGATATCACTTAGACAACCTAAGGATTAGCTAATTCCTATTCACAACTATATGTGCAAACCATTTTGGATGCAACTTCAACAAAACCAAGGATGGTTTTCTACTCTTTAGGCTCTGCAAAACTAGGGTGGGTATACCCAGGGATGATTCAAGACTTAGAAGATATTGTATGAGAATTATTTTAGTTTCATTCTGATTCTCACCTTAAATCCTCAAATACATGCATGATTCTAATATTTTTAATAAACCCATCCCATATAACAGATTTGGCCAAAATTATTCTATAGATTTGCAAGTATTCCCAACCATAGTGCCTAACTAAGGCTAAAACATTCCATGCAAACAAGTGCTGACCACCTTTTAAAATCTTCAAAAAAAGTAAGATAAAACTGATTGTGATTTTTAGAGTTGATGCCTCTTCATGGTACACCTCTCTACAAACTAAATTAATTTGATCAGTGCCTATCCAATTGGGGTTCAGATTCAACTACAATTTTATGGATCTGATTTGTTGCCTTACAACAAATATTATTAGTAATCCTTACTAGAATTCATCCTTACATACATCCTTTCTACTACCATGGAAACCTTATCAAATTCATCAAAGAATTTATTTAATTCATTGAATTAATAGTAGTAATGAATTGATATACAACCTAAGTGAATTGCATTCAATTGAACAAGCTTTACTCACACAATCTCAAAATAACCAGATAACAGTGAAGGAGACAAATTTCAGTAAGAACTCATATGGGGACAGCTCAAAATTTGTACTAATTTTCCTTGAAAATTGTATACAATTGCAATAAACTAAGAATGACCTTAGGAAGAAACACACGAATCCTTCCATATTGACATATTCTCAGAAAACATGCAAAGAAAATACATCATCATAAAGTTTTTCTCAAAGACTAGACCGAAAAAATTCTAAGTGTAAAACTAAAAAATTCATAAGAAATCGGACCCTTCTCTAGCCCTGGAATCTCACTTATCTAATGTCAGATGCAAAAAGCTTCAAGCATAGAGAACTCATAGCTGTTTTCTTCAAAAAGATATTTTCAAACACCTATCACAAAAAGACAAAATTGTGATTGACAGAAAGACTTATACATTGAACATTCCTTTTATGGGTCCCTTTTTGTTACATTCCTTGGAATTGACAAAGTACAATGATTTGATTCCTTTATCAATTTGATTCCTCAAAATAAGTGGCTATGAGGCTTGAAAGCAATGTGTCCTCTTTAGTTACCTACAAGTTTACTTTAACTTGGGGATTTTCTTTATCTTCATCATCAATTGTTAAAGTAACAATTACACTTGCATGATCTTCTACATCATCATCTTCTAACATCTGCTCTATAGACATGAATTTATCTTTCCACTCATTATAAGCAGTGTCATCTGGCCAATAAAAATTTAGAAACTCTCTTTGTACAATTATTAAAAAATTTGCAATTGCCTCTATATCAACAAGTTTCTTCCTGACATCACTATAAAATAATTGTACTTTTACTAGCTCCTCATTTTTTTTTTGCCCATAACAAATGACCAATTTCATTAATAACTTTATTCATCCTTTCACAAAAGATCTCATCCAACTTTCTATTCCATTCTTCCTTTTCCTTCACTTTATCAATAGTCTTTAAAGCACAAGGAAATAAATCAATTTTTTCTGCAACATACTTGGAAAAAAAGAATTCAATCCTTTTTGAAAAGAATCTTGTTTTTCATCAAAACCTTGCAATTTATTTAGCAAATTAAAGATCTGTTCTATTTGATGATAAGGTAGCTAGATGACAGATATACACATAGCAATGATATCTTTATTCCTTTCTATCCATTTCTGCATAAGGGGTTTGAATCCACCCTCATTTCTCTTTAATTCATCCCTAATAGTTGCAATCCTTGCCAATAAGTCAAAAAATGATGGCCACTCAATCCTATCTACTAAATACATTATATTGTGCCTCAACTTCACTTCAAATTGATTATTTAGTTCTACATGCAACACATACAACTTATTCTTTTCTTCTTCAAAATCCTTTGCAATGTAGAATTGTGGCCTTTCAGGGGTATCTGGTACCTCAATAATTAGAGTGGACTTGGAAGGTTCAATAGGTGGCCTTGGGGGGTATACAATCCTGGGTCTACTAGACTCTCCTATTTTTCTTTTCCCAAGTTGCTTCTCCATTTGAGATACTTGGTTTTCCAATGATCATATTTGTGTACCCCTTTCCTCATATGCTTTTAGCACTTCTTCAAACCTAGCATTTAGTTGAGAAAACCTATCCTCTTCTTGACTAGACACTACACTACCAAATTTTAGCATTTCTGAAGCCATTCCAATTATTTGTTTGTTGCAAACCTCACCAGCCTTGAAAACTGTTAATGTACTAGCATGCTCTATAGTAGAAATTTCTTACATTCTGGTCTTGTCTCTTTTTTCAATTGACCAAATAACAAGGGCTTGGTGGTCATCACTAAACTTGACTCCTCTATGAGCTTGCAATACCTCTTCCTTAGTCTTAAATTGGACATCCTTTTGTTTCCTTACTGAATCAAAAACTATGGCATTCATTATATCCCATTCTGGTAAAATAAGGACTCCTAACTGTCTAACTACTTGCCTTCCATCTTTAGGTGTAAATTGAGAAAAATCATTCAAAAACTTAGATTTTACCTCTTCTATTATAGCAGAATTTGATTTATTAGGTTGCTCTACTTTTATCTTCTCACAAGTTTTCTCAAAATTTCCTATGTTTAACCTCCACAAAAATTGTGCAAATGCTCTAGACTTCACAAAATTTTCATCATTGATAAACCTCTCAAAGGATTGGGCAACTATAGGATCAATTTCCTTACATTGGTAGTCAGCAACAGTGAGATCGAAGGAAGTTGTAGGAGGTTCTTGTGGTTCACCAGTTTCAAAATCTATGGAAGTAACAATTACATTTCCTTCCTCTCCCATCTGCCTTAATCTCTCGCTCAAAGATGCTTCATCTTCTATATTGAGAGGATATTGAGTTGGTGAATATTCTTCTACATGAGAAGATGATCCATGTTCCATTTCTATCTTTTGGGAGCATTGGCAATAGGTGGACTTTCTGATCTTTGCCTTCTCTGAGGGGAAACCTATTGTATGTTCTCAATCACAATGTACCCTACCCTCTTTTTCATAGTGTACTATCCTGGAGAAACTACATTCCTACTGTTTATTCTTCTCTACACTTCTATAGCCATGTCTAGATAGGTTTGGGCATATATAGCCTTTTTCTCATTCAATGTTTGCATGATTGCAGCAAAATTGTTCATCAACACTTGCATTTTAGCTCCCCAATACTTCTTATCTTTTAAAGGATCATAAATAGAGTCAAAAGCATTGATGAATTCCAAAACTTTGCTAAATACTATCCATTTTTCTTTCATGACTTCCTACTCCTATAGAGAGAAAACATTTTTGATAATATCCTAAGGAAAATATACTACTTGTACCAAATGAGTAGCTTTTATTCTCTCTCTCAAGAGTTCATCAAATCCTTCTAGATCAATATATCTAGCATCGGATGTTGCCATATTGTATCTACTCAAAAATAAGTTGAGGTGCTTCCATCCCTTTTTAACAAAAACAAAATCATGGGCCATAGTGACTACTGGGAAAAAGGTACCCCTCTTAGTCATCTCCCTCTCTTCTATAGTTCTAATTTGCCATAATAGAAACTATCCCTATCTTCAAAGGCACATGGAATGGTAGCACGTGAGGCTTTCCAAAAAAGCCATATACTCTTATTACTGTTGAAATGTTATAGGGAATTATATCCCTCCAATTATGACTAACCAGTAGCCCTTTTGCATGGTCCTTGGGTCTAACCAATTCTAACAGTGCTTGTGGAATTCTAGGGCTATCTCCTCTCAAAAGCAATCTAAGCTTTGATGCAAAATATCTATCAAACCTTACATAACTAGCATCAGTAGCCTATCAGGTCATATCCACACTCCATAAGTGAACTGGATTCCTTTCTCCATCCCTAGTCAATTCCAGCTGCATTCCCTTGGAGAAGAAGGTATATCCCTTATATAAGCATACATACATGAGCAACGAATATAAGTAGAAAGGTTTGTCTACTTTTCCCCAGGCTATCCCCACCAAACCATTGTGAATTTCTTTTGCAAGAAAAGCAGCAAAATCCAAAATAGTGCTCATCCCAAATTGAAGAGTTTGAACCATAATAAAAATAATTGAGCCTGGGATTTGCTCAACTTCATCTATTCCAAAAATCTTCCAAAGAGAAGAATACAATGCCTGAGCCCTAAGGTTAAAATGTCTTCTCAGTAATGGATCAGGTGTGCTAGCAGTAATCACAGACAAAGTACCAACTTTAACAGCATGCTCCTACAATGGCCATGTCCTCAAGTATATTCTTTTTGCATCATATCTTGCTTGAAAATCATCCATATCAATGATTTCATGCACAGCATGGTTAGGGTTGCGGTTGAAAACCTCACTGATTAGTTCAGGGAAAACCCTAAAAAGATTCACTATAGAATGATTCTTCACCCATCCTGTAATAGGATCATATTTCTTAGCTAGGTAAATCAATAGATCACTATAAAAGAAAACTATAGGGATTGTTAATTTTCCAATGTTGAATTCCCAGCCATTGCTCATGGGTGTATCTAAATTCCTTTCTGAGAACCACTTTTTTGAACAATTGCAAACCTCCCATAGATACTTAGGCATCTATTACCCAATTTTCTCTATCATAGAAACCCTTAGCTACAACTACCCGAGGGTTCTTAGGAATGATCTCCCTTCCTTTAGTTATTTCATTCATTGATAAGGGAAATTTTCATGCAAAGACCTTTTTAAGTAATTAGTTTGCCTAGAAAATTCCTTTCGTGGAGGCATTATTAAAAACCTTGAATTTTCCCAACACCAAATTCTTGAATTTTTTTATGGTTACATATTGCTTACCTGCTAAAATTGCCCTTCTTCTTTCACACTTTCTTTGCAAATTTGCTAAAACCCTCACAAAATTTCATGCCCTAGCTCTGGAAATCCTTTTACTCTAAGAAAATTTGCAATTGTGTGGCTTAGTAATGGAAAATTTTCATGTTATATTCATGCATTAAGGTCGTAGAAAAGAACTCTGAATCATATTAATTTCTATAGCCATTAATTTCATGTTGTGCTTCAACTTTGAATTGCACCCATTGACCCTATGATGATCAAACAACTTTATTTGAAAAAATAAAAGCTTTGAAGTCTTTGGAGTCCCCTGCCATGTGTCAAAAAGGTGCTTGCCTACATTACTTAAAAATCATGCAAATTTTTACTGCGAGCATGTGTTCTCCATCGATGTTACCCAGATTGACGGCGAGCCAAAAAAAATTTCTTTGATGGCCCACTTAGTTAGTCTAACCAATAGAATATCACCTTTTTATCAATGTGCTCGGATAGATTTGACTGCAACATTTAAAGTTTTTGTGCCAATGACCTCACCATTTCCAACTCGACATACCTGTCATAGTCCATCAATGAGCACACTTTATTTCATCAAATCTTTATAGCCTGGCATGACTTAGCATTTCTCTCAAGGCTTGGTCCCACTTTGCCACACGTCATAAAGGTGCTTGCTCGCATTACTTAAAAATCAAGCAGTTTCATAATGCGGGCAAGTGCTGACCATGGATCTTACTTGAATCTACAGTGATGAAAATCTTGCATGATTATAATATCTAGTTAGGTGGTTAGACCAATGAGACACTTCCTCTATATTCCATCTCACCTAACAAGTACCATGAAAGACAAGTTGTTATTGCTTTTTGAGAAAGATAGGCCCATGATGTCATACTATGCCACGTGTCACATTGGCACTTCCCTACAATGTATAACTTTTATGCATTTTGTTATTGTAGGCATGCACTAGCCCTTGATTCTTGTGAGATCAACAATTGCAAAACCTGAACTGTAAAGTGATACCTTCATTAAAGAACCAACCAATGAAATTGTAGGAATTTTTTAAAACATGTATGAGAGTACTAACAACTCTACAAAAAAGTCTAACCAACTTTGACAAGCATGAACTTTTGCAGTACACTGAGGTTTGAATGTTAGGAGGGGCTATATGTCATCAAAGCACATACTCACATTATTTAAAAATCATGCATCTTCTTATTGCAAGAATGTGATACCCATTGATCTAATTAAGATCAATGGTCACACAAAATCTATGTTACATAGGACCTTTTGTCAATCAAATAATTGAGCCAAATGCAAACAAAGCATGGTTAATAAAGGTTTAAACAATATTTTAATGAAATTATGCTTGCATAAGCCTAACCTTAGGGTAAAAGAGTCCTGCCTAAAAATTTTAAAAAGCATTCTCAAAAGGATTTTCAAAAACTTGGGTAAAATAAGATAAGCCATTAGGGTTTTGGTGAATTTTACCCAGGGTTTCAACCTAACTTCAAAATTTTAAGGCATAATTTTAGGTTTTCTCACTGCTAAGTGCACAAGACAGGAATGGTGAAAAACCAAGCCAACAGTGGCTCTATCTGGGGACATTGAATTCTCTGGATTCAAATGAGGGATTAGAATTTTATGGAGAAGTAGACCATAAAGACAGAGAATCCTTACAAACTAACAAATTTTAGAGAGCAACACACACAGGAAAACTATGTACAGGAAACTATACAAAGACCAAAGGATTTACAAATATATAGAAAAATACAAAACTACTGTTCATGGAAGAAATAAGTATTTTTTCAAGAAAAATACCTCTTCAAGAACTATCCATGAATTGGCAGTTCAAGAATGTTGCCTAATAAATCTTTAAGAATATAGGAGTCTTCCCCCCATGTGTTTGCAATCAAATAAGGACCTAACCAGATAGGATCAAATTTACCATGTTTTCCTTTATCCTAAATTTTGGCATTCCACATTAAGACTAGATCTTCATCTTCAAACTTTCTGCTCACTGTCTTTTTATCATAGAGTGTCTTAACTTGTAGTTGCAATTTTTGGTTCTTAAGAGATGCTTCTCTTCTAGTTTTTGTTAATCCTACCAGTTCATCCATTCTTTATTACATGTCATCTGTAGCATCTCAGTCATATAATTGAATGTAATTGTATAGTCGTACCAAGATATTTTGAGGCATCCTTGCTTGGATTCCATACACCATATCAAAGGGTGCCACACTAATGGCCTTTTTAATAGTCACCCTATCAGCCCATATGGCTAATTACAATTTAGAATCCTAGGCTTTCTTATTATCATCCAGTGTCATTTTTATTATTTTCAACAAACTCTTGTTTTTGGACTCGGCTTGTCTATTTCCTTGTGGATGATAAGGGGAAAAAGTTGATCTTGTAATTCCATACTTGTCACAAAATTTGATGAACTCCTCAGACTTGAAGCACATTGTATTATCTATTACAATCTTTTAAGGACAACCAAATCTGGAAATAATGTTATTCAACAAGAAATTGTTAACTTTACTAGTGGCATTTCTTGCAGGGATTGCTTCTACCCACTTTATGAAATAGTCAGTAGCAATTAAAATCCAGGAATAGCTAGTGCTAGATTTGGGAGAGATTTCACCTATGAAATCCATAGCCCATTGTTGAAAAGATGCTTGGACCTCAACTGGCTTTAATAGAGTATTACTTGAGAACTTTAGTTTTCCAACAAATCTTTGAAAAGCATCACATTTCCTAATCATGATTTGAGCATCCTTGAAAAGAGATGGCCACCAAAATCCATCTCTTATCACCTTATGTGTAGTTTTCTTGGCCATGTAGTGTCCTCCACAAACTCTAGCATGCATTTCATTTAAAACTTCTTTTGCCTTTTCTTGATCAATACACTTCAGTAAAACTCCCTCAAAATTTCTCCACCATAAAATGCCTTTGACAATTATGTATCTGATGGCTTGCAATTTAGTACTCCTCTTTTCATTTTTAGTCAAATGGGAAGGAGCTTCCATATGTTGAAGATAATAGATAACATTAGCATACTAATCACAATTATCCATGTCACATTAGTCAGATCTAAGGTCATAAACTACCACATTTATCTGATTAGCATCCAGATTAGATTGATCCATGAGTTTAGTCAATCCTTGACCTCTTACTAACTTAGTTATCTGTATTTCAATATTAAATTCTTGGATCCTGTTGATCCATCTACATCTTCTCACTAACACTTCTTGTTGAGAAAATATGTCTTTCACAGTAGCACTAGGCACAAATGCAATGAAAATAACACCTTTCAAGTAGCATTTGAAAGCCTTAATAGCTTTTACTAAAGCATATGCTTATTTTTCATTTATCTCATATTTCAATTCAGTAGGTTGTAGTGACTTACTAAAGAATGCAATTGGTTGTTTGCATCCTTCTTCATTCTTCTACAACAAGACTCCAGCTATAGTGTGAAAGGATGCAAAAGAGAAGATGTGCATTAGCTTTGTGTAATCTGGGGTTCCAAGGACTAGAGCATTCTTTATGGTAGTCTTAATGTCTTGAAATGACTATGAAGGTTCACCATTCCAGTCGATAGTAGCTCCTTTTTTGATCATTTTGGAAATAGGTCTACTAATTTCAACAAATTTTTTAACAAACCTTCTCAGAAAATTAAATTTCCCAAAGAAAAATTGTATTCCTTTCACATTTTTTGGCTTAGGCACCTTATCAATGGCTGCCACTCTTTCAGGGTCTATCTTTACACCATCCTTAGACACTATATGTCTTAGTAATCTGCCTTCTGTCACCCCAAATGTACATTTCTTTGGGTTCAATGATACTCCATATTCCAAGGCTTTGATAAAAAAATTCTCCAAATGCCTACAATGATCCTCAGCCTTCTTAGAATAGGCTATAAGATCATCTTGGTAGACAAACATAAATTTGTTGATGTAATCATGAAATGCAAAATCCATAACTCTTTGGAAAGTAGCTCCTACATTAATCAAGCCAAATGGCATCCTTACATATACATAAGTTCCCCATGGGGTTGTGAAGGTTGTCTTAAACTATTCATTTTCCTTTACTAGGACTTGATTGTACCTTGAGAAACCATCCATCATGGACATTAGCTCAAAACTAGTTACTTGTTGCAGCATGGCTTCCATATTTGGTAGTCCATAATTATCCTTCAAGGATGCAATGTTCAGATTTCTAAAATCCACACATAATCTTATTTCTCCATTTTTCTTTCTGACAGGTACCAAATTTGAAACCCAGGTGGAATGTCTAATTGGTTTGATTATCCCACCATCCCTTAACTTCAACAACTCTTCTTGCATTTTGGGAGCTAGGGTAGGATTTACTGGTCTCTATTTCTGTCTGAAAGGTTTTACATTATCCTTTAGTGGTATGACATGTTGAAATAGATCTTCCCTATAAGCTTTAAGGTCATCATATGACCATGCAAAAACATGTGTATGCTTCCTAAGAAAATCAATCAATGACTTTCTAATTTTAGCAGGAAAATTTTGGCCAATATAAACTTTCTTGGGAGCTTCATCAGTACTAAGGTTTACCTCTTCTAATTCTGAGGCTTAGGGTCCTTAACTCCTAGTTTGACTCTATCCTGATTATCAAAAATACTTTCCAAAACCACTAGCCCCTTTGGCACCTTGCTGGTTTTCAACTGCATATTCTCTTGGCCAAAAATAGTTTCCTTACCATCTATAGTTTCAATTAAATCACTACAATCCATTTCTTGACCATGGTATTTGTCTTCATTTAAAAAAAAAATTACAATGTCTTTTTCATCTTCAAAGACTTGCCAATTTTCAATATTGTCAAGTATCGAAGGCCTACTCTGTACTTCAATTTGAGAGATTCCTACAAATGATATCTCCTTAGGTTTGATTGCTACATTTGCTAATAATCTACCATCTTATTTTGACTTCTATCTCTCCATGAGATACCAAATGCATCAAAAAACTCTATCTGATCCCAAATTGCATTTTTGTATTGTTTCAACCTTTTGTTTTTAGAGACATAAGTTTCCCTTATCTGTGAAATGACTACTTTAGAATCATCTATAACATGTAGTTTCTTGATTCTGTGATGGGTGGCAACTTTCAATCCTAACAAAAAGGCCTCATACTTTGCTATGTTATTTGTACAAGAAAACTTTAGAGTAAATGAGTATCTTAAGGTGTTTTTCTTAGGAGAAACAAAAACTACCCCTGCCCCTAATCCTTCTTTTGAACTGGCCCCATCAAAAAACATTGTCCATAATATTGGTGATTCCATACAACACTCAACTTCATGTTCAATTATAGCAAGCGATTTCTCAACTTCTCGTATAATCAATTCTACTCTAAATGCATTCACACCAATGTCTAAGAAACAAGTTCAGTCTTTATCAATTTCCTCCCCAAGAATGTAATTGACCCTTGGCTCTCTATCCACTTTGACAAACTTATCTCCTATATGAAAAGTTGCATAAGTCAAATCACATTGTAGGCTTCCTCCCATAGTAGTACTCCATTTTCTAGAGAGCAACATTCCATAATGTGGAGGAATATCGACTACAAGGACTGACATAGTCAGTTCCACCTCGGGGTATGCAGTTAGTCTAAATGGTAAAACAATGATAGTCCCTATGACTGGAAATTTCCTACCATCCATACCTCTACATCTACCTTGCTTAGTGTCTACTTTCAAACCTAATGCTTCCATTATCTTGAAGGGCATGATGGTATTAGAGGCTCTTGAATTTATCATGCAATTTTTTAGGGTCTTTCCATTTATAATCAGACTGAGAAAAAATGGGTCAATATCTTCTATATATGCCACTGATGAATCATCTAAAAATAATTGAGGAATCTGAGATATGATACCTCTATCCTTTACTACCAATGGGGTTTTTTGGATAACACTTTGTTCTACAACACTATTGTTGTTTCCTACCCCTCCCAACCATGATAAAGCCTTGATTTTATGCTCTTCAATTCTAAGAAGTTTAGATAAAGGCACCTTTACAGTTATTTGGGATAACATGGACATCATATCAAAAGGTTCAACAATAGTGGGTTTTACAAGAATACCTGGAGTTGAAGTCTTTTGAACAGCAGGCACCATTGTTTGCTTGATAGTATCAGGTCCTGGCTTCTTTCCTTGCACAACTGCTTTTGTTGTTTCATTTTTTTGGAATTGGGCCTTCTTCTTTGGTTCCCACTTCTTAGCCTTGTTGTCCTTGATCTTAGACACATCTATATTAACCTTCTTATTTTCATCATTCATCTTACGGGTAATATCCTTCATGAATACACTGGATGGTTTTCTTGCATCATTATTGACTATTTTGTTTCTCAAATTGTAATTACTATGGACTTGGGAAATCATTTATGTTGTGATTCTGTCAATCTCCTCTTTAGAGGGCATTCTTAAGCTTATGTGACCTACATCAAAAGATGTAACACATACCTTATCTTCATCATAACCTTCATCATTTGAAAGTACTTGCTAATGATGTTAGTGATAAGCAATTCTCTGACTGATAATATCATTCTCAATTTCTTTAGAATTAGAATCTATAAAATCATCATACATGCTTACCATATTGCAACTTATACCATCATGGCTTTTCTCTTCATTTTCCTCTTCAAGTTGCACACCTTGATTTGGGGCAAATGATTGAGCAATAGCACAATAATCAGTAGAATGAGGTGATTAACATATGATGCACCATGATACATCATCATTCATATTTACAGTGCTCCTTTGCAGAGGGTCTGGGGTACCCTTATCCTTCAAAATTTGTGTCTGGTTAGGAACTGGCTTACCATCTTTCCACTGGGTGGTCTAAAGGTAATTTTTCATTCTAGGTTGCCTATTGAAATTTTTGTTATTCACAAGAGAATTTTCTCCAATATTAGGCTTATGTGCATTGAAATTAGTTGGGTTCATCTTTTTCAAAAACTCTAACACCTAACCTATTGTGGGTTCTTTTAGTTTCTTTCCTATAGGAGTTTTATTAGCTTCTTTTCTGTTATTATTTTTTGGATTAAATAATTTTGGATAATCCCTTCTCCCAAGCTTGCTAGATGCCTTCCTATTATTCTCAATATTAACTACCGCCTTATAGGCATTCCTTAAAGTTTTAGGATCTTTATCTCTCAACTGATAAGCCATTTTGCTATCAAATGCATTAAAATATGTTGTAAGACAAACATCCTCATTCAACCTCATAACTTGAAAAAATTTGTACATACCTTTTTGGAATCTTACATTGAAATAAAATGTAGATTCATTAGGGTTTTTCTTGATGTTATTGAATTCATTCAACCTGAACCTTGCATTGGTATTATCTCCATACTGCTTTTTAAATAATTTCTCCAAATCACTCCATGAGGTGATACTATCACCAAGCAACCTTCTAAACCAATCCCTTGCATCCTCGGTTAGTGAATGAACAAATAACTTTATCACCATATCTTCATGTTCAACTTCATAGTCATTTAGCATATCTATGAAAATTCTCAAATGCTCTTATCCAATAACAGCATTATTTTCGAAGAACTTGACAACCTTATCTCTCAAATCAAAAGATATGGGATGTGGAGCACCAAGGATACCTACAAATGAGATTTGTCTATATTTTTCCATGTATATAAGTCTCTTCTAAAAATTGGTAGCATTTGAGGTACTTGCTACATTGGCTTGGTTAGGAACAACATTTTGAGCTTGTTGAGGTTGGACAAAGGGGACTTGGGTGCTAGTGGTGGATGATGAGGCAGGGGAAAATTGAGATATTCCCTGATTTGAAACCATTGGGTCAATAGCCAATGCAAAAGTTGCAGATGGGATAGAAAAATTTGGCCATGAAGCCAATGCAGAATTAGATTTTATGAACTGAATTTTTCTCCTAGTTTATACATCTTGATCTTCATTCTCCACCTTCTCAAGTTCTTTTGCAAGATCTTCCTTCTCCTTTCTAGCCTTTTCTAAATCTAGATCCAATTTTGACATGGAAGGGTTTATGGATTTGCTTGATAGAGCTTGAGGTTCATTTATTTGGATTCCTACAGCTTTGCCTTTTCCTTTATCTGTAGCTTTCACAATGGGTTCTATAGGGTCTACTTGAATAGGTTTATAAGTTTGCACTTGAGTAATAATAGGTTCTTTTCTTTGGCTTAGGAGATTTTCTTGTTCTTGAACCTTAGATCTTAAAGTATCTACATCTCCAAACACATCAGCATGAAGGACCATAGTCCTCTCTTCTAATTTCTTATTTTGTTCTTTTAAAGCAACCATCCTTCTGAGCAGAGTATCTCTTTCCAATATAGCATTTAAGGTGGCTTGCTCTCTTTCTTTTTCCAAATGAATATGCTTGGCTTCTTCCTCAGCAACCCATTTCTTTAGAACTCCTATCTCATATTGTACTTCTTTAGGGTCTGCAAAAGTGGCTTTTGAATCAATAGGATCCTCTAGATCTATAATATTTGGCTCCATGTATGGGACTGCTCCAGGATTAAAAGGATCATCAAATGAACTCCTAAATCCTAGCCTACAATTCATATCTACTATGAGATCTGGCCTAGGGGATTCATTCCCTACTAGTGACATATTCTTGTCGTGATAGACTCTCTCATCTTGTAATGGGGTACTAAAAACTCCTCCCAAGAGTCTTGTAGTTTCTGATTTAGAGCTGAGTGAAGAAGATTATTTCCCTACCACTGGTTGGTATTGGAAATTGACTGATACATTACTCCTTGGTTTCCAAGTAGGATTTGGATCTACCATTTTCTTATTCAGGTTCTTCCTACCACCTTGGGGTAAATCAGTATACATTGGTACATCAGGATTGGCTCTCGTGTAATCTCTTGTGTTCTTTCTCTTGTCAGCCATATTCATCCTTTAAAATAAGCACTAGCTTCAAAACCTTGACTGAGTCACCACCCTATTCTTGGGAAGCAAACAATTATAATTATTCCTAACTCTAAGGAAAAACACAAAAATAGAAATAGAAATATCTAACACAGATGAACCAATCACTGAGATTATAAGACTGCAACTCTTGCTTACTCGATAAGACACTTGGAAAGGCTAGATATATCACTGCATCTTTATGGCACTTGGGTGTTTCTTTCTTTCTTAAATTCTCAAGGTTTTTCACTAAGGCACCCTCTTAAAACCCATGAGAAATACTAAATAGTTTGACACACACATACACAATAGGACCAAAGAAAACTACGGTTCTTTTCACAAAAATATTGGACAACTCCCCAGCAGAGTCACCATTTTGTTGGTGTTTTTAAAAAAGTACTAAACAACTAGATGCTCAATACCAAATTGATATCACTCACACAACCTAAGGATTAGCCAATTCCTATCCACAGCTATATGTGCAAACCATTTTGGATCCAACTTCAACAAAACCAAGGGTGGTTTTCTACTCTTTAGGCTCTACAAAACCAGGGTGGGTATACCAAGGGATGATTCAAGACTTAGAATATACTGTATAAGAATTATTTTAGCTTCATTTTGATTCTCATCTTAAATACTCAAATACATACATGATTCTCACATTTTTAATAAACCCATCCCATATAACAGATTTGGCCAAAATTCTTCTATAGATTTGCAAGTATTCCCAACAATAGTGCCTAACTAAGGCTAAAACATTTCATCCAAACAAGTGCTGACCACTTTCTAAAATCTTCAAGAAAAGTAAGATAAAACTGATTGTGATTTTTAGAGTTAATGCCTCTTCATGGTATACCTCTCTGCAAACCAAATTAATTTGATTAGTGCCTATTCCATTGGGGTTCAGAGTTAATTACAATTTTATGGATCTGATTTGTTGCTTTACAAGGAATATTATCAGTAATCCTTACTAGAATTCATCCTTGCATACATCCTTTCTACTACCATGGCAACCTTATCAAATTCATCAAATCATTTATTTAATTCATTGAATTAATAGTAGTAATGAATTGATATACAACCTAAGTAAATTGCATTCAATTGTACAAGCTTTACTCACACAATCTCAAAATAACTAGATAACATTGAAGGAGACAAATTTCAGTAAGAACTCATATGGGGACAACTCAAAATTTGTATTAATTTTCCTTGAAAGCTGTATACAATTGCAATAAACTCAAAATGACCTTAGGAAGAAACACAGAAATCCTTCCATATTGACATATTCTCAAAAAACATGCAGAGAAAATACATCATCATAAAGTTTTTCTCAAAGATTGGACCGAAAACATTCTAAGTGTAAAACTAAAAAATGCATAAGAAATCAAACCTTCTCTAGCCTTGGAATCTCACTTATATAATGTGAGATGCAACAAGCTTCAGGCATAGACAACTGATAGGTGTCTTCTTCAAAAAGATATTTTCAAACACGTATCACAAAAAGACAAAATTGTGAGTAACAAAAAGACTTATACATCAAACATTCCTTTTGTGGGTCCCTTTCTATTACATTCCCTGGAATCAAAAAAGTACAATGATTTGATTCTTCTATCAATCTAATTCATCATGTGTCCTCTTTAGTTACCAGCAAGTTTACTTTAACTTGGGGATTTTCTTTATCTTCATCATCAACTATTAAAGTAATAATTACACTTGCATCATCTTCTACCTCATCATCTTCTAACATCTTCTTTATAGACATGAATTTATCTTTCCACTCATTATAAGTAGTGTCATCTGGCCAATAAAAATTTAGAACCTTTCTTTGTACAATTATTAAAGAATTTGCAATTGCCTCTATATCAACAAGGTTCTTCTTGACATCACTATAAAATAATTGTACTTTTACCAGCTACTCATTTTTTGTTGCCCATAACAAATGACCAGTTTCATTAATAACTTTATTCATCCTTTCACAAAAGATCTCATCTAGTTCTCTCTTCCATTCTTCCTTTTCCTTCACTTTATCAATAGTCTTTAAAGCACAAGGAAATAAATAAAAAAATTCTGCAACATACTTGGAAAAACAAATAATCTTTTTTGAAAAGAATCTTGTTTTTCATCAAAAACCTTGCAATTTATTTATCAAATCAAAGATATATTCTATTTGATGACAAGGTAGCTGGATGATAGATATACACATAACAGTGATATCTTTATTCCTTTCTATCCATTTCTACATAAGGGTTCTGAATCCACCCTCATTTCTCTTTAATTCATCCCTAATAGCTGCAATCCTTGCCAATAAGTCAAAAAATGATGGCCACTCAATCCTATCTACTAAATAGTTTATACACTGCCTCAACTTCTCTTCAAATTGATTATTTAGTTCTACATGCAACGCATACAACTTACTCTTTTCTTCTTCAAAATCCTCTACAGTGTAGAACTGTGGCCTTTTAGGGGTGTCTGGTACCTCAATAATTGGAGTGGACTTGAAAGGTTCAATAGGTGGCCTAGGGGTGTATACAATCCTGGGTCTGCTAGACTCTCCTATTTTTCTTTTCCCAAGTTGCTTCTCCATTTGAGATACTTGGTTTTCCAATGATTGTATTTAAGTACCCCTTTCCTCATATGCTTTTAGCACTTCTTCAAACCTAGCATTTAGTTGAGCAAACATATCCTCTTCTTGACTAGACACTACACTACCAAATTTTAGCATTTTTGAAGACATTCCAATTATTTGTTTGCTGCCAACCTCACCAGCCCTGAAGACTGTTAATGCACCAGTATGCTCCGTAGTAGAAATTTCATGCATTCTGGTCTTGTCTCTTTTTTCAATTGGCCAAATAACAAGGGCTTGGTGGTCATCACTAAACTTGACTCCTCTATGAGCCTGTAATACCTCTTCCTCAGTCTTAAATTGGACATCCTTTTATTTCCTTACTGAATAAAAAACTGTGGCATTCACTATATCCCATTATGGTAAAATAAAGACTCCTAACTATCTAATTACTTGCCTTTTGGCCTCAGGTGTAAATTGAGCAAAATCATTCAAAAACTTAGATTTTACCTCTTCTTTTATAGCAGAATCCAATTTATCAGGTTGCTTTGCTTTTATCTTCTCACAAGTTTTCTCAAAATTTCCTATGTTTAACCTTCACAAAAATTGTGCAAATGCTCTAGACTTCACAAAATTTTCATCATTGATAAACCTCTCAGAGGCTTGGGCAACTATAGGATCAATTTTCTTATCTTGGTAGTCAATAACAGTGAGATCCAAGGAAGGTGCAAGAGGTTCTTGTGGTTCCCCAGTTTCCAAATCTGTGGAAGTAACAATTACGTTTCCTTCATCTCCCATCTGCCTTAATCTCTCTCTCAAAGATGCTTCATTTTCTACATGGAGAGGAGATTGCATTGGTGAATATTCTTCTACATGAGAAGATGATCCCTGTTCCAATTTCTATCTTTTGGGAGCACTGGTAGTAGGTGGACATTCTGATCTTTGCCTTCTTTGAGGGGGAACCTGTTGTATATTTTGAATCACAATGTACACTACCCTCTTTTTCACAGTGTACTATCCTAGAGCAACTACATTCCTATTGTTTATTCTTCTCTGCACTTCTATAGCTCTGTCTGGATAGGTTTGGGCATATGTAGCCTTTTTCTCATTCAATGTTTGCATGATTGTAGCATAATTGTTCATCACCACTTGCATTTTAGCTCCCCAATATTTCTTATCTTTTAAAGGATCATAAGCAGAGTCAAAAGCATTGATGAATTCCAAAACTTTTCTAAATACTATCCATTTTTCTTTCATGACTTCCTACTCCTACAAAGAGAAAACATTTCTGATAATATCCTTAGGAAAATATACTTGTTATACCATATGAGTAGCTTTTATTCTCACTCTCAAGAGTTCATAAAATCCTTCTGGATCAATATATCTGGCATAAAAATTTTCCATATTGTATCTACTCAAAAATAAGTTGAGGTGCTTCCATCCCTTTTTAACAAAAACAAAATCATGGGCCATAGTGACTACTAGGAGAAAGGTACACCTCTTAGTCATCTCCCCCTCTTCTATAGTTCCAATTTGCCATAATAGTTCAACTATCCCTATCTTCAAAGGCACATGGAATGGTAGCACATGAGGCTTTCCCAAAAAGCCATATGCTCTTATTACTGTTGAAACATTATAGGGAATTATATTCCCCAATTATGACTAACCAATAGCCCTTTTGCATGGTCCTTAGGTCTGACCAATTCTAACAGTGCTTGTGGAATTCTAGGGTTGTCTCCTCTCAAAAGAAATCTAAGCTTTGATGCAAAATATCTATCAAACCTTACGTAACTAGCATCATTAACCTCTCAGGTCATATCCACACTCCATAACTAAACTAGATTCCTTTCTCCATCCCTAGTCATTTCTAGGTCCATTCCCTTGGAGAAGAAGGTATATCCCTTATATAAGCATACATACATGAGCAACAAATATAAGCAGAAAGTTTTGTCTACTTTTCCCCGGGCTATCCCCACCAAACCATTGTGAATTTCTTTTGCAAGAAAAGTAGCAAAATCCAAAATAGTGCTCATCCCAAATTGAAGAGTTTGAGCCATAATAAAAACAATTCAGCCTAGGCTTTTCTCAACTTCATCTATTCCAAAAATCTTGCAAAGAGAAAAATACAATGCCTGAGCCCTAAGGTTAAAATGTCTTCTCAATAATGGCTCGGGTGTGCTAGCAGTAATCACAGACAAAGTACCAACTTTAGCAGCATGATCCTACGATGGCCCTATCGTCAAGTACATTCTTTGTGCATCATATCTTGCTTGCAAATCATCCATATCAATGATTTCATGCATAGCGTGGTTAGGGTTGAGGTTCAAAACCTCACTAATCAGTTCAGGGCAAACCCTAAAAAGATTCACACCAGAATGATTCTTCACCCACCTTGTGATAGGATCATATTTCTTAGCTAGGTCATTCAATAGATCATTGTCAAAGAAAATTGTAGGGACTTTTAGTTTTCCAATGTTGAATTCCTAGACATTTCTCATGGGGGTATCTAAATTCCTTTTTGAGAACCATTTTTTGAATAATTGTAGACCTCCCATAAATACTTGGGCATCTCTTACCCAATTTACCCTATCATAGAAACCCTCAGCTACAACTACCCTAGGGTTCTTAAGAATGAGCTCCCTTCCTTTAGTTATTTCATTCACTAATAAGTGAAATTGTTCCAAGAAATTGTCATGCACAGCGCTTTTTAAGTAATCAGTTTTCCTAGAAAATTCCTTTCATGGAGGCATTCTTTAAAAAAAAAAATTTCCCAACAACAAATTCTTGATTTTTTTGATGGTTACAGATATCTTACCTACTAAAATCACCCTTCTTCTTTTGAACTTTCTCTACATATTTGTTGAAACCCTCACAAAATTTTGTGCCCTAGCTCTAGAAATCCTTTCACTCTGAGAAAATTTGCAATTGTGTGGCTCAGTAATGGTGAATTTTCATGTTATATTCATGCATTAAGGTCATGTGAAAGAACTCTGAATCATATTAATTTTTGTAGCCATTAATTTCATGTTGTGCTTCAACTATGAATTTCACACGTTGATCCTATGATGATCAGACAACTTTATTTGAAAAAAAAAGCTTTGATGTCTTTAGAGTCCCCTACCACGTGTCAAAAGGGTGCTTGCCCTCATTACTTAAAAATCATGCGACTTTCTTCATTGATCTTACCCAGATTGAAGGTGAGCCAAAATCTTTTTCTTTGATGGTGCACTTAGCTAGTCTAACCAATAGAATATCACCTTTTTATCAATGTGCTCTGACAAATTTGACTGCAACATTTAGAGTTTTCGTGCCCATGACCTCACCATTTCCAACTCAGCATACCTGTCATATTCCACCAATGAGCACACTTTATTTCATCAAATCTTTACAGCCTGGCATGACTCAGCATTCCTCTCAAGGCTTGGTCTCACTTTGCCATGTGTCACAAAGGTGCTTGCCCACATTACTTAAAAATCAAGCAGTTCCTTAATGTGGGAAAGCACTGACCATGGATCTTACTTGAATCTATGGTGATCAAAATCTTGCATGATTATAATATCTAGTCAGCTATTCGAACCAATGAGACACTTCCTCTATATTCTAGCTCACCTGACAAGTACCATGAAAGACAAGTTGTTATTACCTTCTGAGAAAGGCAGGCCCATGATGTCATACTATGCCATGCATTGCATTGGTGTGTCCCTACAATGTATAACTTTCATGCATTTTTTTATTGGGGGCATGCGCTAGCCCTTGATTCTTGTGAGATCAACAATTGCAAAACCTAAACTGTAAAGTGATACCTTCATTAAAGAACCAACCAATGAAATTGTAGAAATTTTTTAAAACATGCATGAGAGTACTGACAACTTTGCAAAAAGGTCTGACAAGCTCTAACAACCATGAACTTTTGTGGTGCACTGAGGTTTGAACGTCAGAAGGGGCTAAGTGTCATCAAAGCACATGCCCACATTGTTTAAAAATCTTGCATCTTCTTATTATGGGAATGCGATACCCGTTGATCTAATCAAGATCAATGGTCACACAACATCTATGTTACATAGGACCTTTTCTCAATAAAATAATCGAGCCAGATGCAAACAAAGCACAGTTAATAAAGGTTTAAACAATATTTTAATGAAATTATGCTTGCATAAGCCCGACATTAGAGTAAAAGAGTCCCACCTAAAAATTTGAAAAAGCATTCTCAAAAGGATTTTCAAAAACTAGGGTAAAATAAGATAAGCCATTAGGGTTTTGGTGAAATTTATGTAGGGTTTCAACCTAACTTCAAAATTTTAATTCATAATTTTAGGTTTTTTTCACGTCTAAGTGCACAAGACAGGAATGGACAGGAATGGTGAAAAACTAGGCCAAGAGATGGTACTAGCTGAAACCAGAGGAATGAGGGTTACAATCGCTCCCGTGATCAAAAATTTGGAGATCATAGAGGAAGAGGTAGAGGATGTGGACAAGGTTCAAGAAGAGGAGGCTTCTATGGTACCTATTTTCATTGTAATGAAGAAGGTCATTATGCCTTTGAATGCCCTCAATGCCAAGGAATGATAAATAGGAGAGTTGATGGTCAAGAAAGAGTTGTTTATGTGGATGATGGTGCATAGTCATTACATTTAGAGGATGGAAACATAGGAGAGGTTCTAGTTAATGAAAGGGTCTTACTTAGTGGTGAGACTGAACTTGGACAAACCAGGAGTTTGTTTCATACCAAGTGCAAGTGTGAGGGTAAATGTTGTGTTGTGATTATTGATGGTGGAAGCACTAAAAATTTGGTGTCAAAGGAGATGGTCTCAAAGCTAAAGCTCAAGAGGGAGAAACACCCCCAACCCTATTGGATTGCTTGGGTGTAGAATGATCATAAGGTCATGATTAGTGAGCAATGTCTGGTAAAGTTCAAGATTGGGAGTTACCATGATGAAGTTCTTTGTGACATCATTCCAATGGATGCCTTCCATTTATTGTTAAGAAGGTCGTGGAAGTTTGATAGGCATGCTATACATGATGGTTATACAAATACATACTCTCTAACAAAGGATGGAGTTCACCACAAATTGAATCCCTTGATAAAGGAGGGTAAAAGGGTATGCAGTAGTGCTAGGGTATGTCTTGTTGATGGAAGAAAATTTCTAGATGGCATGAAACATCAGCATATGTGTTATGGTTTGATTAATTGAAAATATAAGGAAGGTAGTAGTGAAGTTCTTCTTTAATTTTTAGGTCTTTTAAGTGAGTATGGAGATGTCATCTCTGATAATGTTCTAGAAGTGTTGTTGCCAGTAAGGCAAATCAGTCATCAAATAGATTTAGTCCCTAGAGCTATTTTTCCTAACAAGGTTGCTCATAGGATGACTTTATTGAGACTAAGGAGTTAAACAAACAAGTTTAGGAGTTGTTGAGGAAAGGTTTGATTTAAGAGAGCTTGAGTCCATGTGTAGTACCTACAGTGTTGGCACCAAAGAAAGATGGATAGTGTTGAATGTGTATAAAATCTCTGGCTATAAATAGAATAACCATCAAGTATCAGTTTCCTTTGCCAAGAATGGATGATCTTATGGATTGTTTGAGTGGAGCTCAGTACTTCACAAAGATAGATCTCAAGAGTGACTATCACTAGATATGGATACGAGAAGGAGATGAGTGGAAGACTACATTCAAGACCAAGGAGTGTCTATATGAATGGTTAGTCATACCCTTTGGACTAACCAATGCACCAAGCACCTTCATGCAACTTATGAATGTGGTACTAAAGATGTTTTTTGGAAAATTTGTTATTGTCTATCTAGATGATATTTTGATTTTTCAGTAGATCATTGGATGAACATTTATTGCACATTCATAGTGTCCTTGAAAGGTTGAGAGAAGAGAAATTGTTGATTAATTTGAAGAAGTGCAGCTTTGTTAAAAGGGAGTTAGTCTATTTGGGGTTTTTTGTATGAGATGAGTGTCTCAAAATGGACCCAAAGAAGGTAAAGGTCATCTTGGAATGGCCTACTCCAAGGTCTGCCACTGAAGTGAGGTCATTCCATGGTCTGGCTAGTTTTTACAGGAAGTTCGTTAGGAATTTTAGTAGTATATGTGCACCCCTACCTAAAATAATGAGGGGGGATAGAAAAGAGTTCAAGTGGACTACAAGAGTTGCAAGGAGTTTTGAATTGCTGAAGAAGAGGTGACAAAGTAACCTGTGTTGGCACTCTTGATTTCAACAAGGTATTCCATGTGGATTGTAATGCTAGTGGCAGTGCTATTGGGGTTGTATTGAGCCAAGAAGGTAAACCTATTGCCTATTTTAGTGAAAAATTGAATTTACAAAGAAGAAGTATTTTGTGTATGACTAGGAGTTCTATGCAATAGTTCAAGCCTTAAAGAAATGGTGGCATTATTTGTTGCCAAAAGAATTTGTCTTGTAACTAATCACCAAGTATTGTTGCACCTAAATAGCCAAGGTAAATTGAATTAGAGACATTTGAAATGGGTAGATTCCATGCAAAGCTATACATTTGTATTGAAACATAGAAGTTGAAGGTCTAATTGGGTTGTAGATGCATTAAGTAGGAGATAGTTGTTGCTGACAGTAATACAGGTTGAAGTGGTTGGGTTCGATGAACTCAAGAATCTATACCCAAAGGATCTTGACTTTGCAAAGGCTTGGAAGGCTTGTAAAAAACCTATTACTCTAGATAGGACCAAGTTGCCTGGTTACTTGATTCATGATGGTATGTTTTTCAAGGGAAGTCAATTGTGTATCCCAAGGAGGTCAATGAGGAAGAACTTAATCAAGGAGAAACATAGTGGAGGGATGGCAAGACACCTTGGTTGAGATAAGAGCATTGCCATTATTAGAGAACATTATTTTTTGCCTCAATTTTCATAAGATGTGGAGAAGTTTGTGCAGAGTTGTCAAGTATTTCAAACATCCAAAGGATTTAGTCACAATACTGGACTCTATCAGCCATTGCCTATTCCATCAAATCCTTGAGAGGACATAAGTATGGATTTTGTTCTTGGATTTCTAAGACACAAAGGGGTAATGACTCAATATTTGTGGTGGTTGATAGGTTCTCCAAGATGGCACATTTCATTCCATGCCACAAGACTCATGATACAATACATATTACAGATTTATTTTCCAAGAGGTGGTGAGGCTACATGGTCTCCTAAAAATTATTGTTTTTGATAGAGATGCTAAATTTGTGGGGTATTTCTAGATGACTTTGTGGAAGAAGTTGAAGATAGAATTGAAGTTCAGTTTTGCACATCATCCACAAACTAATGGACAAATAGAAGTAGTGAATAGGAGTCTAGAAAATTTGCTAAGGTGTTTAGTAGGAGATAAGCCCAAGGGATGGGATTTGATTCTACCACAAGCAGAATTTTTTTACAATAATTCTATAAATAGGAGTACTGGTAGATCACCATTCCAAATTATGTATGAGAGTAGTCCAAGGACTACACCAGATCTGGGGAAGATGGAGCAAGGGGAGAGGACAAGTGCTGAGGCAAAAAAGTTTGTTGAACATGTCAAGAACCTACATAAGGAGGTACATGCACATATTACTAAGATGAACCTACAGTATAAGGCTAGGGCAGATCAAAAGAGAGACATAAGGAGTTCCAACTTTGGGATCTAGTTATGGTATACTTGAGGAAGGAATGATTTCTAGTGGATACCTACAACAAGATGAAGATGAAGAAATTTGGCTGCTACAAAATTTTGAAGAAATATGATTTAGGGAATGCATATGAGGTGGAGTTGTGATGCAAGAGCATCCTGGTTTGCCTTGTTATCCTACTTATTTTTGTTCATTCTACAATTGGTGCCGAGTTACTGTAACACTCTTCATGTGTCAAGTTACTATAGCACTCTTCATGTGTTGAGTTATTGTAGCATTCCTTCATGTGCTAAGTTATTGTAACACTCTTCATGGGCTAAGTTACTGTAGCATTCCTTCATGTGCTGAGTTACTGCAGCACTCTTCATGTGCCAAGTTACTATAGCATTCCTTCATGTGCCGAGTTACCCAATGTATGCCGAGTGCTAGTTTTGGAAAGGTTTCTTTTGTCGAGTAATCTATGTCTGGTTCCTATTTGGGCTGAATTTCCTTGCATTTAATTTTGATATATGTAGTTATATTTGTTGAGAGCCAACTTGTGGCTTCTCTATGTTCTAGAATGTTTTGTAAGCCATTTTGGCAAGTATATATAGAGTGTTTAGGCTTAGATTTAGGAAAGTTTTTGGGGAGAAGAAGTTTTTGGAAGAAGATTAGAGAGTAGAACTAAAAGTGTGAATTTCCACTTGGATCTTTGAATGTGAATGTATTTGTAATTGGTCATAACCTAGAAGGCCTTACAGCTAGGCATGTATGAAGATATCTTGATGAATCAATAAAAGTAATTCACTCTTCTTCCTCCTTTGGTTGTTCTTCTTTGTGTTCGTTTCTATTGTGTTAACTCTTGTAGGGTGGTTTGGATAGCTAGGTGAGCCTTTGGCCCTAATTATTCATCCTCTTGCCTATGTGAGTTGGTATCAAAGCATGAGGTTCATCCTTGTGGAGATTGGATCATGTGAAGACCTGATTTGGATTTGGTTGTAGGGTGGTGGATCTATGAATTTGACCTATAACTTGTAGAGGGTTACGATCTTGCAGGAACCTAATTTGTGAAGATGATTCATGGTAAAGGAAATAATGTTGATAATGTTATATTGGATCAGTTGAGACAAATTGCAGCCAGATTAGATGATGCAGAGATAGCCCAGAGGAGAAGAGCGCATCTTGAAGATGTTAGTGATGATGAAGTAGAAGCACCAAACCATAATCCAGAACCTGAAGAAGATCAAGATGAGGAAAGATTGTTGCGAGTATTTTCTAAGGAAAATTCAAAACTTGTTTTAGAAGTTGTTCCTTATGATGGAGAATTGGATACCAATGTTGTGCTAGATTGGATCTCTGATATGGAGAAGTTCTTTGAGTATGAAAATACTCCTGATAATAGAAAGGTGAAGATTGCAGTCACTAGGCTAAAAGGCCCTACATCACTATGGTGAGAGCACTTGCAAATTGATAGACAAAGGAGAGGAAAGGAGAAGATTAGAACTTGGCTAAAGATGGTGAACGATGTAAAGAACAAATTCCTTCCTGCTGATTAAAAGTTAGCTTGTTGAGAAAGATGCAAATTTTGAAACAAAAGGACATGACTATAAAATAATATACTGAGGAATTCTATAAATTGGACATCAGATCTAGACATGTGGATGATGATTTCAAGAAAATTGCAAGGTACATTAATGGATTGAGATCTAGAATACAAGATGAAATAAGTTTTGTGAAGCTAGAAAGTGTAGAAGAAGCATATCAATATGCCTTGAAAGCTGAGGAGATCTTGACAAAGAAGCATGAACAAAGACGGAGAGGTAGAGGTGGTAGATTCTAGAGAGGCAGAGGTAAATCTTATGGAGAAAGTGGTAGATCTAACAGTTCTATGTAGGATAAAGAAAAATCTGAATGGAAAAGTGGTAATTCTTACTGAGGAGGCACTAATTCTTACCGAGGAAGAGGTAATTATTATTCTAGGGGTGGATTTCATGGTAACTATTTTAGATGTGGCAAAGAAGGGCATAGATCCTTTGAATGTAGATCTTCTGAAGGTGGGCAGAATAATAGAAATGCTATGATTCAAGAAGACATTGAGAGTTCACCAAGTGGGCCTGAGGCTAGAGAAAATTTGATGGTGAGAAGAACCTTATGTAATAAGGGAGGTGATGAGGAACCTATTTTATGGAGAAGTCTTTTCAAGACAAGATGTAAGATGGCTGGAAAATGCTGTAAAGTGATCATTGACAGTGGAAGTTCTACAAATCTAGCATTAGAAGAGCTAGTTAGAAAGTTGTAGTTGCAGAGGCTGAAACATTCCAAACCTTATCATGTTTCATGGATCAAAGATGAGCATAAGATATTGGTAAGTGAGCAATGCCTTGTAAAGTTCAAAATTGGACATTACTTTGATGAAGTTTTGTGTGATATTATGCCCATGGATTGTTGTCATATTTTGTTGGGTAGACCTTGGCAATATGATAGATATGATGTACATGATGGAAGATTGAATCAATATACTCTTTGGGTAAATGGGAAGAAACAAACATTGTTTCCTTTGATTGAAAGTCCAGATGAGGTTAATTGTACTGCTATAAAAATTTGCTTGCTTAATGGGAAACAATTTGAAAAGGAAATGAAAAAAATCAAGTCTATTTTGCTATAATTCCAAGAAAATTGAGTTTTGTCAATCGAGACCGGATGCAAGAAAATAGTGTTAATCGAGTGCTAGTCAATAGTAACCAAATGGCAGATGGTAGTATTGACCGAGTGCAAGAAGAAATTGCAGAGTTGTTGAATGAGTATAAAGAAATTATTACTAATAATATTCTTGACGGTTTACCTCTAGTAAGAAGTATAAGTCATTGTATGAATCTGATCCTTGGAGCTAGTTTGCCAAACAAAGCACCATATAGATTGACACCTGCAAAGAATGAAGAACTTAACAGACAAGTGCATGAGTTGTTGCAGAAAGGTTTGATCAGAGAAAGCTTGAGTCTATGTGATGTACCTGTTGTATTGGCACCTAAAAAGAATGGAGAATGGAGAATGTGCACCAATTCCAAAGCCATTAACAAGATAACAGTGAAATATAGGTTTCCTATGCCAAGGATGGAGGACATAATGGATTGTTTAAGTGGAGCAAAGTATTTTACCAAGATTGATTTGAAGATTGGCTATCATTAGATCAAAATCAGAGAAGGTGATGAATGGAACACTGCTTTCAAGACAAAAGATAGTTTGTATGAATGGTTGGTTATGCCTTTTAGTTTGACTAATTCACCTAGTACTTTCATGAGGTTGATGAATGAAGTTCTGAAAAGATTCTTGGGTAAATTTTTGATTGTTTATTTGGATGATATTCTAATATTTAGCAAGACTAAGGAAGAACATCTTGAGCATATTAGACAAGTATTGCAAAGGTTGAAAGAGGGAAAGTTATTGATTAATCTAAAAAAGTGTTATTTTATGCAAGAGGAGATTGTGTATTTGGGATTTGCGATTTCAGCTGATGGTTTGAAGATGGATCCTAAGAAGGTTAAAGCAATTTTGGAATGGCCTACACCTAAGAATGTGAGTGAGGTAAGATCATTTCATGGTTTGGCAAGTTTTTACAGAAAGTTTATAAAGAATTTCAGTGCTATTTGTAATGTTATGACTGAAACAATGAGGGGAGATAAAAAGGAATTCAAGTGGACACATGGAGCTGATAAGAGTTTTGAGACTTTGAAACAAAAGGTTGTTGAATTACCTGTAATAGCTTTACGTAATTTTAAGAAAGTATTTCAAGTTGAATGTGATGTAAGTGGTAATGCAATAGGAGCTGTATTAAGTCAAGAAGGTAAGCCTGTTTCTTTCTTTAGTGAAAATTTGAATGATGCTAAAAGGAAATATTCTGTGTATGATCAAAAAATTGATGCCATTGTTCAAGCATTAAAGAAATGGAGACATTATTTGATGTCTAAGGAGTTTGTGTTGTATACTGATCATAAATCTTTACAATACTTGGGAAGTCAACATAAATTGAATCAAAAACATATGAAGTGGGTTGAGTATTTGCAGAGTTTTACATTTGTGATCAAGCACAAGAGTGGAGTTACTAACAAAGTTGTTGATGCATTGAGTAGAAGACGTTCTTTGTTGACTGAAATGAAGGTTAAAGTTCTTGGTTTTGATGAAATGAAAGAATTGTATAATGTTAATCCTAATTTTTTTAAGGCATGGAGAGAGTGCAGAGCACCAAATCTAACAGATCACATAAGTATGATGAGTATTTCATTCAAGAAGGTATGTTGTTCAAAGGCATCCAATTTTGTATTCCTAGAAGTCCTATGAGGTTGAATTTGATTAAGGAAAAGCATAGTGGTGGATTAGCTGGACATTTTGGAATTGATAAAACATTGAGTTTGTTGAAAGAGAAGTATTATTGGCCACAAATGTATAAGAATGTTCAAAAATTTGTAAAGAGTTGTGGAGTTTGTCAAGTTGTAAAGGGAGTGAGTCAAAATACTGGTTTGTATACACCTATTACTGTTTCTAAGAAACCTTGGACTGACATTAGTATGGATTTTTTTCTTGGATTGCCTAAAATAGTGAAAGGGTATGATTGCATATTTGTTGTAGTGGATGGATTTTCTAAGATGGCTTATTTTATACCATGTAAGAAGACATCAGATGTTGAGTGTGTTGTTGAACTTTTCTTTAAAGAGATTGTGAGATTGCATGGATTACCAAGAAGCATTATTTCAGATAGAGATAGTAAGTTTGTTGGTTATTTTTGGAAGACTTTGTGGAAAAAGATGGGTACTGAGCTGAAGTTTAGTTCTACATTCCATCTACAAATAGATGGATAGACAGAGGTTGTGAATAGAAGTTTGGAAAATTTGTTGAGATGTTTAGTTGGGAATAAGCCAAGTAATTGGGAGATGGTATTGGCACAAGCTGAATTTGCATATAACAATTCTGTGAATAGGAGTATAGGGAAGACATCTTTTGAGATTGTTACTAGAATGCATCCTAGAGGTATATTAGATTTGAGAGATGTTGCTGGTGAAGAAAATAAAAGTGTTGTAAGAGAAGAATTTTCTAATTTTATGGAGTCCTTGCATAAGGAAGTGAAGTTGAGGTTGGAACAAAGCAATCCGAAGTATAAGGAGAATGTTTATCAGTCTAGAAGACACCGTGATTTTCAAGTTGGTGATGAGGTGATGGTTCATCTAAAGAAAGGAAGATTCCCGGTTGGAACATACAATAAGATGAAGATGAAGAAATTTGGACCTTGTAAGATCTTGAAGAAGTTTGACAGTGGTAATGCTTATGAAGTTGAGTTACCTGATGACATGGATATATCTCCTATATTCAATATTGCTGATTTGTATAAGTATCATAAGCCAGATGATGAAGTTGTTGTATTAGAAGATTATCCTAAGAAGCAGATTCAAGAAGTTGAACAAATATTGGATCAGAGAGTTGGCAGGAGAACAAGAGGAAAAGATTACTATGAATATTTGGCAAAGTGGAAGAAAAGGCATATTGAAGATGCTTCATGGATTTTGCAATCTGAGTTGGATTCCACTTAGATTGTGACATCTCAATGATTCAAGAGAATCATCTCTTTCAACCCTAGTTGTCTGAAGCAAGAGCATCCTGAGTTGCCTTGTTATTCTACTCATTTTTTTCATTCTACAGTTGGTGCCAAGTTACTATAGCACTCTTTATGTGTCGAGTTACTATAGCACTCTTCATGTGCCGAGCTACAATAGCACTCTTCATGTGTTGAGTTACTATAGCATTCCTTCATGTGTTGAGTTACTATAACACTCTTCATGGGCCGAGTTACTGTAGCATTCCTTTATGTGCTGAGTTAGTATAGCACTCTTCATATGCCGAGTTACTGTAGCATTCCTTCATGTTGAGTTACCCAATGTATGTTGAGTGCCAGTTTTGGAAAGGTTTCTTTTGTTGAGTAATCTGTGTCTGGTTCCTATTTGGGCTGACTTTGCTCACATTTAGTTTTGGTATAGGTAGTTATATTTGCTGAGAGCCGACTTGTGGCTTCTCTATGTTCTAGAATGTTCTGTAATCTAGTTTGGCAAGTATATATAGAGTGTTTAGGCTTAGATTTGGGCAAGTTTTTGGGGAGAAGAAGTTTTTGGAAGAAGATTAGATGGCAAAACTGAAAGTGTGAATTTGCAATTGGATCTTTGAATGTGAATGTATTTATAATTAGTTGTAACCCAGAAGGCCTTATAGCTGGGCATGTATGAAGATATCTTGATGAATCAATAAAAGTAATTCACTCTTCTTCCTCCATGATTGTTGTTCTTTGTGTTTTTTTCCATTGTTTTAACTCTTACAGGGTGGTTTGGATAGTTGGGTGAGCCTTTGGCCCTAGTTATTCATCCTCTTGCCTGTGTCAAGTTGTTGAACGGGATTCACATTTCTCCTATTTTCAATATTGTAGACTTAATAGAATATCATGATGATGGTGTAGATGAGGAGTTGATGCTGGAGCCATGTCCAATTCCTACTTCTAAGAACGAAGAGATAGAAGAATTTCTAGATAGTCGTGTAGGCTAGAGTACCAAAAATAGGCAATATGAAGAATACCTAGTAAAGTGGAAAGGATGACCACTAGAAGATTCAACTTGGATATCTGCAATGGAGGTTGCCCATTTGGGTTTTCCTCTACCATCTATAAAGTGATACGGTCACTTTTCAATCTACCATGGGTGTTTGATGCAGGAGCGTCTAGTGGTGTAAGGGCAATCCTATATCACCCAAAAATATGCTTAGTGTTAGTTTCTATTTAATATGATTTCATTTTTGGATACCCATTCAGGTCAAATAAAGATTCCAACTCTCATAGTTCCACTATTGGTTTTCTAGGTTGAGTTTTTGAGAACCTTGGAATACGTGCCAATGTAGAAAATAAGTTATTTTGTAATTGAGCCATAATTATAATGAGTTAGAGGGTGTAAATTGGAGGGATGATTATAACTATAATTTAAAGCACTCCAAAAAAAGAATCAGGCCAAAAGGTTTTACGATTTGAAAGTTATTACAGTTTTAAGTTGCCTGGAGACCTCCTAAGAGCACTTTGAAGTTGGATTTGAGGCACTAAACAGCCTTGTACAGGAACAAAAAATGACAAGCAATAAAATTTGGTCCATAGGGCTATAGAGTTCTTGGAGAGCTTTCCAAAAATGTAAACAGTTTGTCAATCAGAGTCCCGGATCAAAAGTTATGCCTCCTAGAAGATAGACTATCATTTCTGGATTCTTCTAATTTTACACTAACTTTTGACGGGTTTTCTAGAACCTTTTATTTTGGTGGTGGATGCCAAATGTAATATTTTAAAATATATTCCTAACCCTAAACCTAATGGGGTTTTACTTAAGGACATTTCTGGCAATGTAAAGGCAGTCTTTGGTGGAGTTTGCGAGGAGGTACTAGACGGTTTTTCTCCAGGATCAAACAACATTGTAAGCCCATAGGGCATGTCTTTGGGTCTGTTTTCATTGTACTGAATGTAATCATAGATGAATTCTAATAATAATATTCCCTTTTGTCCTATTGTGTTCTTTTTCTTTTTGGGTTGTGCCCTCATCACACTAGAATTATGATCCACTGAACATAATAAAAGGAAGACTTATTGCCAATGCAAACTCTACAAATAGATATCAACATCAAGAGATGTCATTGATAAAAAAGCTAAAAAATCTAGATTCGTGGGATGAGGTTAAGAAAGAGATGGAGAAACATGAAATAGAGAACAATATTTCAATGCAAGAATTGTCATCCCAAATTACGACATTGCACATATCAGAGTCACACAAATCAAATCCTTTGACATACTTAAATTTCTATAAGAAAGCATCTCAACCTTCTAAGAGTTCTATGTCGAAAGCAATTAAAGAGGCATGCAAATCTGAATTATGGTGTCAAACCAAGATGACTAATTTTTTGAAAATGAGGCAAAATGTGGGTGAACCAAAGACCTCAGCAGGTGTTGAGGAAATTGAGGAGGATGAAATTTTTAGCAATTATTGGAATAAAGAGTATCCAAATGTACTATATGAATTTGGCAGTTGCAGTGACAGTGATAGTCAAAGATAGAAGGACCTCAAGTCTGTTAAAGTAAATAATTATTTATTCTTTTACTTAAGTGTACTTAGGTTAATGCATTTAGTTAATAGTTGTAGTTGATGAGTTGTTGACAACACGGGAGTTTGTTTCTACCTATGCCATACTTATCTCCTCACCTTGATTGAGGATATTCCACCTTTTGTGGATGTATGCTTAGTTGTCAACCTTATCTTCTAGCTCTTTCTAGCTTGTTCTACAAGCTTTCATGAGGCATTTATATATTAGGCTCTTTCATTGTATTTTCACAACTCAACTCATTTTGTAAATATATTTTTCTTATTTGCAATATCTTCTCTCAAGTTTGTTTAGTGTTTTTCCAAGCTTCACATCTTCCTTCTTTGGTTTCCCTTTGACAAGTTATTTGTAGGTAGGTGATCTTGGTGAGCTATGAAGTTGGCTTTCATAAACTTCTAAATGGTATCAGAGTCTCCCTATTGCTTCTTGTTCGAAAGTTTTTTGAAGTCGCGATTCGGAGACACGAACCCTAGTTTTTTTGTGCTTTTTTCTTCAATCCGAGTGAAGAGAATTTTTTTGAAGCATTTTGGGCCTAAAAAAACCCTACCATTGAGTTTAGAAGGCCTATTACAGTCAAAATTCATATAAATTTTTTCGATTTTGGTGACAGGAGCTTCGGGAGGCAAAAAAAATTTGGTTGCAGCTTGCTGTATAGATTGTACGGACATGCGATTTCAAAAAAATTAAAATTAAAATAGTTTTTAGGTGCACAACCCAGTAGCCACCACTGCACCACCACAACCCTACCAGTGCATAGCTCACAAGTGGCCACAGCCGGCCACACCACTGCAGCATCAATGAGGCCCAACCGCCATCGGTGGGCCTCCCACCATCCACCACGGCCTGGAAACAACCCCTATTACAGACACCTTCGCTCAACTGTAGTGCCACCTCTACTGAGTTCCACCACTATGCCCACTCATTGAATAGTCAACAACCCATGTGTTTTTTATAGCATAGTTGGCACATTTTTCGGTGAACATGTGGCACGGGTGCCACGTTGGCATCTGCCATGTGGACCCTACCATGTCAGCCTCCTGCCACGTGGCTTTTTTTCTTCTGACAATCAACAAGCCATCAATTTTAATCAAGCAATTGTTGATGTCAGCATGACATCACCTTGCATCAACACCCCTACCAGCACTCTAGGTCCTTTTTTGACCTACTCACAATTTTTTGGCCATAACTTGAGCATACAGAGGTATTTTTTCGATCTGAAAGAAGTGTCAAAAAGCTAGTTTTGAGATGGAGACATTGGTTAGGTATTTTTAGGTTTTGATATAGTTTTATACCTCATTTTTGTAGTCAAAGTCCAAAGTTTTGTTTTTCACTCCGGCAAGCATATCTTTTGCATCCCATATCCTTTTTTTGAAAATGTAATATTTTTGGAAAGTTGGTTTTGTCATCTTTTCAGAAATACTATCATTTCCTTTAGATTCTGCCCCATGCTCTTTTTAGCATTTTTTGGCATTTTTTCTCTATGGTGGATATCTTGGGTGCTTCAAGTCTGAGGATCATTTTCATGGCATGGGATCTTTTGTTTTGGGCTATACTATCTTTTATATCAGCTTTTTTCTTTTTGTGATCATTGTAGCTATCATTTGTAAGAATTTTTATGTATACACACTGAGATAAAGTGTCACTCTTGTATTTTGGGTTCATGACTGTTGTTTTAAGATAGTTGTACTAGAACTATTTTATAAAGCACCATGGGGGGGATAGTTGTTTTCCGCTTTTGTGCCCTCTTCCTTTTTTTTGCCCCATGCAGAGTCGATGTGATTGTGTCTTTATAAGTGTTTGTACCTCTTCCACTCTCTCATCATTCTTAGTTCTTTTTGCAGAGGATATTGGCCCATTTTCTTAGTTTCCTATCATCTCACCCCGTCTGCATTAAGGGGGGGTTATTTTGTTGTTCTAATGCTTCTGTGGTTTGATGGTTTGATAATGTGAGCTATGCATTTAGTGGTTGATCCTATATACTAGGCAATTGCAGTGGTTGGCTACCTATGCATTTCAGTGAGATGGATCATCTACCATATAGACACACTTGGTTCATGTCTTCTTCTTCCATGAAGGTTCTTCAGAATAGCAATTTCTTTTTGATGACAGAATTTGTGGCTTCTTCATGCTTTAGTGATGCTCTTCATGATCTTCTCTTGTTCCTATTTTATGGGAGATTCCTCTAGTTGAAGGCTTCTTCAGTCCTTCACTAGATTTTCTTACCTCTTTTCAAGGGAGGGCTTTTCCCATGAGGTTTTCCCTCTTTCCCTATTTTTAGAGGTTGTATTTCTTTACATTGTACATGGGTACTTAACATGGCCTTATTGCAAAGACCCATTCTACATTTCATCTTAGTTTTTGTGAGCTTAAGGCATTCCCCTAAGTTGCACTTAAGAGTGGGTATTAGAAAAAATAATTATTTATTAATTATTTATTTTTTACTTAAGTTTACTTAGGTTAATGCATTTAGTTAACAGTTATAGTTGTTGAGTTGTTGACAACATGAGATTTTGTTCCTGCCTAAGTCATACTTATCTCCTCACCTTGATCGAGGATATTCCACCTTTTGTGGATGTATGCTTAGTTGTCAACCTTATCTTCTAGCTCTTTCCAGCTTGGTGTACAAGCTTTTATGAGGCCTTTATATATCAGGCTCTCTCATTGTATTTTTACAACTTAGCTGATTTTGTAAATACATTTTCTTGTTTGCAATATCTACTCTCTCAAGTCTATTTAGTGTTTTTCCAAGCTCCACCTATTCCTTCTTTGATTTCCCTTCGACAGTTTATTTGCATGCAGGTGATCTTGGTGAGCTGTGAAGTTGGCTTTCATCAACTTCTACAAACTCTGATGGAGACATTCAAGGTATTCAAGATTCTGGGTCAACCAAGGGTAGGCATATTGTTAATCTTCAAATGAGTGATTCTATTAAAAAAATGTATAATAAAGGGGCAACTATGATTAAAAAAATGGGTGATGTGGGTATAACACCCATTGGTGCAAGTGGTGAAGGGATTTGGAATCTAGTTCTAGTACTAGACCCACCAAAAAGAGGAAGTAAACCAATCATTGGCCTCTCTGATGAGATTGAAGATGATTCATCTAAAAAGGGAAAAAAACATCACACTTCTACTTCTATAGGTCATTCTAACACAATATTTGTTAAATCTTCAAATCTAGTTGTAGTTGATCCCACTAGCACTGGCACTAGCACTAGCATGGATGAATCTTGTGCAAAAAAGAAAAAAATTATGACAATTAAAATGCAAGAAATGTCAGCAATTACTTTGTAAGAATTTTCCTTAAGGCAAAATCACCCAAGATCAAGGAACTCAGGCACAAGCACAAAATAGACCAAAAGAGTATGACTAGAATAACAATATGAGAATGAATATCTCTATCATGTCATATAAATACACACACTAGGAGTTCCTATATATAAAGGCCTCTAAGATGCATATAGAATGGTTCTAGAAAGAACTAGGAGATAAGCATGACAACTAAGCACACATCCACCAGAAGTGGATTGTCTTCCATTGTAGATAAGAGGATAAGTATGACAAGTTGTATCTTGTGTAGAGATGTTGTACACACCATGTGCTTAATAAGAGTGCTAACTCCTGCGCTGTAGACACCATGTGCATAAAAAGAGTTGCTAATTCCTATGTTGTCAACAACACAACACGTAAGAGTACGCATACTTCTAGGTGTCAAACTAATAAATAAAATAATCCATGACTGTTGAACAATGTTCCTCCCCTTGGGAATAAACAATGATAGAGGTGCATGAGATGCTTCCTCAATCTGTAGAAAGAATCCCAATAATGAATAGTGTCTTTGAAACCTGCTCAATTGTCCCTGTGTCAATACTGACAGTAGCCCTTTCTAATATTGCTGGAAAGAACAAGTGTAAATCTAGTAAGGATGGATGTAGAACCTCTCCCAAAGAACTAACTATCTCTTCAAATGATAAAGAGACCTCCTACAATTGTTGTACATAAGGATCCACAATCACATCAACCTGGTAAGACTGATCATGTAGAGAATGAATAGGAGGGTCAGAGTGAGCCCTCACAACAACTGAAGAAGGATCTTCCTCATCAAAGAGAAGATGTATATCACCAATGATGTCTCCCAAATCTTCTATGTGTGACTCCATAAACAAACCTAAAATGTCTATCAAGAAGTCATCCCCTAATGCTAGAGCTGGAAGACAAGGTGTACCCTACTATGTTGAATTGCATGTGTAGAATTTGATGAAAGCCAACTTCACAATGTGCCAAGATCACCTGTATGCAAATAGTTTGTTGAAGAGAAACCGAAGAAGGAAATAGAGCTTGGAGAAATTCAACAAAGTGAGAAAATATATTTCACAATAAGAAAATGAAATTTCTATTCGAAAAATGATATGAATTTACAATGAGTGAGACTGAATATAAAGGTCTCAAGGAAGCTTGTCGAATAAGTTGGAAAGTGTTAGAAGATAAAGTTGACAACTAAGCATATGTCCACAAAAGGTGGAATATCCTCAATCAAGGTGAGGAGATAAGTATGACTTAGATAGGAACAAACTTTTGTGTTGTCAACAACTCATCAACTACAACTAATAAATAAATGCATTAGCCTAAGTAAACTTAAGTAAAAGAATAAATAAATAATAAATAATTATTTACTCTAACACCCCCCCTTAAGTGCAACTTAGGGGAATGCCTTAAGCTCACAAACTAAGATGAAATATAGAATGGGTTCTGGCAACAAGGCCATGTTAGGTACCCATGTACAATGCAAAGAAATGCAACTTTTGAAAATGGGGAAAGAGGGAAAACCTCATGGGAAAAACCCTTCCCCAAAAAGAGGTAAGTACAAACATGCAGATTAAACATGAAGGAAGGAAGGAAGGCCTCAACAAGACCCCCCAAGGACAACTTCCACCAAAAATGACTCAAGAGACTCTCTCAAAACCATAAGTACAACCAGCCACCTATGAGAGATAGAAAAGACACCAAAGCCCCCTTAGAATAATGGAGCCCCTAGAGAAAGAATCAAACCAATGAAACTCCAATGCAGAGTAAACAAGGGAACAAAATAAGGGAACCCCTGAATGAGAGGGAAAACAAGAAAGCCTAGCTAATGTTCAAAGGAGAAAGTATGAGGATCTTGAAAGGGAATCCCCAAGGTAGGTGTGATGACATTGTCATGAATGTCCTCTATAGAATCCGCAACAGGTGCACTTGGAGGCTCGATGAATGGAGCTAGAGGATCAAGCAAAGCAAAAGAAGAATCTTGCTGAAGAGAAAAGACATCAACTAGATGTGGTGTGGAAGTCAAAATAGGGATCTCAGGAACACTACAAAGGTTCAAGTATCCTAACTGTACCACATGATGCTCTTGCGAAAGAGAAGAAGTGTGCTCTGACAATGGGGATGGTGGACCAAAGTGTGAGAAGGTGTAAAGATGGGTGGAAGGATCAACTACCCCTATAGCAATAAGACCTCCTATTGCACAATCCTGAATGAAGATTAAATCTGCAGTGAACTCAACTGTCTTCCCTGATCCACTGCGTGTACTCTGAGAAATTGAGAGAAGATTCATAGACAGAGATGGAACATACAATACATCATTGAAGGTGTCATCCTAAATGCTAACTGAACCTTTCCCATTGACTGGTAGGGCAGTGTTATTCCCCATGCAAATATGAGGAATGGGAGAAGCCTCAAGAGTAGAGAAGACACCATGAGAAGATGTCATATGGTGAGAAGCACCTGAATCTAGTATCCAAGGGACTTGGGAAGGGGATGCAATGGATGGCTGTAATGCATGACTCTTTCCAAAATCTAATGTAGAGGATGAAGATATGGAAGAAGACTAAAAGGAATACCCCTATGAGGTAGAAGACGATGGAGAAGAAATAGTGCTCTTCTGAAGAAGAGCTTGCAAATATGCAATCTATTTCTCATAGCCATCAAATCTCTTCTAAAAAAAATGTGCCTCATCATGAGATCCTTTCTAATAATAGGAACAAGTAGGAGTCTTAGTCTTATTTTTCTCCTTCTTCTTAGAAGAAGATGATGAATCAGTCGAAGGAGAATCTGATATCTGCTTTGACTTCTACTCTTGTGTATCCTTGGCAAGCAATCCATGTGATAGTGAACCTATAAGTGAATCCATCTAATTGATCTTGGACTATTTACGAGTTAACCGATCACAAAATGTCTCAAAAGATGGCATTTGATATCTGTTACCCAAGGCATCCATAGTGGAGTAGAAATTGGAAGAGAACATCTAATACTGTCCCCTCAACTTTGAGAGTATCAAAAAGATATACTCATCATCTATCTTGGTTTTCCCACATCCCTACAAAAGTGTACACAAAGATTTGAACTTCATCAAGAAGTCCTCAATGGTGGGAAAGTTGTCAGGTGTCAAAGAAGTCAACTCTGTATCAAGTTGTAATGCCTAGAATTCATTCACTATGCCAAACAAAGACTGAAATTTCATCCAAATAGCCCATGGAGTGGTCAAACCATCTAAGTGAAATAGAAGACTATCTAAGATGTTCAGTGCAATCAATCTCATGGCCTCATCCATTTTATTCATGTGTTGAAGAACCTCAAAAGGGTGCATTAGAGCAGTTTGGTTCTCATCCAAACATGACCATAAGAATCTTGACATGAGAAGCCTAGTCATTTGTGCCTTCTGGGTGTGATAGTTGTGTAGTGTGAGATGGGTCACAGATGGATCCAACATTGAGAGAAGAAGATGAAAGAAAAAGGGTCTTATTCTAAATTAAATTGTAGAAAAGAAAATACCCCCACACACACACAACTAATAAAGATATCCCTCAAATACCAAAGAAAACAACTATAGAAAGCACAAAAACTGAGAAAAGAACCTACATTTTGGATGCAAAGAGGGAGGAAACTAAAACCTCTACTTCAACACTAAAAATAGGAGCTCAATATTACTCCAAATTGATTCTAGATCTGGAAAGTAGACAATAAATCACACGCTTTTAAAAAAATAGCACTGAAATATGTGTCCATATGAGCTCGAATGAAGCCTTTGAAGGTGCAAAAAATGAGATTTTTGAGTTGTAGAAAAATTGAGGAATAGAGATGTCAAACTTCTTGCACCAATGTCTAGATCACAAAATTCCACCCCAAAACAAAAGAAAATGCTCAAAAAAATGAGTCTGTACGAGGGAGATATCACTGTTTAAAAATCACCTCTATAGTTATTTTTTCGAAATCACCACTATCGCACCTCCAAAAAATAAAGGAAAAAGCCCAAAAAATGTCAAATCTATTATGTCAAACCCTCTTTCTCCTTTTTCTCCAAATATTGAAAAAATGTTCTTCCTCCTGATTGAAGAAAGAATCACAAACAAACTAGGGTTTGTGTCTTTGAATCACAGCTTCAAAAATTCTTCAACCAAGAAGTAGTAGGGAGGCTCTGATACAATGTAGAAGTTGATAAAATCTAACTTCATAGTGTGCCAAGATCACCTGTATACAAATAGCTTGCTAAAGAGAAACTAAAGAAGAAGGAACAAGAGCTTGGAGCAATTCAACAAAGTGAGAAAAGATATTTCACAATAAGAAAATGAAATTGCTATGTGAAAAATGATATGAATTTACAATGAGTGAGACTGAATATAAAGGCCTCAAGGAAGCTTGTAGAACAAGCTGGAAAGTGCTAGAAGATAAGGTTGACAACTAAGCATACATCCAAAAAAGGTGGAATATCCTTGATCAAGGTGAGGAGATAAGTATGACTTAGATAGAAACAAACTTCCGTGTTGTCAACAACCCATCAACTACAACTAATAAATAAATGCATTAGCCTAAGTAAACTTAAGTAAAAGAATAAATAATTATTTACTCTAATAGCATGGACCTATCACTGTGGCAATGTATGCATGTGGAATGGGCTGATGTTGTGACCTTTTACTATATTTGTCAATAGGACCCCACATATCTGAATCTGTTGAATCACTATCAATGTTTTCACTGTCAGTTTCGACAATGTATGAAGTATGGAGAGGATTAGAGGATAAGCTGGTTGAACTTTCCTCAAAGTGAACATTTCTCTCTATAAATATCTCATGAGTCTTAAGATCCATAAGTCTATATGCCTTGACACTATTGTCATATCCAATAAAAGTACAAGGCCTTGGTGGTGGTTCCTTGCATTCCTTGGAAGATATGTTTTCCGATGCTGGAAAACCAAAGACTCTAAAGTGTCTTACAACTAGTTTTTAGTCGCACCATGCCTCAAAAGGAGTCTTTCCATCTAAGGCATTATGAGGAGACTTGTTAAGTATGTGATTGGCACTGCTTATAGCTTTGATTTCAAGTGTTGGATAAAGAGACTTGGCTTGAATCATGCAACTTGTCATAGAGTTAAGAGTTCTAATCTTCAGTGCTACAACATTTGTCTTTTGTGAACTAAATGCTACTAGATTCTAAAGATGAATACCTACAAGTTTACAAAAGACTTTAAGTCTTGTGTTCACATATATGCTTTCATTGTCCATATGAAGAACCTTGATGGCTTTCCTTGATTGCTTCTCAACATGACGCTTGAAGGCTAGAAACTTGTCAAGCACTTCATTCTTGTGATCAACAAAGTAGACCCATGCGTAGCATGAAAATTCATCAATGAAAGAGAGGATGTAGCGACCCTTGCTAACTAATGTTACTGCAAAAGGACCTGCTAGAACCATGTGAACCAACTGAAAAATAATTGATGCTCTTGAAGACTTAATTTTATCAAACTTCTCCTCTAGATGCATATCCACTAAACATGTTGAACATTCACCCTTAGAAAATTTGATTTTAGGTAGACCTTTGACCATTTTTTTGAGCTAAGTTGTTGAAGATAGCGGAAGGCAAGATGTCCATACCACTCATGCCATAATTTTCTTTGTGATTGAGATTGTGTCAACAAGGCATATGAAGAAGACTTAGGCATAAAGTGGGAGAAAGAATAAAGCCTTGTGTCATGATTGACTTTACCCACTACAACCAATGAATCATCTTTTAGATTCTGCACCATTACAAAATTAGGAAGGAACTCAACTTTATTACCATCTCCATAGTGAGTGATTTGGTAAATTGAAAGGAGATTATAGCTAAGGTTAGGAACATAGAGAATGTCTTTGAACTCTCCATTTTCCATCTCAACATGTCCTTTCCCTTTAACATCTATTTTTGCATCACCTCCTACAAAGATGTGAGGTACCTTTGACTGATTCAAGGAAGAAAAGTCTCCTTTTGAAGAATCCATATGATATGAGGCACCTAAGTCAAGAATCCATTCCCCTTAAGAACTTGAACTAACCATAAGTGCTTGCCCTTTTCCCTTTGAAGTGGGTGGAGTTGAATTCTTGGAAGCATTTGGCACATTGATTTTGTTCTTCTTGAGTAGGTTTTCCAAGTCATCAATTCTTTTAGTCTTGCAATGATGCTCATCATGATTCGGTTTCTTGCAATATGCACAAAATTATCCTTCTTATCATTGTTTCCCTTCCTGTTGAAAGAATAATTGCCTTGTTGTGAGGAGGAAGATTGTTGTGTCTCTGAATGTGATTTTTGCTTCCACTGCTTTTTCTTGTTGTTGGTGAAACCTTTTCCACTTTGATTTGATTGGTTCTCATTACTAGCCACCAATGCCTTGGTCTTTGATGATGTGAGAATTCTCATATCTATCAACTTGGATTGTTCCAACATCAACATTTATGCAAATACATCAAATGAAGGCTTAGTGAAGGCATTTCCCATGGTCAACCTATGAGTGTTGTAACTTGAAACAAAAGATGCATACTCTGAAGATAGCCTCTTCAAGATGTGATGAATCAATCTATCATCCTTCATGGGATTACCACAATCTTTAAGTAGTCCTCTCAACTCATTGGCTTTGTTGACATAGTCTTGAATTGTGTCAAAATTCTTAGGATCCAAGAGAAGTAGATTATCCTCAATTTGGAATCCCTTTTCCTCATCCACCTTACCATACAACCATGCAAGTTTGTCCCAAGCAACCTTGGCTTCCTTAAAGCTAGAAATGTGGAAGAAGAGATCTCTATGAACACAAATCCTAATAATTCCTAAAGCCTAATTTTCTTTGATTTTCCAATCAATTAGTGTTGTAGCATCAATGGGTTTTGTGATTGTACCATCAACATAAAGATTTAAACCTTTTTCCATTAATATACTCCATACAATATATTTCCATGTAGTGTAATTATGTAAAGTTAGAAGTGGAGCTTTAGGTCAACCCATGATGCATAAATTTAAAAGATCACAAGAGAGAAAAGAGACACAAAAACACAATACACACCCCCCCCCACCATTCACTCAATCAAAGAACCCCCCAAAAATGATGCTTTTGGCACTTTATATGTAATGCTTCTACAATAGGCCACTTGTCAAAATGTACAAAGTGAACTTCTCATTTTGTTGTTTACAACTATCTTTTGAGGCTCAAATCTGTCACTAAGCACTGTAGCTCAGATGTACAACAATTTTAAAGAGTAATCAAAGCAATACAATGCAAAAAAGGACCTAAGTTTGAAATTAATATTTCTATCCACACAACCCTATAATCTGATTGTAGATCTGGAAAGTAGATGAAAAATTAAGCACTTTCAAAAAAAAAGAACCTGTTTATGTGTCCAGATGAGCTTATACAGAGTGTTTGAAGTTGCAAAATGTAGGATTAGATAGGTACAGTCACCAAAAAATGCAATTTCTGACAAATCCATGTACCAAAACTAGAAAAGAATAGCACCATTGAAAATTTTAGGAAATTCTACCCAAAATCAAAAAAATCACACTTGATTTGGAGTCCAAATGACTAAGATATGGCCTCCCAAAGTTAGATTGTCAAATCAAAATTGAATCTAGAGAGGGGTCTAGGTAGAAAAATGTGAGGTTAAATTTGATGGTCAAACAACCATCACAGCAGTGTATTCTAGGCTGCAAATGACAATCAAATAGCTATCAATTTTAACATAGCAAAAGATTCCCTTCTGATGATGTGGTAGTGACATCACTGTTGATGTTAGTAATTGTACAATCAGTACCAAAACTGTAGATGTGGCCTATATAGCATAGATGTGGAGCTGGCATGTTAGTCTGAGTTGGCAAGTACAACTAGCATTGATGTCTCCTATATAGCTTCTTGTGTGGTAGGTCTAGCCCATTGACTAGACAAGATTTGTGTGTCTTGGAATGTCATGTGTCTATGGATGTGGCCAGAATTAACAGTGACAAGTGGCAAGGTGGATGAGTTGCCACAAAGTCAAAATGGGACGTAGTGGATGAGTTATCTCTGAGTTTGGCCAGCGGCAACTTTGCAATAGTGGTGCCAAAAATTTCTTTACCGATGGTCAGGGCACAGTACATGTGGTAGGCAACAATACTCTTCATGACACTCGAAAGTTCATAGTCTAACGATCAGAAGTTGGGGTTCCAACAAGTGATTGTTAATGCCAACGAGAAGGGTTATTGTCCCACATTCATGTAGAGAGTAGTATTGTGAGGTGTTAAAACCCAATGGCCGCCGAGTATGAAATTGAAACTGAGACCACTGTGTGTCACCAGGTTTGAGGATTGCTTGCTAGCCAGATTTGTGTGAGAAGTCCTAGATTTGTGCTGACTACATGAAAATTATGAAGGAATATTTTGCTAGTTACAGTGAATATTCCTTGTGGGGGCTAGGGTTTCACCACTCGGTTCCTACAAAAAAAATTCTTTACAGGCCTAGTAGGCCTTAAAAAAATCCAAAAAATTACTCCGAAAAATGGCAAAAAATTCTAGAGAAAGTAAAGTATCGATCTAAAAGATAAATTTATAGATCTAATAAATGATAATACTGAATTTGCAAATTAGGCCTTTGAGTGTCGATTTGCCTTAAAAAATTATCTCAAATTTGACTACGGCCTAGGATAAGCGAATTTATAGTCAAATTTCATCGAATTGACATTCCAAGTGTAATGGTGAGGTCCACTTTGGCTCTAGATTCTCCCAATGACTATGATACTCTAGATCTGAGTCGAGATCCTCTAAGAGGTGAAGTAAGAAAATGGTCTCCAATGGCTATGTGAAGAGAAATTTTTTTAACTCTGATACCATGTAAGAATTTGTCTTAGGGCAAAATCAGCCAAGATCAAGAAACTCAAGCACAAGCATAGAATAGACCAAAAGAGTATGATCAGAATAAAAATATGAGAATGAATATCTATGTCATGTCATGTACATACACACTAGGACTGCCTATATATAAAGGCCTCTAAGATGCATCTTAATGGTTCTAGAAAGAACCAAGAGATAAGCATGACAACTAAGTACATATCCACCAGAAGTAGATTATCCTCCATTGTAGATGAGAGGATAAGTATGACAAGGTGTATCTCGTGTAGAGATGTTGTAGACACCATGTGCTTAATTAGACTACTAACTCCTGTGTTGTAGACACCATATGCATAAAAAGAGTTGCTAACTCTTATGTTGTCAACAAGACAACATGTAAGAGTACACATACTCCTAGGTGTCAAACTAATAAATAAAATAATGCATTAACCTAAGTAAACTTAAGTAAAGTGTAAATAGTGAATACTTATTTACACCAACATACTTGACCAATGCATGCACTAGTAACTTCTGTACAAAACCCTGAAAATAGTCCTAAAATGCCAAGATTTGGAATGGACCATCTTTAGTATGTTGGCAATCCTCAAAATACACTTGTAGATAGAGTAAGTTTAACTGGAGTTGGAGGAGCATATAGTAATACAACTAATAATTCACCTTTCAAACACTCAATTGTGTCAACGAATCCAAATTTTAGTTTAAAGGAGTTTGCATCAAAGTTTGATCAAACAAGCAAAAGAAATAGGCAAATTATGAAGACTTTGAAAAGTAATGCAGTTGTTGAACATTAGGGATCTACAAATAGTATATTTCCAACATATGATCCAAACACTAAAATGATGAACTTCATGATTGTTATGCCCTTGTTTAGAGATAATAATCCACTAGAAAATAAAATAAATCGCAATGATGTACAAGTTACCAGTCTTCAAATAGATTTCTCAAAAGTAAAAAATATTGACAAAATCAATATATCAAAAGAGAGCAGCAAAATGGTCTACTCTACACTTCTGAAAGCAAAGAGGTAAACAAAAGGCTTACAAAGAAAATAGAAAAGTAATAAGCGGACCTTGATAATGTGAAGGCCAAGGAGAAAGCAACAGATATTAGGTTCAAATAATTTCAAAATAGGATACAAAATTTTTCTTCTATAGAGGCAATTGTCTAGCAAGAAAAGATGAATGAACAACTAAAAAATTTGACTAAAAAATTGGATGAGCACAAAAAAAGAATTCAACATGAAAAATCCTCTACTACATATTGTTCAAGTCTATAGAGAGCAGTGCATAGGTCAACAATAAATTAAAAATTGACATGGACTCTACTATCAAGGAAAATAATAATTTGAAGATTGAATTGGAGAAGAAAAGGAAAAATCACTCCTATACTAAAAATACAATCCATAATTTGAAAATTGAATTGGAGAATGAAAAGAAAAAAGAGGAGTCTAAGGCAAGGATAACTAATAATTTGCAAAAGGAATTGGGGAATCAGAAGAAAAAAGAGAAGTCTAGTGCAAACACAATCCACAATTTGAAGAAGCAATTGGAGAATATGAAGAAAAAAGAGGAGTCAACTACATAGACAATCCTTGATTTGAAGAAGGAATTGGAGAATGCAAAGAAAATAGAGTCTAGTGCAACTGCAAATAGTAACACAATCCACCATATGAAGAAGGAATTGGAGAATGTGAAGAAAAAAGAGGAGTCAACTACAAAGAAAATCATTGATCTAAAGAAGGAATTAGAGAACATGAAGAAAGAGGATTTTGCTCAAACACTCCATGATTTGAAGAAGGAATTGGACAATGCGAAGAAAAAGGAGGAGTCCACTGCAAAGATAATCCATGATTTGAAAAGGGAACACGAGGATGAGAAAAAAAAAGAGGTAACTACTACAAAGACAATCCAAGATTTGAAGAAGAAATTGGAGATGAGAGGAAGAGAGCAACTAATTGGCAAGGGTAACTAGAGAAAATACAAAAAAAGAGCGAAATATAGATGTCTAAAATGAAGAAAAAGATGGAAAATGTAATTGCACAAAATATAACATCTTTTGAAGACCATCATGTCAAGGGTGCTATAATAAACATGGTTAAGCTTATCAAACAAGAAAATTGGGAGAAATTATTGAAGAACAGTGATAGTTTGTTTGAATGACTTGATTTAAATAACAATCTTAGAGTTGTCTTTGAAAATGTAAAAAAAGATGTTGAGGGTAAACAAAGTATCTTCGCCAATTCTTTAAAAAATCTTGTTATACAAATTTTGTATAAAGTACAGAGTTCCAGTGATAGGGATTTGGAAAACCAAGGAATAAACAACTGCTTGGATGCCTCTGTAATGACCTTTGTTGTCTATCACAATTGTGAACAATTAATGGAAATAGATGAAGCTCTAAAATCTACTTCCAGAGACATGATGAAGATGAATCGCAACATACTAAACTTGTTAAATGTTGGATTACCAAATCTAGCTTACTTAGACTAAAAATTCATTGGAATAGAAGATTACATGAAAAAGTTACACAACACCATGAACTCTAATTTAGGCAACTTGCCTAAAGAAACCACTCCAGAAAGAATTGCAAGTTGCATCAAACCAATGTCAACAATGAATGCAATTATAGATAAATTCCTTGATTCATGTAAAAATATCTCTTTGAAGTATTCATTGTTGATGAGATTACAACTATTTATCTACAATCTCAAAGAAATAGAGCTTCCAAATGATGCAAAATGGAGTTCCCTAAAGAACATAATTGGAGCTGGGTCATCTTCTCAAATTGTTACTGTTAGTGTCAGTGAGAGTCATAACTGATAGTACTAAGAAGTAACAACTTAGTAAGTGATAGTACTATAATCATTTTCTTATACTATAATCATTTTATTACTTGTTGCTCTTTAATTTCAAATTTGTTTAATGTTAATTGTTACAGGAATCAAGAGCCAACATATTAGGATAGCTGGACAGCCGGGCATTGGGATACTATTATTAGATAGAGCAAGTGGAAAAAATTTCCCTAGTCCTACTTGAAAAAAATGTACAATTGGCAATGTGGCAATGTGATTGTACACACATAATATATTATGTAGTAATAATCTAATTATATATACAATTACAAACTAGCTTGCAACTATTGTTGCTACCTTGTATTTGTAAAAGGGAATTGAGGGTCATTTGACATTAAGTCATTTGCAAAGGAAATTCAGGGTCATTTGACATTGAGTCATCTACAAAGGGTTGTAATTGTTTGTAATTGTTAAATGTATTGTGTTACAAGCTGATTTATAATGATAAATCATAATACAATTTTTTTAAAATAAAATTTATTTTGGTAAATGCATTATGTTACAATTTCTTAAAGAAACTAAAATCAATGAAAATCTAAAAATGTCTAAAAACTAGAATGAATGAAAATATCAAGTTCAACATGTATTATTGTATTAAAACTAGAATCAATGAAAATCTCAACATGTATAAAAATTAGAATCAATGAAAATATCAACATGTATAAAAACTAGAATCAATGAAAATCTCAACATGTGTAGACTCTAAAAGTAAAAACTAATTTCAATGAAAATCTCAACATGTAAGTTTGTAACATCAATATGTTTTAAAAAAAATTAAGCATTTATAAAAGGACAATGAATGAAGGCTATAAATTAACTTCTACAAACATAATTAATTAGTAGATAGAGTCTTATACATTGGTAAGACCAGAGCACATAAATTAATTTGAATTGAAATGGGTGTATATATATATATATATATATATATATGTATGTATATATATATGTATATATATATATGTATATGTATATGTATATATATATGTATATGTATATATCTATATATGTATATATATATATAGATGTATGTATATATATATATATATATACACATATATGTATGTATATATACATATATGTATGTATGTATATATACATATATGTATATATATATACATACATATATGTATATATATATATATATATATATATAAGCCAAGAGATATTCTTCTCAAGCATTACTGCACTGAGATAATTTATGACAATAGGTGTCTCGAGAAGGATATCTTTGCCCAAAATATGCAATGAAATCTATTGCAAAGCTGAATAATACTCTCCAGTCATTCTTTTTAGAGGCACTGGTTATGGATAAAGTTAATCTACTACTCTATCCACTCTCCTCCATTCTCATTAAATATTAATAAAAATTCTTTAAGCACAGGTTATTGTTTGCAGCAGGTGACTCTTTAATCTTTGTTATTACATTTTAATTGCATGCATTATTATCAATTACATTTGCAATGAATAGATGTAAAAATAATTATAACATATATGACACTTAAATGAACGTCAATTTTTTTTAAAGTAGCCAAATTTTACATTGATGAATGCTTCCACTGTAGAAAGCCTCTCAACTTAACCAGAACTACTAGCCTACTACTTGACTCACACACAAGTTAAGAACTTGAAGTTGAGAAGTTGTTATAGTTGCCACTCTACTTAAACCGACTTAGCATCACTATCATTAGAATCCTCCTCATTTATTGCATATAACATTTTATTGTTCATTGTATTTTCTTCAAATTCACTATCAATGTCAGTATGCATGCCAAAGTCAACATCATCTTCATTGCTTCCAGTATCAGGGCATGAATCACTACCACTACCACTGCCACCTCCACTACCACCACCACTATCACTACCACCACTACTGCCACTACCACTTGGGTTTGAAATGTTGTCCATCCCCTTTCTTTGACATTTGTTTATCAAAATGTTGAGAGCCCTGTCATAAAAGAAACTATCTACCTCATACCTAGAATTATAGAGCCTCAAATAATTATCCAATTTTTTGTCTAATTTGTTTCTAACCTTTAACTCTAGGAAGCCCAAAGTACTAAAAACTCTCTCATCCTACACTGAACCCAATATCATTGTCAAACATAAATCAGTAAGCTTGAAATATTTTGGTATTAACTCTCTCAACTGATTTTTTGGGCCAAGGTTTTTCCAAAGCTTCATTACTACTCCGTCTTTATTTGGATTCTCCATAAGATCATATTATTCCCTCATTATGTTTGCAAAAGAATATGATTGATCTCTCAGTCGAGATTCATCTAAAATTTTATTTATAGTTACTCTATTGATTACTTTAGGTTTGCAAAAATGTTGAATCAAAGTCATCATCCTTCGAAAACCACTTAGATAGTTTAGAGACCAATATTGAGGAAAAATAATAGACATTGCTTCGAGCAGTTCCTCTGGAGGGAATCTGAATCTAGTTTGTGATGAAATATTGTAGCAAACTTGATTGATAGAGTCAATCACAAAGTCTTTGATCTTCTTGAAGTCTTTACTTGTAGCACATGAAAGTACCTTCTCTAGTTCTGATTCTACTTTGCTTCCTACTTCGTTAGGGTTAGAGTTAGGGTCAAAATAGACATAGTACTGCATTGGTATGTCAACTCCATGTACCTTGGCACATACCTCATAATTTGCACCAATATGTAAAAAGTTCCTAGGATTGTTCAAATCTATGATTTCTATCCACTTTGGAAACTTTGGTTCATCTAATGGTAGTAATCGATACAGAGTATCCAAGCTATTACATGTCATTTTATGCAACTTAATATATTTTGCAATGTACATAGCTCTTTGTTGAACCTTTTTTATAATATTTCTCATGTCCTCTAGCATGGGGAGAATAGCTACTAAAGTTAAGATTATCTTAACATTAGTTAGACTTGAATATAATCGAGGGAATCTATCTTGCATATAGTGGATTATTCTAAGCAATGACGAATATTTAGAGAATACTTGATGCGATGGTTCATCCAAAGAGATCCATTTGGTATCATTTTCTTCAAGAAGCTTCCTTGAGAAAAGTGTTGAAATTCTTGAATTCATTGTGGACTTCGACAAAAAGTATCGATAAATCTCTTTGATTAAAAATTCCACTTTACTTGCACAACCAAAATCGCTAACAATTCCAAAAGCTAGATTCATTCGATGGACAATGCAGTGAATGGGAATAGCATAGGGTGCCAAATCATTCTTGATCTTTTTGCAAAGACTGCCTTTATAACCTTGCATAATTGAACCTCCATCTGCTCCAACACACACCAACTTTTTGGCAATCTCCATGTTATCCATACCTCCACAATTAGAGTACTCTTTAATAAATCATATAAATTTTTGACTATTGTACTACAAATCAATATACCAACAGATAGTAGAAAGGTTTGCAATAAAGATCATTTGTAGTATCCCAGTAAGTATTATCAATTTTTGTAACTTCATCTAGAGACAATGCAATAAAATTTGAGTGTTTTCTTTTTTTCCTTCATATCTTCTTTTTCAACTTGTGCAAGACAACTAGCCCATTCCCACCCACTGTTTATTGACTAGTAACTGTTCGGATAGTTTCAAACTTTAAAAAAGTGCAATAAAGAAGTAATTTAAGGGTAGTCCATTATAGGACACCCTATAATAAAAATATAAAAGACCACACTTAATTGAACTACATTTCTCATATTTTGCACTTTCATTGCTTTCCCAATGAAATCTTCAATGAAACCTTTTACTATAGAATGTTTCTCTCATAATTGCTTGCGTAAGTTGTATATTTCAGTATTCCTAATATGTAAATAGTTGTCCTTTTTTTTCCAAGTTAGCATGGATTTTTCAACTCCATCTATAGTTTCATTTTTATAAAATTTCCCGACATGCTTTTCTATGGTATCAAGTTTAAGATGCAACCTCTTCTCCTTCTTTGTTATCTCTATGCTAATCTTACATCTTCATTCTATAGGAGACTCACCATTAATTGGATTAGTCATTGATTCAACTAACCAATACTTTTCCACCCATTCTAATTGAGAATTCCTTTTGGACAAATCCCAGCGAGATCAATCTTTTATATATTCCAATTTTCTTTTCCCCTTCTGTGCATGAACATGATTTATGGAATCACTTTTGGTTTTCTCACTCGACTAGTCTGGAACATAATCCAAGTCTATAATATCAGTTTGTGACTCCCTACTTAAGGGAAGTGCTTCCAAATCATGTTCAAGTTCATCCTCGATTGAGATATCAGGTTCACCAACTTGAACTTCTTCAATATGCTCTCCAACTTGTGATGAATCTCCTTTTTCAATAAGCACTAGAGATCTAATTTGTGAATCTTGTAGGTTGCCAACATTTCCACCACCAAAATATGCAGATATGGTTCTACATTTTGGTAATGGTGGCCTCTCTTAGATTTCAGGGATCCTACTGGAACCCCTATTACCCCTCTTGTTTGACATTGCAAACTGATAAAGGTTGCAAAAAATAAATCAACTTAGTTGTTGAACAAAAGACTCAAAGAGTTGCGAGTCAAAGACTGTAACAATAGAATACTTAGACTACATATAATAACAATAATATGATTCATTCTCATAAAAAGGGTACTACCGCTACGGTACTACAGTCTATGGTACAACCCAATAAAATGTACAAACATATCTTAGCATGTGAGATGTCTAGTCTTTAGTGGACACTGGACAGTAAAAAATAACCAATACTAGTATCACTATCCACATAAAAAATAAATTAAAAAATCACTTATCTTTTATGAAAACCACAGTCCACAAGTCAATGGGTAATGCACTCAGCACTCTGAAACTTTGGCAGCAATAAGAAATGTCAGTCTCTAGACCAAAAAAGAGCAAATTGTGTAGAATAATAATATCTTATATTCTAATCTAGGTTGGCGAATTACGTAGGATTAACAAGTCAGAATGTCAAATGTAGGCAAAACACACCTTCCTATGCAAGCCCACAGTAGGAAACAACTGGCTAAATGGGGCTGGTGGTTGACACATGTCGAAAAAATGGTAGGTGATGCGCAACCCAAGGGAAAATTAATTAGTTTTAGTAATGGCAAAAAAATGTTGTCCAATAAGAAACGATATGCAAAAGATGGCAAAATTTTTAAAATAAATGTATCCAAAACATATATTACATTGGTGATTGGACCAAGATTTTTTACCAATCATGTGATAACTAATGGGCGACTACCAAGAGCATTGGACCTAAATCATATAAATATCTAGAGATGCGGTTGACCTGTGTCACATGTGTCATTTGCCAAATGACGATCGACCCATGAGACAAGATCGCCAAATGGAAAAGATTCACCACAAAAGTAATCTTTAAAAAGTAGTGCCAAGGGCATATGTGATCATGTTTGAAGTTGCAGAGCCGAAGGAGAGTAGAGCATTATTGGAGACATGTCCAAGGACCAATAAAGGGATATATACTGAAGTTGAGTGTCGTAACTATTTCTTTTAATCATTCATTTGTTGTTTACTAATATCTATAATAAAAAATCTCATTGAGGGTGGACCCTAATAGGCTAGGGTGACACATTAATTTGTGTTTAGAAGTCCTTTACCTAAGTTGCTCCTAATAGGGAAAGATCTTCGTAGGTCTCACTTAAAGCCTTTAACTAGGTGGCACCTAACAATGTCTTTGTAATCATCTAACAAAGATAGCTATCGATCAAGTGCAAAAATTTTGAGGATTGACTCGCATACTATGATTTTAACCCTAGCAAAGTTTTAATGAGATAAATATTGTGGTATGTGGTGCTATGTTTGTCTTCATTATTTTTGCTTAATCTCAACTAATTAAGTTATAGCCAACACTAACCTATAAATCAGTGTGAAGTTAGATACAAGAAAAAGAAACCAACTAGTATACTGATTCACCCCCTCCAGTATACTAACCCATTAAGTGCACCAACAATTATAAAATACTGAAAGGCACAATTGAAAGTTAATAAAATGGTAACATTGCACATGTCATTATGCAACTATGGTTAAGAGTCTTGGCAAACATGACCCACATAAGCATGCATATGGTTGTGGCCTTGAAAATTCTTTAAATGTATTATGGTACCTTTTTTGTAAGAAATAAGAATTATAGCAAAGTGTAATCCATTTTGGGTAAAACCCTAAATGTAGAAGATCACCATGTTAATTTTTGTGTGCAAACCTGGGAAGATTTTCTATCACAATAGGTTGAGGGTTTTCAATGCGTTAAATCTATCTTCATAGTGGTTCATTTGGTGGACCTCATATTTTGCTAGAAGTTTAGAAAATTTTGCAAGGTTGTAGTGATTCTTGGTAAATTAGGTATTCTTATCATGTTGCAAAGGTATGCACAAAATTATATATAACTTATTTCATGTTGGGAAAATGATGGTTTCTTCCTTGAATTTCTTTTTTTAAACTTCTTGGCATGTAGAAGAAAAAAAAAATTTCCTTTACTTTATGATTGTTATTCCTAAATTAAAAATGGGAAAGGAAGAATATGTGGCAACACAAATAGTATTAGGTCTTTGTACATAAAATTGTTAGAAATGCTTTAGAATAACTGAGAGGAGGGGTGAATCAGTTATTCAAGGTCCAAATGTCCAATTAAAAATTTTCATCAAGTAAAGTGAGCCTATTAAACTATTCATTCATCCAAGCTTAAGCTTTCCTACTTAGCAAGTTACTGTAAATCAACATGCAAGCATAACACATGAAAGATCAACACATAACATAGTGATTTCATGGAAACCCAATTTGGGAAAAACCAATAGTAACATGCTACTCAATTCTCACTCTTCTGAAGTGATGCCCTATGAAAAGCATGTCCTGTTAAAGGCTACAACGCACTGCTAAATGTGACCTGGTTAAAGGATTTAACCACCTTGTTAGAACTGGACCTAGTTAGAGGACTTTAGAACATTCACTTGGAATGCCACCCTGTTAAAGGATTTACAAATGGTTGTTAAACCAACCTAAGTCCATAGGATTTTACCCTAGCTTGCACAATTGTTAGAGATTAACAACAAGGGCTTTTAACCTGATACAACTCATAACTTGTCTTGCAAATTTCATATCACGATTTAGCTCATAACATTGCCTAGCTTTCAGTCTCTATAGCTCTAACAACTTGACTTCCTTTCAAGCTTTGTCTCCTTATGTCTTCATGCTCGATGTACCAGTGCAATCTTCTTTCTGACCACTTATCGAAGTAGTCTCTATGCTTTTTTCTTCCTTCACCTTCTTCTTGACATACTTAAGCAATTTTGCATTATGGCACCCCTAACCATTCTTGCTTCTTGGCCTCTGACTCCTTAAATAGAAGCCTCGAATTGCTTTTCCCGCTTGATTCTTCCCTCCTTTTAATTTTAGTTCAAATAGATCAAGTAGGATTCATTGAATCTAACCCATATCTTGTTCCTTCTAGAAACATCATGAAGAATCTTCTTGAATTCACTCAAAGACAGTTTACATAAAATTCTATGCCACCAACTCATCATCCTTATCCTTCATCTGGTTCACAAAATTCAAGGTAGCAAATTAGTCAGCTCAAATTTGGTGAATCTTTGGCTTTTCCAATAATGCAACAGCTCAACACTATTGAAATTCTAGTGCTTGGCACATACTGTGTTACTTGAAATGTTTTACTGATGCTCGACACCTACTGTGGATTCACTCGACATCCACTAAGTTTCACTAATGCTCGACACCTATTACTTTTCTTAGCACCTAAATATGCTTGGCTCCTTCTGTATCACTCGATACACACTAGATTTTTCTCTTTCTCAGTACTAACTAAAAATCTACTTAGCTCAAACTAGCTTGCTCGACACTCACTACTAAACTTAGTTAAGCTTTGCAGACAGCCTTGTTGCATCTTATTCTTCCAATGTTTCTAGGTGTGGCCAACCTTTATATCTTCAAGTATATTATCAATACATCATTTTGCCATTGTCTTAACTAATCCTTGCACTTCATTACAAAACCATAACTCAACATTTCCCTTAGGTACTCTTGTTACATCTTGTTGATTAAATCATCTTCATCAATCAACAAAGTGATAGTACTTGGATCTTATAAGCAATTATCATTCTAGCAAATAGTGGGGTTGACATCAATGGCAAAATAATGATTGAAAACATTCTTTATCAAAAATCTCCTTCTTTGATAGTATTCATTTTCAATCAAATTTCCAACAATCTCCCTCTTTGGAATTGATGGCAAACCAAACTGATCAACCAAGTTATCAAAATGCTATCTAGGTTAAAATAGTAAATCAAATGCCAAAAAGAAAACTTCATTCAAAACTGTTCATTTTATTAGCAACATAAGTTAGCTCATGACTCCCTCTGAATTCTTTTACTGATAAACTTGTCTTCTCTCTTTTTGTTCTATTATTCCTCTAATTAATTCTTGTCTATAATGTTTTCTCCCTCTGAGCTGCTATTTTTTTGTTTCTTTCATTTATGCTATATCTTCCTGAACATCCTTTTTCTCCCTCTTTTCTATGACTTACCAGTGTTCACTTTGATCTGTTCACTTTGATCTTGTACTGCTCCTGACTCCCTCTTACATTATTTCTCCCTTTATATGCATTGATCATGTTCTAGTATCAGTTACTTCTCCTTCTGCTCATTTGATCCTATAGATTTGATCAATTTCTTGCTACTTCTCCCTCTATCCAATTGAATGTTGTTGATTAGTTTCCTTTTACTTCTCCCTCTTTGAAAACAATGCCAAAGATGTACTATTTTAGCATCTTAACATGCAAGTGTAGCATTTGCAGGTACTTCCAATTCCTCCCTCTATCACCTTGCTTTGTGACTGATTCAGAACTTCAATACTTTGATTACTTTAGGCATGATCCTAAAGTAAATATCTTCTACATCATTTTGTAATATGCCAACATTCAACTCATTTGATGCAAGGCAGTCTTGCTTTTTCTCAAGTAGCCTTCACTAGAGGTATCACCCCTAACTTATTTCTAAGATAATCAAATGCATCTTTAGGTAGTGCTTTTGTGAAGATGTCAGCAATCTGTTCCTTTGAGCTGACATACTCCATCCTTACTTGCTTGTCTTCCACCAATTCTCTTACATAGTGATACTTAATTACAATATGCTTTGTTTTTGCATGCATCACAGGATTCTTTGATATGTTGATGACACTTGTGTTATCACAATAGAGTATCACATGCTTAGTTACATCTTCCTTCATACCTTGCAATAGATGTTTGATCCATACAATATTAGTGCAGTTGATAGCAGCAAAAACATATTCAACTTCTATTGTGGACTATAAGGTACAACTTTTCTTTTTGTTGGTCCAAGTAATCAATCTTTTACCTAAGAAAAGTGCTCCTCCACTGATTTTTTTTCTATCATCAATATTACCTCCCCAAGCTACATCAGTGTAGGCTTTCAACTCAAACTTTTCACTCCTCTTGTAGTGTAAACCAAAGTCATTAGTTTCTTTTAGGTACCTCAGTATTCTTTTTATTGCCATCAGATGATTTTCTCTTGGGTTAGCAGAAAATCTTGCCACTATTCCAATAGCTAATGAAATTTTTGGTCTACTATGCACAACATACTGTAACTTTCCAATCATTAATCTATACATTTTCTAATTCACTTTAGCTAACTCATCATTCTTGGATAACTTATCTCCTATTACTATTGGTGTACTGACTGGTTTTGAGTCTTCTAATCCAAATGTCTTGAGTAGCTCCTTGATGTATTTTGATTGGGTCACAAATATGCCATGCTTCAATTGATGTACTTGCAATCTAACAAAGAATTTGATTTCTCCAAACATTGACATCTCAAACTCATGTTTCATTTGTTCAGCAAAATCTTTGCATAGAGCATCTTTTCCTCCAAATATTATATCATCAACAAAGATTTCAGATATCAAAATGTCTTTACCTTTTTCTGCCTTAATTTACAAATTGTTGTTGTCATCTATTCTCTTAAATCCTATCTTCACAAGGTATTTATGCAGTCTCTCATACCATGCTCTAGGTGCTTGTTTCAAACCATAGAGTGCTTTATGCAATTCACAAACCATATCCTTGTTGTTGTCATCAACAAATCCCTCTGGTTGTTCTATGTAGATTTCCTCTTCTAGTATACCATTCAGAAAAGTAGACTTTACATCTATTTGGTAAAATTTGAAACCTTTATAAGTAGCATATGCAAGTATTGGTCTTACTCCTTCCATTCTTGTAACAGGGGCAAATGTTTCCCCATAGTCCAGTCCTTCTTCTTGTGCATAGCCTTTGCAGACTAGTCTAGCCTTGTTTCTTGTTATCTCACCATTCTCATCAAGTTTGTTCCTAAAGACCCATTTGGTACCAATTACATTTTTATCAGCTGGTCTAGGAACTAGGGTTCAAGTTTTGTTCTTTTCAATCTAATATATCTCCTCTTCCATAGCTTTATGCCAATTATCATCTTGTAGAGCATCTTTCACTATTTTGGGCTCAATCTTGCTTAGTAGACATGATTCATTTCTTAGTTTGTTCCTTGTCATTGGTTTTGCATCCTTGCCACCAATGATTTGTTTTGTTGGGTGATGTCTTCTCACATACTTGGCTAGTCTTGGTTCTGTCCTTCTTTCCATGTTTGGTCCTTCAGCTTTAGAGTCACTTTGCACATCACCATCTGGTATTTCATTGTCTCTTTCATGTGTACTGATTTCAAAGTTAGAATGTGCATTTTCTTAATTCTACAACACGGCTTCTAAATGTAGCTCAGCATTCACTAGCTATGACTCGGCTGATACTAACATTTGTTGTTGATTCTCAACTTGGCTTGCAGCTTCATCTTTAGTAGGCATTCTTTCATAGAAGTATACAAAAGATCTATAATCTTCTAGTTTCTTAGATTCATCAACTTGGACTTCTGCATGCTAGCTCATCAAAATTTACATTTGCACTCTCCAGAATCTTGTTAGTGTTAGTATTCAAACACTTGTATGCTTTTCTTCTAGTGGAGTATCCAAGGAATATGCCTTCATCACTTTTTGCATCAAACTTGCCATTTCTAGTATCTTTAAGAATATAGCATTTGCAATCAAATACTTTGAAATGTTTTACATTAGGTGAGTGACCATACCATAGTTCAAAAGGTGTTGCATTTGTACCTTTCTTCACTTGTACTCAATTCAGGGTGTGGACAACAGTACTTACAACTACTTTCCAATATTTTAGAGCAACATTTTTCTCTATCATTAATGTTCTAGCACAGTTTATCACTGATCTATTCCTTCTTTCTACAATCCCATTCTGTGGGGGAGTTCTTGGTGCTAATGTTTGCCTTTTGATACCTTTATCATTGCAAAATATCTCAAACTCTTTTGATGTAAACTCTCCTCCTCAGTCTGATCTTAGGCACTTCAGACTTTTTCCTATTTCCTTCTCAACCCTGGCCAAGTACCACTTAAACATTTGAAATGCATCATATTTTTGCTTCAAGAAAATGGCAGTCATCATCCTAGAGTAGTCATCCACAAATAGAATTATGTATATGTCTCCTTGATAGCTTTGTACTTATATTGTACCACATAAGTCAGTATGCACTAACTCTAGTACTTCTTTGGAAGTGTAGTCTTTGCTTTTGAAACTTGACTTGGTCATCTTTCCCAGTTGACATTATTTGCACATTGTATTTTCAGGCTTCTTCAGCTTAGGCAAACCTCTGACTTTCTTCTTTTTGCTAATGCTAATTAGATTGTCAAAGTTGACATGACACAACCTTTTATGCCATAACCAAACATCATCAAGTCTAACAATAAGACAAGTTGCATCTTCCATATCTAGGCAAAACAAATTGCTTCTAGTTTGTTCACCTTTTCCTATTAGATTTCCATCAGTGTCATAGATTCTGGCAGTTTTTTTTTTCAAATTCTACTTTGCAACCTACATTTCCTAACTGTGATACACTCAGCAAATTGTAGTTCAGTCCTTCAACATAGTATGCATCATCACATAAAATTTTCTCTGTATGTTTGATAGAACCTTTTCCTTTAATTTGATGAGGAGCATCATTTCCAAATCTAACACTATTTCCATCATACTGGGTAAAGGTAATAAACTTACTTTTGTCTCTTGTCATGTGATGTGAGCATCCACTGTCTATGATCCATTTGTCATTCTTGTTCACACAGGTGACTAGTGTTGTTGCTTCATCTTCATCTAATTCATCCTTCATGGCTACATAGATTACCTCATCATCATTTTCATCAAAATCTTCTTCAACAATGTAGCATCTTTTGCCTTTGTCCTTGTAATCTCTGCTATCATCTTCTCTTTCGTTCTTGTACTTATTTCCTTCTTTGTAATTCTTCTTCTATGTACACCTTGTAGTAATATGTCCAACTTCATTGCAATTAAAACAAATGATAGGCAACTTACCTTTGAAGTTACCTTTGCCTCTATGAAATCTTCTGGCCAGTAATGCTTATAATTGTTCCACATCTTCCTCATCTATGCTATTGTCACTGGATGCATGCTTTCCTTTTCTACTCTTCTTCTTTGATTTCACCTCCTTAGTATCTTTCAGTGATAGCTTAGCCTTGAAAGCAGATTCAAGATTCTCAGGTCTGCAGTTATCAAAATTGGATAGCTCAAAAGCAGTGAGTCTCCCTACTATTTCTTTAAAAGTTAGCTAATTTCCTAAGACACACCTCAACTCTTGGATGGCTGAAATTCTAATAGCATAGATGGGGAGAAAAGTTCTTAAGTATTTGAAATTGATAGTATCATCTTCCAAATGACCATCCAAACTTCTTATTGCACTTACCACTTCTTTCATTCTAGAGGCATATTGAGCAGCATTCTCACCTTCCTCCATTTTCATATCATCAAACTTTCCTCTAAGGCTTTCTCTTTTTGCTCTTTGAATATTCTGATCTCCTCCATAAATGTCTGACAGGGCTTTCCACATCTTGAATGTAGAATCACATCCTTTGATGTCATCAAATTCAGCATAGTTGAGTGTAGAGGCAATGTCTAACATTGTCTAATTGTGCTCCTTCCTTTTGTTCAAATCATCTACAGAAAGGGGTCTAGCTAGATCTACATGTTCCACTCCAATTGATATTTTTGCATAATCACCTATTGATCCAAGGTGCATTTTCATTAAGCTTTGCCATGCAGCAAAGTTGTCTTTGTTGAGCTTGGAAACTTCTCTCTTGGACATCTTGATCTTCCTGCTTCTAGTACCTTTAAACTAAATTAGCAGATAGCTCTAATACCAATTGAGAGGAGGGGGGGGGGGGCGGGGGGAGGGGCGGGGTGAATCAATTATTCAAGGTCCAAATGTCCAATTAAAACTTTTCATCAAGTAAAGTGAGCCTATTAAACTGTTCATTCATCCAAGCTTAAGCTTTCCTACTTAGCAAGTTACTGTAAATCAACATGCAAGCATAACACATGAAAGATCAACACATAACACAATGATTTATGTGGAAATCCAATTTGAAAAAACCACCAGTAACATGCTACTCAATTCTCACTCTTCTGAAGTGATGCCTTGTGAAAGGCCTACCCTATTAAAGGCTACAACACACTATTAAATGTGACCTAGTTAAAGGATTTAACCACCCTATTAGGAGTGGGCCTAGTTAGAGGACTTTAGAACATTCACTTGGAATTCCACCTTACTAAAGGATTTACAAATGGTTGTTAAACCAACCTAAGTCCATAGGATTTTACCCTAGCTTGCACAATTGTTAGAGAGTAACAACAAGGGTTTTTGACCTGCTACAACTCACAACTTGTCTTGCAAATTTTAGATCACAATTCAACTCATAACATTGCCTGGCTTTCAGTCTCTGTAGCTTTGACAGCTTGACCTCCTTTCAAGCTTTGTCTCCTTGTGTCTTCATGCTCGATGTACTACTGTAATATTCTTTCTGACCACTTATCAAAGTAGAGTCTCTGTCCTCTGTTCTTCCTTCACCTTCTCCTTAACATCCTTCAGCAATTTTGCATTATGGCACTCCCAACCACTCTTGTTTCTTGACCTGTGACTCCTTAAATAGAAGTCTGGAATTGCTTTTCCTACTCGATTCTTCCCTCCTTTTAATTTTAGTTCGAATGGATTAGGTAGGATTTATTGAATCTAAACCATAGCTTGTTCCTTCTAGAGACATCATGAAGAATCCTCTTGAATTCACTCAAAAATAGTTTACATAAAATTTTGTGCCACTAGCTCATCATCCTTATCCTTCATCTGGTTCACAAAATTCAAAGTAGCAAATTTGTTGGCTCAGATCTAGAGAATCTCTGACTTTTTCAATAATGCAGCAACTTGAGAGTATTGAAATTCTGGTGCTCAACACATACTATGTTACTCGACATCAACTACGTTTTACTGATGCTCGACACCTACTATGGATTCACTCGACATCCACTAAGTTTTACTGATGCTCGGCACCTATTACTTTGCTCGACACCTAAACACGCTCAGCTCCTTCTGTATCACTAAACACACACTAGATTTTGCTTTTTCTTGGCACTAACTAAAAATTTGCTTAGCTCAAGCTAGCTTGCTAGACACTCACTAATGAACTTAGTTAAGCTTTGTAGACAACCTTGTTGCATCTTATTCTTCCAATGTTTCTAGGTGTGGCCAACCTCTGTATGTTCAAGTATATTATCAATACATCATTTTACCATTGTCTTAACTAATCTTTGCACTTCATTACAAGACCATAAGTCAACCTTTCTCTTAGGTACTCCTGTTACATCTTGTTGATTAAATCCTCTTCATCAATCAACAAAGTGATAGTACTTGGATCTTATAAGCAATTGTCATTCCAACAAATAGTGGGTTTGACATCAATGACAAAATAATGATTGAAAACATTCTTTATCAGCAATCTCCCTCTTTGATAGTATTCATTTTCAATCAAATTTCCAACAACAATGAGGTTCTTGAATGGAAAATCCTTAATGTCAATAGTTCAAAATTATGTCAACGATTGGTTGTTTTTACATAAAATCTTGAGGATAGTTTTGTAAAAATAGTTTATGGTTTGTGAAAGCTTAATAAAATAGTTTTAATTAACCCTAAGTGGATCTATTGTGCAAAATAGTTGTGTTAATAATATTTTCTCAAAAGACTCGTGGGTCAGATTAGTTCTTTAACAATTTTTGTTGTGTAATAGATGATTTTTTGTTCAAAACCCCAAGTCAAGCTCATTTATCATAACATGGGGTAATTATGAAGAAAAATGTACTTTTTTATTTGTACATACAATGAGGTTCTTGAATGGAAAATCCTTAATGTCGATTGTTCAAAATTCTGTCAACGATTGGTTGCTTTTACATAAAATCTTGAGGATAGTTTTGTAAAAATAGTTTATGGTTTGTGAAAGCTTGATAAAATAGTTTTAATTAACCCTAAGTGGATCTATTGTGCAAAATAGTTGTGTCAATAATATTTTCTCAAAAGACTCGTGTGTCAGATTAGTTCTTTAACAATTTTTGTTGTGTGAATGATGATTTTTTGTTTAAAACACCAAGTCAGGCTCATTTATCGTAACATGGGGTAATTATGAAGACAAATGTGCTTTATTATTTGTACATACAATGAGGTTCTTGAATGAAAAATCCTTAATGTCGATTGTTCAAAATTCTGTCAACGATTGGTTGCTTTTGCATAAAACCTTGAGGATAGTTTTGTAAAAACAATTTGTGGCTTGTGAAAGCTTAATAAAATAGTTTTAATTAACCTGAAGTGGATCTATTGTGCAAAATAATTGTGTCAATAATATTTTCTCAAAAGACTCGTGGGTCGGATTAGTTCTTTAACAATTTTTGTTGTGTGATAGATGATTTTTTGTTTAAAACCCCAAGTCAGGCTCATTTATTGTAACATGGGGTAATTATGAAGACACATGTACTTTGTTAAGTTTTATAATGTTAAATCTCTTCCTTCTATATAGGAACATAGGCATGCATGCAAGAAGAGTGCAATGTGGGTGTCTATGTTTTTACATACAAGGTTGTATCTATATTAGATTCATTGAAAATCTTATATTACTATTGATCTCATGACTGCAAAGTTGTTAATAGACTTGTGAGACCACTAATGATTTGAATATTATATAAATTGTAATACTTGGAGAGGGGTTGGTGCTCCTTATAGTAGGTGTTGCTAAACAAATTGTAAGAGCTGGTGTTTATTGAATCAATAAAGATATAGGTTATTGAGTGGGGTTTCTCCCTATGAGGAAACTAGTTTGATTTTGAGGGTTTTCTAATGGACACAAAAATATTGTGTTATGGTGATCTAATTTTTTGTATTTTGTCTCATTTTAGTTGTGTGCGCATGCTTTGATACTTAGCATATCCTCACATATGGACATAATTCTATCAAAATATGTTGTTAAGGCCAAATTATGTTTCATTAATGCAATTTTGGTTTCAATGCATACTATATCAAATTTGTGATTTAAATTAAGTCATAGTTAATATTTTTTGGGACACATGGTATGAAATGTCTCTCAATATTAATTAATCAAATATTTTTCGTCTCTTCCTTCTATATAGGAATGTAGGCATGCGTGCAAGAAGAGTGCAATATGGGTGTCTATGTTTTTACATACAACGTTGTATCTATATTAGATTCATTGAAAATCTTATATTACTATTGATCTCATGACTGCAAAGTTGTTAATAGACTTGTGAGACCACTAATGATTTGAATATTATATCAATTGTAATACTTGGAGAGGGGTTGGTGCTCCTTATAGTAGGTGTTGCTAAACAAATTGTAAGAGCTGGTGCTTATTGAATCAATAAAGATATAGGTTATTGAGTGGGGTTTCTCCCTATGAGGAAACTAGTTTGATTTTGAGGGTTTTCTAATGGACACAAAAATATTGTGTTATGGTGATCTATTTTTTTGTATTTTGTCTCATTTTAGTTGTGTGCGCATGCTTTGATACTTAGCATATCCTCACATATGGACATAATTCTGTCAAAATATGTTGTTAAGGCCAAATTATGTTTCATTAGTGCAATTTTGGTTTCAATGCATACTATATCAAATTTGTGATTTAATTTAAGTCATAGTTAATATTTTTTGGGACACATGGTATGAAATGTCTCTCAATATTAATTAATCAAATATTTTTCATATGTATTAATATATGTTTACTGAGTTTTATTTTATATGGATATTTAAAAATAATTTAATGTATATAAGTATCTATTCTAACATATAGTGAATTTTATTTTATATATATTTAAGAATAATATGATTTATCCAAGTCTCTATTGCATTAGTAATTAAAAAATATAGACATTGAAGTGATCAATTCAATCTCAAAAGTTTACACAAATTATAAATAAATAAAGTTATTGAGAGAATTTTAGTTGATAAGTAGGAAACATTTTCTAGAATAAATTAACATGATTTAAGTGTAGTTTTGTAGTCAAACTTATTGACTCATATTTCATGATTAATAGTTTTCACAAACCCCTCTCTCATGACAATGAATAGAACACTTGGCAGAGATGAAGCATCTAGATGGGTGACCTCTTGGAAGTGCTTCACCTTGAATTTACACAGGTGAGAAATGAGTTTGTGTAAACCACTACTCATTTAATGACTCAATGAGTTTGACTCCAAAACTATTCAGCTAAATCCTGATACCAAGATCACAAGAATTTTAGTCCACTTCAAACGTACACCAAGACATCATGATTTGGTCAAAAATAAATCCAAGGCTTTTTATTGATTGTCGTACAGATAATTACATCTTTCTCAGGACTTGCCTTTTCTCAGGGCCAAGATTTTTTTCCCTGTCAACTGATATTGACATTGTAAAGAGATTTCCCAAGAACACATGCAATCAGCTGCAGATAGCTTCAACTGACAATGTCTTAGTAGTGTCCGCACAAGGATCTCCAAATTTCTCTTCAGGAACCTCCACAGAACAACTTGCACGTCCAATACATGCCTGCAAAACAGGCCAAAGAAATGTTAGAGAGAACAAATAGAATTCAAGAAAATGCTGCAGGTACATTCTCGTAGTGTTGTTTCTAAGTTTAAAATTTTGATTGAACGCAATTGGTAGAATTAATCATTGAGTATAACCTGGCGTATAATGGGCATTGCAGTAGCGGTCTTGCAAGCAACATGTGCGAAACTCCCACATTCCCCATTGGGCTTTCCAAAACTAGCAAACTTATTGACGAGATGACTTGCCCATTTGATGGACATTTCAGTTGAAGCTCCGGGTTAGGTTTAATCTCCTCTGCTCTAATTTTTAAGTTTGATTTCCATGAATCCACTGGTGGAAGATGGGTTTGTGATACCCAAACACACAAATTCTTTACAGTCTGCGTCATAAATGAGATTTGACTAGGTTTCCCACCTTCCTCTTCAAAGAGCATGAGTACGTTGCCAGTTGGCTTAATCCATGAACGAGGAACATGATATCTGAGGAATAAAGAACATATCCATTGATTGTGAGCGTTAATTAGTATGCAAAGAGATCCCAAATACATCAGAAATGTGTCAGTGAAAAGAGAGATTTGTACACCATGTCTAAACAAACCAAAGTTGAAAATTCCATTTCAAACACGGTGACAGGTAACGTTAGGGTTTGACCTCTGACAGAAACAAAAAACTTTCGGAAAATTTGTGTAGAAGATTTTTGTAAATATGTATCGCTTTTGTGTAGATACAAATCAAATTCTTCTACACTATTGCTTTCGAAAAGCTCTGTTGTCATATTTCATGGATTATGAAAACCTGATGTTTTTAGAATTGGGCATGTTAGATTTCTTACAGTGTTTGCGATGGTTTGCCACAATTTCTTACACATTTTTCTGGATCGTAATATCCTCGATAATCACAGGTTTCGGTACACCCAGTCTCAGGAGCAAGTTTGCTGGGACAATAACGCCCAATATCCTGTCCATTCACCCATGCAATTCCCTTGCCCATGGAAGACATGTCTAATGCAACAGGATCAGCACCTTCTGGTGCATCAAAAGTGGTCTGTCAATCAAACCCACGACATCATTTGTGAATAGAATGTCAAAATGGATTCCATTGTCCTAAAAAGTGGCATATTGTTCTTTTTGTAATAAATTATGTTTAAAACCTGTTAGTTCAGTCTAGACAGAGATATATATAGATTAACATGTCACAAATTGAAGATTAGCAATGCATTGACGAAGAACTTTTTGAGAAGCTACCAATAAAGACAACTATAATCCAAATTCCTATCCATTTTTGTTTTCGCGTGTTTCAACTGGTTAGTCATTGCCAAAGTTGGAGAGTGGAGAATAATTGTCCTTGACCCGTAAAATTTCAATAATCAGTAAAGCCTCTCAGAAGTATAAGAGAACTTGTACATCTTATCCCTCTTCTCGAGCTTGTCTTGCTACTCATAAAGAACACTGAATCTATTTATATCTTCATTATATACTAAATCTACAAAGCTAGTTGGCTTTACTGGACATTGAAAAAAGCCATTAGATGTTTATGCTTTAATGGAGTAAGGTATTAAAAGATTCTATAACACCAGACTAATCCATCAACATATTCATTAACCTTTAATAGACAAGTATTCTGAATACTGAGGTCAATTGTCTAAGGAAAGTTACCATTCACTACAATTTGTAGTGAAGAGCATGAAGATAATTAGAAAGGAATGGTTTTTCAACCTTGTACCATATCATAGGTTGATTCTTGGGTATATGTGCTCCTGTAGCCCACTGTGCCCCAGCAGTGGTCTTACCATTATAAAATCGCAACTTTTCACCGTGCAATCCAATCTGTCATGCAATCACAAAACAACAAAACTAGATGAAATCGCATTACATACTATTTTACATCAGACTGTTGTAGAATGATAACTTCTTGGTAAATTATGATTCATGTCCAAATACCTATGCTGGTAAAATCTATTACAAAAAAAAGAGTCAATTGCAAGTAATGAATTTGCTTTCTTTCCAAAACTGACTGAAACGAGGATTTCACTTTGCGGCAAAGACAGGCAACATCAAAAGATTTAAGACGAAACTTGATATCTCCAGATTCCTGATGACAAATCTGTTTCCCCGTGTTTCAAGCCCATCAATTTAACCCCAATGAGTCCTGCACCCTGTAGATCATAAAATGCCCCATAGTTCTGGATACAAAGAAACAGTAGTCAATTAATATCGTGGAAGCAGAGATCAAGCAATAAGCATCCATAGAAGCAAAGCTATTTACTCAAAACATTGCATAAAATCCATAATTTGAAGAAAGGTGATATTTCAGATCGTTGAAACATGTAACGAAACTTAAGTTAAAATGACAGGGAAAACGAGGCTTTTAGTGTCTACTGCTTGGTACATAATCACACTGCACCCATATGCATCAAAATATGTATAATGGAAATCGTCTCGAACTAGGTACTGAATTTACATGCTCGCAACACAGAAGAAAAATTAGGATATTCTAAACAATGTAATATCCAAGGGTAGTAAGGAAGTCAGTATCATAGCTAGGAATTGTTTAAGAAGAAGGAGATTCGCAACCTATTCCATATGATAAATACATTAAATTTCTGTATATATTGGAGCCTCAACCTTTACATCCTTTTTTATCATCACCATAGTATCTATAGATATTTCAGCATAAATAACTACACATGGATAAGATTAATAGGACTGTCAATCAGATGGTCTAATCTGTTCCTCTAAGAGTAAAACACTAGAGAAAAAGTTTTGAAGGGATACATAGCCAAAAGAAGAGGAGGAAAGGAAGGAAAAGAGAAATAGAAGAGAAACTTGAATAAGCATGTTATATCATTCTAACTAAACCATTTTATAGGCAAGCCAGAAGGCGTCAAGTGAGACAACTGATCTTCTTATACAAATAGACTGGTTTTAGAATTTGGCTTATAAAAAACTGATTGAAAATATATATAATATAAGAAATATCAGAACTGAAATGATACACGCTGAACAATAAACAATGGAACAATTGAGTTCGTTACCAGAAAATTGCTAACAAGTTAAAGTACCCGTTTAATGGAGGTACATAATTCAATAAGGGAAAGTGTTGTTACATCTCAAATTTTGACTTAATTTAAATTTATTTTTAGCCGTTGGATTGAATGGATTTTCTTTCATAATCATGTGAAAAGAGTGGTTAAATATATCCGTTGTATTCATTATGTTAACTGTTTAATGATGATAGTCATTATCCATTGTTTTGTCATGTGATGATTAGCAGTTGCTTGATTTTGGAATTATGGTTAATAATTAAATTCCTTATCTACATTAAATGTTATTAAGGATTTATCATGGAACTTGTTATTATCGTGGAAATATTGCACAGGTGATTGCAGGAGAAGGTGAAGGGGAGAAACATTGCTAAACGGGATCAACAGAATGGGGTACTAGCTTAGTCCAATTATCGGGTTGACAAGTATGACCTTTAATTGTCTTGTAAGGACCTAGCGACTTGAACATCAGGGGACCCACGTGAGCTATTAAATAAATATTTAAAATATTAATTATTTTAATTAAAAATAATGCGGACCTCAAATAGTTTTTGATTGACTTTTCCACCACATCATTATAAGGTATATTTATGTATGTGCACATAGACATAGGAATAAAGGTGACACCATAATATTATTTTTATAAAATAAATAATATGATGCCACCTCATAAGTACATATACATGCAAGTAGATACATATATTATAATTATCCTTGATTTATAACCTTCAAATCTTTTTTCTTATTTATTCAAATTCTTGCTAGAAATCGAAATGCACATTTAGCATAGTGGCGTTCAAGAAGCCAAGTCCTTTTCTTTTTAAGTTACGACTTCTTGAAAGCCAAAAGTTTTTCCGAATACTTCTTTATATTATGAAGCCATGAAAGACCATGGGCATTATTACTCACGACATATCTCTGCATTATTACACTCGATATCCCTTTGCATATTTCCTTGCCGTGATTTACCATCTCATTATATATTTTCCTTGCTAAAGCACATGATTAGTAACCGCACTAAGTCTGCAACCAGAGTTCTTCGGTGAAGGGGGGTTGATTGATAGCATCCAGCCAAGACTCAATTATATTTCCAGATTGTATTATATCCATGACATGATATCATATCTTTATTATGCCGTTGAATGTTAGAATCAAATGGTATTTATTCTGCAAGTCTTAAAGTTACATTTCTCAGATCATAGAAATATGATAAGTTGGAAACATATAATATTCTTATATCAGTTGAGGATCAACAGAAAGAGCTGGTCGCTCTGAAATTCTAACACCGGAGACTCACTCGACTGTATAGCCAAGAAAGAGGTGAGATAGAAATCTGCAATATCATGTAAATAAGAATCAGACATGATATAACAATTCTAAATTATTTTTAAAGGAAAATCATTTAATAGCTCATGCATGCTCATACTTATTGTTCCCCTGTCATCAAGTCAAGCAGTGGTGATCGGGCCATTGAACCCATTAGAAAACCTTGGCCAAGGTCGTTAAAGGCATGCTTGCTATCTATGATCACTTGATGTCAGTAGTGCTAGTTATTCAGACATGTCCCTCTATAACTGTCCAGACATTCTAAACATCAGAATGCTTAGGTGGCTGGATTAAAAGTATCCCAAGCCTGATCTCAAGGTAGGGAGGGCCTTTCTATTAAATAGATTGTATTGGGATGAATATGGTCTGAGGTTGGGAGGTTAAGCCTAAGTCAATGCTTCTCCTCTTACCAAAAGTCAAGGCTTGCACAACCAATTAAAGGCTCGCCAATTACTTCTCATATGTTCCTCTTTCTATTTCATTTTATCAATTTAATTTACTTTATGCAAAGAAAGATGGTAAATCGATATTTCAGTTGATCATTGTTACAGTTGTTTTAGTTGATCATTGTTATAGTTGTTTCAGTTAATCGTTATTATAGTTATTTTAGATGATCGTTATTACAGTTCTTTCAGTTTGGTTTTGTTATCTCATTTAATCATTAGTAGTTAATATCAGTTAATTTCTCATGAAAAAGAATTCAAGATATTTTGTTTCAATAGTTAGTTGAGGAAAATTCTTTCCAGATAACCTTTAATTTGTTATGAAAATCTGTTTGTTACAGTTGTTATTGGATTATGCAAGGGATTTGTACAATGGAAACCTTATTAGTTGACAATACAGTGTAATTGAGAAACTACAAATTCTCTGGCACCAATGTACAGTTTGGGAAATGTTATGTTTCTACTCAATCTTACACTTGAGATAGATCCATTAAATCTAATGGTACCTTTTTTCATAATAGATATGCTAAAGCATGCCAACGATGACCTCTACTGAAAATTGAATGACAAAAACAAAAGAAGATTTTGATATAACTGCAATATATCTTATAGCAACAACACAGATTGGGCCACATAGCAAAAAAAATATTGTCGCTGTTTGCTACAATTTTGCGACAAAATTTAGCAGTTGAGAACACACATAACCCAGTGAGAGACCAGGCATGTTGTACAGTGGCTCGGTCACTTTTTTGTATTGTTATTGGTTCTTCAGAATGTCTCGTAGCATCTGAGTTGCTTAACAAAATTCAAAGATTAGCAAATCATAGAGTGAACATGTACTGTTCAATACGATGATAGAGTTCTAACAAATCTAGTAAAATTTTATGTACCTCTCTTAAATTCAATTATGTAATACTAGGAGACAGTCGGCTGGGTGACCATAGAGCTCAAGTGGATCTTCGAGGCAGCTAGTAAGTATTCAGGGATTAAGAGTTCTGTAGACCTTAGGAAAATTTCAAGTCTGCACCTGAGAAAGACACCAAAGAAAGGGAAGAAAATTTTAGAAGCCCCTGTAGAGGACAGTAAGATTAAGAACGATATAACATTTGAGAATCGGGTCTTTTTTAAGCGACTTTCAGCTTGTGTTTCTTGAAGAGCTTCCAGAACTGACTTCCAAATAGAAGTACACCATTTTTATGTACTTCGTAAAATGGAACCTCTCCAAGATTCAACATGATATTTCACATTTTTACCAGACCACATTTCCACTGATAAAAATAACTTTTACCTAGTCTTAGTACATTATTTGGGGCGTGCCACAGACAGTTCGCAATAATATGTTCTAACAATTAAAATATGAATTAAACACTTCAGAGGGGAATTTACTTGCAAGGAGTCATTTTTTATTTAAAATTTATGTCACTGTTGTAAAAAAAAAACCTCATTGTAAGTTTCATATAACCTAGCAGAAGTATATTCTTATGACCTTTGAGAAGGTTGTTCTATCTAGGTTAGTACTTTGTGTAGATTTATAGACATCATGTAGGCTGTGTTTTCTATTATCAATGTGAATGATATTTACTTCAATCACACACAAGAGACTCACCAACAAGTTAATGCTAGTGAAATAACAACAGATTAATAATCTTATCAATCAAGGAGTTAACATGAATGAGTAAAGGAGCTTTGAATTATATTTGGCAATACTGATCAAAACTGACTGACTTTGATAATAAATGCCACTAATACAAGAAATAAAATTTTGAACAAGTCATAAAACATATGGCCAAAATGTTCTTAATTCTTGGAACTACATATCTGAATTTTAACCCAAGGCGAAAAATCCTTAAAAAGAAGAAAACTAGCAAGTGAAAGATGTAAATGTAGAATTTTGGAGGGAACCTGCAGTCCAATAGTTGCACTTAAGAGTTGAATGTGATTTCTTCTCCTCTTCAATGAAATAGGCTGATGCATCATGATATTCCAAGAGTCATAAGCCCCCAATTGACCTCCTGCAAGTTTGTAATGCCCCCTTTTTACCATTCATAGCATGATGTTGTCGTTAGCCTATTTCCCCACGGTCCCGTAGACTAACCAAGACATTAATGGAACTTAGAGGCCATTTGGCCTAGATAGTTTCAATTGCAAATTTTTCTGAGGGGTTTTGAGGCAACTTTGGGCATATTTACTCTTTATAGTAAGTCATCTTGGGCATGGGCGGACATCCAGTAGCAACAATATGTCAATGGTAATTGTTTAAAATTGACAAGAAGACTTGTTTATCACTGATAAGATTTGTTATGCATTGATAAAGCTATTTTATAAAGTTAAATTTAAATATTTAACTTTATTAATGCATAGACTATAGTTTGTGGGAAATATTTAAATTAAAAGAGTCCCCTTTATTTTATAACACATTGGAGACATAAGTTACATAAAGGGAGTTATGTTTTATCCCACATTGAGAAAACGAAGGATGGAGCCCTTGTGAGAACACTATAAAAGAAATAGAAGAGCTTCTTTTAAGTATGCTTGGAAAAATTTCTGGAGATCATGTCTCAATTGTTTGAAGGACGAAATCCCTTCAAGTTGAAAATCTTGACACCATTGAAAGATATGGTCTTCAAATTCAACAGGGTACCAGTCTGAAAAAAGCAGATACGAAAAAGCAGCCCGAATAAGCAGAATCGAAAAAGCAGCCCGAAAAAAGTGGAATCAAAAAGCAGGCGAAAAAAGCAATCCGTAAAAGTAGTTCAAAAAAGCGAATCTGAAAAAGCAGTCGAAAAAGCAAATCGGAAAAAGCAAAGCAGAAGGGGCAACATTGTAGAAAATTATTACAGCCATCTACAATCAGGTTCTTCACTTCTCATTTGGCATATTTTTTGAGAAATGTAGGTTTTCAGCTGAGTACAAAATATAGCATCAGTACTTCACTATTTTCATATTGTACTTGTCTTTGTTTGCCATTTGGCATTATTGGTATCAAAGGAAGGCAAGAATTTTGCAATTGAAAGAGCATTGTAATTTTTAGACTATCTATATTGCAAACCTAGAGTTTGATGATCAACTTATTAGTTTGCATGCCAATTGTTTGACAAAATCTCAATTCGCTGTAAGTTCTCTTTTTGGCATAAACAATGTCATAATTTTGCATACTAAGTGTTTATATTAATGCCACTTGGTTGTAAGTGCATAATGCCATCTTAGGTTGCATCCAAAGTATTTGTCATAATCACTAGTTGCTGTAGCTGCATATTGTAAGTAGTTTAAGTCACATATTTGTATTGAATATTGCCAAAATTAGTTGCACATTCATGTTAGGTCATTGTTTAGACAAATCTAGAGTCTTTTGTAAGCATTCTCTTTGATGCAAATCAAAACAAGAGTTATTGTAGCAATCTGAAAAGTTATATTAGTCATATGACCCCTTGTATGCAAAGTGTTTGACAAAATTCCTTCAGCTTTCATCAGCATTTTTGAGAGCAGATTTGAGGTGGCTTATTACAGTGGTATCAGAGCTTGCTTGCAAAGTGTTTGATGAAATGTCAAACAACTGAAGTATAAAGATCTTTGGTGTTTGAAGAAGTTATAACCTATTGGAGTTATTACAGTGGTATCAGAGCTATAAGTCCTGCTATCTTGTGGAGGTCTTATAGGGAATTTGGAATAGCCAGATAGAGAAAAAAATGTTTGACAAAATGAATGTCGGTCCAGATCAGGGAAATGAAAGATTCTTACAGTTATTAGACACTTTAGCACAGGGATAGCGATCAGCAGAGCAAAGAGCACAGGAACAAAGTCAAAGATTTGAGCTTATGATGCAGATGATGGCTTGTCAAATGGGGTTGAATGCTAATGTGGGTGGAGGAAATAATCAGAATGGTAATAACCAGAGTGGTAATAATCAAGATGGGACACATCATGGAGGCGAACAAGTTGGGAACAATTTCAGTCATGCACCCCAGCAAACTAGGATAGTGAGTTCAAGGCCCATGGTTGCCACATTTCCTCCTAGAACTCCAGAGCAGCTCGTACTAGAGCCCCAGATCACTAATATACAGGACTAGTTGAGGAGAGATTGGGAAGCCGGAGGTCCAGATTTTATTGCTGCAATTACCTTTAGGGAATATATAGATGTGCGGATGAAGCATATGCCACGTGGACATGACAAGAACCAAAGCTATGAGCTACGGAAGAAAGTAGGGAAACTTCAGTTACCATATTATGATGGCTCGGGGAAGTCTACAGCAAGAGCTTGGGTTCAAAGGCTTGACACATACTTTCAAATGAACCATATGCCTGAGGAAGAAGCTATTAAGTATGCAGCAATTCACCTAGATGGGTTAGCACACGAGTGGTGGCATCATGGTATGGTCACTATGGGTCATGCACACATTAACTCATATGTGGAGTTTAAGGAGAGATTGATTGAATGTTTTGATAGGCCTAAGGATCGTGCCTTCCCTATGACAGGCAAAAACTTGTATGAGGAGTTTAACAGACATGCTAATTCGATACAAGGAGACATTAGCACATCTTCAAGTAATGGTTTATCTGCATCATCTTCACAGGTAGAAGGGGTTACAGATGTTGTGCATAAGGTGATATCACAAGCTCACCGGATTGCGTGATTGACACTAATAGTGATTACAGCACAATTGGACTAGATGAAGTTACAGCAGTTGAGGATACTGTCATGTTTGAGGATAGTATAGTTGATCAAAAAGTGAGCATTCAGGACTTTGCAAAAAATGAGTATCAGACACAGTTGGATGCTTCTTCACATGAGATAGAGGCTAGTAGTTCTTCACTTGGTTTGGCAAGCCAGCTGAAGACAGGGGACAAGGATATTTTTGCAGCTTTATCTCATCATGACAGGATGCATGGATTGATTGAGAATCACATTTGGATGATTCAACTGCAGGAGAGACAGAAAGGAGTCACAATAGGTTCTTCTTGTGATGACTTATAGAAGATCAAGGAAGGCATGGAGGCAATGAAGGTAAGTTACATACACCTACTTTCAGATCGTGATCATCTCCTTAATCTTGTAGGGATCTATTTAGATGCATTGAAGGAGGAGGAGGTTGAACGGTTTTCTCATGAGCTAGAGGATACTCAGAATTCCTTGGTGTGTATTCAGTTGGCTCTCCAGGATTCTGAGAGACATGTGGACGAGCTTTGTCTTGAGGTGAGCTCAATTCAGGAGTTAGCACATATAGCAGGGACTCAGTTTTCTTTTACAGTCAGGTCACATGTTGATGATTTTTCAGAGATGATAGAGTTTACAGGAGAGTCCCAGGATCTGAGTATTACAGATGATAGCTATTTTGAGGTTACTTCTTTGGACAGTGTACCAGGGATAGAGTATAGGAGTTCGACCAATCGGCACAATCATGTGTCTAGTCAGCTGAGAGTTGGCAAGCAAGACATTGCTATTGCATGCGAACATTTTGATGCCGCTCGCCAGTTGTTAGCAGTTTATGGATGGGGGTCTCCTACTAGTGATGAGCAAGGAGGCAGTTATCTTTCCTTGACAGAGATCTACTCTTTATGGGAGGCTATTAGGATTCTGAGACAGAATTATATGCAGTTGGTAGCCGACAAAGATTATCTTATGGAATGGGGGAGTACAACATACGAAGCATTATTGGCCAAGGAAGATGAGGTGAGTGAGCTTACTCAGCAGCTCGAGGTGACTTCTGAGATTCTTGAGAGTGCACAGTTGGCTTTCAAGGAGTCACAATTTCATTTGGCTAAGGTGACCATGGAGTTAGAGCGACTACAGTCTTTACCAGATTCTGTACATTCACAAGCTGTGGTGTCTGGTGATCTGAGGATGTCCATGGTCGAGATTGTCAAAGATAGTGGAGATGGGAATGCATCCATCCTTGATACTAACATTGGCATATCGGGTTCATTCCCACTAGAGTCGAGATCAGTTGAATTGGGTGTTGCAGCAGATTGTTGTGGTATGCTTGACATGGTGGTGGCCTCTAGTACTGATGGCACAGAGACTAGAGATGTTGTATCAAAGATCATTTGTGATATTGGTGAGCCAGCAGTTGGCATGGTTCCTGCTAGTAATACTACTCCCTTGGTGATGTCTTCGGAGGTAGTAGTCAATTCCAACATGGTTAATGATTGATTGTAGTCTGAGCCACTGACTAAGATTGGCGCATTCTACCGGCATTACACTGTGAGGTATGCTCATCAATTTACCTTTGATGACCATGTTAATGAGATGATGATATAGAGATGTACTTTGGTTCCTAGTGCTTGTCATCAGTTATGGAACGGTTTGACGCCTCAGGATGAGAGTTGTGATGGGCATGACATGGCAATAGGTTCTGCAGTTGACAGCTTGATAATACATGACTTAGAGCAGGAGTTTGGGAGTGATGCTTCAGTTGTTGTTGTTATTGATTCTACTCCTTTGGCTATGACATCTCCTGACTTAGCTGGTGATTAGTCACAGTGGGTTGTATCACTTGTTCGTGGTGACCTGTTGACTAAGGTTGGTTCTTTTTATCAGCATTATACTGTAGGGTATGTACATCAGTTAGCATTTGATCCTTGTGTTGAGGAGTTGATGGCAGGAAAAATTGGTTTGGGTTCCATTTCTTGCTGTTTATCTTGTGATGTCTTTTCACCATCAGCGGTGCATGGGAGTTATGGTTATGAGATAGTGGCCGGTGATCTACAGAGTTGTGTTGACTACAAGAGTTGTATAGTGTGTGAATTCTCCATACTTGGTACAGTTTCATTCGGGAGCGTTCACCATTGTTTTAGAGTTGGATTATACATTTCGAATAGGCTAGTGGGATGTGTTGATGGTATTTACTATGTTGGCAGTTTGGGTTATCTACTCTACTTGGGTTTTGATATTTCGAGAGCTTATTTCTCATGGGTTCTTGACTTTGGAGTTTGGGTGAGTTGTATTCACGAATTTGATTATGGATTCCTCTTGGTTAATTTTCAGAGGTTGTTGCAAGAGCCTATGTTGACTGACAGCAGTATAGTTCATGACTGCATTTGGGATCCAGGTGGATTGATTGGGTTGTTGTTCGACCATTGCTTGGGGACACGCAATTTTGGGAAGGGCGAACTGTAATATCCCCTTTTTACCATTCATAGCATGATGTTGTCGTTAGCAGACTTCCCCACGGTCCCGTAGACTAACCAAGACATTAATGGGACTTAGAGGCCATTTGGCCTAGATAGTTTCAGTTGCAGATTTTCCTAAGGGGTTTTGAGGCAATTTTGGGCATACTTACTATTTATAGTAAGTCATCTTGGGCATGGGCGGACATCCATTGGCAACAATATGTCGATGGTAATTGTTTAAAATCGACAAGAAGACTTGTTTATCACTGATAAGATTTGTTATGTATTGATAAAGCTATTTTATAAAGTTAAATTTAAATATTTAACTTTATTAATGCATAGACTATAGTTTTTGGAAAATATTTAAATTAAAAGAGTCCCCTTTATTTTATAACACATTGGAGACATAAGTTACATAAAGGGAGTTATGTTTTATCCCACATTGAGAAAACGAATGATGGAGCCCTTGTGAGAACACTATAAAAGAAATAGAAGAGATTCTTTTAAGTATGCTTGGGAAAATCAAAAAAATTGGAAAATTTTCTGGAGATCATGTCTCAATAGTTTGAAGGACGAAATCCCTTCAAACTGAAAATCTTGACGCCATTGAAAGATATGGTCTTGAGATTCAACAGGGTAGCAGTCTGAAAAAAGCAGATACGAAAAAGAAGCCCGAAAAAAGCGGAACCAAAAAGCAGGCAAAAAAAGCAATTCGTAAAAGCAGTTCAAAAAAGCGAATCCGAAAAAGCAGTCGAAAAAGAAAATCGGAAAAAGCAAAGCAAAAGGGGCAGCATTGTAGAAAATTATTACAGCCATCTACAATCAAGTTTTTCACTTTTTATTTGGCATATTTTCTGAGAAATATAGGTTTTCAGCTGAGTACAAAATATAGCATCAGCACTTCACTATTTTCATATTGTACTTGTCTTTGTTTGCCATTTGGCATTATTGGTATCAAAGGAAGGCAAGGATTTTGCAATTGAAAGAGCATTGTAATTTTTAGACTATCTATATTGCAAACTCTAAGTTTGATGATCAACTTATTAGTTTGCATGCCAATTGTTTGACAAAATGTCAATTGGTTGTAAGTTCTCTTTTTGGCATAAACAATGTCATAATTTTGCATACTAAGTGTTTATATTAATGCCACTTGGTTGTAAGTGCATAATGCCATCTTAGGTTGCATCCAAAGTATTTGTCATAATCACTAGTTGCTGTAGCTGCATATTGTAAGTAGTTTAAGTCACATATTTGTATTGAATATTGCTAAAATTAGTTGCACATTCATGTTAGGTCATTGTTTAGACAAATCTGGAGTCTTTTATAAGCATTCTCTTTGATGTAAATCAAAACAAGAGTTATTGCAGCAATCTGAAAAGTTATATCAGTCATATGACCCCTTGTATGCAAAGTGTTTGACAAAATTCTTTGAGCTTTCATCAGCATTTTTGAGAGTAGACTTGAGGTGGCTTATTACAATGGTATCAGAGCTTGCTTGTAAAGTGTTTGACGAAATGTCAAACAACTGAAGTATAAAGATTTTTGGTGTTTGAAGAAGTTATAACCTATTGGGGTTATTACAAAGTTTTATTGAATTACAAACAAGTAAAAATTGAGTCATATTATGGCTTTACTAATATGCAAGATAAACAAAGAAAATGAAACCATGTTAGTTCCTTATAAAGAGTACAACATTAGCAGGAAATAGTAAATTATTCTTGAATTTGCTTCATATATTTTTGTTCTTAATTGTAGTGGTCCTGCTTCCCAAGTACGATTCAAAACAATTTGTCAAAGGATACATATAGTCTTCTGGCTATGATTCAATGCTTCTATAGTTAACATAAAATAATCTGTCAAAAAGTCCTTCAATTGAACATAGACATCGAAAGACATAATATCTGCAGACAGACAATGAATGCAAAAAGATGGCATAATATCACCAAATTGTGTCTAGAAGAAACAATGAACTTCAAAAAGATATCTCTATATAAATTTGCATACATTAAAGTTGTTCAGATTATGAAACGAATGTTACTATCAGTCTTCTAGTGCCTGCTTTGTACTTATGGTTAGACTGAGTAGCTTTTTCAGTGACCTATTGATAACTCCTATTTACTGTGATCAGTTTTGATTAATTTTTTTTTAAAAAGTCTTGAAAATTTGCTTGGAATTTCTAAATCAATCCAATTGAACCTAAAGATATATTATGCTTTTTAACAATTTTAATCTATATAGTACTATCAATCCATTGATTACTAAAAATTAGGAAATTTACTACACCAATTAATATAGATGAAAAAGAGGATCCACAGAATGCCATTAGATACAATATTTTCTTTGCTAAAAATGAGATAAATGCTATGTTGCATGGATACTCGTATCCACAACCCTGGGACATGTACCAAGTACAAGATACTCAGTGGAGAGCATCATAGCTAAGGACCTTGATTAAGATTTCTGAATTTAGTTTTAGTTTTTTGTTTATGTATCAGTTTGTTGTTTATCAAGCTTAATAAGTAATCAGTTTGAAACTTTGATGCACTACCAATTAACAATAAACTTAATCACTGTTCAAGTCAGAAGTTTATTATTTGCAACATTGCATTGTTATATGATTTATGATCTTCTTGTTCATGTTTAAAGTCCTCCTTCTCTGTTATGCATCTTAACTTTAAGCATATATGATAATCATAAACATACTGCAAATCTGAAACTGAAAACAATATGTTACACCTGCAAAATCTGTCACTGTCCTTGTTTTGAAAAACCATTTTCATGACTCATATTTTCAGATTTTCTATACATATTAAATTACATCTATAAAAAAATTAGCGTGCCCAAGTACACCCGTTCTATTTTGAAAAATAGTTGTACTCCTTGAAAGGAATTAGAGTTAAGTGGAAACACTTCCTATGCTAATCTTGAGAGGATGACTTGTGCAATTTTCAACTTAAGTATTACAAAGATGAAGTACATAAAAAAAGAGAATCACATAACATAGTAATTATCGTGGGGAAACCCTTTCGGGAGAAAAACTCCACCCTCCAAAACTTGCACAATGTATTATCAAACCAAGAAGATTGCAATACACTTGCAATGCAGGTTCTTACAGGAGCATCACCACAACTTGAGCTTGGAGAGTCTCCTTCTAGCACCCAGTCTTGCAAATAGAACTCAATATCTCATCTCCTCTCCAAGCCCTCATTATGTTAGTGTTGTGTTGTGTTGTAATGCAAGGTATGAACATCCTTTAAAGGATTTCACCCCCACACCAAAGTGGTGTGAGTCATCCACTCACAAGGTGGAGTGACTCATCCACTCACAAGGTGGAAGGAGTCATCCATTCATAGAGTGGACACATTTAATAATGCAACTTGGCATTATTAAATGTTGAGTGCCAATTCACTATGCAGATAGTGAAATCTTAAGAGGTAAAGGTGAAATAGCCTTTTAATTTACCATGAGGTAAAAGGTGGTAACACCTTTACCTTTAGTGGAGGCTTGCAAGTATGAGACACATTTCTCAACACTCCTACCCGTACTTGAGTAACCCATCCCCGTGCAACCTTATAAATGTGATGAATTAGTATTAAAAACAAATAGATGCTTGTATTCCGAACTTGGTATGAATTCAAAATAAAAGTCACCACTTTCATGATATTTTTATACTCGCTAAATATCTTACATAAGTGCAATATGTAAAAAATCAACTATTGCAGTCACTGATTATTAATCTCCTATAGTAAACGATTATTAAACTGCTGAAAATAAATTCCCAGCTAATATCGAAGAATAACACAACTGCAACTTCACTTAAAAAATACGGAAAGAAATGCGCAACACAATGAACACAATATTTTCGGACAAATTGTCCCTGGAAAAACCCCTAAGGGAAAACCAGTTCTACAGATGAGGAATTATATTAAACTTCAGCAAATCAAGAGATACAAAATTCCTTGCCTCTCATTGGCAGAACTTTGACAACCTCCTAATTTTTCCCGCTGATATTCCCCACTGCTATCCCCACACTAACACTGCGCCCTTGCTAACACTGTAAGACTGTTTGCTAACACTGCAAACTGCTTCACAAAAGCTTCTTCCTGTGCCCTTGCTAACACTGCAAGACTGTTTGCTAACACTGCAAACTGCTTCACCAAAGCTTTCCGCCATCCAAATGACCCAATGACCCCTTTCTATACTACTCCTGTTGGTAAACCAACGACCAAGATTAAATCTAACCAACGGCTGAGATTATGACAACTCGACAGCCAATAATAGAATTGGTTGCAAAGTGTCCAAAAGGAATCACTAAAATTAGTAAATAATAACCATTTACTAATTTTTGGCAAGTGGACAAATAGCTGTCCAAACCACCCATAAATACAACCGCTATTCATAGATAAGGACGAACAGCTATCCAAGCTACCCATAAATAGTGCTGCTATTTCCGGGTCAGAAATAACAGCTGTCCAACTAACAATAATTAACACTCCCTCTTAGCGAGGAAGCTGTTCTGCATGACACCCATCTTATCTCTGAAGAAGATAAATTTGGCCTTTCCCAAAGCCTTCGTCAGAATGTCTGCTACCTGCTCATCTGTAGGTATGTATTGTAGTCGAACAACTTTCTTCAATCTGCACATGTGGGTCTCTTTGTTGTGTGCTACAAAGCCTTCTGGTTGTTCTATGTATACCTCCTCCTTCAACTCACCATTGAGGAATGCTGTCTTGACATCCATTTGATGGATCTGCCATCCCATCTGTGCTGCAAGTGAGATTACAGCTCGTATAGAAATATACCTGGCAACTGGAGCAAATGTCTCCTCATAGTCTATTCCCTCCTTCTGAGAGAACCCCTTTGCCACGAACCTAGCCTTATATTTCTCAATGCTACCATCTGCACCGTGCTTTATCTTATAGATCCAGCGTGATCCAACTACAGCCCTATCTGTTGGTCTAGGTACTACCTCCCACACATCATTCTGCATTATTGAAGAATATTCCTCAACCATAGCATCTCGCCATACCTGATGTTCTGCAGCTTCCTGATAGCTAGAAGGCTCACTATCTACCAACTGACTAACTAATGCCACATAGTCATTGAACTTGGCTGGTTGTCTTCGCTGTCTAGTACTCTTCCTAGGAGCTCCCACAAACTCCTGAGTATCCCTTTGTGTATCTGGAACCACATGGTTCCTGCTGCCAACTGTAGAGGATGAAATGTCAACCTCTAAGTCTTCCAGATGCATTTCCTGTTGCACCTGTTGCTCCATACTCTGTGAATCTTCACTAACTGAGTCTACACTTGTACTGGTAACTGTACTTGAGCTTTGATGCCCTTGACTTGGTCTTGGAGCTTCTGTTGGTTCCTCACTCTGATTATCTGCTAGCAAATCTCTGGATCTCTTGAATGCCTTGTCCTCCATGAACTTGACATCCCGTCTGACAATAACTCTTTTAGTCCCCGGAATGAAAATCCTGTATGCCTTTGAGGTCGCACTGTACCCAACAAAGTACCCCCTCTCTGCAGTCTTATCTAACTTTGTACGTGTATCTCTAGGAATATGACAATATGCCAAACTCCCGAATATTCTGAAGTGACTAACATCTGGCTTCTTCCCTGTGAAAGCCTCCTCTGGTGTCATCTTCCCTAGCACCTTGTGTGGAACTCTATTCTGAATGTAGACTGCTGTATTACACGCCTCTACCCATAAGTAACGGGGCATGTCCTGGTCATGTAGCATAGCTCTTGCTGCCTCCGATATAGAATGGTTCTTCCTCTCAGCAACTCCATTCTACTGTGGATTGTAAGGAATAGTCCATTCTCTCTTGATTCCTTCTCTGGTGTAGAACTCCTGGAAGACATTTCCTTTGTACTCGCCTCCATTGTCTGACCGAAGAACCTTTATCTTCTTTCTTGTCGAGTTCTCCACAAGAGCCTTGAACTCTTGGAATCGACTGAAAACCTCATCTTTAGTCTTCAAGAAGTATATCCAGGTCTTTCTAGAGAAGTCATCAATAAAAGTAACATAGTACTCATATCCTCTGAGAGATTTCGTTGACATTGGTCCACAAACATCTGAATGTACTAGATCAAGAACACCCTTAGATCTGGTGTCACTCCTTGGAAAAGATGCTTTCGCAAACTTCCCCAACACACATCCCTTACATACATCGTCATGCTCTGTGCTCACCTCTGGAACACCTGTTATGGTCTCACGAAGCAATCTAAGTGCTCCATGATGAATATGGCCCAACCTCCTATGCCATAGCTCTCCAAGATCTCTAGGATTATTGTTGCTCATAAGTGCCTTAGGAGTATCAAACTGCAATCTATAAAGGCGACCACTCCTAACTCCAATAGTTATGGGTGATTTCCAATCCTTGTGCTTAATCAACACATGTGTCCCCCTAAAGAGTACATTATACCCCCTATCCTGAAGAACAGATATAGAAATCAAATTCATACCTAAGCCCGGCACATACAACACATCATGAAGAGGAATTATCTTTCCATTCTCCCTCTGAAACTGAACAGTCCCTTTCCCAACAGGGTTGAGTTTGGACAAGTTTCCCATAGAAACCTAGATGTTGGTGTCCTCCTCCTTGTAACTGGAGAAGTACTCTTTAACTCCTGTCATATGAAATGATGCCCCACTATCTATATACCAAACACACTGTGAGGTTGAGCTAACCATACAAGCTATGAGTGCAAACTCATCTTCCATTCTGCTGGAGAGTTCTTCTGCACTTGCTGAAGCTGCCACCTGCTTCTTACCCTTTTTCCTCTTTGAGCAATCACTAACATAGTGGCCAAACTCGTGACATCCAAAGCACTTGACCTTAGAAAGGTCCTTCTTCTTCTTTTCACTTTGTGAATTTGATCCTTTGCTAGATCCCTTCTTTGCTTTCCCTTTACCCGCTAGGGCAACGTTCTCTTGTTCCACCTCATTTTTCTGACTCTTGTTGGCCCCATTGACAAGACTTAGTCTAAACTCCTCCTGAGTGAAATCAGTCCATAGTCGATCCCAACTCGGTAAAGTATCTCGTCCACTGACAACTTGAACAAAGACACTCCATTGTTTAGTAAACCCATTTAGGACTATTCTCACTAGCTCATCATCACTAGGGCTATCTCCAACAGCTGCTAACTCATCCTTGACAAGTCTGAGCCTGGTGAGGTAACTTGTGACGTCTTCTCCCTGATTCATCCGGGTATTCTTTAGCTTCTCTCTGAGAATCAACTTCCTGTTAGTGGTAGCATTCTGGTACAGATTTAGAATGGCGTCCCACATCTTCTTTGTTGTATCTAGCTCTGAGATATGTGGAACAATATGATCCTTGACACCATTAAGGATAATCCTCCTCGCTTTGGCATCATCCTTCCTATATGCTGCAAGCTGTGTTGCATCCGTTGGTACAGGTACACCACTGGTAGCATAATCCTTGATACCATTCTCTTCCAACAATAAAGAAATTCTGGCCTTCCAGACACCAAAATTTGAGGCACCATCCAATCTATCCTGATCTCTCAAACTAGCTGAAGCCATCTCAAGGGTTTAAAGCAATAATAAATCTAAAGAGATCAAAATTTCTTTCCTAGGGCAAAACTCTTCTACCCTTAACAATGCTCTGATACCATGTGAAAAATCAACTATTGCAGTCACTGATTATTAATCTCCTATCGTAAACGATTATTAAACTGCTGAAAATAAATTCCCAGCTAATATCAAAGAATAACACAACTGCAACTTCACTTAAAAAATACGAAAAGAAATGCGCAACACAATGAACACAATATTTTCGGACAAATTGTCCCTGGAAAAACCCCTAAGGGAAAACCAGTTCTACAGATGAGGAATTATATTAAATTTCAGCAAATCAAGAGATACAAAATTCCTTGCCTCTCACTGGTAGAACTTCGACAACCTCCTAATTTCTCCCGCTGATATTCCCCACTGCTATCCCCACGCTAACACTGCGCCCTTGCTAACACTGCAAGACTGTTTGCTAACACTGCAAACTGCTTCACAAAAGCTTCTTCCTGTGCCCTTGCTAACACTGCAAACTGCTTCACCAAAGCTTTCCGCCATCCAAATGACCCAATGACCCCTTTCTATACTACTCCTGTTGGTAAACCAACGACCGAGATTAAATCTAACCAACGGCTGAGATTAAGACAACTTGACAGCCAATAATAGAATTGGTTGCAAAGTGTCCAAAAGGAATCACTAAAATTAGTAAATAATAACCATTTACTAATTTTTGGCAAGTGGACAAATAGTTGTCCAAACCACCCATAAATACAACCGCTATTCATAGATAAGGACGAACAGCTGTCCAAGCTACTCATAAATAGTGCTGCTATTTCCGGGTCAGAAATAACAGCTGTCCAACTAACAATAATTAACACAATATGTCTAAAATCTCATATCACTTCTCTGTTTGTCTATTTCCTAGTCAATTAAAAGATTGAACACGTTTATACTGTCCATTGACAAAAACACGCAAATCATGTCCACGGGACACTATATGAAGAGTTGGTTGAGTACCGTCTTTGAGAAATGCTTCATTGTCATCAACATCAATACTGCCAACCATTTAGCAAGTTAGTAATATTTCATATTAAATATAATTTACAGAAGCAATGATTATAGAAGTACCTGCATGATTGACAATTTTAGTGCAGTATGCCACTACCATATATTTTTCATGTGGTATATAATTACTCTGTCCGGCTATAGGAAAAATGAAACTATCCTGATGATGCTATTTTAAGACAAAAATGAGGGGTGCATTATGCTCTGTTCTGCCATGTAAGACAATAGGCATATCTTTTTCAGACATCAATATGAATTTTATTTCATTGTTTATAAAAATAGTTTTAAAAATTGAATGTAACCATGACAGGTGTTTTCTTACGTTGTCGTGTACCATAAGTAGTCACTAGAATCTCCAGTTCTATTTATTTGCTCCATTAATCCACGTTCAGAGAATGCACCCTTCCCCCATATTCCTATTGGTTCATGCAACCAACTTCATTCTGTCTTCCATTTCCAAAACTGATCTTCCCAATCAACTAGAATGTACTGACTTTGAAATTGCTATCTGCATTTGTACAGATGTTGTCTGGGAACTAATCTGCAGACATCAGGAACAATACAAAAAAGACATTAAACATCCAACTCCAGTAATACCGACTACATAATGGCATGTAAAAACATAGAAAATGTTTAAATTTGTTTCTACATCCATCAAGAGAACAACCATTAAGGACTTTGATCAACAATCATTATTCAGGGAATAATTCGTATTTGTGAGCCAAAACACAAGTAGATTTTTGAAAACCCTGTTTTTGTGATTAACCTCTAACTTTGATCCCATTTAAAATTGCTAAGATGTTGTACCATAAAACAAGTCATTAGAAACACCATTTCAAAGTGAATTGAAATCATCTACTTGATCTTCCTAAAAAAATGTTGGCTCTTTGATGAGCATTGAAAGCCAGGAAAACGTAACTTGTAGACTTAGCTCACTTGGCCCCAGATAGAAAGGTTATTGTTTTCATATATCCTTCACAGGTACCATGTGAATTGCTTCTTGGAGTTCCAAATACAAAGGAGTTAAGAATAATGCTAAAAGCATCATCATATTTTCAATAATTCCCTCACAGCGAGTGGGTAAATTGTATCTCGACAACTAAAATCCAGTTCGCTTGGATTGTAAAATTTAAGACAGTCCCTAAACTAATCCAAGGCCCCATAGCTGAAATCAACATAATAATAAACATAACTTACAATGAGTATTAGAGATATTGACCAATGAAAATGCAAAACAAAGCAGTATGGACAAAGAATTACACAGGTAGCATGGATGCTAACCAAACAAAGAACTACACGTGCATTGGACCATGTAAATTGTTGAAGATAAAATGTTTCTGTGAAGATATACTGGATTTTAGAGACGCATGATATGATAAGCGGAACTCCTTCAAATAACCTCTCCCTAAAACAAATCGTTTGCAATAATTTTAGTCTAAGGACAAATCTATAATGAGTCTGAATTTAGACGTTTGCAGTATTGAAAATGACACTCTTGCAATCCGGAAGAATGCTGACAGACCAAGTTGGCAAATCATATGAGACACCATTGAACTTCACTGTTACATGAACTTTAGAGTCCATATTTGCAAGAAATGTTGCACATATGTTTGGTCCATCTGAGTAAACATGTGCCTGCAAAATAAAAAAATTGAAACCATATTTATTATCTTCAACATTCTTTTTCTGGAATATTAATGTTTACACTACACAAATAAGATGTATATGAACTAACCTCTTGATTAGGACCAAGCACAACAAACTGTGGTTCTGAGTTTATCATAGCACCTTCACAAAGTTTAATGGCTGAGTGAAGCTCCTTAAGATGCCCCCATTTAGGCTGATTTGGAAGTCCTGCATGTTGATTTTATTGATAATGTCATGCCAAGAAACATTTTATTTCCTTGCACAAACAGTTGCTCATTTTAGAGGATGTGTACAATAACGGCATATAGGAATGTTACCAAAAATAAGTAGTTGGTAGGAAAATTTATAAATCCATTTTGGATCTCATATTGATTAAACTTCAAATACTTGCTTGTACTAAATGTGATGATCATGGCTCTTAATTTCAGAATGGTTAAATCATGTTCATTGATATTAACTAATAATTAATATTATCTTAACTATGTGATTTCATCTCAGTCGAGAAATTAAGACCTAAATATTCCTCTCTTCAATTTCTACTCTAATGTATATATGATATAAATTATAAGAAATATTTGGATTTCATTTCTTTCGTTGATGAACTATACAAGGCAGTTCTAGATCTCCCACCCATGATATTACTCTGTATCAGTGTCAGAAAAATAGCAAAAAAAATGAATAGACATCCCCATTCTTTGTATGTCTTGCCAGACCATTTTCTTCTATTTTCTTCTGTAAGAGGACCTTCTATTGAATAAAATTATAGATCTATTCATGTTGAACCATTTTATTCTTATGTAGAAAAAATGAACAAGTTTTCACACTAGAAAAGGTAGGTGTCAAAAAGAGATTTTGGCATAAATGACCTAGAAAATGGCAATTTTTAGAAGCTTGTAAGATGGGGATTCTTTTGGGTTTTTTAAGACAGAGAAGCATGATCGATAAAACATACTCATCCATTTTACCAAAACTCTCATCAAAAATTGTAAGATAGCATGAATAGTTACCATATTCATCAATAGGAGCATCATAATCATAGCTTGTAGAAATAAAAGGGCCTCCTGATGTGCGGCCAAAGTTGGTCCCTCCATGATACTGCAATCATAGAAGTAGGTGTTTGTTATGTTGTTCCTATAATGACTTCATTATCTAGAATATTTTATTTTATGAAATAGATTGATCATTGCTGTATACATATATCTTAATTTGTAGGATCATAAACTAGTTATTTAAGACATGCATACCATATAATAATTTTGCATTGTACCTCCTCTCTGGTACCACCGTGGGACAGCATAGGCTAGGTCTTCTGCAGGCCTAGATGGAACCGTACCCCCAAATGCACAATACCTGCCAATAGTTGGATGAAGAAATATGTATGACATAAGGCACATCAAGATATGTTGAGAATTTGAACTTACCCCATGTACTATCCATTTCAATGAGATACTAAAATACAATTGAAAGTGTGCTATAGTAAACATCAAATTCATTTCCTCCAAGATCTTGAGATGCTCATTATATATGAGCTATCCCTCTCTTGCGAGTTTAGGGTAGAGAGCATCAATGGTTGTACCAGCCAGATCAGTTTTCTGTCCAAATTTTAGGACTTGTTGCGAACTCGGGGGTAAATTGATCACCGTAGAATCCGTTCCAAGTGTCTATCTACAATTTCAACAAGAAAGTTATTTAAATGACCATGAGGTAATTAAGCATATACATCATCTCCACAAACTTACTTTTCCCTATAATTTGGTTGTTTTGTCTCCTGAATATTACTAAAATCAAGAAATGTATTTCAGGTCCAGACTCTGCCAATTTCTGCCATTGTTATAATTTCAAATAGATTACAACCTGTTGCCCGGTTATAAAATTGTTTCAATTTCTGAGCCATGGTTATTTTTGAAATTTGCCTCGTTTTAAGCTTTAAATTGGTCTTTTCATGTCTGAGTTTTTGAAAGATCTTGTCCTTCACTATCTCCGGCTCGTTCCCAGCTCCGCACAGCACTTGAAATTTTATAAATCCGGCTTCTGAGCTCCAACTTATCGCAAGTTAATAGAGAGACCCAAAATATGTGTTTTCAAGTCTATCATTAACCATTAACCTCTCAAAAAGTTAATGATAACTTTCAAATCGTGCATTTTGGAGTAGGTTAATTAACCTCTCCAAAAATGCGTTTTTACTAACCTCTCAAAAGGTTAATGATAAAATTTTTCAAAGCACACATTTTGGAGTAGGTTAATTAACCTCTCCAAAAACACGTATTTCTTAACCTCTATGAGGCAGTTATTAACTTGTGTCACATGTAAGTTTTAAAACAAGGTGGCAGTTTTGATTTGATGGCATTATCAAAGAGGAGGAATATCTTATTTGCCACCTTTCTATGATGATAACATACTCACAGTAAAGAGAGCTCTCAGCGTATAAGCCATATGAGCCTTCAATCCATAGAAATGCTAAAGCAAGTGGCTTAACTATATCAAAATTGTGCTCGGAAATATCAAATTGTTTGGCTGCTGCGTGGAGACAGCAGTTCCCTTGTTAGTTTATGAATAAATTTCAAACGGAACTCTGTTTGATCATCTCCACGGTGACAAATATGAGCACTGCTTTCACTAGGAAACACGACTCGGCATTGCTATCAAAACTCCAGAAGCTTTATCATACTTGCTTTCTGCTGCATGATACCCTTTGTTCATAGAGATGTGAAATCTTCACTGCTTGATAGTGGTTACAACCCCAAAGTTATAGGTTTTGGATTAATCTCGTGTGCCCAAGATCACGATAAACAGCGCTATCTGAGGTCCCCTGAAATAAGACAATGATCATTGCTGCGGTCTATGTAAAGAGAAATGTTGGTTTCTTTCTACGTAAGCAGACACATCTACAATATAAATGGATGAAACAAGTCAATCAAGGGTGATGTATGGCAAGTGTTTGAAAGAATGTCTCATGAAAATGGGATTCCGCGATCATTGTCAGATCAGATTGGACTCACAAACAAGAGGCAAACTATAAAGATTCTGGTGGCCAATGGGGATTCCTTGAAAGGTGAGAATAGCAAGATCACAAAAGACATCGTGTGGCTTCTCTGGCGCAATTGTACATACACAAGCATACTCCAATTGGTGTCTTTTGATAATGTGAGAATTATGCACGTTATTGGGTCCTTCAATAAAATATGGACTAGTAAAGTAAAGCAACTGATACAGTTGAGGGAGCTGGTTATTTTAGGTAGCATCGGAATGTTTCCAAAATCTTTAGGGCATTTGCACCAGCTACAAAATATTGTGGTGGATGGTTGTCTTAACACGAGCTTAGAAGCTTTGCCAAAAGAGTTTTGTAATCTTCAATCATTGAGAACTTCTTACAAGCAGGAATTCCAACAAGATATTCTTATCGTCAGATAAAAAGGTACACCAAAAGTTTTGCAATTAAACTTGGTCAAGGAGGCTTTGGTACAGTTTTCAAAGGTGAGCTTACCAATGGATGTATGATTGCTGTTAAGACAATTGATAAATCTAAACAAAGTCAAATTCAATTTTTGAATGAAGTGGCTGCCATTGGAAGGATCCACCACTTACATCTTGTCTGACTCCAAGGGTATTGCTTGGAAGGGTCTAAAAGAGCTTTGATTTATGAGTTCATCATCAAAGGTTCTCTTGAAAAATATATCCATGAAGATGATCAAAATGTATTGAATTGGAAACAATTGCACTCCAGTGCAATGGGTACAACTCATGGGATTGCATATCTACATGATGAATGTCGAAATAGGATATTGCACTGTGACATAAAACCTCATAATGTATTGTTGGATGCCAATTTCTCCCCAAAGGTTGCAGATTTTGGTCTGGCAAAATTAACAGATAAAGAAGAAAGCCATGTTTCTCTGACAGGCGCTAGAGGAACTCCTAGCTACGTGGCTCTAGAGGTGTGGTCTAGAAGCAATGGACCGGTGACTGACAGATCAGATGTCTACAACTATGGTATGTTGCTCATGGAAATGATGGGTGGAAGAGAGAATTTTGATATCAGAGCAAGCAGATCCAACAAATTTTACTATCAAGAGTGGGCGTTCAAACAGATGGATATGATAATGGCTCATCAAAATCAGTCCCAAAGGATTGAAAATTCTATAATCTATATCAATAGGAAGACAAGGTTGTAGTATCACTATCAAGACTACAGTCAATGAACGAGCAATTGATGTTGTGAATGATTGTTTCTTTGTCAAACTTGGCGATGATCATGAAGAAGAGTTTGTACCAAATAACTCAATAAACCAATGATTCGACCATTTGAAGACATGTTCCAAACCATACATTTCGATTAGTGGTCATTGTCATTTATAGGTTAATTTTGTAGAGGTTAATTAACCTCACCCAAATCACATATTTGGGAAGTAGTTATTAATCACGAAGAGTTGGTTATTAACCTCTATGTCTATATAAGGACTCCTTTTGGCTTTGTAAGGGGACTTTTTTTGTTCTAAAAATAAGGGAACACTATGCTGAAATTTTGATTGATAATAAATTTTGGAAAGTATGTACACTTTTTATCTCTGAAATTGAAAATCTCTTTTGTCTTCTTGGTGCAAGGAAATGAAATGAGATGTGCTTTGGGTTTCTTATTCTAAAATCAAAATTATTATACGTTGTAGTAGACATTCTCATGGTACTATGTGAGTGTTTATGAATGATAATGAATGTGTTTGGTAATACTGGTTGCTTTCAAGCGTAGTCCTTGATCACCTTTGTTATCAATCTTGTTTACCGAAGAAGGTTGTGAGGGCGTGTGGTGCATTCGTCCTGAATGACTTTCTCTTGATCCGTGAAATCTTAGATTCTTTAGTTGAAAATCTTTTCAAAAATTATATCATATGAGGGAGCTGCCCCTCTAAACAGAGAGGAAGGCCGCATACTAAGGCCTATCCAACTGTTGTGAATGGTTTGCCACACACTCCATTGGGCAAATTCTACTGTAACAAATCTATTTACCAACACAACCCATGTCTGTTTGATAAGGACCTATTTGTACTTGATCTTGTCTAATTACAATTAGCCATTAGTCATAACTAATATATCTGTAGTTTAATTTCAGCTTGTAAGAATTAAATGTAACTATTAAGAGAGTCTTTTCTCTAACCATGAGAAGAAGTTGCTTGTAAGAGAAACATGTTCCATATAGGTTGAAGCATGAACTCACAACTATAGGAGGAGCATCATTTTGTTTGCACATCAACCAAGGAACTCCTATTGTCATATTAACAGCCATAGATGCTGCCCATTTGATGTACCGCTTGCCTACTTCTCCATATGGTCCATCAATGTTTCCATACTCATTCTCTATCTGTTGTACAAGATAAACAGCATTAGAATGATTCTAAAAAGTGTGCACCACCCCACCTGCCTTCTTTTTCTCATAGGTTCCACTACAAAAATGTGGAAAGCATGCACATTCACTTAATGGATTTTGTTTCAGTTTTAACTCTTACAAAGTAACACAAAATTATTATTTGCGTCTCTAGCCTACAGCATGCATGAGCAATGAAATTAAAGCGCATCCATGTTTTAATTTAAAATCTATGTTACCTGAAAACACGTTTCCTGCCCTTAGCCTTGAGTTTCGGAAACCATCCCTGTTTCGGGGACTTGGGGACGGCCGGAAATGTTTCCAAGCCGTCCCCACCCAAGCAAAAGAATTGAAAATCCGTCTCTGAAAATTTGAAAATGATCAACGCGTTTCCAGATGGTGTTGACTGTCCCCAGGACTCCGTAGCTGTTTCCTATCCGTCCTGGGGACTGCTTGAAGTTTCCAATTTTAAAATAAAATTCAACTTTAAAAAAACATTACTAGTGATATGCAATTTTTTATTGTTTTCCCCTAGGGTGTAATAGAGAAAATATTAGATCACACTCTACCTAGCTGTTGTTCATGATTAGTTAAATATTTAGAAACATAATAGTAATCCGAATTCAGAAACAAACATTAATCTTAGTATCTGCTTAGAAAATTTCACTATTAAATTGTTAATATGCAATAATTTTATTGTTTTCCCAGGGGTACAATAGAGAAAACATTTCACACTCTACTTTACGTAGCTCTTATTCATGATTAGCTAAATATTTTATGCTCAAGTTTCATCTTTGAAGCTGTTGTAGTGTAATATCTCCAAATAGGGATGCTAGGAAAAGATAACAAATATTATAAACTAGGGCACAAACATTCAAAATATTTATTTGCATTCAAATACGTCAATTACAGCTCAGATATTATGTCAGAATCAGATCTGAGTTTATCAACTAAAGACAGTTTTTTAGATTATATTCTGAGTTTAGAAACATACAATAATCTTAATATTTGCCCTGGAAATTTCAGTCTTGAAATACAACCTTCCTTACTATTTTTGAGATATAATAGAGATGGATGTGCAGATTTTGATACTTGACTTGCCCAGAAGTCTACTATCCAAAAAACATAAATATAGGGTTTACACATATCAAACATGCAAAGTCGTCCTTGAAATGATGGCCAAGTTATAATGGCCCAAAATGAAGGTTTCAAATCCTAGTGCAATTAATTACAAAGGTGCTAAAACGCAGCACCAAATTAAGTTGCTCAGGTCAGCTATAAAATTGGCTAGCTAAAAATGTCTTTCAACGATATATATATATAGCCGTCCCCTGTCGTCCCCTATTTTAGCCAAAAAAAAAAACCGTCCTGGCCGTCCCCCCGTCCCAGAAACTCAGGGTAACATAGTTTAAAATAGATATCTTGAAGAAAACCAAAGAAACATACAGAAACCTCACAAAAAAGCCCTGAGCTAAGATAATAGGTCCTCCTTGAGGAGCAAAGAGATTTGCGTGTTTCATCAAGTCTACAATCTTTCGGGTGAAAAGTTCCATCTCAATCTACGAAAGAAAAACCAAGAAAATTTTGGGAAAACAGAAATCTGGTTAGTATTTAATGGAGCTGCAGAAGAGCTTGTAATTACTTATCAAAGATTAAGGAGCAAAGAGATTTGCCCGCTTCATCAAGTCTACAATCTTTTGGGTGAAACGTTCCATCTCAATCTACCAAAGAAAAACCAAGAAAATTTTGGGAAAACAGAAATCTGGTTAGTATTTAATGGAGCCAGAGAAGATCTTGTAATTACTTATCAAAGATTACTAGACCTCAAAATGCGACAACACAAAAATAGCTCTGTAAATTTATATTGCATAAAGAAGAAAATTGCCAACCTTGAATGGGTAATTATCAGTCCGGAACTTGATTCCAGGAATAAAGTGCAACCAAAGTGGGAAACCTCTAGATCAATTGAAATGACAATGATTTCATCTACCATTTCTATACAGCCGCAAGAATAGATAACATTTTTTGGGCTAGACTTACCCATAAGTCCACTCTGCACATGCATATGGACCAATGCGAAGATGGGCATAGAGTCCAGCCTTTTGAATTTCTTTTATGAACTTCACCAGATCATGCCTTCCCTTGAAGTTATACTGCAAAAAATGGTTGACAACAATATAGGCTTCGGCAAAATGCATTCATAGGCAACATACACTTGTGATTTTGTTCACATTACTGACAATATTATCATTTCTCACCATGTCTTTCAGCAAAGTGCATTCATAGGCAACATACACTTGTGATTTTGTTGGTATTACTGACAATACATCATTTCTCACCATGTCTTTAAAGTTCTCCAATCTATATTCGGAAACATTTATGACAAACAGAATAATTTCTACTTGTTTTAAACATACCATTAAAATTTAGTATTTAAGAGGCTATTAAACATAATTTGTGGCAAGGGACGAGGGAAAGATAATTAAAAGAATTGAAATAATTATTTAATGAACTAGATCCCTCAAGTAATACATCCAAAGAATTAAGGCACCGTAATTGCAGAGAGACCTTCTAAGCCAGTGGTATAATTAAGCGCAGTAAAGCTTTGGAAGGCTACCCATGGAAAACTGAGTCAGAGATTCTCATTTTGAACAAGAAAGGTGTAGTATGCAGGAAGGATATTTCGCACTCAGTGGAAAAATAGAATTGGTGAAAAGCCAGTAGCTGAGTCACAGAGTATCACAAGGTGCTGAAAAAAGGTTCAAGTTTGGAGACAGAACAATCTAAACTTCTAAAATGAGGCAGGGTTTCAGAATGATTTGATATGACTGAAAGTGTGCAAACGAAAAGTTGAAAATTGATTTTGGTCAGGGAACTCTCAATTGATTATTGCGTCTCAAAGAATAGATTTTGCTAGGTGGTTTTGGTGCATCTGGTAGTGTGCAAATGACGAGTTGAAAAATGATTTTGGTCCAAGTGTGCAGATGACTTGGTATTAATGAGATGCTAGAACTGTAAAGATTTTCTACAGGGAAACATGCTATTTTGTAGGGGGATGTAGTACAATAATAATCGGTGAGTAACCTAAGTTCAAATTCTATTAACTATTATACTGAACATTTTAGCATGACCATTTTTTTAAAAACATAAGAATATAGTTTTAAGATTCAATTTCAGTTATGACCGTTGTCTACAAACGCACACAGTAGGAAAGCTTTCCACATTCTTAACCCAAAATCTACCTTGCATAGTAAAAATTTTAAAATAGAAAATGATTCAAAACATGAAAACCAAGATTTAAGCACCTTGTTTTGCTGGGGTTCGTGCCCATTCCAAAACACATAAGTCTCAATTATATCCACGCCTCCCTCCTTGGCCTTCTGAATAAGATCAGGCCACATCTGCCAATGCAATACAAATAATCTTTCAGTGAATCAGTACTAATCTAAGCCAGTGAAAAAAGCAATAAGGCTACCTATAACTTCGAGTATCAAATATGGGGTACAATCTAGCATATTTTTCATAAAAGTAAAACAAGAGCAGGCTCTGGAGTCCGCTTACAAGATTCAGCATACTTAACAGTAATTAATTTCATAAGCAATTACTGAATGCCTTAACAAGTAATATGTGAACTTAAAAGAGACCATTTTCCCCCAAACTTCATGAAAAAGGGAAGACATTATATACCTGCGGTGTGCTTCTAGGGTAATGAATAGACCCAGATACCAAAACTCTTCTTTGCCCATTGATCACTAGAGCTCTGTGATCATAGGTAACATTTGTACTTGACAAATCCCATACAAAGCAAATATCAGGACCAACATAATTATCCCTGTCACTTCCATGTTTTTGTTCGAGACTCTTCGAACAGTTGGGTTCTGTCCAAATCAACTGTCAAGATATGTGATTATTTATAGACTGACTTACGTCCATTTTAAGAGGCTACCATGTAGGGTGGCGGATTTATGGCAGATATTATGAAACTGTCTAGTTCAGAGAATTTGTTTGGGGTTTCAGTTGACAAGGTGATATGGATGAAAATGGCCATTTTAATAACATCGAGTTTCTGCTTCGCTGGTGGTTGTCATGGGGCTGTGCTTATCCGATAACAATGTTGCTGATCTTGCAAACCTATGTTTTTGGGATAGAATGGTTTGATAAGTACTTGGACATCATGAAATGTGGAATTCTGGGAATTTGGTTGGAGCGAGAGGCCCCATTTTTAGCTTAAGTTTGGAGGACTTATTGAAGAGCTATCTTCAGAGGCAACGTCTGTACAGCAAACTAAAACGCGCATCTTATCAAGTGAGGAAACTTTAGTTTTTAGTTTACAATCGTCTGTGTCTTTATATCCGCTTCACGTTTTAGTTGGCTATTTAGTCACTTCATCTTTCTACTTGATGGAAATGTTCCTTTCTTCCGAGTAACTGTCATATCGTGGCTTAGTACTTGTCTATAATTTTTTATATAGATATAGTTTTAGTTTAAGAAATTTGATATAATTTATAAAATATTTTAATTAATAAAAATATTATATATTTATAGTTTTGTGAAATGATACTATATATATATATATGATACTGTTATGTTATAAATAAATCATAATATCTTTAATAATAATATATTATAATATTTCTTAAATGATTATAATATAAGAAATATCATTTTTTTAATGTTTAGTTGAATGGTAAAAATTATATTATTAAAAAAATGCAATATAAAAATATAAAAATCTACACTTATATTAAAAAAACATAAAAAATAATCATAGTCATCTTAATAAAAATCTAAAATCCATCAAACCCACCCATATAAGAGCTAAATGAATTCACCCAATCAAATTTTAGAAATATATTTTTTAAAAATTGTAAAGTTCAAAATCTTACATCTATGCTTATGCAACACATTAATTTGATAACAAAAATTAAAATCAATTAATTCTCAGTATAGAAACCAAAAAATTTAATCACTAGTTAGCGTAAAATCCAAAATATGTCACAATAGTACTTATAACAATAATGACCCAATTAATAACAAATTTTGATTTTTTAATTGTTATTACATTATCATCATCTTGTAATTAATTAATTTTCTTTTTATAAGAGGGGTAAACGCTTTGACCTAGAGCTATGAACCAGCACAACAACTTAACCATCACAAGATGCCACTATTGGCTGTAATTAATTTTATTTGTTATTAGTTTATAATTTATTTTAATTATTATAATTTTGCAGCATTCTTTTAAAAAATATCAAATTGAATTATTATAATTTGTAGTTTTAATTAATGGTAAGGAAAAGTTTGTTTAGACAAATTACATGTTAGGATTTATTTTTATTTTTTATATTTGTTATCATTATTTTTATAGAGAAAATATACATTTTTTTAAAATTTAATTTTCAACTATATTTTATGATGATTTGATTGGTCAAAATAATCTATTCTATTTAAATTTGATGGACATACATTTTTTAACAAAGTTTCTTACATCTCTATCAATTACATCTTTGTTACATAACTAGCACTTGGACTGATTGTAGATGCAAGGGTATATAGTTGATAGGTGAATGGGGTGTATCATTTGCCAAAAAAATAAAAAAATAAGATCTCATTGTTTGACTATGCCTTCCAATGTAATTTTCTTAAATTTTTCTTTACACCTTTTGAAAAACATTATTGTACATAGATTGCAATACGAAGCCAAAACTTTTTGCATTTTGTGGAACCAATCAAATATAATATACTCCCCAATCACAAGACTTCAAATTTCAAAAATTGAATTCCATAGCATACTTTCTTATGGTTAAACATGCTAAGTGTATGTAAAATATGAAAACATATATTTAAATCAGATGATATCTTATATGTATCCTTACAAAAGCTTGGGCTACACAATTAATTACGGTTCAATGATGGCACCCTATCTCAGCGAATAAATTTGGTTGTGTCTAATTTGAGACCGTAGATGTCATTTTGCCAAAGTTGTCTACGAGATCCAAACCACCAATACCTAGACACTAGCATTTGAAATGAAATAATTAATTAAACAAAAGCTCTTGGTGAGTATAGGAAGAGAGTAAGTACCAAGTATATGATGGAAACATTTTTGGTTTGAATGACAAAGAGAAATTAGTTAGATTAAAAATTTGAAATATGTAGCGAGAATAGATAGTAGAATAGTCAAAATAGCTTCTATATTTTAAAATAGTAATCTTGAAAGCACGTTTGAAAGTTAAAACACAATAAGACTATAATTGTAAACTATAAAAATATCCAAAAATCAATTAACTATTGAAACTAAATGTTGAAATATATAATGTCAAAATAATTAATATATTATTGTTCAAATGGAAGAAATATAAATATATAAATGTAAAATTAAAAAATTAATTCTTTTTTTTTAAAAAGAAAAATATAGTCAATATCATAAAATAAATTTTAAATTAACTTGAAATGAGAAAATAAATTTACATGATTATGTTATAGATTTGTCTTTGAATAAATAATGTCTCTTTAAAAAAAGTAAATTTACATAGTCAATATGAAAAATTCATGTTTAAAATAACTTGAAATAGAAAAATTTGTCCAATTTGATTGATACAAGCATGATGTATTTATAATTGATTAATTTGGAATGTTAAAAGTTAGCAAATATCTAATTTATGATTTGTTATCACGTAGTGTTTGAAATATGAAGAAAGGAAAAGATATAGTAAGTGAAAAAGATGTTAGTCTCTAACTATCAAGAAAAACTTTAACAAATTGTATCTCTTATTTTAAGTTGTTTATATATTCAAATAACTACAACATTCAAATAACTACAACAAGATTATATGAATTGGGGCCCCCTCTTGAATGAAGAGGTTTATTTAAAATTATGAATGAGGGAGGAAAGTGTTTCTTTTCTCCAACATAGCTAATGAAGAGACTTCCTTTGAGCTATAAGCACTATCAATTAACACAGTAGTTTTCTCTTCCAAACTTTATTTACAAAAATCATTATGGAGATATATATCTCTCACAATTTTATTTTATTTTTGTAGATTTTATGTAATTTCTTTTAAATATCTTTCCTTTCAAATCATTGGGTGTGAAAATATATATTAAGGCAACTTAAGTGTTATGCCATTTTTCCATTTATTTTTCTTTCTAGATCAATGATGGGCCTTTATCTTCTTCATCTTTAAATTGGAATAATATACAAATCCTTCCTATATCAAATATTTCTTATTGGTTTTATTAATGCAATGTGCGTCATTCACCACAAGAGCTTTCTTCTTTCTTTTATTTCTCTTTTTCTTTTCTTTTCTGGGTAGTTATAATTTCTTCTTTTGATATCCTATTGCATGGTGTATTTGATGTTCATAATTCTATCCTTTTACAACCTTATGCACTGTATTGTGTTACTTTTTGGAACATGTTGGCCCCTCTTTGAAATTTATCACTCCATGATGATTTATCTTGTAGGTTATAAAAGTCCTTATCTTTTTGGCAATTGAAAATTGTAGTATAATATCATCCACAAAATACACACACACACACATCTTTTCAAGTAGGTATCATTTAACAACATAATGACCAACTTCCCATGATTAAAAAATGTCTCATTATTTCCTCTTCTCTCTCCTTGGTGTCTTTATTATCCTCCTCTATAATCACCATTCTAGATATACCATCCTGCTATCCTTGATTCCTCATAGCATAGGGCATTTTGATTCTCGTGCGAGGGGGATTTTGATATGCTATCATATTGCTTTCTTTTTATGCATTATTTAGGCATAATATGTTACCCCTATTCTAGATTAGAAGTTTATTGTATATATGGTTTTAGTGAGGTGTAAATCCCACACTTGATAGTATGTATCATCATATCATATCAAACATAAACCATAGATCAAGATTATCTCACCTCACACCTCATTAACCCTTTAACCATGCATCATAATAACATGTAATATCTAATCTAACACCTAATAACATGAATAAACATGTAAACAACTAATCAGAATATAACACAAGATGTGGTAACATAGGATTGCTCCAAGGTGAAGGTAAAAATGTGGTGGGGGATGCGACCGACAAAATATTCACTACTATAGCAATAAAGTATGTCTACTAGGGCTACAATTTTGATCACTTCTAATGATCTACCTTGTGAGGGGTATGCTTTGTTAATTGCTTACAAGATTATTAAGTCTATGCTAGAGTAAAAGGTTAATTTTAATTTCATTTTTTAAATTACCTTTATTGCCTTCTTAAGATTTCATTTTATGCAGCGTGCATTTCCATTTAATAATTAATTAGTAACTATCAAATATTATTTACCTTTTAGGGTTTTAATCTCGTTCATAAGGACTAATCAATTGTAAATTAATTCAATATATTTTGCACAAGCAAATTTAATTTTCTTGTTTGTTGAGAAAAACTTTCTCTCTGCTTTTCTTTCTTCCTTATAACAGGTTATTTGCATGCAAAATATCCAAGGTGTGTGGATTTGTTCATCATCAAATCCTACATGGCATCAGAGCCTTGACTATAGCTCCCTGTTCTTGTTTGGAGAAAAAGAAGAATAAGGGTTTGATAGAACAGATCTGACATTTTTTTAACATTTTTTGTGAAAATAGGGCAGTCTTTGATTTTTGGAGGTGCGACGATGACGATTTAGAAAAAATAATTACAGAGGTGATTTTCAAACATAGATATCTCCCTCATATGAAATCATTTTTGCAGGGCTTTTTTTATCATTGTTTTAGAATTGTTCTGAAAAATTGTAAATCTCAATTTTTACAACTTTGGAGGCTTCGTTTGGACTCATACAGACACATTTTTAGGTGTTATTTTTTTTTAAAGTGCATGTCTTATTGTCTACTTTCTTGATTTGGTATCAGTTTGAAGTAATATTGAGTGGACATAGTACTTTCAACAATTGGTCATTTCTGGCCTGCAAAAAAATAATTCAACACCTTCTAAAACAATGGTCAAAACTTCTTCTTGTCTATATCTTTTGACCCCTCATAACTATCACATATTGAAGACCTTGATGACATGACTTCTCTAGTCAAAAGGGTTGTAGTCTTGTGTAGATACCATGCAACCATTTTTACAAAGACCTTTTGAGGTCATGTAGCATAGGTTCAAGATGGATGAGGCAATGGGGTTGATTTCTTTACAAGTATAAGACAATCTACAATTTCATCTTGATGGGTGCAATACCCCTCTAGATATGTGGACCAAGCTTGATGGCTTGTTTGGTATAGTGAATGAGAGTTCAGGGCACTTCAATTGAAACAGAGCTTGCCTCTCTTGTACCAAATTCTTTTCCTTCCATTGAGGACTTTTTGATGAAGTTCAAACAACATAAACCTTTATTGTAGGGTTGTAGGAAAACCAAGACTAATACTAAGTGCATCTACCTAATTCTTTCTAAGCTTCTTGGAAAATTTTAGATTTTTGTTTCTACCTTCTATTCCACCAAAGATGCTTTGGGTATTAATAGATTTACCATGTCATCTTTTGAGGTTTTTTGTGATCATTTGACTCGAGAGAAAGCTAAGCTCTCTCAGTTGGATTCTCTCATAGGCTCATAGATTTATGCATTGGTAGCTTGACCATCTTTTGGGATGAAGGACAAGACACAAAAATCTCATTCTATATAGTTTCAGATTGATTCTATCCCTCACAGTTCATCAGGGCCACCTTCTCCTAAGAGGGGTAAACCAAAACCAAAAATAATGAAGTGTGCTTATTATAATAAGCCTAATCATGATGAGTCACACTGCTATGAGAAGAAGTTAGATGGCTATGCCAAACATGTTTCAGATTTGATAGTTCTCCTTTAGAAGAGCAACATTAATATTCCTTCTACTTCTCATAGATCTTCTTCATCATCATCATTTTAGTTAGATGGTAAAGATATAGGAAAGGGTCATGCACTATGTGCAACTAATACTCCACCCTCTTCTAGATGGTTACTAGATTCAGGTGCTTCACACCATATGACATCTTCTCAAGATTTGTTATGTACTTTTGAGGCTTCTCCTACTCCACACATTTTGATGGGGAACAACAATGTTATGACTATATGTGGAAAAGGTTATATTGAAATTGATGATGGTACATTTCATGATGTACTTTGTGTACCATCTTTATCCTCTAACCTTCTCTCTATTTATCAAATTACACACAGTGCAACAGGGAAGACATTTGAGTTTGCACAAGATTCAGTGCACATTAGAGATAATGATACAAGCAATATTGTTTCTATAGATATTATTGATCATGCTTCTCGCCTATATTCCTTCTCACATTCTGGTCCAACATGTCTATTATCGAAGACTCGTTCTCCTTCTTCATGAGAGACTACTGAGGTGGTCAGGTTGATTGAACTTATGTGTTGTTCTTGAGATGGATGTTGTGACTTCTACACCTCACCTCCTCTTCAGATTCCATTTCTCACATAGGATTACTCTTCAACATTGCCTACTATTGCAACTCTATTCATCGAGCCACATATTATATTTTTTGAGGATATATCAAAGGACACACATCTCCCCTTAGATGGTAGATTCAACGCACCTATTATCCCCATCTCCATAGGAGATTCTATTTTAGGATTCTAATTCTTTCTCCTTTGTGCATTAGCTAGGACTTCCAACTACACCTTATATACATGGGTTTTATTATCCTTGTTCACTACCTTTTTTTTCTTTAGATTGGAGCCACATTGGTATGTTCATCGACATAGGAGTTCCACCATTTTGAGGGGGCTATGGCGTCTCAAGATTCTATCATGGGGGCCTTCATTGTACTTATGTCCTTGAGAGAGTCTCTTGAAATGTGTCATTTGTGCATCATTTTCTATCTCTTTTTGGAGTAGGGTTTTTCCTATTGAGTTTTCTCTTTTCCTCCATTTCATAGAGATTTGGTTTTGATTGGGTACCTCATCAGGCCTTGTTGTCAAGACCCAAGTTTTCTTTCAGCATTGTAGTCTCCTTGCATTGTTTGTAGCTACATTGTTATTCATCTTAAGGGAGGTATTAGAGTAAAATGTTAATTTAATCTCATTTATTAAATTACCTTTACTCCCTTCTTAATATTTCACTTTATGCACATTGCATTTTGATTTAATAATTAATTAGTAATTATTAACTGTCATTTACCTTTTAGGGTTTTTATCTCTTTCATAAGGATTGATCGGTTGTAAATTCATTCATTCTAATTTGCACAAGAAAATACAATTTTCTTGTTTGTTGAGAAACCCCCCCCCCCCCCCCCCCCCCCCCTCTCTCTCTCTCTTCTTTGTTCCTTGTAACAGGTTATTTACATTTAGGATATCCAGAGTGTGTGGATTTGTTCATCATCAAATCCTACAGTTTATCTTGATTAAAGGATTTATATGTCAAAATAAAGTGAGCACCTCTATCTCCTTATTAATCCCTTTCCTTTAGAAATATTATACATAATATGGCAATATGCGTATGTCTCCCCTTTCATAAATATTTCCCCCTTGGTTTTGTCACTTATTTTGAGTAGTGATATGCAGTTGGGGCCCAGGGAGTATACCAAACTCTTTAAAAAATGGGTCATGTCATTTCATAACAATAGACATTGTATTGTCCCAATTTTTCTTGGTAGTCTCAAGAGTTTGACATTCAATCTCTAGTGTTGTTGCAAGATCCACCATGTTGTTTGCAATAAGATACTTGTGGACTCTACATAAGATATTTTGTAGTTTGTAAATTCCCTTTGCATTACTTCCAAATGAGTTTAAATGAGTACTTGGATAGTAGTGACCCTTATGTTGCACTCGTTATGCATTAACTCTAACTATTTTCCCTACAAAAATTTGATCTTTGAAAAATAAATTGAACTGGAACTAGGATCCATGTTCAGATTGATCCACATTTCTTTATATTTGCATCTATTTTATCCATTTTCTCCTTAATCTCCTTTGTGAATACTAGAACATTACATATTTTACCAAATGATGTGTTGGCAATATTAACTAATTGCTCCAAATCTATAATAAGAGTAGAAAGTTCTACCTTCTTAATTGAATTTCTATAGCCACTTTCTACAATACTTTATTCTCAAATTTTCTTTCTTGCCATTGCATGAATTTGTCTTGTGTATCAACGGTAGGTTCACTAACTTTCTCAACGATTTTGATAAGTTAGTCAATGATGGGTGCTTTTTCATCTAGGTTATCAACAACAAAAGTATTAAGAAATATATCTTTGATATCATGAAATTTTTGCCTTTGTTGATGCTCTTGTCACATCTCCTCTTGCTTAGTCTTTCTTGCTAGAAAATCACTGAGTGCCATCATCTAATCATTATTTAAATTATTTGTGTTCCAATTTGAAATCACAATCTCCTCATCTAAAGTAACAAACATACCTTTAATGGATTGGGGTGAGTGTTTCACCTTTTTCTCTAATCTTTTGCCCTTGGAGTCTGGTGTGTTGTACCTTGACATAGTTTGTTGTTCTTGTATTTTAATCTCCAAACTCCACCTTTGTAACTTGCCTCTTGTTTCCTTGGCCTTCTTAGGTTCTTCATCTCTCTTCTCCTCCTTAGGTTTGTGCTCTTTTTGAGTTTGTTCATCTTTCTTCTCCTTTTAATCACTAGTTTTGAGTTCACTCATTGAACTCAACTATCTACCTCCTTTTCACCCTCCATCAGAGATCTTGAGGCATGTGGTCTCTCACTAGTAGTAGACTAGTCTACTTGATCATTTAGGCTCTTGTCTAACTTCTTACCTTCATTATTAACATTTGCATTTCCCTCAGTGGAATCATATTTCATTTATTTTCTCTTGGGTGTTCTCACCTTCATTGGTTGGCACACTCTGTTGCTCAGCCTCACCAATATTCTCATCACCCTTATTGACATCTAAACTAAATAGAATAATAGAAATAGATGGAATAATAGGTGTTGAGTCATCCTATTGAGTTCTTACCTATATGTCAACCTTAGGATAATATTTAACTTAAACAATCATAGAGTTTGGATCAAGGTCTCATGTGTTGACTTAGGTTTTGGAGTTTCCTCCCTCTCTGGCTTGATCATTGTAGACATCTTCTCTTGTTTAGCCACTGTATTTTCATCTTGTGTTATATCCTTTGTTGGGAAGACCTCCAACTCATCTTTAATTGTAACAATTTCTATATTATCTGCTCCTTGTTGAACCATGTCTCTTTAATCATTATTGATGTATAATGTGTTATCCAACTCTACATGTTCTAGCTTAGCTTTCTCACCTTGTTCCTTCTTCTTATCATCAATTATATGACCATAAAACTTCTATCAAAATATTTTACTATCTACAATTATATTTTCTACTTTTTGTTTCAAGATTAAAAAATGTTGTTCAATTAGGAATAAACTTATTGTTATACTATTAGTTGATGTTTTGAACCCAACTTTAAACTTGAAAATCCAACCTTCCTAATGACCATCCCTTGGAATTTCAGTTTTCTCCTATGATTTATATTGAGAATATGTTGTGTAAGGAATATCTTAGATGATGATGCAAGAGCATCTTGGGGTAGTTGGCTATCCTACATGATTAAGATATTTTGGTGGGGTTGAGTGGACCTATTTGGGTCTTGGGTAGTTAATTTTGATGTATTTAATAATTATTGTAAGCCTTTAAAGGCATTTGGTATTCAATTTCTGTTGGAGGCCTACTTGTGGCTATTCAAGTATTTAAATGTTAGGTTTATTTAGTTTTTAATCATTTTGGGCTGACTTGTGGCTTAGATTGGTATAAATAGGGGTTGTGGTGAAGTCTTTAGTCATTTATTCATCCATCTTGGAGAAAAGGAGGTGGTAGAGGAGCGAAATTGAGAAGGCTAGTAGTTGAGGCTTGGGAAACAAGGAGATTGCTTGGTGACTTGTGAGCACAAGTTGAGATCTTGGAGGTTTCTACCAGATTGTGGATTTGGACTAGCTAGGGTTTGGGTTGGATCTTGAGGGATCTTGTAGAATTGTTATTGTAATTTATTTGTATTTGGCCATAACCAGGAAGGCTTTACAACTTGACACATTGCATGTAAGAGTTATTTTATGAATAAAGAGTTGTGATTTGGTATCAAATCTTGCATTGTTATTGTGTTTTTGTTGTGTGGTTATTTGCTAGGGGCTACAACATCTCCTTTGGAGATTCTCCTACCTTGCACTCCATCAAGTGATATCAGAGCTAAGGTTTTTTTGAGCACTGAAATTGAGGTAGTTTGTACCAGGGTTATGTGAAGTAGATTTATTAGGGTTTGCAAAAATCATGGAAGATGCCTTTGAGAAGATTGAACCCTAGGGTGATTAATGATCTTAGTGATGTTGTGGAAGAAAGGATCTAAGAGAGGGTTAAATAAGATTTTAGATCTAAAATAGAGGAGGTTAAAGCCATTTTTAGATTTGAGATGGTAACAATGAAGGATGATATGATCACTAAGATCATAAGTGTTAGAGGTGGTGTACCTCGACACATGGGTATTGAAGATGGTTATGAGGAAATTGTTGAAGACTTTGAATTTACTGGATCAAGTGGTGAGGCCAGAACTAGTCGTGTGGAGAGACATTTGGGAAATAGGTTTGGTCATTTTGCTAGACCTAGATCTCAGTTGAAGTTGAAGCATAAGATGGAGGTTTCTAATTTCTCAGGTACTTTAAATCTTGAAGACTTGATTGATTGGATTGGTGAATTGGAAGACTACTTTGAGCTTGAGGATATTGAGGATCCACTTAAAGTAAGGTTTTCATAAACTAAGCTGAACGAATATGCTACTCTTTGGTGGAAGGGAATACCAAGGGACAAAAAAGAGGAAGGCGAAATGAAGATCACTAGATGGAGGTTGATGGTGGCTAAGGTAAAGCTAAGTTCATCCCTATTGATTATGAACTTGAGTTGTTTATAAGGTTGCAAAATTTGAAATAGAAAGATATGACAGTGAAATATTATACTAAGGAATTCTATAAGTTGACTATTCAGTCTGGTCATAGAGAATTGTCAAAGGAAAAGGTAGCTCAATACATTAATGGTTTAAGATTCAATATTTGAGATGAGGTTGGTATGCTAAATATTTCTTCAGTTGAAAATGCTTATCATTATGCTCTGAAGGTAGAAGATAAGTTGAAGAGGAAGAGTTAAGGTAATGCTAGAGGGAAGGAGAAACATGATAGCTCAACACAAAATAAATTGAGTGCAGAAGTTGAACAAAAACTCGTTGAACATAAAACTAGAACAAGTGGAGGTGGGTTAAGAGGTAATTATTTTAGGTTTTTTTTCAAGAAGGGAATAGATCTTTTGAATGTTTGATTGGAAGGAAAACTACTATTGCAAATGAGGTTGCAGTCCAGGATAGTCAGCCTGAGCAAGGAGAGAATTTTCTAGCTTGACAAGTATTGGTTGGTGAGAGGAAACTGTATTCTTGTTAGAGAACTAGTTTGTTCAGGACTTGGTGTAAGTTTGGTGGTAAAGTCTACATGGTGATTGTAGATGGTGCTACTACAGATAACCTTGTTGCTGAGGAGATGGTTCAAAAACTTAGTTTGAAGAGAGAGAGGCATCCTTATCCTTATAGGAGTGGTTGGTTGCAAGGCGAGCATGTTGGAAATGATTGAAAAGATCATGAGGAAAGTTGTTGGAATGATCATATGGAACTGGTAAAGAATGTTCTCAATCATTGTTTTGTCATTGATGTCAAACTTGCTACTCGCAGGAATGACAATTGCTTTAGTGATCCAAATACTATCAATTAGTTGATTGACAAGGAGGAGGCGATCAATAAGATGTAACTAGAACACTTAGAGAAAGGTTGAAGTTATGATGTTGTAATGAAGTACAAGGATCAACTAAACCATTGATGAAAAAGTGTATTTGATGACATACTATAAGACACAGAGAATGGACACACTAAAACATATCAAAGATGTAAGGTTTTAGCTAAGTCTTTTGTAAAGCCCAACTAAGTTCATTAGAAAGAGGGAGCCAAGCAAGCTAGTATGTGCCGAACAGATTCCTAGTTGAAGCCGAGCAAGTTCAACTTCAGATGCCGAGTAAACTTCAGATGCTGAGTGATACAGAGTTTATCAAGTGCCGAGTGATATCATGTGCTGAGCACTAGTAAAACCAATAGCGCTGAGTAACACAAAAATGCCGAGCACCAGTAAACCAATAATGTCGAGTTGCTGCATTATTTTAAAAATCAAAGATTCGCTAGATCTAAGCCAACAAGGTTGTTATCTAAAATTTTGTGAATTAAATGGAAGATAAGAATGATGAGCTGGTGGCACAGAACACCATGTAGAACATTTTTAAAGATACAATTGATGAAGTTTCTAGATAAGAGCAAGATACGGGGTAGATACATTGTATCCTACCTAATCCATTTGAAACCCTAAAATTAGAGAGGGAGAATTGAGTGGAAAAGGCAAATCAGATCTCTATTTAAGGAGTCATAAGTTCATGAAAGAGAGAGAGAGAGAGAGAGAGAGAGAGAGAGAGAGGGAGAGAGAGGCAGTCAAGCATGAAAGCATAAAATGGTGAAGGAGGTACTAAGGAGAAAGAGAGCATAGTTACTCTGTTTCAATAAGTAGACCATATATATGGCTGCATTGGTATGATGAGTAAGAAGACTCAAGGAGATGAAGCTTGAGAGGAAGACAAGCAGTCAGAGCTGAAGTGATTGAAGCCAAGCATAAGGATTGAACTGAAAGTTTGATCTGAAATCTACAAAGTATGTTGTAAGTTATATCAGATCAAAAAGTCATTATCGTTACTTTCTAGCAATTGTAACAATTAGTTTAAATCCTATGAATTTAGGTTGGTTTAATAGCTATGAGATAAATATTTTAACAGGGTGACATTCCAAGTGAATGTTCTAAAGTCCTTTAACTAGGCCCATTCCTAACAGTTTGGTGAAATCCTCTAACAAGGTCACATTTAACAGTGTGTTGTAAGCCTTTAATAGGGTAGGCTTTTAACAGGGCATCACTTTAGAAGAGTGAGAATCAAGTAGCATGTTACTAGTGGTTTTTCCCAAATTGGGTTTTCACGTAAATCATTGTGTCATGTGTTGATCTTGCATGTTTTATCTCTGCATGTGGATTTACTGTAACTTGCTAATATGGTTGATTTAAGTTTGGATGGATGAAAAGTGTATGGATTAATTAAAAGTAGTGAAAAAGTATTATTAGGGCATTTGGACCTTGGATAACTGATTCACACCCCTCCCCCCCCTCTCAGTTATTCTAAAAAATTCTAACAATTGGTATCAGAGCAAGACTGTTGATTCAGTTTAAAGGGACTATAAGGAGAAAAGATCAAAATGCCTAAGAGAGAAGTTCCCAAGCTCAACAAAGACAACTTTGTTGCATGGCAAAGCTTGATGAAGCTACATCTTGGATCCATAGGAGATTATGCCCAAAATTCAATTTTCACTGAACATGTAGATCCAACTGGCACTCGTACTGCAAAAGATATGAAAAACAAGCAGGAACACAATCAGACAATGTTGGAAATTGCCTCTGCACTCAACTATGCTAAATTTGATGATATCAAAGGTTGTGACACTGCATTCAAAATGTAGAAAGCCCTATCAAACATCTATGGAGGAGATTAGAATGTACAAAGAGCAAAAAGAGAAAGTCTCAGAGGAAAGTTTGATGATATGAAAATGGAGGAAAATGAGAATGCTGCTCAGTATGGCGCAAGAATAAAAGAAGTGGTAAGTGCAATAAGATGCTTGAGTGGTCAACTGGATGAAGATATTGTTAATAGTAAGTTCTTAAGAACCTTGCTCCCTATCTATGCTATTAGAGTATCAACAATACAAGAACTAAGATGTGTACCAGGAAACAATCTGAGTTTTGAAGGTATAATAGGTAGACTCACTGCATTTGAGTTATCTAACTTTGACAACTACAGACCTGAGAATGTTGAATCTACTTTTAAGGCCAAGCTATCACTGAAAGATGCTGAACAGGTGAAATCAAAGAAAGGAAGAAAAATGAAATATGTATCCAGTGACAGTAGCACTGATGAGGAAGATGTGGAACAAGTGGAAGCATTACTATCTAGAAGATTTCACAGAGGTAAAGGAAAATTCAAAGGTAAGATGCCTATCATTTGTTTCAATTGCAATGAAGTAGGTCATATTGCTACCAAGTGTACACAGAAAAAGGATTACAAGGAAGGCAACAAAAAAAAATTCAGAAGAGATGATGACAAAAGAAATTACAAAGAAAAAGGCAAGAAGTGTTATATTGTTGAAGAAAATTCTGATGATAATGATGATGAAGTTGTTTATGTAGCCATAAAGGACCAATTTGATGAAGAAGAGCCCACAACACTGGTAACATGTATGAGCAAGAATGATAGGTGGATCATAGACAGTGGATGCTCACATCACATGACAAGAGACAAAAGTAAGTTTGTTAACTTTACTCAGTATGGTGGAAATAGTGTCAGATTTGGTAATGATGCTCCATGTCAAATCAAAGGAAAAGGTTCCATTAAGCTTACAGAAAAAATTTCATGTGATAATGCATACTATGTTGAAGGATTAAACTACAATTTGCTGAGCGTCTCACAGTTAGGCAATATAGGATGCAAAGTAGAATTTGGAAACAAAACTACAAAAATCTATGATATTGATGGTAAACTAATAGGAAAAGGAGATCAAACAAGGAGTAATCTGTTTTATCTTGATATGGATGATGTTTCTTGTTTTATTACAAAATTCGATGATGAATGTTTATGGCATAGAAGATTATGTCATGTCAACTTTGACAATCTAGTCAACATCAGTAAAATGAAGAGAGTCAGAGGTTTACCAAAATTGAAGAAGCCTGATAATATCATGTGCAAACAATGTCAGCTAGGAAAGATGACAAAGTCAAGTTTCAAAAGCAAAAACTATACATCTAAAGAAGTACTTGAGTTAGTTCGTACTAACTGATGTGGTCCAATGGAAGTACAAAGCTATAGACGAGATAAATACATAATGTTGTTTGTTGATGACTATTCCAGGATGATGACTGTTATGTTCTTAAAACAAAAATCTGATGCTTTTCAAATGTTTAAGTAGTATGTGGCTAGAGTTGAAAAGGAAACAAGAAAAAGCTTGAAATGCCTAAGATCAGATAGAGGTGGTGAATTCACATCAAATGAATTCGAGATATTTTGTAATGATAGAGGAATCAAAAGACAAATGTCAGCTCCTAGAACTCCCCCACAGAATGGAATTGCTGAAAGAAGAAATAGATCTATGATTGATTGTGCCAGAACATTAATGATGGAAAAAACTGTTGCTCTAAAATACTAGAGAGAAGATGTAAGTGTATCTGTTCATACACTAAACCGAGTACAAGTCAAGAAAGGTACAAATACAACACCTTTTGAATTATGGTATGGTCACTCATCCAATGTAAAATATTTCAAAGTATTTGGTTGCAAATGGTTTATCCTTAAAGATGCTAGAAATGGAAAATTTGATGCAAAAAGAGATGAAGGCATATTTCTTGGTTACTCCACTAGAAGTAAGGCATACAAGTGTTTGAATACTAACACTAACAAAATTGTGAAAAGTGCAAATGTAAACTTTGATGAGCACACAAAAGTCCAAGTTGAAGAACCAAAGAAAATGGAAGAGTACAGAACCTTTATGTATTCTTATGAAGGAATGCCTGTTGATGAGGATGTCGTCAATCAAATTGATACTCAACAACAAATTTCAGTCTCAGCCGAGTCCCAACCAGTGAATGCCGAGTTGCATTCAGAAGCCAAGTTGCAGAATGAAGAAAATGTACAATCTGATTTTGAAGATAGTACACATGAAATAGATGAAGAATAACCTGATAGTCAAGTGCATAGTGATCCTGAATTTGAAAGATCAAACATGGAAACAAGGACAGAGCCAAGATTATCCAAATATGTAAAAAGACATCACCCTGCTGAACAAATAATTGGTGACAAAGATGCAAGACCAATGACAAGGAACAAAATGAGACATGAATCATGTCTGATCAACAAATCTGAACCCAAGACAGTATATGGTGCATTACAAGATGATGACTGGTATAAAGCTATGGAAGAAGAGATTGATCAAATAAAGAAAAACAAAACTTGGAGTTTGGTTCCCAGACCAGTTGACAAGAATGTGATTGGCACCAAGTGGGTATTCAGAAACAAGCTAGATGAGAATGGTGAGATTACTAGAAACAAAGCTAAACTAGTATGCAAGGGTTATGCTCAAGAAGAAGGACTAGACTATGGAGAAACATTTGCCCCTGTTGCTAGAATGGAAGGAGTAAGAACTTTACTTGCATATGCTGCATATAAATATTTTAAAGTCTATCAGATGGACGTAAAGTCTGCTTTTTTAAATGGTATACTAGAAGAAGAAGTCTACATTGAACAACCAGAAGGATTTGTTGATGAGAACAACAGAGATATGGTTTGTAAGCTACATAAAGCACTCTATGGTTTGAAACAAGCACTTAGAGCATGGTATGAGAGACTTCATAAGTATCTAATGCAAATAGGATTTGAAAGAACTAATGATAACAGCAACATGTACATCAAAGTAGAAGAAGATAAGGACATTATTGTATCTGAAATATTTGTGGATGACATAGTGTTTGGTGGAAAGGAAGTGCTTTGCAAAGGCTTTGCTGACAAAATGAAATATGAATTTGAGATATCTATGTTTGGAGAAATCAAATTTTTTGTTGGATTGCAAGTACATCAACTCGAACATGGTATATTTGTGACACAATCAAAGTACACCAAAGAGATTCTTAAAACATTTGGATTGGAGGAGTCCAAACCAGTCAGCACACCAATGGCAATAGGAAATAAGCTGTCCAAAAATGACGAATCAACTGAAGTCAATCAAACAATGTACAGATCTATGATTGGAAAACTACAATATGTTGTACATAGTAGACCAGACATAGCATTATCAGTTGGAATAGTGGCTAGATTCTCTGCTAATCCTAAAGAAAATCATCTCATAGCAATAAAAAGAATAATGAGATATCTTAAAGGAATTGATAACTTTGGTCTATACTACAAAAAGAATGAAAAATTTGAGCTCAATGCATATATAGATGCATATTGGGGAGGCAACATTAATGATAGAAAAAGCACAAGTGGAGGTGCATTATTTTTAGGCAAAAGACTTGTTACCTGGACTAGCAAGAAACAAACATGCACATCCTAGTCCATTGCAGAGTCAGAATATGTGGCAGCAACAATCAATTGCACAAACATTGTGTGGCTCACACATCTATTGAAAGGAATGAAAGAAGAGGTAACAAAACCTGTGATATTGTATTGTGATAACACAAGTGCTATAAATATATCCAAAATCCAGTAATACATGCAAAAACCAAGCATATTGCAATCAAGTATAATTATATCAGAGAATTGGTAGAAGACAAACAAGTGAAGTTGGAATACATTCACACAAAGGAACAAACTGCAGATATCTTCACAAAACCATTGCCCAAGGATGCTTATGAATATCTTAGAGGCAAGTTGGGGGTCAATACCCCTAACTCAAGCAGTTTAAAGCAACAAGGAAGCTGTCCTGCATCAACAAGAAAAAATCATTGAAATATCAACAGATTGATGTAGAGGATAATAGTAGGAGCAAAAACTCTAAATCAGTCACAAGCATGGTGATAGAGGGAGAAAAAATCAAGAAGCCAAAGCTTATATTTTGCATGATAAAGATGCTACATCTTTGGAATTTATGTCAAAGAGGGAGAAATGTGAAGAAACCTTATCAATACAAAGCAAGAGGGAGATATATATGAAAGAGGGAGATATATGAGATCAGTAGTAAAGATGCAATAGCCAAGAAAAGTAGCAGACAATGTATACAATCTTGGTGGTAACTAAGTTGGTTAATTGATCAGTTTGGTTTGCCATCAATTCCAGAGAGGGAGATTGTTGGAAATGATTGAAAAGGTCATGAGGAAAGTTGTTGGATTGATCATATGGAACTAGTAAAGAATGTTCTCAATCATTGTTTTGTCATTGATGTCAAACTTGCTACTCGCAAGAATGACAATTGCTTTAGTGATCCAAATACTATCAATTAGTTGATTGACGAGGAGGAGGCAATCGATAAGATGTAACTAGAACACCTAGAGAAAGGTTGAAGTTATGATATTGTAATGAAGTACAAGGATTAGCTAAACCATTGATGAAAAAGTGTATTTGATGACATACTATAAGACACAGAGAATGGACACACTAAAACATATCAAAGATGTAAGGTTTTAGCTAAGTCTTTTGTAAAGCCCAACTAAGTTCATTAGAAAGAGGGAGCAAAGCAAGCTGTTAGGTGCCGAACAGATTTTTAGTTGAAGCCGAGCAAGTTCAACTTCAAGTGCCGAGTAAACTTTAGATGTCGAGTAAACTTCAGATGCCGAGTGATATAGAGTTTATCAAGTGCCGAGTGATATTAGGTATCGACCACCAGTAAAACCAATAGTGTCGAGTAACACGGAGATGCCGAGCACTAGTAAACCAATAATGCCGAGTTGCTGCATTATTTTTAAAATCAAAGATTTGCCAAATCTAAGCCGACAAGGTTGTTATCTAAAAGTTTGTGAATTAAATGGAAGATAAGAATGATGAGCTGGTGGCACAGAACACCATGTAGAACATTTTTAAAGATACAATTGACGAAGTTTCTAGATAAGAGCAAGATACGGGGTAGATACATTGTATCCTACCTAATCCATTTGAAACCCTAAAATTGGAGAGGGAGAATTGAGTAGCAAAGGAAAATTAGATCTCTATTTAAGGAGTCACAAGTTCATGAGAGAGAGAGAGAGAGAGAGAGAGAGAGAGAGAGAGAGAGAGAGGTGGTCAAGCATGAAAGCATAAAATGCTAAAAGATGTACTAAGGAGAAAGAGAGCATAGTTACTCTGTTTCAATAAGTAGACCCTATATATGGATGCATTGGTATGATGAGTAAGAAGACTCAAGGAGATGAAGCTTGAGAGGAAGACAAGCAGTCAGAGCTGAAGTGATTGAAGCCAAGCATAAGGATTGAACTGAAAGTGTGATATGAAATCTACAAAGTATGTTGTAAGTTATATCAAATCAAAAAGTCATTATCGTTACTTTCTAACAATTGTAAGAGTTAGTTTAAATCCTATGGATTTAGGTTGGTTTAATAGCCATGAGATAAATCCTTTAACAGGGTGACATTTCAAGTGAATGTTCTAAAGTCCTTTAACTAGGCCCATTCCTAACAGTTTGGTGAAATCCTCTAACAAAGTCACATTTAACAGTGTGTTGTAAGCCTTTAATAGGGCAGACTTTTAATAGGGAATCACTTTAGAAGAGTGAGAATCAAGTAGCATGTTACTGGCGATTTTTCCCAAATTGGGTTTCCACGTAAATCATTGTGTCATGTGTTGATCTTGCATGTTTTATCTCTACATGTTGATTTACTGTAACTTGCTAATATGGTTGATTTAAGTTTGGATGGATGAAAAGTGTATGGATTAATTAAAAGTAGTGAAAAAGTATTATTAGGGCATTTGGACCTTGGATAACTGATTCAACCCCTCCCCCCCCTCTCAGTTATTCTAAAGAATTCTACTAGAGCATGCTTTGGACGTGAGGGAATAGTGCCTTGTTGATTTCTAGATTGGGTAGTATAAGGATCAAGTTTTGTGTGATATTGTGGACATGAACAGTTTTCATGTTTTGCTTGGTAGACCTTGGTAGTATGATTTCAAGGTTGTACATGATTGTATCAAGAATATGTTTACAATTGAGAAAAGTAGCATGAATAATTCCTTGATTCCTTTGCAGAATGAAGAGGTCAGTGGAAGGAACCTAATTATTGGCAATTGAGTTGAGTTGATAGATACTAAAAGGGTTAGCAGTTAGTGTGGACAAAAAACCCGTGGAACACCAATGATGGAGGTGAAGAAACAAAAAAAGGAAAAGAGAAAGAGTGTACAAGTTGAAGATTTGGAGGACATGTATGTGAAGAACTAGTTTGGGATTTATGTGTTGAATCCTAGAAGATGTTCTTCTAACAATTGAGAACATCTTTTCACACCTAGGGAGTCTAATGCAAGAGCATCTTGGAGTAGTTGGCTATCCTACATGATTAAGGGATTTTGGTGGGGTTGAGTGGACCTATTTGGGTCTTGGGTAGTTAATTTTGATGTATTTAATAATTATTGTAAGCCTTTAAAGACATTTCATATTTAATTTTTGTTGGAGGCCGATTTGTGGCCCTTTAAGTATTTGAATGTCAGGTTTATTTAGTTTTTAGCATTGTGGGTTGATTTGTGGCTTAGATTGTATAAGTAGGGGTTGTGGTAAAGTCTTTAGTTATTTATTCATCCATATTGGAGAAGAGGAGGTGGTAGAGGAGCAAAATTTTGAGAAGGCCAATAGCTGAGGCTTGGGAAATAAGGAGATTGCTTGGTGGCTTGCAAGCACGAGTTGAGATCCTGGAGGTTTCTACCAAAGTGTGGATCTAAACTAGCTAGGGTTTGGGTTGGATCTTGAGGGATCTTGCAAAACTTTTATTGTAATTGCTTTGTATTTGGCCATAATTAGGAAGTTCTTATAGCCTGACACATTGCATGTATCAATTATTTTATGAATAAAGAGTTGTGATTTGGTATTAGATATTGCATTGTTATTGTGTTTACGTTTTGTGGTTATTTGTTGGGGGCTAGGACATCTCCTTTGGGGATTCTCCTACCTTGCATTTCATCAGATGAATTTTTACAACAATGAACCAAAATGCCAAGCACACAAGCTCAAAGCTTTCCTTTGTAAAATTGTAACCAATTAAACAAGGTTCAGTGGTTCAAAGGTTCAAATGGTTTGACAGATTCATTGGTTTGATATGGCACAATATGTGTGTTTAGATGATTATTTCCAGAATGTGAAAGACTGTCATCAGATCCTCATGTGTAATGATTCAAAATTTCATTAGTGCATAAGTGCAATTCAAAGTCATAATGCAGATCCAATGTTCAGTTCCTTGGTTTTAGTCTAAAGCTCAGAGTTCAGGTTCAAGGTTTCAAACTGTATGTCTTTTTGGTTCACATACTCCACTTCAAAATGTAGAATTTGAAGCATAGTCTCATAATCAAGTTGAGGTTCAAAAATTTCAGTTCAAAGATACGATTTAGATGTAGTTCAATAGTTTGGGTTTCTTTGATTCAAGGGTATATCAAATTGATAATGATATGATATCATTGAAGGGTTCTTATGAAACTAAAAGATAATCCAGCCCTCAGATGACATATTTTGGACTCTAGCTTGAAAGATCTAGTGTCAAGGCAACAAACTATGAGTATTCACTATCCATAGCCTTTATAATATGAGACCAAGCTAGGTTTGCACATTCATTATGAAATGAGTGTCGTTATAGTTAGAATTTCAAAGATCTTCACATTTGAAGTATCATGAATGGAGCACAAAATTTGAGGAAGTCAATTACAAATAGTATCTACCTCCTATGCTTATAGCAAGACCTTGGAGATTTATTCAACCCAATATTGATCAATTGAGAGAATCAGTTCAATATGGCTATACATAAGATTTTTGCTTTGAGCAATTGATGGTCGACTCCTTCAAATGAACATTGGGTTTGAGATGAAATCAAGATGTAATTACAAGGATACATGATGACTTTGTATACAACCATATAAGTGAGCATCTATTGCAAGGAAAAATACCAAATGTTTGATTCCGAGTGTTGATCATGGATGATGCATGTGGTCCCACATTCAATATGCATGTGTAGAAGCATAAAATCACAAGTTAAAGACTCAAAACTAGAGTTTATTATAGATGAATGATTATTGGTTCTAAAGCTCAATGGTGCTCAAAGAAGAATTTGAGAAATGGCCCAAGTCAAATGCACTATGTCTATGTTGATTGCACATATGAATCCATGTTACAGGAACTTGGGCATTGTAATAATTGAGGAGGAACATAAGGGCCCTCATGCCTATATAAAGAGTGGATCAAAGAAATTCAACTCACTCATTGTTAGAAATGATTGAATTGATAATAAGAGTTGTTGGAATGATAAAGAATGTTTTCAATCATTGTTTTGTCATTGATGTCAAACTTGCTACTTGTAGGAATGACAATTGCTTTAGTGATCCAAATACTATCAATTAGTTGGTTGAAAAGGTGGTGGCAATCAATAAGATGTAACTAGAACACCTAGAGAAAGGTTGAAGTTATGATGTTGTAATGAAGTACTAGGATCAGCTAAGCCATTGATGAAAAAGTGTATTTGATAACATACTATAAGATACAGAAAAAAGGGCACACTGAAACATATTAAAGAGGTTAGGTGTTAGCTAAGTCTTTTACAAAGCTCAACTAAGAGAAGGTGCCGAGCATATCATATAAGCCAAGTGATCTTCAGGTGCCGAGTAAAGAGTAGGTGCCGAGTAACACAGTTTTTTGTAGGTGTCGAGTAACACAGTTTTCTGTAAGTGCCGAGTAACACAGTTTTGTGTAGATGCTGAGTAACACTGAGATGCCGAGCATCAGTAAAACAAATAATGCCGAGTTGCTGCATTATTTTGAAGATCGAAGATTTGCCAGAACTAAGCCGACAAGGTTATTACTTAGAAGTTTGTAAATTAAATAGAAGATAAGAATGATGAGCTGGTGGCACAGAACACCATGTAAAATGTTTTTGAGGATACAACTGGTGAAGTTTCTAGAAGAGAACAAGATATGGGGTAGATACATTGTATTTTACCTAATCCATATTGAAACCCTAAAAGTGAAGAGGGAGAATTGAGTGGCAAAGGCATATCAGATCTCTATTTAAGGAGTCATTAGTTAATGAAAAAAATGAATGAGAGAGGGGTGGTCAAGCATGAAAGTGTAAAGTGCTGAAGAAGGTGGAAAAGAGGAAAGAGAGCATAGTTACTCTATTTCAGTAAGAAGACCCCTGATATGGATGCATTAGTACAGTGAGTTAGAAGACTCAAGGAGACGAAGCTTGAATAGATGACAAGCAGTCAGAGCTGAAGAGATAAAAGCCAAGCATAAGGACTAAACTGAAAGTGTGATCTGAAATCTGCAAAGTATGTTGTAAGTTATATCAGATCAAAAGTTCATTGTTGTTACTTTCTAGCAATTGTAACAATTAGTTTAAATCCTATGGACTTAGGTTGGTTTGATAGCCATGAGATAAATCCTTTAACAGGGTGACATTCCCAGTGAATGTTCTAAAGTCCTTTAACCAGGCCCATTCCTAACAGTTTGGTGAAATCCTCTAACAAGGTCACATTTAGCAGTGTGTTGTAAGCCTTTAACAGGGCAGGCCTTTAACAGGGCATCACTTCAGAAGAGTGAGAATCAAGTAGCATGTTACTGGTGGTTTTTCCCAAATTGGATTTCCACGTAAATCATTGTGTCATGTGTTGATCTTGCATGTTTTATCTTTGCATGTTGATTTACTGTAACTTGCTAATATGATTGATTTAAGCTTGGATGGTTAAAAGGTTTATGAGTTCACTACATTTGGTGAAAAAAAAAAAAGTTTTATTAGGGCATTTGGGACCTTGAATAACTGATTCACCCCCCCTCTCAGTTATTCTAAAAGATTTTAACAATTGGTATCAGAGCGGACTGCTGATCCAGTTTAAAAGGAGTAGAAATAGAAAAGATCAAAATGCCTAAGAGAGAAGTTCCCAAGCTCAACAAAGAAAACTTTGTTACATGGCAAAGTTTGATGAAACTACATCTTGGATCCATAGGAGATTATGGCCAAAAATCAATTATTACTGAACATGTCGATCCAACAAGTGCTCCTACTGCAGAAGATATGAAAAACAAGCAAGAACATAACCAGAATATGCTGGAGATTGCCTCTGCACTTAGCTATGCTGAATTTGATGATATCAAAGGATGTAACACCACATTCAAAATGTGGAAAGCCCTATCAGACATCTATGGAGGAGATCAGAATGTACAAAGAGCAAAAAGAGAAAGTCTCAGAGGAAAATTTGATGATATGAGAATGGAAGAAAATGAGAATGTTGTTCAGTACTGTGCAAGAATAAAAGAAGTGGTAAGTGTGATAAGATGTTTGGGTGGTCAATTGGATGAAGATACTATTAATAGTAAGTATTTGAGAACCTTGCTCCCTATCTATGCTATTAGAGTATCAACAATACAGGAACTAAGATGTGTGCCAGGAAACAATCTAAGTTTTGAAGGTATCATAGGAAGACTCACTGCATTTGAGTTATCTAACTTTGACAACTACATACCTGATAATGTTGAATCTACTTTCAAGGCCAAGTTATCACTAAAAGATGTTGAACAGGTGAAATCTAAGAAGGGAAGAAAGATGAAATATGTATCGAGTGACAACAACACAGATGAGGAAGATGTGGATCAATTAGAAGCTTTACTAGCTAGAAGATTTCACAGAGGTAAAAGAAAATTCAAAGGTAAGATGCCTATCATTTGTTTCAATTGTAATGAAGTAGGTCATATTGCTGCAAGATGTCCACAGAAAAAGGATTACAAGGAAAGCAACAAATACAAGAACAGAAGAGATGATGACAAGAAAGATTACAAAGAAAAAGGTAAGAAGTGTTATATTGTTGATGAAAATGATGATGAAGTTGTTTATGTAGCCATGAAGGACCAATCCGATGAAGAAGAAGCCACAGTACTGATGACTTGTATAAACAAAAATGACAGATGGATCATAGATAGTGGATGCTCACATCACATGAAAGGAGACAAAAGTAAGTTTGTTAACTTTACTCAGTATGATGGAAATAGTGTTAGATTTGGTAATGATGCCCCTTGTCAAATCAAAGGAAAAGGTTCCATCAAGCTCACAGAACAAATCTCATGTGACAATGCATACTATGTTGAAGGATTAAACTACAATTTACTGAGTGTCTCACAGTTAGGCAATATAGGATGCAAAGTGGAATTTGGAAACAAAACTGAAAAAATCTATGATACTGATGGTAAACTAATAGGAAAAGGAGATCAAATGAAGAGTAATCTATTTTACCTTGATATGGATGATGTTTCTTGTTTTATTGCAAAATTTGATGATGAATGGTTATGGCATAGAAGATTATGTCATGTCAATTTTGATAATCTGGTCAACATTAGTAAAATGAAGAAAGTCAGAGGTTTACCAGAATTGAAGAAGCCTGATAATATTATGTGCAAACAATGTCAACTAGGAAAGATGACAAAGTCAAGTTTCAAAAGCAAAAACTATACATCTAAGGAGATACTTGAGTTAATTCACACTGACTTATGTGGTCCAATGGAAGTACAAAGCTATAGAGGAGATAAATAAATCATGTTATTTGTTGATGATTATTCCAGGATGATGACTGTCATGTTCTTAAAACAAAAATCTGATGCTTTCCAAATGTTTAAATGGTATGTGGCTAGAGTTGAAAAGGAAATAGGAAAAAGCTTGAAATGTCTAAGATCAGATAGAGGTGGTGAATTCACATCAAATGAATTCGAGATATTCTATAATGACAAAGGAATCAAAAGACAAATGTTAGCTCCTAGAACTCCCCCACAGAATGGAATTGCTGAAAGAAGAAATAGATCTGTAATTGATTGTGCCAGAACATTAATGATGGAAAAGACTGTTGCTCTAAAATATTGGAGAGAAGCTGTAAGTGTAGCTGTTCATACAGTAAGCCAAATACAAATCAAGAAAGGTACAAATGCAACACCTTTTGAATTATGGTATGGTCACTCACCCAATGTAAAACATTTCAAAGTGTTTAGTTGTAAATGTTTTATTCTTAAAGACGTTAGAAATGGAAAATTTGATGCAAAAAGTGATGAAGGTATATTTCTTGGTTACTCCACAAGAAGTAAGGCATATAAGTGTTTGAATGTTAACACTAACAAAATTGTGGAAAGTACAAATGTAAATTTTGATGAGCACACAGAAGTTCAAGCTGAAGAACCAAAGAAAATGGAAGAATACAGAACCTTTGTGTACTCTTATGAAGGAATGACTGCTGAGGAGGATGATGTCAATCCAATTGAAACTCAACAAAAAGTATCAGTCTCAGCCGAGTCTCAACCAGTGAATGCCGAGCTGCATTCAGAAGCTGAGTTGCAGAATGAAGGAAATGAACAATCTGATTCTGAAGACGGAATACATGATGAAGAACAACCAGACAACGAAGTGCAAAGTGATCCAAAATCTGAAAGATCAAACATGGAAACAAGGATAGAGCCAATATTATCCAAATATGTAAAAAGACATCACCCTTCTGAACAAATAATAGGTGACAAAGATGCAAGACCAATGACAAGGAACAGACTAAGACATGAATCATGTCTAATCAGCACATCTGAACCCAAGACAGTGTATGGTGCATTACAAGATGATGACTGGTATAAAGCTATGGAAGAAGAAATTGATCAAATAAAGAAAAACAAAACCTGGAGTTAGGTTCCCAGACCAACTGACAAAAATGTGATTGGGACCAAGTGGGTATTCAGGAACAAGCTAGATGAGAATGGTGAGATTACTAGAAACAAAGCTAGACTAGTATGCAAGGGTTATGCTCAAGAAGAAGGAATAGACTATGGAGAAACATTTGCTCCTGTTGCTAGGATGGAATGAGTAAGAACCTTGCTTGCATATGCTGCCTACAAAAATTTTAAAGTCTATCAGATGGATGTAAAATCTTCTTTCTTGAATGGTATACTAGAAGAAGAAGTCTACATTGAACAACCAGAAAGATTTGTTGATAAAAACAACAGGGATATGGTGTGTAAACTACACAAAGAACTTTATGGTTTGAAACAAGCACCAAGAGCATGGTATGAGAGACTTCACAAGTATCTAGTGCAAATTGGATTTGAAAGAACTGATGATAATAGCAACATGTACATCAAAGCAGAAGAAGGTAAAGACATTATTGTATCTAAAATTTTTGTGGATGACATAGTATTTGGTGGAAAGGAAGTACTTTGCAAAGGCTTTGCTGACAAAATGAGACATGAATTTGAGATGTCTATGTTTGGAGAAATTAAATTTTTTGTTGGCTTACAAGTACATGAACTCAAAAATGGAATATTTATTACACAATCAAAGTACATCAAAGAGATTCTTAAAACGTTTGGACTAGAGGAATCCAAACCAGTTAGCACACCAATGGCCATAGGAAATAAGCTGTCCAAAAATGATGAGTCAGCTGAAGTCAATCAAACAATGTACAGATCCATGATTGGAAAATTACAGTATGTAGTACACAGCAGACCAGACATAGCATTAGCAGTTGGAATAGTGGCTAGGTTCTCTACTAATCCTAAAGAAAACCATCTTATAGAAGTAAAAAGAATAATGAGATATCTCAAAGGAACTGATAACTTTGGTCTATACTACAAAAAGAGTGAGAAATTTGAACTCAATACATACACTGATGCAGATTGGGGAGGAAACATTGATGACAAAAAAAGCACAAGTGGAGGTGCATTATTTTTAGGCAAAAGGCTAGTTACCTGGACTAGTAAGAAACAAACATGCACATCCCAGTCCACTGCAGAGTCAGAATATGTGGCAGCTGCAGTCAATTGCACAAACATTGTATGGCTCACACATCTATTGAATGGAATGAAAGAAGAGGTAACCAAACCTGTGATATTGTATTGTGACAATACAAGTGCTATAAACATATCCAAAAATCCAGTAATGCATGCAAAAACCAAGCACATTGCAATCAAGTATCATTATGTCAGAGAATTGGTAGAAGACAAACAAGTGAAGATGGAGTACATTCACATAAAGGAACAAATTGTAGATATTTTCACCAAACCATTGCCCAAGGATGCTTATGAATATCTTAGAGGCAAGTTGGGGGTAATACCCCTAACTCAAGTAGTTTAATGCAACAAGGAAGCTGCCTTGCATCAATAGAAATCAAACATTAGAACAGTAACAGGTTGATGCAAAGGATGACAGCAGGAACAGAAACTCCAAATCAATCACAAGCATGGTGACAGAAGGAGAAAGACAAAGAAAAAGCCAAAGCTTATATTTTGCATGATAAAGATGCTTCATCTTTGGCATTTATGTCAAAGAGGGAGAAATATGACGAAACTGATCTATGCAAAGAAAGAGGGAGATATATATGAAAGAGGGAGATATATGCGATCAGTAGTAAAGATGTAGCAGCATAGAAAAAAAGCAGATAATAGATACAATCAGTTTTGGTGGTAACTAAGTTGATCCATTGATCAGTTTGGTTTGCCATCAATGCCAAAGAGGGAGATTGTTAGAAATGATTGAATTGATAATAAGAGTTGTTGGAATGATAAAGAATGTTCTCAATCATTGTTTTGTCATTGATGTCAAACTTGCTACTTGCAGGAATGAAAATTGCTTTAGTGATCCAAATACTATCAATTAGTTGGTTGACAACGTGGTGGCAATCAATAAGATGTAACTAGAACACCTAGAGAAAGGTTGAAGTTATGATGTTGTAATGAAGTACTAAGATCAGCTAAGCCATTGATGAAAAAGTGTATTTGATAACATACTATAAGATACAGAAAAAAGGGCACACTGAAACATATTAAAGAGGTTAGGTGTTAGCTAAGTCTTTTACAAAGCTCAACTAAGAGAAGGTGTTGAGTATATCATATAAGCCGAGTGATCTTCAGGTGCCGAGTAAAGAGTAGGTGTCGAGTAACACAATTTTTTGTAGGTGCCGAGTAACACAGTTTTCTATAAGTGTTGAGTAACACAGTTTTGTGTAGATGCCGAGTAACACTGAGATGTCGAACATCAGTAAAACAAATAATGTCGAGTTGCTGCATTATTTTGAAGATCAAAGATTTGCCAGAATTAAGCTGACAAGGTTATTACTTAGAAGTTTGTAAATTAAATAGAAGATAAGAATGATGAGCTGGTGGCACAGAACACCATGTAAAATGTTTTTGAGGATACAACTGGCAAAGTTTCTAGAAGAGAACAAGATATGGGGTAGATACATTGTATTTTACCTAATCCATATTGAAACCCTAAAAGTGAAGAGGGAGAATTGAGTGGCAAAGGCATATCAGATCTCTATTTAAGGAGTCATTAGTTAATGAAAAAAATGAATGAGAGAGGGGTGGTCAAGCATGAAAGTGTAAAGTGCTGAAGAAGGTGGAAAAGAGGAAAGAGAGCATAGTTACACTGTTTTAGTAAGAAGACCCCTGATATGGATGCATTAGTACAGTGAGTTAGAAGACTCAAGGAGACGAAGCTTGAATAGATGACAAGCAGTCAGAGCTGAAGAGATAAAAGCCAAGCATAAGGACTAAACTAAAAGTGTGATCTGAAATCTACAAAGTATGTTGTAAGTTATATCAGATCAAAAGTTCATTGTTGTTACTTTCTAGCAATTGTAACAATTAGTTTAAATCCTATGGACTTAGGTTGGTTTGATAGCCATGAGATAAATCCTTTAACAGGGTGACATTCCCAGTGAATGTTCTAAAGTCCTTTAACCAGGCCCATTCCTAACAGTTTGGTGAAATCCTCTAACAAGGTCACATTTAACAATGTGTTGTAAGCCTTTAACAGGGCATCACTTCAGAAGAGTGAGAATCAAGTAGCATGTTACTGGTGGTTTTTCCCAAATTGGGTTTCCACGTAAATCATTGTGTCATGCGTTGATCTTGCATGTTTTATCTTTGCATTTTGATTTACTGTAACTTGCTAATATGATTGATTTAAGCTTGGATGGTTAAAAGGTTTATGGGTTCACTACATTTGGTGAAAAAAAAAAAGTTTTATTAGGGCATTTGGGACCTTGAATAACTGATTCACCCCCCCTCTCAGTTATTATAAAAGATTCTAACAATTTAATATTGCAAGGAAGGACATGTTGGAGGTCCCCACGTGCATTCTTCCATGATATGGATCCACCACTGAGAATTCCATAGAATTCATAAGATGGAGATCGTAATGACCATTGTAGAGGAGGGATTTTGAATGAGAACTATTTGATAGAATGCCTTGATGGCTTCCACTCTTTAGTTTGATTAGCCCAAATGTTGAAGTATCAATAGTTACAAGGATACAAGGAAAAAAGGTAGAGACTATTTCTACATTGGATTGATGTAACCTAGATCTAGCATACTAACACCTGACATGATGAATAGACATACGCAAATCGCAGGTAGAACAACTTGATGAGATCAAACGGTTTGATATGATAATAGCCTAATTAACGATGGTGATTGGGGAAGGCATGTTTTGAATGGTGAAACTATCCATTGTAGTAGAAAATCAAATACAAAGCCGCAAGACTTCATCCAACTTCAAGGTGGGATATTTTGAATATAAACTTCCATCAATGCAATCGGATCCCCTAGGAGAAGGAACATGTGTGAGTAAGTTGGATCTCAAGGATGACACACATATTATCTTCACCTATAGAGTCAATAGTCATCACAATGAAACATCAAGCATCCGATGAATTCTAAGAATTCATCCAGAACATATGAAAATGACCCGAAAAATCCATAGTTATAGACATATGAAGTTTGCGCATAAATGATAAAGTAGTGTTTTGTCTATGCAGAAGGTGGGCTAGATTGGAGATATATTGTGATGTTTGATGCTCATGTTTTAATGAGATCGGTTCAAATAAGACTCATAGGTCCCGGTCCAAGTCCTCTCACCTCGAGATCAATTATTTTCAATCACTAGGTGTTTCCTTCATAATCCCACATTTTGGTCTCAAATAGAAATAATTAATTTTGATTTCAATACGAAGGAAGGAGTTATGGATGTAGGGTGATATTCCACCTCTACAAACTTGGAGATGCTATGAAATAAAACCTGGCTACTTCATTCCAAGAAAAATATTTTAACCACTTTGAAAGGAGAAATGCAAATAAATTCATAAGCCACTATCCCAGAAGCATATCATTTTAATTTGGTCAATAAATTGTTGTAGCCTTAATGTTACCAAACATTAGGCTCAATAAAGTTAAAAAGAGAGATGCTTAAGAAATCAATTATTAAAATTGAAAATGAATCATCAAAATGAGGAAGCAAAAGATGAATGTCATTGGGGAAATAGTTGGAATTAAATAATGATAGTCTCAAGATTCATTTTCCTTAACCGAATGTCAAATCTAAAGTTTATTTATTGCAAAGGACTAACAATAAGAGAAGTTCTTCTTCTAGCCTAGGGGTGGGGTGTCCTAGAGGTTTCACTTTCATGTAGATGATGCTTTACATATGAGGGGAAACATAGGATGTATAGGGGGGGGAATTTTTGATTGTAATCAGAGATGCCCATTTTAGTTAAGTTTCTTTTCCAATTTTTCACAAATATTTTGGTTTGTTGGTAATATTCAAAAATTGTATAATTTTTGGTTGAATGGAAATTCCATTGTTTTGAAGATGGTGTGCCTCGAATTGATTTTTTCTTGATCTATGAGTGGATTAAGGCTGAGTTGTGGAATCACATTCTATTACTAAGTTCATTTGTTGTAGAGATTGTTCCTTTTCATTTAATCTTTCCTTAATCTTTCCTTAATCTTTCTAAGTGCATGGGCGGGTGGAAGAACTATGTGTCTCCATTGCTATACATGGAAGTTTTTTATTCTTATTTTAGTTATAGCTATTTGTCCCTTACCCAATAAAAGTGAGGGCAACCTTCGCTTTTAGGTTAAAAACATTTCTTAAATCTCATTCTTTGCATATCTAACTGGGGAGTTGTACCCTATAATATTCAGAGGGCACTTGCAGAATCCAATGGAAAAGCGACCCAACTATTGGTGGCTTTTTGTGTCTTCATGTTTGGGAAAATAAGGGTCATTTTGAAAATTTTTATTCAAAGAAAAATTTGTTTACAAACATATACTTACTCATTGCTTTATAATGTCCTTTTTTCTTAGCTCAGGCATGACATTGACCAGTGTGCCTTCTATAATCCGCCTCTCAGTATTTAGAGAATATTTCCACCTTTCATCATCTTATTTTATAAATCATCAGGAATCAAATTACCTAACTCTAAAGGTGTATACTTGAATTTTTTCATCTTGTCCAAAATTGCATCTTCTATCTTGGCCTTGTCTATAATGTCTAATGTATTACACCCAATGAATCTTAATATTTCTATTCATGGACTCCCCCTAATGTTTTCACAAAGATCATCAATGGTTTGGGGCAACTTGTGCACTACAACTATAAATTGGCTAGTATCTTCTAACTTGGTCCTTTCCTCATCATCTTTAGCCATATCTACATTTCTTCTTAGTGATGCAGGAGCATCTTGAGTCTTTGAGAAATCTTGCATCAACCAAAAATATCTTCTATTTTTTGCACTTGTTTGTTGTTCATGAAGTAGAAGTTGTTGCTCTCTTTTTTTCATGTTGTGCATAGTTTTCATCATGTCAACATGTTGAGGAATTGCTCTTGATCCTTATATTAAGTGCACAAATTCTTATGTTCTATATTTTGCGAGTTTTGTACCATTCTTTGTGATCCTTTTCCTATTGTTTTCATCCTCCAATGTGTGTTGTTTCGATTGGCATAATTTATGTTGATTACATTATGTCTTGCATGGTTAGGAGCCAACTCCTAACATACATGTGGCCCTAACTCTAAGTGTGCATGACTTCATATTATTATTTGTTGGAATATGATTGAAAAGGTTATTGACGAATTAGTGAGATTGTTGAAGAAGTATGTTTCAATTATTGTTTTGTCACTGATGTCAAACATAATATTTGCTAATAAGACAATTTCTTATAAGACCCAAGCACTATCACTTAGTTGATTGATGAAGAGGATTTAATCAATAAGATGTAACAACAACACCTAGTGGAAAGGTTGAGTTATGATTTTGTAATGAAGTGCAAGGATCAGTTGACAATGGTAAAATAATGTATTGGTAATATACTTGAAGATATAAAGGTTGGATACACTTAAGAACTGAAGAAGAACAAGTTGTAACAAAGACTATTGGAAAATCCTAAACAAAGTCTATAGTGAGCACTGAGCAAAGTTAATTCATGTTGAGCAGATTGCTAGTTTGTGCCAAGTAAATGGAAAATCTAGTGTGTCTCAAGTAACTTAGTTAGTGCCCAAAAAAATGAAATAGGTGTCGAACATTAGTAAAACATAGTTGATGCCAAGTGAAAATATAATAGGTATTGAGTAACAAAGTATGTGCTGAGCATTAGAAAGTCAATAGTGTCGAGCTATTGCATTATTTGAAAAGTTAAAGATTCACCAGATCTGAGTCAATAAGTTTGTTACATTGAATTTTGTGAACCAAATGGAAGATAAGGATGTTGAGCTGGTGGTATAGAATTCTAGGTTAACCATTTTTAGGTGAATATAGTGTTGGAAATGATTGAAGATCATGGAATGATGGATTTGGCAAAGAATGTCTTTCAATCATTGTTTTGTCATTGATGTCAAACTTGCTACTTGCAGGAATGACAATTGCTTGAGTGATCCAAGTACTATCACTTAGCTGATTAACAAGGAGGCGTTAATCAACAAGATGTAACTAGAGTACCTAGAGAAAGGTTGAACTTATATTATTGTAATGAAGTATAAGGATCAGCTAAGACATTGATGAAATAGTGTATTGATGACATATTCTAAGACATAAAGGATGGACACACTCAGATACATTAAAGATGTAAGATTTAACTAAGTCAATTTGTAAATCTTAACTAAGTTCATATGTGGGTGCCGAGCAAGTTAGTTGAAGCCGATAAAATTCTCAGTTGAAGTCGAGAAACTTAGATTTTAGTGTGTGCTGAGCAATCCTTTAGGTGCCAAGAAAAAGTCTTCAAGTGCTGAGTAATCCAGAATTACTTCAAGTGTCGAGAAAAGTAGGAAAAATCTTCAAGTGTTGAGCACCAATAAATTGCAGTAGGAGACGAGTAATGCAGTTAGTGCCGAGCATCAGGAATACAATGATGCTGAGTTGCTGCATTATTTTGAAAAGTCAAATGATTCACCAGATCAGTAATGATAAGTTTGTTACATTAATTTTTGTGATCTATTAAGATGATAAGGATGATGAGTTGGTAACACATAATTTTATCCCAACTAATTCCAGGCAAATATAGATGGATTTATCTTAATGTTTCTAGAAGAAACTATTTGGAGGGAAAACAATATATCATTTTTCTCATACCAATTCAAATTGATGAGCGAGAAGAATTGAGTAGGAAATGAAGAACATAACTTCTTTATAAGAAGTTATAGGTTAGAGATCAAGAGAGTTGTATGTGGTCACATGTGGAAGTGTGTATGAAGAAGCCAAGTGAAGGTAAGTGTAAAGTGTCAAGAGAAAAGACACAGTGAGGAAGAATAGAGCATTGTAACTCTAAATTGATCAAGTGACCATCATATGCATTGGCATTATGAGTTGATAAACTCAAGGAGATAGATCTCAAAGGGTGAACAAGCTATCTGAGATTGCAAGAAAGGAAAGCCAAGCAAGGAAAAGGAACTAAAGAGTGATCTAAAATCTACAATGTTGGAGTTGCAATCTGTATTAGGTCAAAAGCTTTCTAATATTTTCTTACCATTGTATTAGACATTAAAACCCTACATTTCTAGGTTAGCTTAACAGCTAGGTGGAGAAACCTTAGAGAAGGTGATTGAAAGTCCCATGGATTTGGGTAGGTCTAACAACTCTATGTAAATCCTTTAATAGGGTGACATTCCAAGTTGAATGTTCTTAAGTCCTCTCACAAGGAACACTCCTGAAAGGGTGTTGAAATCCTTTGACAAGGTCACATTTAACAGTGTGTTGTAGCCTTTAATAGGGTAGGCCTTTAATAGGGCATCACTTTAGAAGGGTGAGAAAAGAAGGTAGCATGTTACTAGTGGTCTTCCCAAATTGGATTTCCACGTAAATCCTTGTGTTATGTGTTGATTTTTTGTGTTTCATTACTGCATATTGATTTACAGTAGCTTGTTAAGATAAAGATTAAGCTTGGATGAATAGTAGAATGGATGGGCCTACTATAGTTTCATTAAAAGTTTGAATTGGGCATTATTGGACCTTGAATAACTGATTCACCCCCCCTCTCAATTATTCTAAAGAATTCTAACATACAGGTGGATTTCACATGATGTTTTTAGAAGAACAAGATAAGGGGAAGATACATCATATCTTACCTAATCCATTCAAACCCAAAATAAGCACAGGAAGATTAGAGCAGGAAAAGCATTCTAAATTCCTACTTAAGGAATTACAGGTCATAAAGTAAAAGGAGGTTAGAATGAGTATGTGATCTCAAGGTGAAGGCATTGAGAAGGAAGAATAGAGTATAGAGACTTTGCTTCGACAAGTGACCTCAAGAGTGATTGTATTAGCACAATGAACAAGGAGACTCAAGGAGAAAGAAGCTTGAAGAGTGGACAAGCTGTCAGAGCTACAAAGACTAAAAGCTAAGCAGAGTTGTGAATTGAGTAGAGATCTAAAATCTGCAAGTTATGTTGTAACTTGAATCAGGTCAAAAGCCCCTTATTGTTATTCTCTAGCAATTGTATCAGTTAAGGAAAATCCTATGGACTTAGGTTGGTCTAACAGCCATTGAGAAATCCTTTAACAAGGTGACATTACAAGTGAATGTCCTAAAGTCCTTTAACTAGGCTTACTCCTAATAGGGTAGTTGAAATCCCTTAACCAAGTCACATTTAACAGTGGGTTTTGTACCCTTTAACGGGGCAAGCCTTTCATAAGGCATCACATCAGAAGGGTGAGTAACAAGGTAGCATATTACTGGTGGTTTTTACCAAGTTAGGTTTCTGCGTAAACCATTGCATTATGTGTTAATCTTTCATGTTTTATTGTTGCATGTTGATTTATCAATAACTTGCAAGTTTAGATTGATGAGCTTGGATGCATGAATTTTTAATGGGATCACTAGGATAAGTGAAAATTTTTAGTGGACCTTGAGTAACTAATTCAACCCCACTCTTAGTTACACTAAAAAATTCTAACAATTGGTATCAGAGCCATCTGCTGATTTGGTTTAAAGGTACTAGAAGTAGAAAGATCAAGATGTCTAAGAGAGAAGTTCCCAAGCTTAACAATGACAACTTTGTTGCATGGAAAAGTTTAATGAAGTTTCACCTTTGATCAATAGGTGACCATGTAGAAAACTCAATTAAAATGGAACATGCTGATCTAGCTAGTGTCCCTACTATTGAAGAAATGAAAAAGAAGGAGTAAAATTAAGCAATGCTAAAGATTGGCTCTGCTCTCAGCTATGCTGAATTTGATGATGTCAAGGGATGTACCTCTACATTCAATATGTGGGAATCCCTAACAAATATTTATGAAGAAGATAAAAATTTCCAAAGAGAAAAATTAGAAAGCCTCAAAGGAAATTTTGATGACATGAGAATGGAGGAAGGTGAGAACATTGCTGAAGATGCCTCTAGAATAAAGGAAGTAGTAAGTGCAATAAGAAGTTTTGTTGTTCATCTAGATGATGAAGCTATTCTTAGCAAAGTTTTAAGAACCTTTCTCCCTATCTATACTATCAGAGTACCAACCATCCAAGAATTGAGATGCATACTAGGAAACAAACTATCTCTTGAAGGTATAGTGGGAAGACTCACTGTATTTGAGTTATCCAACTTTGACAACTATAGGCCAAAGATTCTTGAATCTACTTTCAAGCTTAAGTTGCTACTCAAAGACTCTGATGAAAAGAAGCAAAGAAAGAAGAGAAGGATAAAGCATGTGTCTAGTGATAGTGACACTACAGAAGAAGAAGTAGAACAATTGGAAGCATTGCTAGCAAGGAGGTTTCTTAGAGTAAAGAAAATTTAAAGGTAAGTTGCCCATTATTTGTTTCGATTGCAATAGAGTAGGACATATTGCTTCTAGGTGTCTAGAGAAGAGAAACTTCAAAGGAAATGAAAAATACAAATTAAAAAGGAGTGAAGATAGCAGAGAATACAAAGACAAAGGCAAAAAGTGCTACATTGCAGAAGGTGGTGACTTAAATGAAAATGATGATGAAGTAGTCTATGTTGCTATGAAGGATGAGTTAGATGAGGATGAAACAACTGCACTTGTAACCTGTGTGAAAAAGAATGAAAAATGGATCATTAATAGTGGTTTCTCATACCACATGATAGGAGACAAAGGTAAGCTCACAGCTTTAACCCATTATGATGGAAACAATGTTAGATTTGGTAATGATGCTCCATGTTTAATAGAAGGCAAAGATTCCATTAAGATCACATAAAAGATTACATGTGATGATTCATATTATGTTGAAGGATTAAATTACAATATGTTGAGTGTGTCACAACTAAGAAATATAGGTTACAAAGTTGAATCTGGAAACAAAACTGCCAAGATTTTTTGACACAAATGAAAATCTGATAGGCAAAGGAGAATAAAATAGGAGCAATTTGTTTTACCTACATATTGATGATGCCCTTTGTCTTATTGTTAAAACTAATGATGTATGACTATGACATAAAAAGGCTCTATCATGTCAACTTTGATAACTTGATTAGCATTAGCAATATGAAGAAGTTAAGAGGTTTGCCTAAACTAAAGAAGCCTAACAATATCATGTGCAGACAATATCAATTAGGCAAAATGACCAATTCTAGTTTCAAAACCAAAACCTATACTTCAAAATATGTTTCAGAGATTGTTCATACTGACTTGTGTGTACCTATAGAAGTACAAAGTTACAAGGGAGACAGATATATAATGGTGTTTCTAGATGATTACTCTAGGATGATGACTGTCGTGTTCTTAAAACAAAAATTTGATGCCTTTCAAATGTTTAAGTGGTATCTGGCAAGAGTTGAAAAAGAGACCGGTAAGAATTTGTAATGCTTGAGATCAGATAGAGGAGGAGAGTTCACATCAAGAGAATTTGAGATGTTCTATAATGACAAAGGAATCAAGAGACATACATTAGTATTGAGGACTCCCCTATAGAATGGAATTGTAGAAAGAAGGAATAGATCAGTAATGGATTGTGCCAAAATGTTGATGATGGAGAAAAATGTTTCTCTAAAGTACTAGAGAGAAGAAGTAAGCATAGTTGTCTACACCCTGAACATAGTTCAAATCAAGAAAGGTACAAATGCAACATCTATTTGAATTATAGTATGCTCACTCATCCAATGTAAAATATTTCAAAGTGTTTGGTTATAAATGCTATATTCTTAAAGATTCTAGAAATGGAAAGTTTGATGCAAAAGTGATGAAGGTATATTCCTTGGATACTCCACTAGAAGTAAAGCATATAATTGTTTAAATACTAACACTAACAAAATTGTGGAGAGTGCAGATGTAAACTTTGATGAGCATACAGAAGTTCAAGATGATGAATCCATCAAGAAACTAGAAGAGTACAGATCTTTTGTATACTTCTATGAAAGAATGTCTACTGAAGAAGAAGCTGCCAATCCAATAATCAACCAGCAACAAATTTCAATATCTATCTAGTCACAACCAATGAATGCCAAGTTGCATTCAGAAGCCGACTTGCAGAATGAAGAAAATACACATTTTGATTCTAAAATTAGTACACATGAAAGAGATGTTGAGCTACCTAAAAGAGATGGGCATAGTGACTCTGAAGCTAAAAGACCAAACATGGAAACAAGGACAAAACTGAGGCTATCCAAGTATGTGAGAAGACATCACCCTGCTAAACAAATCATTGATGATAAGGAAGCCAGACCAATGACAAGGAATAGACTAAGAAATGAATCATGTCTACTAAGAAAGATTGAACCCAAGATAGTGAGAGATGCACTGCAAGATGATGGTTGGTGCAAAGCTATGGAAGAGGAGATTAAATAGATAGTAAAGAACAAAAATTGGATAATAGTTCCAAGACTAGCTAACAAGAATGTGATTGGTACCAAGTGGGTATATATGAACAAGCTAGATGAGAATGGTGCGATCACAAGAAACAAGGCTAGACTAGTCTGTAAAGGTTACACTCAAGATCGAGGACTAGACTATGGGGAAACATTTGCCTCTATTGCAAGGATGGAAGGAGTAAGAACTTTACTTGTATATGCAGCTTACAAACATTTTAAAGTCTACCAAATGGATGCAAAGTCTACCTTTCTAAATGGTATACTAGAAGAGGAAGTCTACATAGAACAACCAGAGGGATTTGTTGATGACAAAAACAAGGATATGGTATGAAAGCTACATAAAGCTCTCTATGGTTTGAAATAAGTGCATAGAGTTTGGTATGAGAGACTTCACAAATATCTTGTAAAGATTGAATTTGAGAGAATAGATGACAACATCAACCTATATATCAAGACTAAAAAAGGAAAAGACATTCTGATATCTCAAATCTTTTTTGATGATATAATATTTGAAGGAAAGGATGCCCTATGCAAAGATTTTGTTGATCAAATGAAACATGAGTTTGAGATGTCAATGTTGGGGGAAATCAAATTCTTTGTTAGATTGTAAGTATATCAACTAAAATATGGCATATTTGTGACCCAATCAAAATATATCAAGGAGATACTCAAAACATTTGGCTTAGAGGATTAAAAACTAGTTAGTACACCAATGATAATAGGACATAAGTTATCCAAGAATGATGAATCAACTAAAGCAAATCAAAAAATGTACAGATCGATGATTAGAAAGTTACAGTATATTGTACATAGTAGACTAGACATTGCATTATTTGTTGGAATAGTAGCAAGATTTTTTTGCAAACATTAGAGAAAATCATCTTATGGCAGTGAAGAGAATAATTAGGTGCCTAAAATGAACAAATGACTTTGGTTTATATTATTAGAGGACTGAAAATTTTGAGTTGAAGGCCTGTACTGATGTAGATTTGGGAGGTAATATAGATGACAGAAAAAGTACTAGTGGAGGAGCACTCTTTTTAGGTAGAAGATTAGTCACTTGGACTAGCAAAGAGCAAAGTTGTACCTCAAAATCCATAGCTGAAACTGAGTATGTTGCTACTTTCATAAATTGTACAAACATTGTTTCCATCAAGCATCTACTCAAAAGCTTGAAGGAAGAGATAACTAAACCAATGATACTTTATTGTGACAATACCAATGCCATTAACATATCAAAGAATCCTGTGATGCATGCCAAAACAAAGCATATTGCAATCAAGTATCATTATGTAAGAGAATTAGTGGAAGAAAAAGAGGTGAAGATGGAATATGAGTTCAAAGGAACAAATTCTTGACATCTTGACAAAGCCATTACCTAAGGATGCATATGAATATCTTAGAGGTAAGCTAGGGGTAATACCCCTATCAAAGGCTATTTGAGCAACAACAAAATTGTCCTGCATCAAATAGGCTAATTGTTGAATGACAAAGTTGATGTAGAGGATCATACTTTAGGTTTCGTCTGAAGTAATTAAAATACTAAAATTCCAAATTAGTCACAAGCATGGTGACAGAGGGAGAAACTAAAAATGAAAATTCTACATCTACAGAATTGAAGATGCTAATACATTGGATCTTTGGCATTGTTGTCAAAGAGGGAGAAATAGCAAAACTAATAAAAATAGATGAAAAAAAAACTAATACGGGTGAAATTGATCAAGTTTAAAGATGCAAAATAAAAGAGGGAGAAATAGACAAAGAAGAGAGAGCTACAACAAAAAGATAGGAATACAACAACTAAGAGGCAGAAGCAAAAAGATTAATCAAGATAACAAATCCAAGAGGGAGAAGATTAGAGGAAATAGTACGTATCAACAAAGAGGGAGATATGAAAGCTGATGAAAATAGAAATGACAAAAAATTTCTTTTTGGCATTGTCTTACTATTTTAACTTAGTTATGTTTTTCATTTAAGTAACTTGGTTGATCAGTTTGGTTTTCCATTATTGCCAAAGAAGGAGATTGTTGGAATCTGATTGAAAACATCATTGATGAATTAGTGAGATTGTTGAAGAAGTATGTTTCAATCATTGTTTTGTCACTGATGTCAAACTTGCTATTTTTTGGTAAGAAATTTTCTTATAAGATCCAATCACTATCACTTAGTTGATTGATGAAGAGGATTTAATCAATAAGATGTAACAACAACACCTAGTGGAAAGGTTGAGTTATGATTTTGTGATGTAGTGTAAGGATCAGTTAAGACAATGGTAAAATAATGTATTGGTAATATACTTGAAGATACAAAGGTTGGATACACTTAAGAACTTAAGAAGAACAAGTTGTAACAAAGACTATTTGCAAAGCCTAAACAAAGTCTATAGTGGGTGTCAAGCAAAGTTAGTTCATGCTAAGCAAATTGCCAGTATGTATCAAGTAAATGGAAAATCTAGTGTGTGTCGAGTAACTTAGTTTGTGCCAAGAAAAATGTAACAAGTGTTCAGCATCAGTAAAACATAGTTGATGCCGAGTGAAAATGTAATAGGTGCTGAGTAACACAATATCTGTTGAGCATTAGAAAGTCAATAGTGCCAAGTTGTTGCATTATTTGAAAAGTCAAAGATTTGCTAGATTTGAGCTGATAAGTTTGTTGCCTTGAATTTTGTGTACCAGATGGAAGATAAGGATGTTGAGCTAGTGGTACAGAATTCTAGGTTAATTATTTTTAGGCAAATATAGGTGCACTCCACATGATGTTTCAACAAGAAACAAGATAAGGGGAAGATACATCATATCTTACCTAATTTATTCAAGTGAGAATATTAGAGCGGAAAGATTAGAGTGGGAAAAGTATTCTAAATTCCTAGTTAAGGAATTATAGTTTAAGAAGCAGAAGGAGGTTAGAGAGTGTGTGTGACATCAAGGTGAAGGCATTGAGAAGGAAGAATAGAGTACATAGACTTTGCTTCAAGAAGTGACCTCATGAGTGACTGGATTGGCACAATGAGAAAGGTGACTCAATGAGACAGAAGCCTGAAGAGTGGATAAGCTATGAGAGCTATAGAGACTAAAAGACAAGCAGAGTTAAGAATTGAATAGAGATTTGAAATCTACAAGCTATGCTGTAAGTTGAATTAGGTCAAAAAGCCCTTATTGTTACTCTCTAGAAATTGTATTAGTTAGGGAAGATCCTATGGACTTAGGTTGGTCTAATAGCCATTGAGAAATCTTTTAACAGGGTGACATTCCAAGTGAATGTTCTGAAGTCCTTTAACTAGGCTCACTCCTAGCAGGGTTGTTGAAATCGTTTAACCGGATCACATTTAATAGTGTGTTTTGTAGCCTTTAATAGGGCATCACTTCAAAAGAGTGAGAAATAAGGTAGCATGTTACTGGTGTTTTTTTCCAAGTTGGATTTCCATGTAAATCATTGCGTTATGTGTTAATCTTTCATGTTTTATTGTTGCATGTTGATTTATCAATAACTTACAAGTTTAGATTGATGAGCTTGGATGCATGAATGTTTAATGGGCTCACTAGGATAAGTGAATAGTTTTATTGGACCTTGAGTAACTAATTCACCCCCCTCTTAGTTACTCTAAAGAATTCTAATATTATTTTTCCAAATTTTGGTGTACTCTTCCAAGTATGGACCTGTATTGTAATTAAATGCTTGACTAGACAACTTATGGCTTAGCTAGTTAGAAAAGAAGCTTGGTTAGATGTAGGAGATTAGCATTCTTATAGAAAAGAATATAGACAATGCAATCTAAGGCTTTGATATTTTATAATTATTGTTTTGATAAGGTTGCAACCCAAAGGCCTTACTGTTAGGCATGTTGTGGTTCCTTTATATGTAAAGTGAAATGATTATACGTATATATATGCTACATTTGGCCTTGTGTTCTTTTTGGTTTCATTAATCAATATGTAGCTTCAGTGTGAAACTTTGAGAAGGGAGTATTGAATTCTTTGAGTTTAGTTTATTCCACATTTTATAATTGAATCCTTGTATATTCTTTTTTCAAGTGGTATTAGAGTTCTTTCTTTCTTGAAGCTTGCATCATGGAGAACCACATTGAACTTGGTTATAGGATGGTATAGATCTTAGATCTGATCTATAACTTGAAAAAGGTTACAATCTTGAAGGAACTATTTTCAAGATGGTTTTGGTAAGGGAAATGCTAATAATGTTATTATGGACATGTTGAGGCAGATTGCAGTGAGAGTTGAAGCCATGGAGATGACACAAAGAAGAGGTATACATCTTGAAGATGCTAGTGATGATGAAGAGGAAACACCAAATCCTAACCTTGAACCTAAGGCTAAATAAGATGAGGAAAGGCTTTTGAGAGTGTTGTCTAGGATGAATGTTAGACCTGGTGTTGAATTTTCTTGCTATGATGGAATATTTGAGACTAATATTGTGTTGGATTGGATGACTGAGATTAATAAATACTTAGAGTATGAAAGTACTTTTGACAATAAGAAGGTCAAGATAGAAGTCACAAAGTTGAAGGGTCATGGTTCACTTTGGTGGGATCATTTGCAAATTGAAAGATAGAAAAGGGGAAAAGAAAAGATCAAGACATGGTAAAAGATGATTGGAAAGATGGAGAAGAAGTTTCTCCCTATTGATTATCAAGTTATAATATTGAGAAAGATTCAAAAATTGATACCAAAGGACAAGAGTGTGAAGGAATATACTAAGGAATTATACAAATTGGATATCATATTTGGACATGTGGATGAAAAAGTTGAGAAAGTGGCTAGATACCTAAATGGTTTGAGGACATCAATTCAAGATGAGTTATGAAATGTTAAGATGGACAATGTAGAAAAAGCATATCAGTATGCTTTGAGGATTGAAGAAATATTGGCAAAGAAACCTGTTTAGAGATAGAGAGGAAATGGTGGTAGATTTCAGAGAAGTAGAGGAAAAATATATGGAGACAGTATAAGATTTGACAACACAATTCAAGATAAAGAAAAATCAAATAGGAAGGAAGAACCTGCTGGTAGAATAAGTAAGTACACTAGAGGTAGCTATACTAGTTACACTAGGAATAATAATGGTGGAAAGAGAGAAGAAAGATCTTGGTTTAAAGTTAATTATTATAAATGTGGGGAAGAAAGACATAGAGCCTTTGAATGTACCAACTTTGAAAAGAAGATTGGAGGTAACAATAGAAGCACCTTGGCTTGTGAAGAAGTTGTTGAAACACCTAATGAACCTAAAAATTATGAGAACCTAATGTTAAGGAGGATCTTATGGAATGAAGAAATTGATGGAGAACCTATCTTGAAGAGAAGTTTGTTCAAAACTAGATGTACGATAGCTAAAAATGGTTGTAAGGTAATTATTGATAGTGGTAGTTCTGATAATTTAGAATTTGAGGAGTTGGTTAACAAATTACAGTTGTAAAGACTGAGACATCCTAAGCCTTATCATATTGCTTGGATTCAGAAGGAGCATAAATTATTTGTAAGTGAGCAATGACTTATTATTGAAAATTGAGAATTATCATGATGAAGACTTGTGTGGTATTATGCCTATGGAATGTTGTCACATTATTTTAGGTAGACCTTGGTACTATGATGGACAAGCTTTGCATGATGATAGATTGAATCAATATATGATTTGGGTAGATGGAAATAAACACATATTGTTTCCATTAGTAGGGAAACTTGAAGAGGATCATTATACCACTATCAGAGTATCTCTAATTGAAGGTGATCAACTTGCTAAAGATATGAAGGAACAATTTTTATTTATTTTTTTGATTTCTAGAAAGACTAAGAAACAAGATGAGTTAGAGCATGCACATGAAATAGAAACCTTGTTAGCATAATTTAAAGACATTGTTTCTTATAATGTACTTGGTGGTTTACTGGCTATGAGAAAAGTATAAGTCATTAAATGGATTTGATACTTAGAGATAGTTTTCCTAATAAAGCATTGCATGGATTGACACCTGAGGAAAGGGTTGAATTGTTGCAAGGGAAAAAGTTTCTTGAGAAGGGTTTAACTAGAGAAATTTGGAGTCCTTGTGCAGTACCTATTGTTTTAGCACCTAAAAAGAATGGGGGATGGAAAATGTGCATTGATTTTAGATCTATAAACAAGATAATAATGAAATTTAGATTTCCTTTTCCTAGAGTGGACGATAAAATGGAAAATTTGAGTGGAGCAAGTATTTTACCAAGATTGATTTGAAAAGTGGCTATCATAATATTAGAATTAGAGAAGGGGATGAATGGATGTTGGTTATGCCCTTTGATTTAACTAATGCACCTAGTGCTTTTATGAAATTGATGAAAGAGGTTTTGATGAGATTCTTGAGTAAATTTGTGAATGTATATTTGTATGCCATTTTAATATTTAGTAAGACTAAGGAAGAGCATCTTGAGTATGCTAGACAAGTATTGTAGAGATTAAAAGAGGAGAAATCATAGATTAACCTAAAGAAATATTCATTTATGAAGGAATAAATTGTGTATCTTGGTTTTATTATTTCAGCTTGTGGTGTGAAGATGGGTCACAAGAAGGTGAATCTTATTCTTGATTGGCCTACACCTAAAAATATTGGAGAGGTAAGATCATTTCAAGGATTGGAAATTTTTTATAGGAAGTTCATCAAAAAATTTAGTATATTTATAATGCTATGAATGAAACTATGAGAGGAGATAAGAAGGATTTCAAATGGGCAAATGGTGCACAAAAGAGTTTTGAAACATTGGAAAAAAAAAGATAACATAATTTCCTACACTTCCTTTAACTAATTTTAGTATGCATTTCAAGTTGATTATAATGCTATTGGATCTGTTTTGAGTCAAGAAGGAAGACCTGTAGCTTTCTTTAGAAATAAATTGAATGATCTAAGAGAAAATATTTGGTTTATGATGAAAAATTATATGCTATTGTTCAAGCTTTGAAGAAATGGAGACATTATTTTATGCCTAAGGATTTTGTGTTTTAGATTGACCATAAAGTTTTGTAGAATTTGGGAAGCCATAATAAGTTGAATTAGAGACATGTGAAGTGAATTAATGTTTTTCAAAACTTTTCCTTTTCTTTGAAACATAAGAGAGGACAATCAAAGAAGAAATTTTTTTTTAACAAAAATGATATTTGAGGTACTTGGTTTTAATAAATTTGAAGTATTTGTATGAAACTAGTCTTGAATTTGTAGAACCTTGGAAAACTTGTAAGGAATAAATGGTGAGAGATAAGTGAATTGATTATTTCATTTAGGAAGACATATTGTTTGAGGGAATTCAGTTGTATATACCTAGAGGATCTATGAGAGAAAACATCAAAAAGGAGAAACATATTGGTGAACTTTTTGGACATTTTGGGATTGATAAGATAGTGAATTTGATTTTAGATAGCTACTTTTAATCATAGATTTATAAGGATGTGCAGAGGATAGTTAGAATTTGGTGAACTTGTCAAACAACAAAAGGAACTAGTCATAATTGGGACTATATCACCATTTCCTATACTAGATAAGCCTTGGGAAGATATTAGTATGGATTTTTCTCTTGGATTTCTTAGAAATCAAAGAGGCAATGGTTCTATTTTGGTGGTAGTTGATAGATTTTCAAAGATAGGTTACTTCGTACCTTTTTAAGAAGACATATGATGATGTACATGTGGCTGAATTATTATTTAAGGAAGTGGTAAGACTTCCTAAATTTATAAAAACTATTATTTCAGATAGAGATATTAAGTTTATAAGTGGTTGTCACATGTGCACTAGATCTATATAAGATCATGTTAGACAAGTGTGAAAGGTTGGAATGCCATTGTACGAACCTTGGAAACTAAATGTAGCAAACTATTTTGAGTAGTTTTATCACAATTTTCTTGCAACTCGATCATCTCTATTTCCATGGATTGATTTGAGAACCTTTATTACATATTTGGAAAATTCTTACTAATAGTTAACTTACTGTAAGATTTGGAAGTTCCAAGACTTTTTTGATAGGAGTAACAAAATTCATTTTTCATAGGTTTGTTCATTGGTTTTGCTAGAGTAGGTTTTACAATAATGGCTCTAGATTGAATTCCATTGGATGAACCATCATGACCCTTTGAAATAAACTAGATAATTATAAATACATTATAAATATATGCTTTTGGGTCATTTAATTATGGTTTTCTATTTTTACCATTAATCCCTATATATGACTTGGTATGCCTGGCTAGGAGACTTGTAGAGCTGAAATGAGGAAGGAATCTGATTAGTTTGTACTAGTCAACCTATGGAATGTGTAGTGCATTGAGAAAAGGCCCTATGATCATGAGTTGAGAAAATTTGGAGGTCATTTAAATATCTCTTGAAGAAAAGAAAGAGTATACATCAAAGGTAGACTTGAAACCCTTATAAATAGGCATATTTCTAGGAAGGTACTATATGGACTGCTACAGGAGCACCCAAAAAATGTGTCAACTCTAGTAACAATTTTGGCTTGTAGTGGTTTTGTTCAAATAATAGTTGAATAAGGGGTGGTTTCTAATCCCAAGAGTGCATTTTTTTTAGTTTAGAAGACATAGGGATCATGGGTACTAGTAGTTTAAAGAGCTGGAAACACCAAGCTTGTAAGCTTGTAATTGCACACATTGCTCACATAGGCTTAAGAGGGTCAAACATTGACTTTTATGTCAAAAATAGTAGGATGGTTGTCAAAATGAATTGAAGGGTAGATTTTAATAAAAAATGATACATTAGAAGTGGTTTTGATGCAAGAGGGAGTCCAAATACAAAACTTGTAAAAGTTGCTCATGACAACTTTGCAACTTTGTAAAGTTGTCATGACAACATTAACAAAAAATGAGAAACTTGGCTATAATTAGTTATATAGTAGTTATAACAACAGCCACAAGTGCAAGGAGACTATATAAGACTATTCTATGCCCAAAATAAGGGTTGGAGTTAGCACTATACATAAACACAATTGAATATTATAAGCAAATCAAGGAATTTGATCGTAGTTTGGTTGTAAGCTACTCTTCCAAACCTTAATGGATTTAGTTGGTGAAAGTTGATGCATGTTTATTTAGACATTTCTTACTAGTTTTTGAATGTACTTTTGATTTTTTAATTTGAAATATTTTTATAGGAGTTTAGTAAATTTCTTGAAGTGAACAAGTTGTTGGTCTATATAGGGAAAGTTGTCAAGAAATGACTCTATCTTGACTTGCAATGGTCGAACTTATATGGCCATTTGGAATCAATAAGAGAATTGTAAATACTATGTAAATATGTTTTTCTATATCATTTGTAAAAGGTTTTTATTTTTCCCACCATGCCTTAGGCAATCCTTGGTGTGCTTGACAAGGAGTTTTGGTGATTGCAAGTAAGAAGACATAGTGGGTTTGGATTAGTATGTGCCAATCATGTTGGAGAATGGGAAGATATATGCCTAAAGGTCCTTAATACTAGATTTGAGGAGGAGTTGAATCCATTTGATAAGTCATTGCTTCATAAACAACACTAGATGTTAGAAAACCCTTGAAACCCTTAACAATAGGGATATTTGGTAACTATGTTGTATGGATGAGTTGGAGGACTAAAACCAGATGAATCTTAAAGATATTCCAAAAGGGTATTTAATGGTGTTCTATAGATGGGTTGGAGGATTGAAAATAGATGAATCTAAAAGATATTCCAAAAGGGTATTTGGATACCAAATAAGTTTGAGGGATTTTTTAGTAGTTTGTGGAGATATAGACCTAAATTCCCATTAGGAAACCTAATTGGGGGCTAAAGGGCTACAATGCCTAAAAGGATTTTTCTAAAAATTGGTAAGAAAGATATGCATTTGAACACTACGACAACTTTGAGAATCATGAAATGAAAAATTAAGAAGCCTCTACATGCCTACTTGACTAGGGAGGAATCTTAGGTGATTGAATATGAGCCTAGACACCATTGAACAATGGTGTGTTTCAAGATTGGAGGTATGAATCAAGTTGGTTGGTGAGGATTATTAAAAGAAGGGATTAGAGAGGAGTTTTCCCTTGGGTTAGTGGAGAGGGAGGGAGGGAGGGAGGGAGAGAGAGAGAGAGAGAGAGAGAGAGAGAGAGAGAGAGAGAGAGAGAGAGAGAGAGAGAGAGAGAGAGAGAGAGAGAGAGAGAGAGAGAGAGAGAGAGGTTCAATACCTAGATAGTCCATCCAAGTCTTAGTGGTGATCCTCCCCATCAAAGTGGTACCAGAGCAAGTTAAAAATTTGGGATAGGAATTTTATATATCTAAGTCAATTGGAGAATCCATCATGGTGAGTAATTCTAAGTTAGATAAAGAGATCACATAAAAGGAGAGAAATAGACTCCCAGAGGAAGCTCTAGAGGTTATGAGGAATAGATAACTAATAAGGTAAAAGAAAAGTTAGAAGTAATGAAAATAAGGGGAAGGTAGTGGATGTGGATGATATAGTAGGTGAACTAGATCCTCCACTACAAGAAGAGCACTTTCTCAAAGCCATCAAGGAATTGGATGACACGACATTGGAAGGAATACCCTTGTTCATAAGAAAAATGGATATAGAGTTAGTAATGGAGTAAATATAAGGCATGGAGAAGAATTTTGAACGTGAAGGAGTCATAGAAGGTCAAAAGGTAAAGGTGGCAAAAACTAGATTAAGAAGACCATCTTTGACATGGTAGAAATTCATCTAAGAAGAAAGAGAAAGAGAAGGCCATAAGCCAATAGCTAATCTAAAGGCTAGGTGGAAAAGATTAAAGAGAATTAACTATTAGAAGACTATGAAATTCAGTTGCATAAGAGAAAAGAAAGTCTAAGGTAGAAAGAAAGACATGGATGTGACATCCTATATAGAGGAGTTCCAAAGATTGTGCTTAAGGTCAAAGGTATAGGAAGAAGAAAGTATTAGGGTGGCAAGGTATTTAGGAGCTTTAAGGTGGATTCTCCAAGAAGAGATCAGTTTGTGGGCATGTACCACTGCTCATAAGTGTTACCAGTTAGCACTTAAGGTAGAGTAAAAGAACAAGAAAATAAGGATTTGACCTCAAGAGGAAGAGGTAAATGTGGGGACTCTAGAAGACATAGAGGTGGATATGGTGGTAGAAGTACTGAAAAAAGAACTTAGAGAATAATGAATTAGATGGAAGGGGAAACTACAATAGAGGTAGAGGTTCTAATACTAGTGGAAGAGGTAGGTATAGTAACTTTGGGAGAGGTTCCCACTTCTCTAATATTAAATTCTATAACTATGGTCAATTGGATCATCCAACCTATAGATGCCTTGATAAAGTTCCAACTTCATATAGTGAAAAAAAAAAATCCTATGCACAAGAAGACTCTAGTAGTATTAAAGCACCAGAGGTCAATCTTAATTCTAAGTGTGGAGAGGACCTAATGTTCAAGGGGGTGTTGATTAGAGAACCTCGTAAGGAAGAAACTGTAGACACCTAAATTTGATTACACCGCTTTAGTAATCCTATTTAGTTATCTCTAAAGGCATCATTAATTAATTTTTTATTTAATTAATCCTTTGCCATCCCTAGTTGATTAATTTAATTAATCATCTATAGTCCTAATTGATAAATCAAATAACCTATTATTGATCAATTAAATCCTATTCTTCTATCTAATTCCAAAAATCCCCATTTATTAAATAAATCTATTTGATAAATAAAATCCTCAAATCTAAAAACCCCTAATTTATCCCTAATCCTCCATTTAGCCTAATCCACCCCATACACCTATACTAACCTAGCTTAGCCACTAACTCACCCACCCTCATTAATGCCATCCACTTGCACATCTCTAACATCCTTAATCTAATCCTAAACCCAAGCCTAATCCACCCTCTAATGTTGTCACATTCCCTAAACAAGTTTAAGACTTTCCTAAACCAAATCAAAGTCTCCCCTCAAAAAACCCAACCACCATGTCATGAGTGCTCTTACAAAACATAAAAGACTCTTACAAGCCCACTCATGACTCGCACATCCATCTTCCACACTCTTCCCTCTTCCACACTCATTCCTCTTACATCTCTCTTACATACTCAACCCCACTCATCATGCCTTTAACCAACCCTTTACCCTACCCTCTCACACTCATCCTCCTTGTGACAAGTGTCACCTTCCCATTGGTGCTAAACAAGCACAATCCATGTTCTCTCCTTTGAGTGCATCCTAGCCCTCCTTAAGCTTTCATCTCTCCTTGCATCTTAACCCTCCATCCCTCAAGCCCTTGGCCTATAAATTGAATCCCATCCCAAGCCATTTCAACAACAATCTTTGAGCTAAAGTTACCATGCTATTTTGAGAACCAAAGTCATCAATATTACCCTTATAATGCCAAATTGAGAGCTCACAAAGCTACCAATTTGCCATTACCCATCTCCACCATTGAAGCAACTTTGAGCATCTTGAGCATACATCCACATCAAAGGACACATCTACGAAATCAAGAAAAGCATGGAGTGTTTTCTCCTTTGAGGTTTTGCACTTCTTATTTGCTTTTCTTTGTCTAAACATATATGTGAATTTAGTTTTAGTTTGTGAATGTTTACTTTATTGTTAATGTTCTTTACATACTAAATCTTGTTCTACAAAAACAAAGTACAGAAGGACACTACTTAGAGTAAAATGTAATATACTTGGGAAAGTATGCAGGGTTATCATAGAGTCAAGGTCAACTGATAACATTATCTCACAGGAGGCAGTGACAAAGCTAAAACTCAATAAATCACCTCGCACTAACCCCTATAGGGTTACTTGGTTTGAAAAAGGACAAAATATGCTAGTGAATTAGAAAGTCTGGGTAGAGTTCACTATAGGTGGCTACCAACACACAATTTTGTATGATGTAGCACCAATGGATGACTACCAATTGTTACTAGCAAGACCATGATAGTATGATAGAGATGCAATGCATCATGGAAAGAAAAACATGTACACTTTTAAGAAGGGTGACATCATTTTCAATATTGATTCACTGATTGAGGAAGAACCATTTAAGGTAGTTGAATCCAATGTATTATCGATGAGTGGTAAGGAGTTTTTGAATGAACTCAAACAAGACAAGGAATTTTTAGGGTTTGTTATCATAGTGAAACCTAAAGAGGAACAAGTCTCTCAACAAGTTACCTATTCAAATATTTAGAATAAATGAGAGGAGGCATAAATTAGTTATCCAAGGTCCAGATGTACCAATTGAATAAACAAACACCTAACTGACTTCAGATCTTATCACTAGTACATTTGGGTTGCATTTTTAGCCTAAATTTATAATGACAGACCAATTTGGCTTGAAAATTTTACTTTTTTTAGTATGATCTCAATAATGTCAAATTTTTATGACATTTAAGTTTATTGTCAAAATATCGACATTGTCAGGTTATAAAGAAAAAAAAAAAGTGAAACTTTATTTTATTTTCATGCGGCAAAGTGCGGGCAAGAATGTTACAATTAAAGGTTAATTTAATCTCATTTATTAAATTACCTTTACTCCCTTCTTAAGATTTCACTTTATGTACCTTGCATTTTCATTTAATAATCAATTAGTAATTATCAAATATCATTTACCTCTTAGGGATTCACTTTTTTAGGTTTTCGATCTCCTTCTATAAGGATTGAACTTTTATAATTATCTCTTATCTTTTAAGTCTGATAATATAGTTCTCATATTTTTAGAGAAAAAACCTTGCCTCTTCTTTTCTTTTTCTTCTCTATGATAGGTTCTTGCATGCAGGTTTTCTTTGGGTTTTATGGATTTTTATTATATATTGTTGAAATCCTTCATGGTATCAAAGTTAGATCGACTATAGTTTTTTTAATATTTGGAGAAAAAGAATGAAGGTTTGATAGAACAAATCTAGCATTTTTCAAGAATTTTATAGTAAAATAGGGAGTATCTATTTTTCAAAGCACTTTGAGACTAAACAAACCTCTCTATTGGATTCAGAAGGTGTGAAAACCTCCAAATTCAAATTTGGACATAGTTGGACTCTGAGGCAAAATAATATTACTTCTAGATTGGCACATTTCTCGAGTTAGAGATTTTCTAATTTTTGGTATGCAAATCGAGGTTTTCTAGATTGAAAATCAAGATTTGGGCACATTTCCTAAGGTTATGATTTTCTAATTTTTAGCATAAAAATCAAGATTTTTTAGTTCAAAATTTGAACTTTTTGGCACACAAATCAAGATTTTTGTAAAAGAAATGAGTTTTTTGGCACACTAGCCGAGATGTTTTGGCTCAAAAATTGATTTTTTTTGCAGGCAAGTCAATTTTGTGGCACACAAATCAAGACTTGTTTGGCACATAAATTGATATAATTTTGCACAAGAATCAATTTATTTTGGCATGGATCCCGAGGCATTTGGTTCTTGTTTTTTTTCTTGAAGTCAGATATGTTAGAGTAAATAATCAATTATTTATTATTTATTCTATTTTACTTAAGCTTACTTAGGTTAATGCATTTATTAGTTGTAGTCCAAGAATTGTTGATGAGTTGTTGACAACATGGAAGTTTGTCCCCCTCTAAGTGATACTTATCCTCTCACCTTGTTCGAGGACTCTCCACCTTATGTGGACGTATGCTTCGCTGTCACACTTATCTCCTAGCATCTTCTAGCTTATTCTGGAAGATTCCTTGAGGCCTTTATATTTAGGCTCTCACTTTTTATTTCATAACACTTTTAGCATATTGTAAATACATTTTCTTATTTGCAATATCTTTTCTCTCATGTCTATTTAGGGTTTTTATAAGCTCCAAGCTCTTCTTTCCTTAGTTTCCCTTCAACAAGTTATTTGCATGCAAGTGATCTTGGTGACTATGGAGTTGGATTTCATAAACTTCTACATGGTATCAGAACCTCCTTGCTACTTCTTGTTGGAGGAATTTTTGAAGTCACAATTTGAAGTCACAAACCCTAGTTTGTTTGTGCATTTTTTCTTCAATTTAGAGGTAGAGCAATTTTTTGAAGCACTTTGGGCCCAAACAAACACTGCCATTAGTTTCAGAAGGTTCTTTGTAGTCAGGATCCATATAAAATTTGTCCATTTTGGTGAAAGGGCTCCGGGAGGCAAATTTTTTTTTTGTTGGATGGCTTTCCATACAGATTGTATAGATTGTATGGATTTTTGAGCAAAAAAAAAAAAAAAAAGTTTTTTTGGTGGCCACCAATGCACAATCATGGGGCTATTGTTGTGCAACCCGTGCTCAACTCACTAGCTGCCACAGCCAGCTGAGCCATTGCAGGGTAGCCCTGGCCCGATCGCCATCGGTGGGCCACCCCAACATCGCCCAACACACACCTCTGCTGGTGTTTTCCTCCATTGTACCACTCTACCTGAGTTGCAATGCTAGTCTATAGTGCATACCCAGTCATCTGCCTGCATGGCACTTTTTCTAGCATAGTCAGCATTTTCAGTACTAACACATTGCACGGGTGCCACCTAGCACTTTGCCACATGGACCCTACCATATCAACAATTTTTCCATGTGGCTACTACATGGACCTGCCATGTGGCATGCCACTTGGCTATTTTTTTGTTGGGATGATCCTTTAGCTGTCAATTTTAAACTAGTCTTTTGCTGATGTCAACATGATGTTATCCTACATCAACACCTTCCAGCACCTCTCCAGGGTCATATTGAACCTACTTGCAATTTTTTGGCCGTAACTTGAGCATATGGAGGTATTTTTTTGATCCAAAAGAAGTGTCAAAAAGCTAGTTCTGAGACGGAGACATTGTGCCAGTATTTTTAGATTTTGATACGATTTTCTTGGTATTTTTTTTAGTCAAAGTCTAAAATTCTAATTTTGACTTCGACAAGATTTTTTTTTGCATCCCATGTCCATTTTTTGAAAACATTATATTCCTGGAAAGTTGGTTCTATCTACTTTTCAGAAATGGTATCATTTCCTTTAGATTCTTCCCCATGCTCTTTCTATAATTGTTTTGGCATTTTTTCTCCTTGGTGGATATCTTGGGTGTTATAGGTCTGAGGATCATTTTCTTGGTATGGAATCCTTTGTTTTGGGCTGTACTATATTTTTGTATCAAGTTTTTTTTCTATTTTTATCATTGTAGCTATCATTTATAAGCATTTTTATGTATACACACTGAGATAAAATGCCACTCTTGCATTCTGAGGTCACGAACATTGTTTTGAGATAGTTGTACCTACACTATTTTCATAAAGCACCATGGGGGGATAGTAATTTCCATTTTTGTGTCATCTTCCTTTGTCAAGTGAGTGTCTCTTCCATGATATTAGCCTTATGCAAATTCATTGTGACCATGCCTTTATGGGTGTTTGTACGTCTTCATCTTTCTTGGTTCGTCTGCAAGAGACTTTGGCCCACCTTTTTAGTTGCCTATCATCTCACCTCGTTTGCATTAAGGGGGGGTTATTCTATTGTTCTAATGCTTTTGTGATTTGATGGTTCACTAGTGTGAACTATGTATTCAGTGGTTGATCCTATATACAAGGCAATTGTAGTCGCTGAGTACTTATGCATTTTGGTTAGATGGATCATCTACCATATAGACACACTCAATTTGTGCCTTCTTCTTCCATGGTGGTTCTTTAGATTAGTAGTTTATTTCTAATGATATATTTTTGGCTTCTACATGCTTCTTTGATGCTCTTCATAATCACTTTTTGTTCCTATTTTTGGGGACACTTCTCTAGTTGGAGGCTTCTTCAGTCCTTCACTAGGTTACCTCTTTTTGGGGGAGGGTTTTTTCCATGTGGTTTTCTCTCTTTACCCATTTTTAGAGGTTGCATTTCTTTACATTGTACATGGGTACCTAACATGGCCTCATTTCTGGGACCCATTCTGCATTTTCTCTTAGCTTTTGAGCTTAAGGAATTTACCTAAGTTGCACTTAAGGGGGTTGTTAGAGTAAATAATTAATTATTAATTATTTATTCTATTATACTTAAGCTTACTTAGATTAATGCATTTATTAGTTGTAGTCTAGGAGTTGTTGATGAGTTATTGAAAACATGGGAGTTTGTTCCATTCTAAGTAATACTTATCCTCTCATTTTGTTTAAGGAATCTCCACCTTATGTGGATGTATGCTTAGTTGTCACACTCATCCCCTAGCATCTTCTAGCTTATTTTGGAAGATTCTTTGAGGCCTTTATATTCAGGTTCTCACTTTATATTTTATAACACTTTTAGCATATTGTAAATACATTTTCTTATTTGCAATATCTTTTCTCTCATGTTTGTTTAGTGTTTTTCCAAGCTCCAAGCTCTTCCTTCCTTGGTTTGCTTCGATAGGTTATTTTCATGTAGGTGATCCTAGCGACTGCAGAGTTGGATTTCATCAACTCCTACAAAATAATGTTTTCCATCTTCCAAGGGGCATAACTTGCTCATTTTAGCTCCATTTTTTTATTTGAAAGAAGCATCAAAAAGATCTTCTCGAGCCCTATCCAAATTCTCTATTATTTTCATTAGTAATTGTCAAAGGTACATGTTATTCTCAAACAAAATGTTTTCTCTCTCTTTTTGTTCATGCATTCTACTAGCAGTTGCGGTTTTTTTTTTGTATTGTGGGGGATGTTTTATATTATTGTTTTTTTTATTTACATCAGTAAACCAAATTTTTTTTAAAAAAAATCCAACACCTTCTAAAACAATGGTAGAGACCTCTTCCTGTCTAGAACTTCTGACCCCTCATAACTATCACACATGGAAGACCTTGATGACATAACTTCTCTAGTCAAAAGGGTTGTAGTCTTGTTTAGATGTAGTGAAACTAGCTTTATAGAGGTCTTTTGAGGTGATGTAGCATAGGAACAAGATGGATAAGGCAATAGGATTGATTTCTTTAAAAGTATTTGATAGTCTACAATTTCATCTTGACAGGTGCAATACCCCTCTAGCTATGTGGACCAAACTTGAAGGCTTGTTTGGTATAGTGATTGCATTCAGGGAACTTTAGATTGAGGTAGAGCTTACCTCTCTTGTACTAGATTATTTTCCTTCCATTGAGGACTTCTTGATGAAGTTCAATCAACAATGATCTTTATTGCAGGTTTGTGGGAAGACCAAGACTAACACTACGTGTATTTACCTGATTCTTTCCAAGCCTCATATAAACTTTCAAATTTTCTCTTCTACCTTCTATTCCACCAAGGATACTTTGGGTAATAGATTTACCATGCCATCATTTGAGGTTTTTTGTGATCATTTGACTCAAGAGGAAGCTAATCTCTCTTAGTTGGATTCTATCACAAGCTCATAAACTTATGCATTGGTAACTTGGCCATCTTCACAGACGAAGGAGGAAATACCTAAATCTCATTCTATAGAGTCTCAAATTGACTCTAGCACTCACAGTTAATTAGTGCCACCTCCTCCTAAGGGGGGTAAACCAAAGCCAATAAGACCAAAGTTTGCTTATTTTAATAATCCTAATAATGATGAGTCACATTTCTATGAGAAGATGTTAGATGGTTATGCCTAATAGGTTTTAGATTTGTCAATTCTTCTTCAAAAGAGGAATATTGATATTCCTTCTACTTCTCACAGTTCATCTTCATCATCACCATTTCAATCATATGGTAAAGATATAGGGTCATGCACTATGTGTAACTTCTACTCCACATTCTTCTAGATAATTATTGGATTCAGATGCTTCACACCATATGGCATCTTCTTAGGGGTTGTTCTCCTCTTTTGAGGCTTCTCCTACTCCACACATTTTGATAGGGAACAACACTATTATGACTATAAGTGGTGAATGTTCTCTTGATATTGATGATGGTACATTTCATGATGTACTTTGTGTTCTGTCTTTGTCCTCTAACCTTCTCTCTATTTATTAGATTACATATAGTGGGGTAGGGAAGTTTAGTTTGCATAGGATTTAGTGCACATTAGAGATAGTGAGACATGTAATATTCTTGCTACAGGGGTTTTTGATTAGTCTTCCTTCCTATACTTTTTCTCTCATTTTGGTCCACCATCTCCACTATCAAAGATTCACTCTCTTTCTTCATAAGAGACTATTGAGGTGAAGTCTGGTCACTTGAACTTATGTGTTGTTCCTAAGACTAGTGTTATGACTTCTACACCTCCACTTCATGTTTATATTCCATATATTGTACAAGATTACTCTTCATCATTTCCTACCATTGTATCTCTAGTCATCCAACCATCTACTATAGTTGTTGAGGATATACCAAAGGACACACATCTCCTCTCAGATGACATATTCAACATACCTATTATCCCACCTCTATTAGAGATTCCATTTTAGGATTCTCATGCATTCTCCTTTGAGGATCAGCAAGGACTTCCAACTTCACCTTACATTCAGGGGTTTTACCCTCCTTGTCCACTACCTTTGTTTCTTTCAAATTGGAGCCAAATTGGTATGCTCATCGACATAGGATTTATGCCATTCTAAGGGACTGTGGAGTCTTAGACTTCTATCACAGGGGGTTTCATTGTACTTATGGTCTTGAGAGAGTATCTTAAGATATTTCATTTGTGCATTCTTTTCTATCTCTTTTTAAGTAGGGTTTTTCCCATTGGGTTTCCTCTATTTCTCTATTTCATAGAGATTTGGATGTGATTGGGTACCTCATTAGGCCTTGTTGTTGGAACCCAAGTTTTCTTTCAACATTGCTTCGTTGCTCATCTTCAGGGGGGTGGTGGTGGTGGTATTAGAGTTTAAGGTTAATTTCAATTCATTTATTAAATTACCTTTACTCTCTTCTTAAGATTTCACTTTATTCACCTTGAATTTATGTTAATAGTTAATTAGTAATTATTAAATTTCATTTACCTCTTAGGATTTTTCATTTTTAGGTTTTTGACCTCCTTCTATAAGGATTGGTCTTTTGTAATTATTTCTTATCTTTTCAGTTTGATAATATAGTTCTCATATTTTGAGAGAAAAACCCTTGCCTATTCTTTACTTTTTCTTCTCTATGACAGGCTCTTGCATGCAGGTTTTATTCAAGTCTTGTGGATTTTGATTACCTATTACTCAAATCCTTAAAGGAGGTTTCAACATTGTTCCTAGGCATGATGGTGATCTTCTTCACTTTGTTGAAGGTAACTTTGTAGATTCCTTGCATTAAACTTTGTAGATTCCTTGCATTAAATTTTGATTGATTGTGTTATAATGTGATCTTCCCCTTATTATCCACATCTTTGATGTGATTTTTTCAATGGAAAAGGAAGAAAATGAAAAGAAAAGGAAGGTTTGGTATATATCTCTTCTATCAGAGTAAATAGGTCTATCAAAACTCTCTAATCCTAAATGAATTTGGAGCTTCAATTCTATAGTTCGGTCCTTACTCACTAGGCTATGTATATTTTGTTGTATTTGCATACTTGAATAACTCTAATAAATAAGATATAGTAGAGGTGATTGTTGGTCTCTCTAATAGCTTAAGGAAAAAATGAAATTACTTGTCTAGCTTGAAACTTGTATATGTAGAGGGAAAATATTCTTGGTGATATGAGTACTAATACAATTCATTTTTTAGAGCGAACCAATCTATACACTTAAGTTTGACTAGCAATAATAGAATTGACTCTCTCTGATCTAGCAACCAAATCTAAAACAAGAAGGGGTGGGTAGGGATGTTTAGAGCTAATCAATGTGATTAGAGATATGGGTGGAATTAGGTAATGAATCAAAGATAATTTATCAATTCTCTAGGGTTGCCTTACTTCAAATAATAGGGGTAAGTAAGGTATAGGTAGGCCTGCTAGGAAGCCCTTAGAATAGTAGGATGTTAATGTCAATCTACTAATTCAACAATTGTATATATGAGGCATGCCACTTCAAAAATAGAGGGACCTTATTTCAGCTAATAATAAATCTAAGACAACTTAAGAAGGTTATGGATAAGATGCATAGTTATATGACTAAGCTTGTAATCCCACATCCCTATCTGACCCAATAACTACATTTCCAAGAACCATTTATCACACCTACCTGCCTATAATTTATATTCCCTAGATTTTGCAATAACTATAGATTGAGATGCAGGAGACTATTCTCCATGCCCAATCATTTTTGAATTCCCTGATTCTTCTAGTCTACCTACTAGTGTGGGGAAGAATGAAGAAATGTTGTGATAGAAATGTTGATCTTTGATTGGTTTTGTCAAGTGAGTGTCAACACACTTAAGTTATTACTTAGTTCATGCCAAACTAGTAGTAATGTTGAGTACAACATGAAAATAATAGACCATCTTAAGTTATAGTGAGTGTCGAGCCACTCATGTGTCAAATAACTCAAGTGCTAAGCAGATAGTATATGTTGAGTGATACAGAAGCTGAGTAAATAGTGGATGTCGAGTGATAAAGGTGTCGAGTCATAGAAGAAAGATTAGGGTATGCCAAGCATCAGAGACTTCATATGCCAAGTAAGATAGTTTTGACATATTTATTTTTAAAGACACAAACAACTATGTAAACCATTTTTTATCCGACTTAAGATTGAATTTTGATATTTTGCAGATAAGGACAAATCCCTAGTTGGATTCCTTATATGATTACATGCAACCAATTAAAAAATGGGAAGGATTAAGTAAAAAAATAGATGAATCTCAACCATAGATTCATACCTAACCCTAAGTCACCAAAGTCTTCTTAAGGAGGATGAAACTGTACAATTTCTACAAGTTTTGGAGGACCAAAAAGATTAGTTTGCATGTGAAAATAAAGAATTCATGGTGGCTTATAAGTTATAAAGAAAAACTACACTACATAATTAGTTAGAGAAAAATAGAGGATAGAGAAGATGATACATCAAAGAGACATATAATCAAGAAGGATCAAGAAGACATTGTTTAGAGGTGATATTTATTAAGAAATCAAGTGCTAACCATAGAATCTATATTGAGAAATTCTAATTGGTGATTTCTGTAAAAATCTGTTAACAAAGTAGTCAAAATAGCCTGTATGAAATACTTTAACAAGGTGCTTACTTAGTTGTGAGTTAAAATCCTTTAACTAGGTACACTTCTAATAGTTTGTTGAAATTCTCTAACAAGGTGAGACCTAATAGTCTTTGTAAGCCTTTAACAAGGTAGACCTTTTACAAGGTAGATCACATTTCATGGTTAAAACATTGTAACCTTCATTAGATACATTTTATTGCTATAGTAGTGAAGATTTGTGAGTGTCATCCCCACTCCAATTTTAACTTCTCACTTGGAGGGTTTCAGGGCAATCATATTTGTTGTCATATGTGTGTGATTACTTATTTGTCGTTATATGACTTAGATGTGTATGCTTTATATATTATTCATTGAATGTATGAGATAGATGTGTGGTGAAATTTTTATGGGTCCAAGTTTAAACTACTAATTTATGCACCCCCCTAGAAGTTTACCTTTCCCATTGGAATTCTAAAAATTGGTATTAGATTTTTGTTCTAAAAAAAAGAAGCTTTACAGTTTTGAGGAAAGATCTTGAAATGGATTTCTACAAACTAGGAAAGATCATTGAGAACCAAGGAATTGAGATACAACTTATTCTACATCAATTGGATGAAGCAAGAGAAGAACTAAAGAAGTCCTTAAAGAGAAGGAAAGAAATTTCTATTGCAAAAAATGACATAAAATACAAAGAGATTGACACTATCAAGCTATTTGTCAATGGTGACTCCATTGAATTTGATGCAATAATTGCAGATCTGATGGAAAAGAATAGAATCCAAGCTGAGAAAATTAGAAATCTCAAGTTAGAAGAAGAATCACAAGCCATATTGCTATGTGAGGTAACTAAATAAGAGAAGAAATCTATGGAAGAAAAAGTTGATGCATGAGCATTTTGTGTTGTACTATTGTCCTACATGTTTTCAGCTTTTATATTGATGCTGAAAGTAGGTTTTGCTGAAACTACATTTTTTGGTTTCTAGGTGCCTTTTGCAAACCATGTAACTAATTATCCTTAATGGATGAAGATCTATGCACTTTATGGATTCAAGAGGACCTAGATTAATATCTATTTTCTAGTGCAAAAGTCCTAACTCCTTATAGTTTGGGAGATATGGCAATTCTCCCAAAATATTAATTTTGGACACTTTTGTGCGACAATTTTCCATATCTAACTTTTAGAGTGGATACACACTTTTTATTGATGAATCAAACTTCATGCGCAAAAGTGTTTGTAGAGGACCTAAATATCTTCCTTAAATTTGAAGCACAACTCCTAATTCAATCAGAACTAGGAGATATCACAATTTTGGTCAGACAATGATTTTAGGATAGTTAATTGTTGATGCAGGCTGACTTGTGTATTTAATTTAGGTTTATTTTCATTTAATATTTTCTAAGATCTAACTTGTGGCTTCTCCATGTTCCAGAATAATCTATAAGCCATTTTTGAAAGTATAAATATAATGTTTAGGCTAGGATCTAGAGAAGGAAAAAAGTGAAAAAGAGGCAGTTTTGAAGAGGATTGCAGAGCCAAATTGGAAAGTGCAAATTTGTTGCTAATATTGTGTATGAATGTATTTTGTATCTGGTCATAACCTAGAAGGCCTTATAGGTAGGCATGTATGTTAAATATTTGAAGATTCAATGAAAATATTTTACTCTTCTTCCTCCTTTGGTTGTTATTCTTTGTGTTTTCTTTTGTTGTGTTAACTCTTGCAGGGTACTTCAAAGAGCTGGGTGTGCCCTTGGCCCTAGTTTTCTCCATCCTCGCTTGTGTTAGGTGGCATTAGAGTTTGTGGTTCATCCTTTTGGTGATTGGATCATGTAGAACCTTGATTTGGATTTGGTTATACGGGGGCAGATATGTGAATTTGGCCTATAACTTGCAGAGGGTTATGATCTTGTAGGAACTTGATTTGTAAAGATGGTTCATGACAAATGAAATGTTGATAATGCTATATTGGATCAATTGAGACAAATTTCAGCCAGATTAGATGCTATGGAGAACAACCCAGAAGATAGGAGTGCATCTTGATGATGTAAGTGATGATGAAGCAGCAACACCAAACCATAATCCAAAACTTGAAGAAGATCAAGATGAGGAAAGATTTTTGAGGGTGTTGTCTAGAGAAAATTCAAAGCCTACTATAGAGGTTGTACCTTATGATGGAAAATTGGATATCAATGTTGTGTTAGATTGGATCTCAGATATGGAGAAGTTCGTTAAGTATGAAAACACTCCTGATAATAAAAAGGTGAAAATTGCAATTACTAGATTGAAAGGTCATGCTTCATTATGGTGGGAGTATTTACAAACTGATAGAAAAAGCAGAGGAAAGGAGAAGATGAGAACTTGGTCAAAAATGGTGAACATGGTAAAGAACAATTTCCCTCCTATTGATTACCAAGTTAGCTTGTTGAGGAAAATGCAAAATTTGAAGCAAAAAGACATGACTATGAAAGAGTATACTGAGGAATTCTATAGATTAGACATCAGATCTAGACATATAGATAATGATGTTGAGAAAATTGTAAGGTACATAAATGGATTGAGATCTAGAATTTGAGATGCAATAAGTTTTGTGAAATTGTAAGGTGTAGAAGAAGCATATCAATATGCCTTGAAAGCTGAGGAGATCTTGACAAAGAAGCATGAACAAAGAAAAAGAGGTAGAGGTGGTAGATTCTAGAGAGGAAAAGGTAGATCTTATGGAGAAGGTAGAAAATATTATAATTTTGTGTATGATAAAAGAAAATCTAAATGGAAGAATGATGACAAAGACAAGACCGAGTGAAAAGGTGGTAGTTCTTATCGAGGAGGTACTAGATCTTACCAAGGAAGAGATAATTCTTACCCTAGAGGTGGTTTTCATGGTAATTGTTTCAAATGTGGTAAAGAAGGGCATATATCTTTTGAATGTAGATCTTCTAAAAGTGAACAGAATAATAGAAATGATGTGATACAAGAAGACATTGAGAGTTCACCAAGTGGACTTGAGGTTGGAGAAAATTTGATGGCGAGAAGAACCTTATGTAATAAAGAAAGTGATGAGGAACTTGTACTTGGAAGAAGTCTTTTCAAGACCAAATGTAAGATGGCTACAAAATGCTACAAGGTAATCATTGATAGTGGAAGTTCTACAAATTTTGCATGAAAAGAGTTGGTTACCAAGTTGCAGTTGCAGAGGCTGAAGCATCCCAAACCTTATCATGCTTTATGGATCAGAGATAAGCATAAGATATTGGTAAGTGAGCAATATCTTGTGAAGTTCAAAATTGAACATTACTTTGATGAAGTCTTGTGTGATATTATGCCTATGAATTTTTGTCATATTTTGTTGGGTAGACCTTGGCAATATGATAGATATGTTGTGCATGATGGAAGATTGAATCAATATACTTTTTGGGTAAATGGGAAGAAGTAAATATTTCTACCTTTGATTGAAAGTCTAGATGAGGTCAGTTGTACTACAATAAAAATTTGTATGGTTAATGGAAAGAAATTTGAAAAGGAAGTAAAGAAGAATCAAGTTTGTTTTGTTATAGTTCCTAGAAGACCAAGTGTTGGTAGTAATGACCAAGCAGGAAAAGTTGGTAATGAAAGAATGACAGAAGAAATTGTAGAATTGCTAAATCATTATAAAGATATTGTTGCTGATGATATTCCTGATGGTTTACCTCTAGTAAGAAGCATAAGTCATTGTATGGATCTGATTCTTGGAGCCAGTTTGCCAAACAAAGCACCATATAGATTGACACCTATAGAGAATGAAGAACTTAACATGCAAGTGCATGAATTGTCACAAAAGGGATTAATCAAAGAAAATCTCAATCCATGTGTTGTACCTACTATATTAACACCTAAAAAGAATGGAGAATGGAGAATGTGTACTGAGTCTAGAGCTATTAACAAGATCACAGTGAAATATAGGTTTTCTATGTCAAGCATGGATGATATAATGGATTTTTTGAGTGGAGAAAAGTATTTTACCAAGATTGATTTGAAGAGTGGTTATCATCATATTAGAATCAAAGAAGGTGATGAATGAAAGACTTCTTTCAAGACAAAAGATGGTTTGTATGAAAGGTTGGTTATGTCTTTTGGCTTGACTAAAGCACCTAGTACTTTCACGAGGTTGATGTATGAAGTTCTAAAAAGATTTTTTGGTAAGTTTTTGATTGTTTATTTGGACGAAGTTTTAATATTCAATAAGACTAACGAAGAACATCTTGAGCATATTAGACAAGTATTACAAAGGTTGAAAGAGGAAAATTTGTTGATTAATCTGAAGAAGTGTTCTTTTATGCAAAAGGAGATTGTGTATTTAGGATTTTTGATTTCAGCTGATCAATTGAAGATGCATCCAGAGAAAGTTAAAGCAATTTTGGAATGGCCTACACCTAAGAATGTGAGTGAGGTAAGATCATTTCATGGTTTGGCTATTTTTTATAGAAATTTTATAAAGAATTTCAGCTCTATTTGTAATGCTATGACTGAGACAATGAGGGGAGATAAAAAGAAATTCAAGTGGACACATGGAGATGATAAGAGTTTTGAGACTTTGAAACAAAATGTTGTTGAATTACCCATATTGGGTTTACCTAATTGCAATAAAATATTTCAGGTTGAATGTGATGCAAGTGGTAACGCAATAGGAGCTGTATTAAGTCAAGAAGGTAAACCTATTTCTTTTTTTAGTTAAAATTTGAATGATTTTGAAAGGAAGTCTTATGTGTATGATCAAGAATTTTATACTATTGTTCAAGCATTGAAGAAGTGGAGACATTATTTGATTCCTAAAGAGTTTGTGTTGTATACTAATCATAAAACTTTACAATACTTGGGAAATCAACATAAATTGAATTAAAGACATATGAAATGGGTTGAGTACTTGCAGAGTTTTACATTTGTCATTAAACACAAGAGTGGAGTTACTAATAGATTTGTTGATGCATTGAGTAGAAGAAATTCTTTGTTGACTAAAATGAAGGTTTAAGTTCTTGGTTTTGATGAAATGAAAGAGTTGTATGATGTTGATCCTGATTTTTCTGAGGTGTGGAGAGAGTGCAGAGCACCAAGTTTGACAGATCACATAAGTAAGTATGATGAGTATTTCATTCAAAAAAGTATCTTGTTCAAAGGTATTTAGTTGTGTATTCTTAAAATTTCTATGAGGTTGAATCTGATTAAGGAAAAGCATAGTGGTGGATTGGTTGAACATTTTGGAATTGATAGGACATTGAGTTTGCTAAAAAAGAAGTATTATTGACCAAAAATGTATAAGGATGTTCAAAAAATTGTAAGGAGTTGTGGAGTTAGTCAAGTTGCAAAAGGAGTGAGTCAAAATATTGGTTTGTATACACCTATGACTATTCCTAAGAAACCTTGGAGTGACATCAATATGGATTTTGTTCTAGGATTACCTAAGATAGTGAAGGGATATGATTCCATAGTTATTGTAGTGGATAGATTTTTCTAATATGGCTTATTTTATACCATGTAAGAAGACATCAGATGCTAAGCATGTTGTTGAGCATTTCTTTAAAGAGATTGTTAGATTGCATGGATTACCAAGAAGCATTATTTTTGACAGACAGAGTAAGTTTGTGGGTTATTTCTAGAAGACCTTATGGAAGAAGATGGGTATTGAATTGAAGTTTGGTTCTACATTCCATCTACAAATAGATGGACTAACAGAGGTTGTGAATAGAAGCTTGGATAATTTTCTAGGATGTTTAGTTGGGAATAAGCCAAGTAATTGGGAGATGCTATTCGCACAAGCTGAATTTGCATATAATAATTCTGTGAATAGGAGTACATGAAAGACACCTTTCGAGATTGTTACTAGAATGAAGCCTAGAGGAGTATTAGATTTGAGAGATGTTGTTGGTGAAGAAAAGAAAAGTTCTTTAGGAGAAGAATTTTCTGATTTTATGGAGTCTTTGCATGAGGAAGTGAAGTTGAGGTTAGAACAAAGTAATCATAAGTATAAGAAGAATGTTAATTAGTCCAGGAGACATCATGATTTTCAAGTTGGTGATGAGGTAATAGTTCATCTAAAGAAAGGAAGATTTTCATTTGCAACATATAGTAAGTTGAAGATGAATAATTTTGGACCTTGTAAGATCTTAAAGAAATTTGACAGTGGTAATGCTTATGAAGTTGAGTTACCTGATGACATGGACATATCTCCTATATTTAGTGTTGTTGATTTATACAAGTATCATGAGTTAGATGATGAAGTTTTTGTATTAGAGGACTATTGTAAGAATAAGATTGAAGAATTTGAATAGATATTGGATCAAAGAATTGGTAAGAGCACAAGCGGAAAAGATTATTATGAATATCTAGTGAAGTGGAAGAATGGAATAATGGAAGATGCTTCATGGATTTCTCACTCAAGTTTGATTTAGCTCAGATTATGACATCTCAATGATTTAGGAGAATAATTTCTTCCAACCATAGTTGTCTAATGCAAGAGCATCCTGGGTTGTACTACTATCTTGCATGTTTTCAGTTTTTATCTTGATGTTGAAACTGGGTTCTGCTAAAACTGCATTTTCTAGTTTTTGGGTGCCTGTTGTAGACCATGTAACTAATTATCCTTAATGAAAAAATATCTACATAGTTCATGGATTCAAAAGGACCTAGACTAATATCTATTTTCCAGTATGTAAGTTCTAACTCCTTATAGTTTTGGAGATATGGAAATTCTTCTAGAATATCAATTTCTGATAGTTCTACTCGACAATTTTATGTACTTGACTTTCAAAGTGGATGCTCACTTTTTCTTAATGAATCAGATGTTGCAGACAAAAGGGTTTGTAGAGGATCTAGCTATCTTCCTCCAATCCAAAGTACAAGTCCTAATTCAATTAGAGCTAGGAGATATCATGATTGTGGTTGGACATCAATTTTAGGACAATTAATTGTTGATGCAAGCTAACTTGTATATTTAATTTAGGTTTATTTTCATTTAATATTTGCTAAGAGCTAAACTGTGGCTTCTCCGTGTTCTAGAATGATCTATAAGACATTTTGGAAAGTATAAATAGAATGTTTAGGATAGGAGCTAGAGAAGGAAAAAAGTGAAAAAGAGGCAGTTTTGAAGAGGATTGCACAACAGAACTAGAAAGTCTGAATTTGCTATTGATCTTTGTTTATGAATGTATTTTGTATCTAGCCGTAACTTGGAAGGCCTTATAGTTGGGCATGTATGTTGAATATTTGAAGAATTAATGAAAGTATTTTACTCTTCTTCCTTCTTTGGTTATTGTTCTTTATGTTTTCTATCATTGTGTTAACTCTTGCAAGGTGGTTTAGAGAGTTGGGTGTGCCCTTGGCCCTAGTTTTCCCCATCCTTCCTTGCATAAAAATTCATGATTATACAAATAATTCTAAGCAATATGCTAGAAGAGAAGTCAAAAGAGCTAAACAAAATTTTAACATGTAATTGGATAATCTAAGTCAAATGATGAATGCCAACTATGAGTTAAATATCAAGGACATTGAGATAACTGTTGGAATATTCAAATATGGAAAGAGTATTTATGAGAGAGGGGGGGGGGGGGGGGGGGGGTGAATCATAAGTATCATATTTTAGCAAATAAATTTTTTAACTGAAAGTAAATTGCATGCATGTAAATACATCAAGTAAACATGAAATTTAACACATGCATCAACAAATCATAACACTAGAATTTGGTAACCCAGAAACCCTCCAGGAATAAGAAGGGAAAACTGGGGTGGGGATGATACCCACAAAAATTACTACAACAATATTGTTCAACCACTTCTGATGGTCTACCCTGTTAAAGGCCTGCCCTTTTAAAGGCTTTATACTGTGTCAATAGTGACCTGGTTAGAGGATTTCAAACAGTTAACATGCAGTGTCACCCTGTTAAGGGATTTAATCACCTAAATAAAGGATATGATGAAATAGCTATTAAGCTAACCTATCACTATAGGATTTTCATTCTAATACAATTGCCAAAAAGTATTAGGTATAATGAATCTAATAGATTAGAATCCTTGATTGTTGAATGCAGGCTCCTTTTCCGCCTTCTCTGATCTTGATCCTTTGTGATCTGATAACCCTTGCTTCTGAAAAAAGATTTCCTTGTGTACCCTTGTATGTCCACTCATGTATATTTACAATGAAATTTTGTCTTCCTTATAAAGACTTCAAAGACTTATAGTTTGATTTGGATCTACGATCCATATTGAATCTCAATTTTCTACTCAATACTTGTCTTTTACTAATTGGTTGCATGCCTTTATCATTTTTCTTATTGGCTGCATGTAGATTGCATAGGAAAAATAAAAGATTCGATTTTATCATTAAGTCCCTCGAAGTTTACCTTATGTCGGCTGCAAAAATTGTTTGCATCATAGTTTGTGCGATTTCAAACTTTTATGCTGATATTCTGTGTTACTCAGCTCCTGAAGCATTGCTGATGCTCAACACATGATGTTTCCTAGATAGCTCAGCACCTAAACAAAATTGTATCACTTGACACCTATTAACACTCGACACTTGTTACTCTCGACACTTTTTGACACTCGGCACTTGTTAATACTCGGCACCTGTTAACACTTGACACTTGTTAACACTTGACACCTACTGTTACTCGACACTTGATATAGTTCGGCACTTCATCTTAATCGACACTTACTCTTGATCTTGGTTAAGTGTATTGACACTCAGTTGTCAAATTTATTCTTTAAGCTAACAATCTCCCCCTTTGATATGAGTGACAAAAACACTTAAATGACCTTATAAGTACATTTACTAATTTGATTGGTATGTACAAACTTTAAAGAAAACTTGATCAAAATTTGTAACTTACAATCTTACAATATATACCTCAAAAATTTTGTAACTCCCCCTTGTGCCTTATCTCTATATCAAGCTCCTCCTTTGTATCTTCTCTCCCCCATTAATTCATCTTATAGTATCTGTATCTCCCCTTATTATGTTTTTTTTCTCGCCCTTTTTGACACTTATGTCAAAGAATGTTTAAGGGTTAAGACCATATTTAGCCAAAAATGTGTTGTTTACCTCCATAATCATCCTGAGAGCTGCATCCCAATTGTTCAAAGCAATTTATAGTGACTTATGCTGGATGGCAGTCTCAACAGCAAGATGAATAAGTCCATCTAATGTAGAAATATTTGGGTCTTTCTTGAGAATGGTTTCAGCATATACTTGCTCTTTATGGAGTATCTCTAAATGTGGGGTAATGGAGGACTGTAACTGTATTAATTTGGCCTTGATATTAGCCTCATCTGCTGTTAATATAGCTATTTCTTTGTGAGTGTGAAGCGATTGAGCAAAATGCTTCTCACTTTGAGCTTGATCATTTGGTAATTGCATACTTGAAATGTTTAAATTTCTTTCCAAGCTCAGTATCTTTTGGCTTGTTTCTTGTGTGAAGTAAGAAAAATCACACAACTTTTTGTACAGTGAGAATATATTATCAAGTACCTTTTTCACTTTGTCAATAAGTTTTTCCAATTCAACTTGTGAAAGTGCAATTTGACTTGATATTTTCTCATTCACTTTCCCTTGAAATTTTCTTTCTGACCATTCCATAAGTTTTGCATTAGTTTCTAGGTCTTCATTTGTTACCTGGTCAACAATATCTATTAATTGCTCTATGATATGCTTTGACTCATCTGGTGATTGCAAACTGAAGGCATCCATAAATATGTCCATAATCTCATATAGTGTCTGCTTATGTTTATACTCCTTCCTGAGTATTTCTTATCTTTTCCTCCTATTCAGTGCATCCTGTACCTCATTTATTTGATCAATGGTTATTGATTTTGAGTCATAGCTTAGTATGACTATCTCCTCATCTAATTCAAGGTCTCCATAGTGAAGTACCCTTGCAACTCTGGTAGTAATAGATGATGGTACTAATATTTGCACATGCTGGTGTGAAGGAGTTCCCGAGTTAGGAAAATTTATTAATGTTTTTATTGCCTCCTATTTTTTAGGGGTTTCACTATTTCCTCCTCCTTCTATTTACCATGATCAATTATTGTAATTTGTGGAAGTGCACCTTGTGTTTGTGCTATAGGATCAGATGTAATAGTCTCTCCTATTTGTTTTGTTCCTTTTTCTACAGCTGCACTTTGCTTTTGTCTTGCAGCATCAATTATGCTTGTTTGTACTTGGAATTGACTACTAGTAGTTGTAATAGAATGTGGTTCTTGTGGATTCACCTTATCTTTGACTATACCTTCTACTAGTTTTTGCAATTCATCTATACTGACCAATACTGGATATGTACACAATATTGCTTGTTGTGTAGATTGGTCAAGAATTCTTTTAAGATCTTCTATAGTTAATGGATTGATATTATGACCAGAAGCATCAGGAACATCAGTAATAGTTGCAGTGTCTGTAGGTGAGATGGATGCTTGAGTAGGGCTAGAGGGTGGCAATTATGTGTCTTGCACGCTCTGATCTGGTTGCTGCTCTTGCTCAGCTGTTGCCATTGTATCCTATTTTTGTGTCTGTTCCTCCTTTCCATCTATCTTTTCTTCTTCCCTCTTCTCTTCTTCTCTATTCTTTTGTTCTTCTTCTTTCCTTTCTTCTTCTCTTTTCTTTTCTTCATCTTCTTTCCTTTTTCTCCTTTCCTCTATTGGTACAATAGCTTCTTCCTTGTATTCTTCCTCAAGAAAATCTTCAATCTTTTTGTACAAATTCTTCCATGATTTCATTGTTCTTTGAACAATCTCTTCCATCCTATTTTGAAGAATGAAGAATGCCCTATATTTAGGTGTAAACCTGTTATTATGCCTTTTGACTTCCTTTCTTACTTGTTCCCTAGTCAAATCTGGCAATACACTTGCTAGGGTTGATTCTCTCATCTCCTTCTCCATTTTTAAGCAAAAATGCCATCTGTCTTCTACAATTTTTGACAGTTCTTTTGGCAATTGTCCATCTAGTTCAAGTGGGGTGTACTTGAACTGTGCCATCATTCCATACACTATTTCTTCTATCTTATTTTGTTCTTCTTTTGTAAATTTACTAAAATCAACTTTATTTAAATTACTCAAGTCACCATTTCCAATATTTTTACATAAGGTATCAACTGATGAATTGCTTATCTTTTCAGATTGGTCTTCTTCATCAGTGTCAGGTTGAGCCACATACCTTCTTCTCTTCCTCAGCTCTTCCTGTGTTTCCTTGACTTTTTTCTTCTTGGTAACTTCCTCTTTGGCCTTTTGAGTGGTGTCCCTTGTTGATGCTCGTGTTGTTGGCTTTTGAGGTGATGATGTGGCAACTTTCTTTGATCTGGGCTTAGCTGAAGGCTGTTCTATTGCCTTTCTTTTCTTTGGCTCAGCTTTAGTTGGTGCTTCCTTGGCTTCTTCTTCCTTTGCACCTTCCTCCTTGTCTTCTTCAAGACCTTGAGTTAGTTCCATTGGCCCTTGTTCTTGCTCATCTTCATTATCACTGTCATCTTCTTCTTCTTCTGCTTCAGCCTCAATCTCTTTACCAAATTTCTTCTTAATCTTATTTATTAATTTGTCTTTCTTCTTCAATGTGGAAGTAGTTTTTAATTCCATGTTTATCTTTGATCTTACCACATCATAAGTGCCAAAATGTGGAGTACGTTTATCTGTTTCTTCTGCCAATAATGTAGTTATTGCTGCTGATGCCTCATCAATATTAATTTCATATCCAAATGGCCTTAGCCATCTTACCCTTGGTATAACTGCTTGAATATAGGTAAAATCAATGTCAACTAAGAAACATATATCATTAGTATGTTTTTCTACTAAGGAAGCTGGTATCCTTGATCTTTGCTTCATGGATTTTTTGAAATCCTCAAAATAGCTTGTCATCAAGGTATCAAAATTTTCTCCCATTTGTTCTATATATTCATTAATTTGTGCAATGATGGTTTTGTCTTTCCTCCATGCTACTTTTCCAAAAGAAGGAAACTCATTCTGAACATAAAAGAATATGCAAACTAGGATTGCTCCAAATTTGCATTGAGTGCCCTTTGTTCTTCTTATGGCAGCTAGGTTTTCATTGATCTATTGCAATTGCAGTTCTGCAAGATCATAAGTATGATCCTTTTTCACCAATTTGTAACCTACATCTACTGCAATGCATGGTACACTGTTGAGTCTACTAGATTGATATAATTTATGGGTGATGACTCTAACAACAAACTCAACTAGAGGATCCTGTATGCTATGAATTGTCATTCCTCTTTTGTTCCATTGTGCACCAGTATTCTTTTCAATAACCTCCTTTGATCCACTTCTCAAGGTTTTATACTGATCTAGGGTTGGGTACCCTATTACTCTATGTATAATTTCATTTGTCAATTTGATGAGAATATCTTCTAACCACAAATTTCCACCATGAATTTTGCTCAACACAAGTCTAACCCATTCTATTTTGAATACGGTGGGAAAACTTAAAACTCGGGTCAAACCCTTTCTTTCAACGATTTTGAATTCTTCTTTCAAGACTCCATTTACACACAGTTTATCATATGCTTGTCTAATTTCCATGTCTCCTAGAGCACCTATCTTACAATTGTAGCATTTTCTTACATCTTAAACCATTATAACTTTTGGGGGAATATGGGAGACAACACCAGCTGGATCATTTTTGTAGGAAACTTTGGGAATAGGACAAAAATCAGGTTGCTTGACCTCATTTGAAACTAACTGAACTTCTAAAAACTCTTTTACCTCAGTTTTCTTTGAACTTGACGCCATTTATGCAAACTAGGGTTTTCTCAACAAAAGGATATGAAACTACGTAGCTCGGCACAAATGAAAATACCTTAAGATTGATTAATTTTTTTTGAATGAGGTTGCAATTTGCTTGAAACACTGGATTCTTGCTATGAAGTCGTTTAACTCTCTTTCTTCTTCTTTGCTTCTTGATTGCGATGAGTAAAATTGATTGAAATCACGATAATATACCCTAATTCCATCGCATTAAATGCTCAACTGCCAACTTGGCTTCTGAAGAAATTTTAACCTAACTCGACTTCCACTATTTCCATTTTACTTGGCTTCCATTGGAGTTAACCAACTCGGTATCAGTTATCATCTCAGTCACTGTTAGGAGCTTAACATCTGTTGTAGTTTAACTCGGTATCCAAAGTCAGCTCGGCAACAACATTTATTATTTTTTTTTTTGTCTTGACATCTTGTTTTATGTAGGTCTATACTTTTCTTATCTTCTTTGTCTTGGGACTGATGTATGATATAGCTTTGTATATCAGTCCTGTGTACTTATATGCTTAGTTTGATGAAGTGTGATCACTTGACCCATTGGGTGAAGTGATCCCTCCACTTGATGTGTTGCACTCATATTTCTTTTTCCAAGTCTTATTCATCTGCCCCCTTATCTTTTCGACATCAATCTTTTGTTTTCCTTTGTTTTCTTCAGTCTTGGGTGCCTTTGATCTTGTAGGACAATTTCTACTAATATGACCAATTTTCAAACAACTGAAACATGTAGTTTGATTCAACCATCTTTTGTAGTTCCCTTTGAAATGTGTTCTTATGTAGTTCTGTGGTATATGTCCATATTCTTGGCAATAATGACAACTGTACCTGGTGTTGTAATCCCAATGATAATGACTTTTATTCCCTTCTATTTTTGCTAATTGATTTGATGTCCACATAGGTTTTGATCTGCATTCAAATGCCCTATGTCCATACCTTTTTCAATTGTAACAATGTCCATCAAATCTCTGAGTCCTTGTGACATTGGATCTACAATTTTGTGTCATATGTCCTTGCATGTTGCACTTGTGACAGAAACTTTTGGGTATGTTTGATTGATTGAATCTTCTACTCCTGCACACATTAGTTGTATGTCCCTTCTTATTACAGTAATGACAAGTGGGTTTTGCATTCTTACCTTTATCACTTCTTTGTTCAGCACTTTTTGATGATTCCCCAACTTCAGTGCTATTGTATCCTAGTCCTGATGTATCATGGGCAGATTTTGGGGATATCAGCAACTGTTCAAAATACTTTATGGCTTCACTTGATTTGTTGAGATTCTCTGCTACCTCTTTTTCTCTGTTCAATTCATTCTGCATTTGTTCATTCTACATCTTCAAAGTAGAGATCTCAATATCTTTCACATTGAGTTCATGATGAAGGTTGATCATTTGGGAAAGTGTATCCATCTGCATGTTTGAGATCCTTTTCAATTTAGTACATTTTTCTTCAAGTCTGTTTGCAAGATTTCTTTAGTCATTTTCCATCATGACCTTATCATCAACTACTCTTTTCTTTTGTTCAATGATTTCACATATCATTATGGCCTGTGACTCATGTTCCATCTTGAGAGATCTTATCTCCTTTGCTTGAATTTTTTTTTTCTCTATCAGTTTTGCTATTGTTGCATCAAACTCTTTTGTATCTCCATTGCAAAATATGTTGGTGGTATCAATCTAGTTGTAGTGTATATCATTTTCAGCTATGGCTAGATCCTTCCTTTTTTTAAAATAATTTTCTCAACTTGTTTCTAAATTCCTCCAAGCTATGCAAAGCAAGTTACACTTCTATCTCCTGATTTTCAATGATCTTTCCAAGTTTGAAAGCTTCCATCTTTAGATCTTTTCCTCCAAGTTGTTAGGCTTTTCCTTGTGAGAACCTGGATTTGCTCTGATACCAATTGTTGGAATATTCAAATATGGAAAGAGTACTTATAAGAGGGGGGTGGGGGGTGAATCATAAGTATCATATTTTAGCCAATTGAACTTTTAACTAAAAGTAAATTGCATGCATGTAAATACATCAAGTAAACATGAAATTTAACACATGCATCACTAAGTCATAACACTAGAATTTGGTAACCCAGAAACCCTCCAGGAATAAGAAGGGAAAATTGGGGTGGGGATGATACCCACAAAAATTACTACAACAATATCATTCAACCACTTTTGATGGTTTGCACTGTTAAAGGCCTGCCCTGTTAAAGGCTTTACACTATGTCAATAGTGACTTGGTTAGAGGATTTCAAACACTTAACATGAAGTGTCACCCTGTTAAGGGATTTAATTACCTAAATAAAGGATCTGATGAAATAGTTGTTAAGCTAACCTATCACCATAGGATTTTCATTCTAATATAATTTCCAGAAAGTATTAGGTATAATGAACTTGATAGATTACAATCCTTGATTGCTGAATGCAGGCTCCTTTTTTGCCTTCTCTGATCTTGATCCTTTGTGATCTGATAACCCTTGCTTCTGAAAATAGATTTCCTTGTGCACCCTTGTATGTCCACTAATGTATATTTACAATGAAATTTCATCTTCTTTATAAAGACTTCAAAGACTTAGGGTTTGATTTGGATCTATGGTCCATATTGAATCTCAATTTTCTGCTCAATACTTGTCTTTTACTGATTGGTTGCATGCCTTTATCATTTTTATTATTGGCTACATGTAGATTGCATAGGAAAAATAAAAGATTCAATTTTATCAATAAATCCCTCAAAGTTTACCTTATGTTGGCTGCAAAAACTGTTTGCATCATAGTTTGTGCAATTTCAAACTTTTATGCTGATATTCTATGTTACTCGGCTCCTAAAGCATTGTTGATGCTCGACACATGATGTTTCCTGGATAGCTTGGAACCTAAACAAAACTGTATCACTCAGCACCTCTTAACACTCAGCACTTGTTACTCTTGACACTTGTTAATACTCGACACCTGTTAACACTCAACACTTGTTAATACTCGGCACCTACTATTACTCGGCACTTGATATAGCTCGACACTTCATCTTACTCAGCACTTACTCTTGATCTTGGTTAAGTGTATTGGCACTCAGTTGTCAAATTTATTCTTTAAGCTAACAATAACTACAATGAAGTTTCACAATGAACAATTTTAGAATGATCTAAAGAGAGAAAATGAATCTACTAAAAATTTCAACAAGCCAAATGAAGCCATCAAATACTTTGAGCAATTATTGAGATCCCCTAGATCCAATAATAACACATTTGAACTGGGATATATAAGCACTGTCGAAGAAGAATCATCCAAAAGTGCAAAAGAAAGGAACAAAAAAGGTAAGAACTCCAAACCTATTTTTCATAATTGTGGTAAGAAGGGACATACTACTAATGTATGTATGAGTAAGACTGCAAATCAAAATCTCAAGCCTAACAACATGGTTTATTGTCACAAGTGTAACAAGAAAGGTCATCCGACACATGAATGTAGAACCAAGACCATGCATACACAAATATTTGAATCATATTGTTGCAATTGTTAGAAGTATGGACACAAAAAATTTGAATGTAGATCCAAACCCATGTGGTCATCAAACAAGAAAAAAAAGGTAAGGAACAATGGAAATTCCTATAACTGGGATTATAATACGAGGTATAGCTATCATTGTCGTCAAGAATATGGACGTATTTTTGAAAATTGTATTAGGACATACTTCAATGGTAACTACAAAAGGTGGTTGAGTAAAACCACATGTTACAGCTGTTTGAAGACTAGTCATGTCAGTAGATGTCATGCCTTAATTTTTTTACAAGGCAAAAACACACCTCAAATTTTTTGTTTTTTTAATTTTATTTATTTATTTATTTAATTTAAAATACTAAGCAACACAACATTGATATAATGAATTGTTATGAATAAACATTACATTGGATATAAGATGTTTGCATTATATAAGGTCAACACACCTAGTCGAGTTTGCTGTCATGCTTTTATCCACTAAATCAACTAAGCTTGAGGTGTTACTAATAAATTTAATTTTAGGACCTAATGTTTATACGACGAGTTAAGATTGAGTACAATACAAAGTTTTTGTATCAATTAATTATACTGTTATCTATTAACTATCAAACACCCTTAGTATTTTTTTTTCTCTAATATTGCATGAAAACCATAATATATATTGATGTAATTAATTTAAATTTTCTTACAAGTCCATTTGTTAAAATGATAAAATCACATTACTTTCTTAATAATCTCTAAAGCCCCAAGTATCCAACTTAAGAAACTACTTAAATATAAGAATACCATTTATTTTACTTTTACATTTATTATATATATTCACAACGATCTTTACACTTTTTACAAGATGAACTCTAGGTCACCCAATGTTTATATCATAGCCCTTCAACATCTTGGCACTAATGGTATCAATTCATGTATGTTATTCACCATATCCTATATAGAATACTTATGTCATGTATTAGATTTGAAGTTTAGCATTATGTATATGATTCCTAGAATATTTACCTCAAACATAATTGACCCATACCCTTCAATTTATTTTATTATTATTATTATTATTATTATGCTATTTACTAATCACATAAGATTAGTTATCAATTAAAAACCTTATAAGTCTACTTAAGATTATATCACCCTTAATTAAACTCTTTCTCTAACATAAGCTTTTATCTCCTTCATTAAATTCTTGTAAGAAAACATTATTAACATAAAGATGGGTTAGGCAACCTTATAACTATCAACCCATTATCCTATTAAAATATATATATATATATATATATATATATATATAATCCTAAACATAATTACCTAACCATACACTACCCCCACACCCCATTAAATTTCTATTTATTAATTTATATCTACAATATTCAATACCTACATTACAACTAATCTAAATTTTACATCCTAACACAATTAAAATATCTAAGTTCCACCTCCTAAACCAATTACTACCCATAACCCTTGCTAGGCAACTTTTTGGGGAATAGGCATACTTATCAATTGGATGCCTTTACCACTCCACGAGGTGGAAGGGAGGTCTGACAATAAAGGAAACCCATGGGATAACTTGAATCCCACCAATGTTTAAAGAAATTTAAGGCACCTAGTCAGGGGTCTTATCAACCTAGAAACCTATGCCCAGCTTCTTTCAAACTTGATGATGGAATGATAGGGTGGAGACCACTGTCCTCCAACCAAATTTGAAGCCCCCATTTTTTTAAAGCTTCCCTCAATCTCAAGGAAGATGGTCATTTGAAAAAGGGTTAAGATTATGTCAGAATTTAAGTCCTTATGTATACTTATGCCAAGGTGTATTCGAGAGAAATATGATCGCCTAGGGAAGATTAAAGCCTTATATTTATTTATTTTATTTTTCTTTGTTTCTTTGTTTAATGCCCTTGAAGGATGGCACTATGACTCTCATGGGATTGTTTTCAAGGAAGAGTGTTATATTTTTATTTTAATAATATTATATATGTGTATTATTTTATTTTTTTGTATCTTATTCTCAAGGTGATTAGACATCTATGTTTTAGAGGCAACTGCTTGCTTTGAATTTTGTTCCTAGCCTCATAGGTAGAGGTGTCCAATTAAATAGAGTTATAGGTGTGTCCTACTTAATAATATATTACTCTATAATTTAGTAGAAGTTATTTTCTTACTTTCCATACAAATTTCAGAGAGATAAAATGTTCACCTACATCAAGTTATTTCTTTTACTCTATACATTCTATGTTTTCTAATTAATTTTCTTCTTCTATAGTCTAGGGTACCCACAGTAGATTATTACAATGATACATTAGGAGTTACTTGGTATGTTATGATAGTCTAAATCAATAGACGTATTGATTCATTTAGACAATAAATTGAATACAAAAGCACATACAAAAAGCATAACATAATTCCTAAATGAACAAACTGATTTAATCTAATCTATGAATAATGAAATTTGGTAAACCATTTGCTCAAGATCTAATGTTGGATTCACATGCAAGGAACCAATTCAATGTTGCATATACATCTATTATTCAAGAGAGTTGATGTGATAATATCATTCCAATAGCATTCCATGATCTATCCTTCCTAATATACAAATCTCCCATGATAATTAGATTCATTCTTGCAATCTACATAGGAGTGATGGAGCAAAGTAACTTAAAGGATCAAAATATGTGTATCAACTTTTATCTTTCTTAAAAAATCAATTTTTAATTACTATTCTAACACTATTACAATACTTCTCTATCATAACCATGAAACACTAAGGGCATACTTTATTACATCATTAAAACAAATAAATGGGTCCTAATATATGTCTTAAGTTTAGATCATTACTATGGGAACATGTAACTAGTATCTTTTCAATCAACTTAATCATAACAACATTCCTAGGAATACCCCTTTATTACATTATGAGGGCATGTGTGTTCTAGGGTTAATCCCTCAAGCCAATAGAACATTTTGAACTTATGTTGTCATGATTTAAAAACAATCTATGAATTCAATTGCTTATGTTTTGTCATTGTTATAATCTACATCCATTTTTATTTCTTAGGAGAGAAAATTTTAATTCATCTTTCCTAATTTGGCTAGTGGATCATTCTATAAATCCTTTGATCGTGTCTCTAGCTTAAACATCTAGAGTTCCATTTGCATGTGATCTTACATATTCAACACAATGTTATTCAACATGTATTACACTTATAATAACCAAAATCTACTTTAGTCTCTAATAGGATCTCATAATTTATTATTAGTAATGAAAATGCCAATCATAACCTAACTAACTCCTAGTCATATTTATTTCATCAAGGTCTATAATAGGGTACTAGTGTGGGCCTTACATCCTCCCCCTAGCTATTGACTTCCTCTTGGAAGTCTCTATAATTAGGGACACAACTTCCATATATAGGGCTTACTTTGATTTGACAAAATTGTTCCACTTAGGCCTTGCCTTAAGATCAACTTCCATTCCTGGCAGTTTCACATATAATCAAAATATAGACTTATAAAATATTATTCTATAGCTCATAGAGGAATAATTCTTCTTAATATTGATAAATTCACCATTGATTTGTCTAGGTATCATCCCAAGTTAGGTTACCTACCAATACGTAATATAAATATATTTGTGCTAACTTCTTTCTAGATGGATAGGGTGACTATCATTTATACCTAGAATGTTCAGGCTCATCACATTTAGCACCCTTATCTAAAGTCCTTAGCATGGTATGAAATTGAGGTATATTCATTTGAGGGTTAAAGTATTTCCATGTCTATAGGTTTGGATGAAATCATATCTCATGGTGAATGAAAGGTTGGTATTCTAATTTTCTTATGATGGTTGTCAAGAATACTCCCTGATATGATTGAATTATAACATAACACACTTAGAAAAATGACTCGTAAAATAACTTAAAACAAAATAAAATCACCAATTAAACATAAGTGTGGCCACAATGATAAACTTTTCATTAAAACAGGTCATGTCTTGATGTGTGTTGTTCTTTTTGTCATTTGCATATTATTCCTTTTTCTCCTCCCCTGTAGTTCAATAGGAGACTTATATTTATCAAGAGTCACTTCCAATGGGTTTCTTCACATGTGTCAAGATCTAGAATCATTAAGTCTCACAGCTATCGAGAGGGGGTTATATATAGATCCTTTTAAATTTGAACTTCCATAAGGTCATGATAATATCCTGTCATATCATAATCTTTAGTAGGTTTTTAAATTGTTGCCATGACTAATTAGTGTTATCTATTTAGGGTGTTCAATTCTGTTACCAAATAAATAATAATATTTATTGCGAGTCGATAGCCTAAGAGGTCCTTTCTCTTGCAATATGGTATTATGATATTATGATAACTTACAACTGTACATTCATTTGTGGGCTCATTAACACCTAGTGTTGTATAACCTAAGGCTCTAGTACCAGAATGTCATGCCCTAATTTTTTTACAAGGCAAAAATACACCTCAATTTTTTTATTTTATTTATTTATTTTAAAATACTAAGCAACACAACACTGACATAATGAATATTTATGAATAGACATTACAATGGATATAAGATGGTTGCATTATATAAGTTCAGCATGCCTAGTCGAGTTTGCTATCATGCTTTCATCCACTAAATCAACTAAGCTCAAGATGTCACTAATAAAATTAATTTTAGGACCTGATGTTTATATGACAAGTTGAGATTGACTACAATACAAAGTTTTTGTATCAATTAATTATACTCTTATGGATTAACTATCAAACACCCTTAATAATTTTTTTCCTCTAATATTGCATGAAAACCCTAATATATATTGATGTAATTAATTTAAATTTTCTTACAAGTCCATTTATTAAAATGATAAAATCACATTACTTTCATAAAGACTCTAAAGACCCAAGTATCCAACTTAAGAAACTACTTAAATATAAGAATACTAGTTATTTTACTTTTACATTTATTATATATATTCACAATGATCTTTACACTTTTTACAAGATGAACTCTAGGTCACCCAATGTTTTAGATCATATCCCTTCAACATCTTGGCACTAATGGTATCAATCTGTGTATGTTACTCACTATATCTTATATAAAATACTTCTGTCATGTATTAGATTTGAACTTAAGCATTATGTAGATGATTCCTAGAATATTTACCTCAAACATAATTGACCCATACCCTTCAATTTATTATATTATTATTATTCTATTTACTAATCACATAAATTAGTTATCAATGAAAAACCTCGTTAGTCTACTTAAGATTATATCACCCTTAATTAAACTCTTTCTCTAACATAAGCTTTTATCTCCTTTATTAAATTCTTTCAAGAAAACATTATTAACACAAGAGACGCAAAGTGTCATAGTTCCTGCCTAATGTTTGGAAGAAAAAAAAGTAAGTGTAACTTAAGATGAAAGCATAGAGGAGAGAATTGTTCATTAATGTGATTTAGGTCCTGTAAATAGGTAGACAAGAATGATATGTGATGGTATTATAATGTTTGTAAGTAAAAAGTAATACATATATTTTGCAAACAAAAGTCACAACATAAATTAAAAGAATTGCACAATAATTAATTAATGCCTTTCTACATTTCAATTTTACCCATACTAAAAATACTTCTTTTTTCCTATTTAAAAAATTGGATTGGATTTTTTTTTAACTAATAAGATATCTTTAGAGATATGAATCAAAGTTAAAAATAATATTGTTGAAAATTTTAAATAGCATTAAAAAATTATATCTTAATTTAGTAATTGGAAAGTAGCCTTACATCTAGATTCCATTATTTAGTTTCTCCAACTCTTTACAAACATTTAGATTTTAACATACGATAAAAGAACAATAAATCTATAATTAGTTAAAATCTAAATTTAGAGTAAGTTCTCATGAATCTTTAGTGGGCTTCATTGCTTCATATATACAAGAAGCTATTTGAACCAAAGTTCTTTGAAAAAAGTATGAGACTTTGGAGGATAATAAAGGTTCCTCAATATTCTTTGACTTTTTCAGAATACACCATATTTGGACTAGATGTGAAAGCAATGGGAGTACTTGTTATTGCTCACCAAAATAGGTGCTTCCCAAATATGAGCATCCTGTGAGCTAGTTATTAGGCCACTTTGAAATTCTAAAGAGGTTAAGAAATATATTAATTTTAAAATAGAAAGATTTAACAATTTAAGAAATAACAATTGTTTTAGTAAATGGTAAAAAATACATAATATTAATATAATTGAAATTTAACACTTGGAAATATAATAAAATTAAAAATTAAAAATTCTAATATAATAAATAGAAAAATAAACAAATGACTTTTATAAAATTATAAAGCATCAAATAATTGTAAGATTGTTATTTATTAAAATTTGTAAATTATAATTTATGACTGTTATCTATTAAAAATTGTATATAATAATTAACAAAATAAATAAGAGAAAATGCATGTACTTAATACTAATTTTTTTCTACGCCTGGAACACCACACTAAATATAGAATTTGAAAGATGATTATCTTGCATGTGGAGACTATGTGGAAGCACAAAATATGCGCAATTGTCATATTTGAGTGAGGATCACATAGTATATAGTTTACAAATAAAGACACTAAAAGTAGGGCAACATCCACAGAGCCAAATGAGGCTTTCTGAATTGAAAGAGTCTTTAAGGTATTTGATGTTCAAACTCTAAGTCTCTGTATTGTTTTCTTTTCTATTTTTTTGGCTGACTGCAACAACAAAAAATGGAAGAAATACAAGAAAACTTGGAATCATTGAACCAATGAAAGAAAAATTCCCTTTCACACTCTTCTTTTTGCAAACATGGACAAGTTTTCTTTCTTTTTCAATTACTTGCATTCCATGGTTGTATTAGAAATTTAGTAGATTATTCATAGTTCTATAATGGATTGATATTAGGTTTTCATAAAAAAAGAAAATGAGTGTAACAATAAAAAGACATTATGAATTTATTTAGCTTCTACTTTTGTTAACAAATGCTCTGATAAGAGGAAACGTGGATTCAATAGGTGACCGGAGATTAACTTTTTTTTTCAGTAGTACTCTACTGTAGGTCACCTGTGAAATATATGATTAACTTGAATCAAATATTAGTGTAGAGTGGATGTTTTTTAAATTAATTCTGTGAAGATGTTATGGGCTTTTGTAAATAGTCTATTATTTGAGAATTTTAAATATTTTCCAATAACACATATTTTAACTCCAAGGAACCTTCTTTCAAGTTTCTTTATAGTTGGCTATTGTTTGCACAATTTTTTTTTAGATTAATGTCATTTGTTCTAAAAGTTAACAATGACCCTATTATTTTAGAATTAGATGCCAAAAAATGTCTCATTGTTATGTGTTGAGTTCATTATCTTATAATCGATTTGTAGGTTGAAACCCCATGCATCAATTGCTGGAAAAAATTGGGTTGCTCCTCTATTAGGATTTCAACGAGAAAGAACTAGGTTATTTCTATGCTAGGCTCCAGTACAAAAACACAGTTTTTATTAATTGATTTCTAAAACTTTCCTTTTCTTAGAACATGTTTTCTTTTCTAGTTTGTAAAAATGCTCTTTTGAATTCATTGTATTGTGCATTTGAATATTTTTTTGAGATAATTTGCAATTGCTCACTAAGGTTGCCTCAGAGTCTTTGTTAATTGGGACATGCTTCACACTCATAAGAAAGAGAAAAAAAAGAGCTTACGGCTGCCACATACTCGTTATTCTATTGGAAGTCCAAGATAATGACAGGTGAATGACCCCATAATGTTTTATTTATTGTAGATATTTGATATGAAATGATGAAATGAAATAAGTAATAGGGAGATCATAGAAGCTAACACAAAATTTACAAATTAGGTGTAACCCTGCAACCCTGGAGAGTCTAACATTTGATTCTAGTAGTCTTTAGAGTGTGAGGAGCTCTAAATCCTTGCCAAAATTTGAGGGATAGTTCTTGTTATTTACATAGATTTTCTAAAGCTTGAAACATCAATCTAAATCTCTATTTCCTTACCAGTTGAGAATGACAACCAACAACAATGTGATGATAAGAAATTCTTCATCACTCCTGCTAGCCTTGATGCATACTATCTCTACACAGATTTTCTTTTGAGCCTGAATGAGAATGGGGTGATTGCCTAGAGGGAAGGAATATTTTGGGTATGGACTACATGACTTTCCTTGTGATAATGAAGAAGGCAAGGAGAAGAAGATGATGAAATAACAAAGCAGGACCATGACCTTCTTCTAAGAAAGTAGGATTGTTATTGTTTGATGTAGGAAATCTTTGTCCACAAGGCCTACATGACTGCACACAATGAGCACACCAGTTTAGGTGATCTCATTTGGCTTGATAGTTGCTTGTAGCATTTGTTCAAATAGATGTAGGGCTTGTTTACCCTATCCATGATGAGCAATATGTGTTATAGCTTCATGAGTTCAAAGCTTTATACCTTCATTTCTTATCATGTGAAAGAGTTCCTAAGAATAGACATATGGTGGTGGATATGACTTGAACAAAAGATATCATAAATCTATAGATGATTGAATGTGGTGGTGGAGAAAATGGAAAGACAAGTTAGATAAAAGGAAAAGTGTTTATTAATGCAAATTTAATGCAGCGAGCTGAGAATTTCTTTTTAATTTATGTCTCAAAATTTTATTTTCCACCTTGCCTTTTTTGACAGGAGCCAATGGAAGCTCAAATAAATAGCTTTATACTAGTTTTAAAAATATATAAAAAGACTAAATTAAAGTAACAAACTTTAGAGATTGATTAATTTTGAATTTTGATTGGTTACAATAATTGATTTTAATGCACCTAACGGATGCATAAGTATTCCTGCCTACGACAGGAAGTAATAAAGATGGGTTAGGCAACCTTATAACTATCAACCCATTATCCTATTAAAAAGAATATATAATCCTAAACATAATTACCTAACCATAGACTACCCCCACATCCCATTAAATTTCTATTTATTTTTTAATATCTACAATATTCAATACCTACATTACATCTAATCTAACTTTTACATCCTAACACAATTAAAGCATCTAAGTTCCACCTCTTAAATCAATTACTACCCATAACCATTGCTGGGTGACTTTATGGGGAACTCACATACTTTCCAAGTGGATGCCTTCATCTTGATACCACTGCATGAGGTGGAAGGGAGGTCTAACAATAAAGTTAGCCCATGGGATAACTTGAACTCCACCTGTAGACACTCAAAAATGGTTCGCATCTATGGTTTCATCACTTCTTCATACTAATTTTTCCCATTCTCTCATTCTACTAACTTTGATCTTTTGGCCAGATTGACCATATTTCGCCATTTGTATCCCCTTTCACATCAATTTCATATCAACTCAAAATCATATCAAATCAACTTGGAATCATATCAAATCAACTCAGAATCACCCCAAATCAACTCGAAATCACTCGAAATCAGTCCTAATCAATCCAAAACATATCAAACATCCCAAATCAATCATCATTTATCATCTCCTAGGCATTTTTGTAGCTTTTAGTGCCTTGGAAACCTATCAACTTATCAATCTTATCAATTTGACATTAGTACTGTCATGGCTCTTAGTGCTAGGTCAAACTATCATTCATGTCATTCAATCTTTGACATTGTTGAAGTTTTCAATGTCGAATCATGGCATCATTAACCATTTTAATAATATTGATAGCATCCGTCAGTGTTATTATGATCGAACCTTATCAATCAATTTCAATCTTGTAGCATTTACAATGTCGGTTAAATGTTACATATCAATTAATTCATGTCATGTGTCCTTGGCATGTTATCAATTTCGATCTATCAATCAATTTGACCATGGTTTTGGTCTACCTTTTCATCATCTTATTCGATATCCATCAACATCACATTTTCATCAAAGGATACGGTCGCATTCATTTAATCAATTTGGCCAATCATCTGCTAATTTTCTCTATAGGATTAAATAACCCATAATTTAATCCTATTCTTTCTAATTATTCTTCCTAATTATCATCCTCAATTAATTAATTTTATTAATTAATTGGTTTATCATCTGCAAACCATGGAAATTCTTAATTTCTTAAGTTCCATTTTCCATCATTAATTCCATTTTCTACTAATTCTTATTTTGTGGAATAAGAGGATTTTTAATTCAAATATTCCATAAAATGCTCCGTCATCATGACACTTGGATATGACACCTGGTGGATTCTCCTTTGGCACTTGGCTAAGATTTGTCATAATCAAATATTATTACCTCTTACGCATGTCTCTATTTGGCTTCTTTGTCATAGATTCTTGGCTTTAAGTGGGTTGAGGTGTCTTATGATGCATCATAGATTCTCTTCCACATTTAGCCAAGTTTGACTTGCATGTGTCATAGAATCTCACAATTGGCATATTCTGTCATATGCGTCATAGGAATCTCTTGCCACATCACACATCTATGGGTGACAAATCCAATGCCCTCACTTTGAGTGTTGATTATAAAATGAACACTCTTTCTCTCATTTTGGGTCCTTGAATATTTGGATGCTTAAGTTTTGAAAATCCAAATTGTTGAATCTTTGAGTCTCTACTTCTTTGCATGTTGCATTCTTGCTATCACATTAAATCACACTTCAAGTATTCTCATGGCATGATCTACATCATAGGCTTTGGCGTCAATCTTGTGTGCACTATAGGTGAATTGGAGCTACAATCATTTGGAGAAGAAAGAAGAACATGGGAGCTACAAATGGAAAAGGAAGTTTTTTATTATGTTTGATTTCTTTTGTTTAGTTTGGCTTTCATGGTAGACTAGTGGGTGTTAACATATGTTGATTGAGTTTGTGATTTTCTCATAGTATGTTATGCATTTAGCCCTTTTTTTGGTCCTACATTTGGTGAACCCGACGCGAACATGCATATCTAACTTGGGTTTTCTTGTTTGTGCTTGTAGGTGCAAGGAAGGAGCTCACTTGGAAGGGTATAACAACTATCTACTCTTCCTTTTCACACATAGATTAATTAGGGGGTCCAATAAAATTCTTATATGCTATTTTTTCATACATTCTGTTAGCTTTCTGTCCTAGGGCGCACTCTGCTCTGTCAGGGCACACTTGGGACCCCTAGGAGTAGTTTTAGGAGCCCAAAAGACACCAAAGCCTCTTTTTGCTGTTTCCAACTTACCAACTACACCCATCTGGGCCCCAACTATGTCATTGATGTAGTCTACACTGTTTGGGTGCACTTGGGAGTGTAGCTCTGAAAATTTTAGTTTCTGGGTCTTGACTAGGCACCCATTTCCCCACACCCTGCACCTGACTTCCCAACTGCGCCCTAAAACTACCAACTGCACCCAACTGGGCCCCAACTACATCATTGATGTAGTCTACACTGTGTGGGTGTAGTTGGGGATGTACAGAGCCATTTTGGCCTTCTGGGGAGCAATTTGCACTGTCGGAGCACACCTAGGTTCATAGTAAGCACATGCACCAATCAAAATCTGCATTTCAAGCTCCTATCACTCTCTAGGACATAGATTAGGTGATTTTGTGTTACTGATGACCTATTTTCAGCATGTGGCAATCATTGGATGAAGATATGATCATAACAAACTACTGATGTGTGTGCTTTGCAGGACGTTGTCGAAGACCTTGTGTGTCTTTCAAAACTATGTATGTGGATTTCTTAGATTAGATAACATTTTGTTTGGTGCTTAAAAAGAACCTTTTTCTTTTCTTCCTGGCATGTCTATGGTGTTAGATCCCTAGGAGTTGCATTGGATGTATCCTCTCCCCTCGCCATTCGTGGATCTTGGGTGTAAGAGAAATTTGTGTAACTTCTATAGGAGGCCTGCCTTGGACCAAGATACTCGATATTGGTTATGCCAGGCGATGACCTCAAAGTGGTAATGGGCCAAAGCTAGGTCAACATTATAGCCGCTATATAAAATTTGATTACGGTGAAAGTTGTGTTGGCGGTATTGCTACGTGATAGCTCTCCTCCAGTACCCTTGTGGTGCATCAAACCTCGGTTGTCAAGGCTGGGAGACCTTCTGCAGAAGTTTATCATTAACTTGCCGAACGGAATGCCCTTACTAAAAACTATGTTTTAGTGGCCAAAATCCTTTCTATCCAATGGCTCAAGGGGTCACCCATGCCCATGAAGACATTCTACATTCTCGTGGTCCTTAGTAGAGGCAATAGTCCCTTGGGAAGTCATGCCCCTTGGGAAGTCATGCCCCTTGGGAAGCAAATCTTGGTAGCCCTGAGAAGTGAGTGTGTTGTAAGGGGGAGCCTATGGTGCCAAGATCCTAGGTTTTTCACTCTGGATAAGCACGGTTGAACTTTGGTTCAAGTAGTAATTCAGTGGATACAGTCCTAAAAGCCTAGGTTGTGGTGTGTTTGTTAACTTTTTACAACAGTTATTCTTGTCTTAATGTGTCTTGCGTGTGTGTAAAACATAATCAAGATAAAAGCCAAACTGTTAAATTTACACCTTGGATATCATTTGAACTTTTCAAAACCTCACACATTGCAAAAAAATTTCAACCTTTATCAAACTTTACAAACATTGATTCAACACACTCAAACCTTGGAAAACATGGTGACTTGTGCTCTTAAATATGCTTGGCAAAGCATAGATCTCACACTTGCATAGATTTCACTTGCATTCACCTTAGTCCAAGATTAATTCTTACATCATATAGACTTCATATTACACATTTTATTCATCATTTAGTATCTATTACTTTTCATATTGCATCCATTTAGGTTCAGTTTTACTTTCCTTAGTTTTTGCATTCCCATCTCAGAATCAACACTTTGCATTCACCGCCTTGCATATTTGCATACCTATTCATCATCTTGACCACTTTATCCATCATTATAGGTGTCCTAATCATCATTTTGAGCATCCAAACTGGCCCTAACACTGTCCTCTACCATTTACCTCTCTGTGACATCAATCCTGAAACCATAGCTTCCAGAATTGCCTCAGTTTCAGACCAGCTTACCAACTGCACCTAGAAACTACCAACTGCATCCAACTGGGACCCAACTACATCATTAATGTAGTCTACATTGTTTGGGTGCACTTGGTGGTCCTGAGATTCAGTTTTGGGTTCCAGATAACATTTTGGGTCTTCAACAGTGTCCTTAGGTACCTGGTTAGCTCCCCTTGCACTAGCTTGCCCAGATCTGCATTCTACAACACCTAATCATCATCACCTTCACTTAATACATCATTATATACATCATAACCTTCATTTTTCATCTTCCAACCCATCCTAACATCAACCCCAACATCTTGGCTTCCTGGCATGTCAGTTTGGTAACCATACCCCTCAGAATTAGCAAACATTCTTCCTAGCTTACCAACTACACCTAGAAACTACCAACTGTGCCCAAAATGGCTCCAAGTGCATCAATAAAGTAGTTGGTACTATTATGGTGCACTTGGCACTGTTATGGTGCACTTGGGTACCTACATGACCATTTTTTCCTTCGAACTGCACTTTAGGAAGCCAAAATTGCATCTAGGAGCCTCTAGACCTACCCATTCTGCACTTGACCCAAAACCGTATCCTGCACCCAAAATTCCCTTTTTCATCATAGGAATTGTCCATATCACATATCTACTCAACATCACCATCATTTCAAGTCCTCAAAATGTCATTTTGAACCCCCAAAACCTTTAAATTTAGTCAAAAATCTAGACAAAGTATAAGTCTTAGAGTATCTCCTAGTGTTGACGGATAATGGATCTTGACTAGTCTTTTTACCTCTTTTCTTATCATTTTCTTTTGTCAAAATCTATCTATGTCTTGATATATTTGACCTTTTCATCTTTTATCAATTTGATCTTTTCGTCTTTTATCAGTTTTTGGTCAAGATCCAAAGTCCTTTATCACAAGGTTAAACTCTTAGGCAAAATACTTTCAAAAGGTTTTATCTAAGTTCAAAAATTTCCATATACCATTTTCATAGCATAATCATATACCTAGCATCCCTAAATGTTATTTTTACCTACCCTAGTGGTATATACCCTTCATATTGCATTGATCAAAATCCTCAACATTATTTTCACTACCAAACCCTATCAAATTGTCCATCAACCAAATTACCTTCTTGAGCATTTACCCTCATTTTGCATGTCCCAAACATCATTGTGAACCCTATAACATCATCCTTTTCATGATATACCTTGCATAAATCAACCTTTAGCATCCTTAACAAGTCCAAAAAATAACCCTAATTGTCATTTTGCATACCTTAGAGTCATTTTCATCCCCTCTAGTCAAACTTCAAAACATCACCTTGCATTTTGCATTTGCATAATATCCCTAGGACATTTTCACTTTGCACATCAAAATCATAATTCATTTAGCATTTCCTCACATTTCATAACATTCCTAAACAATTAAAAATCCCAAAAATACTCATATCTTGCATACCCACCACTCTAAAATCACCCAAAACACTCAAAAATTCCATTGCATTTGCACTCTTAGGTATCATGCCAGCACTTACTAGGAGACAATCAACTCAGAGACCTGAGGAACTCTATCAACCTTTGTTTTTTGAGGCACAAGCACAACCAAAACCTCATCCAAGACAAAGAAATATCAAGAAAATCCAACAAACCTTTGACGAATACCAAATCGAGGCATCACAACCATTACTAGCAGACCCCTTGAACATGTATCTGCAGGATCCTCAAGCTATGGCACAACAAACCTTGAACAATACACCTACCATGAGATTTCCTCCAAACACTTCCCCCACACATGGGATGTTTCAATGGAGTCCTAACTTTGAACCTATATTCATGCCAATGCCACTAGGAGGAGGAAGTGTACCAACCTCACCTAAAGATGAACAATCACATGCATTTGAATTCAGCCAACCTGACACATCAAACATACAACAAGGTATTGTACACCTAAGTGATGACTCTAACACTGATTATGGCATCACTAATGAAGAAATTGCTAGGGCATGTCAAGACAAAAGTTTTCACAAGAACTTCAAACATTTGGCAACACAAGAAATTGTCAAATTTAACCCAAACTTGGAAGGTCCTAGGTCCAAAAATCAAACCAACACAAAAATTGAAAACATCCAACCCATGATAAATTTGGAATTAGACAAGGGAAAATGACCTTTGGAGTTTTCAAACACAATAATGGAACCTATAAGGTCCCATCAAGAACCAACAATTGAAATCCTCCAAAGTACATTTGAACACATCAATGTTAACCCCTTGTTTGATGAAATACCACCAATCCCTAAACACCCCAAAAGGACATTAAGACTTGATTTTAGTCACATGATGCAACAACAAGATGCACCTAAAGGGACCCATGCTCTAGGGATGCCAGACATACCTTCTTTGGAGGCAAATCAACAAAGTACACCTTTTCTTGTAACTTTACCCCATGCTACGACATCAAACACTATGGAGCCTCTCAAAATACAACATGTGAAACATCAAGTGCAAACATCCCTATAGATGCACAAAGGAAAAGTCTTATTGACATTACACCCATTCCTAATAGGGACACATCTCATAGTCAAGTCAATATGATGTCACAAGTAGAAACATCTAAAACACAAAGGTACCAAAACAACAATACAAACATGACGTTCAATTCTCAAGGACTTAGTCAACCCCCATGACAACAACAACCTACAATGGTACAAGGACTCAACACTTCCAACGCACAATCAAGTCTACTTGACACACATCCCACATATCAACAACAACATCAAACACAATGACAACAACCACAAGTGGGGAAAACATCCAACATTCCTAACACGCAATCCCATATGGACCCACTTGACTTACACACAATTTATCAACAACAATTTCAGTAGCAATTCCAACAACAACAAATGATATTTGCTAAACAACAAGAGCAACTCAAGCAATAGTTGGAATACCAAAAATGCCTTGAGAAACAAATTGCATACCAGCAACATTTGTTACAACAACAACATGTGCCACAAAAACCTCAACAGATACCTCTAGAACAACAAGCACACACATGCTCTCACATACAACCAACAAAGGTATCCCAACCACAACCACAACACACAACACAACAACAACACATGGTACAACAATCACAACCAATCCCACAACAAGTGCCACATCAAATACCACAAAAAGTTCCCCAAAAAAAGGGACCTTTTTGTCTTTGAGGTGCCAACTTACCTCCACCACCTAGTGACACTTCATCAGACTCATCAGACACAGAAATCTCAGAACCAAGTAAACATAGTTCTCGCCACAGCAAACGGTCTACTCATAGACACAAAAGACTTGAAGGAAAGACCATAATGCAAAACCCTAATGAAGAACTATTACAACAATTCAAACAACTTTCCAAACAAGTTGAGGCATTGGGAGTCCAAAAGAAATAGGCTCTATATACAAAAAGGGACCTACGTCCTAATCCATTTGATAAAAGTCTATATATGCCTCCATTCCCAAGACACTTTGAGGCTCCACGGTTTGAAAAATACCAAGGAAAAGGAAACCCCATTGATCACATCCAAGAATTTTGTGCTTCATGTACCGAACTCAGTGATGAGCCCACTTACCTTATGAGATTGTTCCCTCATTCTCTAAGTGGGCCTGCACTTGAATGGTACTCCAAACTTCCTAGTAATATCAAATCTTGGTAAGAGCTAGCAGACAAGTTTATCTCCCACTTTGCCTTTAACATCACAAATGAGGTGACACTTTCTAATTTGTGCTCAACTAAACAAAATATAGGAGAATCATTCATCACATTCTTACTGCATTGGAGAAGCTTAGTTAGTCAATGCTCATTAGACATCCCTGAAGAACAACAAGTACACTTGTGCATTGAAAACTTAGTCCTGGACTTAATGTATGAACTCAAAATCAAGAGTCTAAGAACCATTACTAAACTAATGAAAAAAGGGGCTAGTATTGAGGATGCTCTTATCCGTAAGGGATTCCTCAAGATAAACAAAGAAAACACAGACACCAACTCGTCTAATTACAAGGCAAAATTTTTCTCCAAAAACAAGAATGTGACTAATGATGGTATTGTGGATGCTTGCACAATTAGCACATCACAACCTTAATTGACTTTGAAAGGTGTAAACCCTACAAATTCACAAACCTCTAATCAAACATCAGCTCCACAATAGAAAACTGAGACTCCCACACAAGATAAACCTCGAAGACATCCTAGAACTAGAGACAAGAAATTCACACCATTGGGAATACCACTTGAGACTACATTACAACAGTTACTGAGTAATAACTTCCTGCAATTACCCCCAATCAAAGATGAACCATTGACTAAAGCTGATTGGTGGGATGAAAAAAAGTATTATGATTACCATCGCACCAAAGGACACAAGACTTCATCATGCTTCCAACTGAAACATGCAATACAAGATCTTATTGATAATGGTGTCATCACGGTTGATCCATCACTATTAGCATCCAACTCTGATCACACTATTTTCAAAGATCCTTTGGGTAATCATGACAAAGAGAAACCCTCAAGTTCAAACTCAAACTCGCAAGATAATGTGAATTACACATGCACCGGCTATGACTACACCATCAATTGCTTTAATGAGTCTAACTACTGCGTATTCACATTCACATTGAAGGCTGAAGACCCTTGTTGTTCTATCACTACATGCCGTAGCAAGATCACCCTACCTGGAGCCCCATCTAGACCTACGGCTTCTACTAGACCTGCACCTCCAAGTAGACCTATTGCTCCTACTTCATCTGATTATAGCCTTGTTGAACAACTCGGAAAAACCCCTACACAAATATCCATTTTGGACCTACTGCGTGCATCCCCCCAGCACCAGAAGATCTTGGAGCAAGCCCTTAAAGAGTCAGTAGTCCCAGATAACATTGATGTTTCCCAATTCCAAGCCATGGTTGGGAACCTATCTGCATCACAACATATCACTTTTTCACCCCGAGATATTACTAAGGACAAACCTAACCATAATGATCCCCTTTATCTCGAAGTCTTCATCCATAATGCCAAAGTCAGACATGTCTTAATAGATGGAGGAGCAGGACTGAACATCTATACTCTTAAGGTTGTCAACAATTTAGATTATTCTAAAGATGATGTGGATCCATCTTGAAGAATCTCAATAAAATCTTATGATGACGGTGAACGCTATTCCAAGGGCATCGTCACATTACCTGTTAGAGTTGGTCTAGCTACTGAAAATAATTGTTCCATGTCCTAGACATCAAAATGAATTGCAACATGATTCTAGGATGCCCTTGGCTTCATACTATGAAAGCAATCCCTTCTACATATCATCAATGTCTGAAGTTTTCCTATGACAACGTGGAGGTTACCATCCTTGGCGATCCAGATCCTTTCCAATTTTTTGCTAATCTAAGAGATGCTACTACATTCCAAATCCCAACAAACAATGAAGCACAACCCACAAATTCCTCTAAGTATGTGGATGCTGATATACTGCTCAATAAAGCTAAGGAAAAGATGTAGATTGAAGACAATGGGTGTGGAGAGTACTTTATGTTTCAAGTCTCTCACATTAGGGAGTCACTACTTTCTCCCATCAGTAAAAAGAATGATACTTCTATCAATGAGAATACATCTGTATGTATTGAGAAAGCAAAAGCAAAATGAGAACCGACTTTGATAGCTCCTAGCAAGTATGGACTTGGGTTTACCATCATGCATAAACAAGGTTATGATGGCTATAGTGGTCTTGGATCTCAAAAACAAGGAATCATTGAACCTATCACTACAGACGAACAACCTCCTAGTTTGGGGCTTGGATTTAAATCATTACGAATAGGTCCTCCTAGTACTACGGTACCTATGTGTAAGACTATGGATGTTTTGAATGATGAAAAGGCATCTGAGGATATCCCACCTAAAACCAACAATCCCCTAGCCTCTGAGCATAACCTCAATGACCCAATTGAATCAGTTACCCATGTATCTACCTTCAACCAAAGCCCATTCAACACTGATGATGACATCTCCTCAAGTTATCCTGAAACTTTGGATTGGGACCAATGGGGACCACCAATTTTTGATCGATTCGACAATGATGACACTCTTATAATAGAATTTGATGGCATTATGACTGAAGATCATAAAGAAGAAGTTTCTGCTAAAGAGAACACATTGACATATTTTGGGGAGCCAACTCCACTTTCTCGTTACAAAGCAAAAAGAGAAAAAGATAGCAAGCATAGGTCTCTTGGTGAAAATCAAAAGGCACCATTAGACTATAAAAAATCAAAAGCTAAGCAACTTTCATTGATACAAAATGAAAAATATGATGCCATGAATATCAATGTTCCAGTGTTCAACATGCCACAAAGTCTTTTGGAGCTCTCTCAATCAGCATTCATGCGGAAGGTCATTGGTCTCAACCCTCCCAACCCTCCCTTATATCCCTTTGTTTATCCCCCAATCCAACCACCAAATTTGTCCTATAACCAAATTCAGTCCTTTATCCAACAAGCCTTTACATATGTCATCATCAGTGACATCCCACATGACATTTCTATTGACCGAATTATCCTTAGATGCCTTGATTCACAAGAGATAGACATTGTCTTACATATGGTACATGATAGTATATCTCGAGACCTTTCTAGTGGTTTGATTTTCGCTACAAACTCGGAACAAATCCTCCATAGTTATGGTCAATCATGGATCTAGAGCTCATTAGCTAGCATCACCAACAATAGATATATTCTCAGCATTTGTTAGTGACATTCTTGATTTTATCTAAAAGTCCTAAAAAAATATCAAAAAAAATAGTAAAAAGTCATGAAAAAAGCAAAGAAAAAAGTGAAAAAAAAAGGGATGCCTTGATGAAAACCTGGCAAACAGGCATCTTGGCACGAAAATTTGAGTCAAGAGAAAAAATTTCATCCAAAAGTGAAAACCTGGCAAACAAGCGCTTTGGGCAAGTACCATGGTGAAAACCTGGCAAATAGGTGCCATTTGTAGTCATTCATTGCTCCTCCATCTATCAAGATTCCATCTGGTCTTTTCCCCCCTCTATCATTCCTTGATCGTACCCTTCATATTGCAAGACATCCTTGGTTCCTTATCATGGCTCACAAACTAGTTAATGTCCTTCATTACCTTGCTTAAGTATCACTTGTCTACACACACACTCTGTCATTGGCCTCTGTACATAATTTGCGTCTTGTCTGGGGGCATATTACCTACATAGTGCGTAAGTTTGAATTTGAACTAGGGGCATACCCTTAAGTGCTTTTTATCCATTGGATCTATTGCATAACGGATTGGAGCTAACACTTGTATATGCTTATATGATCCTAAAAAAATCCCTAAAAATCATAAAATGTCCTGAGAAAATCACTAAAAATCACATAATATCTTGAAAAAATCCTAAAAATTCAAATACGATCCTGAAAAAATCCCTAAAAATCATAAAATGTCCTGAAAAAAACCTAAAAAATGTAAAATGACCTGAAGAAATCAGTTACACAAAAAAATCAAATAACTCATCAAAAATTTGCAATAAACTTTACACATTTTCACTATGGGTAACCACCCCTTTTGCATAAACACTTGCACTTTGCAGACTGAAAATCAAAGCACTACACTTTCAAGACAATCACACTATCTGACCAATGTGAACCAACAATCAATCCAACATGTCACTATGAACTTATCAACTGAATCCACAAATAGCGCTATCACATTATCAACCTGTTGAACACCATCTAAACGCCTAAAACACTAAAAAGCAAATAATAATGGACAAAGATAGCTGTTGGCTCACGCTGTTTAGTGAGTGATTTACTTTTTGCTTTGTTTTTCTTTGATCATGTTCCTATGCCACTCGATGATATAAAACTAATCTATAAGACTGGTCGGGATGGTTCATGGTCATCTTTTTCCATTTCTGTCTATTATAATGTACCTCTGAGAGTATGGGGCATGTACATATGCCTCAGGAAGGACAAGGTCATTCTATGTTTGCATCGTGCTTGTTTACATAAAAGGCTTGCATTTGCGCTTTGGCCCTTTATGCCATGATGAGTTGCATTCCATTTTCCATATCAAAATAAATCTCCATTTGACATATAGTGCACTTCCTAGAAGCAAAAGTCTTTCCATCATAATAACATCTCCTCATCTCATCTTTCTTCTTCATATCATTCTCCATCACCATAATCATGTCTTCTAATTCACCAAATCATCTTCATCTTGCATTCATGCATTCCTACATCATCCTGCACTGTCAATCAACTTTTTGTGGCTTTCCACTTGGTTCAACCTTAGTTTGACATTTGTCTCATCATATTTGACCAAATATGACCATGTTTGATGATTTACCTCACATTATGACATCTTTCCATCATTTTGGGCATGCATGCACAGTTTCGGGTCATTTTGAGTCCAATCGAGCTAATTCTAGGTCCCGGAGCCTTTTAGGGCACAATCTGCACTTTCAGGGCATAGTTGGGCTTCCCAAGTGTGTCATTGACAAACTTGGTACTATCATGGTGCACTTGGGCTTACCAAGTGCGTCAATGATGCACTTAGTTGAGTTCTGGGCGCAGTTGGGGACCTAGGATGTCCAAAACTGCTCCTAGAACCCCTAGGTTGCACTCTGGAGGCCATAACTTTTGCCTTTCAACTCCGATTTATGAACCGTCAGTTGCATTGGACTCATATATTTCTTGTGAAAAAAATGAGCTATAATTTTCATTATTTGGTCAACATATTGAGTTTTAATCCTTGCAATTACTCTTGGTCTCCTAGTTCCCCCCCGTCATGTTGATTTTGGCCCCCAGAGCCTTCTCGGGCACATTTTACACTTTTTGAGACCACTTGGGCTTCCCAAGTGCATCATTGACACACTTGGTACTGTCATGGTGCACTTGGGCTTAAAAAGTACGTAAATGACACACTTGGTTGAGTTTTGGGTGCAGTTGGGGACCTAGGATACCCAGAACTGCTCTTGGAGCCCCTATGTTGCACTCCGGAGCCCATAACTTTTGCATTTTAACTCAGAATTGCAATCCGTCAGTTGCATTAGATTTGTATCTTTTTTTGGAAAACATGAACTATAATTTTCATCATTTTTTGTATTTCTTGAGTGGTGACCCATGCAATCACTCTCGGGCTCCTGATTGACCCTGTTTTGCACTCTGGACCTCATAACTTTCACATCTTAGCTCTGATTTGTGATCTGTCAATTGCTATGGTTTTGTCTTCTTGTTGTCGATAAATTTACTTATCATATGCTTATTGTTAGTCAATTTCTCTAGGGGGAACCCATATATATCACCCCTACTGGGGCATGTTGTAGCTTTCTCATCAGTTATTCTTTGATACAATGCTCTAAATCACATTGTATCAAAGAGGGGCAAAATGTAGACACTCAAAAATGGTTTGCATCTATAGTTTCATCAGTTCTTCATACTAATTTTTCCCATTTTCTCATTTTACTAACTTTGATCTTTTGGCTAGATTGACCATAGTTCGTCATTTGTATCCCCTTTCACATCAATTTCATATCAACTCAAAATCATATCAAATCAACTCGAAATCATATCAAATCAACTTGGAATCACCCCAAATCAACTCAAAATCACTCAAAATCAGTCCTAATCAACCTGAAACATATCAAACTTCCCAAATCAATCATCATTTATCTGCTCCTAGGCATTGTTGTGGCTTTTAGTGCCTTGGAAACCTATCAACTTATCAATCTTATCAATCTAACATTAGTATTGTCATGGCTCTCAATGCTAGGTCAAACTATCATTCATGTCATTCAATATTTGACATTGTTGAGGCTTTCAATGTCAAATCATGGCATCATTAACCATTTTAATAATATTGACAATGTCTATCAGTGTTATTATGATCAAACCTTATCAATCAATTTCAATCCTGTAGCATTTACAATGTCGGTTAAATGTTACATATCAATTAATTCATGTCATGTGTCCTTGGCATGTTATCAATTTTGATCTATAAATCAATTTGACCATGGTTTTGGTCTACCTTTTCATCATCTTATTCGATATCTATCAGCATCACATTTTCATCAAAGGATACGGTCGCATTCATTTAATCAATTTGGCCAATCATCTGCTAATTTTCTCTATAGGATTAAATAACCCATAATTTAATCCTATTCTTTCTAATTATTCTTCCTAATTATCATCCTTAATTAATTAATTTTATTAATTAATTGGTTTATCATCTACAAACCATGGAAATTTTTAATTTCCTAAGTTCCATTTTCCATCATTAATTCCATTTTCTACTAATTCTTATTTTTTGGAATAAGAGGATTTTTAATTCAAATATTCCATAAAATACTCCATCATCATGACACTTGGATATGAAACCTCGTGGATTCTCCTTTGACACTTGGCTGAGATTTGTCATAATCAAATATTATTACCTCTTACACATGTCTCTATTTGGCTTCTTTGTCATAGATTCTTGGCTTTAAGTGGGTTGGGGTGTCTTATGACGCGTCATAGATTCTCTTCCACATTTAGCCAAGTTTGACTTGCATGTGTCATAGAATCTCACAATTGGCATATTCTATCATATGCATCATAGGAATCTCTTGCCACATTGCACATCTATGGGTGACCAATCCAATGCCCTCACTTTGAGTGTTGATTATAAAATGAACACTCTTTTTCTCATTTTGGGTCCTTGAATATCTGGATGCTTAAGTTTTGAAAATCCAAATTGTTGAATCTTTGAGTCTCTACTTATTTGCATGTTGCATTCTTGCTATCACATTAAATCACACTTTAAGTATTCTCATGGCATGATCTACATTATAGACTTTGGCTTCAATCTTGTGTGCACTATAGGTGAATTGGAGCTACAATCATTTGGAGAAGAAAGAAGAACATGGGAGCTACAAAAGGAAAAGGAAGTTTTTGATTATGTTTGCTTTCTTTTGTTTAGTTTGGCTTTCATGGTAGACTAGTGGGTGTTAACGTATGTTGATTTAGTTTGTGATTTTCTCATAGTATGTTATGCATTTAGCCCATTTCTCTGGTCCTACACCACCAATGTTTAAATAAATTTAAGGTGCCTAGTCAAGGGTCTTATCAGCCTAGAAATCCACACCCAACTATTTTCAAACTTGATGATGGAATGATAGGGCAGGGACCACTATCCTCCAACCAAATTTGAAGCCCCCATTTTTTTAAAGCTTCCCTCAATCTCAAGGAAGATGGTCGTTTGAAAAGGGGTAAGATTATGTCAGAATTTAAGTCCTTATGTACCCTTATTCCAAGGTGTATTCGAGAAAAATATGATTGCCTAGGGAAGATTAAAGTCTTATATTTATTTTATTTATTTTTTATTTTCTTTGTTGCTTTGTTTAATGCCCTTGAAGGATGACGCTATGACTCTCACAGGATTATCTTCAAAGAAGAGTGTTATATTTTTATTTTTATTATATATATATATAGTATTATTATTATTTTACTTCTTATTCTCAAGGTGATTAGACATCTATGTTTTAGAGGCAACTTCTTGTTTTGAATTTCGTTCCTAGCCTCACAGGTAGAGGTGTCCAATTAAATAGAGTTATAGGTATGTCCTATTTAATAATATATTACTATATAATTTAGTGGAAGTTATTTTCTTACTTTCTATACAAATTCCAGAAAGATAAAATGTTCACCTACATCAAGTTATTTCTTATACTCTATACATTCTATTTTTTCTAATTAATTTTCTTCTTTTATAGTCTAGGGTACCCACAGTAGATTATTGCAATGATACATTAGGAGTTACTTGGTATGTTATGATCGACTAAATCAATGGACTTATTGATTCATTTAGACAATAAACTCAATACAAAAGCACGTAACAGAAAGTATAACATAAGTCCTAAATGAACATATTGATTTAATCTAATCCATGAATAATGAAATTTATTAAACCATTTGGTCAAGATCTAACGTTGGATTCACATGCAAGGAACCAATTCAATGTTGCATATACATCTATTATTCAAGAGAGTTGAAGTTATAATATCATTCCAATACCATTCCATGATCTATCCTTCCTAATATACAAATCTTCCATGATAATTAGGTTCATTCTTGCAATCTACATAGGAGTGAAAGAGCACAATATCTTAAAGGATCAAAATAACTTATCTTCCTAGACATTATACATGCTTTCTCAAATAATTCTTATATTACACAAAAAGGTGACGAAATGTCCATCACATGTTAACACAATGAAAGTGTTATTCACTAAACATGGATATTTCAAAAAGACTCCTTGTTAATGAGTAGCAAACACTACTCTTGAAATACATTTAAATAAACACAACAAGATGGATTTGGCTTACAACACAAAAACTCAAATACAACAAAGAAGGGTCTTCATCTCCTTGGCACAATCTCTTCCCATCACAAAGAGACAACACAAGAGCTTTTCAAAATCATGAACATTGAGAAAACATGAACGTACTTGGATCTTCTCCACTTGAAAAAGGTGAAAACCCTAATACTTGATGGCATGCATCTTCACAAAACTTGCACATAACACACACAAATAGGAATCATGGAGGCTCACCTCCCAACCTAGGCTTCTATGCAGCCACCCCCGATCAGGGGAAACAAGATCAAAACCAAGTTTCATTACAATCTTACAAATGCATGAACATCACATTTCAACACTTAACAATCCCATCCCAAGGTATTTCACAAAGTTTCACCATTGGAACATTGAACATAGGTTGAAGGTGTGCTCTCAAGGAGGTTTGTCATATCATATCATATCTGATTTTCCATAAACAACTTTGACGCCCCTTTGAGGCTTCATAAAAATCATCGAACACACACTACCAACCACTTTAGCTTCCTTCAAACCCATACTTCATTTACTTCCTTTATTTGCCACTTTTCCATTATCACCCACAAGATAGAAATGAATGAAAGTGGCATACAATGGAGCCCATAATCCAAGGTCCTCAATCATGTAAGCCTAACTATGCCCTTCCCCCTAGACTTCTCTTCCCTTCCCACAAGGGTGAGTGAAGCACTCATACCCATGATCACATTCACATTCCAATCCATACAAGAGAACAAAACCAAGAAGAAAAACCTTGAAATTTTCAAGAACACAACACATTCTCACAATGCCACAACACAATATCAAAATCCATAATGCAACAAGAACACAATACATTCTCACAATGTCACAACACAATATCAAAATCCATAATGCAAGACTCCTACTACAATGCATACTCCATTGACACATTCCTCATACTTGCAAATCTACTTTACAATACTCAAGGATGAGAATAAAGCATAGTTTGAAACACTAACCTTGGTCCAAGCTAGGGTAATGATAGTTGTAGTAGAGCTGCCCTTCCTTCTAAAATCTGACTATTTCTAAACATAGAGAGTGGGTGAAAAAATCACTAATTTGTCACCCTTCCTCTAAAAAGACTTTCTACCAGCCCTTTATTAGTAGGAACATCAAGCCTCCTTTTTCTTACATTATTGCTCCAAAATAAGAAAGTTGACCCAGTGGGATGGTGATTTGGTTCAAGAGGGCTTGGTTTAAGGGGTCCCCTAAGCTAGGTAATCACTAAAATAGTTGAATTTAGGTCCCTAACAAGTTCTACTACCATTAGGGTGGCTTATTTTCAATAAAAAGTCACTCTAGGATCTCATTTAGGCTCCCTAAAATCCCTCACAAGTTTGAATTCGAAAATCAACATGATGTTCACCCATCCTAACACTTTCTCCCAAGTGGGTGTACTTAAACATTAATTGAAGAAAATGAAAGAACTAAGATTAAGTGACCTTCTGACCAACACTCTAGGTGACATGTCATCAACACATAGACAAATGCAAGTGTCAAGTGACACATTAAAATACATTACACTTCACCATGACATGTCCTTAATGCATCCAAATTAAGATTAAACATTTTCTAATGCAAAGAAATTTACATTATGAAACAAACCACTTTGACAACAAGGATTTTGAATCTTCTAAAGATTTTCCTTGGTTAAACTGTGTTTACATAGGTTTGGAACTTGTTTCCCCCAAAAATTTCCACAGTTCCACTTCCTACACATTAAACTTAACCATCAATATTTCAATGAATTATTATAGAAATACATATCGATAAGTTCAGAATGATCTAGTATCACATAATTCACATTAACATATACAATTAACTTCAATCTATTCATTTCCATAAAACATTCAAAACATTGCAATATCAAAATATGTGTATCAACATTTATCTTTCTTAACATAACAAAATTATCATTCTAACACTATTACAATACTTCTCTATCATAAACATGAAACACTAAGGTCATATTCTATTACATCATTAAAACAAATAAATGGTTCTCAATATATGTCTTAAGTGAAGATCATTAATATGGGAACATGTAACTAGTATCTTTTCAGTCAACTAAATCATAACAACATTCCTAACAATACCCCTTTATTACATTATGAGGGTGTGTGTGTTCTAGGGTTAATCCCTCAAGCCAATAGAATATTCTAAACTTATTTCATCATGATTTAAAAACAATCTACAAATGCAACTACTTATGTTTTGTCATTTTTATAATCTACATCCATTGTTATTTCTTAAGAGAGAAAATGTTAATTCATCTTTCCTGATTTGGCTAGTGGATCATTCTATAAATCCTTTGATCGCATCTATAGCTTGAACATCTAGAGTGCCATTTTCATGTGATCTTATCTATTCAACCTAATGTTATTGAATGGGTATTACACTTATAATAACCAAAATCTTCTTTAGTCTCTAATAAGATCTTATAATTCATTATTAGTAATGAAAATTCCAATCATAACCTAACTAACTCCTAATCATATTTATTTCATCAAGGTCTATAATAGGGTACTAGTGTTGGCCTTACATCCTCCCCACTAGCTAACAACTTCCTCCTAGAAGTCTCTATAATCAGGGACACAACTTCCATATATAGGGCTTACTTTGATCCAACAAAATTGTTCCACTTAGGCATTGCCTTAAGATCAACTTCCATTCCTAGAAGTTTCACATATAATCAAACTACAGACTTATAAAATATTGTTCTATAGCTCATAGAGGAATAATTTTTCTTAATATTGATTAACTCACCATTGACTTGTCTGGATATCATTCCAAGTTAGGTTACCTACCAATATGTAATATAAATATATTTTTGCTAACTTCTTTCAAGATGGATAGGGTGACTATCATTTATACCTAGAATTTTTAGGCTCATCACATTCAACACCCTTATCCAAAGTCCTCAGCATGGTATGAAATTGAGGTATATTCATTTGAGGGTTAAAGTATTTCCATGTCTATAGGGTTTGATGAAATCGTATCTCATGGTGAATGGAAGGGTGGTATTCTAATTTCCTTATGATGGTTGTCAAGAATACTCCCTGAAATGACCAACTTATGACATAACACAATTAGAAAAATTACTCATAAAATAACTTAAAACAAAATAAAATCACCAATTAAACATAAGTGTTCACACAATGGTAAAATTTTCATTAAAATAAGTCATGTCCCAATGTGTGTTGTTCTTTCTATCATTTGTATATTGTTCCTTATTCTCCTCCCTTGTAGTTCAATAGGAGGCTTATCTTTTTCAGGCATCACTTCCAATGGGTTTCTTCACGTGTGCTAAGATCTAGAGTCATTAAGTCTCATAGCTATTGAGAGGGGGTTATATAGAGATCCTTTTAAATTTGAACTTCCAAAAGGTGAGGATAATATCCTGTCATATCATAATCCTTAGTAGGTTTTTAAATTGTTACCACTACTAAAAATGTTAAGAATAGTGTAGATCTATCAGGATTTAGTCATGTTTATTTTGATAAATTGGGTAAAGTAGAGAAAAACCAAGTGGAGAAGGCCATATATGCCATGATGGAAAATTTTGAGACAACCCCAATAGAAATTGCCAACTCAATTCCAAAAAGTCTACATGACATAGTTGAGAAAAAATGGCACTATTGTCTAAACCTAGAAAGACAAATTAGGGAGACCGCACTAGCCCAAGTGATGCCTGAATTGACTAAGGTATGAATTTTTAAGGTTTTGAAGAAGTATGTAGTTAGGTTGACACCTAAATACAAAGCCTTTATCATTTTACAAAATAATATTGAGGATGTTGTCAAAAGGTCCACATAGATATGGAAACTCACTTATGGGTTAACTATAGTGAAGAAAGGAGAACCAAAACCCATTGAGGTCAAGGATGTTGAATATGATGATGAAAGAGATAACACTATTGAGGAAGGAATTGAAATGGACACAGATGACAAGGCAACAGCTAAGCCAGAGTAGCAACAAGAGGAATAGAGTGTGCAAGACATACAATTTATGAATGTCAGTCCTCAACATGTCACAATTGAGACCACTAAAATAGTAATTTTCAAGGATAGTTATGATCTATTAGCTCAAAAAATCAATCCCCTTACCAAAAATGATTTGAAGAAGATATTAAATTAGTCTACACTGCAGGCCAAACTTTGTCATAATTATGTTTTGGTCAGTGTGGATGAGCTACAAAAGTCAGTGACTGATGTTACAAATGAAAAGATGAATCCAAAAGAGCCACCTTCTACCATCCCTCTAGTCATTAATGTATAGCCTTTGGTCCAAATTCTAGAAGATACATCTAAAAAAGTTGATACAATTGTCATGATTGATACTTTAGAGAAAAGCATAGTGGAAACACATGTTTCTACTATAGAAGAGGGCAAGCCTAGAGAGAGAGAGAGGGAGAGAGAGAGAGAGAGAGAGAGAGAGAGAGAGAGAGAGAGAGAGAGAGAGAGAGAGAGAGAGAGAGAGAGAGAGAGAGAGAGATGACACAACTTAAGGATAAAAATGTCATCCAAGCTCTAAAATCTTTCTAGTATCTAGCACTCCATCAATTCATACTCTTTAGAAGCTAAGCACGGATGCCATACATCTAACAAAGCTGATAAAATTACCAAGATTCATAATGCAAAGAAAAGCATAGTGGAAACACATGTTGCTACTGTAGAATAGGGAAAGCCTGAAGAGAGAAAGAGATGACACAACTAAAGGAGAAAAAAATCATCCAAGCCCTAGTAACCTTACCAATATCTAGCACTCCATCAAGTCATACTCTTCAGAAGTTGACTACTCTATTACAGATCTTAGTGTCGAGCCCAAGTTCACCAAAGGCTGAAGAAGTAATTACATATGGAGATGTGATCCTTGATGAAGAAATTGTTCTACCTAAGTATGATTATGACACCATGACCATATAAAAAATGAGCATATTGTGGCAGGCCCTAGAAAGGAAAAAGCATAAAGAAATGCCTAGGAGAGAGCACAGGAAAAAGCAGGCACCACAAGACATTAAAGATATCTTTCTAGATTCATTTAATCTTATGAGTCCTGATGAGACCAAGCCACTAATGGAAAATCTAACCAACATAGTGGAAAAGGTCAATAATGAAGACTAAGATACAAATTCTAGGTTATTAGAATGGTCAAAAAATAAGTTCCAACACAAAGTGAATGAGAAAATATCTAGTGATATAGTAGTAGCACAAGTTACATTGGCAACTAAGGTTGAGGATGTGTAAAAGGTGCTTGAGAACATATTCTCATTGTACACTAAATTGTGCAATCCCTCACTCTTCATCCAAGAGACCAAAAGTCACATTTTGAGTCTGAAGAGCCAAATTATTGCATCAGGTGAAAAACTACCAATGAATCCAGCTAAAAGTAAGAAGCATTTTAGGACATTGCTTGAAACCTAGAGTTACCTAGTTATATTAATAGCAAATGAGACCAACATAAGGGCACAACTAACTAGCATCCAGGCATTTCTCACCCCTCATATGGAAATTTTGCACAAGGAACTAGGCTATGTTGAAACCCTAATGAAGGAAGACCCCAATCTTTCTACCTCAGATGGTCTAGTCCACCTTGCTACCAAGCTAGAAATCCAAATCAAGTCATTGGATGTAGCATGTGATAATTGGGATGCAACCCTTAAGATGATATTGGATGTCCATAAATCTTTTTTGGACAAACACACAATAAGTGTTTAGCCCATTGACATAAGTGTCAAAAAGGGGGAGATATATTTTTGGGGGAGACATACTTTTGGAGGAGAAGTAGAGAAAATGGGGAGAATGAAATAAGAGACGTAAGGAAGAACGAGAAAAGAGGGAACATAAAAATACAAGAAATATCAGATGAAAGAGTATCAACAAAATAGAGCATAAAGTCAAAGTGTATCAAAAGAGACACATTTACTCAGAATTTGGTTATAGAATAGACCTATCAACTTAGGGGGAGTTATCAAATTTTGAGGTATACAAGTTATTACAAAGTTTTGATGTTTTGAAGTTTTTTATGTAAGCCGAGTTGAGATATGTTATGTTTGTAAGATTGAGGATGATAATGTGTACTCAAGTGTTCTTGATACTCATGTCGAAGGGGGAGATTTTTTATCTCAGATTGGTTTTGACAAGTGAGTGTCAACACACTTGAGTTATTTACTTAGTTCATGCTAAGAAAAACATGTAAATAATAGACCATGCCAAGTCATAGTGAGTATTGAGCCACTCATGTCCTGAGTCACTCAAGCATCGAGTAGATAGTATATGCCGAGTGAAATAGGAGCTAAGTAAATAGTGGAAGCTGAGTGATATAGGTGTTGAGTCATAGTAGAAAGGTTAGTAAATGCTGAGTAAGATAGTTTTGACATATTTGTTTTTAAAGGAACAAATAACTATGTAAACCATTTTTGAGTTGACTTAAGATTAAATTTTGATATTGTAGAGATAAGGACAAATCTCTACTTGGATTCCCTATATGATTACATGCAGCCAATCATAAAATGGGAACAATTAAGTGGAAAATGGATGAATCTCAGTCGTAGATTCATACTTAACTTTGTCACCAAATTCTTCTTAAGGAGGAAAAAACCCTAAATTTTCTATGAGTCTTGAAGGAGTGAAAATGATAGTTTGTATGCAAAAATAGAACATTCATGATGGCTTAGAAGTTATAAAGTGAAATTACATTGTAGAATTAGTCAAAGTAGAAAAGAGGATAGAGAAAAGGATGCAAAAAAGAGACATCTGATCAAGAAGGATCAAGAAGACATTGTTTAGAGGTGATCTGTTATCAAGCAATCAAGAGCTAACCACATGATCTATGCTTAGACAATATAATAGGTGATTTTAGTCAAAATCTCTTAAAAGAGTAGTCCTAACAAGATGTATGAAATCTTTTAATAGGGTGCTTACTTAGTTGTGAGTTAAAGTCCTTTAGCCAAGCACACTTCTAACAGGGTGTTGAAATCCTCTAACAAGGTGAGACCTAGTAGTCTTTGTAAGCCTTTAACAGGGAAGACATTTCATAGGGTAGATCATGTTTCATGGTAAAAACATTTTAAATCTCATTGGATACACTTTATTATTGAGTAGTGAAGATTTGTGGGTGTCATCCCCACCCCAGTTTTACCTTCTCACTTGTAGGGTTTCTCGGTAATCATATCTAGTGTCATGTGTGTGTGATTACTTATTACTGTTTACATGAATTGATGTATATGCTTTATATTTTATTCATTAAATTTATGATATGGATGTGTGGTGAAAGTTTTATGGGTTCAAGTTTAAACTACTGATTCCAGAAGTTTACCTTTCTCATTGTAATTCTAACAAGAAAGAAAAGAAAAATGACAGAAAATGAACTATATGAAGAAATGATTCTTCCTCATAACTAAGATGGATTATATTTCCAAGATTCCCCTTAAATAATATTTTACACAATGTAGCACATTTGGCTTACACACAACTACATTTAAGGCCCATCAGAGTAGCAGGAGGCTAGGCCAGTATAGGTGGCTTACATATATTAAAGCTCTAGGGCTTTCTTTTGATGATGAATCCTTTTAAACCATGTTACAACATACATTTCTTGCAAATATAAAATCTTAAGATCTCTTTGTGTTTTTATATATGCTCATTACTGATTACTTTCTTGGTAATTTGAAATCTTTTTCAACCAAATTTGGTAGAACTAAACTATATTTGAAAAAATGCATGGGCGATGTCTACACCAACACATTAATCTCTATCCATCCAATTATACCATAAAATACTCTTAGTTATTTGTGTTGCTTCATCCTCTCATCCCTTGTCGTGCCCTTGTCCTATCATTTTTTTTGGAAATGTATCCTACCTTGACCAAACCTTTTGAGGAACACCACAAGTTTTGGGATAATATTAGTTTCTACTAAACTATGGAAGATCATAGTGGATGATGTATCTATATTGAATACTCATTTTGAAGTTCCAATCATTTCAAATAAAAACTTATTATAGATGACCATTTTAAAGATTTATTTTATCATTCATGCACATCTCTAGGGGGGTATTTTTAGATGATAATAATTTGATTAATTCAATTGATTTTTATTCGTAATATATACAAAGATTCTTGTGTATTAATATTATTTTTAACTATTTGAGCTCCTTATTTGTTAACATGCATTGAGCAATAATGGAACCTTGTACACCCATCTTTAGTAGTTGAGCCACAAGCTATGATTTGATATGTTGGTCATATATTGTATGGTACTAACATTGAAGGTCAATGAATCATAATATCAAAATTTTCTATCATGTATTAATTTCAAGAAATACACATTGATTGTTGGTCTCAGATTGTTTTTGACAATTGAGTGTCAATACACTTAAAAAATTCTCTAAATTGATGGTAAGTTTAATATAGGTGTCAAAGTACAATATGTGGCAAGCTAGAAATCCAATAGGTGCCGAGCTATTTAGCTATCGAGTAGATAGATAGTGTCAAGCAAGTATCAAGTGTCGAGTGAACAATATGTGCTGACTCACAATTGATGTCGAGCCAATATAGATGTTGAGTGAAGTATAGGTGTCAAGAAAGACATAAATACTATATGTGATGAGCACCAATAAATAGTATGTGTTGAGCATTAGAAAACAATAAGTGCTGAGTGACACTATTTTAACATATGATTTTGTGCCTTCACAAACTCAGTTGCAGATCGCGTTGCATGCCAGCTAAGAGACATATTTCAAGTTCCAGAAGATAAGATCAAATCTTTTAAATTACCTATGTATTTTTTATGCAACCAATGAAATAATTCAAATCCTAAAGAGGCAAAACAAATGAATATTGGCCGTAGATTCATAACAAACCCTAAGTCACAAATTTATTTTAAGAAGGTCAAAGCCTCTTAATTCATGTTGTTGAAGGAGTTGAATCCAGAAGAGAGAAGAGTGAAATTAAGCAAAGAGCAAAAGGGTGACTTAGTGAAACAAAGCATTGATAGATCAGTTAGAGAAGAATAGAGCATTAGCACATTGGAGAGAGACATATCAGATTAGAGAGGGATCAGATTGAATTGAACAGAGCATCGATTTGAAATTAGCAACAAAAGGTTGTAAGTTATCAGGTCAAACATTCTACTATACTTTATAACCATTGTATTAGGAGAATGAAAATCCTATGCTGATAGGTTGGTTTAATAGCCATATTGTAAATCTTTTAACAGGGTGACATTCCATGTGAATATTTGTAAAATCCTTTTGATAGGTGCACATTTAATAGTGTGTTGAGCCTTTAACAAGGCATGCCTCTTATAGGGTAGACAATTGATGATGGTCAAATATTTGTAACGCTAATCAGTTACATATTGCTATAGTGATAAGTTGTGGGTGTCATCCCCATCCTAGTTTTACCTTCTCATTTTGGAGGGTTTTTGGGTGACCAAAATCATGTTTAATGTGTTTTCATGCATGTCTTTACTTTCATGTTTATTTGATATGTTTACATGCATGTGATTGATTTAAGGTAAAAAATTTAGAGGTTTAAAATTGGTTACTTCTTATTCACCCCCCACACCCCGCCACCCCCCCCCCCCTTAGAAGTAAATCTTCCCACTTGTAAATTCCAACAATTGATATCAAAGATGAGTTCTCACAAGGAGAAACCTTACAACTTGGAGAAAAAGATCTAGAGATGGAAGTCTACAAACTTGGGAAGATCATAGAGGACCAGTAGATTGAGATACATCTCATTGTGCATTCTCTAGAATAAGCTAGAGAAGAGTTGAGGAAATCCCTAAAGAGAAGAAGAGAGATTGCCATAGCTAAAAATGATACACAATACAAGGAGATTGACACCTCAGAAGTGTTTCCCAATAGAGATTCCAAGGAGTTTGATGTAGCAATAGTAGACCTAATGGAGAAGAATAGATCTCAAGTAGAAGATATTAGATCTCTCAAGATTGAGCAAGAGTCACAAGTCATGATGCTTTGTGAAGTAACTGAACAAAAGAAGAGAGCCATTAAAGATAAGGCTATGATAGAAGATGGCAAGAAGAATCTTGTCAATAGATTGGAGAAAGAATCAATTGAGCTTGCAAGAATTTCCAACATGTAGGTAGACACCCTAAGCCAGATGATGAATGCATATCATGAACTGAATGTCAAGGACATTGAGATCTCCACACTGAAGATGCAAAATGAAGAACTACAGAATGACCTGAGAAGACAGAAGGAGATTGCAGAGAGCTTCAACAAATCTAGTGAAGCCATCAAGCACTTTGAACAACTATTTAAATTACCAAGATCCAACAATGACACTGAAGAAGGAGAGTAATCTAAGACTAATGTAGGAGTAAGAATGCCAATCAACATGACAAACCTAAGAAAATGGGTCACTATTGCATCACCTAGTTTAGTAGAGTAAAATGAACACTAATTTATAAAAAGCATTCTCAATACTAAAAACAAGTAAACACTTAAGATAGGACCAAAGAAGGCAAAATTGAGGAAAGTAGACCAAAGATGGTAAACTCCTCAAGTGCTTCTCATGATGATGAAGCTATGTCCCTGATGGATAGCGAATGTATGCTCACGATGTGCTCAAGCTCCAAGTGGATGAGTGATAATCAAATATGGATGTGGATGAATGATTCAGCATTGAAGGTATGGAGGGGTTTCAACATTATGATGGTATTTTGGTAGTTTTTAGGCTCTCAAAATAGCATTATAAGTTTGCTTGAAAAGTTGATGATTTTAGTGAAGGAAGGGGCTTCTATTTATAGGCCAAGGGGTAGAGGGATGGATGGTCAAGATGCAAGGATGGTAAGATGGTGAGGGAGGGTCAAGATGCACTCAAAGGGGAGCACATGGATTGTGCTTGTTTGGAGCCAATAGGGAAGTGACACATGTCACAAGATGATTTGATGTGAGAGGATAGAATAAGGGTTGGTCAAAGGAGTAATGAGGGAGGTTGAGCCATAAAGAGGGATGGTTGTACCATAAATAGAGATGGTTGGGTCATAAACAGAGATGGTGAGGAGGAGGATGAGATTGTTGACTTTGGCTTGGGTTAGCAAGTCTTAACCCTTGCTTAAGTTGTGCACATGATTAAAAGAGGGATTGGGATTAGCTTAGGAGTTATCTAACCTTGTTTAGGGAATGTGACAAGGTTGGGGGGGGGGGGGGGATTAGGATCAAAGATACAGATTGACATCTTCTAGAAGAGTCTAGGCTTTGGATGAGGATGAAGACTTTCTTAGAAGAGCCTAGAACTTCCTAGGATGAGGATAAATAAGGTTTTTAGGAAATAAATAAAGTTTTATTTATTTCAAGGGTTTGGGTTGAGGAGATATTTATTAAAATATTTTTAATAAAGATGAGGATTAATATTTAATCTTAATTAAATATTTTGAGTTGGGATTAGCCTTTAATCAAAATTAAAGAAGGATTAGAAGATTCTAGAAGAGGTTAGTGGTCTTAAGGAAATTGGCCAAGTTTTGGGCAAAAAATAAATAAATAATTTATTTTAAGATTTTTGGTCAATTTATTAATTAGATAATAAACAAATAAATAAATAATGTTTAAATAAGATTTAAACATTTTGGGGAGGGATTCCTTAATTAAATATTTTTAATTAAGATAAAGGTATTTAATGGCATAAAAATAAATAAATTAATTAATGATGATGTCATCAGGGAATTTTTTCAAAAAATAAAAATACTTTATTTTCTAAAGGATTCTTAGGTGTCTACATTTTGCCCCTCTTTGAGATAGTGTTGGAACAATACTATTTCAAAGAAGTTTGAAGATAGACGACACGAAGGAAAGTTTGAAAGCAACATGATTGCCCCAGTCTTGAATAGAAGAAGAGAGAGTGGACTATGTGATGCCCCCTCCAGAAGATGGTGGAGAGAGAAGTTGAGGCCTAACAACTTCTTGAAAGGTACAAGAATCTAGGGTGAGAGGAGGACTGAGGGTAGCTAAGAGAGGTGATTCAAGGAAGCTATGGGAGAATGATACAAAGGAAAACTTTGTGTGTAAGGATAACCAATGGGTAAGAAGACTGGCTTTAGGGAGAGAGGAGAGGGTGATTGGTTTTCTAAATTGAACCTAGGGAAGTGAGTTGGAAGATGGGAGATTTGGGGAGATTATGATTTGAGGATTTATGATTGGTGATTGGTGATTGGTGATGACTAAGATTTTGATTAATGTAGGAGCTATGATGATGATTGATGCAGGAGCTATGATTATGAGTGATGAAGGAGATATTATTTATGATTGATGAAGTAGCTATGATTATGATTGATAAAGGAGCTAAGATTATGATTGATGAAGGAGCTATGATTATGATTGATGAAGGAGCTAAGATTATGATTGTAAGACTGATTGGATGGGATGCTTGGATAGGATGGAATGTTTTGATAAGATGGGAGTATTAAGTAATCCATTGAAGCTTGAGCATGTGGGTTTTCCAAAGGGTAGCACCACCATGTAGTTGAGCACTTATTTTGATATAAGAATATTGGGAATATGCCAAGGTTACTAAGAACGTCAAGGCCTTTTTACCAATATTACATAGGACTAACATGAAACAAACACACAAGGATATCCCCAGCATCACACATGAATCCCAAAACAATCAAAGTGGAAATGATACTGGATAACCCACAAGAAAATAATATTTCCCAAGTGCACCATGTAACCACAAGTGATCACATGTTTGGACTATGCAAGGGTCATATCTGACTGACTCACAAGCAGAAAAGAAAATGAAAAAGACCTGATCAAAACCTTGTGCTTGAATTTCCCCATTCATAGCACACCATGATATAAAAGATCATGGTGACCATCAAGAGGGAACAACCCAAATCACTTGGAAGAGATACTTTAAGAACCAAACGTGAAATCCATAAAAGAAAATAAAACAGAAGAAAATGTAAATCCATGAAAAAGTAACCTTTTGCCAAAGAGATCGATAGGACTGGATACTGAGGGACCAAGATCAGATAAGAGGAAGGATGCATCCTACAAGGATCTATTAGTAATATCAAGGACTAGGATCAAATGGGAAATCAAAACAATTTAGGAAAACATTTGATGACAAGGGATCTCATACGAGGATTCACAAAAACACCGAACCAAGAGAAACTACAAATTTTTATTTGTATTTTATTTTTTGATCTAGCATGAATGGACACGAAGAGATGAGAGATATACAATGATACCAAGTGAAGGACTAACATGCAAGGATGGTACAGTGGAAAAACCAAAGTATTTACAAGGGATTACCATATAAAAGCTCAGCAGTATAGGATAGTGGCGAGAAAGATGAAGATGAGAAGGTTAGTAGAAGAAAATCTAGGGATGAGGAGATAGTGCGATGAAAAGTGTGGGATAAGAAGCTAGTGGAAAGAGATAGGATATAGCATACTGTTACTATAAGGGAGGTGAGGTCTAGAAAGAATGAAGGTGGTTTCTGACTTGACTATTATGATGGTGAGTATTGAAGCTTGTTGTTGAAGATATGGATAGCTTTTAATGGAAGCTATGGAGAATGTTGTTGGTTCTATAAAAGGTGAGTGAATTTGATGAAAGCCCAACAACAAGAAGTGTTAGCTAAAGCATAAGAAAAGTGTGAGTGAAGAATTAAGCTATGAGTGAAATACCAATGGCTGATTTGCAAGAGAAAAGGAAGAAAATGCTAGAGGTGATAGAAGGAGGAATAGGGGAATGGAGTGAGGAGGAAAATGAAATCCAAGGAGAAAGGAAATGGTTGTGGGGGAAGAAGTGGGGTGTAAAGTGGAGCCAACAAGAAGGAAGAGAAACCTTGCCACATCAAAGTGTGTGGTGTTGTGATTAGAGAGTGGTGGATCCTAGCAAAATTAATCTCGCTCAAAATCAGCCAGAAGAGGAAGAAGAAGATCTGACCTTGCTGCAACTATTAGCAGAAGGTGCAATGCAACAAACAAAGTCAAGGGAAAAAGAGAAGGAGACAAACTTACCAAGTGTGGGAGTGTTGTTAAAGGGAACAAGTGCAGAAGATCAGCCATCTATAGAAGAGACTCTTCCAGAAGAGGAACAAAGATCCGTGATACGACCAACAATGGTCTTATGGAAGAAGGGAAAAAGTAGTTTAGGGGATATAATGCAGAGCTCTAGGGAGAAAAAGGGTGACCTAGTGTTGTCTACATTTTGGCCATTTCAAGAATTGCAATCCGATGCAACATTACAAGTGGCTCATGATGCAACGGTGGTGATGGAGAAAGCATTAGCAGTGGAAAAAGAATGAGCTGACCAAGAAAAGAAAGATGCAAATTTCTTTCAAGGCCTGATTGAAAGAGTGTGAGAGGATGGTGCATGGACAGAAGCTGAGTGCCTAGGGATGATGTTAATGATGGAGCAAACAAGAGTGGAGACTATGGAGGCAACTTTGGTAGCTGAGAGAGTGGCGTGGAGAGATGTGAAAATGAATTAGTGCTCCTACATTAACAAGTAGAAGCGTTCAGGGAGTCAGCAGTGCAAACCAATAGTCTAGTGTAGAGGTCACAAGAGCATCTAAATGCAAGTAATGTGTGCATTGCGTGGTACCAAAATCAGTTAAATACAGTGAAATATGAGAGGGAGTCAATGAAAATGCTAGCGAATAGATATGAAAGAGAACACAATATTGTGCAGAGGACAACAACTATTCCAGGAGCAGAAAGACTACGAGTAGAAATGTAAGATGTCTTGGAGCAATTAGTGAGGGTTGCGTGAGAGGCGACATACTACATGGGATTATATCACCAAGCGGTCCCTTTGGAACAAAGGAGAGGAGTTGTATACTTTGAAAAACATTTTATGGAGTAGATAAACACAATCTTGAGGAGTGGTAACATCCTAATCCCCATGGATACACTTTAGGTAGGTGTGAGGATGACTCTAGGGGCATCATCATCTGAGACTGGGTCTAAAGGAATGCCATTGATTGGACATCCTATCTTGCCACCTCCCCCAAGGAGGCTAGAATAAAAAATCTGCCAAACATTATTAGTTAAATGGAATTTTGTTGTTGCTATCGTAGGAGAATAGAAAGTTTGTGCTTGTTGTTGTGGCAATCAAAGGGACAACAGATGTTGTTCATAATGTAATGTCATGTTTTGTTTTTGGGATTTTTATGGAAGATATATGGATTTTTTTGTGTTTTTTGTCAAATATTTGAATGTTTTTGGGATGTTTGATATATATTTGAATGTTTTTATGTTTTTGTGATAAATAATGAAATATTTTGACTCTTGTAAAAGTGGGAACAATATAATTTGGAGAGTAAGGGTAACCATGACTCGTAGGCAAGAATATCTATGTATATTTAGCAAGTATGATAGACAATAATAAGACAAAATGTGGGGACATTTCACTAGGTGTGTGATGAGATGGATGTTTATGAGGTGTGGAAAAGGCATTGGGACCTACATAAGGCTTGTGATGGCCAAAAGAGGTCAAGAAAGGCCTTGAAAAGGCCAAAATAGGGCCTTGAAAAAGGTGTTTGGGTCAAAAAATTTGTCTCTGGGGCTTGAAAAAGGTGTTTGATCCTAAAAAGGCATCTCAAGTGCTTGAAAAGGTCAAAATAGGGCTTGGAAAAAAATGTTTGGGCCTAAAAAGGCATTTCGGGGGCCTGAAAAAGGTGCTTGGGCCTATAAAGGCATTTCAAGGGCTGAAAAAGGTCAAACTAGGGCCTTGAAAAAGGTACTTGGGCCTAAAAAGGTAGTTTGGGGGCCTAAAAAAGGCGCTTGGGCCTATAAAGGCATTTCTGGGGCTTGAAAAGGTCAAAATAGGGCCTTGAAAAAGGCGTTTGGGGCTAAAAAGGCGCTAGAGTGGTCCAAAAAGGACACTTGGGCCTTGAAAAATCATTTAAGGCCTAAAAAGGTGCTATAGTGGTCAAAAAAAGGACACTTGGGCCTTGGAAAAGAATGTTTAAGGCCTAAAAAGGTACTTGAGGGGTCCAAAAAGGACACTTGGGCCTTGAAAAAGCATTTAAGGCCTAAAAAGGCACTAGAGTGGTCCAGAAAGGACACTTGGGCCTTAAAAAAAAAAATAAAGGCCTAAAAAGGTGCTAGAGTGGTCCAAAAAGGACACTTGTACCTTGAAAAAGGTATTTAAAGCCTAAAAAGGCGCTTGAGGGGTCCAAAAAGAACACTTGGGCCTTGAAAAAAAGCATTAAAGGCCTAAAAAGGTGCTAGAGTGGTCCAAAAAGGACACTTGTACCTTGAAAAAGGTATTTAAGGCCTAAAAAGGTGCTTGAGTTGTCCAAAAAGGACACTTAGGCCTTGAAAAAAAGCATTAAAGGCCTATAAGGGCGCTAGAGTGGGGAGCCAAATGCTCACGCTTATGCCTACTTATTCTGTGCCCCCAACTATATGAGGATGAAAGAGTCCGACAAATATCTGAGCTTTCGAGACAGTATTGATATATTTGTTGAAACTGGGTAGACTAATTGTGGCCACTACAACTTAAATAAGACTAAAAATCCTTCTTGATTCACATTAATAATGGCTACATGGAAGGAAGGTGACAATCGGCTTTGTGACATCTCTTTCACTATCCAAGTTGTGCTGGATTTTCCTAAGCCTAGAATTATGTTTCAAGACATTACCACACTTCTTCTTAATACCAATTTTTTAATATCAGAAATTGAGAAGAATTTTGGGGTGGTGTTTTAATGTTTCAAACTTTTATGGCCATATTTGGTAATTATGACCCCCTTTTGAATGCTTTGGAATTCTTTTTGTTTTTTGTTTTTTTAAAATTATTTTTAGACAATTTTTTGAATTTTTTTGATATTGATTGGGCAATTTTTGAATATTTTTTTTTGTAAGTTTGGATGATTTATGATTTTTTTTTTTTGTAGTTTTGGGTGATTTTTGGGTAGCTTTTTTTTTTGGTAAATTTGGGTGATTTTTGAATTTTTCTTTTTGGTATTTTTTTGTAGTTTCTCTGTGTGCCAAAAACAAGCAAGCTAATGCCTTGTTGATTCCCATCATTGTATCAGCTATTAGTGCTATCTTTCCCTCCATCCTTGTAGGTTTGATTTTGGGGTGGTTTTTTCATAATCCTCTAGCGATCTGATGGAGGAAATTGAAGAGCGAGTTTGGCTTCATTTTCTAGATGTATCAATGGTTGGTAGAGGAGTGATAGGGTTGGCTCTCCTTTTGTCGTGTGAGGCAACTGGCATGGGCCTTGCAAATAGTTACAACTCCAAAAGATTCTCTTCAAGAGGTCTATGTGAAAGAGTTGTAAGTCTATTGGTTTCTCATTGTGTAGGGTCTGTGAAAGGTTTTTGTCTTATGTCAAGTCTTTTATTGTAGAAAGTAAGGTGTGTGTGAAAGGGTTGTGAGAGAAGGAAGCTCTCCTCTCTTTTTTTTTTTTTTTTTGAGGGCATAAAATTTCTTGAGGTGAATGATGTTAGTGGGATCATTCATGACTTCACCTTCAAGTGTAGATAACTGATAGGCCCCTGAGCCAAAAGATGTCATGACCACATAAGGACCAAGCCATGTGCGCTCAAACTTGCCTTTCTTTTCTCAGTCATCTTGTACTTTCATGTCCTCTTTAAGGACCATGTCTCCTTCTTGAAATTGGTGTGGATGGACTTTCTTGTTGAAGTTGTGCTTGAGGTGATTCTGGTAAACCAAGAGGTGGTCATAGGCCTATTTTCTTTTTTCATCAAGCAAATCTAGTTGGGTGAGTCTAGCCACTCTGTAATCCTCATCTAATATCTGGCCTCGCAAAGAAATGTGTAAGGATGGGAGTTCAACCTCAATAGGTAATACTACTTCAGCACCATAAACCAAGGAGTATGGGGTTGTGCCTATGGATGTATGGAATGAGGTGTGATAGGCCCATAAGGCGAGGTTGATTTGTAAATGCCAATCACGGCCAGAATCCTTGACAACTTTCTTTAAGATTTTGAGTAGAGTTTTATTATTTGCCTTTGTCTGACCATTACCTTGTGGGAAGTATGGTCTAGAAAATGGTGATGGATATGAAGGGAAGTGCACAATTCCTCCATATTTAGGTTTTCAAAATTACCTCCATGGTCAGTAAAAATGGTAGCTGGGATGCCGAAGCAACATATGATATGATATAGGATAAAATCGGACACTTGAACTCCCATAGCAGCGACAAGGGGAACTACTTTGACCCACTTAGTGAAGTAATTAGTGGCGATGATTATCCATTTGTGTCCTTCAAAAGAAAGTGGTACAATAAGATCGACAAGATCAAACCCCCAACAGGAAAAAGGCCATTGCGGTGCAATGGGTTGCAAGTCCTGAGCTAGAGCTCGGATCAGATTAGCATGTTGTTGACAAGGTAAACATCATTTCACAAACTCACATGCATCATGTTCTAGAGTAGGCCAATAATACCCAGCCTGAAGGATTTGCTTTGCTAGCACTATCCCGCTCATGTGACCACCACAAAGTCTAGCGTGTACCTCCTTAAGAGCCATTGTAGCCTCATTTTGATCCAAACATCAAGAGAGAGTATCATGATAACCACAACAATATAGGGTTTGGGCGATGATAGTGTAGTAGGAAGCTCTACGAATAAGGTTTTGGCATTGGGTTAGTGTGAGGTGAGGAGATATGATAGCATTTAGTAGGTAAGTGTGAATTTCATGGTACCATGGGGATTGGGGACCAACCAAGATGTAGAATCATGTTGATTCATCATTCTCATATGCAGGTTTGCACTATAACTCGACCAAGAATTCATATTGCATAGCTTTGTGCAGTATTTCCAAGAGAGAACCAATAGTAGCCATGGCATCTGGTTCTTTATTTTGGAGTCTAGGTACCTGTATGAATTGGAGTTGAGTAAAATGCTCTTTTAATTGATCAACCAATTCCTTGTAAGGTAGTAGCTTATCATCCTTGGTTTGATATTCATTTAAGGCTTGTTTGATGATAAGTTGAGAATCACCGTAGACTTGTAGTTGTGGGATATTCCATTCAATGGCAATTTTGAGCCCTACAACAAGGGCCTCATACTCTGCAATGTTATTGGTACACTAAAATTGTAGCTTGAAAGATTTAGGAATATAATCACCTTGAGGTGTAACCAAGAGCATGCCCATGCCAGAGCCATGAGATGTATAGGATCCATCAAAATATAGCTTCCAAAGTGATTGTTCTTCTATCAAACAAAGGTATTTGTTTGGAAATTCCATAATGAGTGGGTGATCTGAAACTAAGGGTGCATCAGCCAAGTGATCTACAATAGCCTACCCTTTGATGGCCTTTCTATCAACATATTAAATGTCAAACTCACTGAGAAGCATAACCCATTTTGCCAAGCATCCAATGAGTACTATGTGAGAGAGCATATATTTTAATGGATCAATCTTTGATATCAGTTGCATAGTATGACTCAACATGTAATGACATAAATTCTGGGTGGAAAACACCACTACTAAGCATGCCTTCTCCATTGGCATGTAGTTGAGCTCATAGCCCACTAATGTTCAACTTATGTAATAAATAGCTCGTTCCTTTCTTGCATCATCAAGTTGTCCTAGAAGAGCACCTAATGCTGTGGGAGTAGCTATGATGTACAATATGAGTGGGCACCTTGTAACTGGAGGAACCAAAATAGGCAAATTAGCTAAGTATTGCTTGATGAGCTCAAAATTGCTTTGGCAAGCTAAGTCCTATTTGAAATTCTGATCTTTCTTAAGTGAGTGAAAGGTTGACACTTATCAGCAAGTTGAGAAATGAACCGCCGAACTGATTGGAGTTTTCCTTGCAAAGAATGAAGGTGCTTGAGTGTCTTAGGAGGAGCCATATCCATGATGGCTTTGACCTTCTTAGGGTCAATCTCAATACCATGCTATGACACAATGAAGCCTAGGAGCTTGCCTAAGGTGACACCAAAGACACATTTCTTTGGATTCATTTCTTTGGATTCAGCATGAGATGATATTTTGCCAATCAATTAAACACTTCTTTGAGGTGAAATAATTGATCAAGAGCATTGAGAGACTTTACTAAAATATCATCCACTTAATCCTCAAGAATCTTATGGATTAGGTCATGGAAGATGACCATCATGGCACAATGATAGGTTTCCTCGGCATTCTTTAGCCCAAATGGCACCATATTGTAGCAAAATGTGCCCCAAGGTGTAGTAAATGATGTCTTATGTTGATCTTCCTCTGCTATATGAATCTGATTATATCTAAAGAAACTATCCATTAGTAACAAGAGTTCATGACCTATAGTGAGATCCACAATCATGTCTATATTTGGTAATGGAAAGTCATCCTTCAGAAAAGCTTTATTAAGATCCCTAAAATTAGTGCAGATTCTGATCTCACTAGAAGACTTGGTAATAGGTACCATGTTAGAAATCCATTCAAAATAAGCTATTGGGCAAATGATTTTGGCCTCCAAAAATTTTTCTAACTCCTCTTTAACCAATAAAGCAACTTTGGGGTGCATCTTACGGAGATTTTGCTTAATGGGCCCAGCCCCTAGATCCACTGCCAGATGGTGTATGACTAGTTTGGGGTCCAACCCCAACATGTCCTAATATGACCATGCAAAGAAACCCACATTTTTGTAGAAAACCTCAATAAGAAGATCTTCTTGTTCAAGTGGTAGAGAGGCTACGATGTATGTGATATGTGGGATCTTTGTCAAACTAATATTTATTGGCTGAGTTTCCTCTGTAAAAACTGAAGAGATAGGATGCATATGCTCTTGCAGGGGAAGGATGAAATATCCATCTTTAGGCACCTCAGAGAGGTTTTCACCATCAGATACATCCTTTATTTTTATTTCAATTTTTGAGTTATCCAATGATGCTCCAGAGGAGTTTTCACTAGAGGACATTTTTCCTTTGATTTTTTCCTTTTTCATTTCTTTTTTTATTTTTCTTTTGTGATTGGAGATTTCCTCCTCCCCGAAGTAAACTACAGGATCCAACTTGTAGACATATGCCAATGGTGGTGGCAGCCATTTATGTGGCATTTTTTCCCCCATGAATTTAAGGAGTGCATGCTCAGGAGAGAAGTTGTCAACATGAACGACACTTGGTTGGTCCCAATCTATGAGTTTGGGGTGAGCGAGGGGGGGGGTCTATGAGATTCAAGGATAATTGGTAGAGCACAGAGGCTCCAAGGATTATTTCATCAAGGAAAATATCACCATAAGCTTTCTTTTCAACTTCCTTAGGGATGTCTTCAACCTAAATGAGAGTGTTTTGGATGTTCATAAAGGCATGGCCTTCCATTGTAGTGCCCCCAGTTGCGGGGAGTCCATAGCCCAAGCCTTTGGTTTTCTACCCTTGGTGTGCTTCTATAGGTTGACTCATACCTGATTCCTTGTGTCCTAAACCACCTCCTTGATAATCCCATTGCTCTATGGCCAAGCAATGTAACCAGAGATATTTTTGTTTAAAGTGATCAAGAAGTACTTCACTTTTAGGAGGGGGCTCTTTGTATAGCCATGTTTTAATGTCTAGTGCATTCTCCTCTCCATCAAGAGTACCCTTAGTAATCAATGTGGTAGGGCCCATTTGTTGGAGTCGAGAGGTGGTTTTTGGTCTAGGCCCTTGATATGTCAAGCATCCTTGAGTATGGGGATCAAGTGGTAGAGCACTGACAACAAAAGCATCTATAAGACTATACTCACCACAACCTTGGTAGTTGATCTTTACTGTGGAAAGAGTGGAGGCTAAAATGGTGTCTAGATCATGGCAAGTTCCAGAGGAACTGGCCATGGTGTGGCCAACTTCGATCCTAGGAAAATGATTGCTATATGAAGCTTCAACCACATTTCAATAAGCAAAGGGTTCAAGATCTGCATGGATGGTTATCTCAGTGCCATTATGCGAAAATTTGATACACTAATGATATGTTGATGGAATAGCCTTCATGGTATGATTCCATGAGCGACTAATGAGGATGTTGTATAGAAGGTTAAGATCAAATACATGGCAAAGTGTTTCTTGAGTGGCTAGGCTGACTCTTATAGGGAGCAAGATGGTTACTTTAGTGATGTGCTCCAAATTTTCATATGCCTTGATGGTGATTAATTCATTAATGATATTTGCCTTAGTTTATCCTGCCTATTTGATGAACTTTAAAGTACATAGATTTAAAGTCAATCCATTATCTATCATGACCCGTTTAACAGAAAAGTTAGAAACCATGATGGCTATGCAAAGCAGAAGGATATGATTTGGTTCAACTACTAGGATATCAATAGATTTGAAGGATAAGGCACATGATGCCAAAATATGGCCAACCAAGTTGCGAAACTCGGTGGCATTTATGTTGGAGGACATGCGTGACTCATGTAGAGTATTGTTGAGGATCTCTTGATAAAGTGAGCTTGTTCGTAAGAGATCTAGAATGGAGATCTGGGCTGACGTGTTTCCAAGATGTTATATTGTGGCCCTAATGAGGATGATTCTGATGGAGATGCTCTAGATGGAGGTGGTCTTGATGGTGCAAAAATAGGTGGGCCAGCTATATTGAGTCAATTTCGATGAGTAACAACTGCACATTGGGTATTTGGGCCCTTAATATTAATGATGTTGATGGATGGCTCATAATTTGATATGCAACCAATAAGGCTTCCATAGTCTAAATACACTGAGGTATAGTTTTGAGACTTGTCTCGGTTATCTCCTTATTTGCCTTGAGTATTGTTTGATTTGTTGAAAAGAGGGTTTGCAGGTGCTTTTCCTAGGTTTGTGTTATGAGGAGGGAAAGCATTTTGATACATCATTAATCCTACATTAGGTGAAGTTTGTGCCCCCATTGTAATTTTCTTCTGATCAATTAGATCTTGAACATAGTCCTTGAGTTGCATGCATTTGAGGGTGGTATGTCCTTTGACATGATGGAATTTTCAAAACTCATTATCTTTATACATGGATGCCCTAGATTGGTTGGGTTCCAAGGGTTGTGTTGGTGGATGTCGAATAAGATTATCCTTAGCTAGTTTTTCAAAGATTGCATCAAGAGATTCCCCCAATGGGGTATATACATGAGGTTGTCTTTGAACACAAGGTTTAGTACCTGTCGAAAGTGTGATAGCATTGGTTTGATTATTATGAGAAGGTATTTGTTGATTGTTCTATATGGGTGGTGGGTGATACATAGGGGGTTGTTGTGGATAGGTTTGTTGATGACAAAACATGGCAAGAACATTGGTAGTTGCCCCAATGATATGAACTTGTCAGGTGTCAGTGGCACCATCTGTCACCATGTTTTTGTTTTTGTTCTAGTATCAGGTTTTTTCATTGTTTGGTCCTCGATCCTAGGTTTTTTCATTGTTTGGTCCTCAGTCCAGGGTGGTTTCCTTGTAAAGTCTAATAACACCATCCTTAATGAGGCCTTGTTCAAGTCTCATCCTCTTTTCTTTAATTTCTTTGTACGTCTGTAAATAGTTCATAACCATATGATGGGCAAGACTAGGATGTGCATTGTTTATGAACATTTTGACAAGATGACACTTAGGGATTGTATAAGAAATCCTAGTTGTGAGTATTTGCCAATGTTGCAAGTATTCTACAAGGCTTTCTCCCCCTTTTTTCTTAGTATGAACTAGGTCCAAGATAGATAATTTAGTTTCAACAAGATGGGTGTATTGAGCCACAAAAGCTTTAGAAAGATCAACAAAAGTTTTAATAGTGCCTTGAGGGATATGAGAGAACCATTCTAAGGCTAGGCCTCCTAAATTTTTGGGAAAGAGCCGCATGAGGAACACATCATTATAGGTTACCTCCTAATAATGCATATAGAATTCCTTAACATGTGTGACTGGATCACTTTTCTCCCTAAATTTGTCAAACTTGGGGATCTCAAAATGTTTAGGAAATGGTGTCATCATGATGGTTTTATCAAACGGGTATGGGTAGTCATTCTCAAACTTGAAAGTTTTGGAGTCTATCCCATCTTTGAGGGGTTTGAGAGCATTTTTCATCTCTTCCCATTTAGAGTTTATAGGTGAGGGAGAAAGTGCCCCCAACATAGGATACATGCCAAGATCTAAAGGTTGATATGGAAAACCCTGGTTGCCATATGGCATCTATGGAAAAATAGGTTGAACAGTTAGTGGGATGGATGTTATGGGTTGTTGGAATGTGTTTTGGGTATACTGTTGCATCTGCTGAGAAGTTTTTTGGTGGGGAAGATAAGTATGAGGCTACTGCCCTATGAGATATCTTTGTGTGGGTGCTTGAGCATATTGCTGGTGTGAAGACTGTGGTTGAAAGGGTGTTAAAATGAGTAATGCCTATGCCATGCTTTGGGAATACATACCATGTCCAATATATGTGGGTTGCACTCCTGCTTGAGAGTATGACTGATTATGAACATGTGCAAGGTAATTAATCTATGGTAGATTATTCATCATAGGGAACTAAAATGGTGGGGTGGTTTGGCTATTTACCAAAGGTAGCATGGAGAAATAGTTGGTAAGGGGTGGTAGTGAATAACAATGTGAAGTGGTGGATGAAAGTGTCTAAGGGGCAGACATGGCTATAGTGCTAGGGAAAAGACTAGTGATAGCTCCTTGTGCTATAGCAACATTCCAAGGTCCCAAAGGAAATGAGGCTGAAGAGCTTTGGCTAGCCACAAAGGGGTTGATAGTGATGTTGGGTGGAATGGAAGATGAGGTATTTGACCCTAGTGGTAGCATTTGAGTAGTAAATAGACTAGGCATGCTATGAGGTGGAAGTGAAAAGGTAGTGTTGATGGATGTAAACAGAGGATTTTGTGGAGTAGGAAAATGAGTGGTTGAAGTAGAGTGAGATGATACACATGAGGTTGGTTGGGATGTAGTATGTACTAAGGGTTGAGTGAGGATGGGATGGGTGTTTTGTGGAATGGGAGCAGGCACCTAGGTTGAGGGTATATTCAGGTCTGTAGATTATTTGACGTGGTTGATATCCTTTGATGAGTGAAGAGAAAGGATTGGTAAGGACAAATGACTCTACAACTGGTGGTTGCCACCCAAACAGAGGGTGTGTAGGATCTGAAATGTCAATAGGTGGTGGATGTCCAAATTCAAAGGAACCAACACTATCCCTTAAGAAATTTTCCATGATGCTTTCCTTGTTTCGGTATATGATGGCATTAACAATGGTGGCATGACCAAGTTGGTTCATGAAAGCATCAATGTCTATGGAGTAACCTGTTTCTTTGGGGATTTGTGGTGGTGGATGTGTTGGCATCATGAAAACTACAGGGTATGGCTGAGCTCGAGATGTGTTATTACTATGACTAGGATCCATGTATTTTTTCTTGTGTTCTTACCAAAATGAGTGGTGGATGGCATGAAAGGATGACTTTCCTAATGATGTAAATGCAAAGAGGGATGATGCAGAGTGTATATGATACTTTTAGTAATCTAGATGATGTGGTACTATGTGGAGAAGATTGTGTTTCCCTTAAGTGTGAACTTGAATATGTGGTAGTGATATCAAACCCTAAGGTAGCCTTGTGACCATTAGGAAGACAAAAGGGATCAAGTGTGTAACCCAAACTTTTGCTTAAGGTGATGTGGGACACAAGCAACAGTTTATCCAAAACAATGCTTAGTTTAAGGACAACTATTATGGTGAGAGGGATGGAGATTTCTTTAGGGAGACAATTCTTAATGAGGTGATATGAAAAAAAGTTTCTAATTATGGAGCAACTAATGGAGGATTCTAGGGTTGAATGATGCTTGATTTGGAGGATTTCTAAAAACCTAAGGTTTGATGACAAAAAGTGGAGGAGATGATTATACCAAATGTTTAGATGGGATGAAGAATTAACAGAGAGACTAAACCTACAAGGAGACAAGTGCATACGTGTAGGTGGAAAAAGATGGACCTAATCAAAGTAGTTAACACAAGATTTATTAATAAGGCTATGGTTGACAGCTTGTTGGAGAGTTAAGTTCTGAATCTTGTAATCCCACTCAGTTTGTAATGCAACATCTGCTCCATCTTTCTTAATTTGGTCTAGCTTGGGAATCTTTCATTTGGTGGGGTATTTTCTAGGTAATAAGTGTAGGTAAAAGGTAAACTAAAAGTACGATGTTGCGAGTGGGCTTGCTAACAATCATTTCTTATATATGAAGGTGAGGTCTCTCAAACATAAAATTTGTGATATTTTTGGTCAAGTAGGGTAAATGGCAAAGTATTTTGAAAAAGAGCAATACTTTGGGCTAAAGAAGGATTTATAACTTTAGGTTTTTCTTAGTGATTCTTGTGTTTTTGAGGGAATAGGTAAATCATTTTGAGACAAATGGACAAATTGGACCAGCGAGACAAGCAGTTGTTGTGAATGGACTTGCTAACAACCGTTGTTTTGAGATGACAAAGGTGAAACTTTCTCTCTTTTGATATAGGGATAAATGAGCAAACAATTTCTCAAAGGACAAAGAAACTTTGAGAAATATAAATAGTTGATCTCTTTAGCAAAAGGATTTTTTTGATAGTAACCACTGAATTGTGTATGTTCAACAAATGTTTTTCATAGGTCTTGAGCACAATTTAAGACAGTTCAAACACACACTTTATCCCTAAAGTTAAAATTTGATTGTCATATGATATTCAATGGCCCACAGCTTGATGTCTCCTAGTTCTAGTGCAATATTTCCCTCTAATCGAAGAGGTGAGTCGATACAAGAGTCGATCGATAAAGGATACACATCAGAGAACCTTCAAGGCATGACAGATAGAAGTTCCCCTTATGCAAGAACAATGACCCTTGGAGATGAAACCCAGGTGGCCTTATGCCTCTACTAGGGGAGCACAATGGTGAGTAATCTTGAGGGATGTTGTTGTCGTTGCACCATGAATAACATACCATGAAAGAAAAGTGAGATACTTTAGACTAAGAGGGTTGTAAATGGGTCTGTGGAGTCTTTGCAACGATTGTTACTGGCTGTGATCCACTTAAGGGTCTATTCCAGACATGTTAAAATCATGGGAAAGTTTTCCCACCTCAAGCTACCCCCAAAAACATGTAGCTTGAACTGAAGAGATGGAGTGAGAAGGTTTACCCTTCCCCTCATTTATATACCAGCTAGACTATTTATCAGTTTGAGCTTCTCACCAAAGGGGATGTGCTTCCTAGAGGTGGATGAACTTGCTAGAAGTACTCCTAGGTTGTTGTGGATGATCTTGCTAACAAATTTCAATACATGCATCACATATTTTAATGGTCTTATTTTGCATGAAAAGAGAGAAGTCTAAGATGTGCTAAAAGGCACAATCTCAATACATGCAAGACACTTGATTCATTCTATTTGTGAAGCTTTTAGATTTTCTATCATACAACTTGAAGACACACATGATTAGCATTCAAATGTTCATTCCAACTTGACAACATCGCCAACAAAAGTAAAATCAAGTCAACAAAAGTAAATCACGTGCATGAAAGCTTTTAAAAATGAGGGAGTAAGAACATTTTCAGTTTAGAGCATTCAAGATTGAATGAAGTTCATTTTAAGCACCAAAGTTGAAGTGTGTTGATTTGAAATGTTCTTTAATATCCAAAACCAAATGTTCATCGCATTTATTCTTTTTAACCTTTAGCATCCAAGATTGTGTTGATCATGCATTCCAATGAAAATGTTATATTTTAATCCATGGCATTCAAGATTTGATTTTAGCAACATGCATTCAAAGACAAGTGTTTAAATAGTCAAGTTCATTTTCCAAGAGCTTTAAACCATGTAAGGAGAACCTGCAAGAAACATGGTTAGTGGTTTCATAGAAGTCTTCAACCGACAATGCATGAGTTAGCAAATATCCCTGCAAAAATCACCAAAGTTCAGTAATTGACAATAAAAATAAGTATCTAAAATGCTGCAAAATATGATAAAAACCAATACCATCATGACGGGCTTGGAACCAACTTTTTGACAATATTTCATTTTTTGAAAACGAAGTCTATATGCTCAAGTTATGAGCAAAATACCAAATGTTGCTTCTCAAGGCTTAAAAAGGCATGTAGAAATGATGTCATGCTGACATCATCAAAGTGCAAGTTTAAATTTCATGTCCATATGGCTATCATAGGCATAAAAAAATTGACCTGCTAACATGGTAGATCCAATGGGCGTGGACTATGCATGATTGGATAATGACTTAATATGATGATGTTTTACTACAATGACTAGAACCAAATGAATGAGTGTAGCAGTGTTGGTGGTTTTCAAAGGCTGTAGGCTGTGACTAGGAATGGCATTGTGGTGGTTGGCAGGTCAATTTAAATGGATAGTAGATGTATGCTCACGATGTGCTCAAGCTCCAAGTGGATGAGTGATAATCAAATATGGGTGTGGATAAATGATTTGGCAATGAAGGTATGGAGGGGTTTTAGCATTATGATGGTATTTTGGTAGCTTTTAGGCTCTCAAAATAGCATTATAAGTATGGTTGAAAAGTTGATGATTTTAGTGAAGGAAGAGGCTTCTATTTATAGGCCAAGGGGTAGAGGGATGGACGGTCAAGATATAAGGATGGTAAGATGGTGAGGGAGGGTCAAGATGAACTCAAAAGGAAGCACATGGATTGTGCTTGTTTGGAGTCAATAGGGAAGTGACACATGTCACAAGATGATTGGATGTGAGAGGATAGGATAAGGGTTGGTCAAAGGAGTAATGAGGGAGGTTGAGCCATAAAGAGGGATGATTGAGCCATAAATATAGATGGTTGGGTCATAAATAAAGATGATGAGGAGGAGGATGAGATTGTTGACTTTGGCTTGGGTTAGCAAGTCTTAACCCTTACTTAAGTTGTGCACATGATTAGAAGAGGGATTAGGATTAGCTTAGGAGTTGGCTAACCTTGTTTAGGGAATGTGACAAGGTTGAGGGGGGGGATTAGGATCAAAGATAAGGATTGACATCTTCTAGAAGAGTCTAGGCTTTGGATGAGGATGAAGACTTTCTTAGAAGAGTCTAGAACTTCCTAGGATGAGGATAAATAAGGTTTTTAGGAAATAAATAAAATTTTATTTATTTCAAGGGTTTGGGTTGAGGAGATATTTATTAAAATATTTTTAATAAACATGAGTATTAATATTTAATCTTAATTAAATATTTTGAGTTGGGATTAGGGTTAGGAAATGATGGGATTATCCTTTAATCGAAATTAAAGAAGGATTATAAAATTTTGGAAGGGGTTAGTGGTCTTAAGGAAATTGGCCAAGTTTTGGGCAAAAAAAAAATTATTTTTTTATTTTGAGATTTTTGATCAATTTATTAATTAACAAATTAATAAATTTATCCACAACTTAAATTATACGTGTCTTTGTATCAACAAATTAATAAATTTATCCACAACTTAAATTATACGTGTCTTAACTTAAATTTATCTATCAACTTAAATTAATATACGTAGTATATGTGTATCCTACGTGTCTTTGTGGTGCCTCTAGGTCTAGATGTCTATCTATGTTGGAACCCTTGAGTTAGTAAACTTTTAGGATTTCCCAGACTTAGAGAGTACTTGTGTTTTGTGTTTTGATACCTTGTTTGGGACTTGAGACTATCTCCTTAGCACGGTGGGAGTGGACCATTTAGGTTCCACGCGGTTGGGTGGTAGTGCTTTTACTCTTACCATTGAGATCCGTTCCGTGGTCACCATGGTTGGAGTTTTTCGTGATTGGCATTTACCTTCACTATGTTCTTGGATTATTATGATGGATGGTTAGATTTTATGATAGATGTTTTATCATTATGGATGTATGGATGTATCATGTATGGTGAATAGTTTCATATATTTTTACTGTACTTTGTATCATGGATTTGAGGATGTTGTATCTTTATCTTTACATATGTATATTCTTTTAAGCCTTTCATACCCTGTGACTTGTACAGTGGATGATTGAGCATTCCGAATTAATTTGCGAAGAGGCATTCAGATCAAATGTATATTATGGACATGGGACTTTCTGATTATTATTTCATATGTATGTGGTAAAATTTTATTCATTTATCAAAAACAAAGTCATTGATTAGACTTGAGAAAATTATGAATGAATATTTTCCATAAAAGATCATTTTCACTAGCTGGATTTGATTCCCTGCTCAATGATTTTATGAATCTATTTTCATAAAACAATGGTCTTAGAAACATCTGCCATCTGAAAGATCCACCAAACCTATTTCCCATGAAACTTTGCTACGAAGAAATAGAATAGACCATAAGCAAGTCCAAAAAATTTTAATGCCAAAATATGCTAAGAACACATGTAAGTACTATTCAATGCAAGAATAAATAGAAAGCTGAACCTTTATTCACTTTATTTTTACCAAGTAAACCTAGAAATTTTTGACGGCAGCAATGTATTTAAGACTAAACCAGGTCAATAGATTGCATATGATAGTCAAATCAAGTTTTTTCATATGAGCAATGTATTTTTGATCAATTTATTAATTAAAAAAATTAATAAATAAAGGGATAATGTTTAAATAAGATTTTAACATTTTTGGTAGGAATTCCTTAATTAAATATTTTTAATTAAGATAAAGGGATTTAATGGCATAAAAATAAATAAATTAATTAATGAATGATGATGTCATTAGGGAATTTTTTCAGAAAATAAAAATACTTTATTTTCTAAAGGATTCTTAGGTGTCTACAACTATCACAAGTACAAAAAGCAAGGTCATCAAGCATAAGACTACAAGACTAGAACTATAAGGACACCAAGATTTGAAGGTCACTACTAAAATTGCAAGAAGTATGGACATAGAGCCTTTGAGTGGAGATCAAAGCCTATGTGGTCATCAAACCAACCAGCAAAGACCAAAAGTCATGGACATCACTACAATTGGGATTGCAATATTAGGCAGAGCTATCACTAATATCAGGAATATGGACACATTCCTGAGAATTGCATAAGAACACATTTTAGTGGCAACTACAATAGGTGGTTAAGTCAAACCACTTCCTTCAATTGTCTAAAGACAAGACACATCAGGAAGTATTTTCCAACTAAGTCAAAGGCACCCAACTCTAAGTTCAACAAAGGGAAAGAAAATTTTGATGTTGAACACATTAGAGGAGAGATGAATAGGACATGGAAGAGAAGAGATGAGGCAACAAATCCAATCGAGGGATCACTTCACCCAAAAGATCAAGTGGTCACACTTCATCTAACTAAGTAGAAGAAGGTGTGTGGGACTGATATTCAATGTTATATCATACACAAGTTCCCATATTAAATTGGTGCTACAAAGTATAGCTCAGCATGAATGAAGATGTAAAGTTAAAGTTTTTACAATGTTGTCAAGTAAGGAAAGTTGCCTTTGGATGCCGAGTAAATTGCATTCATATGCCAAGTTGTTTTCCAAAAATAGTAGAAGTTGAGTTAGTAGTGGAAGCTGAGTGAAGGGAAATTTATATTGAAGCCAAGTAAATGGAACTCCAGTATATGTCGAGTATTTGGAAATCAATGGGAGCCGAGTAATGCAAAATTGCTTTAGAAGCTAAGTGGACAGTTGTAAATGCACTAAGTGTTAAATGCTATGAAACAAGGGCATATGGTCACATTTTAAATCATTTTCACCATCACGATCAAAGAGAAAAGAATGAGAAGAGTGTAGAACAACTTCAAAGTAGGGATTCAAGCATTTGAGTAGATTTCAACACAGATTCAGCACAAGTTCATCAAATTCAAGGTATTTAAGGTATCAAGCTATGCAGTTTCAAATTTTCATTGTGTTGAAATGCTAGATTGTGGAAATGGCCTGAAGTTCTAGGAAAACCCATGAGAAAGAATTTTTTGAGCTCCAGTTAGTATCCAATAAGGTCAAACAACTTGATTTTTGACCTATCCCAAAAGTTGTGTATAGAAATGACCCTATTGGAGCCCTATCTGTAATTCCTCCTAAGGTAGTAATGGTGCAAGATGTTAGGAGATGTTATAACCGCAAGACAGGACATGTAGGAGATATGGAGATAAGGGAGGCATATGATAGATTATGTGAAAATGGGGTCTTAAAGGAGGAATATCAAATTGTTGAGAAGAAGGGCTTAACTCGTGCCCTAGATTTCCCCACAATATTCAAGACTGAATAGATTATAATTGTGTTCAGTAGAATACATGATAGTAGCCTATGGTTGGAGGATGGACCAATGAAAATTTCAAAAAGAATCATTCATACGGTAATAGGGCATTCAACCCTAGAACGGCCCAAAACCCTTAGAAGTGACTCAAAAGAAGCAATTGAGAAGAATACAAGACCAAGTGGAACAAGAGAGGCATGAAAATTGATACAATTAGAGATCCTCTTGTTGATTTTGTTCTTAGGATTATATCACACAAATTTTATTAGTCTAGTAGACCCAACAGTGTACCCTGTATTGCAGTGGATGTAGGATATAAGATTGTAAAAAATAATCATACATATGATCTTGCAGTTACAACTACAGCAGATTAGGGAGAATCTTGGAGCCATAAGGAGATCCAAAAGTGCACAATGCAAATTTGGACCAATTTTGATTTGCCTTTTCTTTTATGTATAGAATGAGTTCCCTTTTTTTGGTAAGGTTGGCTGAAAAACTAATAGGTTAGTGGCGGTCCAAGTAAATGAGTACATTGAACAAATGGGAGCCAATTTTGAGACTATTATGACCAGTTATTTTGAGGATTTTAAGAAATCAATGAAGCAAAGATCAAGGATACCGGTATCTCTAGTTGAGTAGAACATTAATGATATTTGTTTTCTTGTTGACATTGATTACACCTATATACAAGAAAACATACCAAGAGTTAGATGGATTAGGCCTCTTGGGTATGAGATTAATATAGATGAGGCATCTACAGCCATAACGAAATTACTAGTAGAGGAGATTGACAAGACTAAAAAGCCCTTTGGAACATTTGACATTGTCAAATCTAAAGTGGAGATAGAATTGAAGACAACCTCCACCATTAAGAAGAAGGATAGACTAGTGAAGAAGTTAAAAGCCAGATTTGGAGAAGGGGCAGTAGAGGTAGAAGAGGAAGAAGATGAAGAAGAAGAATAGGGGTAAGGGTCACTTGCACTAACCCAAAACATGGGTGAGGATGCAAAGGAAGTAAAGGATGTCGAGGAGAAAGAGGAAGAGGAAGCTCCTAAGGCTAAGGAAAAGAAAAGAAAATCCCAAAAATAGCCTGCTGCTCAACCAAAAGGCAAAAAGAAAGCAACCAAGTTGAGCCTTGCCAAGCCTACAACAAGAGCTAACACAAGAGCTACAACTAAGGTAGAAAAGGAGAAGGAGAAGAAAAAGGCCACAGAATAGGGAGGTCCCACACAAAAGAAGCTAAGGAGAAAATATGTGGCACCTTCAAAATTAGATGAGGAGAGAACATAATCTGATGAAAAGAGTCAATTTAGAGTGGTAAGCCACACTCCTAAATCTAATTTGGGAAATACATGTGATAACATAATGGATAATGCATATTTATCTAGTTTAAAAGACCTAGATTTCAAAAAATTGAGTAGGGATGAGCAAAACATGGTAGAAGAATCTATCTATACCATGATGGCAAAGTTCAAGAATACTCCTCTTGAACTAGATAACACAATGCCGAAGGAGCTATACTCATTGTTGAGAATAAATGATACTATCACCTGAACATGGAGAAGGAAATAAGAGAGTCAACTTTGGCTCGTGTCATCCTAGAACTCTCTAAAGGAAAAATAACTAAAGAAAACAAGAAACATGGGAGAAAATTTGCACCCAAATATAGAGCCTTCAGCATATTGCAAAATAATATTGGAGATGTTGTGCAGAAGTCCACTCTCATGTGGAAAGTTAGCTATAGCCTCCAAATAGTCAAGGAAGGACAAGAAGATACCTTTGAAGGGATAAATGATGATGATGATGAAGAGGATAAAAATGGCAAGGAAGAATAGGGAGAGAAAGAAAAAGAAGAGGTTACTGTGAAGAAGGATGCACAAAAGGATGACAGGGAAATAGTTGATTAGCAACAACCAGATCAAAGTGTTCAAGATACACAATTTCCACCTCCTAGCCCTCCACATGAAACACCCACACCTACAGATTCAATAATTGTACAAGATTTTCTTGACACCTCTGGTCAGAACATTAACCCAATAACTATAGAGGATCTCAAGAAGATCCTTCACTAGACCTCACTACAATCAATGTTATGTTCAAATCTAGTATTGGTGAATATCAAAGAACTCTAAAAGGCAGTAGCTGAAATAAAAAAGGAGAAGGTGAATCCACAAGAACCACCTTCTCATACTCAAATAGCTACAAGTGAACAACCACAAGAGAAAGCAACACAAAACACATTTGCTAGGGGTGATTCCATAATGTTAGATTCTTCAACTATCGAGTAGCAAGGAAAGGAGGAAATAGGACAAAATGATATCTCTGTCATTAAAACAAAAATTCAAGGTGCACCCCCTCAGATCACAATTATTAACCAAGGAAAATATGAAGAGGACAAGGAGGAGAGCCCTAAGGAGAAGGAACAAGAGGAAATTCAAACGTTGATCAACTTTCCTACTATAAGGACTCCCATAAGAACTACACAACAGCCAAGCACTGAGGCAATACCACTACAAATATCAACACTAGGCTCGAGATCTACCATGGTAGCAAGGGTACTTCACTATGGAGACTCTACACTTGATGAGGAGAGAGTCATTCCAAGGTATGAATTTTAAACAATGAACATTGATAAGATCAATGAAGTGCAAGAGGCACTTGAGAAGAAGAAGCAACAAGAGATACTCAAGAATGAGTTTAAGTAGAAGCAACCATTGATAGAAATAAAGGACATATTTCTAGATGCATTCAGCTTATAGGTACCTGATGAGACAAAGCCCATAATGGAGCAATTATCCCATATAGTGGACCGAGTATAGAGTGAAAACCTAGACACAAATGCCAAATTACTTGACTAGTCTAAAAGGAAATTCCAAATGAAAGTAAATGAGAAAATATTTGGTGAGATAACACTTTCACAAATTGAGCTGGCTAAAAAGATGGAAAAGGTAAAAGTAGTACTTGAGAACATTTTCTTACTATACTCCAAACTGTGTGATTCCTCATTCTTCACACAAGAGACCAGCCAAACAATATTGAGCTTGGAGAGGAACCTCAAAGTATCCAGCATGCAGCTACCAAAGAATCCAACTCAAAGTGAGAAGCATTTTTCTACTTCACTTCACACAAAAGGGAATTAGCTATGCTTACAATAGACTAATGTCAAGGTCAAGTTGATACAGATTCAATCGGCAATAACCCACCCTCCTCCCCCCCCCCCAACCATATGGAAGTATTACACAAGGATCTGGCCTACACTGAAAAATGTTTTGAAGAAAGAACCCAATATTTCTACACTTGAAGGCCTCATACACCTTGCAGTAGAGACAACCATCCAACCAAAAGCATTGGAGATTGTAATAGACAATTGGGATGTTGCTTTCAAGATAATAATGGAGGTAAATAGAACTTTTTTGGCCAAGTATTCAGTTACTCCATAAGAACCCTTTGACATACATGTCAAAAAGGGAGAGATAATACTTTTTTTTTTGGGAGAATAAACCTAAGGGGGGGATAATAAATTAGGAGATAGGGGGAGATACCCTAAGAGACCCAAAGGGGGAGATACCCAAAAAGGGGAGACATAATAAATTTAGGAGATAGTAAAAATTTTGAATTTTTGAGCCAAAAGGATACAAAAACTGCAAGGGAGATGTGTAAAAGGGGGAGTTAGTGCAGAACAAGCAAAAACAAAGTAGATAGAATAGGGTAGATAAGGTAGAATGACAAGGTAGAGATAAAGAGTATCAACATGAGACAAATCTAGCATGTCAAGTTTTGGTTACAGTAAGGCACATCAGCTTAGGGGGAGTTACATATTTTGAAGGTATAAGTTCTTTACAAAATTTTGAATAGTTTTGAAATTTTGAACTTATGCCGAACAGATGTGTATTATACTCATAGAGATTAGATCAATAATGCATAGTTAAGTGTTTTTGACACTCATGTCAAAGAAGGAGATTGTTGGTCTCAGATTGGTTTTGACAATTGAGTGTCAACACACTTAGAAAATTCTCTAAGTTGATGCCGATTATAATAAAGGTGTTGAGCTAAAGTATGTGTCGAGCTAGGAAATTGCCGAGCTATTCAAATGCTAAGGAGATAGATAGTACTAAGCAAGTATCAAGTGTCGAGTGAACTATATGTGTCGAGTCGCAATTGATGCCAAGTCAGTATAGATGTTGAGTAAAGTATAAGTGTAGAGCAAGATAAAAATACTATATATGCCAAGCACTAGTAAATAGGATGTGTCGAGCATCAGCAAACAGTAAGTGTTGAGTGACATTGTTTTAACATATGAGTTTGTGCCTTCACGAGCTCGATTGTAGATCTTGTTGCATGCCAGCTAAGAGACAGATTTTAAGCTCTAGAAGATAAGGTCAAATATTTTGAATTCCCTATCTATTTTGCATGAAACCAATGAAATAATTCAAATTCTAAAGAGGAAAAATGAATGAATCTTAGCTGTAGATTCATTAAAAGCCCTAAGTCATGAAATATTTTTGAGAAGGTTAAACCCTCTTAATTCATGTTATTGAAGGAGTTGAATCCAGAAGAGAGAAGAGTAAAATTAAATGAAGAGCAGAAGGGTGACTTAGTGAAATAGAGCATTGACAGATTAGTTAGAGAAGAATAAAGCATCAACATGTTAGAGAGAGACATATTAGATCAGAGAAGGATCTATTTGAATTGGATAAAGCATCAATCTAAAATCAATAACAGAAGGTTGTAAGTTATTAGGTCAAACATTCTACTATACTTTCTAACCATTGTATTAGGAGAATGAAAATCCTGTGCTAATAGGTTGGTTTAATAGCCATATTGTAAATCCTTTAATAGTGTGACATTCCAAGTGAAATTTTGTAAAATCCTTTTGATAGGTGCACATTTAATAGTGTGTTGAGCCTTTAATAGGGCATGCCTCTCATAAGGTAGACCATTGATTGTGGTCAAATTTTTGTAACACTAATCAGTTACATATTACTATAGTGATAAGTTGTGGGTGTCATCCCCACCCCAGTTTTACCTTTTCATTTTGGAGGTTTCTGGGTAACCAAAATCTTGTGTTATGTGTTTTCATGCATGTCTTTACTTTCATGTTTATTTGATATGTTTACATGCATGTGATTGATTTCAGCTAAAAGTTTTAGAGGTTTAAAATTGGTTACTTCTGATTCACACCCCCACCCCCCACCCCCCCCCCCCCCCCCTCCCACCCCCCCCAAAGAAAATCTTCCCACTTGTAAATTCCAACATTGATCATGTATATAGATTAAGATAAATGACAAAAGATATGAATCTAGTGGAGTGGAAAGACAAACCCATGCACTGTTGAAAAAATGATGTTAGGAAATATGGTCTTCTCTTTCGAACAGTGTTTATTATTTCTTTTAGAATGTGGAAAGGCATTATTTTCATAAGAAATGTTATATTTTCTTATGGAAGCTTAAGGTGTAATTTTTATCCAAGTTTATTTTTCAACCACTCAAAACCTATTTGGTTGTGTGTTCAAATTTTGAGCATTGAAAACCTTCTTTCATCAGGGATTTAAACATCTTGAACAACATTACATAACTTTATAAAAATTTCATAACTTTTCACAAAATAAGGCTCATTTTTAATTAAAATTATTTTTAAAAATAATATTACTTAGTTATTAAAATTTAAAATGAATGATGTATTTTGTTGAATAAATAGACCTTAATGGTTTTAACATTTGACCATACAATGAACATGAGAACAATTGGCTCTAACTAAAAACATTAATTGTAAAAGGATGTAGGAGGAACCCATAGAATGCATAATTATCAGTGTTTTATCCAAAGGGTCATAGACTCATAGGGAAACCAATAAAAGAGACACCTTATATACTAATCAAAGAAACTCAAGGAAGTCCAAAAATGGAGATGACAAAAAAGAAACTTCTACCTAATATATTTTCATGGTAGGTGACCTCTTACTTTAGGTAGCTCTAATATAACTATGCAAACCCATTGAATTGTTAAGGAAAAATAAATTCCATGGTGAGCTTTTAGATTCAAAATGCAAGAAAGCATTATACTATTCTTCTTGATGTAGGGAACTCCTTGTTCATACCACAATACAATTGCCACAAAATTCACTGATGAAGATACCTTAATGAGCTTTCAAACAACAACAAATTACCACACTTCTATAAACCAACAACCTATCTTAGACATACATTGAAATACATAAATGCTTCAAACAATTGTAAAAAAATCTTCAAACTCCAATGAAATATATATCAACAAAGAAAGTTGAAATAGTATTGATACAACAACCACATGGGCTGATAAAATCATCACAAACTGATGTAAAACTGATCCATCACAACAACCTCACATAAGATTTAAATTTGAAATAGAACTAGAAAATTGCCTACATTTATTAGTCTGTAGGCTTCATGAAACTCTTGCTTCAACTAGGATTTATGGCTTCTGTTATCTTTGCATTCTCTTCCTTTAGTGATCTTAATTCAATGGTGAATTTAGTTGCAATAAATAAATATCTCAAAATCTTGGAGAGTTGCAAGTTGATCCACTCCTTTCCCAGATGTGACATATAGAAAGATTAGTTAATGAATGAAAATGAGTACATCCTGCTATGCCTCAGGTCAATGCAAAGTAATAAATTGAATGTTCATGTGAGAATACATCATTCAAAAGTTATGATGTTAAAACCTTAGAGACACAATGGAGGCATAAGATAAAATGATGATTGTGTGATTTGTTTAACAAAAAATCCTAATCTTGACTAAATACCCATGGCCACATAGGTTCATCAGATTGCCTCAAGAGGGAATTATGAGCACTGATAGAGCATTATATATAGCAAGTTCAGAGTATTGAGCATTGTTCCACAACCCAAGCTCCATTTCAACTTGTGACATTTAAAAACTAGTAAAAACACACACACAAAGAAAATGCTTTCATATTGCCATCTTCACACAATTACCAAATGGGGATTATTTAACTAGCAAAGAGAGGGAATGTGAGTGTTTATTGTCTTAATAATTTTAAGATTACATACACTATTCACAACTCAAGAAAATAGGCATTTGTGTGTGTGTGTGTGTGAAATATTTCAATAGAATCTACCAAGGAATCTATGAAAACTATTGCTCTAAATATTCCCATATAACTATTAAAAAATTCCTAATTTTAAGAATAATAATGCATATACACATCAAACTAACCACTTAAAGTGTTTCAAATAATTTATAGATATTTTAAGATGCATATGATGTTTTTCTTTCATTGATATAAGAAGGATTAGTTGAGTCTTTAAAAATCTTTCAAAACATTTGTAATATGTTAACAATAAAACATTATTTAGAGTACAATTATTCTTCAAATTTTTTGGGCTACGCCTTTAACATTTTTGACAACTCATCTTTTCCTTTGGGCTTTAGATCACTTTAAAAATCATTTGAAATGTTTAGTGAAGACCATATACACTTACTAATTCTTTGAGGAAAGTTGTGAAAGTTCATTACTACCACCCATCATTAGCACTAACAATTTTTGAGTGTTTCAACAAGTTTTGGAACATGTCAATGGGAAATTTAGGACTTTTTTTTTTTGCAACTGCATCTTTCTCTCCAATTTCCTATATGTATCAAGAATTCACATCTTAATGACCCTCATTTATATGATGTATGTATGTATGTATGTATACAAAACTAACAAGTTGTATTACATAAGCCATGTGCTAAAACTATTTGCTACCTAACCCATTGATCCCACATCTAATATTGGAATTTCAATTCTTTTCCCCAATATTAAATAATTACATGAAATATTATCACAATGTTACAATACAACTCATCAAGTATATCCAATGGGAATATTTACATGTTGCACATCCATCTAGATGCTCCTAGGTGCAATATTACATAATAAAAAATAATAAAATATAACAATATTATGCATTGTGTGTAACACCCATTATCTCAACATTCTCCCACTTCTTGTATATATTGCATAGGGTCAATATGTAGACACATAAATGAACAAGGGAACAATCCCTCCTAGCACATCCACCATCATAGATCAAAGTACATGAAATGCTCCATCCTGGTACCCACAAAAAAATTATAGTATCCAACATCTCAAACATGAATGATCTCACCTCCTATTATGCCACTGCAACCAAACATACATAGAAGTCATCCAAAGAGAAATCCACCCAACTTGTCACATTAGAAGATAATTAAATTCTTATATCAACTAAAAATGTCAAGCACAAAACCATGATCCAAAGGTAATCATGTGTATCTATAGTTGTCAAAATATCCATAGCTGAAATAGAACTCATAGCAAGTGCCAAACCCATCGAACTATGCATACCTCTAAAGGTATACCAAGTGAATCTCACATCATTAACATATCAAATCTATAACTTGCAATCACAAGCCTCAAGAGCAATACTTGCCACATATATACCAAGAAGCTCTCATTGCAAAAGATAATGTTAAATCTATAACCAATCCACTCAGAACATCTCCAAAAAGTGAATTAGTGTAGTCTCAATGACATCCAAAATACATAAACCAATAACTTGCAAGAACAACTCTCATAAAAAATCTCTAACACTCTCCCAAGTTCTCCACAACCAACAAAGGAAAGAGATAATGGAATAGCCATGTCATCTCTCACATTACATACATGCACACAAACTAGTGATCATAATCTCTAACCAATGTAAAAACCAATGTAAGTGACCAAAACATCTAGGAATATAACCAAGACCAAAGAGAAACCATGCAAATCATAACCTGTATCATGTCCTTTTACACACAACTCTAGATGTAAACTGTGCAAGTATGATCTCCTCCATAAAACCCCAACAAGAAGCCTCAACAACACCCAAACCATAAGATATAACAAATCATGGAAGTAAGCCTTTCCCAAGAAGATCAAACTCATAAACCATTTCTAATGCAAGGAATATGCCCAATATAAAACTATCTCCCATACTCAACCAACATAAAAACATATGCAAATGGAGATAACCAATGCTAAACCATCTCTCAAATGAACCCTCTGGAACTAACTCATATACCATAGCTTAACATCTATATCCATGAAAGACAAGCATAAATATAATACACCTGAGAGAAACAATGGGCTATACCTCTCAGGTAGAAAACCAACGAGTAGACCAAGAGTGGGGATTGAGAATTCTCATCAAGATATTCAAGTCTCCAACCAAGACTCATCTAAGAAAAATCTCCTCTAAAGTCCATATCAAATGAATGCCCCTCAAGCTCTCTTGCTGAAACCATCAACCGTCCCAAAAAATACTTCTCTAATCCAAGAGAAATCAGCATCACCACCATCTCTAAGTATTTATGAGCACCTTTAACTAATCAACCAATGCCAACTCCAAATGCAACATAGCAATATTATGAAGCATCCAACTTATGATCAATGTACTCAATACCAAGAAACAAAACCAAGATCATTTTCAAAGTACCAACCATGGTATCAAGAACATAAACATGAAAATATGATCTAACCATCTCAACCAAAGAGATAACATGCTCCATATGAACATAATATAATATGTCATAACTTTAAACACATATCAAGAGTATATCATGACATAAAAATGAAATCATCCTAACACCAAGGATAACATGTCAAATGAAATCATAAACCACACCTTTACCAAGAACCTTGTAAGTCCTCGAGATTTAATCATCTCCACACACAATGAAGAAAAACCATCTCCACATACCATGAATATAACTAAGAGCACTATGACTCCTCAAGATCTAACCATCTTTACAGACCATAAAGACAACAAGTGTACCATGCAAATGTCAAAGGTATTTCTATAGCAATAGGATCTAAGACAAACCTCCAACATCTGCAAACACTATATATATATATATATATATATATATATATATATATATATATATATATATCAATGCCAAAATATTCCCACTCAATTGTGTAACAAGGCATCATGAAGATCCTCCAAGTCTACACTCACACAACCAAAATGTTAGTACCAAGTGAAATCAAGATCTCCAAACCAATAAGATATAAACCAAATTAGGAACTAATCCTACACTATCACCTCATCACTATCACAAGCTCTTAGTAAACCATGTATCCAAGCTATCCATTACATCATGATGAAAAAATTATCCTCTAACCATGAGAATCAATTGAGGCATCAAACCATCAAAGAACTCAAAGTGTACATCATGAACTCCTTAAAATAAACCAAATAACCATGAGCTTCGAAAAAGAAGATATAACACCATAACCAATTCAAGAATCTAAACAAAGTGAACACCAAAGATGTACCTGTATATCTAATCATGTCATGCCAAAATCTATGGCACCATGATCACATCCATGAACCAAGCAGATCTGACTCTCAATATGTTCAACTTGTCAGCATAAAATACTCAACCACAATCCTCTGCCATAACTGTGCCTAGTAACAACAACTCATCCCTTCTATATGAAAAAAAAATTATCAAATCATGTGACTTAGGGCATAGACAACCCAAATCCAAGCTACTAATCTGAATATGCACCAATAATGAAAGATCAATGGGCAAAGACAACCCATAACCAAGCTATAAATACAACCTATAAGTATAAACTGCTTACAACACTACACAACTTGTGGACCCAAAAGTCATCATACATATCCAAATCCAAATACTGATAACCATATCATCATGAGACCAATCTAAAATATGAACTAAGTATACAATGACATCAAATCTTAAATCTCCAAACATACAATGTCATAAACTCACAATGTTACCATAGTCAATATATACCATAAACAATATTAATATATCACCAAATAAACCATGCCAAACCTACACCAAATCTGAACCAATGTGTAGAGCTCTCCAAGAGCTTTTTTTTACTATCAAAGTCCAAAATATGACTCTATATTCTCAAATTATGTCCTAATTTGTGCTCAAAATAAGCAACATCTGACTTTTGGGCTCTTAAAATCTAACAAAATCTCATAATCATAGAACCAAACCTACACCAAGTTGTAGTGCTCTGATACCACTTGTAAGGAAACTAGCTAAAAAGAATATAATTGTCTCCACATAACCCATAATAGATCTGAAATGAATACATCTAAATTTTAGGCTCTTAAAACTATAGCTCTAATACCACTTGACCTCACATTTAATATTGGAATTTTAATTTTTCCCCCAATATTAAATAATTACATGAAATATTATTACAATTTTACAATACAACTCATCAAGTATATCCCATGGGAATCTTTACATGTTGCACATCTATCTAGATGCTCCTAGGTGCAACATTACATAATAAAAAATAATAAAATATAATAATATTATGTAATGTATTGAACACCCATTATCTCAATAGTATGCATGTATATATACATCCATATATATGTATATATACATACATATATACATATGTATATATACATACATACACACATATATATGGAGCATGAAAAATGTGACTTCACATCTATTAGTTGAATCATGTGATGGCTCATCTTGAAAATATTGAATATTATACCAAAGTTCAAATTTTGACTAGTTTAGAATTTGGAATACATGCAAAAAAAGGAATCTCAAACCATATGACAGTTGTTCTATTAACTTTATATGGTTTCTTTTTCTTGGGGCACTTTTCTATCATCAAAGACCAAGCTTGTAAATGACAAATCTTCATACTCGTACAATTTCTTAGTTGAAGATATTCAATAGTCATGTATATCATAAGAATACTCACTCGAATGCAACCATCCAATCCATTTATTCATGATTTTGGTCTTCCCATTTGTTTGATAATTGGGGCTAGAAGTCAATTATGTCCCTACCAAACAAAATAAATCTTGTTATAAGGTGTTGATAAACATGTCCCTATCATTGCAAATGGTGTGAGGGAGATTGTGCAATCTAAACACTTCTAAAAAAATAGCAATTACAAAGAAATAAGAATATTTAGTTTTCCTATCCACCACTAGAAATATGCAATTCCTTTGCACTACTACTAGATTGTAGCACATTTTACCCTTTATTAGTCATGTCATGCCACTACAAGCATACTTAAGTTATTACATTGATCATAGACCAACAATGGACTATATACTACTCCACAAAAGTAGTCAAGAAGATTAATGTTGCATTTAAAACACTTCAAAGTAGTATGTACCTTGAACAAGTTCCTGCTACATTTGAGACATCATCTCTTCAATATTATAGACCATAAGGGGGATGCACCATTTTGAGCCATCACTACCATTGTTAGTTCTTTCTTAGGTCAATTTACAAAATCCACAACTATCCTTGTGCTCCATACTTGAAGGTGGCTGGTACAATAGTATTAGCTATAACCTTCTCTATTCACAAACAATAACAAATAATTTTCTCACTATTGAACTCAAAATTACTACTTCTATCTTCCCAAGAATGAGAATGAAATTCAAATGAATTATATATATATAATTCATTTGATTTGTTTAAATGCCACCCTTACTGAATAGATAGTAATATTTTATTATTTTCACTTATATCAAGATACTACTAATTCTTGTATGTTTATATTTAATATAATTTTATATCCTGGATATTTGCCTATGAAGAAAGTCCACACCTAACAATATGAACCCAGAAAAAAATAAGGTGATAATTGCTAGATTGTGGTCTTAGTTCAAAATAAAAGGTGGAGGAAAATGTTATTATCCTTGCAAAAAATTCAAGGGCTTAAAGAATTGAAGAATTCTAATCACAATAGCTCAGAGACATTACAGTCAATGTGATCACATTGAAGGGGGAAGGACTTTTGTCCTTTGGGTGAATGTGGATTTCAAACTGGTGGAAAATGGAGGTGTGAATATGTAAGCAAAAGGTAATGCTCCCATAAAAGAAGATGATCCTAAGGCAGAGAACATAATTGAAGATGTTGGTATTAGCACAACTAATAATGTGCCAGAGAAAAGGATTGAAGATGATGAAGACAATGACAATACCGCATCTAATGATGATGATGAAGAGAACCTTGATATGCCTATAATTAAAAAGGCTTATGAACCCCTGTACTAATGCTCCCAAACAATGCTTCTCTCTATTTTATTATTACTAGTAAACTTCAAGGTTATGAATGGTATATCCAAAGTAGCAATCTCATGTATGCTAAGGTATAGTGTCATTTTCATCTTCTATGTTAGTGTACCATTAATGATCTTAATATTAACATTTTTTTTTGATAGGTTGATAGGTAAGTGTTTGTTACCTCCATCAAACATTCTACCTCACTCTTACCGAGAATTATTGACCATTATGAAAGATATTGGAATGGAGTGTCAAACAATACATGCATGGCCCAAAGATCATATATATAATAAACATGATGAATTTGAAACAAAATGTCCTAATTTTTACACTAGTAGATATCTATTAGATCAAATAACCAAAAATATGCCTCGCAAGGATATTCAATAGATTTCCATTATTCTACATCTACAATGATTATCTAGTTACACGAGCTTGGCACAATTTATGGATTACCATGCACACAATAGAAGTCAAGATGAGATTGTGTGAATGCCTATAGATTGTTCTACATTCAAGGACATAGAAGATGAGTGACTAACATTTAAAGAACCTCATAATTGGAAGCTTTCATTGGTACCAAATGGTGTCAATCTATTTGGAGAGGTGAGATCTTCTTACTCGATCTGGCCTATTTTTGTTATTAACAATAACATTCCTCATTGGATGTCTATAATGAGGGAGCACATAATGTTGGCAATGATTGTACTAGGAATCTATCATTTAATAGTAATCTAAATTGATTTATAAGCATAGTATCAAAATGGAAATAATGAATTTTTTTAATGTTCATTCAACTAGGTAAGTACCAAATGAAATATATGAATGTATATATTGAGCCCTTGATTGATGAGTTATTGGAGTTATGGAATGGGGTCTCTATGTACAACATCTCTAGACCAATTGGTGAAAGATAATTCAATTTTGTGCAATGCTTGTATGTACTACAAGCACCTCCCAATCATATTTTTGTTTGATGCTATGCATATTGGAAATAATATAATAGAGACACTATAGAAATATTGGACGGAAGTTGTGATAGAGAAAAAATAGTCAAAATTTATAACGACAATTATGAATCCAATCATGCATTGAAGAATTTACTTGAATCAAATAGAAATGGAAACCAAATTAATATGAGTGTCATTCCTTGGTTACTAACACAACAGTTTACTAATGCCATATTTGAAGCCATAAAAAAATAAAATTTCCCATAGGATTTTTTGCAAACATAAGCAATCTCATATCAAAGAAAGTTGATTTTGAGCTAGGATAGAAAATGCAAGATTGGCATACCTTCGTCAAGGTAAGTACAATTCTTCTCTATTTACAATAAATTTGTGAAACATCATATATTTTTCATTGTCAACATAAGTGTCAAACAAGTTATATATGATATTGGGAAACACATGAGATTAGAAGTGTTATTTGTTAGATTTTTTTATAGATTTTTTAATTTTTTGGATCTTGCTCTTCTTTTTCTATTATTTATTGTATAATTTTTTGTAGGGTCTCGTTAATATGTTTTTACATGATGAATAACTTCTAGGTGGTTTTCATTTGAATAAATTGATAAAAAAGACATAAATAATTGGAAGAGAAAAAATTATCAGCTTTTGTGTGAGATGCAAAAATGTCTAGCTTCAACTTTTTTCAATGCACAAGAACATTACTTCATACATCTAGTTGAGAAGATTGAATTGTATGGACCTATACCAACTAGGTCAATATGGATGGTTGAGGGCACTTGAAATTTTTGAAGGGCTTTGTTTGAAAAAGAGTAGCTCTGAGGGTTCCATGGGTGAGGGATATATGGTATACAAGATTGAAGAATTTGAGAAAATATGCAAATCAAATCCATGAAGCCCTCGAATACCTGCATGTAGAAAACTTGTCGCGGAAAAGAAAAAGATAAGAAGAGGCAAGGCTTTGCTTTGAAAACACAAAAATTGTATATTTAGATGAAGAAAAGATAATAAATTACAAAGAGATCAATCCTTATAAAAGGAGATCAAAACCTAAAAAGGGTAACCTAATAAGTTACTAAAGGTGAAAGCTATTTAATAATTACTAACTAATTATTAATAAGAGAAAGGTAAAAAATGCATAAAGTGAAATCTTAAGAAGGGAGAAAAGGTAATTTAATAAATAAAATAAAATTATCATTTTTCTCTAACACCCCCCCCTTAAGATGAGCAACAATGCAACTACAAACAATGCAGAAAGAGCAAGGAAACTACAATGCTGAAAAAAACTTGCATCCCAACAATAACACCTAATGAGGTACCCAATCACAAAATTTTTTTTGTGAAATAGAAAAATAGAGAAAACCTAGTGAGAAAAACTCTACTCCAAAAAGAGAGAGCTGAAAAATCTAGTGAAGGACTGAGGAAGCCTCTAACTAGAGGAATGTCCCAAAAAATAGGAACAAAGAGTGATCATGAAGAACATCACTAATGCATGTAGAATCTATAAAGCTCTATCAAAAAATAACAGCTGATCTAAATAATCTCCACTGAAATAGAACCTGACTAGGTAGAGAAGACTATAATTTGCATTGAATCAGGAGGCAAACAAAGGCAAACAACTGAACTCAAAAATGTAGATGGCATAAAACACCAAACTTGAAGAGCTAAACAATTGAACCAAGGAAGGTTGCAAACAAAGTAGGAATGAAAAGAAGAGTTTCTATATGGTAGATGATCCATGTCACCAAAATGCATAGGTATCTAGCCACTACAATCGCCTAGTACATAAGACCAAATGGTGAATACATAGCACACTCTATAGTGCCTGCCCCTAGTTCACATTTCTATTATCATTGTTGAACTCTTTTAGGCTAGTTTTACGCTTATGATTAGTAGCATTACTTTGAGTTTATCAGTTATAGTTTCAAATTCAATTGATTTTTATGATGAGATTATTTGGTACTCTATATTTCATGTATGTATGATGATTATTCAGTATTTTTAGTTATTGATGATGATAAGTTAGATGGATTATAATATGTGTTTCTTATGGATACTTACCCCATACTACATGTGTATGGTATGTGTGTTTTTTTTCTTTATGTATGGCATCTCTGATGTGGTTAAGGAAGGGAGTCATAGTCACCTACTAGTCAAGATCTACACAATGCACCACTTCCTGTCATTGCCTGTTTAGCTTAGAATATTGTGTCTGTACATGCATGAATTTTATGCAGGTTATAGGTACCGGGTATTGACTTCCCTGAATTTCCAAGATGAGTGTACCCTATCGCATTATCTCAATGGTAAGAGAGAGGAGATAAATTCTTAAGTCCAAATCCTAAACCTTTAAGCCATTTGTTCTAGTTGATAATTAGGACAAGTATCTGAGTCAAGTACCCTCCGAATGCATTGAATGATGTCAATTCATGATTATAATCCTTTAGTTTGATTTAGTATATTTTTTGCTTTAATGAGTTTTTGTATGTTTTTTTTTCTTATTAGACTGCAAGAATCGGGTGTAGCATGTTCCCCCCCTATAAACTGTAGTGCACCAGGTAAACTTTTTAACGTGACTGGTAGTGTTGGTGCAACACACCCATCGGTACCATGGGGACGGCGGAGACTAGAACCCATGACCAAACCCCTGCAACAAGGAAGATTTAGCCAACCGAGTTAGGGCCCCCACCCAATGGGTTTTCATATGTTGCTTTACGAGTCTTTCATGTATTTTCTATTAGTTAAGTCTAATTAAAAGATTAAATTAATGATTTAATTTAGTTGAAAATTATTATGATATTTTAATGTTTAATTGTATTTAACTAATTGAAAAATTAATTAAATAAAAAGAATTAAATTTGGAGATAAAAGTTTAAGGGTAAATTTAGAATGTGATAATATTTATTTAATTTAATAATAATATATATATTTAGAGTTTATTTTTAAATAAATGCTAAATATTATTATTATTTGAGTTAATAAATATTTTATCAATTAAATTTCTAAAATAATTTTAAAAGTGAAGATATAATTATTTAATAAAAGATTTTAGATTTCATGATGTGTGCTTGAGTTTAAATAGGAGAAATTAAATAAATAAAAAGATATTTTAATTTCATAAAGTGTGCATGAGATTAAAGCAATTAATTAATTAAAAATAGAAGTCAAGTGAAAATTAAATAATGTTAGTTAAAAATTCATTTAACGTGCTTTAAAAAAAGATAAAGCAAAGATTAATAAAAAGTTAATATGAAGTTAAGGGTTGTGAGCAAGGAGTTCTCTCGGGTGAACGCACAATCAGTGCCTCAATTTAAGGAGAGAACTCTTTATCACAATTAGAGGGTTCATTTTTTAGGGACAGGAATATGGAGATGAATTGGGGAGCAAATTTTGGAAAGGGAAATTTTGGGAAAGATTGTTAAAAAGAAGTTCTTCGATAGAAGCGAATTCTCCTGCAAATCTTCTGGGTGTTGCAATTTTAGCATCAGAACCAAGTAGGTTCTTATGTTTTGAATCACATAGTTAATTATGCTATTTAAATAATTTTGTCTTCTTCGTGATTGTGGATTGCAAATCCAAATTTCTCTGCGATGAACTGTGAATATTTCAATGTTGTACATTACTGAAAAAACTTGACATTATCTTCTGCACACGTGGTGATCAGTAAAGTAATCAAAAATCCCCATTTTGTAGATTAAAGAAACTTGGAATTTGATTCGGGAAGGGTTTGAATTAAAAAGAAAATGTCATATTAGAAACTTGAATGGATAAAACGTATTTTCCCTATAAGATTAAAATTGTAATTATTATATATAATATAATTGGAATCATATTTATTTTGCAATTCAAATTTCAATGTAATTTATAATAAAAACACATTTTAAAATATATATATATATTAAAAGAAACATTAATAACATATATTAAAAAATTAATTAATTAAAAAAAATTATGATATTAATTGGGGCACGATTTTGTTTGAATACATTTTGGGAATTTAAAATATATATATATATATATATATATATATATATAATTAAATATGGGTGGGGTGGGGAATATCCCAAGCACCCCCCACCCCGCCCCCCTTTATGATTATCACTGCCGTAGCATACTCTACTGCAGCAGTAGCAGAGAGCTGCGACGACCACAGTAAGTGGCAGGCTGGCGGGCCTTTAAACACGCCTTTTTAAATTTGTAATTTATTTATTTTTTAAAATTGTTTTTATTAATATAATTATTATTTAATTTAAATTACATTAATTTTTAAATTATATTGAATTTATATTATTATTTATCAATAATTTTATAATTAAATAAATTATTAATAAATGTAATATAGTTCTTTTATTTATTATTAATTAATTTAATTAAAGTTGATTTAATTAAGATTAATTAATAAGGGAATTTGTTTAAGTAAGTTTAATATTATAATACTAATTTTAATGAAAGCGTAGATTACTATAATTAAAGATCAACAAGTATTATTAATAATTTAACTATTACCCTTAGATTGTTTTAGGACTTTGACTTGAAATCAATTAGGGGTAATTATGTGTTTCATTTGGATATAGGAACGGGATAATTTGTAAAGGTAAACTATTGGTTCTATTTGTTTAAAACATATGTTCAACTGGAAATGGAAACCTCGCATTAACTCAATAGTATATTATCAATCAAATTGAACTATAAGACTATTTACTTGAACACAAACACTGAAAATTGAAACCTTATTGTTTAACTCAACTATGTGTTTTCAAATCAAGCCTAATGTGAAACTATGATGTTTTCTATGTACTAGTTATGTTTGGGGTTTGGGTGGTCCTAGAGTGTTGATCAGTTTAGGATATTTACCAAAGGCTCAGAGGTTATCTGATTATGATGCTATGTTGTTTTGTTCTTGATCTTTCTAAACCCAACCATGGTGATGTGTTGATATGCTCTATGATGGATGTATTCACTGGTTGTTATTGCTTTTCAGTATTCTTGTGTGAAGCTGAGGTGTATGTATTTGAGTTACCTAACCTAACCATTTTTGAGTCATCGATCAGTTATAATTGATTTTCTTTCTTATCGCTTTGAGAGGACTGAGATGTTTGGATGGTTTGCTCTTGATGATGTTATGTTGTGACATGTTTTGACTTGACCATTTTGGAATCTTCGATCAGTATTGTGATTTATTATTGGGATACTTTTTGGTTGCTCGTTGGAGAACCAATGGATATTGTGATTTATCATTGATGCCTTCAGTTGCTGATAGAGAACTGTTGTGATCATTATGATTATTATTTGATGCTTTCCAATTGCTCGTGGAAAATTGATGTGATTATTGTGGATTATATTTATGATGTTTTCAATCGCTTGTATAGGACTGAGATGATTTTATTATGATTCTTTGATTTGAGATTTCATGAGCCTAGGGTAGGTTATCTATGTGTAGTGTCAGGAAGTGGCTTGCAATGGGGGTCGAGGCCCTAAGAGGATGCCTGGAGAAACCCATTGTAAGTTTTTTTTAATAAGTGACAACATTTAAACTAAATGGTGATTAAAATGAACCTAATAAGATAATTGTATGTTCTTTTCCATGCCTTGAGTGCTAGTACAGACTAGGATGGGGTAGAGAGAATGCTTGGTTGCGACCTTGCAAGCTGTAAGGTCAGAGGATTTCTCATTTGACTTCCATCTGGTTTCTACCTTCTTGCAGAATAGCTAATCTTCTTTTGAGGATGAGGATGATATGGAAGAGTTCTCATGAAATTTCTCTCCTAGAATGTTAGAGGTCTTTCAAACCTCCCCAAAAAATTCTATGTCTAGGACACCCATCATAGACTTGGTAATTTAGATTTTCTCTGCCTACAAGAAGTTAAGATTTTTGGTTTCATGCTTTCTGCTACATGCCGCATCATTTGGTAGGATGGCGTTATGTTTTCCTGTTAGCATAAACTTGGCTGAGGTGATGTAGCTACTCTCCTATCACCTCACCTTCATTCTGCTATTATTTCACATGGTTCTAACCCCACTCGTAGAATTATCTGGCTTTTTCTTTCCATTCACAATCATTCTTTTGGAGTCATTAATGTTTATGCCTCCAATGATGTTGTGGAAAGGTCCCAGTTGTGGGTTTGGTTAGCTAACAACTCGCCTCCTACTACTTGGGTCATGTGTGGGAACTTTAATATGGTTGAAGTGGCATCTAAAAAAGACAACATTCTTCCCCATCGGTGGACAGATGGGGAAAGAGAAGCCTGGTACTACATGCAAAATAAATTGGGCCTTTTTTATCCCAATAAAAACCATCACTAGGGTAGTGGGGTCTAGCACACTTGGTCCAACTTTCGAGTTGGCTCTGACCGCATTTTAAAACATCTCGATTGTGGTATGATCTCAGCGCAATCTTTTCTCTCTTTTTCTAAAGATCAAGATCTACCTGTCATTCCCCTAATAGATGTGACATTATCTGACCACTATCCCATCTATTTTGTCATTTCTTAGCAAATAGTTGTCCCCAAGGTGGCCAAGTCTAAGTTCTTCCTCAATGCGTCTATGCTGCTGCACATTTCCACCATCTTGCACATCCAACATGTCTAGAATTTGGAGCCACGTTTTCCATCCCAGCGGGGATGGATTCAATGGTGGAATGATGCCATTACTAGAACTACTCAAATTTTGCGCATCTATGGGTGCCAATAGGAAATTTTTAGGAAATGCTCTTATGAAGCCAACACCCTCGCTCTAAAAAAATCCTTTGAGGCTCTCACCTTCAACCACTTTGATGTGGATTTGCAAATTCACCTTGCCAAGCTTTGCCATGACAAGAAAATTTCTGACAACTATGCTGCCTGTGGAGCTCAAATCAAGGCCTATCTCCACTGGTTGGAGGTTGGCGATAAATCTTTGAAGGAGTTCTTTCAGGCTTTTCGAGCCCGTCATACCAATGTTGGGATTAAAAAGATCAAACAAGGAATGACTATTCTATCCAGTCTCCTTGACATCCTACAAGCATTCGTTCATCATTATGAGAATGTCTTTGCTTCATAGGAAAATTTGGTTACTCAAAAGGAAGCTCTTAGAAAGTGTATCTCTGTTACTCCAAACTGCCTTGCAGTTGAGCAACATCAATATGAGAGGATACTAGTGGCCACAGGAACATAGGGGACCCGAGATTCCTAGGGGATTGCTTGGGTAACTTCTCACATGATTTGTGCGATGTAACTTGCCCACTTGCATAGTAGGTTTCCTACGTGTCTTTGTGTGCCTCTGGGTCTAGATGTCGATCTATGTGTTGGAACCCTTGAGTTAGTATACTTTTAGGATTCTAGACTTAGAGAGTATCTGTGTTATGTGATTTGATATCCTATTTGGCACTTGGGACTATCTTCTTAGTGTGGTGGGAGTGGACCATTTAGGTTCCATGCGGTCAGGTGGTAGTGATTTTTCACTCTTACCATTTGAGATCCATCCATTGCTACCATGGCTGGAGCTTCTTGGGATGATTGTTCATCAAGTTTAGGTGATGTTATCTACCTTGGAGGATCATCTTATGCTTTATTCTTGCATGTTAGATTTTTTTGTGCATATGTGGTAGCATGTTAGATTTCTTTATGCATATGATGTAGTATTTTTTAGGAGTGCCATCCCTATTACTATAGTATCGATGATATCCTCGGTGGCTTGGGATGTTATGTGTGGGGGATGGCTAGGGCCCATAATGGTCTAATGATGCTATTGATGGTTGGGAGGAATCCACGCATTTAGTTAGTTATGTTTTATGATGTTATAAATTTATGGTGGATGGATGTATCATGTATGTTATTAGTTTCATTTATTTTATTACACTTGTATCATGGATTTGAGGATGGTGATGTATTTCTATTTCTACATATGTATATTCTTTTAAGCCTTTCATACCCTGTGACATGTATAGTGGATGATTGAGCATTCTGAATTTAATTTGCCAAGAGGCATTCAGAACAAATGTATATTATGGACATTGGAATTTTCATTATTATTTCATGTTGATGTGGTAGTTGTTAGACTTAGAATTAATTAAATTTAAATGTGACTCAACGTCATGGGACCTTTAAGGAATGTAACCTATTATGTATGTTTACATTTTATTGTATGTTATTGCTTCCGCTACTATGTGTTTGATTGTGAATGATCTATCTTCCTTGTTTAAAAAAATTTTTTTTAGCAAACTTAGTAAAACTTTAGGTTAATTCTTTTGGATCCCTTGGTGGGGCATTACACACTCCAACCATAGAAGCATGAGAAGCAATAGAAGAATCACCCCTCCCCCTAATGCATATAGGGTGAGATGACAGGAAGCTAAAAAAGTGGGCCAAAAATAACTGCATGTCAAGGAACCATGATCAAGATGCATAAAAGAGTACATAAGTGTGTACTGAGGTGATCAATCTCAGACACATCATGAGGATAATGTCACAGAAGGGACACTCACTGGATAAAGGAAGATGAAAAAATAAAGCAAACATCAACCCCTCCATGGCACTTTATCATAGTAGTGCATGTACAATAAGGCACAAAACATAGTGAATCCCAAGAATATAGTAATCTGCATGAGTGTCCTCAGATGACACTACTTGAATAAGAAGGAAAAACAAGATAAATAACTTAAACAAAAAATACAATTGTACTATGGCACTATATCTCAGTATGTTTACAAGAATGCATACAAATGATGTCTAAATAGACCAGAAGAGACATAAGTCTAATACAAAAGATAGTACAAGTCATGATGAATCATCTAAAGCAATGAAATTGATCCCTAGACTTGAAATAACCAAGATATCCACCAGAATGAAAAAACTGTAGAAGACTAAATAGAATGTGCTTGGAGTAGAATCTAGAAAAATAAGTAGCATCATTGGAAAGATCTTGGAAAGAGATTTACAATGATATAAAGAATTCTCAAATCAAAGATCAGATGCTTAAGATATGTCTCCTAAAGTGCAAAATTGAACATTCAACTTTGACTACCAAAATAGGAAACCAAACTGCATCAAAACTCAAAAATACATATGCCAATGTCTTCATCTTAGAACCAAATTTCTAGCACATTTTTTGGATTGAAAAAATATGTTTGTATGCTCAAGTTATGGAGACAAAACCAATAGAGCCCCTAGAAATGCATAATAAATTAAAATTTTTAATAAAAAATAATAATAAAATTTAAAATAAAAAACACTATCACTGCCAAAAGAGTGGTGACCGGATGGAGAGAGGTGGCCATGGTTGTAGGAGGCTGGTGGTCCACCATGGCAAAGTTGCCACGGAACCGCTAGTGGAGCTACTTGCAAAACTGCTAGTGGTGGCCGCTAAGCGGATCGCCAGTAGTGACTACTACGGGAACCACAATGAAGCCACTAGTAGTTTTCTAACCGTGGCAACATAAAAAATGCTGAATTTAAATTTTTTTATGATTTTTTTATTTTTCCACCTCATAACCTGTACCAAAGGTCGTACGACACTGTCATAATTTTTTTTTTTTGCCTTATGGATCAATGTTGTCCAAAATAGACAAACTTTATATAGAAATGGGAGTTTTGACACCTTCTCGATCCATCCATGAAGTTCGTTTGGCCTCAAACTACTCTAAAAATTGGTATCCTCTTTCTTAGAAAATACCCAAAAAAATTCTAGATCTATTTTGTCAAACCCTCATTCTCCTTTTTCTCCAAATACCAAACAAGCTACAATAGATCTAGCTCTAATACCATGAAAGATTTGAGCAAATATGCAAATCAAATCCATGGAGCTTTCAAAATTTTGCATGCAAAAAACCTATCATAGAGAAGAAAAAGACAAAAAGAGGCAAGGGTTTGCTCTAAAAATACAAAAATTGTATATTCAAATTAAAAAAAGATAATAAATTACAAAGAAATCAATCCTTATAAAAGGAGATTGAAACCCGAAAAGGGTAACCTAATAAGTTACTAAAGGTAACCTAAAGATAAAAGCTGTTTAATAATTACTAATTAATTGTTAAATAGAAAAGGCTAAAAAATGCATAAAATTAGATCTTAAGAAGGGAGAAAAAATAATTTAATCAATGAAATTAAATTATCTCTTTTCTTTAACAATGGCATACATTAGTGAATATCTTCCCAAGTTTACATCAAAGATCCTTGTAGATCACATTTGGGATCCCAACTCTATTAATAGATTCAAAGGGGAGTACTTGATAGGGAAAGGTAGATTGAGGAAAGTGAGAGGTAATTATAAGATGTTATTGTAGTTAACAAATTCTTATCCATTGTCAATATAAGTTGTTTCTAACTGGTCTATTCATTTTATACAATTTCTCATGAGTGGGATGCAAAAAATATTGATTGGATGATAGTATGGATTAAATGATCTCAACAACATGGTTTCTCATTAACATGGGAAGGTGTTGCTTTATTGGTTAAAGAAGCTCACCATAATGGACATATCAATGTTATGCCAATGGTAATTAATCTAGCAAAGGGTTTAAGAGGTGGAAAGGCATGTATAAGTTAATCTATCATGACCCATTTATTTAATATCAGTTCATAGATGGATGCATAATTTTGACATGTTTGAAAAATAATAGGTAAAGCACCATAAAGCTTTTTGGAAATATAAGAATAGTAATTGAGAGGGAAGGGATGAATTAGTTACCACAAAAATAAATCATAGATCCCTTAGATGTCAATAAAAATAAACTCTTTTGTAACTCGGTAAACATACAAGAAAAATGTTGTAACTTGATAAACATTGAAATAGCTCAACAAATGCTTAGTATGAAAATATTAAGATATTATCTTTGATTGATGTTAATTTAACTTAATTGCAAATGCATAAAAGAAATAACATGAACACAAGATTTTAACATGGAAACCCAATTTGAGAAAACCACCAATTGTAACTAGTTGCTAATTTTCACTCTTCTAAATTGAGCCCTATTAGTTGCCAACCTATTAAAGGTTACAAAACATACTATTAGGTTTGACCATGTCAGAAGATTTAATCATGCTATTAGGAATGGCCTTGTTAGAGGTCTTTAGACAATTGAACAGAAGTACCATCTTGTTAGAAGATTTAAAAATAGTTGTTAAGCCAACTCTGTTAATAAATTTAGATGACTGCTACAATGGTTAGAGAGTAGCAACAAGATGACTTGATTTCTAATGCAACTAAATTTTTTATTACAGATCTCAATTCTAACTTGTATACTTTATCCTTCTTGATCGAATGTGTCTTTGCATCTAATCAAGGCTATTATACTTGTCCTTCTAATTTGCTTCCTCTAAGAATCATCAATTCTTCAATTATTGTTCCACATATTCAATCCTCAACTTGACCTTATATTTATATCTTACACATTTTCAAGTCAGCTTGAATATAACTTAGAATAATTAATATGCATATTCTTAGTTAGCTAGAACCAAAAAATAATTCAATTGAACTCAATATGCTGAAAAAAGAAAATCCTTCATTAGTTGACCCTACTTAGTAGATGCTAACTAAAAGTGTTTTTCTTGTGTTAACCCGATGAACTTGGTTAACACTGCATATTCACAAAGTTCCTTTAGTAACTGAGTGAGCTTAGTTAACACTTTTGTTGGAGTTGAGGAAAGCCAACTCCGAAGACGCCAAGATCACCTGCATGCGAACCTGTCAAAGAGAAGCCATAGAAGGGGAGGAGCATGGAGCATGGGCAAAACCCTAAACGGACATGAGAGCCATCATAATGCAAACACAAGAAGAAATGTATTTACAATAAGAAATGATATGATGATAATGTTACAATGAGAGAGAGCCCGAATATAAAGAGCTCATGGAAGCTTGTAGAACAAGCTGGAAGGAGGTAGAAGATAAGATTGACAACTCAGCACACATCCACAAAAAGTGGAATATGCTAAAAAAGGAACAAACTCCCGAGTTGTCAACAACTAACCACTACATGCATTAAATATAAAATATTAAATAAATGCATGACCTAAGTAAGCTTAAGTAATAGAATAAATAATTAGATATTAATTATTTACTCTAACACCCCCCCTTAAGTGCAACTTAGGGAAATGCCTTAAGCTCACAAAGCTAAGATGAATGCATAATGGGTCCCGGCAACGAGGCCATTTTAGGTACCCAAGTACAATGCAAGAAGAATGCAACCTCTGTAAGCGAGGAAAGAGAGAAAACCACATGGGAAAAACCCTCCCCCAAAAAGAGGTAAGAACCCAGTGAAGAGCTGAAGAAGTCTCCAACTAGGGAAATTGTCCCCTAAAACAGGAACAAAGAGTGATCATGAAGAAGCAGCATCACTGAAGCATGAAGAACCGCAAATCTGTCAAACTGTTGATCTGAAGAAACCTCCATGGAAGAAGAAGGCACGAACCAAGCATGTCTATATGGTAGATGATCCATCTCACCGAAATGCATAGGTAGCCAGCCACTGCAATCACCTTGTATATAGGATCAACCACTGAATACATAGTTCACACTATCGAACCATCGAACCATGGATGCATTAGAACACAGCATAACCCCCCCTTAATGCAGACAGGGTGTGATGACAGGCAACTGAGAAGGTGGGCCAAAATCTCCTGCAAACGAACCAAGAATGAGGAGAGAGGAAAAGAGGTACAGACACTGATAAAGACATGGTCTAACTGACTCTGCATGGGTTAATGTCATGGAAGGGACACTCACTTGACAAAGGGAGAATGCCTAAAACAGCAAACAATAATCCCCCCCATGGTGCTTTATGAAAAAGTGCAAGTACACCTGACTCAAAACAACATTCATGACTCCCGAAATACAAAAGTGACAGTTTATCTCAGTGCGAAATAAAAAAGTGCTTCAAAATGAAAGCTACAATGATCAGAACTAAAAAAGAGCTACAACAAAAGAAAGTACAGCCAAAAAGAAAGCAAACCATGCCAGGAAAATGATCCTCGGGCCTAAAACACTCAAAATATCCACCATAGAGCAAAAAATGCCAAAACTATGATAGAAAGAGAAGAGGCCAAAAACGAAGAAAAAGGACTACATTTCTGAAAAGAACACAGAACCAGCTTTCCAAAAATATAAAGTTTTCAAAAAACTGACATGGGATGTAAAAGATATGCATGCCAGAGTCAAAAATAGGACTTCTGACTTCAACAAAAAAAATGAGCAATAAAAAAGCATCAAAACTTAAAAATACCTGCACCAAAATCTCTGTCTTGGAACCAGCTTTTCGGCGCTTCTTTCGGATCGGAAAAATACCTCCGTATGCAAGAGTTATGGCCAAAAAACCACAAGTAGGTCCAAAAGAGAACTTGAAGGAGAGTGCAAGCAAGGATGATGACATAGGGATGACGTCATGCTGATGTCAGCAGACCCTGAGATTTAAATTGACGGCCTGTTAGCCGTCGCAGCAAAAAAAGAGTGCCACGTGGCATTGCCACGTGGCAGTACTGACGTGGCAGGGGTGACATGGCGGGTCCACGTGGCAAGGTGCCACGTGGCGCCCAGGCCACGTGTCACCCCCGCAGTGGCTGACTCGGCTGCAGATGTGGCGCAGAGTTGTCAGGCAGAGCTGTCGGAGCGGCGGGCGGAGAACTGGTGGAGGTGTCCGCAGGGGTGGTGGAGGCAGAGGAGCCACCGGCGGAGGGCGGTGGACGGGTGGCTGCCGGGAGGAGGCCGGGCCGCGGCGGAGCACGGGCGGCGCTGCCTGCTGCGGCCGCTGCGGGCTGCGCGCAGGTGGCGCGGCGGCTGCGTTGCCGAAAATATATATGTTTAAAAAAAAAAACCGTCGCTGCGTCCGTACGACCGTATGACAGACTCCTGGAGGCCTCAAAAAATTGCCAAAAATGCTCTGTCTCCAAAAACGAAAAGCTTTATATGAATCCTAACTGAAAATGGCCTTCCAGATCCATTTGTGATGTCCGTTCGGTCCCAAAGTGCTCCGAAAAATTGCTGATCCCCTGATTTGAAGAAAAATTGCACAAACAAACTAGGGTTTGTGACTTCAAATCACCGCTTCAAAACTTCTTCAACGAAGCAGCAGCAGAAAGGCTCTGATACCATGTTGGAGTTAAGGAAAGCCAACTCCAAAGATGCCAAGATCACCTGCATGCGAACCTGTCAAAGAGAAGCCATAGAAGGGGAGGAGCATGGAGCATGGGCAAAACCCTAAACGGACATGAGAGCCATCATAATGCAAACACAAGAAGAAATGTATTTACAATAAGAAATGATATGATGATAATGTTACAATGAGAGAGAGCCCGAATATAAAGAGCTCATGGAAGCTTGTAGAACAAGCTGGAAGGAGGTAGAAGATAAGATTGACAACTCAGCACACATCCACAAAAAGTGGAATATGCTAAAAAAGGAACAAACTCTCGAGTTGTCAACAACTAACCACTACATGCATTAAATATAAAATATTAAATAAATGCATGACCTAAGTAAGCTTAAGTAATAGAATAAATAATTAGATATTAATTATTTACTCTAACAACTTTAACCAATATTTCCTTCATTAACTAAGTGATCTCAGTTAACACTTAACTTTTATAAACTTTACCTTTTCTCTCGAGTAAACTCAGCAGACGCTGTCCTCTGAATTAGGAAAACTCTAGAATGCTCGACAGACATAGGAGAGTGTCCTCAATTCTTGAGTGAGCTCAACACACACTAACTATCAATGATATGACATTTTGTGTAACATCAAAAATAATACACGATTAAACAATAATTTTCAACAATCTCCCTCTTTGGCATTCATGGCAACACAACTTGTCATAATGTAATAAAATTAAAGAAAGAATAAATTAAGGAGCATATCCTTAGCTTCATTTTGATTCGCATCCATGAGAACTCCCTCTATTAGTGTAAACTCCCTCTACCTTCAATTTCTCCCTCTGTCTGCAAACCTCCACCTTTGATATCTCCCTCTTTGTAATTTCTTGAAGTGATAAATTTCTTTGAGATATGAAAGAAAACTTCTCCCTCTTTGACATCTCATGCCAAAGACAATTTTCAATAAATATCAATGTATCTCATGTACTGATTCATTTGCAATGTGTCTTTGTCAATACTACATCAACTGATTGATCTTCAACATTCTCTAGTTGATGCATCACTAAACTTCATTTAGTGAGCTTCAAATAAAGGGATGACCCCTAACTTACCTCTTAGATATAAATGCATCCTTACTTAATAGCTTAGTGAATATGTCTGCAATTTGTTCTTTTGTATTCACATATTCTAATATTACCTCTTTATCTTGTACCAATTCTCTCAAAAAATGATATTTATTAGAAATGTGTTTTTTTCTAGTATGCATCACTTGATTTTTTGATATATTAATTGTACTAGTGCTATCACAGTATATAACCATTGGATCCTTGATCTCTATCTTCATGCCTACCAATAGTTGTTTGAACCAAACAATAATAGAATAATTATTTGTTGCTGCCACATATTATGTCTCTACTGTGGACTGAGAAATACAATTATGTTTCTTGCTTGTCCAAGACACTAGTCTTTTGTCAAGAAAGAATGCTCCACCACTAGTACTCTTTCTATCATCAACACTTCTTTCCCAATCAGCATCTATGAATACTTTTAAATCCAAATTTCCTCTTTTTTATACCATAAAGCATAGGCTTTAGTACCTTTTAGATATCTCAGGATTCTTTTGATTGTCATCATGTGATTTTATTTGGGATTTACTGAGAATCTTTCCACCATACCAATTTCTAATGCAATATTAGACCTTATATATAATACATACTACAATTTTCCAATCATTAATCTACATGTGGTCTAATCTACTTCCTTGGAATCAACATTTTTGGAAACCTTATGTCTAGTATACATAGGAGTTCCAACTAGTCTTGAGTCTTCCATTCCAAATTTCTTTAGTATCTCCCTGATATATTTAGATTGAATAATGTAGATACCATATTTCTTCTATTGGATTTGCAATCCAACAAAGAATTTTATCTCTCTAAACATAGACATCTCAAATTATTTACTCATTTATTCTGAAAGTTCCTTCCACAAGTCATCATTTCCTATAAATAAAGTTGCATCCACGAATATTTCTACCAACACAATCTTCTTGTATGGTCCTTCTTTGATATACAAATTGTGGTTATCATTTGTTCTTTGAAATTATCAATTAGTTATGAAGTCTTTCATATCAACCTCTGGGAACTTGCTTGAGACCATATAATGCTTTGTGTAATTTACAAACCATATCCCTTTTGCTGGGATCTACAAAACCTTCAAGTTGTTCTATGTAGACTTCCTCATCATGAATATCATTCAAGAATGCAAATTTTACATCCATTTGATAAAGTTTAAATCCTCTTTGAGCTGCATATGCTAGTAAAGTTCTAACACCTTCTAATCTTACAATAGGAGCAAAAGTTTCACCATAATCAATACCTTCTTTTTGAGAATAACCTTTACATACTAACCTTGCTTTGTTTCTGAAAAATTCTCCATCTTCATTTAGCTTATTTTTGAATGCCCACTTTGTGCCAATTACATTTTTATCCTTAGGTCTAGGAACAAGAGTCCAATTTTTGTTCTTCTCTATCTATTCTATTTACTCATTCATTTCTTCAATCCATCTTTCATTATCCAAAGCATCTTTAACATTTTTAGGTACAAATTTAGCAAGCAAACATGTACCTTTCAATTTATTTCTTATCATAATTCCATTTGACTTGTTTCCAAAGATCTAATCAAGTGCATGATGTCCTCTAACATATCTTGCTAACATAGGTACTTTTCATTTGGAGTTTATTTTAATGACTTCTTCATGATCTTCCTTATTAAGCTCAGGTCCCACTATTTATGACTTAGGTCCATCAGATTTGGTCTTCTCTAGCAACAACTCGGTAGCTTCTGATTGTGACTTGGGTTGTACTAGTTGTAACTTGGTAGCTTTTGGAGATTTTAGGGACTCGAGAGGCGAGGACTCCTACCTTTTAGATAGATTTGGCAAAGTGTAAGGTTCATAGTAAAAAAATCTTCTATAATCCTTAGGTTCTTTGTTGCTTTCTTCTTGACTCTTTTCTGCAAACACATCAATTCTCACATGTGCACTTTCTATGATTTTATAAGTAGATATATTCAAACATTTATATAATTTTGTAGGAGTATCCTAGGAATATGTCATAATCACCTTTGACATCAAATTTACCTTTCCTAGATTCTTTCAAGATATAACATTTTCTCTAACATATACTTTCAAGTAACTTACATTAAGTTTGTAGCCATAGCATAGTTCATAAGGAGTTCTATTTGAGTCTTTCTTCAAATGTACTTTATTCAAGGTATGCACTATAGTACTATTTGATTCCTTCCAATATTTGATTGCAATATTCTTTTCTACCATCATTTTTCTTGCACAATCCATGATGGATCCATTCCTCCTTTCAGCTATACCATTCTATTAAGGTTTACTAGGGGCTGATACCTGTCTCTTAATGCTTTGCATTCCTAATCCCCAAATTCAATGCTTTCCTAATCCTATCAAAACACATTGAAGAATTTTTGAAGCTTAACACAATTGCATGGAAAAACATCTATGGTTTGCAGAAGCCTAGTGAGGAGGTTGTGCAAATAGATGATGATGTAAATGTTGAAAAAGATGATGAGGAAATGAATGACAATGGAATGGATGATATTGATAATGTGGAAGGAGATGATGCAGAGAATCAAGAGGATCAAGAAGCAACAAGAGGTGATCTTTCTAAAATTTAGAGTATTGAAGAATCAAATCTTGAAAAGATAGCAACAGAGATAATCGCCTCCCTCCTTCTCTCTTTAAGCAAAGCCTTAGTGCAATCTAGCTCAGAGAAGGCTGCTACCAAATTAGTTCAGGTAAAAATTACTTCACCAAACACCCAACTAACCATTAGATCAATACTACCAAGTGTAATGATCAATGAAGCTTCCAGCACTTCATCTACCAAGAAACATGCTGAAAACATTGCAGCATCTGTGTCACAATTAGCATCACTAAGTTTTCATGTTATATTTGTTATTGATATTATTGATACTATTTTTACTTCATCTATTATTTCTTCTATGATAAGTACAATGATGGTTGAGGTCAAACCTCAATCAAGCACTAAAGTTTTGAACAAAAATAAGGAAATTATTCATAAGGAAAAGGGTAAAAAGGTGGAAGCCTTTATTGAAGAAATTGATCTAGAGGAGGATATTGTAATACCAGATTGGGATCTTTCTAGTTTGACTCCTGCCCAAATCCTTGGTGAGTTATGGAAGAAAGGGGCAATACAGCAAAAGCTTTGAGAGGAAAAGAAAAAGAAAAATCAAGTGCTTATAGATATCAAGGGCATATTCATCGATGCACTTAATATTGAGGTTGATGAAAAGCAACCTATTTTGGATCAATTTGTTGAAATTATTCACAAGTATAATGAGGAAATGGATGGATGAAAAACTTTTGCAGAGGGGAGAAAGAAAGTTAAAAAATAAAGTTTTGGAGAAGGTAGCACATAGGATAGCTATTGATCAAGTAGAATTCTCTACTATTATTGCCACATTTAAAATTTCTTCAAATAATGTTGTTTCCTTATTTGTGAAACTGATTGATACATCTAAATTCACTAAGGAAATAAAGGAAAATTTTTCTAAGGTAGATGTTGACATGAAGGCAAGTGCACATTAGCTATCACTTGATCCTAGCTACAGTTCTGTACATTTTGTAAAAATCAAATATCTAATAGATATTCAAGTAGAATTGTTGAGGGAAGAGGCCAAAATTAGTGATATACTAATAGAAATGTATGGCATGATAGTTCCCAACATGGATACAATGCAAAAACATTGATTCATGATAACAATTTTTTTATAGTTGATCACATAATGGAATTATCAGTAGAGGTGCAGATAGCCTTGTATACAACAAAAGTTTTGCAATAAAATAGGGACAAGACAATGTCCATAATTTGAAGTAGAATTGTTGAGGGAAGAAGCCAAAATTAGGGATACACTAAAAAAAATGTAGGGCATGATAGTTCCCAACATGGATGCAATGCAAAAACATTGATCCATGACAAAAATTTCTTTATAGCTGATCACATAATGGAATTATCAGTAGAGGTGCAGATAGCCTTGCATACATCAAAATTTTTGCAAGAAAATAGGGACAAGACAATGTCCATAATTTTGAAGGTACATAGTGATTTCCTTTCACATTTTTGCATTACGTTGTAGCTATCTTTTTTTGGCATTTGTGTCAAAAAAGAGGGAATATAGAATGTATATCATATGCAAATCAAGAGTGAATATAATATATATAGATAAGAAGGAAATACATGTATAATATGAAAGATGTATATCTAAAGAAGAAAATATGTTGACAAAAACAATTTTGAAAAATCAAAAATAGAGTTAGAGGTTACTGAGTAGTAGGAACAACAATGTAGCATTCCAAATTGAGTTGCAAACCCATACATGTTAATGGGGGGAATTTTGACTTGAATTTTTGAGTATTAATATTTTGGTATGATAATTTTTTTTGTCACTAATGAAAAAGGGAGAGATTTTTAACATTAAGGTCAAACCATTTTTATGTTAGTGACTTAACATTTGGTCAGTTGGTTGCATTGCTACTAAGCTCTACAATCGCTACGAAGCTTAGCATACTACTAGCAGTGCAAACCAAGTGTTTCAATTGCTACCAAACCAATCAGTCTAATTATAGTTCATGTTGAGATTCATAATAACTACCCAGTATCTAAAATGGGATATAGTGTTAATTGAGCACTATAGTGTCTACTGAGTTGGTAGTGTTAACAAAGTGAATAAAGGTAGTGTTGATCGAGCATTTTAGTATCAATCGAGTCTATTATGCTCTTCAATGTTCATTGAGTCATCAAATACTGACCAAGTTCCTATTACTCCAAGTGATTAGTATGGGCCATGCATCTACATCAACTAAGTGTCAGATTTTTTCAAGTCTTGACAAGTGTTATTGAGTGTCAAAACATTATCTAGTGGTCTTTAGAACTTGAGTTATAATAGTGAACTGACTTTGTGAAGATTGTTTGAATTTAGTATTTTAACCAACTCCAGAAGGTAATTAATTAGATTTCTATATATATGTAACATATCTTTTTCATATCCAATGTGAGAATATATCATGGAATTGAATCAGGAAAGAAGTATAAGTGCAAATTAAGAAGGCTACAAGAAGTATAAAGAAAACCAGAGTCTTATCTATCATATTCAGGTGATAATTATATTTCAAAGAAAATTTCATTCAACAAACTGAGTTATAGATCAAAGATGAACACTAATTCATCCAAATAGGTGTATTAGCCAAATCCTCTAACTAGATGGACTTAATAGTCTTTTCCAAATCTCCTAATAGAGTGCATACTTCATTGTGTGTTGTAAATCCTTTCAGAAGGTGGACCTAACAATCCTTATTGCTCCCAATAGGATAGATAATTAGAAGTGGTCATATTTAAGCTTTAATAGGCTAACTTTATACTGCAATAATAAAGTTTGTGGATGTCATTCCCACCCCAATTTTAATTTCTATCTGGAACATTTCTGGGTTACCAAATATTGTGTCAATTGTTATGAATGTTTTATTGCCTTTAGTCTTTAATGCATGCAATTAGATTAGATTACCTAGTGAATGTTTAATTGGTGAATTAAAGTGCAAATTTTATTGGTCTTGATTCACCCTCCCCCCCCCCCTCTCAGTCACCCAATCTATACTACATTTGTAACTCCTTCCTTGAAGTTTGTGTGTTATTGTTAGCTAGCAACAATGGCCTAACATGTCCTTTTTAGGATTAGTCATTTTCTTGATCACATGATTGTCTTATTTTATTATTTGTGTGCTTGCAAGAATTTATTTTTGTCCAAACTTTTTTAGGTTTCCTTGTGACATTTTTGGAAGGATTTTTTTTGTCCCCTTCTCTGGCTTGTTAGAAATAGATAATATTGAAAGGGAGGTGAATCAATATTCTACAAAATTTTGCCCACAACTGAATATTGTTACTTTATAACTTACATATAAAATTAAACAAACAATGATAAACAATAAATATAATTGTTGCCATTTTTTGCCTCCTCGCCAAATTCAAATTTGAATATCCGGCCCATCTAATGACTACCCACCAAATTTGATGATATTTTAATGCCCAGGGTATTTTAATATTTTGCCCTGCCAGCCCACAACTTCCTCGCTGTTAGATCATGCTAGATCTATGGCGGGCGCTTCCTTGCAAGATACAGATGCAAGTGTTTTAAGTATTGCGAGCAAGCCCTTTTGCATTGTGCCGCAGGTGGATCCGTCTTCCTTTTGCCAGCCGTAGAGATGTAGGTTTAATCTGCTGTCAGATTTGTGATAATATAAGGTCATGGCTTCCCCGCAATATGAATTTGCAAGGATCTTAAGTATTGCAGGAATGCCTCATTCTGATGTGTGGACATCATGACATCATGTGGGGTCTTCATCTAGTTTCAACGAACAAGTTTCGGGGAACCATTGGATCTGCAAGATCAAAGGGTTGGCACACCCCCACTTGATGAAGTTGCACAGAGATTAAAGAATGCGAGAATGCACTTTGTTGCCATGTGTCCCTATGGGGCCTGTCTCTTCGAGGGTCGCTAGGTGTGGTACGGTTACTGAGGTGTGTGCTAGGTATCGTGGGCCTGGACCCAAGTAGGTGTAGACATAAAGAGGATTTTCACGATCATTGATCTCACAAAGATCAATGATCAGGGCTTTCTCACCTTATAATGTCACGAGGAAGTTAAGTAATGCAGGGAAGCACTTGAGAGACATGTGTCTTAGCAACCCGGCTAGGTTATAATCAGTGCTAATAGCTAATATGACCGTCATAGTCACGATTTGCAAGGTGGCGTAGTCAATTGGATATTTGGTCAAATTTGAGAAGACCCACAAGGTGGCATAAAGAAATGAGACTATTGGTCCATGTGGCACATTTTTATTGTGAGATTCAGCCAACTCGCTGACTCTACTGATTCATGCACCAAAAAATGATAAGAAGTCAGGTTTTCTACATGATTTGATCTCTATGATTGATCCCAACCACCATGAAATGAATGCCAAACAAGGAAGAACACTCCACCCCTCCGATCCAATCCATCTACCTAGTCAAAATGGCTTAATGGCACTGTTTCTATCTTCTCAAGGCATTATTTGACATAAAAGATCAAATTCCATGGTACCTAAAGCTATACTTAGATTAGATTTCTTCAGATCCCCATGATTATTCTTGGCAGAGCCTTGATGGCAGTGGTTACAAGATAGTTTTGGAGGGAAAATCTCTATTATGCTTGATCTATAAAGGCAATCTTTTGTAATTTTGTAGGGGTCGACCTTTCTATGTTTTTCTCTATTATTGCTCTGCAAATTTTTAGTGTAAATTCCCTTGTGCCTCCGAACTGCATGATTTTCTACCTTATTGTTGTGGTGTCCACAACACACGCCCCATTCCTCACTAGGAATGGGGAACCCCTATTTTTTTTCGACTCCCAGACTCACAATTTGAGTCAGGAGAAGAATTTTTGTTTGAAAGTTGAGTCCAAAAATCACAAAAAAAAAGCACTCGTGCCACACGCGTCAAGCACCATAGCACTACATGCATGCTCTGCCATAGGTTTGCGCCTCGTGCATGCACACTCTGATGCATTTCGTACGTATGCATGTGCACATTCCCAAGGGCCTTGTGTGCTTGTCAAGCTATTTTTCACCTTCAATTTTGTCCGAATAGTCATGAGAGGGGTTTAAAATATATCGTTTAAGTATAAGTTGATCAAATATATTTTAATATATGCGACGAATCTTTTGAGATAGGTTTCAAACCTCCCGTAGATAAGGTAAAGATTTTAGAAAATTTTAGGGCTTCAGAAATCCAGACTTAGCCAATTTCAGGGCTTCAGGAATCCAGATTTAGCCAAATTTCAGGGCTTCAAAATTTCAGACTTAGCCAAATTTCAGGATTCACCTCCAATTTTGTTTGAATGGCTAGTGTGTTTTTGCTATGCATTGTCAACTCTACGGACTAATGCTTTCTCCTTTTGTAGGTAAAAATTGCATCCTCAACTTGTCGAGATCATAACTTTTAACTCGGGCCTCGAAATTCAGAACCGCTTACACTGTTGGAAAGAAGAACTGAAGATCTAATTTCAATCCATAAAATAATGATCCTTCGACTACCCAATTTTAGGGACTGATGAAAGTTTCAACTTGAAATTTTGAGTAGAAGACCTCCAAAAAGGTCATTTGAAAATGCCTAGACAATTTGTGAAAAAATATGAAAAAGTTGCAAACATTTGATCATCTTGGATAATCTGGATCACTTGGTTTCTCACTGGGAAGGATTCGACAGGTGGAGAGAAGACAAAGGCCAAAGATACAAAGGTTGGACACATAAAAAAAAAAGTTCCTCATCTTATGCAGCTATTGGGGACAAGATTCAATGTAGGTGCCTTGAGATTTTTGATTGAAGAAGCAGAGGGAGTGCAAGTTTATGAAAGTAATTGGCTATAAAGAGGTTGTGAATCATCAGAAAGGGGCATGGAGCGTATACAAAAAGTGATCTAAAACCTCATTTGAGCAAAACCCAGAAACCATTTTCAAAATTGAGAACTTTGATTTTTTGGCGAATTGAGCTCCGTAGCTCCATAGGTACATAGGTTTGTAGGTTTGCAGCTCTGTAGGTATGTAGCTCCATAGGTACGTGAGTCTGCAGGTCTGTAGCTCCACAATTCAGAAGTACACCGACAGTTGACTGCCAGTTCCAAAAATAGCACTTTCCATGCATTGAAAATACATTTTGATGGCAAGTTAACTCTAACACACATCAAGTGAAGGGCTAGCTTCTATTTTTGGTGTCTCCATACACTTCTACTTCAACTGATGGCTTCCTCCTACTTTCTCTCTCATGCTTTCATTATTTTTGACATGTAAAGGGCTCATGCATCCAATTAATGAATAAAATATGGATGGAGTCCCTCTAAGCACCAGTTAGATTACTAATTTGTATACATTTAGTGTGTTTTAATGTTTTAAAAGTATTTTATTGCATTAAGATATCTCTCACTCTCAACACAAATTGAGGAGACGATTTCTTATAAATGCCCCATCGTAAAATGTAAAAGGGCCACCGTTATTATGCAATAAAGTTATGCTTTTGGTGCTCACATTTGGAGTGTAGTTATTCTTGCTTGAATGTGTCATTGTTTTATGGATTTTATTCATGAGATTGTGATTGAGCCAAAGGTTTATTGCATTGTTTCTGGTAGTGCGATCTTTTAGTTCTGATGTTTGCTACAGATATATGAATTTTGTTGACGTAACGAGCTTGAGAAGAGATCACCCGATTGTGTCTACATAGCTTTTTGTCTCACATGAGCACACTTTCTATGGCCTTGCGATTTGATGAAGAGTGAAACATCATTCGATTTGGTAAAGATTCTCACTGACAATTGTATCAGTGGATTCTAGGAAGTGCTGCTCATGTTTTCATTGGTTTCCTACCAATTTCTTCGAAGGTTCAACTCGCAGCATGTTGTGTTTTGTAGCTTATGTCCATTTAGGAATTTCAATTTCAAGTTGTTTGATTTCATGTTATTTGCTTTCAGTTTCATTATTTTCTTTGCTAACCCCCCTGTTAGAATAGGACCTCATAGTAGCTACATTGTTAGAGTTGCATTCATTGAAAAACAAAAAATACAAAAAAATATTGCTCTTTTGGTGTGATATTTTGAGACAACAAACAAATTTTACTTGATTCCAAGGTAAAAGAGTTTTTGGAACCAGCAAAGGCCTCCTCATGAACATTCACATTTATCTTCTATTGAGCAGATTTTGGTACGTCGCAAGACAAACACTGAACCTTGGAGTGGATCCTTAAAAGATTTTTTTTTCAAGAGAGGAATTACACTATGGATTCCTGCTATTGACCTCATGCAAAATGAATGCCCAACACTTATCTCTTTCAACCATTGTTATGAAAGTGCAAGAACTCTTTGCCTCCACTAGTGTTTTGTGAAAATCTATAATCTGCATGACTGTATCTCCTATTGGCCAATGAATGATAATATAAGTGAATCTCTCTTTCCTTGTGTCATTCATCTTGGTCTTCTAATCTGCATGTGATTATTCGATTAAAGCAAGTCTAAATGTGTATATCCTTAGTTTCATTCTAGTTCTATAGTGCATGTATGGGCAAAGATTGGTCCGAACACTCTATTTTGGTGCACCACCTCCCTAGATTAGAATAGGTAGATTTTCTTTCTTGCATCTCCTTCTCCCTTTTCCTTTCCAAGAGTAGTTAGGTACACCCTGATAGTAAGAGGAAGTCAGCCTTCTCCAGAGACTCAACCTCATAGTTCAAGTCCCACAGCTTGGAGGGTGTTTCCATGTTTCACTAGGTTTTCCTCATGCATAGGCTTTGGACAAGGGTGCAAACCTCAGTGAAAATAGTTTTTCGCATGCCAGGTGCGACCAATATCAGAAGATTTTAAGTCTATTGGTGTAAGAAGGAATATTTCAAGATTATTACTAAAGAGATAGTACTTGCTTTAGTGTTCAAGCCTTCAAGAGGTTCATTCTTCAAAGTACTTGGCGACTCTGAGCTTCAAACACATCCAGTTCCAGACCAAAGTTGCAGTAATTCATGCCAAAAGCATAAACAAGGGCATCTTCTAGAAGTAAATTTCAGTACCAAGAGATTTCACTTTCAAATCCTAGAAGGAGGACTAGAGTATCCCTATCACCAGTTAGGAGTGTAATAGTAACAAATACCCCTACAAGATCTATCTCTACTCCTTCTATTGTTAGATCTCAGCCTAGATTTCCATCAGCACATATCAATAGACCACTTGTCTATATGGCGTTGCCTAAAGCTCATGCTTTTTCCACCTTTAATGGTGGGATTCCTCTCTTATTGGCCCAAAGGCATGACATACCAGTAGCTACACTCAAAAGTATACTAGAGTTTACTGGTGAAACCTCCATTTCCCCCTTAGAACATATTCAAGAGCTTGCAAATGTCTGTAATATCCATGGCATTATAGAAGATGATGTTGCAGTTATACTTCTAGCCTCATCCCTAAAAGGAAAAGCATTACAATGGTATCGAGGCTTAGCTCATGGTTCTATAATAGATTGGGATGGGTTATGAGCATGACTATGTAAACACTTTGAGGAAAAAAGCAACCATTTGCCACTTTTAGTACAGTTCACTACTATAAAAAGAGCCCCCCATGAATGTATGACTGATTTCAAATATAGATTTCAAAAGATGTGGGATAGAATACCTATTTTGGTGAAGCCTACCCTTGGTAATGCCTTCTTGCATTACCTTAGAGCCTTTAATAGTGACATTGCTACTACAATCCAAACCATGGGAGGGGATACCTTACCTAACACTTATGACATAGTAATAAGGGCAGAAAATATATTGATACAAGGAGGTAAGTTAGCTCCAAGGCCTCCTATGCCCTTTTTCCTTGATCTCCCAAACCATCAAACAGCAATGGTTCCTCCTCCCATAGCTTCCACCTCACAATCCCTTTCTCTAGTCCCTCAAGCCTTCACACCTTCAAATGGAATAGATGAGATTAAGGAGATGATGCAATCTATGATGTTGAACATAGATAAGAGATTGCAAGGCCAAGAGAAGAAGTTGGAGGATAGCTTCTCTATGATACAGAAAATAAGCAACAAGGTGGTGACTTTAGAAAGACAACAAGCTCAAGGTAGCAAGGCCCATCAATTGCAACATTAGACTCTGAACAATGGTAGGCCTCCAAGTCAAAATTATGGGAACAATTCTTTTGACCAGAATAGACAAAATAGTTGTGCTTCAACTTCAAATACAAGTCAAAGTAGGTTCATAGTCCCTCAAAACAACATGGTTCAAGATCAAGATTTTTATCCCTCTTGCAACTACTCCTATGCTCGTTGCATGTGTCAAAAGGCTGAATCTTATTTGACTTTGACCATCCAAGAGCCTACAATACAACCATCATACCAAGAAGGACAATTTATGGATGCCTCATATGTGCAAGGGCAAGGTGATTGTTCTTTTATGAACCATCAGATGGAGGAACATTGCAATGTAAACTAGGATTCTGTTGCTCACAAAACTAGGAGCAAGAGAAGAGTTATTGAAGATGTTGCCCCTTCTCCTAATCAAGCCTCAACTTCAAGTGCAATACCTCATGAACATGCAGTCAATGAGCAATCAAATGTTTCTTAGCAAAAAAAGAAAAATAATGTTAGAAAGGATGCAAGTGATCCTTTGGTTGTTCCATCTCAACCTCCTAAAATGATAGCTCCCAAGGCTTCTACCAAAGTGCCCACTATGTCATTCAGTGTGGTAGAGCAAATGAAGAAGAAAAATGTGAATATCTCTATGTGGGATGCTATTGCTACTATACCCATGCAAAAGAGGTTGCTTCAGCAAGAGCTAGAGAGTATTAAACCAAAGGATCAGCCACCAAACATGGAAAGTGCCACAAGCCTAGTACAACCACCAGACAGGGCAAAAACAAGAAAAAAGGTTAGACCTCCCCCATCTATGTTTCTCTAATTATAGGGGATAAACTAGTCCACAATTGTATGATTGATTCAGGGGCTAGTAGTTCAGTGATGCCTAGGTGTGTTGCTGATGCTTTGGAAATGAAATATGAGCCCATTGTTAAGGATGTATTATAGTTGGATGATAGTACTATCAAGACTATAGGGATCCTTAGGAATGTAGAGATGACCCTACATGCTTGTCTTGGTTGTACTGTAACTCAAGATATATCAGTGGCTGAAGTGAAGCCACATTTTGTCATTTGTTTGTCAAGGGACTTCACTACCCAAATAGGTGGTTACATATCTTCTAATTGGTCATATATGTTTTTTAGAACAAGATATGGAGCCAAAGCTTCGATTAGAGTAGAGCCTCTAGCTCTCCATCATACTGAACCCTACACCCCTAATCTCATCAAAATGAATTGTACTATCCTAGAGGTGGATGAGAATGACATTTTGAATGAGCCTACCACACCCCTAGCGCAAGTACTTGATTTCCTCTTAGATGAATGGGCTGATGCATATCAATTTGATTCTACATCAAAGACTCTTGAGATAACCCTTAGTACATATTGTATATTAGAGAAAAATGCTTTAGTTCCAAATCTTGTAGAAACTGAAGAAGATATAAGGTATGGAATACATACTTTGATGGATCAAGAAACAAAAATGGATCGGGGGCTGGTGTGATGTTGGTTTCTCCTGCACAAGTAAGGTATTACTTCTCATTCAAGTTCCATTTCAGTTGCACTAATAATGTGGTCGAGTATAAATCCTTGATTCAAGGTCTCCTACTTGCTCAAAAAAGAGGAATCCAAGCTTTAAGTGTATATGGAGATAGTGAGTTGGTGGTGAATCAAGTGAGAAATTAGAATATCACCAAAAATGGTTTGCTCAAGTCTTATAAACATACGGATTGGGATTTTCTTGAAGGTTTCAATGCATTTAACATCCAAAACATCCCTAGAAAAGAAAATAGACATGCTGATAGACTTGCAACAATAGGTGCATCTCATGATGTGCCAAGGAATTTTGGGGAGAAGAAAGAGCAACAAATCAAAGTGGTAGTAAGGCCTACCGTCTGTGACAATAACACCCATTGGCAAGTGTTTGAGTCTGGTGAGCAAATTGTGAGCTTCTTGCAGAATGAAGTAGAGTTTCAGAGAGAAATCAGTCAAGATTACAGGATCAATATGGGGACCAAATCATTAATCTTAGCTCCAACAAGCTACCTAAAGGTCTCATTACTCTAGAGAGTGTTTTCAATCTTGATGATCAAGCAAGACGTAGAGTCATGAACCTGGCTATTGATGAAGATGACTATACTCCAGTCATGGTTCCTGATGGAAAGTCCTTAAACATGGGGAAGGTATGTTCTAAAATTGAACAAGAAAACTTTATTCATCTATGTCAAGAATTTAATGATGTATTTGCTTGGACATATGATGACTTAAAGGGCTTTGACCCAAGGTTGTTTCAGCATAACATAAATTTAATTGATGATGTAAAACCAGTAAGACAAAAATAGAGACCAGTGAATCCTAAAATTGAACCCTTAATGAGAAAGGAGCTATCCAAATTGATTGAGGCCAATATAATTTTCCCTATCAAGCACTCATCATGGGTAGCAAACCTTGTCCCTATTAGGAAGAAGAATGGAGAAATTAGATTGTGTGTGGACTTTAGGGACCTTAACCAAGCTTCCTTTAAAGATCACCATCCTCTTCCTTCCATGGAGCATATTTTATCCAAGGTCAATGGTTCAGAGAGATTTTCATTTATTGATGGGTTCTTTGGTTATAATCAAGTGCTGGTCAAGGAGTTTGATAGATACAAGACTGCATTCACTACCAAGTGGGGTACCTATGCTTATTGTAAAATGCCATTTGGACTAACTAATGCAGGTGCTACATTTTAGAAGGCAATGGAAATGTCTTTCAAGAATATGATTGAAAAGTTTGTATTAGTTTACCTTCATGATATCATAGTGTATTCAAAGAATGTAGATGATCATCTTGCTCATCTCAGATAGGTATTCTTAAGGTGTAGAGAGTTTGGGGTATCCCTCAACCCATGCAAGTGTGTCTTTGCTACCAATCAAGGAAAATTATTAGGACACATTGTATCTAAAGATGGCTTAACCATTGATCCAGAGAGAACAAAAGCAATACTTGCTCTTCCTCTTCCTAAACACAAGAAAGGGCTGCAAAGTTTCCTTGGTAGAATAAATTTTGTGAGAAGATTAATCCCTAATCTTACTACTATGATGAAACCCCTTATAGCTATGCTCAAGAAAAGTATGGTTTTTGCATGGACCAAGGAAGGGAGAGAAAGTTTTGAAGAGATCAAGGCAGCCATAGCCTCAGCCCCTACTCATTAATCCAAACTTTGAGAAGGAATTCATTCTTTATACCTTAGGTGATGAGTCAAGTATCTTTGTTTTCTTGACTCAAACAAATGACAAGAATGAAGAGCAACCCATAGCCTTCTTTAGTGAAGGGCTCAAGGAGTATGAAGATAAGTACAGTTATATTGAGAAGCAAGCCCTTGCAGTCATTAGAGCTTGGAAGAAATTCAGACACCTCTTGTCCCATAATAAGATTCATTTGTTAGTACCTCATGCCAGTGTGAAGGAATTCCTTTTGAGCAAAGATGTCAGTGAGCAAAGAGATAATTAGGTTACAAAAGTGATAGAATATGATGTTGACATCTAGGTCACCAAGTTGGTAAGAGGGAAAGGATTTTCTAAACAAATGCTATCATCTCAAGAATTATATGAGGAAGTTGCGATGGTATTAACAGAAGAACAAGAAGCAAGAAATGATGGCCCAAGGAAGTGGGTGGATGACATGAAGAGTTTCTAATCAGGAAATGGATACCCTCAAGGATTAGATAAAGCTAAAAGGAGATAGTATAGATTGTATTCAATCCCTTATGTCATAGTTGATGGTATCCTTTTCAGGAAAGATTTTAATGGAGCCCTACTAAGATGCATTGACAAAGACCAAGCTAAACGAATGATCAAGGAGCTTCATGATGGTCCTAATGGTGGTCACTTCTTAGCCAAAACAACTACAATGAAGATCATAAGAGCTGGTTATTACTAGCCATCCCTATTTCATGATTGTCATAAGTATGTGAGGAAATGTGAGAAATGTGCCTTCTTCTCTGGAAAACAAAAGCTTGCAACTCTTCCTCTTCATCCCATTCAGGTGGACCAACCTTTTTCTCAATGGGGATTGGATTTCATAGGCCCTATCAATCCTCCTTCCAGTTCTGGTCACAAGTGGATTTTAGCTACTACAGATTACTTCACTAGATGGACAGAGGCAGTTGCATTAAAGGATTCCATAGAGTCTTCAGTTTTTGAATTCCTTGATGGAATTGTGACCAGGTTCGGTGCCCCTTCAACTATTATTTCAAATAATGCAAAATCTTTTGTAGGAGCTCAGATTTGTGCATGGGCAGTTGACCATAACATTTACTTGAGTACATCATCAAACTACTATCCTCAAGGTAATGGCCTGGTTGAGTCATCTAACAAGAACCTGATTAGAATTATTAAAAGGACAATAGAGGATAACTAGAGGTGTTGGCATGAAAAGTTAAGGATAGCTCTATGGGCTGATAGGATAACACCTAAGAGATCATTATGGAATTCTCCATTCATGTTAGTATATGATAGAGAGGCAAGGCTTTCAATTTCATTAGGGTTCCTAGCCCTAGAGTTAGCTCATTAGTTGGAGCTAGTTGAAAATAATGCCATGACAGTGAGGATGGAAGAGCTAATGGAGCTGGAAGAGAAAAAAAATTACGCCATACAGACTCTAGAGGTACATCAATAGTAGGTGAAGAAGAGCTTTGACAAAAAGGCTAGGGTCAGGACTTTTAGAGAAGGTGATCTAGTTTTGAAATGGGATGCAGACAGGGAAAAACTAGGGAGGCACTCAAAATTTGATGCAATGTGGAGTGGTCCCTATCTAATTGAAATTTGTAAACAGGCCAATGCTTTCTAGTTAAGTAGGCCTAATGGTGAAATTCTTCCCATCCCAGTCAATGGGATTTATCTTAAGCCATGTTTCTGACAGGGTTTGAGGTTCCATGTACATAGTTAGTGTAGTTATGTTCTCTGTTTGTTTCTTATTTTCCAAGAAGTGCACAAGCATAGGGTTATCTTCGTGAGATAGCAAGTTTTGAAATTTTGAAGGTTGCAAAAGAGCTTTAGGTCCTTGGTTCTGGTTGCAGAGGAAAAGATTTCTAGTGTTTTATGCCTACAAAGGTAGGGTTAGGGTTGCTCAAAACAATGATTCAAATTTTCCACAACTCCATAGCCCAATGGATGTGCAAAGCCACTTATCAGACACGTAGTAGGCTTGCATTCCCTGTGAGTCACCAGATTGTTGCCATTTTTTGCCTCCCCGCCAAATTCAAATTTGAATATCTGGCCCATCTAATGGATACCCACCAAATTTGATGATATTTTAATGCCCACGGTATTTTAATATTTTTCCCCACCGGTCCACAACTTCCTCACCATCAGATCTTACCAAATCTACAGCGGGCACTTCCCCACAAGATACAAATGCAAATGTTTTAAGTATTGCGGGCAAGCCCTTTTGCACTATGTGGCAGGTGGGTCTGTCTTCCTTTGGCCAGCCACAGAGATGCAAGTTTTATCCGTCGTCAAATTTACAATGATCTACGATCATGACTTCCACGCAATATGAAGTTGTGAGGATCTTAAGTATTGCATGAATGCCCCATTCTGATGCATTGACAACATGATGTCACATGAGGTCTTTGTCAAGTTTTAACACACAAGTTTCAAGCACCATTGGATCTGCAAGATCGAAGGGCTGGCACACCCCTACTTGATGAAGTTGCATGGAGATTAAAGAATGCAAGAATGTGCTTTGTTGTTGTGTGTCCCTGTGGGGCATGTCTCTTTGAGGGTCACCAAGTGTGGTATGGTTGCTAAGGTGTGTGCTAGGTATCACGAGCTTAGACCCAAGGCAGGTGTAGACATAGAGACGATTTTCACGATCATTGATCTCGCAGAGATTAATGATTAGGGCTTTCTCACATTATAATGTCATGAGGAAGTTAAGTAATGTGGGGAAGTGCTTCAAAGCCATGTGTCTCAGTGGCTTGACTAGGCTATGATTAGTGCTAATAGTTAATGTGACTGTCATGGTCATGGTTTGCAAGGTGGTGCGGTCAGTTGGATATCTAGTCAAATTTGGGAAGACCCACAAGGTGGCATAAAGGAATGAGACTATTGGTCCATGTGGCATGTTTTCATTATCAGATTTGGCCAACTCGCTGACTCTACTGATTCATGCACCAAAAAATGATAAGAAGTCAGGTTTTCTGCACGATTTGATCTTTGTGATCGATCCCAACCACCATGAAATGAATGCTAGACAAGGAAGGACACTCCACCCCTCCAATCCAATCCATCTACTAGTCAAAATGCCTTAATGGTGCCATTTCTATCTTCTCAAGGGATTATTTGACACAAAAGATCAGATTTCTTCAGATCCCCATGATTGTTCTTGGTAGAGCCTTGATGGCGGTGGTTGCAGGATAGTTTTGGAGGGAAAATCTCAGTTATGCCTGATCTATAAAGGCAATCTTTTTTAATTTTGTAGGGGTCAACCTTTCTCTATTTTTCTCTATTATTGCTCTACAAATTTTCAGTGTAAATTCCCCTATGCCTCCGAACTACATGATTTTCTACCTTATCTCTTTCAACCATTGGTGTGAAAGTGCAAGAACTCTTTGCCTCCACTAGTGTTTTGTGGAAATCTATAATCTGCATGACTATATCTCCTATTGGCCAATGAATGATAATATAAGTGAATCTCTCTTTCCTTGTGTCATTCATCTTGGTCTTTTGATCTGCATGTGATTATTGGATTAAAGCAAGTTTGAATGTGTATATCTTTAGTTTCATTCTAGTTCTATAGTGCATGTATGGGCAGAGATTGGTCCAAACACTCTATTTTGGTGCATCACCTCCCTAGATTAGAATAGGTAGATTTTCTTTCTTGCATCTCCTTCTCCCTTTTTCCTTCCAAGAGTAGTTAGGTGCACCCTAATAGTAAGAGAAAGTTGGCCTTCTCTAGAGACTCACCCTCATAGTTCAAGTCCCACAGCTTGGAGGTTGTTTCCATGTTTCACTAGGTTGTCCTCATGCATAGGCTTTGGAAAAGGTTGTAAACCTTAGTGACAACAATAACCATGCACATAGATAACTCATAACACCATTATTTGTTAACTAGGTAAAACTTGGCCAAGCAAAAACCTTGATGGCGATGATACCCACTAGATGATTCAGTAAACCATAGGATCATGTTAAGGATATTAACCCTATTAGGAGTCTATGAAATACATATAGTGTCTCAAATCCCTTTTAGGAGACTAGGTCTTTTTAGAAGCATCAATCCTACTAGGATTTGGTAGAACAAATATAATGTATGTAAGAAGATCTCACTTCCCTAACATGCAATAATACAATCTAGTTCTGCACAAGATAGCTATACATACAATACTTTCTTTCTTTTTGTAACATGTATTTTCTCTAATAAAAGATCATATCTCACATTACATAAGGCTTTCATAATAGTTTGCTTCACAATTACAACATCTCATGATTTCACATTTCCTTGCATCTCTCCCACTAACTTTGCAATATAAGATCTTTACTTGTACCTTGCACTTTTCATAAAACTCTGCTCAGTCGGCCTTCATGTGTTCACACACTTGACATAATATAAAGTAGCTTATGGATTAATATCCACATAGTTGGCTCATCAAAACTTAGTAACTATTTTGTAGCCAAAAAATAATTCCTTAAGCCATACAACTCTATTTATTGATATGTTCTATTTTGCTTTGTTAAATACCTGCATTGGTATTTTAATCATATCTTGTGTCATACATTATGTACATCTATGCACTTAACCACATCATCATGATAGTGTCACAAATCTTATCTTAATTATGCATAATCTAATTATCAATGAGTCATTTGAACTCTTAAGATTTGTTCTCTATACTACTATAAGCTATCTAACACTTAGACAATTTTCTAATACTAAATGCATAAACAAAATATTGAATACATGTTACCATAAATGAAAACCATCAAAAAATCTATCTGACCATATTTCTAAAAATCTCCCCCTTTGGCATTGATGTTAATTTGGAAAAATTGGCTAGGTTTGAAAATGATGTCATACATCACAAAAATAAAAGTAAAGTAACTATGAAAAATACCTTCAAAACATAACAATTTTGTTCATATTTTGATGGATCATACATTCCTTACCACTCCTTTACATTGATACATACATAATATCCCCCTTACATATAAATTTACATCTATACAATTTTCTTTACATAATACCACCCCCCCCCCCCCCCCAACCTTTGACATCAACGACAAAGATGTCAAAACTATATCACAAAACCTACTACCTTTTGATGATCATCTCGTCATTCTGGATATACAATCTGAATAATCAAGCTTCAGTTTGTCTAATTCATTCTTCTATTTTACATGAACTATATCTAATATATTGATGAGTTTTCAAAGTTGATAAGATGCTACTTCAACTGCACTCAAATCAATATATGCAAATTTGTCATAGTATGTCTTCATTGTTAGACATTCCTCCAACTGCCTCTGTAAAATGACAACTTTTAGTGTCAAATATTCTCTAAGAATAGATAATCTCCTTATTACCTTTTCCTTGTCAAACTCAATGCCTCTGATAGCATTTTTAATCTTCTCAATTTTGATCTCCGAATATTCAATTCTGACCTCTAGTTGTTGTAATCTGATAGTTAGTGTCTGAAGCTCACTTGTATGGCTTTTGATCTTTTCATCAAAATATGGTAAGTAATTGTAAGACATTAGTTGCTATCCATACAAATTCTTACCGTCATTGAGCTCTTCCTTAACTCCTTTATGCATACATCTAAGGTTTTTGTGTCATTCTTGAAATTTGTGTATAGCGTGTCAAATAGTGATGTAACATGTTGTGTCTGTGCTTGCATTATTGCTACTTCAACTAGGGTTGTGAAATCCTTATCAAAGGTATTCACCAACTCTTTTTCCTTAACCTACAAGTCTAGATTTGCTACAATTGAGGAAACTATCTTCTACATCCATTCCAGGACTTTAGCAAGAGTCTTCTCCAAATACTTAATAGATTTATTTTTCTAAAAATAGCTTTCTCAAGGTGCCCATCAATTCTTTCTGATCTTCATCATCAAAAGGAATAGTTATAGTTTCTGATGTTCTAATTGCCAATATTACTAATGGTACAATAGCTTTTCTTTCCTTTGCTTTTTTCTTTTCCTCAACCTCTTTCCTTGCATCCTCCTCTTTCCTCCTCTTTTCATTTGCTTCCTTCTACTTTTGTTCTTCTCTTCTTTCTTCTTCTCTTTTCCTTTCCTTTTCTCCTCCTCTCTTCTTTCCTTTTCTTTTCTTCTTCTACTTTTCTCTTCTTCTCCTCTGCTACATTCTTCTTTTGTTCATTTTCTTTTCTTTTATTTTCTTCTATTGTTTCCACTTTTCCTACTCTTCCTTCTTCTTATTTTCTTCTTCCTCATAATTTGAGCTATAATATGAAGTGATATTGCCAACAATATGTTGGCCAAATGCCATAAAGGGATTTTCTTTGACATCTACTATTATGTGTGCACTATCCACTTGCATGGATTCAATGCCCATAATAATGTGAGGTGGTGAAACTATCTACTATCTCTTCTATACATATTCTTCTATTTGTACATATACTAGACTACCAGCTTTGGTCTACACACTCACCTTAGTTATTGAGTACATATACTTTACTATAGCCTCCTTTGTTTCTTTCCTAACATCCTCATAATTGTCTCCAATCAAAAGAATTGCTCTTTTTTTGTTCCTTAAAAATGGCTCAATACCCTTCAAAAATCTATCTAATTCTTCTTTAGATCTGACATCACATAGTTTATTTATAGATGTGATCCTCATGTTCAGATCTTCCTCTGATACTTTTTTCTTCCTATTTACCAACATATTGTATAGGTCTTCCTGAATCTTATTTTGTATAATCTTAAACCTTTTATTCTTCAAAATCATATTTCTTATAATACCATTCTCTAACTACCTTCTATCCATATTATTATACATACTATAAAATTTATTCAATTGAATAAAATAATCATCATTAATAATCTGCATGTTTAGATTGTCTGTCTTAGGTTTCCATGCTTTCTTTCCTATTGTTGTCCTTGCTTCCTATGAATCTTGTTGAACAGGTTTATCTTTAGCACCATATTCTGAACTCTTAGAACTGCTTATATGCATGGTCTTTCTCCTCTTTCTAGGTCCACTGGCACTCTTCTTGACCCTTTTCTTTGCTTGTGGTGTAGATTCTTGCATAACCTTCACCAATCTACTAGACTTCTTTTGCACATAAGGTGCATCCACCTCTGGCTATGTCCTTGTCTATTTATGTCAAACTCTTACTAGTTGCACTTGCACAACTATTGCATAATGTACAATAGGATCTTGTGCACAAAGTTGCACCATACTTACTCCTTCTGAAGGTCCTACCACAATAATTGGAGTTTATGCCAACACTTCAGTTTGACCACTGACCTTCATCTCCAACATGAGTCCTTTAATCTCATTAAACTCTTCCCCTCTCATGCCAAATTCCTTGAGAATAGAATCGATCTCTTTTTTAACCTTTTTCTTGCTCTCTTTACTATATAGTTTGGACTAAACTATTCTTGATCTATCATCATAAGTTCCCCATCTGGGGCATTTTATATCCTACTCATATTGGAGTATGATCTATGCATACTCTTCAATTAGCTATGTGCTCATCTCATAGCTCATAGGCTCAATGAATTTCACTCTAGGAATGACTACTTCCATACAAGTCTTATCAGTCTCCACCATGAAGCATTAATCATTCTTATACTTCTCCACCATAGAAGGAGGTATCGTATACCTCAATTTCATCTCAGATTGGAAATTGTTCATTAATCTATCTATTTCAATTTATCTCCGACATTTTCAGGCTTCAATCTATAACATTGATTCACTAACTTCATTGCTGATGTAGGAGCATCCTAGGTGTAAGAGCAATCTTGCATCACCCAAAAATATTTTCTTTACAGTATTTTCTATTTTAATAAGGACTAATAGATATGGGGTTGCTATTTGTGGGAGTTTGCTATTTTTAGTAAGTTTCTCATATGAGCTTAAAATGTTGTCATTTTCTATAGGAAGGTTCCTTTTGGAATTATAAGCCTACCATAAAAATCCCATTGCTACAAATTAAGTATTGGAGAAGTTATGGCATATTTTTGGTGGAAAATTTTGCAAAAAAATCTTCAAGCTCACAGTTGGAAGCCTTAGATGTAAGGAAACTCAGGTGCAGAAATAGCTTCCTACACTAATCTCTTAAGAGAAGTATTATGCAAATTCTATTAAAATCATTTCACTTACAGATTCAATATCATGTAAACAATAATATTTTGACCAAGCAAGCATAAAGAAAATAGACAGAGAAAGAAACACATAACACAAAGATTTTTCGGTGGGGAAAAACCTTTTAGTAAAACAACCCCACCCCTCCAGAACTTGCACAATGTATTATCTTCAACACAAGGTTACAATACACTTGCAATGCCAGTTCAACAGTGACAACAGAAGACTCCAATAGCAACTCATAGTACCAACAATACACCTTTTTGCATACACCTCTTTGCAACCCTAAGAAATGCTTATAACATGAGCTTCACTTTTAGGGCTACTCCCAAAAGGTAACCATAGTGGGGTAGAGTGTACAGTACTCAAATTTATCAATTGCCACATGTCTTCACCTATCATTGAATCTTCCTAACATAGCTCTTATGTGTCATACAAATTCATCATAACTGTTTTAGCTATGATCTCCTTATACACAATTCAAGATGCCGACACATCAACATTATTTACAAGAAATACATTTTACAAAAAAAAATAATAAGAATAGGAATTATCCAAGTTTGAGACACCTTATTCCTAACATTAGAGTGCCTGGATGAGGTTTGAAAACTTGATGAAAGGGTACTTGCATAGTTTCAAGCCTATAGATCAGGAATTGGCATTTCTAAAAAGTGGTTATAATAGCCAATCAGAGCAACGGTTTGAGAGTTATGGCCTTCCAAAGTTGGGCTACCAAAATTTCTATGATAATTTGTCAAAGATGTATTTACTCAACTCTATATGTATTTTTAGAGTCCATTGGCCCTAGATATTAATTTTGATCATCTAGTACCTTCTCGGGCGACATACATAACCTATTTAAGAAAGGCCCAAACATTGTCTAAGATAGCTCTGGGTGATAGTTTGCATCTTGTCTTGTAGATTATTGTAATGAAGGTGCCCATGTGGGTTAGCATATTGTACTTGTGAATTATGTAATTCTACTTTTGTGCTGCAAATAAGAAGTTCATATTTTTTTCTCATATTTTTTGTTGTTTCTTTGTTTTCTATTATGGTTTATGGTATTAAAGGGAGCACCCTTCATCAATTGCACACTCACTCCTATCCCAATTAATTATTCTAGGAAACTTCTTTGTAACATAGAAGAATAGGTGAGTCAATAGGGACTCAATTCTAAATATTGTGCTCTTTGTTCGCTTGATCTTTGCAATATTGTCCAAAAACTATAATCTGATAATATCACACAAATGACTTTCCTTCCTTCAACAGCCATCATGTATCTTGCATGAAAAAACTTAGTACGTACGAAATTAACCTTTGATCCATGGTTCAAATTTCTAAACCAAATCTATCACTAACATCATACACTCTCTAACTATCCATAACTATGTAATCTATAGATACTAGAGTAAACTAGATTCAATGTTCTATAAAATACCTCAAATTTGTGATTTAGAGCTTCTCAAACTTTACTTCACACTTCAATCCACTATCAAATCTCTCTTCAATTCACTCAAGACACTTCGCATGAACAAATGGTACAGTCAATCTTGCTTAAAAATCCTTAAATCATTTCAAATCATACTGTGCATTAAATGCATATCTACCACAAATCCACAATATTGTCTATGTCTACTAGTAACCTTGTTTTCACAATTTCCTCTTACTACGATCATATCAAGACTTTCACACTCAACCATAGCTTCCTCTCTATGTCTTCTACCTTTTGTTAATTGCATAACCTCTAACTTTCTCTCTAACATCAATTCAAACCAACTAATGCTATGTCTCTACTAGAACTACTTAATTCAAGTAGTATGAGCCATAAAAAATATATATCTTCAACTTTCCATCAGATGCATCAAAATATTATTCTCCCAATATTGTAAGTGAACTCTCTAGATTACAAGCTTTTACAAATGCTTCCTTGAACTCGTCAACATGTTCCTTAACTACTTATTTCTTACTAATATCACTACCATTTTCATTCCTTCTATTTCCTTTGTTGTTTTTCCTCCTGTGATTAGGATTCATGTTAAGGTTCCTTTGTCCATTCTATAAGTTTTTTTCATGTGGCCAAAGTTATTGTATAACCAACATATAGGTGTATTCCTCATTTGATTAGTTCCATTATGATACTTAGGTACTCTGCAATTCCTTGCAATGTGTCCAGGACTATACACTTATGACACACAAACTAGTTCTTTTATCCATTAGATGTCTCTCCATTATTGGATCTATCATGTGATCTCTCTCTTTCATTACCTACAAGTTTAGTAGTCCTATACTTCTACTATTTTCATTATTACCATCAAACTTATGTTTCTTACATCCTATAGCTTGGTGTCCATAACCATGACAACTATAACAATAGAAATTAGTAATGGGTTTAAAAGACTTAAATGTGCAATCTCCCTTCATGTGTCCAAATTCATTACAAATGAAGCATCTACCTCTAAATTCATATCTTACTTCCTTGGGTAGTTCATCTTGCTTAGGTTTATCAACTTGCACTATTTTCTTAGGTTCATCAGGTTTAACTATTAAATCAATTAACTCAACTTCCTTTGTACTTTTGTAGATGTACTTGATTCTACCTTACTTAGATTAGATTCCTTAAGGTATTCAATAACTGGATCTAGTTCTCTTCTTATTTCAACTTTCTTGGCTAATTTCTCTCCAATCCGATATCCAAGTTTTGTCTTGTCATAAGAAGGTCTTTGATGAAATATCTATTGATCTATCTTCTCACTAGTAGAAAAAAGTTTCTCTAATTGTAATTTAGCTTGTGTCAATTCTCCTTTTACAATAATTTTGTATTTCTCTAATTTTTCATGTTCAATCTTGATTGTATCTAATTGAGATGTAACTTGACTTAACTAGGATCTAAGATCCGCATTCTCAATTTTTAGTCCTAGTTCATTCATGCCACCATTTTTCTTAAGACTTAACTTAAGTTCAGTTATTTTTAGTTCATGTTTTAAGATCTCATTTTCCTTTTGAAGATCTCCTACTTCATCATTGTCACTAGTCTATGCAATTGATTCCTTTTCATATTTCATATCATCGATCTCATCTTTCAGTTTGCAAATGTACACTTTTGCATCTTTGTATCTATCTTTCAAGGTGTCTCTTTCTTTTGTAAGAAGGTCAATCTACTCAAGATCTTCTTCAATATTCTTCTTCAACTAATCCATATATGTTGGGATCTTACTATTAAGCCTCTTCAAAGTAACTAGGCTCTAATACCAATTTTTAGCAATAGATAATACTAAGAGGGGGGTGAATCAGTGTTCTACAAAATTTTTCCCACAAGTGAATATTATTACTTACTTTATAACTTTCATATGAAATTAAACCAACAATGATGAACAATAAATATAACCATGTACATATATAACTCATAACACCATTATTTTTTAACCAGGGAAACCCTAGCCAAGGGAAAACCTCGCTGGGTATGATACCCACTAGATAATTCACTAATCAATAGGATCCTATTAAGGATATTTACCCTGTTAGGAGTCTATGAAAAACATATAGTGTCTTGAGTTCCTATTAGGAGACTAGGCCTTGTTAGAAGTCTCAATCCTATTACGAATTGGTAGAACAAATACAATACATACAAGAAGAGCCCACTGCCCTAACATGCAATAATACAATTCAATTCTTCATAAGATAGGTATATATACAATACTTGATTGTCTTCTATGACTCACACTTGCTTTGATCAAACATTAGATCTCACATCACATAAGGCTTTTATAATAGTTCTGATCACAATTACAACATCTTGCAATTTAACATTACTTCTCATCTCTCCCACTAACTATGCAGTATAAGATCTATACTTATACCTTGCACTTTCACAAAAAAATTCTTAGTCGACCTTCATGTGTTCACACACTTGACATAATATAAAATAACTTATGGATCAATATCCACATAGTTATCTCAACACAACTTAGTAATTATTTTGTAACCAAAATAATTCCTCAAGCCGTACAACTCTATTTACTGATATACTTTGTTCTACTCTGTAAAATACCCACAGTGGTATTTTAATCATATCTTGTGGCATATAGTCCATACACATTTGTGCACTTAACCACATCATCATGATAGTGTCACAAAGCTTATCTTAACTACACATAAGCTAATTCTCAACAAGGCATCCTACTCTTAAGATTTGTTCTCTATACTACTTAATTGTCTAAAACTTAGACAATTTTCTAACACTAAATGCATAATTGAAGTACTGAATACATTTTTCCATAAATGACAACCATCAAGACATATATCTAACCCTATTTCTAAAATGGCTCATGTGTGTGAGCCAGAGTCGATGGAGAATGACAAAGATACTATTTTTATCCATTGGATGGAAATGCAGTGTCATTAATTGATGAAATAAAATGTGAAGAAATCAGTTCATCCAATGATCATAGAGTATTACCATGAATTTTAATGATACTACATCAGGGGAGTATCCTAAGCATTGAAGAATATTTATATTTTGCAGTCATGACTACATTTTTCATTGATGTCAACATAGCATAAATTTGTAAAGACTAGAATAATAGAAGTTGAAGATCTTATGATGCATAGAAACTAAGAAATTTTTAGATGATGTGTGGTGGAGGACATGTTTATGAGTTTGTCATGATGATGCAGTTAATAGGACTAAATCCAAGTCGATGGTATATAGAAGTTACATTTGATTTACTAGAAGTAGTGCAGAAATAGAGTATTGGAAAATAGAGTTTTGATGATCTATCGCTATCTTTAATCTAAGATGTAATAAAGTGATGCACAGTTACACATTGATCAAGGATAGTTTTATGATGATGTTAGCATGTGTGAGAGACATGATTTTCATGTGTGAAGTTTTGTATATAGTATGAGCTGATAGTGCTATTGTAATTGTGAATAAATTATCTTATTTTAATTAATTGGGAAAGGTTCAAGGTTGACTCAATGAATTATTATGAAGATACAGTATAAAGGAAAGTTATTTTCCTTACTTGTAGAGACAAATTGTATTAGCAAAGTATTAGTATGTAGTGTGAGAAGGAGCAAAATTCTTATTGAATGTGTATAACCAATCCAAGGAATCATTGAATGTGTAGTATGAGATTTGGTTACAAGATTTGAAGGAGAAGAAGTTCAGTTGATAGGATAGAGATAGAGGAAGGAAATAAATTTCAGTTATATTACTCTACAAGAAATAATACAAAGATCATTTGGACAGTGCGTTCTTTGATCTTAACCTTGAATTTGTTTGGATAGGGGGTCCAGTTGTCTTCCACAACTCCTAATATAGTTGGAATCTCCTAACAAAGATCCAAATTCTCCTAATAGGGACTCATATGTATTGAATATTGTAACAAACTCCTAAGAGGTTCTATCCTCTTACAAGGAATATTTATATTAGTACATTATCTTATGGGTACCATTCCCACCAAGGTTCTCCCTCTAATCAAGGGTTTCCCTATTTAACATATTTGATGTCAATTGTTTATGAGTATCTTGTTGTAGTTTTAGTTTATATTACTCACATATTTAAGTGTGTTTAAGGTTAATGATTGTTCTAATAATTTGATAACTAATTCACCCACCCCACTCCACCTCCCCACCTCCTCACCCCCCCACCCCCCCCAATTATATTAGTGGACTATATATTCTAACAATTGGTATCAGAGAATCAGGTCCTTGAAGATAAGGCTTAACAACTTTGGGAGATCAATAGAAAATATGTTCAGGAAGGATAGTCCAAGATTCAATGGCGTCAACTATGATAGTTGGAAGGATAAGATGAAGACTCATCTATTATGCAAGGGTATAGGATATTGAATTTTGAAAAAATATAAGAAGGTAATTGTTGAGGAATCTAAGTTAGAGGAATGTAGTGAGGGAGAAAGATATATATTCATGTGTAACATGAGAGCCAAAGAAGCCCTATTGTCAGCTCTTCTAGAGAATGAATGCAATCAAGTAAAGACATTTCAAACTTCTCATGAAATTTTGAAAGCATTAGAAGTTACTTTTGAAGGTGATGATCATGCAAAAATAATGAGATTGCAAAATTGGATTTGCACATTTCAAGATGCTAAGAAGATGGAAGATGAATCTATAATAAGTTATGTTGAAAGAATATTAGAAATTGTTGTAGGTATTTGGTCTCTTGGTGGAACTAAATAAGATGATGAAGTTATATGGAAGATCTTGAAATTTTAATACCACCATTCAAGTAGATAGCTTAGCTAATTCAGCTAGTAATGCCCTACACCAAATATTTCACAAAGGAAACATTGCTTGGACGGTTAGAGTCTATAGAAGTAGAATTGAGATAGTCTAAAGGACTAGCTAGTGTTGAGACATCTTTTAGTGCTCTAAACATTCAACCCAATTTTTCAAGAAGTGCAAGTGCAAGAAGAGACTTTTCCAAAAGTAGCATATCTAAAGAAAATAAAAAGATTGAAGACAGAAGAGCCCTTACGGTAAGAAGAGAGAAAGATGGTAACAAAACATTTAAGTTTTGGAATTGTGATTAATATGGTCATTATGCATCTAAATGTCCTAAAAGAGAGAGAAAATTTAGAGGAAAATCTAATCCTAGAAGAGATAAGGATAGAAATTTTTTATATGCTATTAAGGATGAAGAATTTGATGAAAGAGATTAGAGTGAACATAATGATGAATTAAGATTTGTGGCTATCAAGGAAGATGATCTTGATAGAAAAATTGGAGAAGACATAGCTCTAGTTACCCAAGTTGAGAAGAAATCAGATTGGAAATTGATAGTGGATGTTTACATCACATGACTGGTGATATGAATGAATCTGTTGAGTTTAGAAATCAGGATGGAGGTATTGTTAGAGTTGGTAACAATCCAACTTGTCATATCACAGGGCTTGGATCTATTACTCTTGATGATAAAACTAACACTAATGATGTTTACTTGTTTATGATTTGAAACATAATTTATTAAGTGTTGGATAGTTGGTAGACAAGGGATACTTGTTGTAGTTCATAGAGAAGACTTGTATTATCAAATAAAAATATGGTAAGCTAATTGGTACTAGAACTAGATCTAGAGGTAATGTATTTTAGTTGAATCTTACTGAAATAACATGTTTGGTTGCAAAGGTTGATAGTAGTTGATTATGGTATAGAAGGTTCTATCATATAAACTTTGATACTATTGTGAAAGTTAGCAGTACATTTGCAATGACAAATCTGCCTAAGATTATTAAGCCTACTAATGTTATCTGCAAGGAACATATTTTGGCTAGACAAAGGAAAGTGTCTTTTTCCAGCAAGAAGTTCTCTACTATAGAGAAACTTGAAATTGTTCACACAGATCTAAGTGGTTCGACAAGAACTATAGGATTCTATGGAGAAAGGCATTTTATGATTTTTGCTGATAATTTCACTAGGATGATGTGAGTAGAATTTCTTAAAGAGAAGTATGAATATTTTGAGAAATTTAAGATATTTAAGAATAGAGTTGAAAATGAATCTAGTGTCAAGATTAAATATTGAGATCATATAGAGGAGGAGAGTTCACCTCTAGAGATTTCAACATGTTCAATGAAGAGAATGGAATCAAAAGATAGTTATCTTCACCAAGAAAACTTGAATAGAATGAGATTATTGAAAGAAGCAATAAGTTAGTAGTAGAAGCAGCAAAAGCAATGTTATTTGAGAATGATGTCCCAAAGACATTTTTGAGAGAAGCAGTTAACACTATAGTATATACTCTAAACAGAGTATAGGTCAGAAAACGTATAAGCAAGACACCATATGAGTTATGGTTTGGTCACTCACCATCAGTCAAGTACTTCATAATATTTGGAAGTAATTGTTACATAAAGAGAGATGATGATATTGGTAAGTTTGATCATAGAAGTGATGAAGGTATATTTCTTTCTTACTCATTGAAAAGTAAAGCATATAGATGTTTCAACTATAGAACTAAGACAATAGTTGTGTGTGCAAGTGTAAGGATTGATGAAAAGTTTGGTACTAAAGAGAATATGGTAGGTTATAATTCTAATAACGAAAAGGATAACATTGGAATTGTTAGATAGAATATTGAAGTTCTTTTTGAGACTAATAATGAGTTGCAAAATGATGTATTTGTTGAGCATAGAGAAGAACAGAGATCTAAACCTAGAGAAGACATAAGAGATGAGATGTCGACTCCTACTTCTAGTAGAAACATGAAAAAGAATCACTCCTCAGGGAAGATAATTGAGAGCAAGGATAAATGTGTGATGATAAGGAACTAGATTGAATGAGAATTATGTCTAATTTCTCAAGTAGAACCTAAAAGTGCAGATGAGGCATGCAAGGATTATCCTTAGATGTAAGAAATGAAAGAAGAACTAGATCATTTTGTGAAGAATAAGACATGGGAATTAGTTCTTAGACCTAAAAACAAAAATGTTGTAGGAAGTAAGTGGGTATTTAGAAATAAAATAAATGAGCAAGGAGAGGTTATGAGAAATAAGGCCAAAATTGTTTGCAAAGGTTACTCACAACAAGAAGGCATAGATTATGAAGATACATATGTACCTGTGACAAGAATGGAAGTGGTAAAGATGTTCTTGACTTATGTAGCAATAAAGAATTTCAAGGTTTATTAGATGGATATCAAGTCAACTTTTCTAAATGGAGAACTTGAAGAAGAAGTCTACATTGGGAAACCTAATGGATTCCCTCTGATAGAAGAACAAATAATTGGTATGCAAATTAAAGAAATCATTGTATGGTCTAAAGCAAGCACCTAAAAACTAGTATCCAAGGTTGGGCAGGTATATGTCCAAGCTTATATTTATCAAAGGTACAACACATGGTAATTTTTATTTGATAAAAAATTGATGATGGTTTATTTATCATGGTAATATTTGGAGGATATGATAAATAAAGTGATAAGTTTTTTGAAGAGATGAAAAATGAATTTTAAATAAGCATGATAGGAGAAATAAAGTTTTTTCTAAGATTGTAGATTGTGTAGAGTAGAGATATGATATTTATTTTACAAACTAGTTATCTCAAAGACTTGTTGAAAAGATTTAGTTTAGAAAGTTTCAAACCTATTGGTACACCTATGATAAGTAGTCATAAGTTATCTAGTAAAGATGAAACACCTATAGTTGAGTAGAAGAATTATATATCTATGATTGGAGGATTCCAATATCTGACTAACAGTAGACTAGATATAGAAAATGTAGTTGAGATTGTAGCAATATTTCAAGATAATCCTAAAGAGTGTCATTATGTAGTAGTAAAGAGGACATTCAGATATTTGAAGGGTAAATCTAATCATGGAATCTAGTATGATATATCAAATGATTTCACTTTGTACACATCTGTTGATGCAAATTGGGTAGGAAGTATGGATGATAGAAAGAGCACCAATGGTGGAGCATTCTTTCTTGGGGAAGATTGGTTTCTTGGTTGAGAAAGAAATAGGATTGTATATCTAAGAGTACAACTAAGGTAGAGTATGTTGCAGCAACAAATAACTATAATCAAGTTATGTGGATAAAACAAATGTTGAAGGATATTGGGAAATATTTTATAGAACCTATTGTCATTCACTGTGTAACACAAGTATAGTAAGTATGTCTAAGAATCCATTGTTGCATTCTAAGACAAAGCATATATCCATTAAGTATCATGTTTTGAGAGAAAAGGTGGTTTAAAAAGAGATAAGGTTGGAGTATGTAAGTACTAAAAATCAAATTGCAGATATCTTTACAAAACCTTTTCCTAAAGATACTTTTGAGTACCTAAGACATATGCTAGGGGTTATGCTCTAGCCTACTTTAGAGTAGATGATGCAAGGAGTGCATCAGTCTAGTGGTACAGAGAACTATGGTTAGACTAGACTGAATGTTGATGCTTCCTATATGTGGGAGTATCTAGTATGTACTAAGTCATTCAGGACTTTTTATATTTTGGTATTTTTTATTAAATAGTGTCTTTGGGTGTTTGAACTGATTGAAAGAGTTGGAAGAAGTATATTCAAACAATTGATATTGTGTACTTGTATTAATACCTTTGACATTGATGTCAATGGGGGAGAGAATATGTACATGAAAAACATCTCCTAGGCAATGGGGAGAAAATATGAAAGAGGCGCCTCTTGAGATGTCAATGGGGGAGTGTCATCTCTTTAGGGAGATTTAGAAAGATTCATGTAAGTGCACAAAAGAATATGTAAGTGCATAGAATAATATGTTAGTACATAGAAGGATATCTCTATGAGGAAGATATGTAGCCAAAAAAGTGTTGCAATTTTTTCACCATGAAAAACTCATGACTAGCAGCCAAAAGATTTTAGATTGATGAAAAGGATTTGAGAAGATAACAGCAGCAGCAGTAGCAAAGTACATTTTGGTATTCTTGGAACTTAGATGTTTTTCATCTATGTTGCCATCAATGCCAAAGGGGGAGATTATTAGCATGAATGTTGATGATACTAAATTGGGAGAGTATCCTAAGTATTGAAGAGTATTTCTATGTTGCATTCATGACTACATTTTTCATTCATGTCAACATAGCAATAAATTTGTAAATACTAGAAGAATAGCAGTCAGAGATCTCATGATGCACAGAAGCTAAGGAAGTATTTGATGATGCACAATAGAGGAAATTTTTTTGAGGTTGTCCTAATGACATGGTTAAGAATACTAAGTCTCAATCGATGGTATACAAAAGTTACACTTGATTTACTAGAAGCAGTATAGAAATAGAGCATTGGAAAATAGAGTTTTGATGATCTATCGCTATCTTTCATATGACATGTAATAATGAGGTGCATAATTACACATTGATCAAGGTTATTCATGTGATCATTCCAACATGTGTGCAATATGTGGTTTCATGCATGTGAAGTTTTGTATAGACTATGAACCAACAATGCTATTATAATTGTGAATTAATTAACTATCTTATTTTAATAAACTGGAAAAGTCTCAAGGTCTCTTGTATTAGAGGATCAAGTAGAATGCAAATTATTAGTTTGTAGTGCGAGAAGCATAATGCTTATTGAATGTGTTTAAGAAATCCAAGTAATCATTGGATGTGCACTACGAGATCTGGTTACAGAATTTGAGGGAGAATAAGTCTAGTTAATAGGAAAGAAATAGATGAAGGAAGTAAATTTAAGTTCTATTATTCTATAAGGAATAATATAGAGAGCATTTGGATAATGGTTTCTTTGATCTTAACCTTGAATTTGTTTGGCCAATGGGTCCTCCTATCTTCCACAACTCCTAACAAGGTTGGAATCTCCTAACAAGGCTTCAAAGTCTCCTAAGAGGGACTCATATGTATTGAATTTGTAATAGACTCCTAATAGGGTCTATCCTCTAAGAAGGAATATATATATATATATTACTACATCATCTTGTGGGTACCATTCCCATTGGGGTTTTCCCTCTGATCAAGAGTTTCCCTAGTTAACATATTTGGTGTCAATTGTGTATGAGTATCTTGTTGTGGTTTTAGTTTATATTACTCACATGGTTAATTTTGTTTAAGGTTAATGATTGTGCTAATAGTTAGATAACTGATTCACTCCCCCCCTCCCTCCTCAATTATATCAGTAGGCTATATATTCTATAATACAGATCATGTTTAGTGGAAATCTCAGAATTATTGCAAGACTAGCCTTGATAGTAATAAGAGTCATGGCATGGTAGGCATCAACAATAAGACTGAAAAAACTTCCTATAAAGTGGTTCTTGCCAAAGATTTAGTTCCTGTATTCATAATCTCTATGTGTTCCAATGCAAAATTTGAGAGGAAATTGGTTGCATAATACTCAAGTTGAATGGGAGGAACCTTGGAGATAGATGAGATCTTAGTTACAAACTCAAGCATGCAAAAGGAGATAGTAAGGATCCTTCTATCAATTTGAAAACCCTAACCTTTTGTCCCAATGAAGATATGATTAAAGCTATTAGGGTTGAGCAAAGCCATTTAAAAATATTGCCATTTTTTCATTTGTTTAGACCTTAAAGTTCTACCATCTCATAAATTTCTTGATGAATGATAAAACTTCATTTGGCGTAAGAAGTTTGGAATTCATGTAAGTTTATGTAGAATGATACAAAAGGGACATTTTGTTATTTTATTGAAAATCCATCAAATGCAAGAGAGAATTATTTAAAAAGGATTTTGGAACATTAGATATTCCTTAATCCAAATTGATGGTTGGTCTCCTAAAAGAAACTTTGATAAATACCTGGAAAGATCCACTCCAAATTGGGTGAAAATAAAAAATTTGCAAGTAGAATTTTGGCCTTTTCTCTCATCAACCTACTTGGTTTTGTGTAACAAATTGAAAAAATTAGGGTTACTTTACCCTATCTTAATGCTATAGCCCTAGTTTCTTTATCTCCTAATATAGATATTATTTCTCTTGATTTAGAAGGATAGATTTTATCCAAGGTAATCTCCATGCTTGACTCCATTGCAAGCTTAATGAGCATGTTAAAAAGAACTTCTTGATGCTTAAAGATCATGTTGATAATGTTAAAGTTAATTTTAAAGTGCTTAAAGATGTCTATGTTGACCCTATTACCAAGTAGGGTGCCCCCAATAATTAAAAATTTAGCTCTAGCCCCAACAATGTTGAAGATTTTAATTTAGATGCAATGGAGACTATTGATAAGGTTAAATTTATGTCCTCATCTAATCCTCTATATGATAAAGACTTTGGGGTGATCTTGGATGGTTTTCCTAAACCTATTTCTTGTGATGATCATCCCATGACCCTAATTAGGGTTGATTTTGCAGTTCATTGTGAGACTATCGACTCAAAAACCCCCTCTAGACTGAATGCACAATAATTGGATACAAAATATATTAATGAGAAGTATATCATGATAATAATTAAAAAAATTTAACTCCAAGAAGGTTTTTAATCCCTCACTTGTGGCCCAAAAATAGCTGAACAAAAACTCGAGACAAAAATTCACCGAAGTTGTAAGGAAAAAAAGGAAGACTTAGGAAAGGATTTATATTTCTAATAGTGATAGAAACAAGAATACTATTCATAATTGTTTTAACATATTATAGAAGAATTATAAAACCCCCTTCCAAATAATTTCTTCCTAATGATTAACATCCATTGTTGTAATGTTAGCAGTCTAGAAATGGAAAATAGAAAAATACTCTGTCAAAAGTTGGTGTAACAAGATTTTAAAAAAATACATAATTATCTGCAAGAGATCAAAGTGGTTGGATTTTAGGCTTCTTATATGATGAATTTTTTTTGGAAACAAGCATTAGGTTTTCACACCAACTATGAGAGTAGGGAAAGGTGGGATTTCCATTTGGTGGGTCTCTAGGTTATTCTTAAGAACAATGAGAATTTTTTTGGGATCTACAACATCTATGCCCCAAATGATTATAGGAAGAGTGATGGGGACACAACCCAAGAATAGAATGGACACAACAAAAAAAGGAAATTATATTAACTGAGAAAATAAGCTAGTACAAAAAGTACAGAGAAAATAAACTTCAAAACATGCCCTAAGGGCTTACAATAGCATAAATTTGGAGAATATTTCTCCTTTTAGCACCTCCTCTCAAACTCCACTCCGAACTACCTTTTACAATGCCAGAAATCTCCTTAAATAGACCCCGGAGGGTTAAGGACTAGGGGTAAATTCTAGAAAGTGCTAGTAGGCATCCACCGATGAAATAGAAGGTTTCAAAAGCTGCGTTAGAAGTCGGTGCAAATCTAGAAGAATTCAGAAACGGTAACCGAACTTCTGGGAGGCATAACTTTTGAACCGTAGCTTCGATTGACGAACCGTTTACATTTTCGAAAAGCTCTCGAAGTGCTCTATAGCCCTATGGACAGCTTTGCTTGTCCCCCATTTTTCAACCCTTTTTGAGGTCATTTAATGCCCCAAACCTGACTTTGAAGCATTCTTAGGAGGTCTCCAAAACCCAAAAAATTGCAATAACTTTCAAACCGTGGGGCCTATTGACCTGATTCTTTTTCTAGAATGCTCTAAATCATGATTACATTCATCTGGCCAATTCACACCTTCTAGATTACCAAAATGATGGCCCAAATACATGCTCCTATTTTTTCAGGATTTTCAAACGCACTGATAGTTGAACTATGAGAGTTGGAACCTTTATTTGAGCCAAATGGGTATCCAAAAATGTAAAGACATGAAATAGAAACTAAGTCTAAGTACAATTTTTTTTTTTTGGGTGACACAGGATTGCCCTTATACCTCTGGATGCTCCTACATCAGACACCCAGGGTAGATTGAAAAGTGACCCTGTCACTTTATGGATGGTAGAGGAAATTCCAAATGGGAAACCTCAGTTGCTGAAATCCAAGTTGAGTCCTCGATCGGCCGTCCTTTCCATTTGACCAAATACTCTTCATACTGCCTATTTCTGGTACTCCTACCCACACAATGATCTAGAATGTCTTCTATCTCCTCCTTCTTAGAAGCAGGAATTGGACATGGCTCTAAAACCAGCTCCTCATCTGCACCATCATCATGATACTCTGTTAAATCTGCAATGTTGAAAATGAGAGAAATGTGAATACCATCTGGCAGATCCACCTCATATGCATTTCCTAAATTATGTTTCTTCAAAACTTTGCAGGGGCCAAATTTCTTCATTTTCAGCTTGTTGTAATTACCAACTGGAAATCTTTCCTTTCATAAGTGCACCATGACTAGATCCCCTACTTGGAATTCCTTATGTCTTCTCCTTTGATCAGCCCTAGCTTTATACTCTTGATTCATCTTGACAATGTGTGCTTGAACCTCCTCATGTAGACGCTTGATGTGTTCAGCAAATTCCTCAGCTCCCCTTGTTCTATCTTCCTCAATTCTGGTGCAGTCCTTGGGCTATTCCCATATAATATTTGAAATGGTGATTTTCCAATACTCCTATTTACAGAGTTATTATAAGCAAACTCTGCCTGTGGTAGAATCAAATCCCATCCCTTGGGCTTATCTCCAACTAAACATCTCAGCAAATTGCCCAGACTTTTATTTACCACTTCTGTTTGTCCATCAGTCTGTGGGTGATGCGTGGAACTAAATTTCAAGTCTATTCTCAACTTCTTCCATGATTTCCTCTAGAAATACCCCACAAATTTAGTATCTCTGTCAGAAACTATACTCCTTGGAAGACCATGTAGTCTTACCACCTCTTTGAAAAACAAGTCTGCAATATGGACAACATCATGAGTTTTGTGGCATGGAATGAAATGTGCCATTTTGGAGAACCTATCAACCACCACGAATACTGAGTCATTACCCCTTTGTGTCTTTGGCAATCTAAGAACAAAATCCATACTTATGTCCTCCCATGGCCATGATGGAACAGGCAATGGCTGATATAGGCCAGTATTTTGACTAAACCCCTTGGCAACTTGACAAACCTGGCAACTCTGTACAAACTTCTTCACATCCTATGTAATTTGAGGCCAAAAATAATGTTCTCTAAGACTGGCAATGGTCTTATCCTGACCAAAATGTCCTGCCATCCCTCCACTGTGTTTCTCCTTAATCAGATTTTCCCTCATGGAACTCCTTGGAATGCACAATTGACTACCTTTGAACAACATGCCATCCTGAATCAAATAGTCTAACCACTTGGTTCTATCTACAGCAACAGGTTCTTTACAAGCTTTCCATGCTTCAGCAAAATCAGGATCCTCGGGGTACAAATTCTTGAGTTCATCAAACCCAACTACTTCAACCTACATTGTTGTAAGCAACAATTGTCTCCTACTTAGTGCATCTGCAACCCTGTTAGATTTTCCACTTCTATGCTTCAACACAAATGTATAACTCTGCAAGAATTCTACCCACTTCATATGCCTCTGATTCAATTTACCTTGGCTATTTAGGTACTGTAATGCCTGATGATCAGTATACAAAACAAATTCCTTTGGCAATAAATAATGCCTCCATTTCTTTAAGGCCTGAACTATTGCATAGAACTCTTGATCATAAACAGAATACTTCTTCTTTGCATCATTCAATTTTTCACTAAAATATGCAATAGGCTTACCTTCTTGGCTTAATACAGCCCCAATAGCGCTACCACTAGCATCACAATCCACCTAGAATACTTTTCTAAAATCTGGAAGTGTCAACATAGGCTGTTCAGTCACCTTCTTCTTCAGCAATTCAAAACTTCTCGTAGTTGTTGCAGTCCATTTGAACTCTTTTCTATCCCCTCTTATTGTATCAGTTAGGGGTGCACATATGCCACTAAAATTCTTAATAAACTTCCTGTAAAAACTAACCAGACCATGAAATGATCTTACCTCAGTAGTAGACCTTGGAGTAGGCCATTCCAAGATGGATTTTACCTTCTCTGGATCCATTTTGAGACCTTCAGGTGATATAACAAATCCCAAATAGACTAACTCCCTTTTTGCAAAGACACACTTCTTTAGATTAATTAACAGTTTCTCTTCCCTTAGCCTTTCAAGGACACTACGAATATGCAGTAAATGTTCTTCCAAAGTCTTGTTGAAAATTAAAATATCATCCAAATAGACAATAACAAATTTTTCCAAGAACTTCTTAAGTACCTCATTCATGAGCCGCATGAAGGTGCTTGGGGCGTTCGTCAATCCAAAGGGCATGACTAACCACTCATAAAGACCCTCCTTGGTCTTGAAGGTTGTTTTCCACTCATCTCCTTCTTGAATCTGTATCTGATGATAGCCACTCTTCAGATCTATCTTTGTGAAGTACTAAGCTCCACTCAAGCAGTCCATAAGATCATCCATCCTTGGTAAAGGAAACCGGTACTTGATGGTTATCCTATTTATAGCTCAAGAATCTGTACACATCCTCCACTCTCCATCCTTCTTTGGTGCAAGTACTACAGGTACTGCACATGGACTCAGGCTCTCTTGAATCAAGCCCTTCCTCAACAACTCTTGAACCTGTCTATTTAGCTCCTCTGTTTCAGTAGGAGTCATCCTGTGAGCAGCCTTGTTAGGCAAACTAGCTCCTAGAATCAGATCTATCTGATGATTAATTTGCCTTACTAGTGGCAATCCATCTGGAACATTATCAAAGATAATATCTCCAAATTCCCCTAGTAAATCTGAAACTTCAAATGGTATTTCACTACTACCTTCTTTATCTTTCCTAGGAATCAAAGCATAGCACATATGCTGATGTTTCATGCCATCTAAAAACTTCCTTCCATCAACAAGAGAAATCCTAGCACTGCTACATAACTTTTCACCTTCCTTTTTCATGGGCTTCAATTTGTGGCGAACTCCATCCTTTGTCAGAGAGTATGGGTTTGCATGTCCATCATGTATTGCATGTCTATCAAACTGCCATGGTCTACCCAATAATAGATGGAAAACATCCATCGAAATAACATCACAGAGATCTTCATCATGGTAACTCCCAATTTTGAATTTTACTAAACATTGTTCACTTACCGAGACCTTATGATCATCTTTTACCCAAGAAATCCGATAGGGTTGGGGATGTTTCTCCCTCTTGAGCTTTAGCTTAGAGACCATCTCTTCTGATACCAAGTTATCAGTGCTACCACCATCAATGATCACATCACAACATTTATCCTCACACTTGCATCTGGTACGGAACAAACTCCTCCATTGTCCTGGTTCATTCTCACCACTTAGTAGGACTCTTTCATTTACCAAGGTCTCTCCTCTTTCTACATCCTCTGAATGTGATGATTGTGCATCCTCATCTACATGAGCAACCCTAGCTTGGCCCTCAACTCTCCTATTTGTCCTTCCTTGTCATTGAGGTCATTCAAAGGCATGATGACCTTCTTCATTGCAATGGAAATAGGTACCATGGAAGCCTCCTCTTCCTTGTCCACGTCCTCTACCCCTTCCTCTTTGATTTCCAAAGTCTTGATCATGGGAGTGGTTGAAACCCTCATTCCTCTGGTTTCTGCTAGTACCCACATCTTCATTTTTCTTTTGGGTTTCATTGTGGCCTCCAGATGATCTACCACTTCCCCTTCCTCCTTGACCATGCCCTCTTTGTCTTCCTTCAAACCTTTTACTCAGCTTCTCTTCAACTCGTAGGGCAAACTGGTATGCTTCTTCAATGCTGGTCATTCTTACCAAACTTAATTCCTCCTGGATGTTAGGTCGCAACCCACTGATATAACGAGCAACCTTCTCCTTATTTGCTTTTGCATGCCCCGCTCTAATCAAGAGTCAGTAAAACTCCTCTGTATATTCTTGGACCGATCTTCCTGCTTGCTTTAACCCATGCATCTTCTTAAACAGATCAAGCTCCTAGTGCACAGGAATGAACTGCTTCTTCAATTTGTCCACCATGCGATCCCATCTTGTGATCTTATCCTTTCCTCTTCTAAGTCTTTCCAGTTGAACCTCTTGCTACCAGATTTTGGCATGGCCTTTTAGTTTGGCTTTTTCAAACTTAACCCTATCTGGGTCCCTTATATCCTCATACTCAAAGTATTCTTCCAGTTCATTGATCCAATCGATCAACTCATCTGGTTTCAGATTTCCTAAAAATATACCCACTTCAATTGTAGGTCTTTTCCCAAACTTAGTAATGGCCCTAAAAAGCCTTTCCTCTACAGGATTCAAAACTTCCCTGTCAACTTCCTCTTCTAGTCCCATTACTTCCTCTTCATTGTTATCCTCACTATTGTCACCTGCGGCAACATTTGCTCCTCTACGAAGCTCCTCTTGCAATGTTTGTACCTACCTCTGGAGGGCTCTAACCTCCTCAGGATCAATAGCTCTAGCCCTTCCGCCACGCTCTCTTCGTGGAGGCATCTTCTAACTTGAACCAACAACCACACAGTCTTGGTGCAAACTGCCTCACAGTCGGCACTCTTTCTACACACTCAGGAAAACCCGCTCTGATACCACTTGATGGGGACACAACCCAAGAACATAATGGACACAATAGAAAAGGGAAATTATATTAACTGAGAAAATAAGCTAGTACAAAAAGTACAGAGAAAATAAACTTTAGAACATGCCCTAAGGGCTTACAATAGCATAAATCTGGAGAATATTTCTCCTTTTAGCACCTCCTCTCAAACTCCACTCCGAACTACCTTTTACAATGCCAGAAATCTCCTTAAATAGACCTCAGAGGGTTAAGGACTAGGGGTAGATTCTAGAAAGTGCTAGTAGGCATCCACTGACAAAATAGAAGGTTCTGGAAGCTGTGTTAGAAGTCGGTGCAAATCTAGAAGAATCCAGAAACGGTAATCGAACTTTCGGGAGGCATAACTTTTGAACTGTAGCTCCGATTGACGAACCGTTTACATTTTTGAAAAGCTCTCAAAGTGCTCTATAGCCCTATGGACCAGCTTTGCTCGTCCCCCATTTTTTGACCCTTTTCAAGGTCATTTAATGCCCCAAACCTGACTTTGAAGCATTCTTAGGAGGTCTCCAAAACCTGAAAAATTGCAATAACTTTCAAACCGTGGGGCCTATTGACCTGATTCTTTTTCTGGAATGCTCTAAATCATGATTACATTCATCTGGCCAATTGACACCTTCTAGTTTACCGAAATGATGGCCCAAATACATGCTCCTATTTTTTTGAGATTTTCAAACGCACTGATAGTTGAACTATGAGAGTTGGAACCTTTATTTGAGCCAAATGGGTATCCAAAAATGTAAAGACATGAAACAGAAACTAAGTCTAAGTACTTTTTTTTTTTTGGGTGACACAGGATTGCCCTTATACCTCTGGATGCTCCTGCATCAGAGAGAGCTAAACTATGGGAATGTCATTCCTTTGAGTTACCCAAAACTTGTTGTCTTTTTGTGGGAGATTTTAATATGGTGGAGTATGCATGTGATAACCAAGGAGGACTAAAAAACTCATGGAAAGGTAATGAGTAATATTTTTGTCTTAAGTTTAAAAGATGATTTCATTTGCTAGACCCTCTTGAATAGAAGAAGAATGAATATAATGGAATATGGTTCACTTGGTGTAACAATCAAGGAAACAACAATACAACCTTTTGTAGACTTGATAGGGTATGATGATTCTTCTTTTTTCTCCTTCCAGTCCAAAGATGGCCACTCTTCAATTGTGTTATCTCCCACTTCTATGTCAAATCATTCTCCTATATATAGTAAGATTCGTCTGAATCACAATGGTGTTCATAATAGTAATATCTCAAGAACTAAAGTCTTCAAATTAAATACTTCACTTCTATAAGACCTAGATACCAATGATTTTATAATAATAGTGACATTCTTGTCCAAAATGTGTGATCAGTCATAGAGATCAATTAACCAATGGAACCATTTAGTTGAAACTTGGAGAAAAATCTAAAACTACCAAATTGTTGAGAAAAAGATTGCAAGGGACTAAACAAAGGAAGAGAAAGAACTTCAAATTAGGCTTAATGAAATAAAGCTTGAACTCCCAAAAAAGGGGGGGGGGATCCTATTCTTGAGCATTCTTTGATATCTACCAAGCATCATCTTAGATATCTTCAAAGATATAGGATTCAAGGACAAAGGATCATAGCCATAATGAATTGGCTAAAAGAGGGAGATATAGGATCAAGATATTTCTTTGATATTATGAGAGACAAACATAAGAAAGAAATGTTTGAAGATATTCAGATAGAGGAAGGTAGAATGAATGATACTATTCTTATTAAAGAAGTCTTCTTTAAGTTCTATTTAGAGTAGTTCTCCACAAAGTTTGGTCAAAATCAACAAGAAGCCTTGAATAGATGTTTGAAAATGATTCGTGAAAATATTTCTGATATGGAGAGTGATAAACTTAATAGGGGTATAACATTAGATGAGATTGAAGGTGTCATTTAAGCTATGGTCAATGAAAAATCACCTAGACTTGATGAGCTCCCATCTGAGTTCTATAAAGATAATATTGTTTGGATAGGAGAAGAGCTTCTGAGTTTTTATAATGATACATTTGATTATGGTTGTCTTAGTACTAATGTGAATAGAAGGGTTATCAGACTACTCCCTAAAAATGGGGATAAGTCCTTGGTGAATAATTGGAGACCAATTACCCTCCTTAATTTATCTTATAAAATCATTGCTAAAGTTATTGCTAGAAGAACTACAAATATCTCAAAGAAATTTTTTTCTGTTACACAAAAAATCTTCATAAAGGGAAGATACATATTAGAGAATCTCACTACCAGTTGGGAAGCCATGCAATGGGATAAGGCTAAGGGGAAAAGTGTGGCAATGGTCTTACTAGACTTTGAGAAAGCCTATGAAAGAGTTGAATGGCCTTTCATCATTGGTATGCTTAAAGCTTTTGGGTTCTAGTACATTTGGGCTTATCTTTTGACCATTATTGGTCAAAATTTTGACCAACTTAGTGGCTGGTCAAAATTTTTACCAATAAGTTGGTCAAAAAATTTCAAAATTGCTAGCATAATTTCTGTTTCAACCAATGCTAGTAGAAAATTGCACAGCAGGAAAACTACTAAGCATTGGTCAAAATTTTGACCAATGCTTGGTAGAAACCCCCCAAGCATTGGTCAAAATTTCAATTAATTCTTGGTCAAATTTTTTTAGAGAAATTAGTAGTTATGAGATGATCAATTAAGAGGAAACAATTGAGAGCTTAGAGTGCGCCTCCTAGATTCACGTTCCATCCCACTAATGAAGAGCTCATAACACATTATCTCATTAGAAATGTTTTAGACAACAATTTTATAGGAAGGGCCATTGCTGAAGTGGACCTCAACAAGTGTGAGCCTCAGGAAGGGTTTAGTTCCCTCCTTTATTGTTCACTGTGTGTATAATCCCACACACCCATTTGATCTTGAATGATGATATGTACTAAATGCTAAGTGTCTATGTTGAGTGCTCTAAAACCATCCATTTCATGCCTTCATATATACACAATATCTTTCTAGTATATTTCTACTCACACACCCATTTCATTTCATATGATCATCTAAAAATTGTATCACTCTAAGCTCTCAACTATTTCCTCTTGATTGATCATCTCATAACTGTTGATTTCTGTAACATAATCAATTTTTTCTTGACATGTCACCTACTAATATAGTGATTAATAGTAAATACTATGATTTATCCCAATCCTAGTTTTAGTATTGGCTATGGTATTGTTATTATTCTAAGTCATTTTGTTAAAGACTATATCTCTTGAAATAGTGGCATGTACTAGACAACCTATTCATCATGTATTTGAGAGACAATAGCCTTTACATATATATAATTTTCTTCTTATCATCTCTAGAGAAATATATAAGACAAATCGGGACTCAAAAAAATTGAGTGTAAGCTAGAACCATACCCAGTGTTCTCATCATGAACAAAACAGATCAAGTAACCATCATCCTCCTCCAGATCTAACCCATAATCCATGGGTATAAATATTACCTCAGAACCAAATCTTCCAGGTCCAAATTCAAAAACCCCTAGCACATTGCCTCAAACTTAAATCTAAAACTTTCTCGCCTTAGGTTCTATGTGAAGATCAAACTTTATGAGTCCCTTGACCTTAGCTACTGAATCTAGTGTAGTGCCATACACATAACGATGTTTTTTGCATGCATTTTCAATCATAAAGTATAATTAGATATTTCCTAATGAACCTTGTATCCAAGGCAATGAGATCAACTAGAAATGGAGACAATTGCCATGGTAGACATTTTTGAAAAATGGAAGGATAGACAAGCCATGTGAATTTTTTGACAGAATTCACAAACAAAGTGTGGTCATGGCATGCCCTAATTGCTAGAAATGCATCAAAATAGATTTGATGAGATTATATATATGTTTAAGTTGTGATTAGATATCTTGAGCCTTATCCTACACTTGTCAAAAAAATGATGGCTATTCTTACCTCAGATGTTACTCTAGACCCAAAAAGCCATCCAGCACCACGAGGACTAACTTCTTAGGTCTCGATATCTTCTAGGTCACTCCACATTAAATCACAAAAGGGCCCTTCATGTGGTATCTCACAATGCCTTTTAATAACTCTAATTTGGATATAAGAACATAGCTATATCATATCATAATACTGGCCTTAAGTTCAAATCTTTCAAATTTTAAGTCACAAATGCTTGTCTAAAAAATCTTGCAACTAACCTGATCAATTGCTTGTATGTTAGGTGAAAGTCCTCCATGGACACAAAGGACCTAATTTTAATAGCCAATGAAATGAGATTAAGTTTAAGAAACACAACTATTCTACTTCACATTTATACACAGCCACCTCCAGTCATCTTGGAAGATCAAACATACACAATATCTATGCATTTGCATAAACCGTAATACACTATGTGATATTATTGATAATTGTAAAATCACCAATAGATTACAAATATATGTTTTCAACATATACCAGTACAATACATTCTTGACACTTAGATTTCTAACAAATTTTATCCAGAGAAAATCTAACATAGCCTTGACTCCCATACACAACAGCACTAACATCAAATCCACTTATACCAATCTTTCCTTGGGCTATGCAGTGAGCTGTCTGAGACACAACATGTACCAAATCAAAATCAACATCTATCATTTTCTTTGCATAGTTTCCACAAGATTTTGTAGGGAGACTAACAACCCACATAGCAGAGGATCATATTCAACATCAACAAAAAAAGGCCCCAAGTGTTAAAACATAGGAGAAGAATTTTGAGATTGCAATGGAGAATTTAGAGATTGCATTATTTCACAAAATTCTTGTAGATAGGAGAGGGTCATATTCATCACTTGTGCACATGGTCAATATGCATAATAACTTATACAGATGTCAGGATATCTAAATACAAGTGATATTTAAATATTCTTAATGGACCATCTATGGTGGAGGTGTGAAAATGCATTGGCAATGGAAAAACTATAGTGCAGAATGAGAAATAAAATAAAGCTGCTGGGTCAATATCATCCAAAATATGTTAAATATTCTTAAAGAAAACATTAAGCACCATTTCATAAAATCATTGTGTATGATATACCTATAGGATGGAAAGGCTATTCCTAAAACTGAAGCAATGTGAAGATCTAAACGGTCGATTACAACTTTTTCTTCTAGAACATGACATGCCTCATTAATTACTAGAAAAAATATCATCTCCACAATTTCCTCATCTATGATTTTTGTGATCTAATATGAAAATATAATCAAACCTTAATTTTAAATGAGAAAAATTATAAAATTGGCAAATAGACAAAAGAAATCATTATTTCTATGTATCTTCTTAAAAAAGAGAAAAAGAAACTTGCATACATTATTAGTAAATGAAATTCCAACAAGCTTGTGAGATTGTTCTAGATACTTTATTAATTCTAGTCCAGGCTTCTCCTTCCTTGAGCCCTGGTAATTATAGTATCCTTTCCCCACACTTTCTCCTATGAAACCATCTTGTTATCACATGGCATTTGTGATTTTATCATACTTTTTAAATAGAGACTCAAACTAAAGTCCAAACCTTAGTTCCAAAGCTATACCATTTTAAAAATCTTAAGGGCTATCTTTTCCTTTCTGCACCTTCATCACAGGCTTTATCTAAAAACCTAAATATTCATTCTCACTTAGTAGATCCATACAAAAAAGCTAGATATGAGTTAAATATCCTTGAAAACTCTTTAGTCTATAAGTATAAAGCTTTTATGAATAATTTGAAGTGGGAATATATACAAAAACATACCATAATCACTAATATCAATGGTACCAAAAATATGGTTCCATAGTAAGATTTTATTAGTAAGAGTATTTGAAATCATACAAAGTGAAAGAATGTGATGGGCATTTAACTTAGCTTGGTATATTAACTACAACACTATCATATTTTGTCAAGTCTCTGATTCAAAACTAATAAAGCTCAAATATCCTTGAAAACCCTTTTGTCTGATAACACATGACATTTTTATGGGGACTTTGAAGTGGATATATAGACACAAACTTATCATAATCATTATTACCATTTGTACCAAAGATATTTCAAGAATTCACAATATTTGAAGCCATGAGCATTGAACAAATGTGAAGTATTAACTTGGCCTTGTGTGGTAACTTCCATGTTATTATATTTCATCAAGTCCATAGTATCAGAACTAATTAAGCTCAATTAGTCACTTAGCAAGTGTTCAATATCAAACTATAACACTAATAATTTCATTACAAATAGAGCATTGATAGTTGTATTCTAGGTAGTATGTATAATGAACTTGTAGATAAGGGAGGATCATATAAAATCAACCTATATTCCTTGCCTAAAACAAGCATATTTAAAGTGTTCAATTGTTTCCAAATAGATTACAACAATCAATAACCACCAACAACTAGCTCCTAGCAACTACCCACATGTCAACAAGAAATTATTACATATTCAGTCACTTACTTACAAATGACAAAATAATAATTAACTTATAAAAAATTATAATGTAAACAAGATAGGGAAGTTGACCCTCTATCTTTGATGTGATAATAATAAACCCAACATACACTCCCATAGATTGATCACCAACATTTCTAGTGGTTGTGCATGATTACACAGACCCAAAGCAACGAATGCAATCCTTGGCATCAAGATGAAGCAGTAGTAGAATCAATAGTTAAACATTAATTAATAATCCACAATAACTAGAGTAAGCTAATATGGGAATTAAAAGAGTTCAAGCTTAACCTTTCAAAAGAAAATATGAACCAAGATGGTTTATTTATGTGAGTACCACTGTAGGTTGATACAAGAACCTATCCAAATCCTTTCTATAAAGGAAGAGCTAATTAAAGATAATTTTTTATGCATGTACACCCACACACATATAGCCTATAGCCATCTATAGGTGGGAATCAATTTCTATCCCCAGAAGCTAATCCACACATCCCAAGAATTTTTGAAAAAACACTACATAGATCATAGCACAATCTCTTCCTGCCAAAATTTATGATGAAATGTCCATCTTTTCCCTTGCTACCCAATCTACTAAATCTTATGGCATTATACTTCTCCTAAATATATGCTAAAAAGGAATGTTGTTCAATTTTTATGTTAGAAATTGGAAAGTTTAAGATTGAATGTAAATTTAATGTGTCCAGTCAGTATTCTAATTTAGTGCTCTACTTTGAGCTCAAAGGAAAAGTAACAAACTGTTGGAAAGATCTATAAACACTGTAAAAGATTTTTGCAATTGGGAATATTTGACCTCTAGCACTATACCAATAATAACTTATTCAAGAAAGTGGAAAAGATTTAGCTTCAGTATTTCTGCCCCATGCATTTGTTTTGAAATGAAGATCTAGTTGACTAAATGCTAGGAGAATGACAATCACTCCAAAAGAAGTTTACATAAAACTACCATTTCAATATGATTTATTCCTCCTAACTAGGACAATGCTTGTAACAACATTGATGCTAACATCAATGGCAAGTTTACTTCCATTCTTTAGTCTACCTTACTCCTCTTTCAAATGGGATGATGTACATTCCCTTAAGGTTTGCAACTTGGCAGACTTAATTACCAGATTACAACCCTTTTATTCTCTCTTCTCTTAGTCTACTCTCTAATGTTGCTACCCTTGAAGCATGGCCTGAATATGCACCCAACCAAGCCTCCATCTCCCTCAAGATGTTTTCCTACACTCAAAAATAAAAAAATCTATGATCTATCATAAAAGACCGAAAATATACTTTAAGAGCAAGAATTTTAACCTTTGAATAACTATAAAATTTTACTAAAAATAAGTTGAACTGAGGTTACCAAGGGATGACTCCAACCAACTACATAATAAAACTAAAGGAAGAGTCCCCAATAAAAAAAAATTAATAAAATCCTATACCCATTTATATTGATAAGGAACAATATAAATGATTGTATACTAGAAGTGAAGCAATAGATGCTAGAGAAAAATGACCTGTTATGCAAAAAGATAACATACATACAAACAATGGATATATTGTCCAACATGCAAATATACTCATTTGATGCATGGATACTAGAATGACAAGGAAATCAAGAAAGAATTGTTTAAGCAATTTTTTTTGGGCCATTCACAGGTGCAAAAGGAGAAAACCAAAATAACAACTTAATGAATAAAACATGGTGGTATAACCCAATTAATAAAAAACAATGTCCTAAGATTCTGGCTAAGAAATCAAATGGTGATCTTAAATGAATTCTAGATCATCCAAATGCCTTATTGAGGTGGATTTTTCAATAAATAATGGATATCAACCCAACAAAGGAGAAATAGAGCAAGTGGGGAGCTATCATCAAATACTAGCAATAGGGGAAACATTCGAGCAACTTCTAACTGCCCATAAGGAAGCCATGGTTTCTACCTTTCAAGTTTTGGAAATGGATAATGCAATAATATATTATTTATTTAATGAAAGGAGCTTAAATAAATGTTCATAAAAGAGTGAAGCTTTTATCAACAACTTGAAACCAAAATCCAAAGCTAAAATGTTTGAAGAAATATCCAAACAAAAAATATCATTTTTGTGAAGTTGGGTCATGTTGAATCATGTGTAATTGTTGTTGCATGGATATACAATGCTTCTATACTTTTATTTATTCATCTATATAGTCATATAAGCTCATATTTTTCAATAATTGGAATTTGAGCACATCGTGATATCATAACTCATACTCCTAGTTATGTCAGTAGAACATATACCAGTTAATTCCTAGTATGTGCTTGCTTATCATGTTGGCCTATAGTTTAGTTCTCTAGTTTCATCTTTCTATAGATAGAAGTAACCCCTCTCAAAGAAATCATGAATCTGTATTATTATATACGAATCCTAATTTGGGGCTACATTATTTCCCACTTTGAGCACTCAGTCCTTTTTGGCATGCAGTTGCCCCTACCCTATCATGAGTATCAGTGCTTAGACTTTCCTTCCTTAATTATATTACCTATTTATTACCTAGCTTTAATATAGCTAAATAGAGATGAAATAAGAAAATATCAATATATCACAAAAATGCAAACCTTTAGTCCCTAATTTTAGTTTCTAAATTTCACATAGATATAACACAGGAATATTGCAACACATTTCTAAACAAAGCAATGAGGAGCCTCCGGTGTCATTTATCCTAGGCTCAAGTATTTCTGGTATTATTGTGTACTAATGAAAGACACTTAAATGAATTCAACAAAAAAATTATATGCATTTAATAATCAATCATTGCAAAGCATTAACTTGTACAGCAACGTGAATAAATTTTAAAGCAATATTGAATGACAGTTATCATTTAGCCAATGCATCATACCCCATAAGTTACAAGAAAATATTTAAGCAGAACATGGGTTACAATTTTTGGTGAATATGTCTAAGATATAAGGTCTATGTGGCATCCTTGCAACATTCACCAAAGAACATGATCACATCATGCTAGCATTTGCTTCTAATCATACATTTGTGTGGAATCCCTTTGCATATTTATCAGAAAAAGGAATAAGAATTCAACATATTGTCTTTTCAGATGGTGTAAACTCTTTTGATCACTCACCATACAAGAAAAATAAATGCAGATAAAAATTTGTTGTCCTTGACATATGAAATATTATCTTTCATTTTTTTGAAACCTTATTAGAAAAATTGAGTTCTTTAATGCTTGAAATAAGTATTGTATCAGATAGAATGCATCACAAATTTATTTAGTTTTTCTATATGCTTACCTTATAAGTTGAAAGGGAAGTGGACAACTCCCTCTTTGAAGCCATGGAGAACTCTTGATGATGCCTTTTCCCTTTGTAGCTAATGGCATGCCTGCAACATTTTAAAGATTTTGCTACTACATTTAGGATTATTTGTCATCACAAAAACATATAAATACAAATTTGTGCCAAGGTTAGAAAATATTGTTACACTAACAGTACATCATCATACTGAAGAAACTCTCTATATCCTCCATTAAGAATCTTCTTGACCATTTTGCTCCAAAATATTCTTCTGCACAAATAGTGATAAGGTATATATGTTAGGTATAACTTTACATACATGCAAACAAATAGTAATCTTTGTATGAGCATGGGGAAATTTTAAACCAAGCATTATAATGCTAGTTATTACTATTAATATACTGAAATGTCCCTTTACTAGTTTTGTATGGTATTTCATGCCTCTAATCAGATTTTCAAGATCAAACAACCAATATCACAAAGATCCACCAATTTCTCAATAAAACCCAAATCGGGTATGATCGAAATAGTGCCAAAAGCTTCACAACTTCACAAATTATTAATACATCTCAAAATGGACATTTTTACAGAAATTTCAGCAGCATAACATCCTACAAAATGACATTTACATATCCGTATAGCCTTTACACAACGGTTCACAAATGTAGGACAAAAACTATGCTCATCGGGCTCTCGAAATTAACACAAAAATGCCTGGAAACACCACAAAAACACTAATAATCTATCTCAGAAGTTTAATCACATCCCAATACATATATTTGGCTCTATTTTAACACCTTAAAGTCTGAAATACAGCAGCAACCCAAACTGATATGAAATACTCAACTGAAAACACCAAACTCATACAAAAAACACACCTGAAAACCCACAAATCTGCACTGTTCAGCACAAAGGCAAACTCTGTATGAGCATGCACATGGAATGGCTTCAAAATCCCATCCTTAGCCTTCCTAGAAACCTGAAAACTCCCATTCTTGGGTATCCCTGAAAACCTGCAAACTCCCATTCTTGGGTCTCCTTCTCCACAGGTTTGGCAGCCTCTGAAGAATAACAAAGAATGAGCTAAAATCAAGTTCTGGAATCAACCCAAAATGCCTCCAAACCCCTTAAAAGAGGGCATAATCATAACTCATGTCCAAGAGAATTTAATGAAACATATTTTAATAATAATTTTCATTTATTAGTCCAACGGTTTCCAAAGATTAATCCCCTTTTTTTGAAACTTCACTTTCTTGGGCCTGCCTGCCTTAGCAAAGATTATTATTTTTTAATTATTTGAAAAGGGGACATGACAAGTCCTCCCCTCCCAAACATTTCTTGTCTTCAAGCAATGGCTAAACAATAAACCAATCAATCCACTTGGATCCCAAATGTAGTTATGAACTATACTACTACCAATTAACACAGGCTCCTGCAATATCCTCTGCAATATGACCAAGAGGAATCCATAATCAAACTGACAATTATAGCTCAACCAAACTCAAAAATTACCACTACCATAGTCAAAAACCCATGAGACACAAACTCTTAGAACATCAGAACCCAAGTAAAGTGGACAAATCAAACTACCAACACAGTAAATACCATCAACGCATCCCACTGGCCTATACGGAATGTACAATCCAACTATGCAACAATGGTGAATGCTCTCAAATGAAACTGTACCAAGTATGGAGAATCCACACACTGTACAACTCCTACAGTCAACACAACTCTACAAGTCACCGACCACTATATCATAACCATAACTCCCATGCACTGCTGATGGTGAAAAGACATTACAAGATAAAGAGTAAGAAATGGAATCCAAACCAAATTTGCCTGCCATCAACTCTTCAAAACAAGGATCAAATGCTAACTGATGTACATACCCTGCAATATAATGTTGATTAAAAAACCCAACCACAGTCAATAGCTCACCATGAACAAGTGATACAACCCATTGTGACTGATCACTAGCTAAGTCAGGAGATGTCATAGCCAAAGGAGTAGAATCAATAACAACACCCACTGAAGCATCACTCCCAAACTCCTGCTCTAAGTCACATATTATCAAGCTGTCAACTGCAAAACCTATCACCATGTCATGCCCATCACAACTCTCATCTTGAGGCATCAAATTGTCCCATAATTGATGATAAGAATTAGGAACCAAAGTACATCTCTGTATCATCATCTCATCAACATGGTCATCAAAGGTAAATTGATGAGCGTACCTCACAGTGTAATGGCAATAGAATTCGCCAATCTTAGTCAGTGGCTTAGACTGTAATCTAGATGAAACTAACCGCAATTGATCGTTAACCATATTGGAACTGACTACTACCTCCAAAGATATCACCAAGGGAGTAGTATTACTAGCAGGAACCATGCCAACTGTCGACTTACCAACATCACACATGATCTTTGATACATCTCTAGTCTTTGTGACATTAGTGCTAGAGGTCACCACCATGTCAGGCATACCACAAAAATCTACTACAGCACCCAACTCAACTGAACCTGACTCTAGTGGGAATGAACTTGATATGCCAATGTTAGTATCAAGGATGGATGCTTCCCCATCTCCACCGTCTTTGACAATCTCGGCCATGGACATCCTCGAATCACCAAACACCACAGCTTGTGACTATATAGAATCAGGTAAAGACTGTAGTCGCTCTAACTCCATGGTCACCTTAGCCAAATGAAACTGTGACTCCTTGAAAGCCAACTGTGTACTCTCAAGAATCTCAGAAGTCACCTCAAGCTGCTCAGTAAGCTCACTCACCTCATCTTCCTTGGCCAACAATGCATCATATGTTGTACTGCCCCACTCCATAAGATAATCTCTGTCGGCTACCAACTGCATATAATCCTATCTCAGAATCTAGATAGCCTCCCATAAAGAGTGGAACTCTGTCAAGGAAAGATAACTACCTCCCTGCTCATCACTAGTAGGAGAACCCCATCCATAAACTGCTAACAACTGACAAGCAGCATTGAAATGCTGGCAAGTGATAGCAATGTCTCGATCACTAACTCTCAACTGATTAGACACATGATGGCACTAGCTTGACTGTCTCCTACAAACCTCCTCTGATGCACTGTCTAAAGGAGTATCCTCAAAGTTACTAGTCTCTAGAGTATTACCATCCATATCGTGTGAATCAAATCTAAAGCTCATATCAACATATGGAGTATCAAAAACATTAGCATTTTTGTCCAACTCCTCTATACCCAAGGAAACTAAGTCTTCAAAACTGCCCACTGCATCCTCCTGGATGTCATCAATGCCAATATGATCCTGGGACTCATCTATACACATTGCCAAATATGAAATATCATCAACACACTCCAGCAAGTATGGTCGACTGGATATATGAACAAAGCCCAACATCAGTGTATAAAAACTAATACCAACATCAGACAAGATACTGGAACAAGAAAAGACAACACCGTGTAATCTTCTAATCAAATCCATGATAGCACCCAAACAAACACTGCTACCAAAAAGTGTTAAAGATCTCCAGTCAACTGAATCCCAAATGCCAATATAACAATCTCGAGTCCATATCCGTAAACTAGAATCAACTGGTAACTCAAGCAAACTCCTCACCTGAGTAATATGACCAATACCAACTAACTCCACATACCTGTCATGATGGGGTAATGAAGTCACAATACTATCTTTGTTCACCTTTAGCTGGCTGGACAAATCATGTGAAGTACTACTAGCCTCAACCTCATGTGATGAAGCATCTAACTATGCCTGGTACTCTTTCTCAGCAAAGTCATGAATGCTCAATGTTTGCTCATCTCTACCAGGTATCTCACCATCCTACACAACAACATCCTCATAATCATTATCTGAACCCACTACACTATAGTCACTACCTGTTGTAACTATACCATCCTAAATACCTGTGGCATCACCCTTTGACGACCTGTAAACAATTGTCTCAATTTGAGTATCAATTTGACCATTACTATCAATCTATGTAATATCCTTTCCCACCACCTCCTGTGGTAGAGTAGAATCTGAGACCTCTACCTGGCTATCAGCTAGTTTCTCAAACTCCTCATGCAAGTTCTTGGGAATTGTGTCATCTGTCTTGTGAGAAAATCTGCCAAATAGAAATCTAGTCAACTTATCCACCTTAGCTAGGTCAGACAAACATGTAATTCATTATACAGTGGTGCTCAACCAACTTTTCAGACATGTCATGGCTTATTTTTATAAGTTTATCTCGAATGTCTAAATAACCATCCTTTCTACTATTTTGACTCTAGATATCAATTGTCCAAGATCTTGTCCTCTGAGACTCTGTACTATACCTGTCCATTTTGGATAAAGTGTAGTGTAACCCCAATAGGATATAACTTCTTCAAACACCAAGAACTAACATGCAAATGATTAGAAGTAGCATGCAACCATAGATTTTGACATGCAACTGATTAGAAGCAACATGCAACCACCAAATTCACCAAGAACTAACATGAAAATGATTAGAAGTAGCATGCAACCATAAATTTTGACATGCAGCTGATTAGAAGCAACATGCAATCATAAATTATGACATGCAAGATCTGGGTAGTTGTCAAAACTAACATGCAAGATCTGGGTAGTTGTCAAAACTGACATGCAAGATCTGGGTAGTTGTCAAAACTGACATGCAAACTTCTACAACCATCAAATTCACCAAGAACTAACATGAAAATGATTAGAAGTATCATGCAACCATAAATTTTGACATGCAGCTGATTAGAAGCAACATGCAACCATAAATTATGACATGCAAGATTTGGGTAGTTCTCAAAACTGACATGCAAGATCTGGGTAGTTGTCAAAACTGACATGAAAACTTCTACAAACGCTTAGGCTGGCAAGATCATGGCTTTGATACCATTGAAATTTCCCTTTACTATTTTTTTATGGTATTTCATTCCTCTAATCAGATTTTCAAGATCAAACAACTAATATCACAAAGATCCACCAATTTCTCAATAAAACCCAAATCGGGTATGATCGAAATAGTGCCAAAAGCTTCACAACTCCACAAATTATTAATACATCTGAAAATGGATATTTTTACAGAAATTTCAGTAGCATAACAGCCTAAAAAATTACATTTACAAATCCATATAGCCTTTACACAACAGTTCACAAATGTAGGACAAAAACTATGCTCATTGGGCTCTCGAAATTAACACAAAAATGCCTGGAAACACCACAAAAACACTAATAATCTATTTCAGAAGTTTAATCACATCCCAATACATATATTCAGCTCTATTTTAACACCTTAAACTCTGAAATACAGCAGCAACCCAAACTGATAAAATACTCAACTAAAAACACCAAACTCATACAAAAAACACACCCGAAAACCCACAAATCTGCACTGTTCAGCACAAAGGCAAACTCTGTATGAGCATGCACATAGAATGGCTTCAAACTCCCATCCTTAGCCTTCCTGGAAACCTGCAAATTCCCGTTCTTGGGTCTCCCTAGAAACCTGCAAACTCTCGTTCTTGGGTCTCCTTCTCCACATGTTTGGCAGCCTCTAAAGAATAACAAAGAATGAGCTAAAATCAAGTTCTAGAATCAACCCAAAATGCCTCCAAACCCCTTAAAAGAGGGCATAACCGTAACTCACATCCAAGAGAGGTTAATGAAACATATTTTAATAATAATTTTCATTTATTAGTCCAATGGTTTCCAAAGATTAACCCCCTTTTTCTGAAACTTCACTTTCTTGGGCCTGCCTGCCTTAGCAAAGATTATTATTTTTTAATTATTTTAAAAGGGTACATGACATATACTATGGTGTCAATGATCCCATGAATAACTAGGCTTCTCCACTTGAAGTTGAGATTGGATCCTTGTATCTTGCAAGGATGTAGAATTCAATTGAGCTCATCATCTAAGATACTGGAGGAGATATTACACCTAATATGAAGAAGATGGTTACTTGGCCTATCAAGAGGCTAAGTAAGAGTAAGGAATTGTTGAACGTTGGACCTATTGTTGTAAAGATTCAATATGATGACAACATAGTCATACAAGTTCCTAACAACATAGAGGAAACAAGTATTCAAGGATGTGAAGAAGACATGGTGGATTTGGTAAAAGAATTTGAAGCCATAAAGGAGACATGGTAGGCAGATGACAGTGAAGAAGAAGAGGACAATGAATTGATAGAGGAAAACCATGAACAAGGTCTTGAAGATATGCTAACCAAGATGGAAATTTGGGGTCAGTTTGATGACAAACATGAAGATGACAAGGAAGAATATGGTACTATAGCAGACATTGGTCAACAAGAGACCATACAAACTAAAATCTTTCAAAGCATTTGAATCTCATAAGGAATGGGTGAACAGAAGAAGAAAGTGTTAAATGAAAGGATGGATAAGGAAGTGGGGAACCAAACATATGCTTTGGTGTTTCATCACAGGATTGTAGGGTTATTATGTGGATGATGATTTTGCATACCGTGGACACATCATGATGCTAGTTGGAGGATGGAACACTTGGCATCAACCCAAGGTGTTTGATTACAAGTATAGGTGGACAGGGAACAAAGGAAACATTCAAGTTGTAGGGCCTACTGAAGAAGTGATTAACAACAAGAAGACAAGGAATAAGCCTCCCCAATCCCAAGGGACTTGGATTGATTTGATCCTTGGGAGCATGATCCAAGGGCACCAATATCATTCTATTAAGATACATAAACAGACCATGAAGACCAGAGGAGTGAGGAGGACAAGGAGATATCCAAGCAATACAAATGGACAAGAATGTAATCAAATGTGTTTATTTTGTAATGTCCTAAAAAAGATTAAGTTGCATGTTTGTAATGTCCTCACTTGACATAAATATAAATGTATGTGGACCAGTAGTGTCCTAGAGTCAAATAAAGCTTGAAAGTCTAGATTAAGGTATTAGGAAGTTAGTAGTTAATGTTAGTATTCAATAAAAGTACAATATTTTGTAATAATGTTAATTCAAAACTTTGAATAACAATGTCTAGGAATACATTTGGAGGGAAATCCCATTTAAGGGGATCATTAACTATTTGTAAACCTTATAACTAATGTCATTATTGGTACTCAGCATATGTAGTCCTTGAATATGGGAAGAGGAATTGGCACTTCAAAGCTCAAATGTATTTACTTTTAATCAAGAAAGTTATAGTTCTCATTCCATGCAAACATCATCAGTACAAATATATATTATATATTTTGAGGTCCATTAGGAAAAGTGGTATTAATTGGTAGCGAAGTGATATGACCTAGACTCGGAGGGTTAAAAGCTTGAATAAGAGTACACTTTGCAAGTTGCCAAAATTTTGGCAAAGAGTTGATTTGACTAGTTTCACTAAAGAGGTCATCTAAGGAGTATTTATTTGGAAAAAAGTTTAATTAAAAAGAAATTTAGATATATTACTATAGTTAATAGCTAATAAATTAAGTTGGAGTAGTGCTAGGATGGGTGATCTATGAGGACAATCTAATGCTTCACCTTTGTGTTAGTGTAGTTTTTTATTTTTCCTATTTTGCTAGGTTTTTCCTACACTTTTAATAATCTCGCTTAGGTTAATAAAGCATGTCTTATTAGGTGAATGGTTGTGAGGTGTCACCTTCCTACATGTGAGCATCCATTAGCTATCTTGGGAAGATACTTTACTATCTTTAGTCCAATAGATGGTTGCTCCTCATTGGTTGGTGTTGCCACCTCCTCCCTCTTCCTAGCCTATATAAGCATGCTACCTAGCTTGTATTTGCATCTCTTGTTGTTGCATCCTCTTAATGCTATTTTGCTTCCATCATTTGCATTACTCTCTTGGAGACTAACTCTATGATGATATTTTGATTTTGTATCATTTGCATTCATAGTTTAGATATTTATTATTTGCACTAGTTTTCTAGGTTATTAATCTTATCAGATTCTAACACTTTCTGTGTATCACCTAAATGTAATAAGTGAAATATAGACCAATCATTCTCATGAGAGATGTGTTACTGTAAACAACTAATTTGAATTATAGATAAATGAATTTGACTCAAAAACTACATAATTGAATCTCAACAACAGTATTATAACTTAACTTGTTGTAGAAAATATCTCCTGCTAAACAATAGATACTAAAATTGCTTCGTAACAGAACGTACAAGCTATAACACAAAAGTGATTTTAAAGTATTTTAATAGAATTTAAGAATCTTTAATTAAATAATTATATAAAGCTATTAATGTACCATTTTACAAAAAATAGATGTCCTCTCCAAGATTCCAAGATTCGTGGACATACACTAGAAGCTGGAAATACCCTAAGCAGTAGCATAAGTGTTGTCCTCTGCAAGATTCTTGGGCATACACTAGAAGTTGGAAATACCCTTAACAATAGAATGAGTGCACTAAAACTAATTGAACTCATTGATGACATCAAATATCTCCCCTGACAAAGTTGACACTTGCAGAAAAGGTCAAATCCAACTTTAGTGCAAGAAAACCTAAAATGGGGACATTACAATGAAGAGCATCAGTAAGCTTTCATACCCTATAGGCATAATTGAGAGAATGAATAGGAAAATTACAGCAGTCATGCTCAATTCTAACTTTGGCCAAAATCGAGCCCCGTCAAGCATGCAAAACACTACCTAAATCAGGAGTAGACTTGGTTCTGTCCAATTTTTGGGCATCAAGAATTCCACATTATTTATACCATAGTTGGAAAACTCAGACTTAGCAACAACTCACCAAGCTCCCTAAAGTTTATTCAGTAAAAAATCAGCCATTTTTTAAACTCAAGAAAACTTGGGAACCTTAAAAAATTGCTAAAATTTAATTCAAAATACATTTTTTTACAAATTTCAATAAGAAGATGCATCTAATGAGTTAATTAAAGAGAACACAAAAGAAAGCAGAGTTTAGATTTATATAGATGCATAGTGGGTACAAAATTGCATTCTCATGAGGAATTTTGATTGCACAATAGAAAACTCATGTTGAAAAAATCAACTTTTTGGGCCTATATTGATGGCCTGTGCATTGGGACAAATTTTCTTTTAAAACTCACAAGCTAAAGACTCGCCAATTAATTGGTGATTTATCGATGATGCCCAAGTTTTCAAATCCACAAGTTAATGGTGGAAAAACTTGCCTGGCTAAAAAACTCAGCAAGTGTTAGAAACTTGCCGAGTAAACAACGAGTATGCCAACTATGATTTATACCATAAATCAAGGCAGAAAGTAAAATTTCATAAGTAAAAAGTTGGTTTTGGAAATTGATGTTGATGATGGAGGAAACCATGTTAATCTTTGGAGTTGATGAGGACACTAGGTTGGGGAAGCCAGCAAGTCTCTCAGATTTCCCTAAAACTTAAAAAAGTAAATTGGAAGTTCCATTTGACTCAACTATGGGGATTTATTAGCATCTTCATTTAATAGTCAATATACTCTTGATTCCAATGCCTTTTGTTGAATATTGGTAGCCTTACTACTCATGTTACCATGAAGTTTTCCTCCAAATGAGCACTACATATCGGTTCCAAAATTGTTGGATGGGGGTGCACTTGAAGTATACTTTGAAACCCATCATATAGCCTTCTACATTTTTGTCTATGCTATTCATGTAAGAAGTTTGACAGAAATGTCGGTGATCTAATATGAGATAGTTATAGTATTCTCTGATGCGAGTATATAGAACAAGTGAATTTTTTAATGAAAGTATGTGAAAATGCCCATGTATATTTGATCAAATTCATAGAAAAACAAAGTATGAGTGGGTGTTGATCATTTTTTATCTAAGGAAACTAATTCACTAAATATTTCATTATAAATCCACTCTTACAGATCATATTCACTTCTTATGGTCTCACAGGCTTTTACTCTCATTGGATGTCCAAAACAGATCTGGCTTTATTCTTCCCATGTATAGTTGGGAAACATTGCCACATTCGTTTATTTTGATCTTTCCAAACTACAAAGGAAATAAATGTAAAACCTATTGTACTTAGAAATGGAACATTCAACATGTTGTGAATATGTCTCTTTCAGAAAAAGAAATAGAGATATACAAGCTTGATGAGGTATCACTGAGACAATCTTACAACAAAATTTAGTAAATGCATCATGCATTGTGCTACATTTCAAATAGAAATATTGGTTAAATGTATTTAAAGAGTGAACTAAATGACATTATTGATCTTTATGTTCAACCTTTAAATACTATAACACATTTCCAAGGTAGTAAATGACATCTCAAGTGAAAACTCTTATTTTTTTCCATAATGTGATGTGGCTGATCCCACAAACCAATAAGTTACGAGCACATGTTTTGAGAATTCAAAATGGATATGTCTTAGTTAGACCACCAATAGTTTGAGATAACTAAATATTGCAAATAAAGCATGTTTCAAGCATTTAAAAAATCAAAAGTTACTCTCCAACATGGAATGGAGATATATTGTGTCATTCTGAAAATAGATACAAAATAAATTTATGAGTGCATAGATCATTTAGCTGAAAAGATACAAACAAGTTGGTGAGATCACAGTCATAAGATATTGTCCATAGTGGTCTGTAATTAAGAGTGCTTGAGCTAGAGTAGTATTGGGATGGGTGACCTCCCAACAAGTCTCGATGCTTCACCTCTCTAGGCATAACCTATATGAAATGAGTATTAAGTGTTCCATTCATTCTCATCAAAGATGGATTCTTGTGAACTCCTATTCATAAAATGTGTGTTGATGAGTTTGTCTCAAGATTACACACTTGAATCCTAATAGCAATATCACAAGAAGAGTAGTCAAGAGATCCTAGGCTCCATTTGAAAGTATCTGAGCTTTAAGGTATAAGATGTGGTTGTATACCAAAAATGGTCATGGTGTTGGTAGTGACCTAAAGAGGATAAATTTTTACAAGTAGATAATTGATAATAGCACAGTGCATGAAAATAGTCTCATAATACAAGGACATTTTGAGATGCCAAGGATTAAAACAATGGTATTCACTGTCAACACAAAGACACCAATGAACAAAAAGAATTACAAATGGTGATGTGTTTGCAGTCATAAAAATGACATGAAGGTGATGAACAATCATCAAGGACATCAACAAGAGAGAAAATATTAAGAGAGTGGATATGAAGAAGTATATTGAATTTTGATGCACCATGACAGAGTGATATTGGCTATCACAATGAGTATGGTTTTTCTTTTAGGAAAGGAAAAGTAGTAGCCAAGGAGCCAAAATCCATAATTAGGATCATGGAGACATATTACGTGGTAATAGTCAAAAGCTCTTCAATATGGATTATTCATAGATAGATATGGCTTCTCTTGAGAAGATCCATGCATTGCCTTTGAAATAAGTCTCATGATTGTCAATCAAAATTTTTTATTGTATTAAAAAGTTCTCTTCATTGTTCTAACCATGTTGGGGTAGAGGAATGCAGCCAATACAGGGAAGAGCTTGATAGTAGAAGGAATCAGTGAAGAATAAAGGGTACTTCATAGTAGTTATGATAGCTAAAACAAGTAAAAAAGTTGTAATTGTTAACAACAACAACATATATTTTGTTAGAGTATAATCATTTGACTTCTTGGTGCAAAATTAAGTACCCACATAGTCATAATATCCCAAGTTGTAGTTTTCTCTTCTTTTTTAAAAGCTTTTTGGGACTTCTAAATCTTGCTACATCAATCTCTAGACCAGCCACACTATTTGGGATAGGAATCAAATCAATCTATATTGTTGTGTTCCTTTTTTGGGCCATTTCTAAATATGAAAACTTGTGAGGTTAGCCTATAGTTTAATTATTTTGTAAAATCTTCCTCATAGTTGAGCATTCAAAGATTTTTCATATCATTGTTGCAAGCCATCATATTCAGTTGTTCCCATGAGCCCTTCCCTTATCACATCCCATCCTTAATTTTAGTTAGTTCATGATGTTATAGTTAAAATAAAATGGCATCTAATCTTCTTTATCCCAAAACTTCCATCTTGATATAGACTATTATGGAAAAACATGATATTATAGTCTTCTATGTCTGAAAATTTTCCTCTAATGGGCCCCAGTACAAAATATCATTACACTCTAGTCATAAGCCTAGAGTTAAACCTGTAAAGAACTAGCACTCAGCTCACCCTCATCAACTTGAAGTCTGTATACAAGTCTGATCCCATACTACACCTTACCAACATGGATCATTTCAATGTAGCAAGGAAAGACTTAATATTGTCAAGAAACCAATGCAACAATTCAACACAACACAAAAAAGAGGGGCAACACAAAATCCTTTATCATTCCAACTTTAGTATCAATTTCAAAATATACCCCAACATATTCTTCTCTAGATCTAGTGAAAGAGCATCTCTTACTTTTTAAAGGTTTAATATGGATTGCCTCTGCCAGTATCATGCATAGCCCTAATTGGATTTCCTTTGAAAAAATCATATAGCCACCCTAATCTTGTCTCTAAGATGATGGGATTTATTGCATTCAAATGAATCAAACTTAAACTGCTTGTTAAAGTTGGATCACTCATTTCTCATGTAGAATTTGGTCCAAAACATTCGATATAAAGAATCTACACAACAAAATTAAAATGCTATAAAATGAAAATTTTACAAGGGCATCCAAGAAAATAACATAGGAAGAGAAGTTGAAGAACCTAAAACAATAGCATTTGGCTCATCTCCACACCCAAGACTCAACGTATGCAGACTAATATGTACAAAGCCACAACGAGAAAAGCCAGGCAAATTTGTCCTCACGGGAATGAAGTCCCAATTTTTCTCCCACCCATGTTTAGGCGAGTTTGTCCCTCAATTTTCCTCTCACCTGTGTTCATACCTTCAGGATTGCCTGCAAATTAATGACCCATGCATGAATGAATGAAAAATTTTCCTTTTTTTACATGAGCCCTGTGTTGGTCAAAATTTCAACCAACATGGGGCTTACATGTTTAAAAAAAAAATTGCCTTAACATTCTAACTAACCTAAACTTGTTTAGTTGATGGTCAAAAATGAGGTTAAATGTAGTAGTGATTCCCCTATTATTTTTATAAATATATTGAAATTTTGTTTTAGGATCCCTCTACTATGATTGATGTAAATGGGGAGCTATCATGTTCTATTAAACTCTAAAGATATATAAGGTAGGTATTTCCTGTTACCCCATCTATCTTTGTGATTATTAATGATGCTTTGTTCTATATCCTAAGAGATAGCTCATTTAGACCTCCTCTAAGTGGTATTACTCTCCCTAATGCAAAAGAACTATTAAATGCCCAATTTTTTGATGATATTTTTTTAATACTTGGATCTCTCTAAGGACAATTTTTCTATGGCTCTTAACAAAAAAAATTTTACTTAGCATCAGGTGCTAAAGTAAGCCCTCAGAAATCTTCAGTTCTTGGTTGGTTAGAATTGCCCCCTAGCTGGTTAACTAATATGGAGTGGAGATGGGTTGGACCTAAATCTATGGTTAGATATCTTGGTATTCCATTTTCCATAGAACCTTCTTTCTTGGAGATGTGGAGTTGGATCTATAATAAGATAAATAACAAACATATTAGATGGAAAACTCACAGATTCGCTCTTATTGGGAGAGTACAGATTGTTTAGAAGGTACTCTCTTCTCACCACCTTTACTTTGCTTCCACTTGGTTTTTTGGTAAATATCATACTAATATGATGGAAAATATCCTTAGAGACTTTTTATTATCAAATAGAATGCGAGCTAAGAGGAGACATTGTGTAAAGTGGGAATGGTGTTTCCTCTGAAGAAATTTTTGGGGCCCTAGATTAAAAGATATCAGAGAACATGAGATTTCTCTTGAATCCAAATAGATTTATAAAGATATTTGGGGTAATGGGACCTAGAAATTTCTTGTGAGAAACAACATTAAAAAATATATGGTTGAAAAGGGAAAACATTGGTTTTGCATTCCTTTCTAGGATATCATCATGGAGGATTCAAAAATGAAAAATTTTGGGTCTAAGGTGTTCAACTTTTTTTGAAATTCTTGGTTTGAGGGAGTTCATCTCTTTAAGGGGTTCCATTGGAGGCCCTATGAACCTAAAAAGACCCATTTTAGATGGCTTTTGTTGATTAAAAATCTTGTAATTGATTCTATTTTATTTTTTGTTAATGTTGATCCTATGATTTGTGCCATTTGAAATGAGCTAGAAATTTTTGAACATGGTTTTTTTTATTGCATATATGCCAAAAATGTTTGGTCTATTTTCTTTGGTTATCCCATTAATCAGAATAAGAAACTTGGTTTATCTTGGTGTGAAATTTTGGTTGGTTATTTGGAATATTTTGATTTCTCCCAAAGAAGATGTTGGTTTGTGCTAATTGGTGAAATTCTATGGCTTCTTTGGAAAGATGGGAACAAGGAAATTTTTCAAAAAGATAGAAGGTTCCCTGCTAAGTTTAATCCTAAACCCATAGATTTTTACATAATGTCTCAAGTTTCTATCATATTGGAGATCCCTAAATCCATAATAATGAAGCTTATGCATGTTGGATCTCTAAACATATACAAAGATGAATTGAAGTCAACTCAATACATAGCCAAATATCAAATCTTTCTAACTCAATTGAGATAGATAATATCAGTTATCTCATGGAAAAGTGTCAACTAGCCATAGACAATAATAGTGGAGTGTCCAGTTAGTAACTTATGGGGAACTTAGATGAAAGGTTCAAACCAAATAGATCAGCCTGTATAGCCTCTATAGAGATTCCCAATGCATATTAGAAAGCATGTGGATTCAAGAGGCCATAGTACAATCAACACTTTTTGGAGAACTATTGTTATTTTTTAGGCATATATAATTCAAATTGTATATGACTCTCATATATTGTCACAATGTAGTCTTGATAGAACTAAATTACATTTTCTATATGTTACCTCCCTCAAATTTGTATCTATCTTTATTCTTGAGGGTTGGTTCTTTTTTATGATCTGTTGATTGGCCCTTTGATGTTGTTTGAACTATTTTAATATAAAAATATCTGATATAAGGACTTTTAATGTCCTATTTTTTTCAACTTTAGGTGCTCCTGCACCAAACTCCCAACTTTGAGAAATTTTCATGTCTCATGCAAATGCCTTTGTGAATAATCAAAAAAAAAAACTTTGGCCCATGCTTTTGTTGTGCACTCTATCTTGCAACTAATTCTCATGAGTGAAGTTCAAATGGATGCCTCCAAGGTCAAATCCACTCTATCATACTACTCCAAACACCAACACCAACTATGTTGCACCTAGGAGGCCTCTCTTTCCTCTCTCCCTCATCTCTTGGCCTCCAATTGGACCTCCTTCTCAGCCACGGACCATCCTATGGCCCCTTAGGTAGAACTCCAAGTCCACCTCTTTACAAGGTTTGAACATGAACCTACAAACAGAACTCAACAAAAAGAATCAAATATTCATCTTCTTTGCAACAAGGTCATGGTGTGAATCCTTCACACTCTAAACAAATTCTAGCTCTGATACCAAGTTGATGCAAAGGATTGAGAACAAACCCAAATTTTTATATTACTATCATAAAATATTCAATATAGAGGAAAACTCAAAATCAACATATATATATATATATATATATATATATATATATATATATATATATATATATATATATATATATATATATATATATATATATATATATATATATACATCCTTCTTGATTCCTTCAACATCTATTAAACAATTTCATTGTATAGAGGCAACTCATGAGATTAAATACAAGTTTAATATTCCTCCATTCACATAGCCCAATTTTTATTCTTGATTATATTGTCCATAAAATTTTTTATATACATCGTCTTGAACACCATTTTAGTGTACATGTTCAAAATTATTTCTACTAAAATATATCAAAAGTTGAGCCCAATCCAACTATTTAATTAGGATTTATTGTCTCTACACCAATAGCCATTTTCTCTATCATAAACCAAAAAGAAAACATGAAACCCTTCTTAGGGTGTCCATCCTCTTTGCAACAAGGTCCTTGTGTGAATCCTTTACACTCTCAATATCTTTTAGCTCTGATACCAATTTGACACAGAGGATTTAGGACAAACCAAAATTTGCATATTACTATAATAAAATATGTAGCATAGAGGCACGTGCACGCGTACGCACACGCACACACACACACATTGTATGTGTGTGTGTGTGTGTAAATCCTTCACAATTCCTTCAACATCCATTAAACAATCTCATTGTATAAAGGCATCTCATGAGGTTAGACACAACTTTAATATTCCTCCATTCACATAGCCTAATTTTTATTTGTAATTATATTGTTCATTACTTCTATTATATATATCTTCTTGAAACATTTATAATGTACATGTTAAAAATTAGTCCTTCTAAAACATATCAATAGTTGAGCCCAATCCAACTATTCAATTAGGATTTATGGTCTCTACACCAATGTCCATTTTCACTTACATAAATTAGAAAGAAAACATGAAACCATTCATAGGGTATACATTATCTTTCTCAAAGAAATTGTAAATGAAACTCCAAAATACCAAATTGACTACTTGTGATTCTAGTTTTAGAATCTATAAGTCATTAATTTCTACAATCCTTAAATCATTATACAAGCACAATTATTTTTTTGTAACTCCAATGAACATCTTTAAAAAATAGTTTTCACTAAACTTCTCATAAATTTCACACATTTTCCCCAAAATGAATCAAACAAAAATGAAATGAGTTTTATTTCACATATATTTCACTAAGTATAATTATAGGTTATGATTATTTTTAATGTGTGTGTACCAAACATTTCAATCTGATTGTAGTGTGTTCTTAGATCTATAAATAACAACTTTTATCAAAATTGTCATAACTTCCTTAAAACTTGATAAAAGTAATCCAAACCAAGAAGAGAAGAAATTTATTTCATAAAACTAGCCAAATGTACATATTATACATGGTTTTCAGGCCTTACATGGCCATACAAGACATAAAACCAACACAAAAACTGAAATCTAAATCAAAATAAGAAGAGTAGAAAGCACTAAGATTCCTCCAAAAAGTTTTCTTCTTATCCTTAATGATTTGGAATGACCATTAAAATTATTTTGTATACCATTTGATTTTTTTATAACCTATAAAAACTTCCCAACTACCTTTTGAACTAGCTTATTACATACTTTAAGCCTTTTTGTACATTTTCCAAAGTTGCAACTTTTGCATATTTAACATTTTGACCTCACAACTTTGTGCCAACCTTAAGGGCATGTAATAATTGACTATTAATCATAATTTCAAATATCTATACCCTTCCTTGTGTTAACAAATATATTTTAGCATTATTGGCCACATCAAGACCACCTTGCATAATTTTGGCAACCTATTACAAATGGTTTTTTGAAATTTTTCATCTTGACTCAAAGGACTCAAATAAATTATAAATGACATAAATACATTTTAATATCTGATATAAGGTCTCTAAACCTCCTTGTGTTCTTTTACTTTAGGTCCTCCTACACCAATATACGTTGTCGATCTTTGGTGTCTTGAGCTTCTTGCTTCTCCCACTTGACACTTAGGCTCTATAATGTGTAATCCTTGTCTATTTTTGCAAGTGCATGATTATGTCCATATCAACATTTTTTTTCTTGATGCAAGCATAATATTTTCACACTAGACCTAGGGAATCTAAATACACTATTCATCTTGACCTTTTATGTCTTTGATTCATAGGTTGGGTTCCCACATCTCAATCCAATATAGATCATATTCATATCCTCATAGTTATACTAGTGATGATTGTATGATCTTCTGATGTCCCTCACAAGGATCAATGATAAAAACTAGGGACTACTTATGCAACCCTTGTGATTTCATTGTTTCATACTAGCTTTCATTTTAGGGTTCATTCTATCTTAGTTTGTATTTGAATGTTGAGAGAGTCCTCTTTATCTTTCGTGGACATGTCAGCTAATTGTGTCCATCTCCTTGATTTTTCTTGATCATGTCTTCATCATCTTTATCTTATCATCTCATTTATTTATTATTTTCCTATCATTAAAATTTTTTAATCTTATCCTCACATCTATGTATCCCCTTTTGTACCCCTTATATAACCTTTTGACCTCTTTTTGACCTAATTTTTGAACTTCTCATATTTGCACATAAATTGTACCCCTAGCTAATTTCAATGTCTTGGATCTATTTTTGAGATTGATATGGAAATCTAGGTTCATCTTGATGGTTAAACTTTCATTTTAAAATTATTCCTTCTTCTATGCAGTTGGCTAACTTGTTGAGGTCTAATCTTGAAATCTTATTGGGGCATTCATCTTTTATTCATTCCTTCATCATATCTCCTTTCTTTCACTCTTCTTACTCACTCTATTTCATTTTATTCAATCTTTCCTCTTGCTTTAACCTATTTCTCATGCTTTATCTTCTTGGTCAAACTTAGTCAAACTATGGCATAATATCACTACTTCGTGGTCATTGTTTGGTCTTAACCACTTATATGTCCTCATGGACTTTGGTTTATCCTAACTTGATCTAGACTCAACTCATCTTATTTCAATTTTGATCCTAGGGTGCAAGAATATTCTATAATTTGTGAAATTGCTTTTCTTCTATGATTACCTATTTGATCTGCATTCATCTATTTTCTTTGGCTACTTTGATTGACATATTAGTGATCATCATGAGTATTGATACTATTTATCTATCTCCTAATATTTAGTCTCACAGCTAATAGGCTGAGCATTCAAGGTTTTCTATCTCTTTGTGCTTCATTCTTTCAAGTCATATTTCTTGTTACTTTCATGACTTCTTCATTCTTTAATGTAATGTGTTCCTAGATCAATCACACATTAGTCAAAGAGGGAAAAATGTAATCACCCAAAAATGGTCATCTAGAATATGAGCCCCCTTTCTAGCAATTTTTCATAATTAATATATTTCTTATCTATGATCAAATCCTCAAAAATCTATTTATTTGATTATAACCTATGGTTTGACCACTTTATCCTAAGCCTTTTACTTAATTGAAAGAAAATGCTCCCTTTTAATTAAATAAAATACCCATTTCCCACTTTTCCTAAGTGTGCTCACATAAAGAAGTATTCCTATTTTTAAAAATAAGAGGAAAATGCATTTTTGTCTACCCATGAATGCACAACTTTCTATGTGAGATGAATCTTTTAATTTTTTTTAAAACTTCAATTCTCCTCCAAGCATTTATTTCCCTCTCAAAATTTAACTATTGATTGTGATTGGTAGAGATGCTTGTGCACATGGATCACTCAAGATGACTTATCCTCCCTTGATTATGCCTCTTTTCCTCTTAATCCCTATCGCCCATTTATCTTTTAAAAAAGTGATATCCTCATTCTCTAATCTTATACTCTCATGTTAATGTTATTCTATAGGTTTTCTTGGTGACTTTGGATATTTGAAGGACTTGGAGCACTCTTGAATTTGCATTTCATTTTGTTTTTCTCATTCTTGCATTCATGCATTTTACTTTAGATTTCCTTTTGTGCTCTAGAATAGCTTGCCTAGTTTAAATACGGGTTTTGTAATCTTTCATACATGTTAGCTTTCATCTTGCATCTCATTTAGTTTAGCATTCATATTCCATTGCATACCCATTTCAAGATTATTGGATATTGGTACTCATTGCATCTACTCTTTGAATCTCTCATTCTATGGTGCACCTTGCAAGGGTTCCATAGATTTGGTTCATTTAAGAGCCACCACTTCACTTCTTTCACCTTTTTACCTCATAGATAGAGAGCTACAAACCACCTCTTGGGATTCTCTCTTTCATGGATACTCTCAAGAATAAGGATTTATAGAAGTGTGACACATTTTTAGCACATAATATATAAAAGGAAGATACTTATTTTTTGTTCTGTGGTATCATATTTTCATAGCATGCCCAAAGGGAAATGATTATATTTTATTGTAAGACCCCTCCTTGTATGTACTTATTTAAATATGAATTTCTTTGTTAAATACTTTATAGGAGATTTGATTGGATATATGACTGCAACAAGGTGACATTATAAGAAATTGTCATGGTTATTTCTAGAAACCATTTAGAGGACATTATGATAATTCTTACTATCTTACATATAATGATTTGATGATTATTACAAGAATATAATTTAGTACTTACCCTCTTATGAATCATTGGAAATGTGAAGACAAAGATCCCTTAAGTAAATTAACTTTAAATATTATAAGTACATTATGATGTGTTAAGGTTGTTAGGGTAACATGTACAAGAGGTTATACTTTTTTATTGGCATGAGTTATTCAGTTACTCAAAATTATGGTTTAAATCATAAACATTATGTGTGTTTTCTAGGATACATATGGATGACTTGGTGATATAAAGTTATGGACTTAGATGATTATGATGATTGTGTTGATCTCATTTTGGTTTTGACAAAGCAATGAAAAAACACGTAACTCATTACCTAACAAAACTTAATATGTGTCAAGTAAGTAGTGTATGTTGAGCAATATACATAGTTAGTGCCGTGCACCAGTATGTGTCGAGTAGATGATATGTTTCGAGTCACTCAAGTCTCAAACAAGTCACATATGCTGAGTGATTTAGATGTCAAGTAAAATAGTGGATGCTGAGTCATTCAATAGTTGAGTGACAACATTAAGGATATTGTGAATGTCAAGCATCAAAGCTTTCAAGTGTCGAGTAAACAATTTTTGGCATAGTTGTTTGTAATGGTACAAACTAATGCAGAGCCTCACCTTGGAAAACTTAGGAGGAAATAAATCACTCAACTAAGTTACATCGAGGGGCACATACACCTTCTAGGATCAATCTTCTACCTATTTCAAATTTTTTAAATAACTGATTTTCCCAATATCCATTGAAAATTAATAGGCGATGTGAAATTTCTTGACCTCTTGTCGCCACATTTTAGTTTCCTGTAGCAACTTAAAGACAAGGCCGACTTGAATTTTCTACACTGAAATCAAGATGCCTAGGTAATTTGGTCATTTCCTGATTGTAAAACTGAATACCCACATCAACCCAAAACATAACTATCAAACAACATTCACTCACTTTCCATTTACACCTCCTTTTCTTCTTGCATGAATTTAAAACTTGAGCATAACCCAACTACCAATTCTGAAATATTCAAGGCACTTACAACTTTTGCATATTCCATACGCAAAACAACTTCCCCCGTATTACATAACAACTCTGTGATTTCAACAATTCAGTGAATACATGAATATATTCACCATGAACATGAAATTCCTTTACATGCAGACATGGACTGAATTGACCAAAAAATAAAACAAATGCAAAATAAAAATGTATAAGACATGGCTCTATTGTGATCCCAAGAAATAGATCACAGAGAGTCTAATAGACTACAGTCCACTAATGTGACTCTCAAAACAACAAATATTTACAGTCAATTATTCTAAAAAATGTGTTTCCTATAATAATTTTAAAACAAAAAATAAAAATTTGATCCCAAAACTTAACTATTATGTTGTTGTTCTAAAACAAAAGCATTAATGTGGAAAAGTCACACTAAAAACACAAATTCACCAATATCAAGAAAAAAAACTCAAACTTTCTATTTCTCTTTCTAAACCCCATTCCTCCTATTACATTCAAAAATCTACCTTTTAAAATACTTTCCCATCTTTTTTCTGGATTGGGAATTTGAAACGTCCATACTAAAAATAAGAAACTAAAGCCCATTTTAGAATCATGAATGATCAATTTTTTCCAGTTGTTTTAACTTTCCTGTAGCTATCAATTTCTAGTTGGCTTAATTATTAAACACACTTTAAAGAAAACTGACTTAAACTGAAATAAAAACTCACTTTGTCCTAAGTGGCTATAATTAGAGAGCTTATATGATTGCTATTCCATTTATGCCACCACATCATAGTTTTGGAATTATGATATATTTGTCATTAGTGCAAACACTTATTCAATTATGAATGCTTATCTAGCTCATCACTTAGTCTACAGTGTATATCGAGCATTCAATGGTTACCTTATAAGTTTAGCAGGTAAACAGTTCTCACCAAGCATTCCAGAGGATACCAAGTGAATGAGAAGTTTAGCAATGTTTACTGAGTGAAAAAGGTAAACAAAGGACTCAGTGTTTACCGAGTGAAAAAGGTAAACAAAGGACTCAGTGTTTACCGAGTGAAAAAGGTAAATGAAGGACTCAATGTTTACCGAGTGAAAAAAATAAATGAAGGACTCAGTTTTCACTGAGCAAAGCAAGGTAAACGAAGAAGTTAGTTTCTACCGAGTGACACTATATCTACCGAGTCACCAATGGTTACCGAGTACCAAGAAATGTTGTGTAGCTAGTATGAATCAAGCCTCTACTCCTAAGTGCATGACGATGCTGAGCAATGTAGTGGATTCCAAGTATCAGAAGGTCATCGAGTTAACTTGAGGAACCCGAGTTTTCTACTATCTAGCCGACTCAATAATATTTTGTTCACTTGTGTTTTGGTCGACCTTGCAATTGTAAATATAGGAATAGTATATATGTAATGTATGATATCATTTGCAAAATGAAATATGAAAATAAAAAAGAGATTGATGTTCGCATGAAAAGAAGGTATTGCAAATCAGCAGCAGAGTAAAAGGAATACAGCAAGGTCAACATAGGAGCAAAAAAGTTATATCTATCACATCAAGTGATCAATACAAAAAGGATCTTATCAGAAAATAGTTGTAAGTAGATCCACTGCTTTATCCTAACAGGTGAATTAGTTTATAAATCCTTTAATAGGGTAGACTTAACAGTCTTTTTGTAAATCTCCTAACAGAGTGCATACTTCACTATATGTTTGTAAATCCTCTAACAAGGTGGATCTAGCAGTCCTACTTGCTCCTAATAGGGCAGATGATCAAAAGTGATCATTGTAAGACTTAATAGGCCAACTTTATGCTGCAGTATTGAAGTTTTGTGGGCATCATCCCCACCCCAATTTTAATTTCTATTTGGAAGGTTTCTGGGTCACCAAATCTCTATGTGCATGTGCAATGAATGTTTGATCTTTTATTTATGTAGTAGATTAGATGAATGAATGATAAATGGTTAAAATGTTGAATTATTCAAAAGTTTTATAAGTTACTGATTCACCCCTCCCTTCTTAGTCACCTATCTTATCCTAAATATTTCCATCACATAGGACCTTATTACAAACATTACAATTTTAAAACATGAAATTAATTTTCTGCATAACTTCTTGTAGCAAAAATTGTTTGGTCTGCATTAACTTTCTGCATAAATTGTTTGGTCTCCAACTACAGCATACTTCCCTATAGAATGAATCTCAAGTCCTCTTGAGATGAAAGTTTTTAGTGATGAACCATGCTTACTAATTTGTTTCTCATCCATCTGAATATCTTCTATTGTAGGTTTGTTCTTCCATTTCATTAGATACTTAGTATTTTGCTCCTTTGAGTCTTTTTGGAAACACCTACAAAAATAAATATTAGAAAAGAAAAATATTTCTTCATCTTTACTTTTGTCTTATATTCATCTTCCACTTGCAATCTTGTATTGTCTTGGCCTTGACTCCATTGTATTTTTCCTTCCTTCTTCATCTTAATCTTTGGTTTGTCTCTGTTTCATGACATGAAAACTATTTGTTGTTGATCATTAATTTTTAGTAACAACTTTAATACTACATACATTTATAACTCCATGAAATACACTTGCCAATGAAATTCTTCTTCCCAAACATGTCATTTCTCCATACATAGAAAATACACAAATACTTCATCCCTTTCATAACCCATAACTAGCTTTTCTATAGTCTCTTCTCTTGGAACCAAATCAGATTTCTCAATCTGAATTTTTTTAGCCTTGTCATAAACATAATTAGAATTTATTACCTTGTCATAAATGTATTCAACCTCCTCTTCTTTTTCCATAACATTATCAGATATCTCTTCTTTGGAAACTTCTTCATGTTGAGTCTCTACACTACCACCATTCCTTTGCCATTCTCCCATGATGGTTGTAAACCCTTCCCATAAATCAAATTCTTCTTCAGAACTTGTTGCTAAACAATCTTTATCTCCATCCTCATGCCATTCCTCTTTGCATTTCACTTCATTGTGCAATTCTAAGGCTTCATCATTTGCCTCCAAACTCTCTTTCATAGGAGTACCTTTCAACATTTTACTCATCTCTACTTTTAAAGGAAACATTACTATTCCAACTACAAATTGTTCACACTCAAATCCCATAGGACTTGTCTCATTACTTCTCTCATCAACAATTACTTGTTGCACTTCTTCTTTATGTAGTTTATTTTCTTTCACATTAGCTTCATTCTCTTCAAGTTTCCTTCTCAAACTTTTTATCTTCTCTTGTATCTTGCTTACCTCTTCTCTTTGTTTTCTCATTTCTTCTTCTCTATTATTCTTTTTCTTTATCTTCAACTATGAATCCTTTCTCTGTTGATACTTTCTAAAAAGGTACAACTCTGCTAGTTTCTTGGACTTCTTCTCAAGTTCTTCTCTCAACCTGTTATAACCACACAAACACACACAGGCACTTTTTCCTAAACTTTTCGCTTAGCTCTAATACCAACAATGATACAGAGCCTCACTTTGGAAAACTTAGGAGGAAATGAATCACTCAAATAAGTTACATCAAGGGGCACATAAACCTTCCAAGATTAATCTTCAACCTATTTCAAATTTTTTAAATAACTGATTTTCCCAATACCCACTAAAAATTGACAGGCGACATGAACTTTCTTGACCTCCTATTGCCACATTTTGGTTTCCTACAGCAACTTAAAGAGAAGGCTGACCGAACTTTTTTGCATTAAAATTAAAATGCCTAGATAGTTTGGTCATTTCCTGATTGTAAAACTGAATACCCACATCAACCCAAAACATAACTATCAAACAACATTTACTCATTTTCAATTTACCCCTCCTTTTCTTCTTGCATGGATTTAAAACTTGAGCATAACCTGACTAGCAATTCTGAAATATTCAAGGCACTTACAACTTTTGCATATTCCATACATAAAACAACTTTTCCCCTTATCACATAACAACTATGTGACTTCAATAATTTGGTGAATACATGAATATATTCACCATGAACATGAAATTCCTTTCCGTACAGACATGGACTGAAAACAAATGCAAAATAAAAATGTATAATACATGGCTCTACTATGATCCTAGGAAATAGATCATTGAGAGTCTAATGGACTACCATTCACTGATGCAACTCTCAAAAAAAAAAATATTTACATTCAATTATTTTGAAAAATGTGTTTCCTATAATAATTTCAAAACAACAAATTAAAATCTGATCCCAAAACTTAACCATTATGTTGTTGTCCTAAAACAAAAGCATTAATGTGGAAAAGTCACACTGAAAACATAGATTCACCAAATTCATGAAAAAAAAACTCAAACTTTCTATTTCTCTTTCTAAACCCCATTCCTCCTATTACAATAAAAAAAATTCCTTTTAAAATACTTTCCCATCTTTTTTTTGGATTGGGAATCTGAAATGTCCATACTAAAAACAAGAAACTGAAAACCATTTTAGAATCATGAATGGTCAATTTTTTTTCCAGTTGTTTTAAGTTTCCTATAGCTATCAATTTCTAGTTGGCTTAATTATATGAAAAACACTTTAAAGGAAACTCTAGTTGGCTTAATTATCAAACACACTTTAAAGGAAACTAACTTAAACTGAAATAAAAACTCACTTTGTCCTAAGTGGCTATAATTGAAGAGCTTATGTAATCATTATTCCATTTATGCCACCACATCATAGGACTATATTACAAACGTTAAAACTTTAAAACATGAAATTAATTTTCTACATAACTTCCTATAACAGAAACTATCTCGTCTGCATTAACTTTCTACATAACTTCCTATAGCAAAAATTGTTTGGTTTGCATTAACTTTCTACATAACTTCCTATAGCAAAAATGGTTTGGTCTTCCACTGTAGCACAAACTCCTATGTAAACCATTTTGGGCCAACTTAAGGATTATTTTACGATTCTAGAAGATATATACAAAGGTATATTGATAATCCCTATGTAGTACATGCAACCAATCAAAAAAGGTATTAAGTGAAAAAATTGATGAATCACAATCATTGATTCCTACCTAATCCTAGCTCACCTAAGTCTTCTTAAGGAGGGAAAATCCTAAAGAGTTAGCATGTACATGTGAGAGGAGAAGGTTGAATTCTTAGTGCAAAGAGAGAGAATTTGTGGTGAATATGGAGTTTATGGTAGAGATATGAATTATAAAATCAGTTAGAGAGAATAGAGAAGATTAGTTTAAGGACAAAGGAGACATATTTGATTAGGAGGATCAAGGATAGACTTGGAAATAGAAGATTTAATAACTAGCAATAGAGTGCTAACCAAAGGATCATGGTTTTGAATCATTCTAACAAGTGGTGTAGAGAAAATCTCCTAATAGAGTAGTCTTAACAATATTGTGTAAATCTCTTAACCAATTGCTTGTTTTATTGTAAGTTTAAGTCCTCTAACAAAGCATACTTTTAGCAAGGTGTTGAAATCCTTTAATAGGGTAAGATTTAACATTCTTTGTAAGCCTTTAACAAAGAAGACCTTCACAAGGTAGATCATAGTTTATGATCAAACAATTATACCTTAATTGGATACACTTTACAACTATAGTATTGAAGATTTTTGGGTGCCATCCCCACTCCACTTTTACCTTCTCATTGGGGGGTTTCTAGGTAACAAACTTATTGTGTTATGTGTTATTTTTTTCATGCTATGGATGAGCATGTGTAGTTAACTATTTCAATTTATATGCTAAATGATGAGATAGATGTGTGGTGAATGTTTTATGTTTAAAGTTTTGAAATACTAATTCTTCCGGACCCCACCCTTGGCCTCCTCTTAGAGTTTACTTTCCCACTATTATTTCCAACAATTGGTATCAGAGCCTTGTTCTTTGGAAATGAAATCTTTACATATTTGAGGAAATATCTTGAAGATGGAAGTCTACAAGTTGGGAAAGACTACTAAGAACTAGAAGATTGAAATCTAGCTTAACCTATACTAACTTATGGATGAAAGAGATGCATTGCAGTGTTCATTGAAAAGAAGTAAAGAGATAGCTATTGAGAAAAATGATACTCATTACCAAGAGGAAGACACTACTTGATTATTTGAGAATGGGAACTCAAGTGAGTTTGATGCAACAATTGTAGATTTAATGGAAAAGAATGGCGCCCTAACTGAACAGGTTAGAAATCTTGAGATAGAACAAGAAGTCCAATCAGTATTGCCATGCGAGATGACAGAATAGATTGGAAGAGAAGAAATCAAAGGTAAATAGGATTTCTCACATGTAACTAGAAATAATGAATCAATTGATGATTGGCAATCATAAATTGAATGGAAAGGAAATTGAGATCTCAACCCTGAAGTTACAAAATGAACAACTGAGGAATAAATTGAGAAAAGAAAAAATTTTGCTTAAAGTTTCAATAAACCCTATGAAGCCATAAAATATTTTGAGAAACTAATGAGATCTCTTAGACCTATCAATGATATTATTGGATTAGGATACACCAGTACTAATGAAGGACAATCATCTAAAAATGGTAAACAAAGAAACAACAAAGGTAAGAACTAAAAACCCACTTGTCATAATTGTGTAAAGTTAGTCATACAACAAATTTTGAAGGAGAGATTATGCAAATCATAACCCTAAATAGAAATTTAAGGGTTACTATCATAAGTGCAACAAGAAAGGACATCACGCACATGAATGGAGGACCAAGACCTCAAGCATATAGAGATTTGAAGGATATTGCCACAATTATCAGAAGTATGGACATAAAGCATATGAATGTAGATCTAATCCCAATTGGACATTAAATAAGCTAACAAAGGTACAACAAAATAGAAAATCCTACAATTAGGATTACAATACAAGGTATAGTTGTCACTATTGTCAAGAGTATGGACATCTCCCTGAGAATTGTATTAGAACACATTTTATAGGCAACTACAATAGATGGTTGAGACTACATGCTTTAGTTGTTTGAAGACTATTCATATTAGCAGAAACTGTCTAACCAGATCACCAGTGTCAAGTAATGGGAATAATAAAGGAAAAGGATAGGCCAATATTGAGAAGGTGAAAGTGTAGATGATCAATACATGGAAGAGGAAGGAAGATTGCAGCACATCATGTTTAGATCACATCACTTGATCAAATGGATCGGGTGTTCACATCACCCCCAACTAAGTAATCAAAGGTACGTGTGGGACTGATATTTCAAAGTTATATTATACATTAGTTCCAAGAATCTATGTTCTAAAAAGATTATATATGCATGAATCAAGATTCAATGTATTGGTTAGAACCTAGAAGAATTCTATAGTTTTATTAGTTTTCATGTTGTTTTTGAGCACGAAAGGTTTCATAGTTGTTGTCAAGTGATGGAATTATGTTAGTAGTGACCAAGATCACTATGATTTTTGAGTGTAGTGGAAATCATGTATAAGCTAAGTGAGTGGGAAATCCTATGATAGTTGAGCTTGCATCTATATAAGCATTAAGCATTTATTACCAAATATCAAAGGTTATATAGTCAATTTTTGACTCATTTGCATTCATCAGAGATTGAAGAGTACACAAGAGCATAAGGTGAACTAAGGAGAAAGATTCAATTATTTGCAAATTGGATTTAGCTACTACTTGTTATCATTTGTCAGATTTGAAAGCTATTTCAGTAGTGTCAAGTTTCATTGTAGGAATTTTCATGAACCCTAGTTTCATGAAATGGTGTCTATCCTTTCTGAAAATGTTAGGAAGGAAGGAAAATAATTTTTCAATGTGAAAATGGTGTCTATTCCTGAGATAGCATATAAGGGAGACTTATCTAGTGTGTTATCAATGATACCACCAAAAGTTGTTATGATACAAGATGGAAGATGTTGATATACTAGAAAGATAGGAGATATAAGAGACATGGAAATAAGAGATACATGTATTAAATTATGTGATAATAGATTTTTGAGGGAAGAGTACAAGATTTTTTAACAAAAAGGGTTAAATCATGCCCGAGATTTTCTCCAAGATTTTAAGAACAATTGGATATGCATTTTTCAAAGTCATATTCATGATAATTTAATTTGGTTAGATAATGGACCCATTAAGATCACCAAAAGGATCATCCACCAAGTATTAGGGTATCCAACCCTAGAAAAACCTAAAACTATGTGGAGTGATGCACAGGAAGTAATTAAGAGGAATATAGGGGTAGTATGGAATAAAAGAGCAATGTCCATAGACACAATTTTAGATCCCCTAATTGAGTTTTTAGTGAGAGTAATTGCTCACAAGTTCTTTCAATCAAGAATATTGAATAGTGTATCTTACATGGTTGCGGACTTGGGATACAAGATAGTGAGGAAAGATCATACTTATGATCTTGTCAAGTTACAACTTCAGTAGCTATCAAAAAACATGGAAGCCATGAGAAAGGAAAAGAGTGCACAATGCAAAGTTGGTGCACTACATGTATATTTTTCTATATAGAATACATTTTTAACACTTGGTCAAATAGTGTGGAAGACCAATAGGGCAATGGCATTATAGATTGTAGATCTAATTGAGTAGCTTGGAGACAATTTTGAAATAGTAATGACAAGTTCCTTTTAAGACTTTAAGAGGTCTATGAAACAAAGGCTAAGGATTCCTTTGTCACTATTTGAACAATACTACAATAATGTTTTTTTTCTAGTTGATATAGATTACACATATATATAGGTAGCCATACCTAGGGTTAGATGGTTGAAGTCCTTGCCTTATGAAGTCAACGTAGATAAGGCATCTATAGCTATTGCAACTTTATTGGTAGAGGAAGTTGATAAGAGTGTCACCTCATCTAGAAACTATAAGAAAGCCAAATCAAGTATCACTATTGATTTGAGGACAACTATTGTGATAAGAAACAAAAAAAAGCTTGTGAAGAAGCTTAGAGAGAGATTTGGTGAAGGGGGAGAGGAAGAAGATGATGATGATGAAAATTATGAAGAAGAAAATCAAGTTGAAGCTTCATTAGCACTCACTCTAAGCCAAGGAGAAGATCAAGCAAAGGAGGTGCCAAGGAAGGAGTCGAGGAAGCACCTAAGATAGCTGAAAAGATGAAGAGGAAAGAAAAGGAGCCTAAAGTGGAGAAACCCAAGAAGAAGCTTGTGAAACTTTCACAATAGAATCTAGTGGTACCTATTACCAGGTCTAGCACAAGGGTAGCCACCAAGCAAGTGAAGAGGGAAATAAACCAAAAGGAAAGACCACCATTGCCTTAGCAGAGCCAAGTCAACCAACAAAGAAGACATATACATGGAGAAAATAAACTCTAGTAACTAAGTAAGATGATGAGAGGATAGAATCAGATGATGTCAATCAATTGCATATGTTAAGCAACAATCCCTCATCAGATATAGACAACATGTGTGAAAATGTTAAGAATAATGCAAATTTATTTAGTTTTGCACATGTTGTATTTGATAAGTTAGGAAAGATTGATCAGAACAAGGTGGAAGTTGAATCAATATATGTAATGATGGCTACATTGAAGACCACACCTATAGATATTTCCAACTCACTACCAAAGTGTCTTTATGACCTTGTTTAGAAAAAGTGGTAGTATAGTCTAACAACTAAAAGATAGATTAGGGAGACTACACTTGCCAGAGTAATGCCTACTTTGGATAAGGTAATGATGACAAAAGATATGAAAAAATTCAAGGGGATATTTACCCCCAAATATAGAGCTTTTAACATTTTTCAAAATAACATTGAAGAGGTTGTCAAATAGATCACCCAGATATGGAGCTTCTATAGGTTGACAATAGAAAAGCCAAGCGATCAAGTTCCTAAGGAAGTTGGAGATAAGAAAGATGAACAAGGACAAGAATCCTAAGTCAAGGATGGTCATGTGGGAGGTACTAAAACAATAGTAGTAGTAGAGGCCATAGTTACAAGTGTTGAGTTCAGTCCCCCACATGTAGACCAAGTCATTGGGACTCAATAAAAATTAAGGATGTCCCTGACAACTCTTCTCAGTACATCAATCCCTTGATAGATGAAGACATGAAGAAAATTTTGATTGACTCCACCACTACAGCTAACTTATTTAGTCATCCTATATTGGTGAGAGTAGATGAGATTGAGAAGGTAGAATTGGCATCTATAGGGAAGAAATCACAAGAATCATCAAAAGTGCCCCCTCAATCTATAGAAGACAAAGAACAAGCAAGTATCAAAACTAATACACAAATTGCATTCCCCATTGTGGTATATCAGGTGAAGGAGGTAGTGACACTAGATATTAACACATTAATGCCAACTCCTTAAATGCATGTAGTATTAACTATTGAGAAGGATGGGATAGAAGTTCACATAGCTCAGGAAGCCTACCCATACCTATCTCACAATTACAAGGTAAAGATGACAACAGAGAGAAGAATATGATTAAAGAGTCAATTTTGACTACTAATATTGAGGAAAAAATTTCTATACAGAGCTTGATTACTCTACCAATTTTTGTATCACCTTCTACTAGTCAAACTCTTCAATGGCCAAGTGTGGATGCTATACCCTTCCAAATATCAAGGCCTAGTCATAGTACATCTAAGTATGTTGAAGGTAAATCTTATGGAGATGTAAACTTACATGAGGTGATTAAGCAACCAAAGTTTGATCTTGCAACCATCACCATAGAACAAATGAGAATTCTACAAGAAGTTCTTGAAAGGAAGAAATAACAATAATTGCTTAGATGAGAGTAGCAAAAGCAAGTGCTTCATGACATCAAAGATATATTTCTTGATGCATTCAGTCTTCTAGAGGCAAGTGAGTAAAAACCAATCATTGAGAAACTAGTCAATATAGTTGATAAGATCAGAAATGAAGACCTATATTACAATGTTAAACTTCTAGAATGATTTGAAAAGAAGCTTCACTCTAAATTTCTTGAAAATATTTCTAGTTCTATTGCACTAAGACAAGTTGACTTAGCAACCAAATTGGAGGATGTGAAAAATGTGTTGCAGAATATCTTTTCTCTATACACAAAGTTTGTTTATGTGAATTTATTCACACAATAAGTACAGAAGGCTAATGATTTGGTTGTAAGGATATTTATAGTCTACAGGTACAACATTGAAACTATCTCCTTATCAAAGCCAAATTCATTTTCAAGTAGTGCTATCTTACTAAATGTAACATAACTGCACTACAAACACAAGATGCAAACATCATGGCTACCTTGGTTAGTATCCATTCCATGTTGACCCCACACATAGAAGTATTGCATAAGGAACTAGCATTCACTGAAACATTGATGAAGAAAGATAATCAACTTTCAACATATGATGGCCTAGTTAGACTTGTTTCCGACCTAGATGTTCAATATCACTCTTTAGAGGTAGAATGCAATAACTAGGATGCAGCATTGAAAATAATCATGGAGTTCCAAAAAACATTTTTGGACAAACACACTATCAGTGTAGCACCCAAATGACATAAGTGTCAAAAAAGAGGGATTATAAGTTTTTGCAATAAAGGGGAGTAGAATTTTTAGTCAAGGGGAGTACTCATGTAGAAATAGGTAGAAAAAGATCACACACTTACTCAACAGGTGTACAAAATTCAGTTACAAAAAGGAAATATCAACTCAAGTGGAGTTATGAAATTTTGGTCCAATAAGGTATGATATTTATGTCATCAGTTTTGCAAATTTTGTAATTTTGTATGAGAGCCAAGTAATATATACAAATTATATGAGTTATGCACATAAGTTATGTTGTATATTCATGAAAAAAAAAATTTGCCACTCATGTCAAAGGGGGAGATGTTGATCTCATTTTGGTTTTGATAAGGTGGTGATAAAACACTTAAGTCATTACTTAACAAAACTCAGTATTTGTTAAGTAAGTAGTGTATGCTAAGCAATATGCATAGTTAGTGTTGAACATCAATATGTGCCAAGAAGATGATACATTTTGAGTCACTCAAGTGCCAAAAAAATCATATATTCTAATTGATTCAAATTCCAAGTAAAATAGTGGATGTCAAGTCATTTAGGAGCTGAGTGATAGCATTAAGGATATAGTGAATACCAAGCATTAGAGCTTTCAAGTGTTAACAAACAATTTTTGGCATAGTTTTTTGTAATGGCACAAACTCTTATGTAAACCATTTTTGTGCCAACTTAAGCATTTTTTTATGATTCTAGAAGATATATACAAAGGTATATTAAGAATCCCTATGCATTGCATGCAACCAATTATAAAAAGGGATGTATTAAGTAAAAAAATGGATGAATCACAATTGTTGATTCCTACCTGACCCTAGCTCACCTAATTCATAGTAAGGAGTGAAAATCCTAAAGAGTTTGTATGTGTGTATGAGAGGAGAAGGTTGAATATTAAGTGTATAGAGAGATCATTCATGTTGACTATGGAGTTTATAGCAGAGATATGAATTGTAGAATTAGTTAGAGAGAATAAAGCAGAGCAATTAAAGGACAAAGGAGACATGTCTGATCAAGAGTATCAAGGATATACTTGTAAACAGAAGACCTAATATCTAGTAGAGTGCTAATTGAAGGATCATGGTGTTGAATCATTCTAACAAGTGATGCAGAGGAAATCTTCTAATAGTGTAGTCCTAACAAGCTTGTGTAAGTCTCTTAAGTGAGTGTTTTTTTATTGCAAGTTTAAGTCCTCTAACAAGGCACACTTTTAGTAATGTGTTAAATCTTTTAACAAGGAATACCTTTCATAGGGTAGACCATAGTTTATGATCAAACAATTGTGACCTTAATTGGATACACTTTACAAGTGCAGTAGTGAAGATTTGTGGGTCTCATCTCCACTCCAATTTTACCTTCTCATTAGAGGGTTTCTAGGTAACAAACATATTGTGTTATGTTTTATTTGTTTCATGTTATGGATAAACATGTGTAGTTACCTATTTCAATTTACATGCTAAATGATGAGATGGATGTGTGGTGAATGTTTTATGGTTAAAGTTTTGAAGTACCCACACCCCCTCTCAGAGTTTACTCTATGGTTTTTATTTCCAATAGATGGATATGAATTAAGATTCTATGGTTTAGGTGTCCTAGTAAAAATTGAGATCAGTTGATACGTTCATGTTTTGATACCCTGTGATTTGAGACTTACTAGATTGTTTGATTTTTTAAACATTAATTTGTACTAACGATGCTATGAGGTTTTTCACCTTATGATGATGATGATGTTTATTTATAGTACCTTGATGATTAGGTTATATGCATTCAGATAGTTTAGTATGTTTTTTTAATGATGTTTATGATGTTCTAGGTATATGCATGCATTAGGATGATTATTTCAGTATTTTAATTTGAATTGATGAATATGTTATGGTATTTTGATTCAGCAATCAATTATGTTTATTAGGTGCAGAAATAGAAAATTTATTACAATGAGAATGTAGAATTTTTAGTCAATTTATTATGCAATTTGATTTATATACATGTGATTTTATTGAGCTACTAATATTCAAATTGAGTGTGCAGAAAAGTTGTCATGGAAACTATCAAAGAATTAGTAACCAACCATATGTGCAAATTATAAAGCCAAGGTTGAATCTAATGAACATATTTGAACCTCATTTTTAAGTTAATTAATTCATTATCATAATCTATATGTATGTATTAGGTGATTTCACTATGTAATTAGTGACATGTCAATGTAAGATAACGTGATTTTATAGTGTCACTTGAAACTTTTCATGTGTATGTGTAACGACATGTCTACTAAGGTTGGAAATCTAACCCTAAACCTAACTAAATTATTAGGAACCTAACTAAACCCCCTTGATTTAAGATACATTTAAAGTCTCACCAATTAGGTTATTTGGATTCAAAGTTTTCTACTCACTCTAGAGGCCAAAAATTGGTCCTAGGGGAAAATTTGAATGAAATCTAAGTACCTAAGTGTTAGGGGTATGCATTAGAGACATTTCTAACACTAATAGAACCCCCTAATGGCCTTGGTGACCCTTTTAATATTTCATTTCCCACATTCTATGAAAATTGAGTGAGTCTTGGCCTTTTTCCCAAACCCACACTCCTTATCAATCTTGCATTTATGATAGGGGACAAAGGAAAGCAAAAGGACTAAGGGGTCATTTCTAAATTTAATATTGTTGGGTAAGTAAGATTTGGAGACCTTTTCAGAGGCCCTTTGAGGAGTTAGAGGGTGTTCAATGACTCTCTACTTCTTTGGATTAAAGGAAGAAAAAAGGATTGGGGCCTTCCCAACAATCATTATACCATAACAATTGTGAAGTTTGGTCACTTACATTGCCATGGAAGTCTTGTTCTTGCTTGCAAATAGGTTAGTATGTTATTTCATTCTCTTGCGTAGGTGCTCAATGTATTTATTTATTTTTTTAATTTCAAGGGATGGAATTTTGGGTTTGATTTCATTCTTTTTTTGTTCATCTTTTGATATTCTATAAGGGGTTTGAAGGGTTATTTGTAGAGCCTTATAGAGATGTATTGAGAGTAGTATAAGGAACATGCTAGGAAGAAAAAGGTGTGCCATAATTAGAATTTTGATGAAGAAGCAATATTTTTAATTATTTTTAATTGGGTTACGTTGACAATCACAGTATTAAGGTATTGATAGGTTAACCTACAAGTGAAAATTTGTACACCTAGGAGATTGAACTAGTATAATGAATTAAGTGTAAATGTATCAAATCAAATCTAACCTAACTTATGTTCTGATCAAATATTCTCTAACCATGATGTCACACCTTTCTAAACTTGAAACTATGGTTTAATCAATCAATTTAGTCAACTTGAATGAAGTGTTCATGTGACACTAGAACCTAGGGTTTCAAAGCTATGCAGTATGTTTGAGCACTAACTTTGAAACCTCATGTGATGTTATCCAACTCAATTATTATCTAGACATTTTGATTTGAAACTAACATTGTCCTATTGACATCCCTCTGCAACATATTGTATGTTAGTATGTGTGTTAACATAGTTTTTATTCCTTTTCAAAAAAATGTTGGTGCATTAATGCCCAAATTTTTGGGCATGACATTTATCATGTAGTATCTTGTTTTTTTAAATACATTAAAGTGGGGTGGTTATCTTTTATTGTGTAGTATATTGTTTCTTAGAATTAACATAGATAAAATGGAGGTGGTTTTCTTTTATTGTGTATTCTCTAATTTGAATGATAACAAATAAAATAGAGATGGCAAATTTAAGTTCTATGTAGATAGAAATAGTTACTCTAACAAAATCAATGAGACATTTATCCATTGTTGATTAATTCCTCCAATTCAACTTTCAAGGTCACTTCTTTATTTTGTGAAGAATATAAAATTTTGGTTATTTTTACTTTTAATTGCTTTTATGGTAATCTTGATGTCATTTTTTTGACATGACCCTAGCATATTATTTATTAATATTTTTGCACCCACTTTATCTATTGTATTTCTAGATTGGTTTGTTAATGCCCATCTTTGAGGATCATTCTCTTAAAGTACTAGCACACATGCATTTGTGTGGATGTGTGTATAGATTCTAGTGGAAGGAAAGCTAACATGTGTAAAGAAATATCATAGAGTGAGAGTAGTTTGATGCAAGTGTGAACAATTGCATAATGTATATCTAGTTATTATTTAGGATATGAAGAAAAAAATTATGATAATACTTGTTTAGTTTATTTAAATTTTAAAACAAAAATCAAAGGGGTTTGAAAGAAAAAAATTTATCTATGGAATTATCATTGTTTTCCTAAATAGAAGTATTTCTTTATGAAAATATGTTTAAATAAATCTAGTTTCACAAAAATCTATTGGAGTTGTCACCTTTGTTCTATTTGAAAATTCTGAAATCTAACGATTCTAAGGAATCCTTTATGGAATATTTGTTTTGAAATTTATTTACTAATGTCCTCTTTCAATCTATATTTGTACATTTGAGCATTTTTAGTCAATTGGCAGCTCCTAATAAATGTGTTAAGGAAGTAACTCTTGAACAACATATTAATCTTCCAGTCACACGTATAACCTCTCATTGCATCTTCAATAACTTTTTTATGATGATTCCATAGCTAATGTCTAAAGAAAGATCTTAGTCAAGATAAATTTTTCAAGGCCTTTTTAAGTACTTCATAAATCAAGTAGTGAACCCTTCAATATTGAAAAAAAGATTGGAAAATTGTTCATCTAAGACTATAAACCCATACATATTAGGGGATAGAATATATGTATTCTCAAAACTCAATTTCTCTATAGGGGAAGGAATGTCTTCTCTATTTTCAAACTCTATTATGTGTCATGTAAGGGAAGAGATGCTTTCTCAACTACCTCTCTCTCAAGAAGGGATGATTCTATTTAAGCTAGACAAGATGATTATGTCCCACACTATATCAGAGGTATTCTTCCATGTTTTTTTTTCCCAATGCCTACCTTTGAATGGGGTAAAAGAATATGTAATTTTTTACTAAATATTACTAAAATCTGAAATATGCTTGTATCAATCAAAAAAATGGAAATCTATAGGAGTTTTTTAAATAATTACTTGAAAGTTTTCAATCAGATTACATAGAAGAAACTATATATATATATATATATATATAATTTAAACACAAATTGTTTAAACAATTACCACTAGGTGGGCACAGAGCTTGCACCTAACAACACCATATATCCTACAAGAGCCACATGACTATGACCTACAACTATACCTCCCCAAAGGGGGAATCACAGGTTCTAACATGTGGATCCCACCTTTGGATAGGGGGTTTAGTTTTATATATATATATATATATATATATATAAAGTTTTGCTAAGTATTCTTAAATGGAAATTTTAATTTATTAATTATTATGAACTAATTATTAAAATAATCATTATAAAGAATAAATGTTAATGTATAATAATTTATTTTTATTATGATTGATGTTTATTTATTAATACTGTTAATTATTTGATATATTATTAATTAATGTCCTTATTTTAGTAGTTAAATGGATATTTTCTTATTGGTGATAATTACATTTGAATGATACTTGTGAAATTTGGAATCACTTTTTTAAATAAACATGTTGAAATATATTGTGGTTAGCTTTCATTTTCAAATAATTATATTTTAATTCTAATTATTATAACCATGAAATTGTTGGAAATGATTGAACTGATCATAAGAAAAGTTGTTGGAATAATATATGGAACTGGTAAAGAATGTCCTCAATCATTGTTTTGTCATTGATGTCAAACTTGCTACTTGCAGGGATGAAAATTGCTTTAGTGATCCAAATACTATCAATTAGTTGATTGTCAAGGTGGAGGCAATCAATAAGATGTAACTAGAACACCTAGAGAAAGGTTGAAGTTATGATGTTGTAATGAAGTACAAGGATTAGCTAAGCCATTGATGAAAAAGTGTATTTGATGACATACTATAAGATACAAAGAATGGGCACACTGAAACATATCAAAGATTTTCGTAAAGCTCAAACTAAGTTCATTAGAGAGAAGGAGCCGAGGAAATTCCTAGTTAAGTGTTGAGCAAGTTCAGATGCCGAGCATAACCAAGTGTCAAGCAAAACCAAGTGCCGAGCAGAACTAAGTGCCAAGCAAAACCAAGTGTTGAGAAAAACCAAGTGCCGAGCAGAACCAAGTGCCGAGTAGGTATAGGTGTCGAGTAACACAAAGGTGTCGAGCACCAGTAACTCAATAATGCCGAGTTGCTGCATTATTTTGGAAATCAAAGATTTCCCAGATCTAAGCCGACAAGGTTGTTATCTAGAAGTTTGTGAATTAAAAGGAAGATAATAATGATGAGTTGGTGGCACAGAACACCATGTAGAACATTTTTAAGATACAACTGGCAAAGTTTCTAGAAGAGAACAAGATATGGGGTAGATACATTGTATCCTACCTAATCCATTTTGAAACCCTAAAATTGGAGAGGGAGAATTGAGTGGCAAAGGAAAATCAGACTTCTATATAAGAAAACATAAGTTAATGAAAAGAATAGAGGGGATAGTGAGAGAGAGAGCCGTGGTCAAGCATAAAAGCATGAAATGCTGAAGAATGTGCTAAGGAGAAGATAGCACAGGAACTCTGTTTGGATAGATGACCACAAGAATGATTGCATTGGTAGAATGAGTAAGAAGACTCAAGGAGACGAAGCCTGAAAGGGAGACAAGCAGTCAGAGCTGAAGTGATTGAAGCCAAGCATAAGGATTGAATTGAAAGTGTGATCTGAAATCTGCAAAGTATGTTGTAAGTTATATCAGATCAAAAGACTATTATCGTTACTTTCTAGCAATTGTAATAGTAAGTCTAAATCCTATGGACTTAGGTTGGTTTAACAGCCATTAGATAGATCCTTTAACAAGGTGGCATTCCAAGTGAATGTTCTAAAGATGGTCACATTTAACAGTGTGTTGTAAGCCTTTAACAGGGAAGGCTTTTAACAGGGCATCACTTCAAAAGAGTGAAAATCAAGCAGCATGTTACTGGTGGTTTTTTCCAAATTGGGTTTCCACATAAATCATTGTGTCATGTGTTGATTTTGGATGTTTTGTCATTGCATATTGACTTACTGTAACTTGCTTATATGATTGATTTAAGTATTGGATGGATGAAAAGTATATGTATTCATGAAAAGTAGTAAAAAGGTATTAATAGGGAACTTTGGACCTTGAATAACTGATTCACCCCCCCTCTCAGTTATTCTAAAGAATTCTAATAGAATTGTAATTAAATTAAGTGAATCATTTGAAAATAGTGTTTCTTCTACATGTTGAAATATTGTTTTAAGTACTTGTGCATCTTGCTTCATTTCTCTATGATGGTTATTTAGAGGTTTTAGATGTCTCGATAGCATTATCAACTAAAGGCTCATAGTGTGGTTATTTGTTATTGAAATTATATGTATTGTGGTTATTTATTATTGGAAATCTATGTATTATATGTTATAATCATTGAACCCAACCTTAAATGTGAAGCTCATGTTATGTGGTTATTTGAGAAATCTTTTATCATATTTTGGTTTGAAGACCAATAATGAGTTTTAGATATCTTTAGTGAAACATAATGTGATAATTATACTTTTATGATATTCTTTTGACTTACATGAGCTTAGGGTAGATAATTACTGTGGACATCAATATAGATTCTAGTGGAAGATATTATACCATTAATGTATCTACGAGTTGATGAAAAAAATTATTATGTGCTAACCTCCTTTCCTCATTTAATGATGTTTGATCATTTGAAAAATTCAAATTATGGGAGTGGGGACTTACTTGAATTTTCTTTTAAGAAGTATGGAACAAGGAAACAAAGTATCTCTGTCTTGTTTCTTTCCTCTTTGTTTTATGTTTAGATTTAAAAAGAAAAGAAGCATGAGAAACGAATGAAGATTTGCAAAAGGAGAGCTAACAATGTCTGAGGGGATTTTAAACATGTGGAATAATTATTGACAAGTATTAACAATTTTATAATTTTTATTTACTAATGATTTATGATATGAAATACTTTCTAAATTCAAAATTGAAAAAATCTCATTCTCTTATAGTGTTTGATAAATGAATCATATACTTGATATGGTTTAATATTTTACATACATCTTTTGATAGGCATAGGAAAAATATGAGTATGAAATCTTTGAGGATATTTATTTTCTTTCCAAAGATTATGAGCAAACAAAGCACAACGAAGTCAAGCTAACAATGTCTAATAAATCTCATAGAATGAGAGTAATTTATTACAAGTATAAACAGTTTCATAATCTATTTGGTTACTATCTAGGATATGAAAAAATATCTATTATGATTATATTTGTTTAATTTACTTAAATGTTAAAACAAAAATCAAAAGGGTTTAAACAAAAAAAATCTTCTATTAAAACTATGGATTTATCATTATTTTCCTAAATAGAAGTATTTGTTTGTGAACATATATTTAAATAAATTTAGTTTCACAAAAATCTATTGGATTTGTCATCTTTGTTCTATTTGAAAATTCTGAAATCTAAGAATTCTAGAGAATCCTTTATGAACTAGTTTGGTTTAAAATTTCTTTGGTAGTGTCATCTTTCAATCTATATTTGTACATTTGAGCATTTCTAGATGATTGGTAGCTCCTAATAAATGTGTTAAGGAAGCAATCCTTGGATACTGGATTAATCTTCCAATCATAGGCATAACCTCTCATTGCATCTTCAATAGCTTTTTATAATGATTCTATAATTGATGTCTAATGAAATATCTTAGTCAAGATAAATTTTGTAGGGCTTCTTTGGGTACTTCATAAATCAAGCAGTGAACCCTTCAATATGGAAGACAAGATTGGAAAAATTGTTCATCTAAGGCTATGAACCCATACATATCAAGGGATAAGATATATGTATTCAGAAAACTTAATTGTTATGTAGGGGAAGGAATGTGTTCTCTATTTTCAAGCTCTATGATATGGCATGTAAGGGAAGTAACTTTGTATCAAATATTTTTCTCTTAAGAAGGGGCAATTGTATTTAAGATATATAAGATGCTTGTGTCCTAGTTGATATCGAGGCTATTCTTCCCTATTCTTTTTTCCCCAATGCCTACCCCTTGAATGACGTAAAATAATATGTAATATTTTATTAAATATTAATAAAATATTGAATATGCCTTTACCAAAAAAAAATCTATTGGATTATTTTTATAATTATTTGAAATTTTCAATCATACTGCATAGAAGAAACTATTGTTGGAATTCTTTAGAATTAGTGAGAGGGGGTGAATCAATTATCCAAGGTCTAGATGTACAAATAAAACTTTTCAATGCTTAGTAGACCCATATCCATAAAAACCTCAACATTCATGCATCCATTAGATCATACAATATTTAAACTTTTTGGGTTATTGTCCTAGGTCAAAGCAACTTTGTAGAAATGTAAACATGAAACACCATAAGAACATTCACACAATTTGACACAAGGATTTTATGTGGAAACCCAATTTGGGAAAAACCACCAGTAACATGCTACTAATTCTCACTCTTCTAAAGTGATGCCCTGTGAAAGGCCAACCCTATTAAAGGTTACAATACACATTGTTAAATGTGACCTTGTTAAAGGAATTTAATCACCTTGTTAGGAGTAAGCCTTGTTAGAGGACTTTAGACCATTCTATTAGAATGTCACCAGGTTAAAGGATTTAAAAATTATTGTTAGGTCTGTTGGGACTGAAAATTGCATGGTCAATTTTCAGTCACATATTGAAAATTTTGAAGAATTAATGCCCTAAAGTGTGTTTTATGCATATGTAGTTGGTTGTCAGTTTGACGCCTAGATGGTGTTTGAGTGGCTTAACACCTTTCATTTGACATATGCATGTGATCCACAATGTTATTTTCCCATCCCAAATCATTCTGTGAAGTCCCATTTTGAGCTAGTGTCAAAATTTGCAATTCTGCCCGTGTCAAATAGCGACTAGAGGCCCAGTTTGCATTTGAATATCTTTTACCCAGTAATGTCTCATGACCTGCCACTTTGGGAGTGCTTAGTGTCCATAACAGAGAACCTACGTTCCAAGTTTCAAGTTGTTTTGAGTTTGTTTGACTAGGTTTCAAACCCCTCAAAGTTGGTCATTTACTATTTTGTGCATTTGTCTAGTTGTTCACAATTCTGAGAAGCCCTGTTTGACCAATGATATCTTTGACCTAGTTGACCCAAATGAATAAATTCTTTTTGCATGGTGTTCTAGGGGTTAGACACTTCATATGTTCCAATTTTGAGATCATGACGCATCCATTTGGTCAGTTTGCTAACATAATTAATAACCCAGTTTATATTATTTTGTTACAGCTAAGGTATCCTAATTGATCCATACCCTATTCGAAACATTATAACTTTGATCCTGTGATTGGTGAGCATAAATGGATTATACCATTGTGTTGTGTCCTGAAAATCCTTGAAGTATGCTAGTTCTTATGTCATGACGAATCCATTTGCATACTTTCATATGTCTGTACATTTGCCAAAAATTACTTTTTGACACATTTCCTAGTTAAAATTTCCAAGTACCTATTTTTGGAAATTTTCCAAATGCATCCTGTGATTCGTCATGAGCCCAAACCATAGAAATATATTCTCCTCATGGCAAAGAACCTATATCCTAATTTTGAGAACCCCAAGTGATCAATAACCTAGTTTATAATGCTGAACCCAAGCCCAGTTTATGTTTTTTAACATTGTTTGCCTACAGGATAATTGTAATATGGATGTTCGGCAATTAAAATCTTTTGACTGGGAATTCATCATGGGTTGAAAATTTGTAGTATGGTAAAGCGTATAGGATTGAACACTCATGCTGATTTTCGTATCCTGGTTACTTGATTGAATCAATTTTTAAGGCCAGCTGGCAAGCCTCCAAACACAAATTCACAGTTTGTAGACAAGAAATGATAAAATGAGTTTTAATGATCAAATAGTGTTTGAAATTGATTCTAGTCAGTATCAAATGGTGAATAGATCAATTTTCTAGTTCAAGTTATTTGAAAATGAAATATTTTTAGCCAGACCCACTTTTGGGCCCAACTAATATCTTCCAATTGATGAGGTATGGATTGGGGAACTAGTGGATTTTTATAAAAAGATGGAAATCCTCTATGGACAAAATAAAAAATGGATTTGGGTTTCTCGATCTAGTGAATCCAAAGAGTTTGAAAGTATGAGCCAATACATTGAGGGGCAAGGAAGCCGGCAGGCAGCTAACAATTAAAAGGGAAAACGTCTATAAAAGAAGTTATGTCCCTCGAGGTTTCATTTAGTTTTTTTGTGGCTTTGAATGTATTCAGTGTGAGGGATATTTAATAGCTAACTAGAGCCTATCATAGTGTTGGTGGGCTCTGGTATGCAGGGTATTTAGATCCATGTTATCACAGCAAGAGCATGAAGTCCCACGCTAGTTTCTATCTCATCAGACAGTTTGGTTAAGCAAAGGAGTAGTCGACAAATCAAAGGGGAGCTACTGGAGTCAATTCGCAACCTAGAAGCTGCAGTCTAGCAGATATAAAATGAAACCACAATCCACATAATGCATAAGACAAGCTACTGATGATAAAAAGAAAAGCCATAGCATATAAAAATGGAAGCCACAGGCACAAGAAAAGCATCACTCACGCAATATAAAGAATAATTCAGCATTCAAAGGAGGAGCCAGCGATTATTTGGAGATCAATGCATAAAAAGAACTGATATGTAAGAACCAATGGCATTGAAAGGCAGAAAACAAACGAAGGAAGCCGCTAGTTGTAACAACAGGCTATAACATATTTTAAAGAGCAACCAACACACAAAGATGAAAACAATAGTGAATACAAGGAACCCACCAACCCAGTATAAAAGAAAACCCACACATTTAGCAATCACAGGAAACACAAAGAGGAAACACCATTGAGGAACATTATCCCACATTGCCTGTGTGGGAGGATACTTTGATATTTAAATACTAATGCACATAAAATGCTTACTGTCTTAAAGATAATGGCTTTTGTGAAAGCCAAAGCTTGTGTGGTGGACAATGTGGCCAGCCAAGTGGCGATGTATGATAAATTTTGACGTGAAATGCAAAACATCTGTCAAAAAATAGCAAACGATCGAAAAAGTTCAAATTTCGGCAAGTCGCCATGGTGCTTGTCAAAAAATCTCAAGAAATTTGCCAAGCAACTTGGCGACTTTGCCAGAAAATCTCAAATCCGGTGATGAGGTAAAATGTAATGTGGGTCCCACTTCTAAATGCAGTTGACGAATCGGGTAGTGCCAAGTGGCAGTCGACAGGGTGATTGAACAATGATGTGGCAAAATTTGGACCAACCACAAGGTGCAATGTGGCACAGATTTCGAGGCAAGTTGTGACATGGTGAGTAAATGGCTATGTGGTAGATCCAAAGGATGTCATTGTGTCACAAAGAGGAAGATGTAAGAAAGTTAACATGGCGACTTAGTGATGATGATGTGGCATCCAAATGGCATGATGATGTGGTACCAAAGGTGCAGGAAGAGAACCAGTCTAAATGTGCCATGTGTCAAGGTTGGTCAATAAGGTTTGACCTGGATAGGGATTTTGAAGAAAAAGAAAAAATCAATTTCATTAAAAATTTGATTTTTCTCAAATGTACGTACTAGACCAACATTTAAATAAAGTCTGAAACTTTATTTATAGTTCAAACTATATAAAAGTTTTAAATTTTTGCACAATATATGCCATGGAGCCATGAACAAAGGTCTAATCTTTAGAAGGCCATAACTGGAGCATTTTTATCAAAAATGGGCATTCCAATATACCATCAAAATTAGGAGAATCTAAATCTTCCATTTCTGAGGTCAGTTTGTGCATAAGACTTCACTGATTCACGTTATAGGTCAATTTGTGATTTCTAGGGCATTGGCAGTAGAACAGGCAAATTTGATCATTGAGTATCAAAGATTGTTAGAGGATGGATTTGAAGACCTTTTGAAGTCTAAAAGTGGTAAAGATAAGTTGAAAAAGATTATTTTTCATTCTGGAGGTTACATTGAACTGATTTTCACTTTTTACCATGAATTCACTTTGACATCAGAAATCAGTTGCATCCTTGCATCATTAGGTCTCTGAGATATTTGATGCCTTTAAGAGCTAGAATGATGAGGATTTGATATGGCAGTTACAGAGAGAAGGTCTAGAGAGGCTTTTCACCTTCTTGGGAAGGAATTCTGAAGGGACACATGTTAGTTGCAAATTCAAATCCGAGAATTGCCTTCTCCATACATATTCTTTCTTCTTCTTTAGAAAAAGGTTGGTTGGTTTTCAATTTCTAGTTCTTGGAGCTCTGCTCAGGCTGTGAAAGCCGCACACCCAACATTCTCTCTTGTATTGAAGAACAATTTAAGTTTTATGTAGATAGTTCTTGTCTGTTAGGAGAGTAGTGAGTCATTTCTGTATATCTTTCGTGTATTTGGTTTCAAGGAAAAAAAATAAAGAGTAGCAAAGGTTTCCAAATTCAGTTTGAATCTTGTCTCCTGTTTATGGATCTATAATCTTTTCTAGTTTATGATCAAAGAGCATAGATTAGGTTGCATTTTGTTTAGAAATGTATGTGATTGAAATATCTTGCTAATGGAATAAAGAGCCATGTAATTGCTTGATGTTTGTCACAGGGTTTACATATTTCATGAAAGGATTGTCTAAGTATGAGATTCATTTTGATGCAGATATCTATTCACAAGGTGAAAGATAGATCAAGGATCTTGATATAGGAATTATATCAAAGGTTTCCAGGAGATGTACAGTTATAATTCATTTAATTTCCCAATAGATAAGGTATTGGTCAGAGATAGGATCATTAATTTCTGTTGCTCATACTTGGGTCTTGCTATCATCAATATATTAAATCATTTTCCCTTTATGTTGAAAGTTATTCAAAGTTTAACCCACACTTAGCTTATCAGTTTCATGAGTCATGTTCTTAGTTATTTCATGCTTCTGATTTCTTGGTTAAGTATAGAAGAATTAGGGGTTTCATCTGCTTTTTTAGATCCTGAATATGGTTATTGCACTGGTCACATAGTTAGATCTAAAGAGGTTCACCCGCCTAGGTTTTGCAGAGCCTGAAGTGAAGAAGGAGTCTAGCCTTATAGTTGGCCCAGGTTCTTGGTGAATTGTGTTCATTATTGGAGATAGCTACCCATAGATGCATTCTTGCCTTGAATACTTGGTTTTTCAAACTCTGTTAAATTAGGAGCCAACAAGGTCAACCTTATTCCAAAGGATTTTATCCACACTGGTACAATTATTAGAAAGTAATAGTAGGACTTTATTTGATAAAAAATTTACAACTCAATTATATCTTCCAAGTCTCCTTTTTATTCCTCCATTATGCTTAGCATTTATACTCTTCATCTCTAATAGCTTGTTCACTCTTCGAGCATTCATACTCTTAAGCCTTCTTGCTTTGCATGCCAACTACAGTCACCTCTGTTTGGCCATTGAATGAAATAATGTCCTAGACTCCTTGTCTTGTGAGAACCTTTACTTCTGACCAACTATATCTATAAATAGAGAATTTAGATCTTTTGTCACTTAACGATAATTGTCCATTTTATGGTTAGGTAGGATTAGGTAGGATTCAATGAATCTACCCACTTTTCCATTTTGTTCCTCTAGATATTTCCTCTGTAATATTCCTTGTATTCACCTCTAAATAGTTTACCTTGAATTTTGTGCCACTAGTTCATCATTTTTATCTTCCACATGCTTCACATAACTCAAGAAATCAAATTACTTAGCTTAGATTCATCAAATCTTTGATTTAACATTGTTTGTTGTCACTCGGCCAAAACTTGTTCACTTGGCAAACACTAAATTTTATTGATGCTCGGCACCAACTAAACTTTACTTGGCATATACTAATATTCACTCAGCTTGCACTATTTTTCTTCTTTTTCTGGCACCTCTTGATTTTCACTTGACTTCTACTGGGTTTTTTACGGCTTGCACTAACTGTTGAGAAAGGATTAGCAGACATTTTTCTTACTTGATCTTCTAGTCTTAACTTGAGTAACCTTTCATTTTAGACTTTAAGTAGATAGTATTAATTGCTTACTTGGTCTTATTATTTCTTTTACATATCACATAACTCAACCTTTCTCTAGGTGCTCTTGTTATCTCCACTTTTCAAATCCTCGTAATCAATCAACTAAATGATAGCTTTCAGACCAAAAAGTAGTTGTCTCACTAGCAGGTAGCAGGTTTGACATCATTGAAAAACCAATGATTTTTCCACTACAAGTTCTTCACTTTAAAACAATCTCATATCAACAACTATCTATTTATATATATTATGTATGTGTGTATGTATATATGTATGTGTGTGTATGTATATACGTATGTGTGTGTACATGTATATGTATGTATGTATGTATGTATGTATGTATATGTATATGTATATGTGTGTATATGTGTGTCTATATGTATATATAACTAGAAAACAAATTAGTTTAAAAATTACCGCTAGGTGGGCACATAGCTTGCACCTTGCAACACCCGATGTCCTACAAGAGCCATATGATTGTGACCTATAGCTATGCTCCCCAAAGGGGGACTCAAAGATCGTAACCTATGGGGAGTACCTTCAGGTGGGGGGTTTTAATTTATATTTTTAATTAAATATGAAATAAAATAACATAAAATAAATTTTATTTTACTAGGTTTTGTTAAATGATAATTTTAATTTATTAATTAATAATTATAAATAATAAATATTAATGTATAATAATTTATTTTATTACAATTGATGTTTATTTATTAGTATTATTATTTATTTGATATATTATTAATTTATTCCATATTTTACTAGTTAAATGGATATTTTCTTGTTAGTGATAATTACATTTGAATGATACTTGTGAAATTTGAAATCATTTTTTTATATAAACATGTTGAAATATATTGTGGTTAGCTTCCATTCTTAATTAATTATATTTTAATTCTGATTCTTATTACCACAAAATATAATTAAATTAAGTGTATCATTTGGAAATACTGTTTGTTATACATGTTGAAGTATTGTTTGTATTACTTGTGCATCTTTTTTCATTTCTCTAGGATGTTTATTTAGAGGTTTCAAATGTCTCAATAGGATTGTCAACTAGAGGCTCATAGTGTCGTTATTTGTTATTGGAAATCTATGTAGATATATGATGTATTATGTATTTTAATAATTGAACCAAACCTTAAATGTGAAGCTTGTGTTATATGGTTATTTGAGAAATATTTTATGATTTCTTAGTTTGAGGACCAATAAGGAGTTTTAGATATCCTTAGTGGAACCTAATGTAATCATTAAGATTTTATGATAATCTTTTGACTTAAATGAGCTTAGCGTAGGTAATTATGTCTATAGGGGTGGATTCATTTCAATGAGGGTTGGGGTCCTAAAGTGGCCATGTGGGTAACTCATTGTAGGTCACTTTGTAAGTGATAGCATAAAATTTAAATGGGATTACAAGAAATTAATAAGATAAAGTGTTCCTCACCCATTTCTTGAATGCTAGATAGGATAAGATGGAATAATTTAAATAATATGCTTGATTGAGGTCATGTATAGTTCGTACTCTTGTCTTTATGAGAGGTTACTTATATTGAATAGAGTCGCTAGGGGAATGGACACCAAAAAGATTAACATGGTAACTATACAAGTGGCTTTTGTAATGACACTTCCTCATGTTCATCTTAGGTTTCCTACATGTGTTAGTTTCCTTCGAGATTAATTGTATTACACTTGTTGTACACGTAGTATAGATATTCCCTTTCCTAATCCCTATGTTGTGATGTGCATTTTTTATCTGAGTGGGACCTTATATTATCTCCATAGCATGGTGAGAGTGAACCTTTGGTTCTATGTGGTTGGGTGGTAGGTATTCTATTATCACCGAGATTCTAAAATTCTTGTAGTAATGTTTGATAATACCTTTCTACAGTTATATTATTCATGTTCATCTTTCTTAGAGACTTTCTCTATTCTTAATTGTTATATTGTGTATCATATACTTTGTATCATTTGATATCCTTATGGCATATTGTAATGTATTTTTTATTTGGTTATTATTTTGTGTCCTACAAATTGTGCAATGGATATTATGTTATTCAGTAAACCTTATAATATGCTTCATATTTTTGTATACATTTATGAGATGGTATATTTAATATTCATTTGTTATTGTGGACATTGTACTTTAGATTAGATTTAATTAATAATATGAAAATGTATTTGATTCTACGAAACCCTTAAGAAATGTAATCTTTTAGGTTAGTTTCTCTTAAGCTCCCTAACAAGGTGTTAGAATAAGCTATAATAAATTTAAAAACTAATGAAAATAAGATCTAATTAATTCATAATAGGAGAATCTTATCAAATCATGTAATCTTTTTACCTATCATATCACCTGCATAAATACATTTGAAACACATCTTGGAACATATTATCACAAAATCCTTCAAAAAAAACTTTAATACCAATAAATTATAACAATAAAAGAAATTCAAAATTTTATGTCCACAAATCTCCATCTACATAAGGTAGGAGAAGAATTTTCATCAAAGATGATTCTTCTCTTCTCAAAGTTGCCATCTAGGTCTTCTCCATGGACATATAGGTTAAAAGACCTTCGTAAAGGATAAGAAATAATCATGGAGGCCACCTAAAAAGTGCAAACCCAAGTGGGATAAGATACACTTGTAGACATTTTCATCCCATGTGCAACAACATTTGAAATGGGTTGTAGAAAAGGAGGAACCACCAATGTGAATGCCAGAGAAACAAGATTCGTGAGACCAATCCTCATCAAGGGTTAAGTTGTGATGGATGCTATTTTCTTAGGTACCAAGAAGGTTTTACCCTTACAAACTATAGTTGGCCATTCATCTTTCTTTGTGGGCTCAGAAAGCTTAGCTTATACCTCTTTGGAAGGAGCCTTGTTGTGAGGCATAGTCAACAGGTAATCCTTGATTTTGTGTTCAACAAATTGACACCAATAATAGGTGCTTGATAGGTTCAAATAAAGAACATTTTCAGTGAAGGTTTGAGCTCCAACCTAGATATTGATAGATTCTTTTAGGTCACGAGAAAGGTCAACCTCAATGTAAACCCTCCTTTGAAGACGAGCATTAAAAACTTATCTAGCCCCATGCACACCACCCTGCAAAGGGTTTATGCAATAGATTGAATAAATTATTACCAAAGTAAAGGGAGATCCAAGAATTTGATCCACATAGGGACTATCATTTTTTTATCAAATGGGATAGTGAAGTCTAGGACCACCACTGAAAAAAAAAAAAAAAAAAAAAAAAAAGTGAATGCCTAACTATCGTAGGCTGGTAGTCAAAAATTGCATCAACCTAGGATAAGTTTCCAAACTTGAAATAAATAAATAAATTCCTTAGTGAGGTTTTGAACTCCTTGGAGTTTAACCCCCTGAGAGGTGCATGCCTTGGAAACCCATTCTTTAATAATTCTTTCAAGTTACCCTATCAAAGTATGCTTCTCCATCCATTCACAAGTATAATCAAAGTATTGAATATTAAGAACAATATCAGGGGGGCTTATCTCATGAAACACTTTTAGAACAAATTTGTGTATGTGTTTTTTCGTAGGAGGCACCATGAGCATCTATACCAGCAACTCTAGCACTAGCATCAACTACCTCAAATTTGAATTCTTTGAATTATAATTCTTTTGTATCAACATTTCTTCTATAGTGATAGCTCACAAAGTGTGATAAGAATTGATGAAAACGTAATTTAACTCAAAAATCAAATCTTATGAGAATCTCTTTTCAATATTGAATAATTTCTATTACTTTATTTTTATTTTTGAAAACTTAGAATTCACTTTTAGAACACTTTTATTATGGGTAGGTGTATATTCCTCTAGTTGGAACTGATCATATGAAATTTTCATGGATTATAAGGGAGAATTTTATGTCCTCTCATTGATGGAATACATAATATACCTAGGAAAATACACTTCCTCTACAACAAGAAATAATAATTCGTATGCTTGTCTATCCTACAAGTCTACTAGCATTCACAATGTAGTGATCGGATCACTCTCTCGAAATATATCTTATTATTACCGTTGTTGGGGGTCCAAAGTTGAATATAATCTCAGCACTCCACCCTTTTAATTCCCCCTCACTTTGGAAATTGTGGGTATGTATTCCTCTTAATCACTTTCTCTCATTTTAGTGTCTCATCGTAGTGTCCTTTTTCAATGGCTCTGATCTTGCAAGATTTTGATTTTTTAAAAAATATGTTGAAGAAATCTATGAGAACTTTTAAATATTACACATTCTAGAATAGAAATATTTAATTAGTTTGTAATTTTTTATTTAAATCTATTTTTCAACGATGAATTTCGATCAATAGATATGTTGTTATGTCTTATTGTGTTTATCAAAGAAGATATTTAAATTGTAGACTTCTAAAATATCTTTACAACTAGAATAGATGTCGTTACATGTTAGATGCTCCATAATAAGATATCTCTTTCTATACCAATCATATGGTGTACTCCATAATAAGATATTAAATGAGATAAATTACTAAACCGTAAACCTCCAAACATATTCAACACAAAGAAGTCATCTTCCACTATCCATTCCAACTATTTATATCATATATTCTATAGCTAACTATGGTTTAATATATATTTATATGTATTTTTCTATAAATCTAAAAGATTAGACCTAAATTCCTTAAAGCTTATATTTAGATTTTTCTTTTTTTCCCTTACTATATGCCTCCTATTTCAATTCCTTAAATATCATCTATTTTATTGTTATACATCAAGTGGTGAGAATTAGTTCTAGATTCAATTATAAACTTTTTTTTATATTTAGTTTCCCCTGATGTCTCTTATAAAAAATTTAATAGGAAAATAGGTTTTGAAGGGTTCCTGAAACCATACAAAAGAGAGATCAAGATATATTACATTGAGTCCATCAGATCAACATTACAAAAAGAGATAGAGTCAACAACCAAAAGCTTGCTACAAAATTATAGAAAAATAGGAAAAAGATAGAACCAAAAGACAAAAAAGGAACTAGAATAAAGACACCAAAAGGAACCTACTTGATCAACTTAGTTGCCTTCTCCTCTAGCTAGTCCATCTTCTTAGATACTTATTTGATCTGACTGACATCTAAGGAGGCCTCAATAGTCATTTTCCTTGTCCTAGCCATATTCCTCCTCATAGTCCCTTCCTTGTTATCAAAAACAATCCCTTGATCATTAGTGAGAGAGAAAATGGATTATCCCCCAAACTTTCTTCTAATTTACTAATGATAATTTTTACATAATCATTGGAAGCTTTAAGGATTTTGTAGTTTCGATCCACTATACTCTTGAGGGTTCTTTCAATACTATTAACTTTTTTATCTGGCTCCAACACCTGAGCCTCTAGCCTATGGAAAGTAGCCATGTCTATGAGAGAGCCCATAAGAGTATTGTCCCCCAACAACACCCTGAATATTGTCTTTCTCAATCTTCCCTTCCACAATCCCCATCCTCTCTTTCAAGTCGATCACCTAGTGGAACAACCATTTGATAGAACTGAATTGTCCAAGAGACTATTTCTAGCATAGTTCAAAAGATTGATATCCTCCTCTTTAGTGTTTTCACTGAGAATTATCAAGGTAGGATAAATTAGCACTTGGAGGTCCACATTACCTAGCTCCACCTCACCAACATTCAGGTCAATCTTCTCCCTCATAATCCCTAGCCTCACTTTATCCATGCTTATATTTTTCCAAACCATCTTTCTACCTTTGAGAGGGGAATAAGTCCTTTTCATAGCTATGTCCTTGTTAGTATGGGTGTCTTAGGATCATAAACATGTTTCTCCATAGAAGAGGCATCTCCATACTAGTATTTTACAAATTCTAGTGGGGAAACTTATCTTTGGCCATTTTTTAGGGCCCCTCTTTCATATTTTGGTTTCTTATTGGCCCTATGGATAGTTTTTTCTTGGTGCCTTTTTCTCTAATGTTTGCATCCATCTCATCACATTGTCTCCATACTCATCTGATGAAATAACAACCTTGATTTTTTTTGGGCACATGGGTCCTAGCACACTTTGAGCTCACCATAGCCTTCCTCTTCTTGTACATCCCATTTCCAATATTTTTAGCCAATTTCATCAGACTTAGTATCCATAGACTCCTCCTCATACAACTCCTCATCTGACTCCACCAATTTCTTTTTCTACTCTTTTCCTAGAGATGAATTCTTCTTCTGATTCTTCATAGGATTTTTATAGGTAACAACTTTCACCTTCCCATTTTCTTACATCCCTACCTCCTCATCTTTTAAATACAATCCTTCACCATCCTCGGTGTCAAAGAGGACTTAGGATTCCTTTGAATCATTATCATCTACCTCCTTGATATCTTTAACCTTCAAAAATTTATCAATAGAATGGGTTTTAATGCGCTCATACATGAGCATTATTAAACCCTCATGTAGGGGATGGTTAGCCAGGACTTTCTCCCTTACACCATTGATGGTATATTTTAAAGAAGATAAAAGATAAAATGATATGGAAATCTTGATACCATGCATAAAATGATTCAACAACACAAAATGGTGTGAGAAAATTCTAGAGAATCTACTATCTAGAGTCACATAGTAAATGATAGTCTGTAAAACAAAATACCATAGTTTCTTGATACAGTTAGGCTAGAAGTATGCCTTACCTTCTTTATAGGAGCTTCACTCTCACCTAACTCCTTTGAAAAGTCATTAATGGCATAGTATAAGAACTTACAATCTCTATAAAAAATTTGTCAAACCATAGGAATTCCCCTCACTGTGGAAATTAGATTCTCTATAATAGATATATTCATGTGCTAGTTATCTAATGAGTCACCATTTTTAAAACCCTTTCCTTAAATTTTCACTCATCTAGTTGTTGAAGTCTTTCCTTCATCACTCTGCATATTCATCATCATTCAAAGTGTTGTACAAGGTCCCAAACACTCCCTATCACTGTTATTTCATTTAAACCACTTTGAACCACTTTGAACTCCAACTCAAAGAAGTTCAAAGTAGTTCAACCAAAGGTTTTTGTGCTAATGATTTTCCTTGTAGGAAACATGTGCCACAATGGTGAGGTGTTCTTTTGAATCACCTTGAACCTCGGCTCAAAGTAGTTCAAAGTCATTCAACGATAGAGGCTTCTTGGTGAAAGTGGATCATGATATATGATGTGTCATAATTTCACAAGGCATTGATGGTTGTGTTAGGGAGTAATAATTAAAAGGACATTTTTATTCCCAATGTGAAAGATCATCATTATGAGGAAAAGTGGAAAATCTTTTGCTAGAAATGGGATTGGATGTTGTAATAAGGCTAATCATTATTGATATAGCCACAAAGGGAATTATTAAATGAGATGGTTATGACATAAGGCCTTCGGATGTATAAACCTTAATGAGGATTGATTTTTCATAAATGACTCATAATGAGGCTGTACTTTTGCACATAAGTACTTTTCCTTCTTAAAATAAGCTCGGCTTTCCCTTTTTGTTTGACATGCAAAGAATTGAAAGTTTGAAGGAGAAGTTATTAAGGAGGGAAGGAAGGGAAAACCATTGATTTTCGGTAGATTACAGGTGAGAAACATAGAAACTCTTGTTTTCTTTCTATGATCTCTGTGTTTCCCAAGATAATTAGTTTGAAGCCTTGCTATTTTTTATTAAGGATGAAGTTTGTATAACATTTCTTTGGCAATGTTTCAAGTTTCGAATGTAAAAGGCCTATCATATGTGATACGAACTTAGAAGGTGTTAAGTTGGAGAATTTGCAAGAAAATTTCCTTGAGTATGCTAATGAATTAAATGGATGCATGGAAATTCTGACCAGTGGATTAGTTGAAGCCATGGCTTTTCCCCCAGCCCTTCTGAGTCCCGAATTGCTTCAAATTTGTACTAACCATTATGATGTTAGAAGGAAAAGCATTGTGAACAATGATGGTAAAATAGTACTTTCAATTTCAAGAGAAACTATTGCCTTCATACTATATTTACCAAAGAGCACTTTTGCCATATTCTCCCCTATTCAATCCCTGCCTAAATATCGAGAAACCGCCAGCAAATTCCATTATACTCTCACTAGGAAATGGACTGAAACCAGCTATGGTGGGTGTTCTAGGTTACCTAAATTTATCACCAAGGAACACCTCAAACCTCATATTTATGAACTTGTGGTGCTATTACATAGAGTCAAAGTTTTAGTTGATGTTTTTCTCTTTCAAGAATGGATATACAGATATATAGAAATCATTTTGAAGGGAGAACAATGGATGAACTGGGTGGAGATTATTGCTAGTTCATTAAGGGCACAACTCAAGCATGCCAAAGAATCTAGGGAAAATTTATATAGGTCTTCATACTTGACTTATTGCATTCCATGTGTTTGTGATCTTAACCCTCTTCATCATGGAGTCTAAAATGAAGAGATAATGGTTTTCCAATATTGCCCTCTGCTGCAAAAGGACAAAGTACTGGAGAATTTTAGGAAGGTTCATGGTGTGTTAATGGAAAATGTGTATGTATCTTTGAAGAAAGAACCAATGCCTAGATTGTCTTCTAAAGCTCAAAGATTGATTCAAAAATATGAAAGCTATTTCATACAGTTTCCCAAGTTCACTTACTTGAGAATAGGTGGATTTGAAGTGGAACCTATTAAAGTTCCACAATATGTTTTAGATTGTTTTTTTTTTGGCTGAGATTTGCAAGTAGCTATTCTCTATTATCAAGGATAACTTACCATAGAAGGATTGGGAGACATTCTTTCCTATTAAATTGGGTTCTTTGGTCTGTAATGGCATGATTAATGCTTCTATTATTGGGAGTAATTTGCTTGGATTTAGTTTTGGTTCTTAACATAGCAGAAGAAACTTTGATAGTAAAGAATATGCAGTTTAGGTCCTTGGCCTCAAAGGTCACCCCACGACAATTCCAAAACTGGAAGATTTATAGGAAGATTGAAAAGATGAGGAGGAAGTTTTGAGAAGGGACCATTCAAGATTAACATTGCAACAAATTGATTCCCTGAGGCTAAAGTTTCAAATGGAGGGGGTGATTGAAGATGGCTCATATATGGTTGAACCAAGCTGGGAAGAATCCAATGAATCAAAATTGTTGGCAATAGATTGGAATCAAGATGAACAAGAAGATAGAAATCTCAAAGCTAGATTTATATGCACTTACATAGATGATTGGCTAAACAAACAAAGCAAGAAAGTTGTTAGTGAACCCTCTTCATGGGTGGTTTCTTTTTCTAAACCATCGTCATCTGACATCCAACTTTCATCTCCTATTCTAGGTAGTGTGTTGGCTTAAGGAAAGCAAAAGAGGATGCCCATTCACATACAAAATATGGCTCCTAGGCTGAGGTCTCAAACTAAATCTAAGGCCCTTAAGCAACACAAGGCTCAAAAAGAAAAGATTTCAACTCAAGGATAGGATTCAAATGATGGTCTCAATTTCTCAAATGGTGCAAATGGTAATGTGCAATTCATTGAGGCCCTAAAGGTGGATCAGCCAAGGTTCATGACTCCCACCAGATATGCTCAGGCAATCTTTGTAAGCCCTGCTATCCATTCTTGGTTATCTAATTTGATCAGTAAGAAAAGAAATTTGCAGCCAGTCTCAACACCTATGAAGGACATTGTAACCAAGTATGTTGCTTGGGGTTCAAAGGTTAAAAAATTGAAAATAGATGCCCATCTAACCAAAGACCTAGTGACCGGAAAGATAACAGCTAAAATAGCCACTTACAAATAGAAAATAGAGTCTAGGGAGATTGACAATGAAGATTTTTAAGTCACTTAAGTTGAATTGCGGACCATCAATAGAAGCATTGGCAATCCTTTTTTCAAATTTTTTGCTAACCATATGTTAACTCAATTTGAGAAGGATAGTAGAGAGAAAAAGGAACTTAAAGGTATGGTGATGACTATGGCCACATATAATGATTCTTTGATGAATCTTGGTGCATTGCCAATTGTTCAAGCCCCTCAATCCTTCGACCCAAATTCTATAGGAAGCCAATAGCTGGTAAAGCAAATGAAAAGGGGGAAACTACTATCAAATTCTATGAAAGATTGGGTGGATTCCATCATTAAAGAAGGTAATAATTTTATTCTAGGATTCACCACTATTTATGTCGAAGGAGAGACTCTATTGGGAGAAATTCAAACTTTGGTACCAAGGTGGGAAATTGAGCAAACTCGGTGCCAGGAAGTTATTTTCTAGGTAACTAAAGTTGAAAAATATCAAATACTCAAGTTTCTAAATTAAAATCCAATGAAGAATGTAGATCCCTACATGTTTATCATGAAAAATGACATGGGTTGGAAAGAATTAGTTTATAAGGAGGCGATCACAAAAATGCAGGGCATTGAGAGAAAAATTACCAGGATGCATGAGGAACACCTTAAAGATATGAATATAGTAAACTCTACAGGGATTTTGTAGTTTGATGATGGGAATATGGATTCTGAGACACTGACTAAAAGCTTTAATGAAGTTTTTGAGTAGATTAGAAATAATGAATCACCAAGTGCCAATGACTTCACTACACTAGCAAATATTGAATACATGTTCAGTCTCAACAAGAATCCCATGCCATGTTAGAGCCTGAAGATAAAGGAATTCAAATGGAAAAAGGATGTGTGTAGGACAAGGCTGCTGAGTTTGAAGAATCTGCATTCTCACACAATGTAGGAATTCATGAACACTTTTAGAAGCTAGAAGTTGGTGCGACAGACTGTGGGCAAGGAAGAGAAGACTGGTGATGAGGCTTGAATAAGGTAGTTGTTTTAAATTACATTTTGACACCTATTTTATAACTACTTTCTTGTTCATAATTGTTTCTTTTTAAAACCGAAATGGTTGGGTTTTGATGGAGGCCTTTTGGATTTGTATTGAAAACTATAAATGTTGGGGCATTGAACTAACTAGGGGCTAGAAAAGAGATAGCTAGAAATTTTGATAAGTAGATACTTAAAATAATAATCGAAAGATAGATATGGATGTTTTGCTTTTTGAATGACTATGCACATGTAGGAAGTTTAATATACATATATATCTGTTAGAATTCTTTTAATGAAACTATACCTTGAATAACTTGAATAACTAGATCACAAAAATCAATGTAACAAACTTATTGTTACTGATATGGTGAATCTTTTGACTTTTCAAATAATGCAGCAACTCAGCACCATTGAAATACTGATGCTTGACACTTACTACGTTACTTAGCTCCAACTATATTTTACTGGTGCTCAGCACATGAACAATTTTTCTTGGCATCCACTACATTTATTTGATGCTTGGCATATGAAGACATTTTTCACTTGGCACATGTAGGTTACTCAATACACACTAATTTATGAATTTTCTCAACTTGAACTGAGAATTTTCTCGGCTTCAACTAGCTTGCTCAGCACTCACATATAAACTTAGTTAAGCTTTACAAATTGACTTAGTTAAACCTTACACCTTTAATGTATCTAAGTGTGTCCAACCTTTGTATCTTAGAATATGTCATCAATACACTATTTTATCAATGTCTTAGTTGATCCTTATACTTCATTACAATGACATAACTTCAACCTTTCTCTAGGTGCTCTAGTTACATCTTATTGATTAACTCCTCCTTGTCAATCAACTAACTGATAATACTTGGATCACTTAAGCATTTGTCATTCCTACAAGTAGCAAGTTTGACATCAATGAAGAAACAATGATTGAAAATATTCTTTATCAAATCCATCATTCTTCAATCAATGATATTTTCAATCATTTCCAACAATATCCCTCTTTAGCATTGATGGCAAAACCAAACTGATCAATTGATTAAGCCGATCAACTTAATTACCACCAAACTTATGTACCAAATAGAAAACTTGTTGTCATTCCATATCATTTGTTGAATCCTCTATTATGCTTCTCCCTCTTAACTATTTACATCCTTCTCTGTATGTCTAATCCTATGTGCTGATTAGTTTCTCATTTCTCCTAAATCTCCCTTTCTAATCTTATTATTGATTAGTTTCTCATAAATCTCCCTCTTTGACATAAATGCCAAAGATGTAGCATCTTCAACATGCTTTGATGTGAACTTTGCATCTCCAATCTTACTCCCTCTGTCACCATGCTTGTGACTGATTTGGAATTTTTGTACCTATTTTCATCCTCTACATCATTCATCTAATTTTGCATTAATCAATTCCTTTTGATGCAAGGCAACCCCCTTTTTGTTTAAGTTTCTTGGGTTAGGGGCTTTACCCCTAACTTACCTTTAAGATACTCATAAGCATCCTTGGGTAATGATTTGGTGAAGATGTATGCAATTTGTTCCTTCATGTGAATGTATTCCATCTTCACTTCTTTGTCTTCTACTAACTCTCTAACATAGTGATACTTGATTGCAATATGCTTTATTTTTGCATGCATTACTAGATTCTTGGATATGTTTATTGCACTTGTATTACCACAATACAGTATCACTGGCTTGGTTATCTCTTCCTTCATTCCTTTCAATAGATGCTTAAGCCATACAATGTTTGTACAATTGACTCTTGCTGCTACATATTCTACTTCGACCATGGATTGTGATGTATATGTTTGTTTCTTACTAGTCCAGGTAACTAGTCTCTTTCCCAAGAATAGTGCTCCTCCACTTGTGCTTTTCCTATCATCAATGTTGCCTCCCCAATCTACATCTGTGTAAGCATTTATCTCAAACTTGTCACTCCTCTTGTAGTATAAGCCAAAATCATCAGTTCCTTTGAGATATCTCATTATCCTCTTTACTGCAATGAGATGATTTTCTCTAAGATTTGCACAGAATCTTGCTACTATTATAATTGCTAATGCTATATCCGGTCCGCTATGTACAACATATTGTAGCTTTCCAATCATGGATCTGTACATGGTCTGATTGACATCATTTTTGGATAACTTGTGTCCTGTTGCCATTGGTGTGCTAACAAGTTTGGAATCTTCTAAACCAAATGTATTCAATATCTCTTTGATATACTTTGATTGGGTTACAATTATACCATGTTTTAGTTGATGTACTTGCAATCCAACAAAGAATTTTATTTCTCTAAACATAGACATATTAAATTCATGCTTCATCTTATCAGCAAAATCTTTACTAAGTACTTCTTTTCCTCCAAAGATTATGTCATCCACAAAGATTTTTGATATAAGGATGTCCTTACCTTCCTCTTATTTCATATACATATTATTGTTGTCATTAGTTCTTTCAAATCCTATTTGCACTAGATACTTGTGAAGTCATTCATACCAAGCTCTAAGTGCTTGCTTCAATCCATATAGAGTTTTGTGTAGTTTTCATACCTTGTCTTTGTTTTTCTCATCAACAAATCCTTTTGGTTGCTCTATGTATACTTTATCTTCTAGTATTCCATTCAAAAATGTGGACTTGACATCCATTTGGTAGTCTTTTAATCCTTTATAAGCTGTATATGCAAGTAGAGTCCTTACTCCTTCCATTCTTGCAACTAGGGAAAATGTTTCTCTATAGTCTAGACCTTCTTCTTGTGCATATCCTTTACGGACTAATCTTTCCTTGTTCCTTGTGATCTCACCATTCTCATCTAGCTTGTTTCTAAACACCCACTTGGTTCCAATCACATTCTTATCTATTGGTGTGGGAACTAAAGTCCATGTTTTGTTCTTTTCAATTTGCTCTATTTCCTTTTTCATAGCATTGTACCAATCATCATCTTGTAGTGCTTCACTTATTGTTTTGGGTTTCATTTTGCTGAGTAGACATGTTTCACTTCTAAGCATATTCCTTATCATTGGTCTGGCTTCTTTATTTCCAATAATTTGATCTATTGGATGGTGTCTTCTTACATACTTTTCCAATATTGATTCCTTTCTTGTTTCCATGATTGTCCTTTCAGCATCTAAATCACTATGCATGTCTCCATCAAATAAGTCCTCCTTTTCTTCGTGTGTGTTATTCTCTGAATCTGAATGTGTATTTTTTGTGTTATGTAACTTAGCATCTGAATGTATCTACAGCTTGGTATTCACTATCTATGACTCAATAGATACTGAAGTTTTTTGTTGATTGTCATTTTGATTTGCAACTTCACCATCATTAGGCATACCTTCATAGAAGTATAAAAAGGTCTTGTATTCCTCTTTTTTCTCGATACTTTCAACATTTTAGACTTCTACAAGCTCATTAAATTTTGCATTTGTGCTTTCTACTACTTTGGTAATATTGAATTTAAGCACTTATAAGCTTTGCTTCTAGTAGAATAACCAAGAAATATGTCTTCCTCACTCTTTGCTTCAAATTTTCCATTCCTAGAATCTTTAAGAATATAGCATTTACATCAAAATATTTTGAAATGTTTGACATTAGGAGAATGACCATACCATAGCTCAAAAGGTGTTGCATGTGTACCTTTCTTGACCTGAACTCTATTGAGTGTGTAGACTGCAGTACTTATAGCTTCTCTCCAGTACTTGAGTGCAACATTCTTTTCCATCATTAAGTTTTGGCATTGTCAATTATTGATCTATTCCTTCTTTCTGCTATACCATTTTGTGGTGGAGTTCTAGGTGCTTATGTCTACCTTTTGATTCCTTTGTCATTGCAGAATTCTTAAAATTCTCTTGATGTGAATTCACCTCCTCTATCGGATTTGAAACATTTTAGGCTCTTTCCTATCTCTTTCTCAACTCTATCCAAATACCATTTGAATATTTTGAATGCATCTAATTTATGTTTCAAGAACATGATTATCATCATTCTTCAATAGTCGTCCACAAATAACATTACATATCTATCTCCTCTATAGCTTTGTACTTCAGTTGGACCACACAAGTCAGTATGCACTAACTCTAATACTTCATTGGAAGTGTAGGTCTTGCTTTTTAAACTTGACTTGGTCATCTTCCCTAGTTGACATTGTTTGCACATTATGTTTTTAGGCTTCTTCAACTTTGGTAGTCCTCTGACTTTCTTCATTTTACTAATGTTGATCAAATTGTCAAAGTTTGCATGACATAGTCTCTTATGCCATAATCATACATCATTTATATGAACTATAAAACAAGAAGAATCTTCCATATCTAGGTAAAATAGATTACTCCTAGTCTGGTCACCTTTTCCTATTAGACTTCCATGAGAATCATAGATCTTGGCGGATCTATTTTCAAATTATACCTTTCATCCTATGTTGCCTAACTGTGAGACACTTAACAAGTTATAATTCAGGCCTTCAATATAGTATGCATTATCACATGATATCTTTTCAGTAAGCCTAATACTACCTTTCCCTTTGATTAGACATGGTGCATTGTTACCAAATCTAACACTATTTCCATCATACTAAGTGAAGGTAATGAACTTACTCTTATCTCTAGTCATGTGATGAGAGCATCCATTGTCTATGATCCATTTGTCATTTTTCTTCATGTATGTTACCAAGGTGGTTGTTTCATCTTCATTTGATTCATCTTTCATAGCCACATAGACTACTTCATCATCATTGTCATCTAAGTCTTCTTCAACAATGTAGCATCTCTTGTCTTTGTCTTTGTAATCTTTGTTGTCATCTTCTCTCTTGTTCTTGAATTTGCTTCCATCCTTATAATTATTCTTTTGTGTGCATCTAGTTGCAATGTGACCTACTTCATTGCAATTGAAACAAATGATTGGAAACTTACCTCTGAATTTGCCTCTTCCTCTATGAAAATTTTTTGCTAGTAATGCTTCCAATTGATCTACATCATCTTCATCAATGCTACTATCACTTGATATGTGTTTTCCTTTAACATTCTTCTTCTTTGTTTGCACTTTCTTAGTGTCTCTCACTATCATCTTGGCCTTGAAAGTAGATTCAAAATTATCTGGCTTTTAGTTGTCAAAGTTGGATAACTCAAATGTAGTGAGTCTTCCAATTATTCCTTCAATTGTCAATGTGTTCCCTGGTACTCACCTTAGCTCTTGGATGGTTGAAACTCTTATAGCATAAATAGGAAGTAAAGTTCTCAAATATTTTCTACTTACTATTTCTTCTTGTAGCTAATCTCCTAGACTCCTTATTGAACTTACCACTTCTTTCATCCTTGCACCATATTAAGCAGCATTCTCTCCTTCTTTCATCTTCATGTCATCAAATTTTCCTCTTAAGCTTTCTCTTTTGGCTTTCTTGACATTATCATTTCCTCCATATATAGTTAATAGAGTTTTCCACATTTTTTGTATAGTATCACATCCTGTGACATCATCATACTTGGCATAGCTTAGAGCTAAAGAAATCTCCAACATTGCTTGATTGTGCTCCTTATTTTTGCTTAGATCTTCTACAGTGAGGGGTCCTGTAGGGTCTATATGATCAATTGTGATTGAGTTTTATGCATAGTCACCTATTGATCCAAGGTGCAACTTCATCAGACTTTTCCATGCAAAAAATTTGTCTTTGTTTAGCTTGGGGACTTCTCTTTTGGATATCTTGATCTTCCTACTGCTAGTACCTTGAAACAAATCAATAATATACTCTGATACCAATTGTTAGAATTCTTTTAGAATAACTTAGAGGGGGGGTGAATTAGTTATTCAAAGTCCAATAATGTCCAATTCAAACTTTTAATGAAACTATAGTAGGCCCATGCATTCTACTATTCATCCAAGCCTTAACATTTATCTTAGCAAGCTACTGTAAATCAACATGTAGTAATGAAACATAAAAAATCAACACATAACACAAAGATTTACGTGGAAACCCAATTTGGGAAAACCACCAGTAACATGCTACCTTCTTTTCTCACCTTTCTGAAGTGATGCCCTGTTAAAGGCTTGCCCTATTAAAGGCTACAACACACTGTTAAATGTGACCCTGTCAAAGGATTTGAACACCCTATTAGGAGTGTGCCTTGTTAGAGGACTTAAGAACATTCAACTTGGAATGTCACCCTATTAAAGGATTTACATAAGGCTATTAGGCCCACCCAAATCCATGGGACTTTCAATCACCTTCTCAAAGGCTTCTCCACCTAGCTATTAAGCTAACCTAGCAATGTAGGATTTCAATATCTAAAACAATGGTAAGAAAGTATTACAAAGCTTTTGACCTGATATAGATTGCAACTCAAATCTTGCAGATTTTATATCACTTTTTAGTTCTTCTTCCTTGCTTGGCTTTCCTTCCTTGCAATTCAAACAGCTTGTCGACCCTTCAAAATTTGTCTCCTTGAGTCTTTTTCTCATCATTCCAATGCAATTCTTGCACTATGGTCACTTGATCAATTCATAGTCACAATGCTCTGTTCTTCCTCACTATGTCTTTCTATTAACAGTTCACACTTGCCTTTTCTTGGCTTCTTCACACTTCTCACTTATGACCACACTCGACTCTCTTTTGATCTTTGACCTGTAACTCCTTATAAAGAAATTATGTTCTTCATTTCTCGCTTTATTCTTAACTTGAGAAAATGATATTTTTTCCCTCAAATTTGTTTCTCTTAGAAACATTAAGATAAATCTATCTTTATTTGCCTGGAATTAGTTGGCATAAAATTCTATGACACCAACTCATCATCCTTAACATCCTACTAGATCACAAAAATCAATGTAACAAACTTATTGTTATTGATCTAGTGAATCTTTTGACTTTTCAAATAATGCAGCAACTCGGCACCATTGAAATACTGATGCTCGGCACTTACTATGTTACTCAGCTCCAATTATATTTTACTGGTGCTTTGCACCTAAAAAAATTTGCTCGGCATCCACTACATTTATCTGATGCTCCGCATATGAAGACTTTTTTCACTCGACATATGAAGGTTACTCGATGCACACTGATTTTTGGATTTGCTTGCCTTGAACTAGGAATTTTCTCGGCTTCAACTAGCTTGCTTGACACTCACATATAAACTTAGCTAAGCTTTACAAATTGACTTAGTTAAACCTTACACCTTTAATGTATCTAAGTGTGTCCAACCTTTGTGTCTTAGAATATGTCATCAATACACTATTTTATCAATGTCTTAGCTAGTCTTTATAATTCATTACAATAACATAACTTCAACCTTTTTCTAGGTGCTCTAGTTACATCTTATTGATTAACTCCTCCTTGTCAATCAACTAAGTTATAATACTTGGATCACTTAAGCAATTGTCATTCTTGCAAGTAGCAAGTGTGACATCAATGACAAAACAATGATTGGAAACATTCTTTACCAAATCCATCGTTCTTCAATCAATGATCTTTTCAATCATTTCCAAAAATATCATCTTGGATTCAACTTGGAAACTTGGCATTCAAAGTGTTTAAATCATTGTTACTTTGTGAAGTCTAGTTTATTGGTTCAAGATATGTGTTGTTGTACTTGATGTACGTTCATTTCAATTAAGGTGCTAGAGTGATTAATATCAATTTGTGATGTTATTCATTTCTTAAATAGATGTTTTGTGGAAGTATTGTTCAATGAATGTTTCTTTTGTTTTTTGATTTGATTCTTACCTCACTAACTAGGAGTACATGAGAGATCCTTATGCACGTTCTGGTAAAAGTATGAAGATAATTTTGAATTTGTTAAAAAAATTATAAGGAAGTTGTACCTTTAAAATACAGAGAGGAAACCAAATAACATGAAGTTTTCTCAACTATTGTGAATATTTTGTGTTTTCCATATTTTGGGCATAGAGTGAATTTGTTAAATAATTGAAAAGATAATCTATTCACTAACAGATTTTTGGCGACTCTACTGAGGAGAGTCCCTTTGAAAAAGAACCTAGTCTTTGAAAAACTATGAATAACAATGGTCCTTGCACATAATGAGGTTTTCCCTATGTTAAAACCTAATCTCATATTTAAAGATACCCAAGAAGATATAATCTCAAACTTAACCTCGACTGCCTGGGCATTACACCAAAGTAACCAACAATATCAACAAGTATTGAATGTTTTAGAAAGGGAAGAACAAAGGGTTGAGTTATTAAGAGGGGTACTAGAAGTTCAAGAAGAAGCGGTTATTAATAGACTTGCTCAAGCACCTACAATATTTTGAACCTAGAAGTAGGAAATAGAGTTGGTTGCTCAAAGATATACAAGGGGAGAAAGAGAAAAAGTGATCCTAGATGAAAATTTTGAGCCACTAAAGAATCTAAAATTCTTACCAAATTTCAACGACCATAAAAAGAAGAAAATCAAATCTCAAAGTAGACCTAGTTCACCAACAAAGAAATCTCCTCTTTTATCATTAGTACAATCCTTACTTCCATTAAAAGCTCTTGTCCTTACTCATTTAAATATCCAACCTTTGCAGGTTATACTAGCAAACATGGTTGTAAACCGACCATGGGGGAAAAATATAGGGCCATTAAATCTAGGTGTTAACCCTACAACATTGCCTAGAGGAGCCATTAAAATTTTACCTAAGTTTAGTGGAGATGGTAAAGCTTCAACAGATGATCATTTGAGTGCCTTTCATACAACTTGTGGTGTCATAAGTGTTCCTACTCAAGAACTTGTTGTAAGATTGTATGTTCGAACATTAACAGATGCCACTATTGATTGGTTTAATCATCTCCCCCATCATTCCATCACTAGTTGGAATGATATGAAAAAGGCATAGATTCAAAGCTCCTAAAAATGAATGTTCTCTAATTCTTCAACTTAGTCAAATGAAAAAGGAGATGCATGAACCTATGAGAGAGTTTGTTGCTAAATTTAATAGATTGATTCAAAGTATTCTTGCAACATTTAGACCTAATGTTGAGAACCAAAAAAAATTCTTCATCAATCTTGTTCCTCCAAATGTAAGTGTTCATCTCATTAAAGATGTATGTATTGATTTGGCTGCTGATAAGAGGTTAGCTATTCAATTAGAAGATGCATTTATCAATGCTAGTAAATGGAAAAGAGAAGTTCAAACACCTAGGACCGCTTCATCTTCTACCTCTACAGACCCTATTTTGTAGAAATTGATGAATGATGTAGCTATGATGAAAAGACAAAAAAATAAAACCCATGGCTCTTATCAGACTCCTTATCAGGACATTCTTAGGCGACAACAACGTCAAAATTATTATAAAGCTCCCACATTAGCTACCCCTCAAACAATATTGAAAATTGAAGAAGCTCCTAAAGAAGCGATGTGTTCTTTTCACATGACTTCAGACCATGATGAACAAAATTTTCCTGATTGGTTAAATTGTTTTCAATTAGTAAAAAATACCCTTGTAGTAGAACAAATGTCTAAAAATGAAAATGTAGAACGTGGAGATGCAGGTGCTTATTTTCTTGAGTATCAATCTGATTCAGAAAAAGGAGGTAATGTTTTCATGACACTTCAGAATAACTACTTGCACACTGATGACTAGAGATCAAAGAAATCAAAAATCTTATCCAGGGGCTAGCCCGAATATGTCAACTTCTAAAGGAAAGGAACATATACATGTTGATTCAACAAAAACTATAGAACAGAGAATTTTTTCCAGAATTGAATTAGCAGCCAATAAATCAACTTCTGATATTGTAGAATTTTACAAATCTTCTTTTATATCTATTTCTCTAGCTGAATATTTAGAACTTAATCCTAAGGAGTTAAAAAAATTAGTTCAATATGTAAAATGTATTGACCCTACTCAAATATGATCTTAAAATGTTGATTAAGGCTCAAGGAATATCATTAAACACTTGCATACAAGGGTTATATGACTGATATAAAATTTTAGTTTGCTTTAATGAATCTAAATTGATTTAAAAATGACCTAAATAAATGTGCATCTTATTCTGACAATATTGAATGCCTATATGAATTCTAATCATAAAAATGATCACCTACAACCAGCTGGTATTTTGTCGATAGTTGGTATGCAAACTACTAAGCTGACTACAAGTGATATAGAATTTCTCAATGACAACTACAAATTGTAGACACCTAAAAACCTTTAGAAAATAAAGTATTTTTATTTTCTGAAAAAGTCCTGATGACATCATCATTTATTAATTAATTAATTATTTAATTAATTAATTAATTTTTATGCCATTAAATCCCTTTATCTTAATTAAAAATATTTAATTAAGGAATCCCTCCCAAAAATGTTTAAATCTTATTTAAACATTATTTCCTTATTTATTAATTATTTAATTAATAAATTGACCAAAAATCCTAAAATAAATAAAAAATTTATTTTTTTCCCAAAAGTTGGCCAATTTCCTTATGACCAATAACCTCTTCCAAAATCTTCTAATCCTTCTTTAATTTTGATTAAAGGCTAATCCCATCATTTCCTACCCCTAATCCCAACTCAAAATATTTAATTAAGATTAAATATTAATCCTCATATTTATTAAAAAAGTTTTAATAAATATCTCCTCAACCCAAACCCTTGAAATAAATAAAACTTTATTTATTTCCTAAAAATCTAATTTATCCTCACCCTAAGAAGTTCTAGACTCTTCTAGAAAGTCTTCATCCTCATCCTAGGAAATTCTAGACTATTCTAGAAAGTCTTTATCCTCATCCAAAATCTAGACTCTTTTAGAAGATGTCTTTAAACCTAATCCTAATCCCCTCCTAACCTTGTCACATTCCCTAACATGGGTTAAAACTTACTAACCCAAGCCAAAGTTAACAAATATCTCTTCCTTCACCCACCCTCATTAAATGCCATCCACTTGCCTATCCTTAAGCTAATCCTAAACCATCCTAATCCATCCTCTAATCATTTGCACAAGCCTAAACAAGCTTAAAACATTTCTAATCAAGTCCAAGTCGAATTTGCTCTCATCACCCTCAAAATATCTCAACCATAAAACTTTATGAAGTCCACTAGGTCATAAATGACTCTTACAAGCCCTTTTATTGCTCTTACAAGTCATTATGAGGGTCTTTATGAAGATTTTATCTCTTGAGCCTCCTTTGTTGACTCATCCTTGCCCTTTCCTCCATCCTCTCACCATGTGACATGTGTCACTCCTTGATTGGCTATAAGGAAGCACAATCCATGTGCTCTCCTCTCATGCAATCTGAGCCTTCCATAAGCTTTTTCCCATCCTTGCATCTTAGCCCTCAATCCCTCAAGCCTCTTGCCTATAAATTGGATCCTTCCCCTTTGCAAAATAACACAATCCATGAAGTAAAGTTATAATGCTATTTTGAGAGCCAAATCCATACTAAAGCCATCTATCCACACCAAAAATCCACAATCATCCATTGAAGCCCTTTTTGAAGCATAAAGCTTGAGCATACATCCTATCTATTTAGACAAAGCTACTCAACAAGAGAGCTTCTTATTGAGAGAGCCCATTAATGGCTCATATTCTCAATTAAGAGCTCATCTTAGTCTATCTTGAAGTTTATGAATTTTTTTTAGTTTGTAGAAGCTTTATTTAAATTTGGTTTCTATTAGCATACTAACATTTTCTCATATACATTTTGGCACGCCCGGTGGGACCCCGCATGGGTCATCTTCATTAGCTTTTTTAGTCAAGTTTTGTATGTCATTTTCTGATTTTGGCTAATTTTTCTTGTTTTTGTGATTGGTAGGATTGTATAAATTGGTTTTGTAGGTCCACATGAGCATGAAGAAGACAAAGGAACTCATAATCTATCTCATAGTGTTTGCAGATTTTTCAAGCTTATAGGTGGACAAAGAACTTGAAATTCTTCTTCTTCTTCTTGTCTATATTCTTCTTATTCCATCTACTTCTTCTTCTTCTTCTTGTGGGAGATCTTGGCCATTTTTTTTTTAAGAAAGCAAAATCATACACACTTCTTTTTAGTGCTTAAAATGAACCCCCAAATCATACTTAAATCCATTGAAAAATTAAAAATTTGCAAAAAAGAAAAAATCTTTTAACAAGTGAAACTAAACCAATCTAATCATTTGCATCCTTGCAACATCAAGGTTTTAGATACATTCATGCAAAATTAGGAACACTTCATTTTTGGGAATTTAAAAAGAACTTCAAGTTTCCATTTCAAAAGGTTCAAAATCAACACTAAGTGCACACTAAAGTTCTTTTAAAAAATCTCATAAAAACTAAGAGTCCTAAATGGTTGCCAAAAATTGTCCTAAAAGCTTTGTTATTTGTTCCAAACAAATGTCTTATTGCAAAATCTTGAATGTTTCTTAGGATTTTCATGCATCAAAACAATCTAGGAATATCATTTTTGGGCTTAAAATATGCAAACTAGAACACAAAATCTTGAATGAAAACCAAAGTCCAAAGAGTCATTTTTACTTTTGAGTCCAAAACAATCTTGAATGATCTAAGGTTAAAACAAAGCACTTCAAAGTTCTTAAAACAACACACAAAATCTCAATCTTGAATGCTCAAAAGAAAACACTTGAATGTTTAACCACTTTTCTTTGAATGCATGTTGTTAAAATCACTCTTGAATGCCATGGATTAAAATCAAATTTTTCTTGAATGCATGGTTAAAAAAACAAATCCAATCTTGAATTCTAAGGATCAATTAACTATTGCAATATCAAACACTTCATTTGGAGCTTCTAAAAATTGAACAAAACAAATCTCTTTTCCACATGCAATCTAGGTAAAGTTTGATTTTGGACATTTAAGAAACCTTGTTAAGTTAAAATACAAATTTGCAAAAATCAATTTGAGTAGTTCCTTGGACTCACCTCTTTTCTAATCACCCATCAAATATTAACCATTGGTTGCAATCTCAGCGCCATTTATGGGGATGGGTCTACTTGAAAAAGGTGTTAAATGTTCCACAATCTAACTCACTCACTTGGTCTTTGAATTTTTGCTTTAACTTTATCAAAATTCTTAAATGATCAAAACTCTAGATTAAATCGATCACACTTCAAGTTTGGGCACTAAAATTGAACAACAACTGACGTGGAGAGCCTCCGGGCGCGCGCTTGAAATCGAATCTCACACACTTTGGTTTTGGGCTTAAAACAAACTCACACTCAATCTTGAATGCCTTAAAGAAAATTAATCAATACTTGACGTGGAGGGCCTCTGGGCGCGCGAGTTTGCTTTTGTTGACCCTAATTCTTCTTATTGTTTTCATTCTTCGATCGATTTACTTTTGTTGGCGCTTCAAGTTGGAATAAACATTGTATCTTAAACATGAGTGCTTGCAAAGTCTAGATTAGAAAACTTAAGCGTCAGTTGGTAAAAGAACAAATGTGTTTTTTAGCCCAAGGTCATCCAAGTCTTCTCTCCCCTTGTCGTCTTTCGAGGCCATCTTGGGTGCATAAGATTAGGATCCAAAACCTTGTTTCTTTTTAGGAGGCCTACTTGGGGATTTCATCACCCCTTAGACGACCTCAACTCCAGCGCTCTGGCGGAGTATAAGAATCGGAAGGTGAATCGAAAGACACCTCTCTTGGGATCAAGATTTTGTCACTCAGGCTAAGCCTCAAGGAACTTTATACCCTTGAGAAGTGAAAGAGGAGAAGTGGGTTACCGCTCCTCTTGGCTGTGTGATATCTTTTTGGTCTCATCTACGGATTTGGGCCTCACGTACCTTGGGTATATCGAGGACTCCTTAGCTAAACCAACTGTCAGCCTTGTAGACAACCATCTAGGATGTTAATGTGTTTGAGGTGACTGATCGAAACATTTGTAGAACATACACACTCCTTGGCGCAAGTATCACTTTCTGAGAATCAAAAACTTCTATCTGGTTGTTTCTATCTATTGCTTGATCTTTTATTTGTTGAATGAATGTTTGCCAAACTTGGTCAATCCTAGCTTAGGGCATACTTAGCGTAGTCACTGCCTATTCCAGAAGTTTAACGAGTTGAAGCAAAACAACCAAGATCTCTCAAAGCCAAGCAGATTCAGAAATTGATGTCAGAGCAACCCAAACCCAAACAGAAGTTCCACAAAGTTAAACTCAAACCATCTCTAGCATACCAAGAACTTTCGGCCAAGAGAAAAGAAATAACACCAAGCCCACGAAGTGCCAAACTCCACAAAGTAGAGGCAAAAGCTACCGACGAAGCACTTCAAGAGGCCTGGTTAGAGCGCACCATCAAATTTAGCCAACATCCAGGAGTTAATCCTGCTTATGCCTTACCAACTAGGCATGATTTCTATGATTAGACACCCTTGTTTCTCCACATCTTGGATAAGCTTCACTTTAGAGTCATTTTTGTAGAAAAGCCAGCCATCTTAGGTTATCCCCTTAAGCATTATTAGCTCATCCATCTCATTTAGAATCAAACCATCTAGCCAGCAATCAAAACCTCACATCCAAGCCTTAAAAATTGTTGTCACTTTTGCCAAAAGTTTGCCACTCCTAAAATCTTCCAAATCCATCAATCTCACCAAGGTTATCCCTTTGACAGAGCTTTGTCTAGGGTAATCCAGCTTTGTCACTTGTTATCCCTCATCACCTTGAGCTAAAGGTTGGGATCCACAAGTGGTCAATCTCGTGTTCTTCCTAAAGGATCATCAGTCTATCCTTAAGTTGACACAATCACCACCGAGCTTGCACATAGGAAAGCAGACCTTTCGTGCTTTGGCAACGTATCTTTGAAGTTTGAATCTCCAACCCAATCCTCCTTAGGTTTTGTCATATAGCTTTGCCTTAACCTAGGAAATCATTTGCATAGAGAATCCTTCCCGCTTTTGCATCCATCAGCATTATTGCATCTCATCCCTAGGAGCATTTTTCATGCCACCCGTCACTCGCTTAGCCAAGAAGAAAGAAACAATGGAGCCCTATCATTTGGATCGAACAACCTCACCCCCCTTGAGCACTCAGCCATCCTTCAGCCCAGAGAAAGCTATGCCATCATGTACTGACATTGAAGCTTTCATGAACCAACCAGGAAATGCAGTATTGGTAAATGCCATTATAGACAAGAACAAAGAGACAATCATGGCTAATTTTCGAAGGGAAAATGTAGGAACCTTTGACTTTGGAAGACCCCCTCCATTATCAGATCCATCTCACCCATTGTTTGGGCAGCTACCACCACCCATAGGCTCTTATGATCCAAATTATCCTCAATATATGCCAAAAGAAGAGCCTCCAGCCAATCCATATGATCCAACAGACCCAAACATACCATCATCCACCCAAGTTGAAATCTCCATGCCGCAAGCCAACCCAGCCACCACCACTCCATCCTTGGTTCATACCTCTCCGCTCCAAACCCCCTTTACCCAAAATAGCTCACCGTTCACCCCCTTCACTATTGCTGCTGCTGCTCCCCAACCCAGCCTTCCAAATCCACCCATCTCCCAAATCAGTGCTAGCATCTTTGGCCAACCTCATAAATATACAACAGGGATGCCACCCATGGGACCAAGTAATCAACCTTTCATCACCCCCAGCTTGTTCACTGTAGCCCAAAGCACAATCCCATCATTTCCATTAGGTCTTGGGAGCTCAATACCATTAGCCACAAATCTACAAGCTACTACCCTCACTCCACAAAGCTATCAAATCCCACAAGCTACTACCAATTTTCTACCAAGCTCCCAAGTGACCCCAGCCCCTGCCACCACTCTACCAAGCCTCCAAATCCAACCACAAAGCTATCAAACCCCATCAGTTCCATTCCCAAGCTTTCAATTCCCACCACCTCCACCACCAACTAATCCATTACCTCCAATTACCAACTACTTTTCAATGCCACTTCTAGGAGGTAATCCACCACCCCAGCCAACCACCAATTATTTGCAGATACCATCCCAAATGGGGGCACAACCCACATATATTGGTCAAACCCCACAAGCCCCCCGATCCTTTCCCCAAGCCTCTCAACCATCTTATACCTTACCTCCACAAAGCAATCCATTTATCCCATAGCCAGCTTATGTTCCTCAATCCCAACCTCAAATCCCATATCAACAGCAAGCCTCGCAGCACATGCAGCAATATGCGCCACCTCCCCCTCAGCAACCTGTCATCCATCATGCAACTGCCCAAACAATGTACAATCCCTATCAGCAAATCCCTCATAGCCATCCATATTCAGTGGCCCCATCCAGCACATACCTACCTCAAGGCACTCCTACATTGGGGGCACCCCAGCCATCACCTATCAATTCAGAATGGGAGCAAATGAAGATAGCTCTGAAAGCCATCCAAGAAGGGAATGATCCAAAGACATTCAAGTTTGAGAATGTGTGTCCTTACCCATTTGACAGAGCCATTACCATGACACCATTTCCCAAACACTTTGAGGTACCCAAATTTGACAAATTCAGAGGAAAAGGAGACCCTGTCACACATATCAAAGAATTTTACATGCACTGCCAGGACGTAGCATACAATGATGTCTTCCTCTTGCGCCTTTTTCCCAAAAGCTTAGCTGGACCAGCTCTTGAATGGTTTTATAGAATCCCCTATGGCACAATTAAAAACTTTGCTGAATTATCTGAGGCATTTGTGGCCCAATATGCCCATCTTGTTGAAACAGAGCTATCAATAGTTGATCTTGTCCACACCAAGCAAAAAGGTGGAGAAAGCCTTGCCGAATACCTACAAAGATGGCAAACCCTTACCACCCGCATATCCTGCACCTTGCCAGAACGCCATGTTGTGAAAATGTTTATTGATAATGCCCATCCTAGCTTGGCTCACCACATGACCATGAACTGTTTGCAAACCTACAAAGATATCAAAGAGAAAGGAATGATCCTTGAGCAAGGACTCATTAAAGATGGTGTGGTCAAGCTTTACAAGGAAGCCAACCAAAATCAATCACATTCCAATGACAAGTCTAGGTATTGGAACAAAAACAAGCACGTTGCAACAGATGGCGTCACTGACACCAGACATGTGAATATTGTTGGTCCTTCTCACAACCAGTCCAACCCACCATATCAACCAAAAAATCAACAAGCTATCAACTACCAACAACAGAATAACCAAAGCTATCAAAACCACAATCCAAGACCCAACTTCCAAGGGTCTAGCAATCAAGCTAATGCCATCAATGTAGCTGCAGGACAAAAGCCTAGATTCCAACCTACACCTAGAAACTATACACCCCTTGGTGAACCATTGGATGTCATTTTTGAGAAATTAGTCAAAGAAAACCTCATCAAATTTCCTCCTACCCAGCAAATTGACCCAAGCCAATCCAAAGCTGCATGGTACAAAGATAATGAGTACTGCAAATTTCATAGGGTAAAAGGTCACACTACCCTCAGATGCATGAAACTAAAAGACTATGTGCAGGACCTCATTGATCAAAAGGAAATCACTGTTGGTGCCCAAACCTCTCCCAATGCAGGCTTACAGATCTATCAAAATGCTTTTCCTCCACACCACAACCAAAATCCTGGAAAAGCACCTATCCAAACCAACAACAACAACACCAACAACCGTCAGCCAAACCAACAGCATGGGAAGAACAATGACCACACTTCATCCTATATAGACTATGGTAGCCTTATAGGTTGTATATCCGAGAAAGAGCCTTCCGTCAATGTTATCAATATCCAAGGACCAAACAATGAGTGTGCAGTCACCACTCGAAGAGCACGATTTAACATCGCAAGCCCACCTGTTACACCAACACCATCAGCTCCATCAAAAAGCCAGTACAATATCTTGGAACACCTTGGGAACATGCCAGCCCAAATCTCCGTTTTAGACCTTCTTCGCACTAGTCCTGTGTACAAGAACATCCTTGATAGTGCTCTCATAGAATCTCGTGTCCCTTTTGATATCAATGCTACTAATTTTCGTAATCTTGTTGGACACCTCTCATCCTCATGTGCCCTATCGTTCAAACCCACCGACATACCCGTGGTTGAGCCAGATCACACCCTTCCGCTTCGCATAGCCATCATGGTATCCAACTTTGCTGTAAAAAGAGTAATGATAGATAATGGATCAGCCTTGAATATTTGCACCCTAAAATTCATAAAACAAGCTGGGTATACTGAGGCAGATATCATCAGTGAGGTTATCACCATCAAAGCCTATGACAACTGGGAAAGAACCACAGAAGGAACTATTTTGCTGCCAATCAAGGTTGGGCCAGTCATCCAAGAGACACTCTGCCATGTTATTGATCTAAACCTACCATTTAACATCCTCCTTGGTCGCCCATGGATTCATGCCATGAAAGTCGTTCCATCCACTTACCATCAGTGCATCAAATTTCCGCATCAAGGCACTGAGGTAACCATCCATGCCGATCCAGAACCCTTTGCTTACTGCAATGCGGTTGAAGCTTCATATACAAACCATTGCCCTGGAATTGATATTGGCACATCCATCGCCAGCTCATCCCACACTTATAATGACCCAGAAACCATCCTCGCCTCTACCCTGTCTACCGTGAAGATCAATAACAAAGGTTGTGGAGAGTATAGTCTGTCAGATGCATTTGTTGTCGGGGCACTCCCACTTGATCCACATGCCCATGGACGACCGACATATCACAAAGCTAAGGAGGTTCCACCTCCTCGATACAAACAGTTTGGCCCAACAACCTTTGTATCCTCAAAAATCCCTCTTCATGAGGAGCTCACTCCAAATATCAACAAATGGTTACATAAGGATGCACCTCAAAGAAATCAAGCACGCCTTGATCACTTCAGCCAAAAGTATCCCCAAGAACATAAGCTCATCACTGACAAATGGAACTATCAAGGTGGTGGTCTAGGACCAGAAGAAAGAGGCATGAAGTGCCCCATCGACGCACATAAGTGGGAATCGAAGTCAGGTCTTGGCTTTGGCATATCCACAACTGGGGGCACCAATGAGAACGGTCACGCTTTTTCGAACATTCACCGCAACCTTGTCGAAATCAAAGACATTCCTGAGGAAGTTGAAAAGAGAGCCTACGACGATATCCTAGACCAAATCTCCCTCGGAGACTCTGTTCTCCAAGAACTATCCATCCACCTCATTGACCTACCACTCACCCATCCACAACTCATAGATTGGGACCAACCAAGTGTCATACACATCGATGAGTTCACATCAGAGGAGGCACTTCTAAGATTCATGGGAGCTGAAACTCCTCACAAGAAAACAAAGCCAGATTCTGCCTATATCTACAAGCTAGATCCCAAGGGGTATTTTGGAGAAAAGCCCCAACCTAGTTCCGATACACCCAAAATTGGAACTAAGGTGAATCTGAGACTAGCTAAGGCAACGAAGAGAACCCCTCAGCAAGAAAATCCAGAGCCACAAGAAGAACATGAGGATTTAGCATTGCCTCCTCAAGATAATCGACCAGAGGTGTCTTCTATTCTAATTGAGGATACTCGAGAAGTCAACATTGGTTCTTCAGAGATCCCCAGACTTGTTCACATTGCTGCGTCCCTATCACAAGACCAAGCTGACCTCCTCTTTGAGGTCTTAAGAGAGAATATTGGCCGATTTGCATGGTCATATCAGGACATGCCAGGACTTGATCCAAAGCTTGTAGTTCATCATCTTGCAGTTGATCCAAAGATCAAGCCCGTCAGACAAAAGCTTAGAAAAATGCACCCCAAGGTGGCATTATTGGTCAAAGCTGAATTAGAAAGAATGCTAGCTGCTAAGGTTATCCGAACTATCGACTACTCAGAGTGGATCTCCAACATGGTCCCTGTCACTAAACCTTCCGGTGACATCAGAATCTGCACTGATTTTAGAGATCTTAACAAAGCTTGTCCAAAAGATGATTTTCCCTTGCCCAACATAGATATGATTGTAGATCTTACAGCTGGACATGAAATTTTGTCCCTCATGGATGGATTTTCTGGGTATAATCAAATCAAGATTGCAGAAGAGGATCAGCATAAGACAGCATTCACTACCCCTTGGGGAACCTTTTGCTACAACATGATGCCTTTTGGCCTAAAGAATGCTGGGGCTACCTATCAAAGAGCTATGACAGCCATTTTTCATGATCTCATCCATAGCATTTTGGAGGATTATGTGGATGATATCTTGGTCAAGTCTCATACCTTCATGGATCATCTTGCTGACCTGGAGAAAGTCTTTGATAGGTTAGCCAAATATCATCTCATGCTGAATCCCAAGAAATGTGTCTTTGGGGTCACATCTGGCAAGCTTCTAGGTTTCATAGTTTCTAAACGAGGTATAGAGATCGACCCCAAGAAGGTCAAGGCTATCTTAGACATGCCTCCTCCCCAGACATTGCGACAGCTTCGCTCTCTTCAAGGAAAGCTCCAATCTGTTCGGCGTTTCATCTCCCAGCTTGCAGATAAGTGTACACCATTTTCACATTTACTGAAGAAGGATGAGAACTTCAAGTGGGATCCTTTATGTCAGCGCAGCTTCGACCATCTCAAGCAATATCTCATCAATCCCCCTATCTTGGTTCCACCAGTTCCTGGTCGTCCCCTGATTTTGTACATATCAGCAACACCTACTGCTCTAGGGGCACTTCTAGCACAGCTTGATGACTACAACAGAGAAAGAGCCATCTACTACATCAGTAGAACCCTAGTTGGTTATGAACTCAATTACACTCCTATGGAAAAAGCTTGTTTGGCAGTTGTTTTCTCAACTCAAAAACTTCGCCATTACATGCTAAGTCATACCATCCAACTAGTCTCCAAGATTGACCCTCTCAAGTATATGCTCTCTAGAACAGCACTTACAAGCCGTTTGGCCAAATGGGTTATGCTCCTTAGTGAATTTGACATCCAGTATGTGGATAGAAAGGCAATCAAAGGGCAAGCTATAGCAGATCACCTAGCTGATGCACCTCTAATAGATGTTTATCCATTGATCACAGAATTTCCAGATGAGCATATATGTCTAATTGAAGAACAACCCCCATGGAAACTTTATTTTGATGGCTCATACACATCTCATGGATCAAGGGCAGGAATATTGTTGGTCACACCTCAAGGAGATTACATTCCAAAAGCCTTCAAGCTACAATTCCCTAGCACCAACAATATAGCTGAATATGAGGCCCTCATAGCAGGATTAAAGATAGCTGTAGAATGGAACATTGTTGAGCTACAAATCTTTGGCGATTCTCAGCTCATCATCAAGCAAGCCCTAAATGAATATCAAACCAAAGATGAAAAGCTATTACCCTACAAAGAGCTAGTTGATCAGCTAACCCAACATTTTACAAAGCTTCAGTTTACACAAGTGCCTCGAATACAGAACAAAGCAGCAGATGCTATGGCTACTATAGGCTCGCTCTTGGAAATTCCCCAAGCAGCTACACAATATGAGTTTTTAGTGGAGCAGCTCCTCACACCCGCCTATGCGAATGAGGATTCAAACCGTGTTTGTATCTTGGTTGGTCCCCAATCCCCTTGGTACCATGAGATTCATGCTTACCTTAACGATGGTATCATATCCCCTCACCTCACACGTACCCAACGCCAGAACCTCATCCGAAAATCATCCCGCTATGTTATCATAGCCAATACCCTATATCGTCGGGGTTATCACGATACTCTCTCTCGATGTTTAGACCAAAATGAGGCCGCGATGGTGTTAAAGGAAGTACACTCTGGACTTTGCGGTGCCCACACGAGTGGTATTGTCCTAGCGCGACAAATCCTTAGAGCAGGCTACTATTGGCCTACCATTGAAGAAGACTCCTGTGACTTTGTCAGAAAGTGTCTCCCATGTCAGCAGCATGCAAATCTTGTGCACGCTCCGGCACAGGATCTACAGCCTATTGCACCACCTTGGCCTTTCGCTTGTTGGGGCCTTGACCTAGTTGGAACTATCACACCCCTCTCATCTGATGGACATAAATGGATAATAACAGCTATAGACTATTTCACTAAATGGGTGGAAGCAGTCCCCCTAGTCTCAGCTACAGGAGTTCAGGTCTCCAAGTTCATCTTGTACCACATTGTTTTCCGCTTCGGCATCCCATCCACCATCTTCACCGACCACGGAGGTAACTTTGAAAATCTCAACATGGAAGAATTATGCACTTCCCTCCGCATCCATCACCGCTTTTCTAGCCCATATTTCCCACAAGGTAACGGCCAGGCAGAGGCAACTAACAAAACCCTCCTCAAAATTCTAAAGAAAGTTGTCAATGATTCCGGCCGTGATTGGCACCTACAAATAAATCCAGCCTTATGGGCCTATCGAACTTCCTTCCATACATCCACAGGCACAAGTCCATACTCCCTAGTCTATGGTGCCGAAGCGGTACTACCTATAGAGGTTGAACTTCCCTCCTTGCGCATATCTTTGCAAGGGCAAATATCAGATGAAGAATATAGAGTAGCTCGACTCACCCAGCTAGATCTCTTAGACGAAAAGCGGCAACAAGCCTATGATCATCTCACAGTCTATCAAACTCGTCTCAAAAGAAATTGCAACAATAAGGTGCTTCCACGACACTTTCAGCCAGGTGACATGGTCCTCAAAGAAAACATGAAAGTCCAAGTAGATCGAGAAAAGAAAGGCAAGTTTGAACCTACATGGCTTGGTCCTTATGTTGTCACTGCTTCCTTTGGCTCTGGAGCTTATCAGCTATCTACACCAGAAGGAGAACTCTTGAATGATCCTACTAACATCATTCATCTCAAGAAGTTCTATGCTTGAAGATCCTTGGTATACCTAGCTTTTGAAAAATACAAAAAAAAAAAAATAGTAAAGAGAAATAAGCGTCCAATGGTGAAAACTTGGCAATTCAAGCACCTTGGATAGGTACCTTGGTGAAAACCTGGTAATTCAGGCGCCTTGTGTACTAAAGACTAATCCATTATCTATCACTATCCTATCCCTCATCCATTTACCCACCATCCCATAAGACACACTTGCTTGTTCCCTTGGTGTTCCAACCAAATATCCAAAATCTGATAAAGCTTGTAAATACCTCCTGTACAGCTTGTAAATCTTGTACCAAAGCTTGTATTATACCTTGTAAATCTTGTACCATACCTTGTCTATCCAAATCTTGTCCAAGGTTTGTACCATATTCCAGCCTATAAATAATCCTGTATCCTAGCTTGTATACTATCACGTGCACACACAAAATTCCATTTTCCTTAAGCTTTTCGCAAACCATCTACCTATCCACCTATCACCTATTATAGACATCCCATCCTTCACAAACATTTCCATCTCACAAAAACCAAAACATGAAAAAATGTGTACATTTGTAACATATCTTGGTCCATCAGCTTGTACATCCTCTTTAGCTTAGTACCATTGTATCTATCCAGCGTTCGTGTCAGTTCGTCCTTGATCAGCATCTTGCACCCATCACACATCTTGGTTAGCTATTCCAACGCATCCTTTAGCTAGATTTCCTGTCACCAAAGTGTTATCTTTCTTAGTTCAGCTTGCCAGACGCATCACTCATCCAAATCCACCAGCTTAGGTGCTCTCCGATAGGTCCTTGCAGGATATAGCTTTCCTCATGTCTGATCTTGGTCCGTTAGTACCTCGTCCTACCCATCTTGTTGGCAAACAGTTCTCTTTTGGATTTTCACTTTCTTTTGATTTGGGATCTTCCCTTTTGGGTCTTGAAGTATCTTTTCCAAGCAATATCCTTGTTCCCTCCTCAAGGTTGCCACGATCTTCCATATCATGGTATGCTGCGAATGGGGCAATTAGAGCGTAAGGTCTTGATCAGGTCTTTTGTTTGTTTTTCTTTTTTGCTTGTGGGTTCTCCAGTGTCGTTTCCACGCTGCTTCCTCTAGGATTCATGTGTGATGCTGGGGCAATCCTTGTGTGTTTGTTCTGAGTTAGTTTGTCAGTCCTTTGGACAGTTGGTGAAAAGGCCTTGATGTTCTTGGTAACCTTGGCAATTAACCAATAGTCCTATAGCAAATCTAGTGCTCAACTACATGGTGGTACTTCTCTTTGAAGTATCCCCCCGCTCAAAAAGCTTCAATGGTTTTCCTTCATCTCCATTATCCCCCATCCATATCCAGCATCCGTCTCTCCTACCCCAGCTGATGCCTCAATATCTCTTTGAATCACTCATCACTCTTAGCTTTATTGATCCACAATCCTAGTCTTAGGGATCCACCAATCCAAATCAACCCACCAAGCCTCATCTTTCGCGATCCACAATCCTAGTCCTAGGGATCTCCGAAACCCATCTTCCGCCAATCTAACTCTTTGAAATCCTGTTGCATCATCCTTATAATCCCCTCATCCATCTCCCTATCCTGGATTCCTTTTTATAGCGCTCTGCTCCTTCATCCTCCACCTTCCCTAAGGTCTTAAGCTTGCTTCCTCTTGTGCATCTGATTCTCCTTTATCATTCTCCCATAGTGAGAGTTTGAGCTAATTCAGCCCCTTCTCTTTGCCAATCTGAGTCTCCTTGCTCATCCCAAATTCTTGTGTTTTTCAAGAAGCCACCGAGCCTCGCTTTCTCTCCCCGCTGCCTTCTTGAGGGGGGCATCTCACAGTCCGTTCTCTCCTCTTCTGCTCTAGCCTTGGGCATCTTATTTTCTTATCTTTGATGCCATGCCACTTGCGGCATCACATCAAAGAGGGGCAAAATGTAGACACCTAAAAACCTTTAGAAAATAAAGTATTTTTATTTTCTGAAAAAGTCCTGATGACATCATCATTTATTAATTAATTAATTATTTAATTAATTAATTAATTTTTATGCCATTAAATCCCTTTATCTTAATTAAAAATATTTAATTAAGGAATCCCTCCCAAAAATGTTTAAATCTTATTTAAACATTATTTCCTTATTTATTAATTATTTAATTAATAAATTGACCAAAAATCCTAAAATAAATAAAAAATTTATTTTTTTCCCAAAAGTTGGCCAATTTCCTTATGACCAATAACCTCTTCCAAAATCTTCTAATCCTTCTTTAATTTTGATTAAAGGCTAATCCCATCATTTCCTACCCCTAATCCCAACTCAAAATATTTAATTAAGATTAAATATTAATCCTCATATTTATTAAAAAAGTTTTAATAAATATCTCCTCAACCCAAACCCTTGAAATAAATAAAACTTTATTTATTTCCTAAAAATCTAATTTATCCTCACCCTAAGAAGTTCTAGACTCTTCTAGAAAGTCTTCATCCTCATCCTAGGAAATTCTAGACTATTCTAGAAAGTCTTTATCCTCATCCAAAATCTAGACTCTTCTAGAAGATGTCTTTAAACCTAATCCTAATCCCCTCCTAACCTTGTCACATTCCCTAACATGGGTTAAAACTTACTAACCCAAGCCAAAGTTAACAAATATCTCTTCCTTCACCCACCCTCATTAAATGCCATCCACTTGCCTATCCTTAAGCTAATCCTAAACCATCCTAATCCATCCTCTAATCATTTGCACAAGCCTAAACAAGCTTAAAACATTTCTAATCAAGTCCAAGTCGAATTTGCTCTCATCACCCTCAAAATATCTCAACCATAAAACTTTATGAAGTCCACTAGGTCATAAATGACTCTTACAAGCCCTTTTATTGCTCTTACAAGTCATTATGAGGGTCTTTATGAAGATTTTATCTCTTGAGCCTCCTTTGTTGACTCATCCTTGCCCTTTCCTCCATCCTCTCACCATGTGACATGTGTCACTCCTTGATTGGCTATAAGGAAGCACAATCCATGTGCTCTCCTCTCATGCAATCTGAGCCTTCCATAAGCTTTTTCCCATCCTTGCATCTTAGCCCTCAATCCCTCAAGCCTCTTGCCTATAAATTGGATCCTTCCCCTTTGAAAAATAACACAATCCATGAAGTAAAGTTATAATGCTATTTTGAGAACCAAATCCATACTAAAGCCATCTATCCACACCAAAAATCCACAATCATCCATTGAAGCCCTTTTTGAAGCATAAAGCTTGAGCATACATCCTATCTATTTAGACAAAGCTACTCAACAAGAGAGCTTCTTATTGAGAGAGCCCATTAATGGCTCATATTCTCAATTAAGAGCTCATCTTAGTCTATCTTGAAGTTTATGAATTTTGTTTAGTTTGTAGAAGCTTTATTTAAATTTGGTTTCTATTAGCATACTAACATTTTCTCATATACACAAATGACCAAAAAATTAGTGTCTCTTATTACAACACAATGATCCAATACAATGCTCATCCATAAGACAAGACTCTTGGCATTTACAACAATTACAAATATATGATATGCTGGTATGAAAATGCAATCCTACATCTGTAACTAAAAGTTATGCTTATATAATGAAATTATGAACTATATGCAATGAAACCTTGTTGGATTGAAGCACCCTTGTGAATAGATGAAGAAGCAACCCTTTATTCAAAAAAGTACAATAATACATTAATTCTTGTACCCAAATATTTTTCTCAGTGTAGCACAAATAGAACACTGAAGTATCTTCCTCCTAGCTGCAATAATTCAAGTGATCTTTCACAACCTCAAAATTGCATACCAATTGAGAGTTTTTGTTCTCAATGGCTAATTGTGACTACTGTAGAAACCCTACGCTCCATAGTGCACATCAACAAATATCAACATCAACAACAAATCCGGATGATAGACAATGCGCACTCAATGCCTATTTATTCTTTTTCCTTAATATGTTGGCCTCCTTCTTGAACTTTCTCAAATCACCTTCTAGAAGGAATTTTTTTTTTTTTTTAAATTCTTCGCTTCTTCCAACAACTTCTACAACATTATTTTATTAAGTGACTTTATAAAATATTTTATAATTCAAGTCACTTTATTAAATTGATTAAATATAAAGTTACCTTTTAATATTTATTTATTTGATAACTCTATAAATAATTAACTTAATATCACTTATTTATTTAATTAAAATAGTTAATTAGTCATCCTCATAAAATATTCATTATTTTGGACAACTAAATTAATTTAATTAATTAAATCACATTACCTCCAAAATGGGGACATTATAGTTTGTCCCTCTTAAAATTGGTTGGCCTCAAGAAATCTCAATGCTGGATGTTGCAAAATCACTTCTCCCTACCAAGTAGCATCTTCAACAGGTAAATCTTTCCACTTAACCAGATACTCTCTGATTACTCTCCTGCAAAGCTACTTCTCTTTGTTATCCAGAATGGATTTTGGCAATAAGATCAATTTCCCCTTATCATCCAAGGGAGGTAATATTGTAGAAGGCACTGCATTCTGACCCAATGCCTTTTTGAGGCAGAATACATGAAATACATTGTGCACTCTACTTTCTACAGGAAGCTCCAACTCAAAAGCCACCTCACCAATTCACCTAACAATCCTGAATGGTCCATAATAGTGTGGCTTGACTTTCTCTGAACCACTCTTGTTGAGAGTGGATTTCCTATATAGATTCAACATGAGGTAAACAATATCATCTACCTCAAAACTATGTTCAGTCCTCTTCTGGTTTGCATACTGCTTTTTCTAGTTCTGAGCTCTAACAATGTTGTCCCTGAGAGTAGCAATTATATCCTTACTCTCCTATAATAGTTCACCTGCACGGGATACCCAGTTGTCTCCCAATAAATCTAAGAAATTGGGTGCCTCATAATTGTAAAGTGCCATGAAGGGTGCCATTTGTATACTCATATGATATGTAGTATTGTAGCAATACTCACAGAGATATATCCATCTAACCCAAGCTCACTGTTGAGCTGCCACATAATTTCTCAAATACCCTTCCACCCCTTTGTTCACAATATTCATTTGACCATTAGTCTATGGGTGATAACTGGTGCTAGGTGTAAGCTCAATTCCACCCAAAAGGAATACCTCTTGCCACAAGTGACTCATGAAGTGGCTATCCCTGTCATTCACAATGTTTTGGGGAAAACCATGTAATCTGAAAACCTTCCTAAAGAAGACCTCTACCACCTAAATTGCTAAGTATGTAGTAGCAATAGGGAAGAAGTGAGCATATTTTGTTAGCCTATCCACCACCACATAGATACAATCACGCCCTTGAGCCTTGGGCAAGCCCATGATAAAATCTATGGAGATGCACTCCCAATTCTTGTCAAGAATAGGAAGTGGTTGTAGAAGCCCTACTGGATAAGTGTGCTCTTTTTTATTTTCCTCGCAAATAAGAAACTCACACACATATTGCAAAACATCAGCATTAAGCCCCTTCCATGTGAACCACTCTCGTACTAACCTGTAAGTCTTAAAATACCCAAGATGGCCTATTGTAGGCAAATCATGGAGTGGTCTCAAAATCAACTGCTCCACTTTTGATCCTAGGACTAAGTAAATACTATTCATATAAATGATCAAATCATCTATGAGAGTGTACCTGGTGTTGATCGTTGTTCCCTCCACTATATCAAAGACCCATGTGTCTCTAGCATATTTTGCTACAATCAAGTGTCGCTAATCCTTTGATATCTAAATCATAGAAGTGAGGTGTGGCATGCATGATAAAGCATCTACAACAACATTCTGTGTCCCCTTAAAATATATGATATCAAAATAATAGGCCTGTAACTTACTCACCCACTTCTACTGATAATCATCAAGGTCCCGCCGTCCCAAAAAGTGCCTCAAACTGTTATGATCAGTTTTAATACAAAAACATTTGCCCACAAGATATTGTCTGAATTTGGAAAAGGCATGCATGATGGCCAACATCTCTTTATCATATATGCTGAATGATCTCTTGGACCCTCTGAGTTTCCTACTCTCATAAGCTATAGGATGCTTGTCCTACATGAGTACAGCACCAACTCCCTCTCCAGAAGCATCACTTTGAAGCTCAAATGGCTTTGTGAAATCAGACAATGCTAATACTGGGCATGTAGTCATTATTTCCTTCAACTGCATAAAATAATTCAGTGCCTCCCGAGTCCATACAAATCCACTTTTCTTCAAGAAATTTGTCATAGGTGTTGCATGCTATGAGTAGCCACTGACAAAATTGCAATAGAATCCACATAGACCAAGGAACCCCCTTAATTGTGTAAGGTTCTCTGGTGGTGGCCATTCAATAATAGCACAGATCTTTTTAGAATCCATTTGCACTCCCTCCAAACTAATGATGTGTCCAAGATACAACAGCTCTATCATCCCCAAATCACATTTGGACTCCTTGGCATACAAGGACTCCCCCTATAAAATGCTCAATATTGTCCCCAAGTGCTCTAAATGTTCATGTCATGTCCTACTATAGATTAAAATATCATCAAATAACACTAGTACAAATTTCCTCAACTAATGGTGGAAGACCCTATTCATAGTGGACTAAAAAGTGGCAGGTGCATTAGTCAAAACAAAAGGCATGGCTACAAACTTGAAGTGCCCACAATGACATCTGAAAGCAATTGTCTCTATATCATGTTCTTAGACTTTGATCTAGTGATAGCCTAATCTCAAATCAATTTTTTTGAAATAACAAGCCCCAAAAAATTTATCTATCAACTCCACGATGTGTGGGATGGGATACCTGTTCTTTATAGTTCTCTTATTCAACACCCTGTAATCAATACACATTCGTAGAGTATCATCCTTCTTTTTTACCAAAACAATAGAAGATATGAAAGGTGACTTACTTGGTTGGAGGTGTCCCATTACTAGCAACTCCTTATGGTCCTTTCTATCTCATCCTTGAGTCATTTTGGGTACCAATATGGTGTGATCATGACAGGTTTAGTGCCTTCCTCTAGCTCAATAATGTGCTCAATGCCTCTGTTTGCTAGCCTACTTGGTGGAATCTCATTGAATACCTTCTCATACTTTATTCTCAATTTCTGAATATCCAGATGATATTTAGTCTTATTTTGCTCCTCCTGGGTAGGCTTCAAGATGCATATTGCTACCCACTCTATATTATTATGCTTGGATAATCTCTCTAACTATCTAAATGAGATAGTTTTGATATCACCATTATGAATAGCCTTCAACACATGAGTCCTACCATCCACCTCGAATTGTATCTCCATATCCTCTAGTCTCAAGATAACCTCCTTCAAAGAATGTAGCCACTGCATCCCAAGTACTATGTCCATGTCACCCATGTTGACCACATTATAGTCCACCTTGAACTCATAGTTGTTCAGGCACAAAGGTAGATCTCACACCATCTTGTCACAACGAAGAGTATATCCATTAGCTACCTTGACTCTCAATCCCTCAAACTCCTCAATAATGAGTCCATGCCTCTAAAAAAATCATGCATCAATGAAATTATTCATGGCACTTGTATCCAATATAGTAATAACCTTATGTCCAGCCAAGACTCCTTGAAGTCTGAAAGGTCCCTCACTTTGAATACTAGACAGATGTGCCTCCTGTAAATGTAGCTTTGGAGCCTCTTTTTTCTTAGCACTATCTACCTCTTGTTCACCCTCTACCTCATAAGGATCCTCATCATGGTGCTCTGAGTTATCTACATCCAAACCCTCTTAATAAGCCAACATCACCCAGTTAGCCTTCCCCTTAGGCCTCATAGAATAGTCATGACCAAACTCATAGGGACCTTTGCAAAAGAAGCATAGGTTCTTTTTATGTAGGTCATTAAGAATTTCCTTATCCAAAGGTGTAGCTAACTTGATTTTGGAATCACTAACCTTCTCTTTACCCTTGTTGAATTCCCCTTTGTCATCTCTAAACGATGAAGAACCCTTCAAGCTAAACCGGTTTGCCACAGCTATAAGTTCCATACATCGGGCTTTCTTCATAGTCTATGTAATGTAGGAGGATCAAAGGCCTTTACCCACCCCTTGAGTGGTTCAGTTAATTCCATCTATTAATTAAATTACTAACCTCCATTCTAAATTGCAAGCACCATCACTACAAGCTTCTGGAAATCATTGATAAATTGTTCTAAGCCTCCTAACTATCTCAACTAGGCTAACTCCCAGAAATAAACTTCAAGATTTTTTTAATTAAACCTTTCTATCAATCTATTCACGATCTCCTGATAAGTGGTTACCTAATTGTGTTGCAATGTAATCATGACATGTGTCCACTAATCATTATATGCACCCTAAAATGGTCGCCTAGACTATGGGCCCCCATTATTCAATTTATCAATTTCCTGAATCAATAGTTTGTAATATTTTATTAAATCAATTTAAATCCATTTTCTTGATCAAAATTGATTATTTCATTTCTAAGGTTGGTCATTTTATCCTAAGTCTTATTTAATTAAAAGAAAATATCCCTTTTAATTAAATTAAATAAGTCCCCATTTAATTAAAAGCAAACCTCTCTTTTAATTAAATAATTCATCTACATTTACTTAATTAAGAGAAAAAACCCTCTTTTAATTTAATCAAATATTTCTCATTTAATTAAATTAAAGAACTTGCTCCATTTTAATTAAATAAATTCTGACTTAAAAATGAAAAGAAAATAAATAAAAATTAAATAAATCATTTTTTTATTTTCTCTACACTTAAATGCACATATCTCTAAGTGGGACTTATCTTTATCCTTTTTCCACTTTCTTCTCAACCACTCCTCTTTTCTCATTGTTGGAATTTTATTTTTATACACTTAAATGCACATATTTCTAAGTGGGATTTATCTTTATCCTCTTTTCACTTTCTGCTCAACCACTCCTCTTTTCTCATTGGTGGATCTTTATTTCACATGGATCATTATTTCTCCACCCTTGATTAAATCATTTTTCCTCTTAATCTTAATCATCCAATCTTCTTTATAAGGGAGAGCCCTCTCCTCATTTTGAACATTGATTATTATGCTCTTGTTATGTTGTAGGTTTGGAGAGCAATTTTTGAAGGAGTTTGAATAATAAAAAAATTTGTGGAGAACTTTTATCTTCTTGTCTTATTCTCTCTTACATCCATCGCTTCCATCATGAGGTTTCATCCTTGCATTTGCATATTAGCTTAGATCCATATTTTTTTTCATAGATTAGTATTGCATTGTTATTAGATTTCTTTTCTTGCATTTGTTTTGCATTTTTATCATTTAGATTAGTTTTCATTTTCATTTGTATGCATATGTTAGTGAACAGATTGTCCTTCAAGAAAATACATGCAAATTTGACCTTGAATGCCCAAGTGAAAGGACAAACTAACACCAACAGTTGGATAGGTTATCATGGATTGATAACCTTCCTCTGAATTTTTATCTGGTACAGCTCCCTGTGTGAGATATTCAATTAATTTAAATATCTTACACTTTTACCCGAAAGTACGAAAGGATCTCTCATAGATTCTTAGATCGTAAGGTATAGATTATTTCTAACAACAAAGAGATGCTTTAACTAATCTACAGAAATGAATAATAACACTAATCTGCAGTAAAGACAGTAACTAGATATCTAGAACTGATAAATCGGGATTCACAAAGTAATACTGACTTAACATGCCTGAACACAAGGTTTCTAAGCCATATTCAAGAAGATATATATATAGACATCAAATCTCTGTATGCACAAAGTCATGCAAAAACTAAAACACCCATATCATATCTACCAATTACTGTAATTACAATATCTTCCTATCTAAAACTCTAACCATTCTACCCTCCCCTTTGCAGCAACATAAAATCTCCTGTAAGGAAAAAGCAGAACTCTCAGCCCAAACTTTCCTGTACTGCAGCACCAAAGTCTCCCCTACAAAAAAGAAGTGGAACCCCTTTGTTGATCTGGTAATCTTCAATAAATAAGCCTTCCTTTGCCTTTCAATTTCCCAAAAGTTTTGAATAATTGATTCTTGGTATTTCCTTTTTAGTGCCACATGATGTCTTAGTAGAATCCAAGAGACCCCCTAACTCTTCATCTTTCATATTGGGTTTATAATACTCCATAAATTTCAAAGTCATGAGTAATTTAGATTCATATGCCATTTAAAAGATGTGTAAATGTTTCTTTACACAAATGACATGTCAAGGTTTAAAATGACTAATGACTCATCATTCTCAATTTGGAAATACGTGGGACATATTTGATCAAGTATATCAATGATGCTAAAAAAATTTCAACCTGCATTCCATCAAATGTTCATCACTCACGGACCCCTATAATACATGCATGTTGATAGGTGGCATTTGCTGGTGACAGAGTGCTGATCCGATAAAGGTGCAGAAAGACACGTGTATCTCATGAACCCTAAAATATTTTAACGATCGCTTTGGTGATAAGGTCGAAAACTAGGATTACTCTGACATATCTCAATTTCACAAATATCCAATGATGGAGTTGAGAGTTATGGTCCCCGAACCGAGACCCAATTTGGTTGTCTGCATTCTGTAATTGTTATTGCTGAGCTAATAGAGGTTCAAACATTGATGTATATTTCATGATTCTAGACACATTTTTGAAATCACTCCAGTCAAAAGGTAGAGAACTAGGATTTCAAACATATATCCAAAATTGAGCTCGATCCAACAGTTGAATTATGAGATCTTACCCCCGACATATGACTTTTTTTCTACCATCAGAGAATTCAGGATTCTTTCTATTTGTATATGTTTATTTCACTTTAAGATGGATGAATTCTAATGTAAGCACATTGATTAAATGGAGCTAGAATGTCAATGGATACTCCATTTGAAAAGTTCACTGCCTTTAGATCCATATGGTTTTTATGCTACTCACTTACATTAGAAATCTAATCGTCTCTTATCTGTTTATGGCACCACATTCAAATCATTTTTGCCACGATGTCTATTTAAGAAAAATATAATCTAGAATTCCCTTTTCAAGCTTGATAGTATTTGGTACATGTTGAGTGGTTGAAAGTGAGTAACACACCTTTCCAATGATTTCTATGTGTATTTTGCTTTCTTCTTTATGCCTAAAACCAGATTCTGAGAGTTTGTTCTTTTCTTCACAAACATTCTTCCCCAACTAGATCAAGAAATGGTTCATATATGATAGAGTGGAAAACCATACACACGGCACTAAAAATAGAAACTGGCTGATGACTTCAATTGCATGTCTTCCAATTGAGAGCCACTTTTATGTTGTTGGGCATTTGAATTATTACACTCTGAACTTCTATACTGAAAGGTTGAACTTGACAATTTAAGCCAGGATCTGAATCTGCAAATTGAATCAATGAGCCACCTTGAACTTTTGAAACACTTTGAACCACCGCACTTGAACTTCACCTCTACACTTTCTTGAAGTCATGGAACTAACAAACTAAACCTAGTGAATGCATTGGGATAGAATTCTAAACTTTCTAACCAATTTGCATTTTGAAATATCTTGAACCACTGAAAAGAACCTTGAAGGTTTTCTATGATGGTATTTCACTTTTGGGCTGAGGGGCATCTCCAAACTATGACCTCTGAGTGTTATGTCCCTGCATCTTGAATCATGGACTGGGGCCTAGCCTTGAACTTTTCTGAATTAATGAATCTACATTTTGAACCCAGGGTCTGAACTTAGCTTGCATTGAACCTGCAACCCGAGTCAACTGAACAATGGAACCACTTTGAACTACTTTGAACTACTTTGAACTTCAGTTCGAAGTGGTTCAAAGAGCTTCAACATCTAAAAATAAAAGCTTTAAAATTGTGACCATATTGAATACTAACAGCATATTGGGTCCTTGAATCTCTTATTTTATGGTGTACTTGCATGGACACAAACTAGGTCAAACTGAGGGTCTCCATTACAAACCCTTGCACTCCATGAATAGAGAGCTATGAGCCACCATTCGAGACCTCATTCTTGAGAAATATTGGATATAATGACTCATAGAAGTGAGCCCACATTTTAGGCATACATTTTTTGTGCCCACCATGGAGCAACCCACCTTTGCTTGCTAGTTTTTGTGCAGATTTGTTTGGAGACAAAAAAATCCTAGATTTAAAAGATTTGATCATATCTTTCAAATGGATAGGTATTTTGATCTGAAATTTGTTTTGTAGGGTGGTGATATATCAAACAAGCTTCGATCCAATTTTTAGATTTTTCTGAGGTATTTGCAATTTTTTATTCCTTGATTTTTCATGAAAAATCATTTTTGGAAGAAAATTAGCACATTTTTCAAAAATATTTACATTTTTCAAAATCTCTCCAAATTCTAAATAGAGTTGGTTCTTTGTATTTTGATTTTAGAGATCATATTACGGCTCAATAATTTGATTTACAAAAATTGGTCTATTTTGACAAAATAGCTCCCTAGGGAACAAATAAAAATATATTTTCAAAATTATGACATTTTTGGAAAGCTCTCTAATTTTTGATAGGGGTCACTTTTCTATATTTAGGATTTTGGATTCAAATTCATATCATATAGGTCCAATCTTTATGACTAGGTCAAAAATCAATTTAAAAGGGACATTTAATGAATAGTTTGCATTTAATTTTTACAATGAATCAATGCATGATATGGGCTTTCATTTGGGTTACTTGTTGATTATTATCACTTTTAAAAATCAGATTTTCAATCTAACCCTAGTTTTGCATGAGTTGGACATTATTTCATATCTTGTGTTTGCTTGTTTTGTTTGTTGCTTTGTTCATTACGAATGAGTGTTCAAGCGTAAATGAGAGGTACAACAATGAAAAGACGCATTGCAAGGATTACTAGGTATTTCGTTTGATCTTTAGAACATTTGAATTTGGAGCTAAAATGAACATCTCATGTGTTTGGCTTAAGTGCTTTTACATGCTTTCATAGATTCACACTTCATTTGGTGCTCTAAAATTGGATCTAGATTTGCTTTCACACATCTATGTTTCATATAGTAATTAGGCCCTATGAACACTATTTGGGAGATCTTAAGAAATTGAGCTTCATTCGCTTGTTTTACATGCAAAGCTCCTCTTGACGATGGATCCCCTTATATGTAGGGAAGGATATTTATTATTATCTTGCTATTCTGCTTGCATTTGTCCTCAACATCCATTAGTCTTCTCTCTTTTGAGATTGGTGGTGTTTGTTGTTGAATTTTCTAAATAGTTTGTGAGGTGATTTCAAATTAGCATGTCAAAGAATCTTCTTTGCTATGTTAGGGTAAGGTGAAGAGGCTAGAGGAGTATGCTATGTTCCCTTCTGGGCATATCAGAAACTTGGAACCCTTGAATCCAAACCAAGTCCCCATATGCTACAACTTTGTGAGTCTTCCTTGATTAGAGAGGGTTAAACTATAGTGTACATTCCCTTTATTGGGTCAACCACATGGACGGTACCTCTAAGCGGTAATAGAAATTTTTGATTGGTAGTAGCAACCGCTATATAAATACGTTTGTGGGGGAAATCCTCACAGGTGTAGTCTTTTGTTGGGCTGTTAGATCTCCTCAGTATCTTTGATTGATTAAATTCTTGGAATATGTCAAAACCCTAGTGTGCCAGGATTGGATTTCGGCCACTCTAGATTGCAAAAGCTACAGAGTTGAACATTACTAAGAACCATAATGCTACCAAATTTTCTTTTCTATTACTATGTGCATGATTGAAAATTCCTTTGAGAACATATACAGTATTGGTTCTAAGGATTAGATTAATACTATGACACTATTATTATTCATGTGCAAGGTTACTTTGTCCCTTTCTCATTGTTTGAATACACTTTTTTGAAATCCCTGATTGCTATATTGTGTGTCTGGTTCATGATTAAAAATCTATCAACACACCTAGTTGGACATTTAAAACAAACAAAATCTGAGTTCTTGAGTCAAGACTTTACAATCAAACTACTTTTTTGTCCTATTATTTCTAGTCTCCTTGGGTTGATCTAGTTCAAATTAGGCTAAAATTTTTTACAACTTGGGTTGTTGTGCTTTGACCTCTTGAATTAGTAATCATTGATTTCACAAGAGACCTTGTTTGAAGTTGGTAAGTTAGAGACCATCCTTGTTGAGAAAGATATACCTTTGGATCCTTTGATATTACACTTGGAGAGTCTTAGTAATCTCTTGTCCATTCACTTTCATCAAAATTCAATTTTAATTATCTATAATTTGGGTAACCTCCTAGTCCATATATGTTAGGGTATTCACCCAAAGTTGTGGGCACCTCTGTGGTAGTGTTCGTTTATGCCTATTGCAAAATTATATGCTATCATTTCTCTTTTGAACAAGTTAGTGCTTTTACTATCCTGGTTTGGTACCAATGCTTGTTAGGGTTATCCTATCAACTAGTATTTTTTCTTTCATGTTGGTTACAAGTGCTATTACATGTTTCTCAATATTCAAATGAACTAAAATGGTATCAAATTTCACAAAATGATTCTTGGTCTTATTTCTTCTTCATCTTCCATGTCTTTCTAATCTCTCATTTCGATTCTTCCTCTTCTTCATGTCTTCTTGATTCTTTTCCTCCTATTATCATATAGTCTACCTTCTTCTATTCACCCTTTCTCTTCTTCTATGCTTGATTCTTCTTCTTCTAGAACCATGGATCTTGGATATCTTTTTAGGGATCCTCATTTGAGCTCAAATGAAATCCACCTCCTTCTTAAATTTGAAAAATGTTGTTACTACAATAGATATATGGATGCTAAAGTTTTTGCAAAAATGATTGAAAAGGGGAAGAAATCAAACGTTCTTGGTAGGATCACATGCAAGATCAGATCACAATATCCTTCTTCCAAATATTCCTTATCTTCTAATTCTCATCATGATTCTTCTAAATATCCTTCACATTCTTCATCTTCTAAGGCTTATCATGATTCTTATAAATATCATTCAGACTTCATCTTCTAAGTCTTATCATGATTCTTCTAAATATCATTTATATTTTTCATCTTCTAATTCTTATCATGATTCTTCTAAATATAATTCAAATTCTTCATCTTCTAATTCTTGTGATGATTATTCTAAATATCTTTCAAATTCTTCATCTTCTAAGTCTTATGATGATTCTTCTAAATATCATTTACATTCTTCATCTTCTAAGTATTATGATGATTCTTCTAAATATCATTCACATTCTTCATATTCGAAGTCTTACCATGATTCTTTTAAATATCATTCGTGTAGGTCTTCACCTACCTCTTCTTCACAATATCATTCTTCTTCTACTTCTACCAAGAGTCTTATTCCTCTTATTAAGACATACCATAATGAACAACATGAAAATTCGTGTGATATGTTTATCTACAATGCCTATAATGACAATGATTATGATGATGATGACTATTATATTCCTAAAATTCCTAAAAGTCCTCCTAGACATTATATTGATGATAATGATTATGATTACAATGATTATGATGATGATGACTATTATATTCCTGCGTGTCCTAAAAGTCCTTCCATTCCTATGTCTATGCTTAAAGGAGATGAGTTACAGAAAGATACTAATGGGAATCCATATGACATGAATCTTGAAAACAACATTGATAAATTTTGTGAACAATACTTAAATGATAAATCTGCATTTTTTTACGAAGAGAAAGCATTTTTTTGTGCTGAAATACAACATCAATGGGATAAGAGTTCCTCTTCTAAGAACCCTCATGTTGAAAACAAAGATTACACTCTTTAGAAAGATCATGTTAATGTTGAACCTTTGTCTTCTGATGCTCCCCTTTCATCTTCTACTTCCTCCAGTATCCATATATCCCTTAAATATTTTGATTCTCTCAAATCTTTTACCAATCCTTCATCCAATAAAGATCCTAATGCTTTTCATGTGGTTCCCTATAGTTATTCTCAAAGGCTACCTCTTAAAGAAACTCAAGCTAACCTTCACTTGGCTAAAAATAATTTTGATAATGCTAAACCTAAAGAGCCTAAGCCTTCATGTGCTATAATGCCTACTTCAATTAGTCTTTCATCATCTATTCTAAAGTCTTCCAGATAATTCAAACATGTTTCCTTTTTCTTAGGAGTGGCTTATGCTGTCTCCTGATTTAACAGTTTTACAAACAACCAAGAAACTAGACAAATGCATCTAAGGCTAGCAAATTCCTATGATGAATGCACCTGACTACAGTCTTGGGCAAACTATAAGGCTTGACCCTTCTTCTACTTCAGGCTCTACTAAACCTAGGCAGGTAGACCTCAAGTTCAATTGATATCGTACCAGTGCAAAACATATCCTTGAATCTATTTACTGCAGATGAAAACCCCTTATTTCTCCTAATAACTCATGACATAACATAGATCTACAGTAGAAAATTGCAATCTATGAAATCCATAAGTTGAGTGAGGGTTAAGTCCTTTCAGCCCACTACAAGACATGAAAAATTGAATTTATTTGAATAAAAGATTTTGTGCAAATGACATTCATATCTAATTGCATCTAATTTAGTGATCAATGCCTTATCCATTGAAGCATAGAGTCATTACCAGCGGGATGACCTAACTAGATTGCATTACAATCAAGTTTGTCAACTGAAATCCCCAAATCCCATTCCTATGCAATATCCCCTTCATACACCCAGAAACCCTATCAAAACACTGAGGCATTTACCTAACTCCTTGAGTTAGAAGCAACATCAGATCTGATACACAACTCATCCAAGATTCCTTGAATCAAATGAACCTTATCCATTTAACCTCAAAGTTAATGACATATGAATAATTAGGAGACGAAATTACAGAACTCAGATAATTCATGTAAATCCTCTTTTGCATATTCATCCATGGAAAGACTGAATATATTAGACTGGTAAAACTAAATGAAACTCAACATACTTCACATAATCTAGCATCAATTTCTAGTATCTCATAATGATAATACATGACATGAAATGAAAATCTGCACATAAATAGGTGTGTGGCCTTCACCACTAGAGCTCAGCTCAATAAACAAGAAGCAAAACCATCAACAACCCTGGTTTCAATAGTAGAACTGGAACCCTATTGGTATTACCCAGAGAAAACTGCCAACAACCTTGCAAAAGAGGAGGAAGAAAAATATAGGAAGGAAGCCATTCTCGGATTGAATCTGCAATTGACATGTGTACCCTCAGAATTCCTTCCCAAGAAGATGAAAATCCTCTCTCTACCTTCTCTCTATAACTGAAAATCCAATCCCTTTATTTGGCCTCTACCAGACAGAAATATCTGAGAAATTTCATGATGAAAGAATGTAACTGATTTTAGTGTTAAACTGAAACCACAGTAAAAGTAAAAAACTAGTTACAATAACCTCAAGAAGCTAAGAAAACATCTCAAAATTGATTTTCTTCACTTTCAGACTTCACCAAGCCTTTAGAACTGCCCTCTAACAAACTTTGATGCTCAATGATGAGAAACACCCATTCTGCTGAGAATGCCCCAAAATCTACAAATTGACCTATAACGTGAACCGATGAAGACCTGTGCACAATTTGACTTCAAAAATGGAAATTTGCGATTCTCCCAGTTACGGTGGTATATTGGAATGCCTATTTTGGATTTTAAAAAATCCCTATTATGGCCCTCTGAAGTTCAAGTCTCTGTCTCATGGTTTTGCATACATTTTACAAAAATTTAAACCTTTTACAAAGTTCAAACTATATCAAAGTTTCAAACTTTATTTAAAACCTAACTGTACGTGATCCAGGAAGATATTCAAAATTATCATTTGAACAAAATATCTAATTTTTTACGCTTATCTTCCATTTTGAGTCAACTATGTTTGATCGAGTTGCCACGTGTCATTATATGATTGGCTCATTACTGCTTCATCATCAAACCTTGTCACCTAGGTGCCACGTCATTGTCAATTGGTCTAGCCACATAGGCACTCACTATGTCACTATACTAATTTCCTTCAATCTTTTCTTTAGCAACATAGTGAGCACCATTTGACTAGCCATGTTCATGATCTCATGTGCCTAAGATATCTACTGCCACATCATAGTTTGCCTTGGAATTTGTACCACGTGGCACCTTGAGATTGTTCGTTGACACCCAAGTAGGACCCACGTTGAAACTATGCCAAACTTTGAGGTTTTTCAATGACTCGCTATGTCGCTAGCCAGAAATCCTAGATTTTCTGGCTAGTGAGGTAGCGAGGTGCTGGATTTTGGAGTTTTCAAGCGACATCATCTGACACCACGTCAACACCACCTCACTGTGCCACATCACCATCACAAAGTCACTATGGCTATCTAGCAAGCATTTTTTATTAGCAAAATAGCAATGATCGTCAGATCATCCACGTGGCATAATCTCGGTACGCAGTTGCCACATCAGCATATGCACTTATTTATTTAAAATTTAACATCCGATGACCTGCCAGCTAACGTCATCAGTGGGACCCCCGCGCATGTAGCAGCATTTACCATTATGTAATGGGAAGTATTTAAAATACTTCAAATGCACCTCCACAAAGAATGTGGGATAAACCAAATGAACTCTGCTTGCGTTAACAATGACCCTGTCTTTGAATGGCGACTACTCCTCCTGTTTTAGCTATAGCTTTGTGTTCCTTTCATTCATGTGTGGTGAAAAACCACTTGGCATCTTCTTCCCTGTTTCTCCAGCCTGAGATCCTCCTTTACTTATGGCTTGGGCCTTTTTTTAAAAAAAACTCCCCTACTGCTACTAACAAAGACGTCTCCCTTCTTGCATGCGTAGGCTTCTTTGTTATGCCGCCGACTCTGCGTGAGGTGTCCCCTTCATGAATGAATGCTTCCTTTTCTTGTGGATGGCTTCCTCCAATCTTGCAACTTCTTCTTACCATCTACATGGGGTCTTCTATATTTATGAAATGGCTTCTTCCTTACAGTGTGGATACTTTTCTTTGGAGACTGGATGCTTTTTTTGCTCATGGCGTCGGCTTTATTCTTTCATAGGCTACTTTCACCATTCGGCTCCCCTTTAAAATGTGGTACTTCTCTTTCTGCAAGCCACCTTGATCTGCGGCTCCCTCTCTATTCAAAATTGTGCAGGGTCTTTCTTGTTATTTGTTGCGGCTTCAGCTTTATTTTAAAACAATTTCAGTCTCCTCTAAGTTTGCTGCTATTGTTATCTTATGTGCCCTACACATGCATTTGAAATAGCTTTTTCTTTGGCTTGTTACGGGTTCTCCTCCTTTTTCACTCCTCTATGCTAATTTCCTTGCTTGCAGCGGCTTGGCTTTTTAATACACCCTTTTTTTATAATAAGATGATCCTCTTCATTTAGTGTGGGTACCTCGTTGTATGCATGGGGCTCCCTTTGTGGTTACGTGGAGTCCCCTGCCAGGCATGGATTACAGTTGGGTCTTCATTTTAATGTGCATGCATGTTGGATCTGCTCTCCAAACTTCCTCAATACTTGGCTTTTGAGCTTTCAAGACAATGCCTCATGCAGATAGTAATTCATCATAGGCATTTTTTGTGTGTTTGCTTTGTGGTTGATTTATTTCAAAGATGGCTATCCTTCATGCACAAAGTACATTTTTCCAAAGGAAATGTTTACCATTTGTTTAGCATTTGTTCTTTATGATTTATGAAACTGTCAAACTTTTCTTTTAATCTTGATGCATTTTGTATAATGGAATATGCTTTCAAGGAGATTGTGCCATCATTGATATTTGCCGCTTTTTCCTCCTCTTACCCTCCTCGCCCTTGTCATGCTTCTTTCAAAGTTTTCATTAATCATTACGAAGACAAAAAAGTTTATTTTTCTTGAGGTGAGTACAGTTTCCAAAAGGTGGAGTAATGGATATTGCAACTATTTGAAGCTAATGAAAGCATGAGTAATTGACACCAAATGCATAGCCATAGACACTCCTAGCTTTTATCATACTCTGTTTGATGCAAAAGCTAGAGCATACTTTGTGTTCTCTGAGAGCAATCAATTTGTATGTTTTCAATGTTTTGAGCATAGGCTCAGCTAAGTTTTGTAGGTATGTGGTTGTGAGTTTTGAAGTATCCATTGATCTTTTGTTTAAAACCCTTGTCAGATGCTTCCAAATCACCAATTGCTAGTTCACCAAGCTCCTCCCAATTAGGAAACTTTTCAAACAAATACTCAATCAACATACCAAACTAAGTACCCCAATCACCCACATGATTTCGATGTACAATTTCAACCTTAAAAAACTCTAGCATTCAAGCAAGGTAATCACCAATTATTGTTGCATTTCTTTAGCAATGTTAACAGAGGAGAAGTCCACAACTACTTTGGTCATTGGAAGCATAGGAATCTAGGTACTGATGCCAAACTTGTAACATTTGTTGAATTCTCTCACAACAATGTCAAATATTTAAACATTGATTATCCCACCCAAAAAATGTAATAACAATAACCATTATAATCTTTCTACAGAGATTTTAAAACCCTAATATCTTTATCAATCTAATACTAGTTAGGCCACAAAGTGGGTCCGACTAAAACAATTTCATTGTCAAACACCTAAACCATCAAATTGATCCACTGATAATCTCAAACTGATTGGAAACAAGTTCGATCACTAAACAATCATTCAAAACTTATTTTACCACTTATTTGCAACTTGCCAATTTAATGCCAGAGGGTCCTTTGACTGGCCTTAAAAATTGATCCAAACCTCTAATCGGGCTATGAAAATTGGCACACTGATTCTCTGTTCCGCACTCTTGCACCCTGTTGAATCTTGTCTTATGATGAATTCTCAATCAAAAGATATTTGCTATCAAAGTTGACCTCTCGGAACTACCTGCAAGTAAACAAGTCAAAAAACAATAAATTGGGTTGCAATTGGCTTTGAAAATTGGGCAAACTGACACATGGGAGCACAAAAATTGAGGCATTAATTATTTGTCATGAGGAGAGTATAAATCTGGGATTTGGGCTCATGACAAATAACAGGATGCAAATGGCAAGCGGTCAAAGTAGGCTACTTGGATTTTGCAAATTTAAACAATGGTAGGAAATCAATTTTTGCAAATGGAATTGACCTAGAAAAGTATGCAAATGGATTCGTCATGACTTAAAAACTAACACACTTGGAGTATTTTTAGAGGACAACACAGGGGTAATTTCCATTTGATCTTACCAATCACGAATTTTAAGATACGACATCACGAACAAGGGTTTCGACAAATCTGCAAGTGCTGACACCAATGAAAAGACAAAAATTGTGTTTGGAATCATGTTTGAAAACTAATCAAATGGATTTGTCATAAGCTGAAACTTGAAACATAACAATTGTCTAACCTCTACAATACAACGCAAAAAGAAATTTCACATTTTGGTCAACTACGTCAAAGTTATAGCACGTCAAATAGGGCTTCCTAGAATTTAGAATTAATTGCAAAAGCATGAAAATAGTAACTGACCAACTTTGAGGGATTCAAAACCTAGTCAAACAAACTCAAAATGACTCGAAATCAAAAGCATAGGTTCTAAGGTATGGACACTAGACATTCTCAAAGTGGAAAATCACAAAATGTTTCTAGGTGTGAGATATTCACTTGCAAACACAGCCTCTTGTCGCTATTTGACACTGGTGAAAAATGCATATTTGACAATTGCTCAAAACAGGAGTTTGCCAAATGACTCGGAACAACAATTTAACTTCATGGAATATGTGGACACGCTAAATGGAAGGTGTTAGAAACATAAACACCTCATGGGGCTCAAAGGTATGGCTAGGTACAAATGCATTTATGGGGCTTGATTTGACTCAAAATTCCAAATAGACGCTCAATATAAGAACTCAATTTTGAGCGCCAACAATGGCTCTATTTGGGGATGCATGTCCCTTGCGGGCATGGCAAGGATTCAGATCTCTAGGTAAAGCAGACCACACACCTAACAGCAAAACTTCTTGAACAACCTTATTGAAAATAGGAAACAACTACCACTATTATGTACATATGATGACATTAGGCCACCAAACTTCAGCAAAAAATTTTACCTCTATCATATACCTGATTTTCATTTCTTTCCTCATGAGGTAAACTAAAATTACTTCTCATATCAGTTTCACCAATCAGATACACATCATGAACTGAATCATTTTGCAAAACAAAATCATCACCCTTATTTCCATAGTGCATGTAAAAACTTGGCATAACTTTAACCTCTTGCTCACTATGAAAAAGAACATCAACATGCTCATGAATCTCAACATCAAACTGAAACTGATCTCTAGAAACTGACTCGTGAACATCATCAAATGGAAATACAAAAGTCTTATACTTAACTTCATGAAATGAATTATATATGTCACTCATACCTTGACTTTGCATTTCCTCAAGTGTTGCCCGCTGAATTTCAAATGAGCAATCAGATTTATATTCACACATAACATCATCATCACAATCTGAAAACATTTCATAACCTTCTGATGTATTTCCATAATCGAAGTGCTGATTAGTTTTTACCTCATTTAAATCATCATAGGACTTACCATGGAGTGTCGGTTTCTCTTCAAAATCAACTCCATCAAACCCTTCATCTTTAGACTCACAAAATGTAGCATCATTAGAAGATTCAATATCAAAAATGGAAGAACAATAGTTTGATTTACTATAGCAATATGACAGTGTATCACCATTTGCATCTAATCCCGCTAAACCTGAAACCTCCATGTCCTCTTCAAACAATGGGTTAATGACTCCATGCAGTGATCCTTTTTGAACATTTGGACAAAAGATGGGTTGATCATCCTCAGGATTTTCATCATATAAAGCATTAGTATATACTTTAAAACCATTACCCATCTTGTCTTCATGGAGACTTTCAGCATATGAAGAAAAGTCAGAATTATATGAATACTCACTTGCTATTTCTTCTACCAGACATATAGTGTCAATAATAACATTCTCTTCATTATCTTGTTTACGATAACCATTACGAACAAACCCCAATTCATTCCTAAACCCCTTACTGCATGCTAGAATTTGACTGTCTAATGTAAAATCACTTGACAACCCTTTACTGAAGTCTTCAAAATCATTAACATTAACTGGACTCAACATTTCTTTATCTTCATACCTTGAGGACAAATCACTCTTAAATTCTTCATTAGCTAACTGATTTGTATGACGCAAAAACTGAGATACACTTTCCTTTTCAAATTTAGAAAAAGAAGTCATACCTTCACCTTCGGATGAATGCTCACTACCATGATTGTTTTCTTCTTCCCAATCAGCATTAGACTCATGTGAAGGTGAACATATAGTGTCATTTTCCTCACTGTGATTCGAGTAAACACTCTCATCATCTCCTTCATATGACGCTTCTTCATAATACAATGGATTAGCAACTTCATTATCACTTGAAAGATGCCTTTTAGCTTCATCATACTCACATTGATATGACTGTCTTTCAAATTCAGATTTAATAATGTTCTCAACATGATGCAATCTCTCAATAAGATAATTCATCTCTTGTCTATCTTGCTAATCAAGAAAATCCATCTTACCCTCTACTGCTGAAACATTATCAACATATGAGCTTAGTTCTTCTGACTATGACTAATATGAGTGTGACTTACATTCTTCATCTTGTGTTATCTCTCCATTACATGTCGGATCAGCAACATTAAGTTCATGATCAGAGAGATAACTTTCAACCTTCTCACTTGCACAAAACTGAGATCTAGGTTCAACAACTTCAAATTTTGAAATGTTAGTTACATCATCATACATATAATTATCATGAGAAGAACTTACTGCTGTAACTAAACCTTGATTGATAAAATAAACATAATGTTGAACCCTATCAAAGTCTGAGATATATCCTACTACTATAGAATCACAAACATATGTGTCTCTATTTGCAATAAACTCACTCTTTTCTACACACACATTCTGATATGAATTTTCAATCTAATCATACATTATAGTAGGGGTGTTGATATTCTGATTTGGAATGAAAGTATCAACACTATGTTCCACTTTTCTTTCAAACACATTATACTGGAAATCATTCATAGAAAAATGACCTCTAATCAATCCATACTTCATATTATTCTCAATATCCCTAGCAATCACAAAAGCCTAATATAACGTCTATGGTTCTTTATCTCTTAGTAGATAATTCATTTTCTAGTCAAATGCATCAAAATACACTACTAAACACATTTGATCATCGGGTCTATAACTCTTAGGGATTTCATTCAAAACTCTTGCAAATCTGATGTTAAATTGAGGGACAAGTTCATCACTCTGAATGTGAATCTTCAAGAACTTGTCATAAGAATCAGATACGCTTACTCGTTCTCCAAATTGCTCCATGAAGGCAGAATGCAACTGACTCTAAGATGAAATGAAACACGCTAGTAGAAAACAAAACCAGTCTCTAGCATCACCTTCTAAGGTCTGAACAAATAGCTTCATATGCACATCCTCATGAGAAATCTCATAGTCACCCATCAAATCACTAAACAATTCAACATGATGACTAGCTAAAACAATATGGTCCCCATTAAACTTAGGAAAACATTTCCTAACATCATTAGGAATAACATTCGGGAAACCATAAATACCATTGAAATTTAATGGCATATGTCTTTTGCAGAAATGGATCTAGGAATTTCATTAACTGGCTACATCTTAGGTGAAATGAACCTTGACATCCTTAAAAAAAAATGAAACTCATTCACCCATAATTTTGTTTTGTAATTTGCAGCAGATCTATACCCTTCTACCAATCTCAACTTCAAACATACTTCACAAACTTAAATACAACTGACTGAAACTTGATCTAATGAAGTGTATAAAACCTTAAAACTATTCTCCTCTTCTTAGTGCTAAAATTCACTTGATTGAGAACACTTTTCACAATCAATTTTCATGAAAAGGGAAGACACAAAATGACAATACCTCAAGATCCAGATGGATGAAAGTTATATGTCTACCTTTTACAACAGTAGACCCAAAGTTTTATCAAATCCTTACTAAACCTTTTGAATCAACACACCACAAATCTTCCAACCATTTAAGATGTTTCAACCTCTTTCGAATCGGCTCTTCTACTGTAGCAACTAGTCACAATTCATGCATAGAACTGCACTGGTATAGAGATTAACTTCGAGTCGCCACTCACATTAAGTGAGACATGAATTGAATTAGATTTGAATAGAATCACTAACTAATTTGAAACACAATAGATAGAAGAAACCCTATTCAGATTTATCTTGAATTTGAAATCTCTAAACAGAGTTGAAACATAACTTCTCCACACCATCAAATCAGAACTACACTTCTCTTTTCAAACAAAAACTTCAACAACAAATTTAGATCTGCCCAAGAATGTGCTAAAAGCCCTCAACAAAATACACATACAATTAAATGCCACTAGTTACAGAGATAGAGTCGCCATTCACAAATGTGAGAAAAGATTTTGAAACATAGATTACCACTTATCTAATTTTGAACCAAACTTTCAACATAGGATAAACTTGTAGATCCTCAAATATTTTGAAAAGTGAACAAGATATTGATCAATCCTTTGACTCTGAAACTTTATAATAGCACTTGTAGAGAGCAAACTGATTGAATACAAACTTATGGAATTCATAAAACACAATTTAAATCCAAGTCTCACAACATACTGCCATGAAGTGATAAAGCTTATTGGGGTGCATGAAACGTTGCATACAAAATTGAATATGCATAATGTATTAGAGATTTCCAGCTTGTTATCAATGAATTCTTTCATAGACTCCCCAGCAGAGTTACCATTTTATTGGCTCCTAATTTAATAGTTTTATAAAAAACTAAGAAACTAGACAAATGCATCTAAAGCTAGCAAATTCCTATGATGAATGCACCTAACTACAGTCTTGGGCCAACTATAAGGCTTGACCCTTCTTCTACTTCAGGCTCTGCTAAACCTAGGCAGATAGACCTCAGGTTCAATTGATATCATACCAGTGCAAAACATATCCCTGAATCTATTTACTATAGATGAAAACCCCTTATTTCTCCTAATAACTCGTGACATAACATAGATCTACAGTAGCAAATTGCAATCTATGAAATCCATAAGTTGAGTGAGGGTTAAGTCCTTTCAGCCCACTAAAAGACATGAAAAATTGTATTTATTTGAATAAAAGATTTTGTGCAAATGACATTCATATCTAATTGCATCTGATTTAGTGATCAATGCCTTATCCATTGAAGCATAGAGTCATTACCAGCGGGATGACCTAACTAGATTGCATTACAATCAAGTTTGTCAACTGAAATCCCCAAATCCCATTCCTATGCAATATCCCCTTCATACACCCAGAAACCCTATCAAAACACTGAGGCATTTACCTAAATCCTTGAGTTAGAAGCAACATCAGATCTGATACACAACTCATCCAAGATTCCTTGAATCAAATGAACCTTATCCATTTAACCTCAAAGTTAATGACATATGAATAATTAGGAGACGAAATTACAGAACTCAGATAATTCATGTAAATCCTCTTTTGCATATTCATCCATGGAAAGACTGAATATATTAGACTGGTAAAACTAAATGAAACTCAACATACTTCACATAATCTAGCATCAATTTCTAGTATCTCATAATGATAATACATGACATGAAATGAAAATCTGCACATAAATAGGTGTGTGGCCTTCACCACTAGAGCTCAGCTCAATAAACAAGAAGCAAAACCATCAACAACCCTGGTTTCAATAGTAGAACTGGAACCCTATTGGTATTACCCAGAGAAAACTGCCAACAACCTTGCAAAAGAGGAGGAAGAAAAATATAGGAAGGAAGCCATTCTCGGATTGAATCTGCAATTGACATGTGTACCCTCAGAATTCCTTCCCAAGAAGATGAAAATCCTCTCTCTACCTTCTCTCTATAACTGAAAATCCAATCCCTTTATTTGGCCTCTACCAGACAGAAATATCTGAGAAATTTCATGATGAAAGAATGTAACTGATTTTGGTGTTAAACTGAAACCACAGTAAAAGTAAAAAACTAGTTACAATAACCTCAAGAAGCTAAGAAAACATCTCAAAATTGATTTTCTTCACTTTCAGACTTCACCAAGCCTTTAGAACTGCCTTCTAACAAACTTTGATGCTCAATGATGAGAAACACTCATTCTACTGAGAATACCCCAAAATCTACAAATTGACCTACAATGTGAACCGGTGAAGAGTTGTGCACAATCTGACTTCAAAAATGGAAATTTTGGATTCTCCTAGTTTCGGTAGTATATTGAAATGCCTATTTTGGATTTAAGCGTCCCTGTTATGGCCCTCTGAAGTTCAAGTCTCTATCTCATTGTTTTGCATACATTTTACAAAAATTTAAACCTTTTACAAAGTTCAAACTATATCAAAGTTTCAAACTTTATTTAAAACCTGACTGTACGTGATTCAAGAAGATATTTAAAAATATCATTCGAACAAAATATTTAATTTTTTACCCTTATCTTCCATTTTGGTTCAACTCTGTTTGATCGAGTTGCCACGTGTCATTACATGATTGGCTCATTTTTGCTTCATCATCAGACCCTGTCACCTAGGTGCCACATCATTGCCAGTTGGTCCCATCACATAGGCACTCACTATGTCGCTATACTAACTTCCTTGCATCTTTTCTTTAGCAACATAGCGAGAACCATTTGATTCACCACGTGTCATTATCTCGTGCCCCTAAGATATCTACCACCACATCACAGTCTACCTTGGAATTTGTGCCACATGGCAACTTGTAATTGGTTGTTGACACTCAAGCGGGACCCACAATGAAACTGCACTGAACTTTGAGCTTTTTCGATGACACGCTATGTCGCTAGCCAAAAATCCTAGATTTTCTAGCTAGCGAGGTAGCAAGGCGTCAAATTTTGGAGCTTTCAGGCGAGCTCATCTAATGCCATCTCAGCACCACCTCACTGTGCCACATCATCATCGCCAAGTTGCTATGGCTATTCGGCAAGCATTTTTGCTTGGCGAGATAGTGATGATCATCGGATCATCCACGCGGCATAATCTCAGTACAGAGTCGCCACATCAGCATATGCACTTTTTATTTAAAATTTAACATCAGAAGACCTACCAGTTGACATCATCTGTGGGACCCCTGTGCATGCAACAGCCTTTTCAAAAAGCGTGTTTCTGAAGACATTTACCATTATGTAATGAGAAGTATTTAAAATACTTCAAATGCACCTCCACAAAGAATGTGGGATAAACAAAATGAACTTTTCTTGCATTAACAGCGACCCTGTCTTTAAATGGTGATTGCTCCTCTTGTTTTAGCTATGGCTTTGTGTTCCTTTTGTTCATGCGTGGTCAAAGCCCACTTGGCATCTTCTTCCGTGTTTCTCTAGCATGAGATCCTCCTTTGCTTACAGCTTAGGCCTTTTTTAAAAAAAACTCCCCTGCTGCTACTAAATAAGACATCTCCCTTCTTGCATGTGCAGGCTTCTTTCTTATGTCGTTGACTCTGTGTGAGGCATCCCCTTCATGCATGGATGCTTCCTTTTCTTGTGGATGGCTTCCTCCAGTCTGCAACTTCTTCCTACCATCTACATGGGGTCTTCTATATTTTTTTTATGCAATGGCTTCTTGCTTGCAGCGTGGGTACTTTTCTTTGGAGACTAGATGCTTTGTTTGCTCATGGCGTCAGCTCTATTCTTTCATAGGTTGCTTTCGTCATTTGGCTCCCCTTTAAAATGTGGAACTTCTCTTTCTCCAAGCCACCTTGACCTGTAGCTCCCTCTCTATTCAAAATCATGCAGGATCCTTCTGGTTATTTGTTGCAGCTTCAGCTTTATTTTAAAACAATTTCAGTCTCCTCTAAGTTTGTTGTTGTTGTTATCTTATGTGCCCTACTCATGCATTTGAAATGGCTTCTTCTTTAGCTTTTTGCGGCTTCTCCTTTTTCACTCCTCTGCGCTAATTTCCTTGCTTGCAGTGGCTTGGCTTTTTAATACACCCTTTTTATATAATAAGATGCTCCTCTTCATTCAGCGCGGGTACCTCTTTGTATTCATGGGGCTCCCTTTGTGGTTGCATGGAGTTCCCTGCCAGGCATGGATTGTAGTTGGGCCTTCATTTTAATGTGCCTGCATGTTGGATCTGCTCTCCAAACTGCCCCAATACTTAGCTTTTGAGATTTCAAGAAAATGCCTCGCACAGATAGTAATTCATCATAGGCATTTTTTGTGTGTTTTCTTTGTGGTTGATTTATTTCAGAGATGGCTATCCTTCATGCACAAAGTACAATTTTCCAAAGGAAATGTTTACCATTTGTTTAGCATTTGTTCTTTATGATTTATGAAACTGCCAGACTTTTCTTTTAATCTTGATGCATTTTGTATAATGGAATATGCTTTCGAGGAGATTGTGCCATCATCGATATTTGTTGCTTGTTCCTCCTCTCAATCTCCTCGCCCTTGTCATGCTTCTTTCAAAATTTTCAATAATCATTACAGAGACAAAAATGTTTACTTTTCTTGAGGTGAGTACAGTTTCCAAAAGGTGGAGTAATGGATATTGCAACTATTTGCAGCTGAGGAAAGCATGAGTAATTGAAACCAAATGCATAGCCAGAGACACTCCCAGCTTTTATCATACTTTGTTTGATGCAGAAGCTAGAGCATACTTTGTGTTCTGTGAGAGCAATCAATTTGTATGTTTTCAATGTTTTGAGCAGAGGCTCAACTAAGTTTTGCAGGTATGTGGCTATGAGTTTTGAAGTATCCATCAATCTTTTGTTTAAAATCCTTGTCAAATTCTTCCACTTCCAAATCACCGATTTCTAATTCACCAAGCTCCTCCCAATTAGGCAACTTTTCAAACAAATACTCAATCAACATACCAAACTGAGTACCCCAATCACCCACATGATTTTGATGTACAATTTCAACCTTAAAAAACTCTAGCATTCAAGCAAGGTAATCACCAATTATTGTTGCATTTCTTTAGCAATGTTAACAGAGGAGAAGTCCACAACTGCTTTGGTCATTGGAAGCATAGGAGTCCAGGTATTGATGCCAAACTTGTAACATTTGTCAAATTCTCTCACAACAATGTCAAATATTTAAACCTTGATTATCCCACCCAAAACACATAATAATAATAACCATTATAATCTTTCTACAGAGATTTTTAAACCCCAATGTCTTTATCAGTCTGATACTAGTTGGGCCCCAAAGTGGGTCGGACTAAAACAATTTCATTTTCAAACACATGAACCATCAAATTGATCCACTGATAATCTCAAACTGATTAGAAACAAGTTCGATCACTAAACAATCATTCAAAACTTATTTTACCACTTATCTGCAACTTTCCAATTTAATGCCAGAGGGTCCTTTGACTAGCCTTAAAAATTGATCCAAACCTCTAATCGGGCTATAAAAATTGGCACACTGATTCACTGTTCCGCACTCTTGCACCTCGTCGAATCTTGTCTAATGAAAAATTCTCAGTCAAAAGATATTCGCTATCAAAGTTGACCTCTCAGAACTACCTGCAAGTAAACAAGTCAAAAAACAATAAATCGGGTTTGGAATTGGCTTTGAAAACTAGGCAAACTGACACATGGGAGCACAAAAATTGAGGCGTTAATTCTCTGTCACGAGGAGAGTATAAATTTGGGATTTGGTCTCATGAAAAATAACAGGATGGAAATGGCAAGCAGTCAAAGTAAGCTACTTGGATTTTGCAAATTTAAACAATGGCAGGAAGTTAATTTTTGCAAATGGAATTGACTTGGAAAAGTGTGCAAATAGATTTGTCATGACTTAAAAATTGACGCACTTGGAGTATTTTCAAAGGACAACATAGGGGTACAATTCATTCAATCTTACCAATCACAAATTTCAAGATATGACATCACGAATCGGGGTTTCGACAAATTTTCAAATGCTGACACTAGTGAAAAGACAGAAATTGTGTTTGGAATTGCGTTTGAAAACTGATCAAATGGATTCCCCATAAGTTGAAACTTGAAACATAACAAGTCTTTGACCTCTACAATATAATGCAAAAAAGAAACACATTTTGGTCAACTGGGTCAAAATTATAGCACGTCAAACAAGGCTTCCCAGAATTCAAAATTAATTGCAAAAGCATGAAAATAGTAACTGACCAACTTTGAGGGATTCAAAACCTAGTCAAACGAACTCAAAATGACTCGAAATAAAAAAAATAGGTTCTTGAGTATGGACACTAGACATTCTCAAAATGGAAAATCACAAAATGTTTCTGGGTGTGAGATATTCACTTGCAAACACAGCCTCCTGTCATTGTTTGACACTACAGTGAAACATGCAAATTTGACAATTACTCAAAACAAGACTTCGCCAAATGACTCAGAACGATAGTTTAACTTCATGGAATATGTGGACATGCTAAATGGAAGGTGTTAGAAACATAAACAACTCATGGGGCTCAAAGGTACAGCCATGTACAAATGCATTTATGGGGCTTGATTTGACTCAAAATTCCAAATAGACACTCAAAATGAGAACTCAATTTTGAGTGCCAACAGCTTCATGTCAAGAGGACTCTAAAAATGATAAACAAAAGAATATAAAGAAAGATCAATATCAAGAACCCTCCATGTCATCCTATACTTTTCATGATATCTTTGATACATTTCATGGTTCTTTTGATCCCTTACACCCTTTCTCATTCATTCCACCATGTCTTAATTCTTCTCCTAAGCAAGATCAAGCTGCTATTTACACCGCTAAGCTTATTGACAACCAAAATAACCTTAATACAATTGCACCTTCCAAAGATGATACTTCCATTAAGGTTATTAAAAATAGTGTTGCTACTTCCAATATTGAACCTATTCAAAATCAAGAGAGAAACTCTACACTTATGTTATCCAAAGATCCTTGTCAAGATCAAAGTCTTCCATTTTTTTGTTTTACCACTCCATGTTCCCTTCCACTTTCTACTCTTCCTAAGTCTTCTCAAGATTTAATTACTCGTATCAAAGAAGTTTCTCCTATTAAATATGTTCATGATCCTATTGAAAATCCTAGTGCTCACTCTAAAGATGTTGATGTCCTTGATTGTCATATAGATGTCGATGAACTTATTCATTACACTTTTGCATCTTCCACATCCATCCTTGGATCTCCCCCACCAATACTAAATGCTTCACATCTTCCTTCCATCTTGGGTCCTTATGTCCCTTCACTTTCCCCTCCCAACTCTCCTAATTCTTCATCCATCTTGGGTCCTTACGTCCCTCCCTCTCCTATCTTTCCTCAAGATCAATGTAGATGCATATCCTTGAATCCTTTTCATCCACCCACTCACCTAAACCAGTCATATCATCCTTCTTCTTCCACAAGTCCCAAGTCTTTTGGAAGTAACTTGAATGTTCAATACAAGAAAAAAAAGTAATTCAAGAATCCATATAAAAAAGAAGACCACCATGTCTTCTCTAATCAACATGGGGGCATAAAGTCAAAAGAGATATCTAAGAAAAAAATTATAAGACAAGTATGGGTTCCAAAATCTATCATTGACGATATTATGTCTAAATCATCAAAAAGAAATGAAAAGAGGCCTACAGCTATATGCATTCCAAAGTATCTCTTGAGAGAGTCTAATGTTGAACAACAATTGAAGTTGACATACAAGCTTCCAAAGAATTCTACTTCATCTTCTTCCAAAAACATTCTTCCATTCCATGTGCTTAAACTGCAACCTCTTCTATCCACTCACCATGTTCCTTCACGTATTCCTTCATTCACATTTTCTCCATCCTCTCACCACCCTTCAAGGTGTGTGTTAACGTTGATCCTACCTTCATTTCCATTTTCCAATCTCACTCACTTTGCATAAAGCCATATCCTCCATTTTTGTCTTCCATCTTCCTTTCCTTGTCAGCATCTGTGAGCATGTCATTTCAACTAATTTGCATGTCATGGTTTAAACTTTCAAGGAGCATTCTCTAAAAAGCTTGACTTCTTCCAAAATATGAAAAAAAATATGAAAAAATTTGAAAAAAAGGAAAGAAAAAAATAAAAAAATTGAAACTGTGCCTTGATGAAAACCTGGTAATCAGGCACCTTGGTAGCAAAAGTAAAGAGAAATAAATTCATCCTATCGTAAAAACCACTCCCTTGCGGTGCTTTTGATAAGTAGCATGATGAAAACTTGACAATAAGGCATCATCCATAGTTCTTTTACATCTTTCATCCATTTTGTCTTGTCTCTTTGATCTTGACAATGTTGATTTATACACAACCATTTGGCTATCTTGTGAGCTATCATATGATGATCTTGTTTTCATTCCTTTCATTTTTAGCCTTCATATATATTTTCCTCCAGTCATTCTAGTTTTTCTCTATCTTTTTCCCATTTGCCCCTTTGGTCTTAATCTAATAAAAAAGAGTAAAATACAATGCTATAAACCCTCTTGACATGTCTATTCCTTTGGACTACATCTTTCCCACTTTTACATTATGCTCTCATGAATTATCCTATATTGGCCTTTCATTTCTTGTCCAAATGTGGTTTACATGACAATTTTTCCCTAACTTGGGTACTCTTGAAGAGTCAATCCTTGAAGATCACTTTCACTTGCTTCATATACTAGTCTTTGCTTATCCATCATATCCACTAGCTTGTTGCTCCATTATGTCCTCTACCTTGTTAGGCATTGGGACTAAACAATGTGATCTTTCTTGAGAGTTTGATGCTCATGAACTGTCTGAGGGAATCTTTGTACATATTTATCAATCCTAAAAAAAATTCAAAAAAATAATATATTTCAAAAATCCAAAAAAATTAAATATTGTAAAATTCTAAAAATTGAAAAACGTCTTGGAAAAAAGATAATCTTAGTGACAACCAAGAAATAGGCACTTTGATGTATCTCCAAAAAATTATATATTCCAAAAATACAAAAAAAAAAAATTTCAAAAATTCAAAAAAATTAGAAAAAGTGCTTTGGTGAAAACCCGGAAATAGGCACCTTGGTAGCAAAAATTCAAAAAAAATTATTAAAAGTCTTAAAAAAAAAAAAAAAAAAACCTAAAAATGGGCGCTACTTGAGGCCTTTGCACCCCTATTTATTAGCGCATGTCCTCGACACTTAGCCTTTCTCCATCATGCCTTGTCCGTGTTGCCTTGGTTTTCAATTGGTCATTATCTAGGGGGCATAACTGTGTTAGCTTTGGTCTCTTAGCTATGATCGTCTTTAGGACACCGCACAAATGGTATTTTTTAACACCACCCCAATTGTATATTTTTTAATACAACTATTGACATTGAGTGTTTCTCAACACTTTTCAGTTTGGTCTTACCTAGTTTTGTCATGTGAACTTCTCTTCTTGTAAGCATTTGATCCTTATCCTCAGAACTCAGTATCAGTTAACACACTTAAATTTTAAATGCAACACTTAATGCTTGACTTATGTCATGATCTTTTTTTTGTGTGCTGGCTGTTATTCATTTTTGTTGAGTGTCTTTGTCTGATAAGTCTCTCCAGGATGTATAGCTAGAGGACTTGGGGCATGGGATATGTTTTTATTTGCTTTATGCTTGTGGGTGTGGTCTTGAACTCTAGAGTGTCTCTTTTTGTCCCCTTGAAACACTTAGGAGATTTGAGACATCATCCTTGACTACTTTTGCATAATCATTCTTATGGTCATCCTGGTATCTATGCCTTGATGCGAGCATGATTTTGCTACATTAAATTGGGTAAGCTAACATTGAAGTCATCTTGACCTTTATGTCTTTGATGCTTATGTTAGAATCTTTTCACATTCTAATCCAATATAAATCACATTCATATCTTCATAGTTGCGCTTGTGACTAGTGATGATTGTGTGATTTTTTTGATGTACATTAATAAAGGCCCAATGATGAAAATAATTTCTTTTACATTCTCTAATGAATGATGAACACAAAATCCTATGTTACAGTTGCTCTTTTGCAAATACACCATTGCATTTTCATGTAGCTTGCATTATTAGACTTCATGTTAGTTTGCATTTTTAGGCTACATCATGAGTTTGAGAGCATTCTCCCTTCATATTTCTTGTAGACTTTTTTAATCAACTGTGGTCACATTTTGATCTTCAATTCCTTATCTTCTTTCCTGATCCCAATCAAAATTTTCTATCTTAAACAGTTGATTAATTTTGAGGCATTTTTTTTTTAATTTGTAATTCTTTTCATATCTTCCAAACTTCTATCTTCCTTTTTCTTTTTCCCCACTTCTTTTCTTCTAATTCACCTTTGGGGCATAATATTTCATGCTTGATGATCTATCTTGATTCTGTGATTCTTATATCCTTCATCTTACATCAAGAACTTTATCTTTTGTTCAATTTGATCAAATTTATCAACTTGTTGTTTCTCCTCTATCTCATTTCGATTTTGATCACGAGGGGGTAGTAATTATCAACTTCAATCCTTGATTCAATTTTATCAATTTTATCCTCAACTTTTTTAAGTCAAAATTTATTTGTATTCTTTGTCCTCATATGTTCCTAAATCGACCACACATCTAGGTTGTTTTGTGATCCCAAATCAATCTCACACTTCAATTTCTTTCTTTGACTACATGTGTTCCCAAATCGATCACACATTAGTCAAAGAGGGGCAAATGTATGCACCCTAAAATGGTTGCCTAGACTATGGGCCCCCATTATTCAATTTATCAATTTTCTGAATCAATGGTTTGTAATATTTTGTTAAATCAATTTAAATAAATTTCTTTAATCAAAATCAATTATTTCATTTCTAAGGTTGGTCATTTTATCCTAAGTCTTATTTAATTAAAAGAAAATCTCTCTTTTAATTAAATAAAATAAGTCCCCATTTAATTAAAAGAAAACCTCTCTTTTAATTAAATAATTTATCTACATTTAATTAATTAAGAGAAAAACCCCTCTTTTAATTTAATTAAATATTTCTCATTTAATTAAAAGAACTTGATCCCTTTTAATTAAATAAATCCCCAATTAAAAAGAAAAAGAAAATAAATTTAAAAATTAAATAAATCTTTTTTTTAAATTTTCTCTACATTTAAATGCACATATCTCTAAGTGGGACTTATCTTTATCCTCTTTCCACTTTCTTCTCAATCACTCCTCTTTTCTCATTGGTAGAATTTTATTTTCTCTACACGTAAATGCACATATTTCTAAGTGGGACTTATATTTATCCTCTTTCCACTTTCTTCTCAACCACTCCTCTTTTCTCATTGGTGGATCTTTATTTCACATAGATCATTATTTCTCCACCCTTGATTAAATCATTTTCCCTCTTAATCTTGATCATCCAATATTCTTTATAAGGGAGAGCCCTCTCCTCATTTTGAACACCGATTATTATGCTCTTGTTATGTTGCAAGTTTGGAGAGTGATTTTTGAAGAAGGAGTTTGAATAATAAAGCTTTTTGTGGAGAACTTCTATCTTCTTGTCTTATTCTCTCTTGCATCCATGGCTTCCATCATGAGGTTTCATCCTTGCATTTGCATATTAGCTTAGATCCATATTTGTTTTCATAGATTAGTATTGCATTGTTATTAGATTTATTTTTTTGCATTTGTTTTGCATTGTTATTATTTAGATTAGTTTTCATCTACATTTGCATGCATATTGGATCCTTGAATCTCTTGTTTCATGGTGTACTTGCATGGGCACAAACTAGGTCAAACTGAGGGCCTCCATTACAAACCCTTGCACTCCATGAATAGAGAGCTATGAGCTGCCATTTGAGACCTCATTCTTGAGCAATTTTGGATGTAATGACTCATAGAAGTGTGCCCACATTTTAGGCATACAATCATGAGCTGTCCCATTTAAGTGTAAATTTGCATGCTTGAGTGCTTCAAATTCTTTCATAGTCTTCAGAGAGAGGAAAGTATCCACCTTATGAATCCAAGCACAAGCATTCATTTTCCCACTACCATCAAATGTGGGTAATGCCAACTTGTTGGTGACCTGTTGCAACTCGCTATGTTTACCTGCCTACTTCTGCCTGGTAGTTCTATAATTTAGGTACCTGTCAAATGTCCATTTGTCCTGTACATATGCTAGTAATGAATCTCACTCATTCCTCTATTGTCGGAGTTCATCTACAATATCTATTACCATAGCATTAGGTGTGAGTGATAGATTTTCTTCCCTGAATGTAGGACGTGTGGTTCTGTAAGTTGTTCCAGACCGTGTCCTATGTTGTGATCCTACTATGCTCCTATCATCTTGGTCATTATTATGATTATTTCTCCTATTTTTCCCAATCAAATGGTGCATCATAGCCATCATTGCCTATGTACTTGCCTCTATTGACTATAGAAGCCTATAATGATGTTGTATAGCATCATCATCTCGTATAATTCTAGGTGGGCTTTGAGAATGTCTCTCAGCCATGTTCTCATTTGTGCTAGTTCCTTGTATAAATAGAGCCCTTTTGTTTTTTCTTTTGTAAACTAAATTGAATGGTGGCTGCATAAACCCTATTGGGTTGGCAGGAAATTGCTCTGATACCACTGTACTAACCCTGCTCGAATCTGATCTTAAAATGTTGATAAAGGCTCAAGGAATTCTATTAAACACTTGCATACAAGGGTCATGTAACTGATATAAAATTTTAGTTTTCTTTAATGACTCTAAATTGATTAAACAATGACCTAACATGAATGTGCAGCTTATTCTAACAATATTGAATGCCTATATGAATTCTAATCATAAAAATGATCACCTATAGCCAACTAGTATTTTGTCGACAGTTGGTATGCAAACTACTAAGCTTACTACAAGTGATATAGAATTGCTCAATGACAACTACAAATGACCAGAAAATTAGTGTCTCTTATTACAACACAATGATCCAATACAATGCTCATCCACAAGACAAGACTCTTGGCATTTACAAGAATTACAAATATATGGTATGATGGTATGAAAATGCACTCCTACAGCTATAACTAAAAGTAATGCTTATACAATGAAACTATGGACTATATGCAATGAAACCTAATTAGATTGAAGTGCCCTTATGAATAGATGAAGAAGCAACCCTTTTTTCAGAAAAGTACAATAATACATCAGTTGTTGTACTCAAATATTTTTCTCAATGTAGCACAAATAGAAGACTGAAGTATCTTCCTCCCATCTACAATAATTCAAGTGATCTTTCACACCCTCAAAATTGTGTACCAATTGAGAGTTTTCATTCTCAATGGCTAATTGTGACTATTGTAGAAAGTCTAGGCTCCACAATGCACATCAACAAATATCAATATCAACAACAAACCTGGATGAGAGACTATGAGCCCTCAATGCCTATTTATTCTTTTTCCTCAATAGGTTGGTCTCCTTCTTGAACTTTCTCAAGTCACCTTCTCGAAGGAATATTATAATATTATTTTATTTTATTTTTTTCTCTACTTCTTCTTGCAACTTCTAGAACATTATTTTATTAAGTGACTTTATAAAATATTTTATAATTCAAGTCACTTTATTAAATTAATTAAATATAGAGTTACCTTTTAATATTTATTTATTTGATAACTTTATAAATAATTAACTTAATACCACTTATTTATTTAATTAAAATAATTAATTAGTCATCCTCATAAAATATTCATTATTTTGGACAACTAAATTAATTATATTAATTAAATCACATTACCTCCAAAATGGGGACATTACATGAAAGGAGTCCTACTAATAATGCACAATCTGTTGATCGTATGAATAAAAACTCAAAGGTTTTGAATGAACTTGTCTTTGTATCTGAAAAATGTAGAACAGATACTCCTTACGATGAAGCAGTTGCTAATTCTATTGAAAAGGAAATGAAAGAAAGAAGCCCAATCTATTTTATATATCATTTTTGTTGAATGGTTAGAAACTCAGTAATTGTATAATTGATTCTAGAGCATCAGATAATATTATGCCCAAGACTATTGCAAAAGCCCTTGGTCTGGAGCTCACAAAAACCTTTATATGTTGCTATTCTATGGATGGGAAGCAAGTACCTCTGGTTGGTCAAGTGAAAGATGTACATGTTATCATCTATTCCTGCTTGGAGAAAAGATTGAAGCTTACCATTCTTGAAGCTGATATACCAGCCAGCTATGGAATGTTTCTTAGCAAGAATTTTTGTAAAGATATGGGTGGGGAAATTTAAATGGATTGGTCTGAAGCTTATATTCTAGTAGGGAAGATAAGGATAAAACTGGAACTCTAGCCAAAGAATAAGTATATAGTCATGCCTTCAAATAATCTTAAAGCACAGATATTGTACAAGGAGTGTCAATTTGGGAACTATGTCATATTACATGAGGAACAACATAAGGAAAGTGAATCAGTAAGCTACGAAGAAGCCCTCTAGACTCTTGAATTTGATGGAATTTGTTCAAATTCAGGTTCAGACATGGGTGTTGTTCTTATTTCACCTTTAGGATATATTTTTCCTTTATCTTTTAAATTAGACTTTCATAATACCAATAACACTCCAGAATATGAAGCATTACGTCTAGGTCTGCAAGAAGCCAAAGCAAAAGGAGTGAAGTAGTTAAGGGTGAAAGGTGATGCTGAACTTATCGTAAAGCAGGTGAGAAAGCAATTTTCTATTAAAAATGATAAGTTGAAGCATTATAGAAATTTGGTTTGGGATGAAATTGAGTTTTTTGAAGCATTTTCTATTGAATTCATACCTCGCTCCTAAAACACTAAAGCTGATTCTTTAGCTATTTTAGCATCATTGTTATTAGCACGCCCAGAATTTAAAAATGATACCTATAAGATTAAAATGATGAATAGGTCTAGAGGTCCAGACAATAGTAATCATTGGTAGGTTTTTAATGATGATACACAATTGAAAGAGTTCATTGAATGTGCTAGAAATGTTGCTGAAACCTTCTTTGAGGGGTCTACCCATTATGGTAAATCAATCGGGGAGGAATCAGCTGAATCTGGGGAAATTATTCAACTTAAGGGTAATCAGATTCCTAAAGGATTGATTTCTCTAGAACACCTATTCGGAAGAAAGGATGATAGCGCCCTAAAAAGGAATGTTGATTCTAATAAAAAGCAGAGGAGCATGATAAAATCAACATCAAAATTGAAGAAAATACCAAGTTGATCTCTATTGGTAATACCTATTCCAAAGGAGAGAATGAGAAGTTGTCTGAACTTGTTAATCAATATCAGGATGTCTTTTCCTATAGTTATGAAGATCTAAAGAATTTTAGAAATGGAGAATTTGTACATCATATACTATTGAAACTAGAAGCAACTACTTTCAGGAAAAAGTTCAAAAATTATAATCCTAAAGTATCTGAGGCCATTTTTAAAGAAGTCAAGAAAATGTTAAAGGCTCGCATAATATACCTAATTCATCATTCAATGTGGGTAACAAACATTGTTCCTATGAGAAAGAAAAACAATGAAATAAGGATTTGTGTAGATTTTAGGAACCTGAGCCAAGCGAGTCTCAAAGACAATTATGCACTTCCCACTATGGATCATATTTTGTAGACAGTAGCTAGATCTGAGGTCATGTCAATGCTTGATGACTATTTAGGATACAATCAAATCAGCATTGCACTGGAGGATCAACATAAAATGACTTTCATCACTCCATGGGGTACATTTTCCTATAACCAAATGTTGTTTGGCTTAATCAATGTAGGAGCAACCTTCCAAAGATCCATGACTTTCTCTTTTAAAGATTTGAGAGATAGGTTTATATCTAGATGATTTGACAGTGTACTCTGAAAAGAGGGAATGTCATTTTAAAGACCTTGAAAAGGTACTTAATAGATGCAGACAACATGGTATATCTCTGAATACTAAAAAATCCGTGTTCTTTGTAGAAGAAGGCAAACTGCTTGGGCATATTGTCTCTAAGGATGGTATAAAATTTGATCTAGAGAGGGTGAAAGCAATACAAAATCTAGCCTTACCCACCAATAGAAGTGATTTGAAGTCCTTTTTTGGTCAAATTAATTTCTTAAGAAGTTTTGTTCCTAAATTCTCTGAAAAAGTGAGACATGTGTTGAATATGATGAGTGAAAAGCACCCTTTCAGATGGCAAGAAGAAGGTAAGAAGACTTTTGAGGATATTAAAATAGCTATTTCAAATTCTCCAATGCTAGTAAGCCCAAACTTTGAAAAAGATTTTATTATTTATTGTTGTGCCTCTGAACATTCCTTGTCTAGTATTTTGACTCAAAAGGACGATTAGGATAATGAAGCTCTAATCACCTTCATGAGCATTCCATTAAAGAAGAATGAGTTAAATTATACTTGAACAGAGAAACATGCATTTTTTGTGGTGAAAACATTGAAACAATTTAGGTATTACATCTTGCATTCCCATTTAGGTGTGTATGTGCTAGAAATAGCAGTGAAAAGTATATTAACTCGGCAAGAAGTTGGGATGAACAAAAGGGTTGTACGGGTAACTAAAGTTCAGGAATGTGACTTAACCATTAAGCCTACTTTAGTGAGAGGGTGTAGGTTATGTAAATTGATGGCTAAGAGAAAAGATGCACCTCTTGAGAATACTGGAGAAACACCTATTGTTTTGTTAGTCAGCCTTACAGACTCCTGGTTCTCCAATATCACATATCTTTTAACATATGGTGAATGCCCCCTGAACATGAGTTACAAAGAAAGGCAAAACCTCATATTGAAGGCAGCTAAATATGTGATTTCAAATGGCATCTTATATAAAAGAGGGATAGATGGAACCTTTTGAAGGTATGTAGATGCAGAACAATAGGAAAAATTGTTAAAGGCATATCATTCAGATGTCTATGGAGGACATTTCTCATCTACAGTAACTACTTTCAAAATTCTCAAGAACTGCTTCTACTGGCTAGGTATGTTCAAAGATGCTTACAAATTCATTAAGAATTGTGATAAATGTCAAATTTTCACTGGTCTCCCTCAACTAGCAGCCTTACTCTTAGGCCAGTAGTCATTGATGAGCCTTTTCACCAATGGGGTATTGATTTTATTGGACCCTTGAATCCTCCATCAAGTGTTGGACATATATATATATATATATATATATATATATTAATAGCAACTGATTATTTCACCAAGTGGGTAGAGGTTGTCCCAACCAAAAGGGCCAATTCTCAGGTGGTATGTGACTTCTTAATGGAATATATTTTCGTCAGGTTTGGAATTTCCCAAAAGATAGTCTCAAATAATGCAACTTATTTTTCATTTGAGGAAATCTGTCTCTTCTACTATGAACACAATATATCACTAGCCCATTCCTCAGATTATTTTCCACAAGGGAATAGATAGGTGGAGTCTAGTAAAAAGAATTTGGTTGCTATAATTAAAAAATTGGTGCATGATAATCCCCTGAATTGGCATAAGAAACTATTTGAAGCATTATGAGCTGACTGAATTACCCCTAAGAGAGCTATAGGCATGGTTCAATTTGAATTGGTGTATGGGATTGGAGCTAAAGTGTCATTTCCATTAGAGCTATTTGTTGCTAAATTACAATATGTAATTGAAGATAAATTCTATAAAGACTCTCTCGAGAAAAGGGTAATGTATCTACACAAGTTGGAAGGTAAAAGCGATAATCTTGTTGATCACATCACTAAGCATCAGATGAGAGTAAAGAAAATCTTTAATAGGAGAGCTAGACTATGTGATTTCTTTAAAATTGAGGAAGTGCTTCTCTAGGACAAAAGAAAAGAACCAAAGGGGGCACATGGAATATTTAAGTCCCTCTAGAAGGGTCTGTTTATCATTTCAAAAGTCATTGGCCCAAATACTTTTCGCCTAAGTTATCCAGATGGTATAGTTCTTCCCTTTACCTACAATGGGTAGGATTTGAAGTTAATCAAGTTCTGAGCATTGTGAAACTCTCAGTCATGTACATAGCTTTTTGTTTTGTTTCCTTTTTTCCTTTCTTGTTGTTTTCCTTTTGTGTTAGGTTAGGTTTTTTCATGTTTCTAGCTTTCTGAGTTCTCTTTGTACTCTACGTACCCAGTCCCCAATCAGAGCCCCTATTAGTTATACAATGAGTCACTATTTTTAAAACTCTTTCCTTAATTTTTTGCTCATCTAGTTGTTGAAGTCTTTCCTTCGTCGCTCCATGTATTCCTTATCATTCGAAGTGTTGTACAAAGTCTCGAATGCTTCCTGTCACTATTTCTTCATTTGAACCACTTTGAACTCCAGTTCAAAGCAATTCAAAGTAGTTCAACAAAAGGTTTTTGTGCTAACAATTTTTCTTATAGGAAACGCATGCCAAAGCAGTGAGGTGTACTTTTGAATCACTTTGAACCTCGATTCCAAGTAGTTCAAAGTTGTACAATGATAGAGGCTTCTTGGTGAAAGTGGATCATGATGTATGATGCATCGTCATTTCGTAAGGCATTGATGGTTGTTTCAGAGAGTAATAATTAAAAGGACATTTTTATTCCCAATGTGAAAGATCATATTATGATGAAAAGTGGAAAATCTTTAGCCAAAAAGGGGATTGCATGAAGTAATAAGGCTAGTCATTATTGATACAACTGCAAAAGGAATTATTAAATGAGATGGTTATGTAATAAGGCCTTTAGATGTGTAAACCTTAGCAAGGAGTGATTTGTCATAAATGCCTCATAATGAGGTTGTACTTTTGCACGTAAGTAATTTTCCTTCTTAAAATAAATTCAATTTTCCCTTTTTGTTTGTCGTGCGAAGAATTGAAAGTTTGAAGGAGAAGTTTTTAAGGAAGGAAGGAAGGGAAAACCATTATTTTTTGGTAGATTATAGGTGAGAAACATAGAAACTCTTATTTTTGTTCTGCAATCTCTATGTTTCCCAAGATAATTAGTTCGAAGCCTTGCTATTTTTTATTAAGGATGAAGTATATATTAAATTTCTTTGGGAATGTTTCAAGTTTAGAATTTCATAGGCCCATCATATGTGATACAAACGTAGAAGGTGTTAAGTTGGAGAATTTGCAAGAAAATTTTCTTGAGTATGCTAATGAATCAAATGGGTGCATGGAAATTCTGACTAGTGGATTGGTTGAAGCCACAACTTTTCCCCCAACCCTTCTGAGTCCCAAATCACTTCAAATTTGTATTTACCATTATGATGTTAGAAGCAAAAGCATTGTGAACAAAGATGGTGCAACAGTACCGTCAATTTCAAGAGAAACTATTTCCTCTGTACTACATTTACCAGAGAGCACTTTTGTTGCATTCTCCCCTATTCAATCCCTGCCTGAATATCAAGAAAGCCCTAGCAAATTCTATAATAATCTCGCTAGGAAATGGACTAAAACAAACTATGGTGGGGGTTCTAGGTTACCTAAAGTTGTCACCAAGGATCACCTTAAATCTCATATTCATGACCTTGTGGTGCTATTGCATAGAATCAAAGGTTCAGCTGATGTTTTTCTCTTTGAAGAATGGATGTATAGATATATAGAAATCATTTTGAAGGGAGAACAATGGATGGACTGGGTGGAGATTATCGCTAGTTCATTAAGGGTGCAACTCAAGCATGCCAAAGAATCTAGGGAAAATTTCTATATGGCTTCCTACTTGACTTATTGCATTGCCTGTGTTTGTGATCTTATCCCTCTTCCTCATAGAGTCTAAAATGAAGAGATAACAGTTTTTCAATATTGTCCTCTACTGCAATAGGAAAAAATGTTGGAGACTTTCAGGAAGGTTCGTGATGTGTTAATAAAAAATGTGTGTGTATCTTTGAAGAAAGCACCAATGCCTAGATTGTCTTTTGAAGCTCAAAGATTGATTCAACAATATGGAAGTTATTTCATACAGTTTCCCAAATTCACTTACTTGAGAATAGGTGGATTTGAAGAGGAACCTATAAAACATCCATGATATGCTTTAGATTGCTTTGTTTTGGCTTAGATTTGCAGGTAGCTATTCTCTACTATCAAGGATAACTTACCACATGAGGATTGAGAGATAGCCTTTCCTATTGAACTAGGTTCTTTGGTATGTAACAACATGATTAATACTTCTGTTATTGGGAGTAATTTTCTTGGATTTAGTTTTGGTTCTTATCATAGTAGAAGAAACTTTGATAGTAAAGGATATGCAGTTCAAGTCTTTCGCCTCAAAGGTCACCCGTCGACAATTCCACAATTGGAATATTTATGGCAAGATTGCAAAGATCAGGAGGAAGTTTTGAGAAGGGACCATTCAAGATTAACATTGCAACAAATTGATTCCTTGAGGCTGAAGTTTCAAATGGAGGGGGTGATTGAAGATGGCTCATATATGGTTGAACCAGGCTGGGAAGAATCTAATGAATCAAAATCACTGGGAATAGACTAGAATCAAGATGAGGAAGAAGATATAAATCTCAGAGCTAGATTTATATTCACTTGCATAGATGATTGGCTAAAGAAACAGAGCAAGAAAGTTGTCAGTGAACCCTCTTCAGGAGTGGTTTTTTTTTTCTGAACCATCATCATCTAACATCCAACTTTCATCTCCTATTGTAGGTAGTGTGTTGGCTCAAGGTAAGGAAAAGAGGATGCCCATTCACATACAAAATACGGCTCCTAGGACCAAGTCTCAAGCTAAATCTGAGGCCCTTAAGCAACACAAGGTTCAAAAAGAAAAGATGTCAACTTAGGAATAGGATTCAAATGATGGTCTCAACTTCTCAGATGGTGTAGATGGTGATGTGCAGTTTATCAAGGCCCCAAAGGTGGATTAGAAAAGGTTCATGAGTCCCACCAAAGATTCTCAGGAAATCTCTGTAAGCCCTACTATCCCTTCTTGGTTATTCAATTCGATTAGTAAGAAAATAAATTTGCAACCAGTCTCAGCATCTGTGAAAGACATTGTAACCAAGTATGTTGCTCAAGGTTCAAAAGTTAAAATTTGAAAATGGATACCCATCTAACCAAAGACCTAGTGACCGGAAAGATAATAGCTGAAATAGCCACTTACAAATAGAAAATAGAGTCCAGGGAGATTGACAATGGAGATTTCAAATTTACTTCAATCGAATTGGGGACCATCAATAGAAACACTAGCAATCACTTTTTCAAATTTTATGCTGACCATATGTTAACTCAATCTAAGAAGGATAGCAGAGAGAAAAAGGAACTTAAGGGTATGGTGATGACTATGGTCATGTATATCAATTCTTTGATGAATCTTGGTACATTGCTAGTTGTTCAAGCCCCTCAATCCTTCGAACCAAATTCTACAGGAAGCCAAAAGCTGGTAAAGCAAATGCAAAGGGGGAAACTGCTATCAAATGCTATGAAAGATTGGGTGGATGCCATCATTAAAGAAGGTAATAAATTTTTTTTGGAATTCACCACTATTTATGCCAAAGGAGAGACTCTATTGGGAGAAATTCAAACTCTGGTACCAGGGTGGAAAATTGAGCAAAGTCAATGCTAGGCGGTTGTTATCCAGGTAATTGAAGTTGAAAAATTTAGAGTACCAAAGTATCTAAATGAAAATCTAATGAAGAATGTAGATCCCTACGTTTTGTTTATCATGAAAAACAACATGGGTTGGAAAGAATTAGTTTATAAGGAGGCGATCAAAGAAATGCAGGGCATCGAGAGAAAAATTATTGGGATGCATGAGGAATTCCTTAAAGATATGAATATAGTAAACCTTACATGGATTCTGTAGTTTGATGATAGGAATATGGATCCTGAGACACTGACTAAAAGCTTCAATGAAGTTGTTGAGCAGATTAGAGATAATGAATTGCCAAGCGCCAATGACTTTACTACACTGGCGAATATTGAATCCATGTTGTGTCTCAATAAGAATCTCATGCCACGTCAAAGCCTAAAGAAAAAATGATTCAAATGGAAAAAGGACATGTGTAGGGCTAGGTTACTAAGTCTGAAGAATCTACATTCCCACACAATGCATGAATTCATGAAAACTTTCAGAAGCTAGAAGTTGGTGTGACAGATTGTGGGCGAGGAAGAGAAGACTTGCGATGAGGCTTGAACAAGATAGTTGTTTTCAATTACATTTTGACACCTATTTTATAATTGCTTTCTTTTCATAACTGTTTCTTTTTTAAACCAAAATGACTGGGTTATGATGGAGGCCTTTCAGATTTGTATTGAAAACTATAAATGTTGGGGCATTGAACTAATTAGGGTTTAGAAAAGAGATAGCTAGAAATTATAATAAGTAGATACTTAAAACAATAATAAAAAGATAGATATGGATGTTTTTCTTTTTTAATGATTGTGTACATGTAGGAAGTTTAATATACATATATATCATCTTGGATTCAGCTTGGAAACTTGGCATTCAAAGTGTTTAAATCATTGTTACTTTGTGAAGTCTGGTTTATTGGTTCAAGATATCTATTGTTGTACTTGTTGTAAGTTCATTTCAATTAAGGTGCTCGAGTGATTAATATCAATTTGTGATGTTATTCATTTCTTAAATAGATGTTCTATGGAAGTATAGTTCGATGAATGTTTCTTTTGTTGTTTGATTTGATTCTTACCTCACTACCTAGGAGTACATGAGAGATCCTTATGCACTTTCTGGTAAAAGTGTGAAGATAATTTTGAATTCACTAAAAAAATTATAAGGAAGCTGTACCTTTAAAATATAGAGAGGAAACCAAATAACATGAGGTTTTCTCAGCTATTGTGAACATTTTTTGTTTTCCATATTTTGGGCATAGAGTGAATTTGTTAAATAATTGAAAAGAGAATCTATTCACTAACATCATGCCACCCAAGTTTAGAATACTAACATTCCACTTGTACATGAATAGTTGAGTAACATTCAGGTTACCATTGTCAGGCCACACCATGAAAGTGGTAAGACCACCCCTCTCCAAAATTTGCCAAACCTCTGTTATTAACTTTTATTTGTTCCTACCAATGCCCGTTTGAACATAGTTCAGCTATTGTATTCCTTTTCTAAGTTTAATAAATTTATCAAGGCTTTGGTTGTTCATTGATTTTTTTTTTAAAACTTTTATTTGTCACATTTGGAGTTCTTGGCATCTACGTTGTTCCCCCATGGCCTGATTGAAATTATTGAAATGTAGAAAGCCACCACAAAAATAATTTTCAATACAATACGAAGAAATGAGAATTGCATAATCCCTCAAAATCACCCTAAAAGTGTGTGAGAAAAAGATGCAATAATACCAAATGTCATCCTTTTTCTCATCCTTACATCACAAATTCATGAAAACATCACTTCTATATGCGCCCATCCTTACGAATAATTAAACCTTCTTTCCCATTAATTATGTCCTAATCAATGCAAGATATGGCATTCATTAGTAATCCATCGTCATTTTGACATGTCATCTTCTCTTCACTCCTAACTACCACATTGGCTATCGCATTAGTAACCATGTTGGATTAATGGTACACATGGGTGATATGGTATCCCTCCATAGAATTTAGAATATTAATGATCTTCCTAGTGACATTATCTATATTCCATGAAGGTTGAGAGATATCATTAAGACAATTGACTATATTCAAAGAGTCTCCTTCCAACCATAACTTAGATATCCCTTGCACCTTAGCAAGTTTGGTTATCCAGAGTGTGACCATTGCCTCAACAAAATGGTTAGTCTAATTTCCCAAGGGGAGAGATATCACTACAAGACAATGACCATGATGATTCCTTGTAACTTCCCCACACCTTGCTAGCCCAGGATTTCTCTTAGATGTCCTATCAAAGTTGGCCTTACATCAATCCTCTAGAGAGAATGTCCATTTAGGTTTCATTCTTCTTTATTAGTGGGGTTCCCCAAAAACATGTTCTCAATAGTCCCTTTCAAACCAATCCCCAAGTCTTTGATGTTAAGGTTCTCAGCAAGAGCATTTTCAATTTTAGAGAAGACCACCTTTGGAGGGGTCACTTTGTCTCTAAAGATCCTATTGGTCCTTTCTTTCCATATACCCCAATAGATATGAGGGAGAGATAAAGACCATAGTAATTTAAAATCCTTAGAGGCCAAACAGGGAGGGAACCATTAAGAGAAGCAATCAGAGACACCAACAAGAGAGATTTCTGACATGTTGGAACTATTTGGGAAGAAAGGCCAAATTATATCTAGTAAAAGGAAACTGAATAAAAAGATGATTCACAGTCTCCACTTCTCAGAAACAAAGAATGCATGTGTAAGAAAACTTGAAATAAATAATATAACCATTTTCACATAACCCATAATAGATTTGAAATAAATATACAACTAAAATCTACATGCAAGAGAAAAGACAACATACCACAAAAATGTGACACAAGATATACCCTAGGAAACCCTGATTAAGGAAAAAACCCAGCCTCCAAAACCATCCATCACCATGTATTATTCGACAAAAATATCATTGCAATACAACCATGGAAGCCTTCAAATCAATAGCCACAACCAAACAATCTATGTGAACAAGCATGAATCCACACATCTCATGCCATGCTTCCAACCTTCACAAATGCTCCCTTGGCTAACCTGTCAAGCCTTTTCCCACTTGAATCTTTCCCTTTTTACCTTCTTCTTCTCCTTGTCTCTATAACTACCCTTGTGGCATCTTATATAGTAGCAAGTCCCACAAAACCAACAAGTGGTATTACATAAACCATGTGTTAAAACCATGTGCTACCTAACACATTTAACCCACATTTCATATTAGAATTTTAATTTTTTTCCCAATATTAAATAATTACATGAAATATTATCACAATGTTACAATAAAACTCATCAAGTATCTCCTATGGGAATCTTTACATGTTGCATGTCCATCTAGGTGCAACATTACATAATAAAATAAAATAATACAATATAACAATATTATGCAATGTGTGCAACACACATTATCTCAACAATCTCCCACTTGTTGTATACATTATATAGGGTCAATATATAGCCACATAAATGAACAAGGGAATAACCTCTCCTAGCACATCCACCATCATGGATCAAAGTACATGAAGTGCTCCATCTAGATACCCACAACAAAATCAAAGTATTCAGCATCTCAAACATGAATGATCCCACCTCCTATTATGCCACTACCACTAAACATACATAGAAGCCATCCAAAGAAACAGCCACCCAACGTGTCACACTAAAAGATCATAAAATCCTATACCAACTAAAAAGCCAAGCATAAAAAACTTGATCCAAAGATAATCACATGTATCCATAGTTGTCAAAAATATCCATAGCTAGAATAGCACCCACAACAAGTGTCAAACCCATCCAACTATCCATATCTCTAAAGGTATACCAAGTGAATCTCACATCACTGACATATCCAATGTGTAACATGCAATCACAAGCCTCAAGAGCAATGCCTTCCACATATATACCAAGAAGCTCCATTGCAAAAAGATAATGTCAAATCTATAACCAATTCACTCACAACATCTCAAAGAAGTGAATTCATGTAGTATCAAGGACATCCACAATACATAAACAAATAATCTACAATAACAACTCTCACAATCAATATCCAATGCTCTCCCAAGTTCTCCACAGCCAACAGAGGAAAGAGATAAAGGAATAACCATGTCATCTCTCACATGACATACATGAGCACAAACCAATGATCACAATATCTAACCAATCTCAAATCCAATGTAAGAAAACCTAAACATCTAGGAAGATAACCAAAATCAAAGAGAAACCATGCAAATCATAACTTATATAATGTCCTTCTACACACACTTCTAGATGTAAATTGTGCAAGTATGATCTCCTCCATAAAACTCAAACCAAGAAGCCTCAACAACACCCAAATCATACCATATAACTAATTATGGATGCAAGCCTCTCACAATAGGATCAAACTCATAAACCATTCCTACTCCAAGGAATATGCTCAATATAAAACCATCTCCCAAACTCGACCAGTGTAACAACATATGCACATGGAGATAACTAATACTAAACCATCTTTCAAATGAACCCTCCAGAACTACCTCATGTACCATAACTCAAGATCCATATCCATGAAAGACAAGCATAAATATAATGCACTTGAGAGAAACAATAAGCTATGTCTCTCAAGTAAAAAACTGCTAAGTAGACCAAGAGTGGGGAATGAGAATGATCATCAAGATATCTAAGTCTCCAACCAAGACTCATCTAAGAACAATCTCCTCTCTATTCCATATTAGGTGAATGTCCCTCGGGCTTCCTATTGAAACCATTAATCGTCTCAACAAATACTTCTTTAATCCAAGAGAAATCAACATCACCACTATCTCTAAGTATCCATGAGCACTTGCAACCAATCAATCCATATCAATTCCAAATGCAACATAGCAATATCATGAAGTATCCATCTTAAGATCAATGTACTCAATACCAAGAAACTAAACCAAGATCAATGTCAAAGATGGCCTTAGGAACATAAACATCGCAACATGATCTAACCATCTCAACCAAAGAGATAACATGCTCCATATGAACAGAGTATAACATGTCAAAACTCTAAATGCATATCAAGAGTATACCATGACATAAAATGAAACCATCCTAACACCAAGGATAACATGTCAAATGAAAGCATAAACCACACCTTTACGAAGAACCCTTTTAGTCCTCAACATGCAACCATCTTCATACACCATGAAGAAAACCATCTCCACATGCCATGAAGAACTACCTCCACACACCATGAAGATAACCAAGAAATCCATGAGTCCTCAAGATCTAACCATCTTCACATACCATGAAGATAACAAGTACACCATGAAAATGTCAAAGATGCTTCTACATCAACAAGATCTAAGACTAACTTCAACATCTGCAAACACTAAATAAATATATCAATGCCAAAAACTCCCACTCAACTATGGTACCAAGTCATCCATAGCATCATAAAATCCATCTCCAACATGAAGATCCTCCAAATCTATACACACAACCAAAGTGTCAATACCAAGTGAAACCAAGATCTCCAAACTAGGAAGATAAAAACTAAACTAGGAACTAGTCATGTATTGTCACCGCATCACTATCACAAGCTCCCTATAATCATGTATCCAAGTTATCCATGACATCATGATGAAAAAAACCATCCTCTAACCACAAGAATCAACCAAGGCATCAAACCATCAAGGAACTCAAAGTGTACATCATGAGCTCCTCAAAAGAAACCAAATAACCATGATCCTCAACCAACAAGATATACCACCATAGCCAAATCAGGAATCCAAACCAATGAACATCAAGGATGTACATGTATATCCAATCATGTCATGAAAAAATATATGACACCATGATCACATCGATGAACCAAGCATCTAACTCTCAACATAAAATAGCCAACCACAATTCTCCACCATGACTGCACCTGGTACCAACATCTCATCCCTTCTACATGAAGAAAAATCATCAAATCATATGACTTAGGGAATAGCCAACCCAAATCCAAGCCACCACTGAATATGCATCAATAACGAAAGATCAAAGAAAAAAGACAATCCATAACCAAGCCATAAATGCAACTTGTAAGTATAGACTGCTTACAACACTGCATAACTTGTAGACCTAACAAGTCATCATGCATATCCAAGTCAAACACTGATAATCATAGCATCATAAGATCAATCATAATTATGAATTGAGTATACAATGACATTGAATCATAAATCTCTGAACATACAATGTCATAAACTCAAAATGCTATCATAGTCAATATATATCATTAAATGTTCAGATCAATATATCACCAAATACACCATACCAAACCTACACCAAATCTAAACCAATGTGTATAAATCCTCAAGATCTTTCCGTTGACTACTCGAAGTCCAAAATTCATCTCTGTATGCCCAAGTTATGCCCACTTTGTACTCAAAATAAACAACATCTAAACCTAACAAAATTTCAAAATCACATAACCAAACCTACACCACTTTGTAGTGCTTTGAATTAGCTTTCCAACACATGTAAGAAGTTTGAAATATGATATCATAAGAAAAATTTATGGTCCTTTTATTAAGATGGTCCTTTTACAATTTTCACGGCATTTTTTTGTGATGAAAATTCTAACAGGATTAAATTTGACTGCCATCAAGGACTTAACTAAAAAACTCTTTCATTTCCTGTAAACATGGTCAAACTAGGGCATATTATATATCAAAATTAATGGAAATGTTGACCCAGATCCAATGGTAAGGTTTTTCCTTATCCAAGAGTTCATTTCTACAAGCTCCCCCTAAACCCTCATTTAAGTGAAACATCTAAAAAACTCTTTTGTCCAACAATTTCATATGCCCAAATATCTACCAATATCCCATCATAATACTAAACCCAAAACCTTCATATATACAATAAATAACTCATATATCTTGCTTTTTATTTTATCCAATCATGCATTCCCATGGATTCAATCTAGGGTTACAATAATAAAACTATAGCTTTGATACCACTTGTAAGGAAACTTGCAATAAAGAATATAATTGTTTCCACGTATCCCATAATAGATCTTAACTAAATATGCAATTGAAATCCACATGCAAGAGAAAAGACAACATACTAAAAAAATGTGACACAAGATATACCCCAGGAAACCCTTACCGAGGGAAAAATGCAGCCTCCAAAAACATTCATCACCATGTATTATTCAGAAAAAAGTATCATTGCAATACAACCATGGAAACTTTCAAAGCCATAGCCACAAAAAATCAATCTATTGAACAAGCATGAATCCACACATCTCATGCCATGCTTCCAACCTTCACAAATGCTCCCTTGGCTAACCTGTCAAGCCTTATCCCGCTCAACTTTTTCCTTTTTTTCCTTCTTCTCCTTGTCTCTACAACTACCCTTGTGGTTGCTTATTTAGCAGCAAGTCCCACAAAACCACCAAGTGGTATTACACAAACCATGTGCTAAAACCATGTACTACCTAACCCATTGATCCCATATTTAATATTAGAATTTTAATTCTTTTTCCTAATATTAAAAAATTACATGAAATATTATCACAATGTTACAATACAAATCATCTAGTATATCCCATGGGAATTTTTACATGTTCCATGTCCATCTAGGTGCAACATTACATAATAAAATAATATAATATAATATAAAAATATTATGCAATGTGTGAAACACACATTATCTCAACAACATGTATGGGATTTGGAAGCCTCTTTTACAAAGACTATCAATGATGAGAATTATTTTCTGAAGGAGGATCCAAAAAATATTTTAATTTTGGGGATAAGGTTCAAAATCCAAGCTCTTTCCCAACAAGGAGTCTATGTTAGATCACTAGCCATTCCTTGGTAAGTAGAATAAATACAATAGCACCTAGAGGGGGAAGCTTCCTAGATGAAATAATCATGATTACCATTTAGGAAGATAGAAGATAAAAGAAGCTTAAGAGGTCAAATGGTGAGAACAATACCCAAGTTGACCCATTTTTAATCCCTTCAGTAGTCATCCATTGTAACTCCAAATCTCCTTATGCAGTGATCCTTCCAATCTTTGTAAAAATCAACATTCTTCAAAGGACCTAGAGGAATCCAATTATCCTCCCAAAAATGGACAAACTTTCCATTTCCTAGCTTCTATTTGACCTTCAGTGCCACAATCTATCTATCCTTGAAGAGCCCATTCCAAATATAAGATCCCTTAGGGATGTCCTCGGAAACTAGAAACTCTTGAAAAGGGGGATGGTTAAATGGATATTTTGAAACAAATATATTACTCTAGGCCCAATGACTTTGAAATATCATCCAAACTTGTTTAGCTAACAAGGCCAAATTGAACGTTTGAATCTTCCTCATCCCAAGACCCCCACACTTCTTAGGTTGAAAGACCTTCTCCCATGAAATCAGTGGCATCCTTTTATGATATTAAGCTCCAGACTAGAGACAACCTTTTTGAATGCTTTCTATGAATTCATCAAATTTGGGAGCTAAATAGAATAGACTAAGTGCATATGTGTGAAGGTCTTGGAGAGTAGATTTAACAGTTGCACCTTTCTCACTTAACTAGGAATGACACCTTTCCACCCTATTATTTTTCTATTAAATTTTTCCAGTAGGCCATTCCAAAAGGAGTCTGGTGGTTTTAACTCAAGAGGGAGGAACATATAGATGGTAAGAAAAGTCACAATGTCACAACCCAAAATACCTATAGTCTTGTGTCCTTCTTTCTGTTAGAGATTCTCTTGACAGTAACAATTTGGGACCTTCTTTATGTTATTATCTTCTTTAACAGTATCCTTGCCCCTAAGAATCGTATCATCAACAAATTGTTGATGTGAAAAAGTTTCACTATCCTAAGTCAACTTGACGAATTTTAGCTAATTAAGTCTAATGTCAAGAGAAATTAGTCTTCCCAAGCACTCATTGGCAATAATGAAAAGAATAGGTGATATGGGATCTCCTTGTCTCAAATCCCTTGTAGGTTTGAAGAATCAGGATGGGGCACCATTCATAGAAACTATCAGGGAGGTAGTGGAAACTAATTTTGAAATAAGTTTACAAACCTTGTTATCAAATCCAAATGATGCAATGATTCTTAGAAGAAAGGTCTAATCCACTCATAGATCAAGTTTCAGAAAAATCCCCTAATTTCCATCTGTTGTAAAGGTCATTCCAAAAGGATTTTGGTGGTTTTAACCCAAGAGGAAGGCCCAAGTAGATGGAAAGAAGAGTAGCAATGTTGTAACCCAAAATACCTACAATCCCATTTTGTTTGTCCACCAAGGTATTAACAAACAATAGAGAGCTCTTGTTCCAGTTAATGAATTGTCCAGCCTCCTGATTGTAATAGTTTAGGACCTCCTTTATGTTCTTATCTTCCTTAATGGTATCCTCACCTCAAAGAATTCTAACATAAACAAATTGTTGATGTGAAAAAGTTTCATTGTCCTAGGTTGGCTTGATGCCTTTTAGCTAATTAAGTCTAATGCCAGAAGAAATCAATTTTCCCAAGCACTCAGCAGCAATATGAAAAGAATAAGTGGTAAGGGGTCTCCTTGTCTCAAACCCATTGTAGGTTTGAAGAAGGACGATGGGAAAAAATTCACCAAAATTATAGGGAGATAGTAGAAACCAATTTTCAAATAAGTTTGCAAACCTTGTTATCAAAGCCAAAGGCTACAAGGATTCTTAGAAGAGAGGTCCAATCCACTCTATCATAATCCTTTGATAGATCAAGTTTCAACAAGAAACCCTAATTACCATCTGCCACAAGAGAATATATAACTTCATAAATGAGAATAATGGAATCAACAATATGTGTTCTAGGGGTAAAACCATATTATTGAAGAGAAAATATAATCGACAATGTTTCTAGAAGCCTCAAAGTAAGAAACTTGGATATAATCTTATAAAAAGAGTTGCAAAGACTAATAGGATAGATTTTTTTCATGGTCTCTACTCCAACCACCTTAGGGGTAAGGACTAAAAAGGTAGCATTAAGATCCTTCAACATGTTCTTGGACCCAAAAAAATCCTAAACCACCTTCACCACATCTTTTTCAACAATACTCCAAAATTATTGAAGAAAGAACATGGGGACGTCATCTGGACCAAGAGCCTTATCTCTTTAAAAGGAAAAGGTAGAAAATTCCACTTCTTTCTCTAAAGGAATAGAAATCAACCTCTTAATTAAATCATCCCTAATGACCGACTAGATATTATGTAGCAGGTAGTCTTGGGTCTCCTTGGAGAAGGAGGGATATGCAAAAAGAATATCCACAAAATACTCTTCACTCACATAATGATATTGGATTCCTCTCTTATAATTCTATAATCTTTAACTCATCTAGATATATGGTTAGCCACCCTATGTTTGAGAGTAGTAAGATGGAAAAATCTAGTATTTCTATTCCCCTCTCATAACCAGATAGATATTTATCTATCTCCATAAATTTTTCTCTTTATTGATAATATCATGATAAGAAGCAAGTAGAGCCTTCTTAATCTCAATGGATTCATGGTTGCACCCCAAATTTTGAATAGAATCTAGGATCTAGGAGATTTCCATCAATATCCTAGCTTTGGTCTCAAAGATATTACTAAAATCATGTTTGTTCCAAAGCTTGACCTTGTCTTTAACATTTCTATGTCTTCTAGAAACTTTGAATATAGTTGAACCTTCAACTTTCATGGATCACCACTCTTGAATCTTTTCCCAAATGCTAGGGTGGCCAATCCATATTTTATCAAATCTAAAATGGAAGTTTATTTTATTATTCAATAGATCTAAAATAAGAGAAATATGGAAGTCATCCAAACCAATTCTAGCCAAAGCAGATAGAAAGCATGAAAAACAAGAAAGTCAATCAAGAGTGATCAAGGCTTTCTCAAATCATACCTGGATGGAATACTCACCTAGTTTCCTATTTGACCAAGTAAACTCTGCCCCTTGAAGATCCACATCTAAAAGAGCTAGATCATTAATAAAGTTCATAGGGTCAAGTATGTTGTCTATATCAACATCTAACCCTCCTTTTTTCTCCTAACTTTTAGGAGGGGTATTTAAGTCTCCCATTAAGATCCACCTTCCATGCAAAAAACTATTAGACAAAGCTCTAATCTTGTCCATGTATCTAGCTCTACCTCTTTTTGAACTAGGAGCATAGACATTCAACACGTACCAGCTATCATCATCTCTAGTATTAAGAAACTTAGTTAACATGAGATTGTCATCTTCAAAAATAATCTGCCATTTGAACTTTTGGAATTCCAAACAAATACAAGGCCACCAAAAGCTCCCTTAAATTTGGAACCTACAATCTCAAAATTCTTTCCAAATTTCATAAACTCCATTGTTTCCTTAATTATTATGGTTTCTTGAATTTGAATAAGATCATGTTTGTGATCCCTAATAATATTTCTAAGTACATCCTATTTTTCTAACACATTAAGGCCACAAATATTCCAAGATGTGATCTTCATTTCTTTTTGTTGGAGAAAACCTCCAGGATGGTCAATTGTGTGTCATCTGCTATATTCTTACATGCTTCTTCTTGTCAAACCAAGCTATCTTTTTTAACTTCCTAGTGTTTTCGTCTTGGCGCCAACATTAGGTTTATTTTTACTTCTAGTATTTTTTGGAGAGACATGTGACAAGTCTCTATTGTTTTTCTTTCCCTAATTTCTTCTTGTTACCATTTTCCAATCTTCTTAATTTGACCCTTCATCCCCTACACATTGGTCAAAGAGGGGTTCCATATTCTTGACTATAGATTCCATGTCTCCTATAAGTTAAATTCTTTGATATAATAATTTATTTTTATGTCCTTATATTTTTCAATAATAGACCAAACCCTAATCATAGAAACTCAAAGAAAAGATGTTGCATTCAAGATATCCATGTTTTACGTGTAATATCCTTTGTCTATGCTATCATTTCTTATCTATATTATTAAGTTCATTTTTTTTTGACCATTTGTTATTCTAAGTTTTCTCCTCACAAATATTTTTTATGTATTCATTTAATTCTTCATTCTCCTAAGAAGAAAATTTGATCACTTCATTCACTTCTTCATTCTTCTAAGAAGAAGATAATAATTAGATGTTGATAATATTTGTAGCTAATTTGGGATAGACATATTGGACAAAATCCACATTGGAAAGGTGGATTATGATGTATTCCTTTTTCTTAGAGACCTTTCCTATGTAGATAAAAATTAGATACTATAGGACTCATTCGGTGAGTTGGTGGAGCATTTTGTGAGCTGCGGGCCATGGATGGTCACCAGATTGAGAAGATAAAAGGGAAACAAGCTTTCATACATGATGAAATACAATTCTAGATGGAGAATACCATTTGAATAGAGTGGCTCAAATTCAAATCTCTTCTACTCCTTTGATGTTGTAGGAGTATATGTTATGATGCTTGGATCCTATGCACACTTTGGCCCTTCTTTAGATCAATACAAATAGCTACAAGTATGATAACCCCCATTCTCATTCTTTGATATATACTTTAAAAGGGACTATAAAAATAGATACAATCTATTGAAATATTAAATAAGCTTTAGTCAAGTTTAATTAGGATATTGTTTGTGGATTTGATTATGTGAATGTTTCAACATTTCGCTCTAGATCATATTTTGGTATCTATCATCAAAATGATAGAGAAGTAATTTCTGATGATAGATCATAGAGTGTGGTCTAAAACATTACTTCTCCATATGTTTGATAATAGATCAAAATGCATGATCCTAAATTTTAATGTTATAAGCAATTACAAAATCAAATCTAAAAACAACATATTAAATAATCTATAAATCTAAGTTGTAGAATGGGGGTGAGAATGCTACACAGATAAGGGAGCCTTTTTCTTTTTTCTTTTATTTTCTTTCTTTTTTTGTGGGGGGATTAGATACATTTTTATCACATATATAGATACATTTTTAGTACATGTGTGTGTTTGTATCTGTGTGCCTGTTTGTTCCTATGTACATGTACATATGTATATGTAGATGTATATATACACACACATATAAAGAAAATTAATTTAATAATATTATATACCAATACACATGTTAAAAATATTTTTTTAATTTTTAAATTTTGAAACATATCATTCTAATTAACATTTAGGTTTGAGTGTCAAAAAAAGTTCAAGCTAGAGTCTAATGATAGATAAGTTCAGAGATCACTAATTAGTAATATATATTTTTAAAATATCTTAAAGATCAAGCTAGAATCACAAAAAAAAATTAGATATATACGTGCAATAGATTTATTCCCAATTTTAGTACATTTTGCACCCAAAATTACCCCAAAAATTCCATGATTCAGCAACTTAGCCATAGATTGTAGAAATCTATTTGCTTTCATAACAATGCTCTATTTTGGTTATGGTATAAGGTGCATCTTGGAAGGGTGGATAGAAAAAGAGCACCATGGATTATAGTTGTGTTGTATTCACCCCAGTACAATGCCAATATTATTCATTAGGGAGATTGAGAAGAGATGAGAAAAGAAATGGAGGAAATGTTGTATTCTGCAAAAGTGTGTATGGTGTTTGTAGGACATTTTCATCCAATCAAAATAAAAATAATAACCTTATTGTTGAGAAAATAAAAATAAAGAAATATGAATCACAATAGGATTAAAAAAGAAAAATTACCACAATAGATTGGAGAAGAAATGATTTTCATTGATTGATTTATGCAACTACACTGCCTCTATTTATAGAGGGATTCACGACTTCTAGAATTTGAAATGATAAAAAAAAAAAAAAAATCATAATCATGACCCTACACATGGATGGTTGCATGAGGAGGGAAGGCTCAGTCCACACGAAGATGTGTCTAAGAAGAAATTATAGACAATTTGTAGATTAAGAAAACAAGCAACTACTTGCAGATCTTAAACAGTTGGGAACTAAACTTTAGTTTAATTGTAATTAACTATTTAAGTGGAGGTTTTCCAACGCTCCCCCATAATTTCTACCACTAAAGACTCTTTATGTGGGAGAAATTATTACAATAAAAAAAATTCAAATAGGATGGGTCCCAACATTAAGCCTTCTTAGGTACTCATTTACAACATAGAATTTGTGTTACCCTTATCACTATTACTTTGGAAAATTTATTCCTCTTTCCATTATGCCTTGGGTTTTTAGCTGGTTCACCCATAACCATTTTGGTTTTCCCCCAACTAATACAATCGCTTTTGCTCTAGGTTTTTCACCCAAATAAGTGGTTTCATCTTACCACAAACTCTTCAGAGACTTGGCATAAATATCATCCTAATAATGGGGAAACTATCTCTAAGCTTTCCTTCTTTATGAAAGCTCACTTTTCATGGATGTATTTCTAGAAAATGATTTTGATTTGCTCAACCATTTGTAATCCTTCTTGAGAATTCACACTTTAATAGATTTTTATTATTTCTCATACTTTAACATTTGTATTTAAACAAACCCTTGATCATACTTGTAATATTTTTCCAACTTCATCCATGGCTCCATCCAATGTCCATTTTTCCATAGAATTTATTTTACACTCTCTATTCTAACATGTCTTTTCCTAAAGACTTCTTAAAACACAAAGATTACATAGATGTAGATCCCAACACTTGTCTTTTTTATGTCCTTTCTTGTTACGATTTAAACATTGCATATATTGTTTACATTTAAAAAAAAATCTTGCACCAAGATTATCATTTCTTTTATCTATTGCATATCCTAGTCCTTCATGCTTTGGTCTTATTGTTGTCTCAATAGGCTCTCTAATTCCTTGTTCATAGTTTCATTTTTTTATCATTTTCTTCATGATATTCCAACCAACATTTTTATTATCACAACTAATAGCATTTGATGCCACATTTTCATATTCTTTATCACAAATAACTTCACCATATTCACACTTATTGAGTGGTAAATCCAAATTGTCTGTACTACACGAAACATCACATACAAACTTTTCCTTCAAACATGCGTTTCTCACAATGAGTGGTTGATTTAATTCATCTTTTTACAAGTAATTATCCTCTTATAGTCTCTTCATTTTCTCCTCTAATTCATCCTTTCTTTTCTTAACATCATCAAACAACTTTAACTTTTCTTATAAGATTTTCATTTGTATCTATATAAACACAATCTCATTTAAAAATTTACACCTTTCTACTCCCATATCATTGCTTAATTTTGTCACTTCTTCTTTCAAAGAAATATTCTCACAAATTAAACTTTATTTTCTTTCTTTGTCTTCTTTACTTCTTCTTCTAAATTATTTATAGAAAAAATTAAACATGCATTCTCCTTTAACACTCTTTTACCTTGCTTCCCCGCTGTAATTAATCCACAAACAACATTTTTTTGGAATTTTTAATAGTTACTGTAGTATATTTACCTCACTTCACATAAACAATCACAACTATATCCTCTTCTGTGATAGTGACAATTTTAGATTTCCTCGGCTTGTTATGAATATGATTATTTTTAAAGAGAATTCAGATACAAACTTATTTGATATGGTCCCCATCTTAATAGTTGAGTACTAGCATTAACGAAATAGATAGTTTTACCTCCAACAATTTATTCTCCTCTTGATGCAGCCATAGACAAACATACCAAGAACCAATCTTCCATTCTACTTTGCAATCCTTTTTCAAGAATTATTTATTCTCCTTTCTAAGGCAGTAGCTTCACGAACACAATAATCCATTCAACCATTCATTTTGGCTTTCATCCAAAGTTTTCTTTGATGTTGCTCAATCAAATTATAACCTACAACAAAAAATTAGAATTTCACACACACAAAATTTACTACAACCCAAGAGTCATTGGTGCTCTTATACAATGTTGAGAAAATAAAAAATAAAGAAATATGAATCACATTAGCATAAACAAAGATTAATTACTACAACATATTAGAGAAGAAAGCATCTGCATTGATTGATTCATGCAACTACATTGCCTCTATTTATAAAGGGCTTTACAACTTCTAGAATTTGAAATGGTAACAACTAAATCAAATTATATCCTAACTAACTCTAAACATGGATGGGTGCATGAGGAGAGAAGGCCCGGTCCACATGAAGATATGTCTAGATATTGCAAAAATTATAGGGAATATACATATTTAAGAAAATTCAACTACTTGCAAATCTTAAGTAGTTGGGAACTGAACTTTAGTTTAGTTGCAACTAATTATTTACGTGGAGGTTTTCCAACACTTACAACAAAAGTGTTAGGATTTTGTGGGTACTCATGCTAGCTATTCTATAATGTATTTTCAGAGCTGAGTTTATAACAAGAAAATTGATTCATGTGGAGTTTTTCATACTACAATTGGAGATGAAGGCAATCACGAAGGGCTTGCTTCAAAGTAGGTCCACCGTTTTCCACACTTTCATTCTATTACTATAAGAATTTGGTTGTTTAATTTTTAAGTCAAAAATCATTGACTCATATAGCGCTCAGTATTCTTTTCTTTTTCTCATAAGAATAGATTTTTCATAAATTATTATATTTAAATTTGATAATTATCTTACTCTGGAATATATCTTGTGCTTATGACTTGTATGATTGGAATTTTTGGGTTACCATAGCTTTGGGCAAGACAAGTCAGGGGTATCTTTATTTAGAGAAGAAAAGTTTGGGCATGGTGATTGATAATAAAGAATGCAATGCATGAGTATTGGAGGTGGCACATGCAGACAGTGAATTGGTTGCAGCAAACCAAGTTTGGATTTAGAGCTTGGCTACGCCAACAAATTGTGCATCTTTAATTAAAATGAGAAGACAAAAAGAGAGCGCTTATTCTTACTCTCTATAAATCCTTATGTTTTGCATACCTATATTCTAATAAATAGGAGAGCTTACGCGTTGAACTATAGTAACCATACATAATATTGTTTTGTTGGATAACAAACTTTATATCTCTATCATGTTATAAATATTTTGGATTTTGAGAGGTAGTAAGTTTTGAATTTAAATTGTGTGTTTGTTTTCATAAGAGAGCTAAAGTAAACATAAATTTTATCATTTTTGGATAAAAACTAACAAATGAATAAATGAGTGTTGAGTTGGTCAATTGTGTTGACAAGCATAAAAGTTGTCCTTGAAAATAAATGAGTTATATGGATTATGAATTGTGTGTCATTTTTAAAATGATGTAGCTTTCTCTCTAATAGTTCTCTAAGGAGATGAGATAAAAGAGTAGTGAGGGCAAGGGTGGAGATGGGGTGGAACACCAATTAGTCTAAAAGTGGAACATTAAAAGTGTCAAGTCAATGCATATTTATAGAAAGAGTTCATTAAATTTGAAAAAGTAGTCAATCATGCAGTGTTACATAAACACACCAATTAGTATGACTTAGTACATTATTAATTATAATTCTTTTATTTTTAAATTTTTGTATACTTTAGCTATAAATAAGTATGATATGGCATAATATATGACTATGTAGAATTGAAACCATTTATTTTAAGTAGGGGACTCTACATGTAAGTAGTTGTGCAATTTTTTCTTAAAATAAAATATCTAAGATAGATTTTGGGGAGTGCAAATATAGGGTGGCTCACTATAGACCTCTCTCCCCTATTACCAAAACAAAACTATAGAGTCCCAAAAATATTATTAGATAATAGACTTTTATAGATTTTTAAAAAAAAAAATCCTGAACAAAATTATTTCAACAGATATTTGTTGATGTGATCTCCCTATAAAAGTCATTTTCAAATATGCTAATTCTACACAATTGAATTCTACAATAATATCACATTTTGGCACTTACCTTCATGATAACCTATAGTTTTAGTAGATGCCATCCTTCTTTCCCACACTATGCTTAACCACTATGTTCAACTTATTGGAAAACCACATTTATAATGCAACATTAGAGTCCTCCACTACTAAAATTGTACATGCATTATGTAATTATCATTCGAGTACAATTCAAGGGGTCAATCTCACAACATTCAAACATATGTGATTCAAACAATATTGCAATTCCATTCTAGAGTCAAATTCTCCTACTTCATAGGGGAAAGGCATCAAAAATGGCTTTGGGTCCAATAACCGCTAACTTTTTGTCATAGTGATGCCCCCAATAACCACTCACTTAAATAATCTCACTTATACAATAGTGGGTCATTTATGTACTGGTAGTTGATTAAAAAAAATTCTTTTATTAGTTTTTTTGGGCAATGATTGACCCATTTGTCCATGACTACTAGTGATTTTGAGAGAAAAATTTTAGTGCAATGGGGGTCATATATTGGTTCACTTTGAAACAACCACTTTTTTCGCCCTTTCGCACATAATGGCTCCTATATTGTGCATTGTTAATACCAATAAGTCAAAATCTTAGCTTTAAGTTGATGTTGATGCTAAATAAACATACACAATTGCTCCATAAGTTACAATCCAATATATCCTTCTATACTAATTAAGCATGTAAAGTCATCTATAACTACTATTGTTGCTTTCTCCTAATATCAAATGTGTATACGATGAAATTTGGCTCTTTGATAAAAGAATCTCCCCATTTTTATATTCATTGCCCATAAAGGAAAACCACCAAATTACATATGTATGTGTCAGTATACATGGCATACTTTGTTGTTTTATTCAGTCAACATAGAGTAGAATTATAAAGTTAAAGTCACACCTATTGTGATAACAAAATTATTTTTATTAATTTGAAATATTAAGTTTGACTTTTAAAAAATGATTTAACATAAAATGTTAATAATTAGATGGGTAAATGCAAGAAGTTGAGTACCAAAACCATGGAAGTCCTTGAGGAAAAAACTTTGTCGCTAGAAATGGGTACCTGTTTATTAAAAAAATAAGTACACGCTTTAGGCTTGGATGCATGATCCTAAATTCAAAAATCAAATACTCATTATTTTCAAAACAGGTAACTGTTTCTAAAAAATTAAAAAATAATATTTTTTTTGCACCTAAAACCTCAATTTTACCCATTTTTAGAATCACATACCCATTTTGAAACATGTACCTATCTCTTACCTATCTCTTAAAATTCAAATTTCACAATCCATGGGTTGCATTGAGTTTTGGCTTTGTCATGCCTGACCACTTCTTTGGTTTTACTACATATTAGGAATTTGTGGTTATAAGTTTTTTTCTGATATTATGTTCTTTTCATCTGTTGAACTTGGTGATAATGTCCTTGGGACATGTGTTTTATGTCTGAATATTCAGCTTGTTTTAGGATTCTATATTTGAATTCTCTGATTTTACGATGCACTTTACTTTTGGATTAATATTAGAAAGTATACTTCAGTTGTTTTGGCGAAACTAATTTGTAAACATTGCGAGTTATTTATTGGCCAATGTTAAATTCAGGATATGCTATATGAATTTTCTTTGCCTAGGTATAATTATTTATAAAACAGTTCTATTTGATGTTACCAGCTTAAGGAATTATATATATATATATATTTATTCAATTTTCTCTTTTACCACTAAGCAGTCATTCAATTAATTACGTTTGGGGATTATAACCTTGGGTTTAAATTATTGGTGACTTATGCAACAGGTGGGGGTATTCATCTTAATATGTTTTATAATCTTATATTAGAAGAGTAACTTGCATACATACATACATACATACATATATATATATATATATATATATATATATATATATATACATTCTTTTGTTTTTATAAGGTTTTTTAAATATGGCATCAATATGTTTTATGTGGTGTTTTTGAATGGGGCTTAAACCTGTGGCTATTACCATACTCTAGTGGATTAGGACATATCAAATTGTTTTATTGATGTTATGAAATGAGGTTTAAATAACACAAAACCTAATGGGTTTTGCATACATTAATATCAAAGGGATATTTGCTCTGAACATAGCCAAAACATGGCGGAGGTAGTGGAACTGTCGTATACTTGGCTCTGTGATGAGTAGCAGTGCATTGAATGCATGTTAATGAGGATTTAAGGCACATAAGTCTTTATCGGCCAATTTGGTTGTGAGTTGAGTTTTTTTGTTGAACTTGGGCCGAAATCTTGGCCACAATACTCTGCTTGGTTTAACATCTCTGACCCTTGTTGCGGGGGTATCGGCATTATGAAGGGTTTTGTTGAAAGAGGATTTGTGCTTATGAGGCTGAGCATCGTTGAGTTGCTCACAGCCAGTCTATTTGTTACATTTCATTTGGATTTTGTTGTTGATTATCATATCCTCTATTGCAAGCCAGTATTTGGGTCTTTGCATTTTGGAAGTGTGGTATTTCAGTTGGGTTTTGGTTCTCACAGCGAGTTGCTGAAGTTCTTGGTGTTGAGCATATATCCTCTACTATCTCTCAAGTAGGGGCAATTTCTTACCCTAATCTCCCTCTCTTTATAATTGCATTTGTATTTCAATATGTTTGTTTATACACGGTTATCAGCGATATGTTGAGTATCTAACACTTAAGCATGGGTATATGCGAAGTTGGGTTATATGTATCTCGCAGCTCTGTATATATCCATACTTAAATGTGAGGTATGGTGATATATTTTGAGTTTTGCGAATGTATATATATGTTGTATACTTGTGAATGTATATCATTCCATGGACCAAGGGTTAGAGTTTAGATGTTAAATGGTTATCTACGAAAACCTGGAGACAGTCATTATATCAAATAGTTTGCGTGAATTAAAGTTAGATGTTAAATAGATTTTGTTGGCTTAGTAGATATAGGGAAATTTGAGCTCAACCATTAAATGGTTTGCAATCAATATTTTTTTTCTTTGGGATAAAAATCTGTTTAGTATCGATTTGGTACAAGAATATATACAAAATATTGACAATCAGTAAGTAAATGTTGACATCGACATTTCGGTAAATAGTTAGCATGAACTTGTGCTTTCATGAATTTTTGAATGAACAATCGGGTCTTAATTGATATGAGATGTTTAAAAAATGTGTTGCAACTTATCATCGATTTAAGGGGGATGTGTCTTGGATGTGGTAGCTAATAAGGAATTATAGACAGTGAAATGTGTTGAATTTACTATTGTATAGTTGAAAACAGCATACTTTGGAAATATCCATGATTCTTGGTAGCAAGATTTATTAGATAACAGTCGTATATTTCCTGTTTTGAATAAGTTATAAGACTCTACATATCCAATTTTAACAGTCACATTAAAATGTGGAAACTTTAGTTATCAATGGTTATCAAATGTCAATTAGTAAGATTTTGGTTAATCAATTTGTTTAGAATTAATAATAAGCTATGCTTGTTTGACAATAAATGACTCCTTGGATATTTTTGATTCACTCTTTTATATTCAGTAAATTGATTAGTTATTATAAGGCAAAAAAAAAAATGAAAGAAGATGGTCTTTGTAATATGAAAAAAATGTTAACTGATGTCGATTTATGATGTTGTAAGCTTTAAAAGGGAATTTTTTTATATGGGAAAACATTGTTCCAGCTATTAGTTACCTTGTGTAATGATTTTGTTGATAAGGTTTTGCAAACCCAGAAATTTGATTGTGATTAGTACTGAAATCACAGTAGTTTAGATGTGTAGTTAACATAAGTGGCAACAATTGTTATTGACCCTTTTATTCAATCAATGATTGAATTTGATTATGTAGAAAACTGTCTGTGGTAATAAGAATTTGTTACGAAGTATTCTAATTCAGTTAATGATTGAAATGAATTGAAATTCTCTTACATTAAAAAGTTATACCCTATTATTTATTAGGTATCAGAATTGTTCTCCGGTTACTATTTGAAATGGAAAAGTTGATTTCAAATTAAGTTTCGGTTATGATATATGTTGATGAAATTCTTTTTTTTTTTGTTAACAATATTAGTTGTACTTTGATCTTACTATCTTGCTATTCCAAAGGATAAGTATAGATTGTTATGACAGCAGGGTTAAATAGTATAGTACTAAGATCAGTAAATATCATTAAGTTAAGATGTCAACTTAATTGTATTTACGGGTTCTTAATATTATAGTATTTGATTTTGTTGTTATAGTAGTCTAAATTTACCTTGGAAATAAGCAAAGTTAAGATGTGTTCGAATAGATTAAAGGATGTAGTATCATGTTGAATACTGAATTATATCTGTAGCATGAACATTCTTAGAAAATCTGTTTGATGTGTATTTTAAGAATAGCTGTGATGAATGTATATCAGGGTGGCTGAATATGGTTTATCCTATTCAATTAATTAATTCAATGATAGTTATAAAATGATTTGGGTGGGTTAATTACATATATAAAAGATAGTTGGCCTTACCTATGACTTAAGCCTATATGGTTGAGTACGGAGAACAAGGCATATCTTTATTCTGTCGTTGACAAGTATAATAGAGAAACCTGTTATGTGTTGACTATGAGCATATCATACATGGATGCAGTATCTTAGTGCCATAACGATGACACCTCAGTATATATATGTTTCATTTACGTGTTATTCTTAGTGCAAGTTTAATTTTGCAATAATGAGTAAAGGTTTACTTCTTGCATATTAAATTTGGAACTGTGCTATGTTATAGTGAAATAGATATCTGCATTATGGTTTCGTATATGTTTGGTCTAACATGCATTCAGGTGGATTATGCTTTTCAACTCATGTGTGTACTGAGCCCTCTCTTGTTTTATGTTGCATCCTGTGTGTTTCCAGGTGCTTCGAGTTAACAAGTAGATAAGGATGCTTATTGAAGTTCTTCTTGAATCATTATTTATTTGCTTGTAGGGTCCATATTTTGGACATAGGCATTTAAGGATGAGATCGTACTTCATTATTGTACTGAACTCAATATGTTTTAGAATCTTTATGGAATCATATTTGGATGATATTTACTTGTCTTTTGAGGTTTTCATATTGAGAGTGGTTCAATCTGTGTACTTGTACTTGTATTAAGTGAAGTTATAAAATAAAAATAAAAATTATTGCGTTCTTTGTACTTGTTATTGGATTCATATTTATTGGTATTGTTAGTATTAGTGCTACAGGCTTGGGACAGGATTGGTAGGACCAAGTATGTGCTGGTGCCAGCAAAAATTTGGCTAAGGCGTAAGAACATAAAATTTTTGCATTTTCGTAACTTTTTGGAGCATTTTTTGAATGAATTTTTTGACGAAACAAAAACCAATTATAGTGCCCTTTGTCTAGATTCTAAAAATGTAAATTTATAATGATATGATTTATTTTAGTATTTTCACAATATTTATCAAGCCAAATTGGTAAGTAAACTTTAAATATTATGGTTAACTAAAATTTTAATAACTTTTTTTATTTTACATTTTTTGAAAAATGAATTATATTTCATCAATCTACATAGGATTTACTTCAATATAAACAAAAATCATAATTGAAAACAGGTGAAGTTTTCGTCAAATTATGGTGGTCGTAGACTAAAGGTTCTCAAAATCCACTTTATTGTCAAATAAAAATTTATAAAAGAATGAATATTTAATTAAAAAATAAAGAAAAATATTATCATCAATCTTTGGTGTATTAGGTACATTTCCCCGAAATGAATCACAAAAAAATTATTTTTTGCTCCAAAAAAGGGTGGTCGTACACGTGTATGATATGATCCTAAAATAGACATGTTGAAAAAGTGATTTTTGAACATGCCTACCAAAATGTAGTTTATACCATATGGGTATTCCAAAAAATTATATATTTGAAAACTAGAATCCAAGCATTACATTTTATGTTAGTGAAATTTTTTGAAATTCAATTTTAATGTGCCCCAAATTTGGACATCAAGTGACAAGAAATTTAAAAAAGTGGGACTCAACTTCTTAGACCCACCCAGATATCAAATATCATACATAATATTAATGGTTAATGAAAAATGTGAAAAAATAAAATAAATTATATAATATAAAATAAAACATTTGATTTAATGATAAATATAAATCTTAATGATATTTCTATAAAAATAATTTTTATTTTAAAGAAAAGGAAAAATAAAATTTTAATTTTATTATGAAATATAAAATACAAATTTTCTTATACAATCTAATGCTAGATAACAAAAAGTTACGATATAGACTTCAAATAATACCTAGAGAAACAAAAATATAAAGTTTAAATAATGTTTTAATATAAATTAAATTTATATAAATTTATTACGAAAAAATTGAAAATATAAAATTAGATATCAAAACATTTAGATTATGTTTAATTAGACATATCTTGTTTAAAAATACACAAATTATAAATGATTATATATCATAGCTTAATTCACCTACAGCTAGACATATATACCAACTTCAAATCTCATCTACTCCTTTGATGTTGAAGGACTAGTGCATGGTATAATTCTTGGCTCCTATGCACACTTTAGCCTTTCTTCGGATCTATACAAATGGCTACATGTATGCTAACCCCATTCTTGTTCTTTGATATATTTACTTTAAAGAGGATTATAAAAATAAATTGCAATACTATCTATTGAAATAATATTGCTTAATTGGGTATAATTATCATATTGTTTGTGATTTTGATTGTGTGAGTGTTTATAATGTTAGAGTAAATAATTATTTATTTATTATTTACGATATTACTTAAGTTTACTTAGGTTAAATGTATTAGACATTAGTTGTCACCTAGGAGTTAGCATCATTTTTCCTGTTGACTTGTTGACAACACAGAAATTTGTGTACGTGTTGTCAACACCTTGTCATACTTATCCTCTCAATCCACTTTTCATGGACTTATTTGTAGTTGTCATGCTTATCTCCTAGCATCTTTGAGCTTGTTCTAGAAGCATCCTTGAGGCCTTTATATTCAGGCTCTCTCATTGTATTTCATAACATATTGGCATTGAGAATATTGTATGGCAAATTCTTTTTCTTTGTTTGAATATTTTTCTCTCAAGTCCGTTTAGTTTTTCCAAGCTCTTGCTCCTTCCTCCTTTGGTTTCTCTTTGACAGGTTATTTGCATGGAGCTGATCTTGGTGCACTGTGAAGTTGGCTTTCATCAACTTCTACATATAATAGCAATGTTTTGGATTTTACATTTCATGATCTATTGTCAGAATTTTTTTTTTTTTTTAACTTTTGATTATGGGTTGCAAACTACAATCCAAAACATTACTTATCTATCATTCTATGATAGATCAAATAGGGTGAGCTGAAACATTAAAACTCTAAAAAGTTATACAATCAAATCTAAAAACAATGAAATCTATTCATGCTGATAACAAGGGTTTATTGTGGTGATGATATAAGGCAAATCGTGTGAGGGTGCATAGAAAAATAACACCATGGCTTATAATTGTGTTGCATGCACCCTGGTACAACACCAACAATGTTCATCAGGGAGATGGAGAAGAGATGTGAAAATCCATGGAGGAAATGTTGTATTCTGTGAAAGTGAATATGGTGTTTGTAGGGCATGTTCACACATACAAACACTTTGTAAGTATTTGAATCGAAGAAAATACTATAACCTTAAATATATGTTAGGTTGTGGGTACTCGTGGTACTTATTCTACAATGTGTTTTCAAAGCCGAGTGTATAACAAGAAAGTTGATTTGTGTGGAGTTGTATGGAGGCAATCACGAAGGGCTTGCTTCAAAGTAGCTCTGTCATTTATCACACTTTCATTTTCTTACTTGTATGATTGTATATTACTATCAAAAATTCAGTTGTAAAAGTTTTCATTGACTCATATTTTATGATTATTAAGTATTCTATTTTTTTCATAAGAATGGATTTTTGTATATTATTATTTATAAATTTGACAATTTTCTTAAAAATATCTTTTGATTATCACTTGTATGGTTTAAATATTTTAGTTGCCACAAGTTTGGGAAAAATGAGTCAGGAATATCTTTGTTTAGAGAATCAAAGTTTGAGCATGGTGAATTGATAATAAAGAATGCAACACGTGTATTGGAGGTGGCATGGGAATGTAGACAATGAATCGAATGCAATAGACCAAGTTTGAATTTAGAGCTTGGCCACATCAACAAGTTGTGCATCTTTAATTCAAAAGAAAAGAGGGAGAGAGAGAGGGGTTTTATTCTTGCTCTCTCAAAATCCTTAAATTTGGCAAACCTATATTGTAATAATAATAATAATAAATAAGGAGGGCCTGGGCATTGATCTCTAGTTCGTTGGACTGCTTAAACACCACACGTTAAGCTTTATTCCTTGACTAAAAGTGTTAAATAGTCAAAGTTAACTTATTTTATCCAAGCTTAAATTTTCCCTTAGTGTGTGATGTTTAAGGGTGGTCGTAATTACCATACAAAATATTGTTTTTGTTGGTTAACAAACTTTTATATTTCAATTAGTGTTATAATCATTTTGGATTTCTAGATGTAATTTTTGGATTCAATTGTGTGTCTGTTTTCTAAAAGAAAACTAAAGCAAACATAAGTTTTATCATTTTTTAAGAAAAACTAACAAATGAATGTTGAGTTGGCCAATTTTGTTGACAAGCATATACACGTTGTCTAGGGAAGTAAACAAATTATATAAATTATGAATTGTGTGCCTTTTTATAAATTGATGTACCTTTTTTGCTAATAGTTCTCTAAGACTTCTTTCAAACAAAAATATTTGTTGATGGCTTCTCCTCATAAAAGTCATTTTCACATTTGATAAGTCTACATAATTGAATCCTACAACAATATCACATTTGAGATTTTTTGCTAATAGTTCTCTAAGACTTCAACAAAATTCTTTCAAACAAAAATTATTTGTCGATGGCTTCTCCTCATAAAATTCATTTTCACATTTGAATCCTACAACAATATCACATTTTGAGATTTACTTTCACAACAAGGTATAGTTCTAATAGATGACATCCTATTTTCACACACTATGCTCTATATCCAACATCTTGGCAAAGCACATTTCTAATGCAATATTACAATTGTCCACCACTAAATTTGTATGTGCATTATGCAATTATCATCTAAGTACAACTCAAAGGGGCCAATATCACAACATTCAAGCATGTGGTTCAAAAAACATTGCAATTTCATTCCATACTCAAATATTTCTATTTTTTGTCAATGGGGCCTTGGTCTACTACTAAAGTTGAATGGCTCACAAAGAGTCCACCAAGGATCAAGTCTTGATGAGTGCAAGGCTCTAACATCATAAGGGATGAGGCCACGATTGTGCCTCGGGTGATTTTGATGTCATGGATGCCCCTCAATTCTTGGCTCTAAGCCGAAGAGGATTCAGGCACGAGTGGGCCTAAATTGAGTTCTTAAATTGTCTGTGGTGACCTTCGCTAGTTGGTAGCTCACAAGCTTTGTGCCTTGTCGGATTGCCTTGCACGTCTGAACCCTCTATCAAAAAAAATGTCTCTTCTTTATAGAGGGGAAAGGCACCAATAGCAATTAGGGGCCCAATAATCACTTGCTTTTTGTTATAATTACCCTCCAATAATCATTCACAAAAAGTATTTCACTTATACAATAGTGAGTCATTTATGTAATAGGACTTGACATTTTTTCTTTCCTTTTTTTGTTTTTTTAACAATGATTGACCCATTTGTGCACTACTAGGTATTGGATAAATGTGAACCTCTATTGGGACATTTGTCCACAAGTACTAGTGATTTTGAGAACAATTTTAGTGCACTAGGGGTCATGTATTTGTTCACTTTGAAGAAACCTCCTTTTTACCCTTCTACATAATGACTCCTACAATGTGCATTGTGACTACCCACAAGTCAAAACCTTAGCTTTAAACATGTTATTACATGTCCTACACTCTCTTATCCTCATGAAAGATCATGGAGTGTACTCTAAAATGTTGATGCTAAATAAACATACACAATCAAATTCATAAGTTGATATATCCTTCTATATTAATTAAGCACATGAAGTTATCTATAACCACTATTGTTTCTTTTCCCCAATATCAAATGTGTACACGATAAGCTTGCATCTTTGATAAAAGAGTCTCCTCATTTTTATATTTATTGCTCATAAAGACACACCAACATATTACAAATGTATGTATTAGTTTACATGGCAAACTTGGTTGTTTTATGCAATCAACATAGATGAGTAGAATTATAAAGTTGAGGTCGCACCTATAGTTTATTTTTTCTTATCATATTTATATCTTGGGTTCTTAAGTTTATGAGATACCAGTAGATTCAATTTGGAATCAAGTAAAGTGTGAGACTTGTGATAGGTGAAGTGATTTATATTTTAGAGAACAAGGTTTTTTTTAAGTTTGTATTTTCTATAATGGATAGTTCATTAGATACATATTATAGTTGTGATAACGCTATTAGGATTCAACTATGTAGAATTTTGAGACAAACCCATTGACTCATGTTCCATGAGTAGTGATTCAAGTGAACCCATCTCTTATGATAATGAATCGGACAATTAGCACTCATTGGATATGGGTGATGCTCACATAGGTGTTCCATGAGTAGTGATTCACACAAACCTATCTCTCATGATAATGAATGGAACACTTGGCACTCATTGGATCTAGGTGATGCTCCCAAAGGTAGTTCATCTCTGTGAGCATCACCTAGATCCAGTGAGTCCTAAGTGTTACATGAATCACCTTTGTCAACATCATCTAGATCCAATGAGTGTTAAGTGTTACATTCATTATCATGAGAAATGGGTTCGTGTGAACCACTACTCATAAAACATGGGCCAATCACCTATCTAAGCATCACCTAGATCCAATGAGTGCTAAGTTTTCCAATCATTATCATGAGAGATGGTTCGTGTGAACCACTACTCATGGAACATAGGTCAATGTGTTTATCTCAAAAAATTACATAGTTGAGTCCTGATAGCAATATAACAAATTTGACTTGCTGTGAAAAATATCTCCTACATATAAATACATTGGTTTCAGCTTTCAAACTTGGAGAATAAAATTCAAATGCGACTACCGAATAAGAGTTTGTGAGAAGTAGTAAGTAGAAAGGAAAAAACACCTAATGCAAGTAAATTGTTGGAAAAATAGAGATGATAAAGCCAATGATATTATATGTCTTGTTGTTTCAAACTTCAAAATACATCATATAGATTTAGATAAACCATCTACAAATATTTGGGATAATCTGAACACATTGTTTGGATATAAATAGTTAATGCAATTTTATCTATAAAGGTTCAATCATTCAAATGCCAAATGGAAGATGGAATCATAATGTCAGCACATATAAGAAATTTGAGGCTACTCATAAGGAAGCTAAGAGAGGTAAAGTTCAATAGATAATGACGATGTTAAGGCCATCCTACTAAACAACTTTCCTCCAAAATAAAAATAATGTTATTTTTACGCTTAGTCATATCACATCACAAACTCTAGAAGATATGATTTCAGATCTTCTAGCAAAGGAAAAGAGGACCAATGAAGATAAATAAGATCTTCAATTAGACAAAGTGTTATATTCACCAAGCAATGAGAAATGGTCAAATAAAAACAAAAGAGATAATACATGTTTCTATTTTAAGAAAAGGTTCACAAGGTATGGTCTTGTAGAAGCATTTTTGGGTTAAATTTATTGCTTCCTTTAGATTTTCTTTCTAATGCTGATAAAAGATTTTAAAATGCATGTGCTATGAGGATTCGTTTTGAAGAAAAGCTCAACATTTGGTATTGAGCTTAATAAGGAAAGTTATCCAACAAATTTCGAAGTATATGATAAATAATTATACCCTTTCGTGGTCACTAGGCAATGATAGAGATTTGTCATATCTCTAAGGGATCAATGTTGAATAATACAAGACTTTGTGATTCAAAAGCTTCATGACACAAATAAGATGCATCATTATGAGGGTCATGAGACAATTTGACGAAGCCCTACTTGGTTCAGGATTTTCTTATTTTGGAGAAGACTTTTTCAAAATATGTACTCATGTAATTGTAATCAACTTGTTTTGTTATTTAAGCTTAAGGGGAGTTTGTAGGGCAAGTGAAATTGATATTTCCAAGATCAATATATTAAGGTGGGAATGAGAGCACTAATATTAATAACATTGTATCAATTACCAATGGTATACTATCTGTCATATCAACTCTCAATTGTATACTATCAACAATTTATCACATATATAAAGGCTTGCATCATTTTAATGAATAAACATCAATTTTTCATCTTTGTCATCAACATGGCTCTCTCCTCACCTACCTATGGTTTCAAAATTGATTAGGAGACGGTATCCACAATCCCCAACTTCATTTAGGCTAAAAGAAATCTCAATAATTTGTGAAGCATTGTAGAGCCCAAAGTTGCTCAACTTGTTTTGTGTTTGCAACACCAAGTCTTCGATGCATATTGGCATTCCTCATCTAAGATGTATTTTTTGCAAGCAACCAAATACCCTTCATCTTTACTTATCCTCTAATCATGCTCAAACACTTGGGAATGATGTGATGTGATTCAATTACTTAGTCGATTTCCTTATTGAATACAATTCCCAAATATGAAAAATTCTTCTAGATTGAAGATTTGTCTTGCATCTAAAAAAAAAATTTAAAATGTGTAATGTCCCCATTTTAGCAGTTGACCAAGTGTGTGTGCGTTAGCCTTGTTCTACATGGTCCCGAGGGCTAACGAAGGGTTTAATGGGATCTTGGAGTGTTTTGGCCTAGTCATTTCCAGTTTGGGCCAAAACGAAGTTGATTTACTCAGTTTCAGGCATACTTACTATTTTTAGTAAGTCGGAAGGACATAGTGCAGGTCAATTTTGGTGATTGGATTCGATACTCCTCGGTGAGAGCTTTCCGATGAGCTATCACTCGCATTATTCGGAGTTCGATTGCTAATACATTTTAATGTCTGAAGTTTTATTAAAGTAACGTCTAATTTAATTGTAAAATATTAAAGTGTTACTTTAATATTTATTTTATGGTGATGTGTACCCAAGGGAGACATAAGGGGTATTTTAATATATGTTTTATATTACACATCTTTTATCCCACATTGCCCATATGAGTTGAGCGGACCCGTGGGAATAGAATAAAAGGAAGCATCTGTGGCTTCATTAGAGAGGTTGAATATGAGAAGAAATTGGTATGTGAGTTGCAGCTCAGTTCTTGGCATTTGAGGACGTCTATCCTCTCTTGTAACATTCTAGACGTCATTCCCTTGGGGTTTGGCCTTTGGAATTCTTTGTTTTTGGCTTCATTATCAGGCAGTTTAGTTGCATTTCCGGCTACAGGCAGATTTGGTATTTTGCTCATATCTTCTTCACTACTTGTCCGACGCTTATGCCGCTTTGAGGGAATGGTATTACGAAGGTAGTGGACTGATTGAAGGACAAAGTATTGTAGCAGCAAGTTCGTAAGCATGGGCTGGAGTATTATGACAATATTGCTGAAGTAATTAGTGAGTTGATAAATCTGCCATGTATTTGGTTTTATGAATTCTGAAAATAACATTTTATTAGCAGCAGTTCATTTCCACTTTGCATATTGTTGTAGTTTCTTTCTTGTTTATGTTGTATGATACCAATTCCATGCACGAAACACAACAAACAAATAAACGTTTGATTTCCAAAGTTATAAGGGGTTTTAAGAAGTTGAATGCAAACTGTTTGACATAATTCCTTTCAGCAATTTGGTTTAGTTTTTGGGACATTTAGGGGTGCCCATTACAGTGGTATCAGAGCTATAAGTCCTGCCATCCTGTGCAGGTCTTATAGGGAATTTGGAACAGCCGGATAGAGGGAAAAAGTAAGTAAAAAACACAGGCTAAGCATTTATGTTTGAGCATGCGACAGGGGTCTTATAATTTCCGCGATACCAGAGCAAGACAAAATAGGATTTCAGACTTGCAAAGCAAACAGTCTAGTACATCTGTGCAGGGGGACATTGAATTCAACCATACAGACACAGAGGAGATATTCTGTGATCAGGACAATAATATGGGTGATCGAGATGACAGGAATACAGGATTAGGCGGAGGCAGAAATGCTGGTCCAGATCAGGAGGAGGTACTGTTCCGACAGTTACTGGATACATTAGAGCAGGGGCAGCGTACGCAGCAGGAGCAGAATAGGCGAATGGACATGATGTTGCAGCTCATGGCTAGACAGATGGGTGTCAATATTAATCCAGGTGATGCCAACAACAGAAACAATAACAACGAGGGAAACAATAACAACGGGGGAAACAATAACCATGAAGGCCAAGGCAACAACAATGGTCCTGAGAATAACATTAATGGTAATAATGGACACGGCAATAATGGGAATGAGGCTGATAACTTTAGACACGTTGCACGCCCAGCACGGACTGCGAGCTCGAGACCTCTTCTACCCACTTTTCCACCCAGAGATCCGGTTCATCCAGTAAACGAACCGCAGATTACCGAGTTCCAGGATCAGTTCAGGAGGGACTGGGAGGCTAGTGGACCAGAGTTTCAGGCGGATATTTCTCTTAGAGATTATATGGACTTGAGGATGAGACACATGCCTAAAGCAGGAGGGAGGAATCAAAACTTTGAGCTGAGAAAGAAAGTTGGAAAACTTTCTTTACCTTATTATGATGCTTCAGGGAAGATGACTGCACGAGCTTGGGTGCAGAAGGTAGATACATACTTGCAGCTAAATCCTATGCCTGAGGAGGAGGCTATCAAGTATGCGGCTATGCACTTGGATGGCATTGCACATGAATGGTGGCATCATGGCATGGTGACTTTGGGGCATAATCAGATTACATCCTATGAGGAATTCACTGAAACATTGATTGGGAGATTTGACACTAAGGATCCCGAGTTACATTTCAAGGAGCTAGCACAGTTAAAACAGTCAGGTTCTGTGGATGCTTACATTGCCGAGTTTCAGCGCTTGTCTGTACTTGTTACTGATATCTCTCCTAGGAGATTGGTGGTGTTATTTTGTGATGGTCTTGCTGATCCATTACGAGGTTGGGTGAAGGGACATGATCCACTCACGTTAGCTGAAGCAACTAAAAAGGCACGAGATTTAGCCCCTTCGGTATACAAAGGAAAAAACCATTCAACAGATTCTTCCTACTGCAAGGACAAAGACAAAAAATAATTTCAGAAAGAGTATAGCAAACCCAAAGAAGGATCAAAAGGACTAGACAATGAAACCTTGAATGAACTTCGAAAGAAGAAGCTGTGCTTCCATTGTAGAGAGCCTTGGGACTTATCTCATAAATGTTCTCTCAAGGCTAAGGCAAATCAAATGGAGTATTTTTCAGCAGAAGAGTCAGAGTCAGAAGGGGAGGATCAACACTCCGATTCAGATGAGGGTAACACTATAGAGGAGAGCAACATTCCTAAGGATGATAGATCGTTGGCACGCTTGACAGGGGCCCAAAAGGCAATCACATTTAAGGTCAGGGGTACTATCCAGGGGCAGAAAGTGATATCTCTTATTGACACTGGGGCTACACATAACTTCATAGATGCACAGTTGGTAGCCAGGAGAGGGTTACAGACAGAGGAGCATGATGGGTTTAGAGTCATGGTGGCTAACGGTGATAAGTTATTATGCACTCGGAAGATATCTAATCTTCGCATCAGGTTTGGAGATGGCTACGAGTTGGAGGATGAGTTCTATGTTGTGGACATGGGAGATTATGATGTCATCCTCGGCATGACATGGATGGCTTCACTAGTTGAGTTCACACTCAATCTAGCGAAATTGGAGATGAGATTCCAGCATGAGGGGAGAACTGTGGTACTTAGAGGGCTTTCAGATGGAGGTTGCAGAATAGTGTCCTTGAGGAGAATGCAGAGACTTTTTCGTCATGATGACATAGAGTGGGCGGCAGAGTGCCACATTATGCCAACTTCACCAGAGCCACAAGAAAAGAGTCATCCACTAGATGTCCAGAAGATACTCGATAGACACGCTAAAGTATTTAGCGATATTCCTCATGGGGTTCCTCCTGACAGAGGGATGGAACATGTTATTGAGCTCGAGGAGGGAGCCAAACCAGTTATGATTACTCCCTATCGTCATCCTAAGAAACACAAGGATGAGATAGAGAAGGCGATTAAGGATTTGTTGGAGATGGGGCATATCAGGCCCAGTAAGAGCCCTTTTGCTTCAGCAGTAGTATTGGTAAAGAAGAAGGATGGGACGATGCGCATGTGCATCGATTACAGGGCACTAAATAAGAAAACAATTAAAAACAAGTATCCCATTCCTAGGATTGATGAGCTGATTGATGAGTTGCATGGGGCATGCTTCTTCACCAAAATTGATTTGCGATCCGAATACCATCAAATCAGGATGAGAGAAAAGGACATTGAGAAAACAGCCTTCCGATGTCACTATGGCCACTTTGAGTTCATGGTTATGCCATTTGGTCTAACCAATGCACCTGCTACATTTCAAAGTTGTATGAACCAGGTATTCAGGAAGCAGCTGAGGAGATTTCTCTTGATCTTCTTTGATGACATCTTGGTCTTCAGTAAGACCTGGGAGGAGCACTTACATCATCTAGAGGAGGTGTTATCTATTCTGGAGAGAGAGTCATTGTATGCCAAGGAATCTAAATGTGAGTTTGGCATGACTGAGCTCCTTTACCTGGGGCATATCATTAGTGCAGATGGCGTTTGGGTTGATCCCGAAAAGATTAGAGCTATTGTAGAATGGCCTACTCCCACAAACCTTACACAGCTTAAGGGATTCTTTGGTTTATGTGGTTTTTATAGGAGGTTTGTTAAGGGATTCTCACAGATTGCTACACCCTTGACAGATCTTACCAGGAAAGGAGCCTTCGTGTGGACAGGGGCAGCACAGAGGTGTTTTGAGCATTTCAAGCAGGTAATGTCTTCATGTCCAGTTCTAGCTCTACCGGATTTCACGAAGCCTTTTGAGCTTCATTGTGATGCATATGGTGATGGGATTGGAGCAGTATTGATGCAGGAGAAGCATCCCATTGCATTCGAGAGTAGGAAGCTCCGAGGAGTTGAGAAAAGTTATTCTGTCTATGACCAGGAGATGTTGGCCATAATGCATGCATTGGCCAAATTTCGATCATATTTGGTAGGTGGACGTTTTGTGATCAAGACTGATCACAACAGTATTAAATACTTCATGAGCCAGCGTGATCTTAATGACCGGCAACAAAAATGGGTGACTAAATTGCAGGCTTATGACTTTGACATAGAGTTTGTCAAAGGTAAGAAAAATGTGGTGGCTGATGCCTTATCTCGGAGACCTCACTTATGTGCTCTGGCAGAGATTTCAGGAGATTGGAGAGATCGGATTATAGCAGAGTATGTCGGAGATGCTTGGGCTTCTGGATTGATTTCAGGTACCATACAGGATGATCGCTATGAGGTGATAGATGGATTGATCAGAGTTCAGGACAGGGTTTATTTGATTCCATCATCACATTTGAGAGAGGCGATACTGAAGGCATTTCATGATGCACCCACAGCTGGACATCCGGGGGTCTTCAAGACCTACAGGCAGATCCGAGAGCGGTTTTCATGAAAAGGGCTCAAGGATGATGTTCAGAGGTATGTCAGGGAGTGTGTGGTTTGGCAACAGAATAAGGGAGAACACACATTTCCTGCAGGTTTATTACAGCCCTTGCCCATTCCTGATAGGAAATGGGAAAGTATTTCGATGGACTTCATCACTGGTTTACCACGAGTACAGGGAAGGGATTGCATCTATGTGGTGGTGGACCGCTTGACGAAGTTTGCTCACTTCATTGCTATTCCGTCCACTTACACAGCAGCACAGGTGGCAGAGCTTTTCTTTAAAGAGATATTCAGGTTACATGGGTTGCCCAGATTCATTGTCAGCGACCGGGATAGTAAGTTTATGAGTGTTTTTTGGCAAGAGTTGTTTAGGTTGTGTGGTACAGATCTTACACCTAGCACTAGTTATCATCCGCAAACAGATGGGCAAACAGAGATTGTGAATAAATGGGCGGAAGGATATTTGAAGAACTATGTAACTACACAACAAAAGGCTTGGATCAGATGGTTGCATATGGGAGAGTATTGTTATAACACCACTTATCATATGTCCATCAAGATGACTCCTTTCATGGCACTCTATGGTTATGAAGCACCTAGCTTCATGGATTTAGTTTTGGGGGACAGTAGAGTGCCCAAAGCCAAAAACTTATTGCAGGATAGTCAGGACATCTTGAAAGTGCTCAAAGAGAATATACAACAGGCCCAGAATCAACAGAAATTGTATGCTGATCAGCACCGAATAGAGCGCAGCTTCGAGGTAGGGGATATGGTTTACTTGAGGCTACAACCATATAGACAGTCATCGCTCAAGAAGAGCGGAGCTGAAAAGTTGAAACCTAGATTTTATGGTCCATACAGGGTGATTCGCAAAGTGGGCAAAGTCGCCTATGAGCTTGAGCTTCCAGAAGGCAATCGAGTGCACAATGTGTTTCATGTGTCTAGGCTTAAGAAAGCCATTGGTCAGAGTGTAGTGCCTTCTGCAGATTTACCCCCTTTGGATGAGGAGGGGAAGCTTGTGTTAGTACCTGAGGCTATTCTGGATACCAGAGAGAGGAAGCTTAGAAGCAGGATAGTGAAGGAGTATTTGGTCAGATGGAAAGACCTGTCGGAGGAAGATTCTACATGGGAGAGTGAGCAGGTTATTCAGCAGGCTGGACTGAGATTGCTTGAGGACAAGCAATTTCAAGGGGGGCGGACTGTAATGTCCCCATTTTAGCAGTTGACCAAGTGTGTGTGCGTTAGCCTTGTTCTACATGGTCCCGAGGGCTAACGAAGGGTTTAATGGGATCTTGGAGTGTTTTGGCCTAGTCATTTCCAGTTTGGGCCAAAACGAAGTTGATTTACTCAGTTTCAGGCATACTTACTATTTTTAGTAAGTCGGAAGGACATAGTGCAGGTCAATTTTGGTGATTGGATTCGATACTCCTCGGTGAGAGCTTTCCGATGAGCTATCACTCGCATTATTCGGAGTTCGATTGCTAATACATTTTAATGCCTGAAGTTTTATTAAAGTAACGTCTAATTTAATTGTAAAATATTAAAGTGTTACTTTAATATTTATTTTATGGTGATGTGTACCCAAGGGAGACATAAGGGGTATTTTAATATATGTTTTATATTACATATCTTTTATCCCACATTGCCCATATGAGTTGAGCGGACCCGTGGGAATAGAATAAAAGGAAGCATCTGTGGCTTCATTAGAGAGGTTGAATATGAGAAGAAATTGGTATGTGAGTTGCAGCTCAGTTCTTGGCATTTGAGGACGTCTATCCTCTCTTGTAACATTCTAGACGTCATTCCCTTGGGGTTTGGCCTTTGGAATTCTTTGTTTTTGGCTTCATTATCAGGCAGTTTAGTTGCATTTCCGGCTACAGGCAGATTTGGTATTTTGCTCATATCTTCTTCACTACTTGTCCGACGCTTATGCCGCTTTGAGGGAATGGTATTACGAAGGTAGTGGACTGATTGAAGGACAAAGTATTGTAGCAGCAAGTTCGTAAGCATGGGCTGGAGTATTATGACAATATTGCTGAAGTAATTAGTGAGTTGATAAATCTGCCATGTATTTGGTTTTATGAATTCTGAAAATAACATTTTATTAGCAGCAGTTCATTTCCACTTTGCATATTGTTGTAGTTTCTTTCTTGTTTATGTTGTATGATACCAATTCCATGCACGAAACACAACAAACAAATAAACGTTTGATTTCCAAAGTTATAAGGGGTTTTAAGAAGTTGAATGCAAACTGTTTGACATAATTCCTTTCAGCAATTTGGTTTAGTTTTTGGGACATTTAGGGGTGCCCATTACAAAATGTTATTTTTGTTCGCTATATTGTGGATAGTTTTCTATCCACTCTTAGTGTTTGATGATTACTAGTGTGTTTAGAATTTGTGCATCCCTACTCAAATTCAAGCTAAGAAGGTTGTGCTTGAAAACTAGCAATTACGAACTTTGTTGGATCTCCAGGGTAACACCCCTTGCACTACTATCAAAATTTTGCCTTCACTTCACCACCTATGGAACTACTCAGAGTCCTTATGTCACCACTTAGGCAAACATTAAAGAGCCAACACTCCACCAATGAGACAACAATCTTAGACCTACACATCCTCTTGAAACTATAATTGGGCACCTCTTGATCACGGAAAACTCCATCTAGAGCTTACAAGAATCAAGCCTACCAAGAACCTAAAGGTAGAGATAATGTTGCTTGTATAATCAGAGCATGAAGACAAAGTTAAGGAATTACTATGTAGCAAATAAGATAAACCTAATGGGCAAGAACTCCTTGGCAGTATGCTTTAAAGCTTATATATATCAATTTATTTATTTTTAATGTTCTAGCAAATTGGTAGTTGTTTCTTTTATGGGAACATAAATTTGCTCTGTTTGTGGCTTTTAACCTTTTTGACACCATGTGTTTGTTTTTGTTCTTAATTTTGTCAGACTAATTTTAGGGTGTAATGCTGGTCCACCATCTTTCTTGAGGATTTGGCTGTATAAATCTAATATTAGTTTTAATATATAATCTTGTCATAAAATAGATATAAAATTAATATGAAGAAATTTCCAGTCCATCAATAAAATTAATTGCGTGCAATAAGATATAAAATTTAAAATTGCTAAGCAATGAATAGAACTATCAGATGTCATTCAGAACATGTGGCTCTCGAAAGGCTAATTCAAGATAGGAATATATTGAAATAATCGATTCCATTTTGTATGTGCTCTACACGGAATTTATTCGCATTGAATGCAGTTTTCGATCAATTACTTGACACAGGTCAATGCGAGCATCAATGCTAGTCAATAATTAAGCATTGCGCTATAATAGAGATTTCATCTTTTAATCAATATTAACATTATTCAAAGACCAAAGCTAGCGTCAATGCTAATCAATAATTAAGCAGTGGGCTATGGGAGTTCTTATCTTTAAATAAATATTCACATATTCAGGACCAACAGGATCCCTATTTTCCTTATCAGGAACAGATGGCTTCCACCGCCAAACTTTTATTAGTTCCTTCACAAGGATCGCCAAATTTGTCTATTGAAACCTCCACTGAGCAACTTTGTCGTCCAATGCAGACCTGCAATGACCGCATTGAAAAGAAAAAAATCGTAAGTGAAGCTTTACTATGATATGGTGTTGATAAATTCTTATGGTGTAGATGATTTAAAATTTTGATTGAAGGATTAGGTGGAAAGAACTAATACCTGTTCTACAACAGACATTGCAGTATCGGTCTTACAATGCCCATGAATGAAGCTACCACATTTCCCTTTGGGTGTTCCAAAACTTGCAAACTTAATGGATGAGATGAGTTGTCCAGATGATGGGCAATGTAAACGAAGTTGTGGCTTTGGGTTAGTCCCTCCTGATCCACTCTCTGCACTTAATTCCCACAAATCCACAGGTGCAATGTGTGCCTCGGATATATGGGAGCATAAAGATTTTACAGTCCTTGTCGTAAATGAGATTTGAGAAGGATCTCCGCCCATTTCTTCAAAGAGTACAAGTACATTACCGGTTGGTTGAACCCAAGAGCGAGGAACGTGATAGCTGGAAGCAGCTGTTTGGTTAGTAAATATATTTCTAAACCCTTGTTAAAAATATCAATGAAAGAGAATCACTTATGTAAATCAATGCTACGCAAACTAAATTTACATTTTTATTCCAAAAGTAAGATTGTAAGCATGAGCAATTGATAGATGTGAAGGATGGCTGGACTTACAATATTTGAGATGGTTGGCCACAGTTTGTTAGACAGTTACCAGAGTGGTAAGCTCCTCTATAGTCACAGGAATCAGTACAACCACTTGCAGGAGCAATGTAAGCCGGCCAATATCGTCCAATACTCTGCCCATTCACCCAAGCAACACCCTTGCCCATGCCAAGGAGGTTTAATGCAATCGGATCATTACCATTTGGAGCGTCAAAAGTGGTCTGCCACGAAATTGATGACACATTGAAATTGATTACTAGCTTTCAATGCATCTATTTTACAAAGTAACTAGAACACTACACTGATCAATTGCACAACATTTTCAAAAGTGACAAGTCAAGTAGAAAAAAAGATGCCAAAATACAGTCTTTTGAATTCAATTTTAATAATTGATAAACTAATATCTTCAGAATGAAATCATAACTTGGGACAATCTAAACACCGGAACGTATCATTTTCTGTGTCCACGAGTGCTTTAAGTAAATGCCACAATCGCTTGTGAAGAATGATTCCACTTTCCAACATTTTAGCATTAAGAACACTGGATTCCTACGAGCCAATTAAAAGCATTCAAGAGCATTCCAAAATTGTTGATCCCTTTTCTAACTTTCTTATACCACATGTTTCTCATGAAACCACCTGATTAGTTGGATATCTTCAGCTAATCTACCTAGTAAGCACTTTATAACAAAGATAGAAGCCATTTAAAAGATGCTAGTAAACTCTACAAAAAAGAGTTTAGCTTTACTATTGGAATGAAAGAGAGAGCTGTGACGGATGTTATTTATAGGCTTGGTCACAACATTGTAATCTCACAGAAAATGTTTTTCTCTTTTTGGCTTGATTACGACATTGGAATCTCAAAGAGATTTTTTCTTTTCTTTTTTGAACTAAATGCTAAATGTTGCCAGTGACTCAGTGAGTGTTTACCCCCGAGATTTTCATTGAGGATATTTTCCGACACCTTAAGGAGGGATGGAATACCTCAATCGGACTATTGATTGAGAATTATTGTCCTCTATTTTGTCACCACAAAATGTTGCTAACAGTACGAAACATTTTCAAGCGAATTTCACATTTCTCTAAGCTTGAATTTGATATTCAATTGCTTAATGTTGTTCGATCGATCCATTTCAATTCGTATATCAAATCATTTTATTGAAGGCCTTCATCAAGTCTTTTTCATTTTGCTTTCTATTGAGCCTTTGCTTGATTTTTGAAGCCTTCATCGTCTTTTTTTTTGTTTTTGAATTTTCTTTTGTTGATTTTTAGTCCTTTGGTTTTGTTTATGTCATGTCTTTTGATTTTCCTTTCGATTCGGTCTAACCTAGAGGTCAATCGGAGTTGTTAGTCAAAAGTTATGCCCATTCTAGTGCTTCAAAAGTGGATCCTTTGGATGCAACAACATGAATTTAAAATATTTTTTGATGCAACAGTAAGAATTAAAAATATGATGTTATATTTTCAATTTGACTTTTACTTTTTGATAAATATAACTTATATTCACCTTTTGTTATGTTTTTAGGTTACTTTAGCTTTAAATTTTTAATTTAAAGTGACTATAGTGCACTTTATGTTATAATTTTAAGTTGAGTTACTTTTTAATTTTTCACTTAAAGTAATTATATAACTATATAATTTTAGTTTAATTTTTTGTTTTAAAAATCAAATATTTATTTAAATGTAACTTTTTAAATAATGATTATATGTTATATTTCTAAATATGATAAATAAATATTGTTTATAGCCCATTTTGTAACATTTTTATAATTTAAGTGAATTAAACGACTTAAAGTTTTCATTAGTGGACACTTTATATGTAATAACATGTAAAATCCATCAATAGTGGACATTTTACCATATAAAATTTACTTTGGTGGACCTTTTTAATATCATTACATCAAAATTCTATCATAAGTAGACCTTTTTTATGCTATTGCATCAAAAGTGAAGTTTTTATGCTTTAACATCTACAAAATGAGATGCATTTTAAAACATGCATCCTCCTCCAAAAGTTTGATTTTGCTTGTAAACATATTTAAAACATGCAATAGTACCCAAAAAGTGTGATTTTGATGAGATGCACATTTTAAAATATGTGAGTGACACAAAAAGGTCCAATTTTGGTCAAAAAACATGTTTTAATATGTGCAATGACACATGTTTTTGCCCTCCAAAACTCGATTTTGATCATAAGTTGAGATTTTCTCAATGGATTTGCATAAGATTTCTTCTATTGGAGGCCTTTTTGGTTGGCAATGATTTATCTTGCATTTAAAACGGATTTATTAAACTCAAAAACATTTTTCAAAGCTTCACTCTAGGGCACATTTTTGGATAAATTAGCAAATAAATCCATTTTTGTTACATGTTTTAACTCCAAAGCAAATCGATTTGGCTTCTTTTTGAGATTGCATTACATTGTCACTCATGTTTTAGTGTTTAAAAGTCTAAACGTTTTGTTTCATGCCTTCTATGAATCACGATTTTGCTTAAAATGCCTGAAAATTTGTAGTTTTAATCCACTTTTATGCATTTTGAAGTCATTTTTTTGCATTTTGATCGATGTATATACATTTGAGGAAGTCGTTTTTGCATTCACAAGTCAAAAATGACTCAAAAATATGCATTTTTTTGCCACGTTTTTGCAAAAACGGCCCAAATTTTTGTATTAAAAAGTCACATTTTTTGTTCAAAAAATTTTAAAAATGAATTTTCAGCCTATACATTTGGATCAGAGATTATCAGAAGCTGCAAGACCATGGTTATCAAGGTGAATGCAGTGGTACAAAGTACAGGAACTTTCGATTCCATGCTTATCCGTGATTGCATCATCAAGTACAATAGGATTTTTTCCTTCTCTTCTGTCTTCTTCCTTCTTTTTTCATATCTATACTTGGAGAGGATGTATTACATGAAGATGTGTAATTACATGTAATACAAGTTGCATGTACATGAAAAGATGTAATACGAGTTGCATGTACATGAAAAGATGTAATGCAAGTTGCACGTGCAGTTGCATGCAACCCTATATTTTCTCTTTTAGTTAGACTAGGTCAAAGTTGGTTGAGTTGCTCCCTCTTTTTCCTCCACCTTTTTTTCAACTCCTGTGCCTATATAAAAGAATGCCCCCGCATTGTAAAAGTCATCTTTTTTTGTATGCAAGAAAGCTCTGCCACATTTGTGCAAGCATAACTTTGATTATGTAGTACAAATTTGGAAGAAAAGTGAATAAAAGAAGCAATTGAATTCAAAGCTTTGACTGAAAGCAATTTTGATAGAGCAAATTAGAAGTTTGGACTGTAATTTGTGTCTATTGTCTTGATTTATGTTATTATTGTGTGTTTAATAAAATAGCATAGTGATTTAAGAAGCAATCGGAGCCAAAGCTTTGACTAGGAGCAGTTGTGGAAATATATAGCTAGAAGCTTTGTCTGTAACTTATACTTCTTTTTTAATTTGCAAAATAGTTAATTATTCTTACTTTTAGGTGTCTTTGTGCCCTAATGCTAAAGTTTTTCCATATAGAAGTACGACCGGACTTAGAGCCAAACCGGTACAATTTCAGCTAACTTTTGAGTTAGTGAAGGTTTATCGTTACCACTATTTCCAGCTCTTGATAGAAGTATGGTTAGAGATTTACCCTACACATCATTTGCTCGACGAGTTAGTGGATTCTTTCTTGAAAGATTAGAAGAAAGGATATTTGTGACACCCATTTTATAAAATCTCTCAACTTCTTGTTTACCTTAAGTTGATCCAAGGAATGGTGAGAAGGGGGAGCCTTCCCCTTAAGGTAGGAGAGACTCTGTCTCATACGCTGTGGCTGGTCATCCTATTTTGCAACTGGATTTTTATCCAAAATTGTCAGTTGCAAAATATCCACCCAAGAAGAATGATGGTTGATAATATTTTACTTTCGCGAAGCACAAATAGCAAGAACAATAGGAAATACGAAAAAGGAAAATACCAAATAGAACATTGATCAACAAACAAAATCAAATGTTAATGAGAGAGAAAAATGCAAAATTGATGAGGTGGCAAATGGAACACAACAACAAAAACAAAAGATGATATCTTCAATAAGAAGACCATTGAGTCAAAGGTAGAAAAGATAAAATTAGAAGAAAAGACATCAAAAGAACATGAACAGAATGTAGAAGAGGAAAATCATGAAGATGAAGTGAATCTTGAACAACTCCATTGTGTCTATAGGGAAATTGAGAAACGTAAATCAGAAACTAGAGCTACAACTTCAAGAGGACAATGAGTCTAATGTGCAGTTAATATGAAGCCTTGAAAAATCTGAAAAAGGTGATCATTGATCTAAAAGTTAACATTGAATAAGGGAAAGGATTGAAAAACAGATGAGACTCCAATTGAAGTAAAGGAAGAAGATTGTATGAGGAGTACAAGATTGTTTCCTTGAGAAAGGAACTGGAAAACACATCACCAAGTTGATAAAAAGTCTCAAATTTGACAAGAGTATTGAAACCTTAGAAGATATCATCAATGGGTAGAGGTTACCATCCATTAAGACTACTATTAGCTACAAAGAATCAAATGGCCGATAAAGAATACTCCAACAATGTACCAAAGAAGTCACATAAAGAAAAATTAAAGAGGTATATTGAAGCCCTGAAATTCCCTATCAAAAGGGAAAGAAGCAAGGCAGAAGAAAACCATGTCATACAGAAATCATGCAATTCTCCAAAAGTAAGCAAGGACAACTTCAAAAAGTCATTTTCTCCAAGGAAAGCCTATAAGCCTATATTCCAACATTCTTTCTATGATTATTGCTATTCATGTAATAGTTTTTGGTCACAGCACGAGATTATGGTTGGTACAAGAATAGAAGACCTTACAAACTCTCAAGTACAAATTACAATACATCTACTCATTTAAGAAATCATAGCTCATTTGTTCCTTCAATAGATTATAATGTCACACATTAAAAATATAATAACTAGGAACTTATGGCATAATATAGTAGAAGTGGTTTTGTGAAACCATATACACCGCACAAGATGGAGGAAACCAGGACCATAAAAAATTGAAAGCCTACTACAATATGGAGAAGGAAAAAAGAGCATGATAACAAGAAAAAGGAAGGATCTATGATCGTGCAAAATACACTTTATGCACAAGTGGCATCACTAAGCTCATAAGGAGAAGTACGAATTTAGGAGGAACTAATGATTGCATTGTTCTTCAGCTCCATGTAAAAGGCAAACTAGAGATAGATGAAGATTATTTTCGATTGATGTCCAAGGGAAAGATTCAAAAAGAGAGAGTTGCAAAAAGGAAGAATGATGACATTAATGTAAAGAAGAAATCAAAAAGGTCAAGCCTTAAGGACAAGGGGAGTATAAGATAATTGTTGGTTATTTTTGCCCCCAATTCAGCCCCTCGCAGATAGTCGATCTGAGAAATAATGGCCAAGATATGTCACAGGTGGGTTAACACGAAACATTTCCAATTGACATCTCGTGTTATCCCATGTTTTTTGTTGCCACGATTCATCATTCCAGTGAAGTGGTGCTAATGTTGCATTCTTCATGCTTAAATGCATGTGCTATTGCCATATGTCCCAACTTTCACATCATGCACCATTTTGATGGTTAACGGAGTTGAGTCCACATGGTAGGAGTTACTTTTGTGCTCTCACATTTCATTCTGCCACGTGTCTTTGTTCCAGTAGTTCTGGTAATACAACTTTTCCTCAAGGGGAAAGATCTCAAAATTGTGCGACATGGCAAGGTGTTAACATTTCATGTTATCGCTTCCCTCGCTCTCTTTTGCTACTTTTTCATGGGAAACTATGCCATGTCAGATTTCTTGGGCCATTTCTTTGCCGACAGGTGTTGTGGGCCTACGCTAATGTCACATTTCTCAAGGCTTTCTTCATGATCAACAAACAATTTTTCTTTCGCATTTTTGCAACAGATTTTTGCTTGTGGATTGGCGAAGGTCAATAGAACATTTTTTCTTTCACATCTTTACAACAGATTTTTGCTTGTGGATTGGTGAAGATCAATAGAACAATTTTTTCTTTCGCATTTTTACAACAGATTCTTGCTTGTGGATTGGTGCAGGTCAATAGGTTAGCTTTATAGTTGTAGGCAAGTGGGTTAGCACTTTATGTTATCCCTTCCCACATTTTATGACAGCAGCATGATTTGATTTCTTTGTGGTCGCGCTTCATTACCAAGGTTGGTTCTTTAATGTTGGACGACTTCTTAGCCTTGTATGCACAATGCCAATTCACTCCATGCTTATTTATTGCTTGAAGAGATTAAATCTGATAGATTTATCCTTTTACCAGAAAGATGCATTCATTTTGGCTTTTCCCGTCACTTCCAAGAGGAAGTTGCATAGAAAGATCGAATTTTGTTTTGATGTTCATTTATTGCTCTCCTCTGTAATAAACTCCACTGTGGTTGGGGTTTGAACTAAAAATGTAAAATTTGGAACATGCTTGAACCCCTATAAAGGCAAAGTTTGTCCATAATTTTGAGGGTTCTTCTCTTGTTTTTTTGCAGCAACTTATGCTCTGCAATTGTATTCCTTTGTTTTCCATTAATGAAATATCTTGTTTCTTACTTTTTCTTGTCATTTTTCTATTTCGTGCATGTATGTGTCTTGTAGTGAATGCTTCTTTTCTATTTTCTTGGTTTGTATGTTGCATTTAACCTATTGGAAATCATTGCATAGTGAAAATTATCTTTCCTTTCAGCATTTGATCAGTTCTAACCTGCATATGATTTCTTGTATGGTAGATTAGAGTTGAGAACAGCGTATATTTCATAGTTCCATTGATATGTAGAGCAGTTCTTGGAAGAGGTAGTAACCATGTTTCAATCCGGTGCATCACCTCCTTTTCCTTTCAGCATTCGCTTCCATGCATTATTTCTCCCTTTTCCCTCAAAGTTTTAGTTTAGGTGCAGCCTGATTGTAAGGAAGTTGGCTTTCTTCAGGGATTCAAAGTCAGGGCTCAAGTCCAACACCTTGAAGGTTGTTTCCATGTTACACAAGGTTGACCGGGGATAACACATCAAACAGGTGTGGATTTTTGTGTCAACAGTTTTTGGCACGCCTGGTGGAACAAACAAGATTTCAATTTCATAAGTACGTTGATAGCCATTTCCATCTTAATTCATTCAGAAATTTGGTGTTATTCTCAATGCCATCAACCTTTGGAGGCATTTCATCAAACACGATGACGACTTTAAGTGCAAATTTATTGGTTTCAAGCAGAAACAATGTTGGAGATCATCTCTGAGCTTTTATGTTTTCCAAGATTTTCTATGATTTCGTAGCTTTTATGAAGTTTTAATCATGGACCCATTTCACAGAAATTCTTATCATTCTCCCCCATATCATGAAAATTCTATCCCTCATTCCTCATACTATCAATGACCAAAATTCTTTTTCATCACCATATGGCCAACATGTCCAATATGCATATTATCCCTGCACCCCTGCTCCTCCAGTCCCAACATGCCCATATAAATGACCACGATATTGGAATTCCAAAGGCAAGTGGACTTGAAGTTTCATGAACACAATGAGAAGGTCAACCTAAGGTTCATGAACGGAGTGAGTAGTTGGCTTATAAAAGCCAAGTGGGTGAGCAGTTGCAGGAGTGGGAATATGAGATTAGGACAATACAGAGGCAGGAGTTTGATATGCAGCAGCAAATGGAGGTCAAACAAGGGCAATAGGAAAAAGATTATTCTTGTTTGTCTTCTCCTCAACAGGAAGACCCAAATTATCAGGCTCTCATTCACTCCCTAATGTGGGAGGTGAGAAAAACTCAAGTTAACAAGGACCTTGACAAAAGGTTTGCTGCGGTAGAAGAACAGACAAGGCTCAAGCTTGCTAAATTGCAAGCAACTGAAGCACAAGAGCCCCCATTGAGAAAATATGCTAGCTTCAGACAGAGAAAATTTGCTAGCTGCAGAAAGAGGTATATTGAAGCCCTGAAATACCCTATCAAAAGGGAAAGAAGAAAGAAGGAAGAAAACCATGTCATACAGAAATCATACAGTTCTCCAAACGTAAGCAAGGACAAGTTCAAAAAGTCCTTTTCTCCAAGGAAAGCCCATAAGCCTAGATTCCACAATTCTTTCTATGATTATTTCTATGCATGCAATAGTTTTTGCTCATTGCACAAGATTATGGTTGATACAAGAATAGAAGACCTCACAGATTCTCAAGTACAAATTATAATACATCTACTCATTTAAGGAATCATAGCTCATTTGTTCTTTCAATAGATTATAAATGTCACACACTAAAAATATAATGACTATGAACATATGACACAATATAGTAGAAGTGGTTTTGTGAAACCATATACACAGCACAAGATGAAGGAAACCAGGACCAAAAAATTGAAAGCCTGGTAAAGTATAGAGAAGGTAAAAAAGAGCAAGATAACAAGAAAAAGGAAGGATCTATAGTCATGCAAAATGCACTTTGTGCACAAGTACCATCACTAAGCTCATAAGGAGAGGTACAAGTTTAGTGGAAGCTAATGATTGCATTGTTCTTCAGCTTCATGTAAAAGGCAAACTAGAGATAGATGAAGATTATTTTCCATTGAAATCCAAGGGAAAGATTCAAAAAGGGAGAGTTATAGATAGGAAGAATGATGCCATTAATGTGAAGAAGAAAACAAAAAGGCAAAGCCTTGTGGATAGGAGGAGCATAAGATAATTGTTGACTATTTTGCCCCCATTCAGCGCATCACAGATAATTGATCTGAGAAATCTTCAATGAAATGGATATGTCATAGGTGGGTTAACACAAAACATCTGCGGTTAACATTTCATGTTATCCCATGTTTTTTGTTGCCCCATGTCATCATTTCGAGGAAGTAGTGGTAAGGTCACATTCTTCATGCTTTAATGCTTGCGCTATTATTATATGTCCCAACCTTCACATCTTGCATCATTTTGACGGTTAACGGAGTTGGGTCTACATGGCTGGAGTTAACTTTTCATGTCCTCAACTTTTGTTCTGCCACATGTCTCATTCTTGTCGTTGTGGTAATGTAGTGTTTTCTCAGGGAAAAAGGTCCCAGAATTGTGCCACATGGCAGCGTGTCAACATTTCATGTTATCAATGAACTGGATATGTCATAGGTGGGTTAACACGAAACATTTGCGGTTAACATTTCATGTTATCCCATGTTTTTTGTTGCCCCATGTCATCATTTCGAGAAGTAGTGGTAAGGTCACATTCTTCATGATTTAATGCTCGCGCTATTATTATATGTCCCAACCATCACATCTTGCATCATTTTGACGGTTAACGGAGTTGGGTCTACATGGTGGGAGTTAACTTTTCATGTTCTAAAGTTTTGTTCTACCACGTGTCTCCATTCTTGTCGTTGTGGTAATGTAGTGTTTTCTCAAGGAAAAAGGTCCCAGAATTGCACCACATGGCAGGGTGTTAACATTTCATGTTATCCCTTCTTGCAGTCTCTTTGGCTTCTTTTTCATGGGGAATTGTGCCCTATCAGATTTTTTGGAGCTTTTCTTTGTTGATAGGTGTTGTGATCCCATGCTTATGTCATGTTTCTCAAGGCTTTATGTCGTGCATCTTTCTTCATGATCATTGAACAATTTTTGTTTTGCATTTTCACAATAGATTTTGGTGTGCGGATTGGTGAAGGTCAACAAGTCAGCTTTACTAGTGTACACAGGTGGGTTAATGCTTTGTGTTATCCCTTCCCACATTTTATGACAGCAGCATGAATTGAATTTTCTTGCAGCCATGTCACATTACCAAGGTCGGTTCTTAATCTTGGGTGACTCCTTGGGCCTTGTATGCACAATGTCAGTGTACTCCATGCTTATTTATTGCTTGTAGGGATCAAATTTGTTAGATTTATCTTCTACTAGTCGGATGCATTCATTTTGGCTTTTCCTATCACTTCCAAGAGCAAGTTGCATTCAAAGATCAGATTTTGTTCTGATATTCGTTTATTGCTTTCCTCTTTATTATAACTCCACTCTGGTTGGGGTTTGAACTAAAAATGTAAAATCTGGTTTATGCCTAAAGTTTGAACCCTACATAGGCAAAGTTTGTACATAATTTTGAGGGTTCTTCTCTAGTTCTTTTGCAGCAGCTTATGCTTTGCAAATGTATTCCTTCGCCTTCCATTAATGAAATATCTTGTTTTTTACCTCTTCTTGCCATTCTGCTATCTAGTGTATGTATGTGCCTTATAGTGAATGTTTATTTTCTATTTTCTCGATTTATATGTTGTGTTAAACATGTTGCCAATCACTGCATAGTGAAAATTATATTTCCGTTCAACATTCGATCAGTTCTAACCTACATAAGATTTCATGGGAAGTAGATTAGAGTTGAGAATAGTATATATTTGGTTGTTTCATTAATGTCTAGTGCAGTTATCAGAAGAGGTAGTAACCATGTTTCAATCTGGTGCATCACCCCCTTTCCTTTCGGCATTTACTTTCATGGATTCCTTCACTCTTTTCCCTCAAAGTTTTAGTTTGGGTGTATGATGATTGTAAGGAAGTCGAGCTTCTCTGGAGATTCAATCTAAGAGCGTAAGTCCCACACTTGGAGGTTGTTTCCATGTTACACAAGGTCGCCTGGGGATAACACGGTGGGTAGGGATTACGACTTTTGTGTCAACAATAATCTTCGACAAAGGGACAAAAGAGAAGTTCCTCGGAGATATAGTATCACAGGAGGGGATCCAAATAGATCCTGAGAGTGTTCGGGCCATTCAACAACTAAGTCTCCCATCTAGCAAAAAAGGGGTTAAACCCTTCTTTGGAAAAGTCGACTCCCTATGAAGATTTGTCCTAAATTTCTCTGAAATCACCAAGTGAATAGTGGATATGATGAAGGGGAGTCAGAACTTTAGATGGAGTGGTTCTCGTAAGCAAGCATTTGACAGCATCAAAAACACCATTGCAATGGCCCTTGTCTTGACCCATCCTAATTATAGTAAGGAGTTTATCATTTACTGCTATGCCTCGAAGCACACTCTATCGGCTATCCTCATGCAAGAGGATGAAGGAGTACAAGCTCATATTGCTTTTATGAGCATTCCCTTCAAAGATCACAAGCTCACATACTCGCATGTATAAGAGCATTCGTATGCACTAGTGCGAGCCTTGAAAAACTTCAAACTCTATATCCTCCACTCTCGTGCCATTGTATATGCGTCTGAGTCAATAGTAAAAAAGCATACTCACACAACAAGATGTAGGATGCAATACCTGAGGTGCGTGGGTGGTAAAGATAATGTAGGATGACATTGATATCAAGCCAACCAAGTTAGTCGTAGAAATGGCTTGTGTCGAGCAATTGCGGAAAATCATGTGGAAGGAGAGGATGAGAACAAGCCTAGAGTCCTAATGGTAAGTCTCCAAAATCCATGGTTCTCCAACATAGCGTACTTTCTTACATACCAAGAATGCTCAAATGGTCATACTCCCAATTTGGGAAGACCGGCTCTGCAAGAAAGCAATTGATGGAACATTCCTCAGATGCGTAGACAAACAGTAACAAGAGAAGTTACTCCGAGATTTTCATGAAGCATGCGGCAGGCACTTCTCCTCTTCTATTACGGCCTTCAAAATATTGAGGCAATGTTATTACTAGCCGGGGATGTTCAAAGATGCTTACAAGTGAGTGTCATCGTGCGAGAAGTGCAAAATGTTTGGTAGAAAACCCCAGCTGATTGCCCTTGCGCTAACGCCTGTAGTGATTGAAGGTCCTTTCTAGCAGTGAGGAGTAGATTTCATAGGACCAATCAACCCACCTTCCAACTCATGTCACACTTATATCATAACCGCAACTGACTGCTTAACCAAATGGGTTGAAGTAAAGCCCACCAAGAAAACCACCTCTGAGGTAGTGTGCAAATTCTTGAATGAGTGTATACTAGTGAGATTTGGTGTCCCATTAAAGCTCGTATGGATAGTGCTACATGCTTCTCCTCAGTAAAAATCGTTGAATTTTGCTATGATTACAAAGTCTGTTTGAGCCATTCATCTTATTATTGCCTGAAGGCAACGGGAAAGCCAAGTCGAGCAACAAGAACATGATAAATATCATGAAAAAACTCATAATTGATAATCAAAGGAGTTGCAAAAAAAGCTACATGAAGCTTTGTGAGTATACAGGGTTACTCTCAAGAGGGCCATCAGAATCTCCCCATTTGAGTTGGTGTATGGGACAAAGGCTAACCTTCCCCTCCCTCTCGAACTATCCATGATAACACATTACAAGGTGGACTGGAAAAGAGGATCATGTACCTAACTTGGCTAGAAGAAGAATGAGAAGAAATGGTGGATCATATTAAACAACAATAGGCGCAAGCAAAGGAAATTTTTGACAAGAGGGCAAGGCCTTGAAAATTCATAGAAGGGGACCTAGTTTTGTTGTAGGATAAAAGAAGGGAGCCAAAGGGGATGCATTCTAAGTTCGAAAGCCTGTCGAAGGGTTGTTCAAGATACACCAGGTGAACAAATGCAACTCCTTCAAGCTAGCATATCCAATAGGAGAAGTCTTACCATTGTTATACAATGGTCTAGACTTAAAGCTCTACCAAATCTAAAGGAAGCAGGTAACCCCTACGATTGTATCATAATGGGTTAGTTGCTTGTTTTTTTCCAACTTTTCTTTGTTTTGTTGTGTCTGTGTTCTTGTCCTATTTTTGTCACGTCATGTCATCCTTTTTCAGTGAAACCAAAGATATCCACCAATTATATATACAAAATCCAACAAAATCGCTAAGAAATAACGTAAATGGGAACCTCCTCCTGCAGAATGGTCAACATTAAATATTGATGTGGCCTTTAGGGGTAATCTGGGACCAGCAAGCTTAGGATGTATTATTTGTTTGGATAACAGAACATGCCTTACTAAACGCATCAAACCTTTAAGAATAATGTCTAATAACTCAACCAAATTAGAGGCCTTGACAGAAGGCTTAACTCTAAGTAGAGAGATAGGTATTAACAAATTAGTTATCGAAGGAGACTTGCAAATTATCCTAAATGCATTAAGAAAAAAAGAGACTCAAAATTGGATCCTTAATTCTAAACTTGAATATGCCCTAGCCATCGTTGATCAATTCAAAGAACAATCATAAAACATATTTATAGGGAAAGTAAAAGAGAAGCAGATAATCTTGCAAACAAAGGAGCAAATGGAGATGAGATTCTAATAAGATAAGCTAACATGATAAGTATAAGTTAGAAATTTGTTCTAGAAGCAAAATTGGTTTAGAACTTTTACTGTCAAAATAAATATATTAAATTTAGCTGATATCATCGAAGTTTAATGTTAATAAGTGACATATTTTTGGTTATTCAAATATGAATTGAATTTAAAATTAAAGTAAATAGAAGATAAGTTTCATTTTTTATTATGAAAAATACTTCTTTTCGTTCTAACAACTTGATTGTAGCCAAGTTTATTTTTCAAGTTATATCCACAAGGAATTATCAAGAGCAAAGTTATAAATTCGAAAATCAAAAGCAAGCGCTAAAATTAGTTAAATTACTTTGAGAAATTTATGTAAGGGCTAAACCAAGGGCATCTATCCATCTTTGACAATTTTTTAATCTAAACACAGTCTTGGGCTCATGGCCTTTTAATTATCCAAAAAAAATGCTAGATAAATAAGAAGAAATGCTTAGCCATGTGCATCCCACAAATTCATTATGTTCTAAATGAACGTAAAATCTCCTTTCTTACTATCTATCCTTTTTGTCCAAAATAAAATTGTGGACAAAGCTCTCCATAGACTACCTAGTGTCATGGACAGATGGAGTCTTTTTTTTATGGAGTAGTTATAGGTTCCTATCTCATGCATGGACACATTTCTAAGAATTAAAATTATAAAGTAGATGTAGAAAAACAAAAAATTCATTTTTTCTAACATGCTAGATAGATAAGAAAAAATGTCTGGCCATGAGCATCCCACAAAGTCCTTATGTTCTAAATGAACATAAGTTCTCTTTTCTTATTATATATTTATCCTTTTTGTCCAAAATAAAATCTTCGACAAAGTGCTCCGTAGACTACCTATCTATCCTTTTTGTCCAAAATAAAATCTTGGACAAAGAGCTCCTTAGACTTGTCACGAACAAATGAAGTAGTTATAGGTTCCTATCTCATACATGGATACATTCCTAAGAATTAGAATTATAAAGTGGGTGTATAAAAACAACAAATTCATTTTTCTAACATGCTAGGTAGATAAGAAGAAATGCCCAACCATGCGCATCTGACCAAGTCATTATGTTCTAAATGAACCTAAAATATCCTTAAATAAATCTATCCTCTTTGTCCAAAATAAATCTTGGACAAAGTTCCCCATAGACATCATATTGTCATGAACAGATGAAGACATATTTTTTTATAGAGTAGTTACAGGTTTCTATCTCATGCATGGACACATTCCTAAGAACTAGAATTATAAAGCAGATGTATAAAAACAACAAATGCATTTTCCTAACATGCTAGATAGATAACGAGAAATGCCTAGCCATGTGCATCACACAAAAACAATTAACGAAAATCCTCCCAAACTTTCATGTAATCTATGATTAACATTTCCAATGCTTGCTAATATGATATTTCTAGGAAAGATATTTCCTACCTACATCTGAAAAGCATATGTATAATTGAAATAAATCATTTTCCTAACCTTGTACCAAATCATAGGTTGTTTCTTAGGAAAGTCCGATCCTGAAGCCCATGTTGCAGTAGTTGTGCTTTTACCCATATAAAATTGTGACTTTTCACCTTTCAATCCAATCTACACTTACAAACAGAATGCAGAGTGAAATCATAACATAGCTGTTAGAAAGTCAAAGATTCTTGAAAGGTAACTGTACTATAACATACGACTAAAATTCAACTTCTAATCTATTCTTCCAGATAAATTAGCATACAAGCAGTGCTATTTTTTAATTTGGAATAACTGAAACAGAGACTGGCGCAAGAAAAAATGCAAAAATTGAACACAATAAATTCAGCTCAATTTTCCAACCGAATACGAAATATAGTCATCTTAGACTTATTCTTTTATGTTTCTTTCAGCTAATGTCAAACATAAATGTAATAAATAAGAATCGAAGACTTAAGATGAGACCTGATATTTCCACTCTTGTGAGGTCAAATTTTTGTCCCCGCCATTTAAACCTTTCAGTATCACTCCAGTGAGTCCTGCACCCCATGTGTCGAAAAATGACCCATAGTTCTGGACACAGGAAACCATAGTCAATCATTATTGTCCAAAACATACTTAAAGTATATAGGAGAGTTCTTGTCAGAAAAAAAACTTAGAAGGAATATATGCATATACTTCTAATTCCTTTAGTTCAGTACATGAAACTTAATAGCATCTATGATGGAAATCATCCAAAACTAAATGGTGAATCTATTTGAATAGAACGAAGAAAGGATGTGAGTTGTACATCATTTCAGCATGTGAAGGAAGCGAATAAGATATAAATGATGTCAAGCTGAGAAACTCTTGAAATTTTAGAGCTAAATAATCGTCCATATTACAAACCCAAGCAGGTATCTTTGCAAGAAAAACTGACAGCAAATTGTGTATATTTGAGTTCTTTTGCTAAAGAGTGTTAATAATTTTAAATGAAAAGAAACTTATAAAAGGATGTGTTAGGCTAAATAGTTATATACAAAGGAGCAAAGGAAATGAAGGAAAAAGGAAGGACATTTGTTCAAGAAGCGCATATTAGTATTTCAAAAGAATCATTTAATAGATAAAAACAAAGCAGTTACAAGCTTGATACTGCTGACTGTCTACTCTGTACATCTGCAGGCTGATAGGTAATTCAATAAAAACAAAGCATCGAAAAAGCAATCAATTAAGAATTTAACTTAATAGCACTCTAGACTTAGATTTCTATAGTTGCTCAGATTTCCTGTCAGTTATATATTTTAAATATTTTTGTTGTATTTCATCTCCATATTTTATAGAGTATAAAACAGCTATATTAGGTTTTACATTGGATTTCTGAGGGAATAAATCTATTTCCAAAATAATGGCCTGGTATTAATATGCATTATCTCTTTCTGTGCACCCCACATGAACGCACATTGTATCCCTGGTGTATCATATCCAAAGTCTTCTCTTAAAATTTGTACTATCATCTCCCAGTATCTATAGAGAAAATAAATTTATCTGTATCAAGGTAACTTAAGCTTGCATGTCAATGTTTCCCCATAACAGGTTCTCATAATAGTAATACATATAAATGCAGGGACAGTTTGCAATGGTTAATGATGAAGCATACATGAGTCTTCAATAAGTCTTAAGATATTCATATGTATTTAAAAATTTGTGTGAGAACTTATGCTGCTATGAATCATTTCTGCTCTACAGTTTGTCTTATGACCAACACTGGCATGTTAAGGCAATGCCAAAGACTCATGTATCAGATCTTTGGCATGGGCTACAAATCCATGCTTTCAATTCATGCACGCAGTCGAAACTGTCGGTCAAAACTTGTGATATTCAGCAAAATTGTGATTGTCAACTGTCAGACTTCTCCAATCCTTCCAAAAACCAAAATTCAAGTCAAAAACACCGATTCAAAGCCAAATATAAACAACTTGCCAAGTTCATTATGTTCAGTCCAAAGCTCAACAATATAACCAAAATGAATAATAAAAAACTCCTCAGTAAGTTGTTTTAATGAAACCAAAGCAAAAGCTAAATAGTAAATACCAATCTAAGATATGACTACCATTACTGTACTCTATTAGACTGCCATGATCATATCTAATCTGCCAATCAAACAACTTATTAGAAATTCAATTGACTAACTAATACCAGCTTAAGAGAACAAAAACGGAGGTCTGAGTGCCATATATAGGTCCAGTACATTCAGATTCGGAAGAATCGGAAAAGCAGCAGATACTGAGCTTAATAAATGCATTAAATTGTAAAATACAGAGTCAATAATAGTCCTGATGCCCAGAGAAAGTATGTTTAGATCGAAGGAACAAAAGGCCTCAAACCTAAACCAATAGTGGCATGTTGTGATAGTTAAGCTGTTGAGAAGTTATCCTTGCCATCAAGGTTCAAATCTAATGGGGATGAGGTCCCCCGTTTGTGGCCTCACTGGTTCATAGCTCCAGATCAAAGCATTTACCCCTCTTTAAAAAAAAAAGGCCTCAAACCTAAAGAAAACTGAAAATTTAGTTAATGAAAGAGTGTAAGAAGTTTAGATGAGAACCTGTAGGCCAACTGTCATACTTAAAAGCGCAATATCATTCTTTCCAGACTTCAAAACAATGGGCATCTCCAGGGTGATACTTGACTTGCTGCTACTCCCTGTTTGACTTCCTATAAGAATAATTAAAATAATTTGAAAATTATTCAAATGATAGACTATATGCAAAAAAATGCAATCTTTACAAAGAACATAATAATTACTAATTATATTGTTTAGATGTTTTGAAGACTTATTAAAAGCTCCTTTGTTGCCTAACTACCATTAAAAAAATTATCAAGTGTCAAAATTTACACTTCTTCCTACAATTTAAGACATCAATAAATGTACTCAAAATGATCCTAAACGAAACAGTTAAGTCAGAGAACAGCGTTGTTGCATAAAAAACATCTCCATGCAAGGTAGAATATAAAACCTTATCATAGCCTGTCCCACTAAATACCATTACACATTAGCTCAAGATAAATATTCAACCAAGTAGAAATAAGCTTCATATAGTTCACAATTAACAAACCATACTGATGTTGGATTAAGTTATAGAAGAATATCAAATCTACTACTTGTTATACATGGTCAATGAAGATGGCTTGAAACTGAGCAGCTGAAGGGGCTTAAAAAGAAAATCTACAGACAGGGATTATAAGAGCACCTAGTTATAGAAGGGAGAAAAAGCTTGGGAACCAAATAATGGAGATTACAAATAGAATCCGCAGAATACTATGACGAACAAATATTTTACAGGCTTAGGTCCAACTTCGATTTTTTACAAACAAGTCAGCAAGCAATGACATATAAAAGAGAGAGAGTTGACAGCAAAGCAACCTGTGAAGAAAAATACTTGAAATTTTCAACGAATGTTACCAAATGTTTTCAAAAGAATCATAACTATATATCAATAGCTAAAATAAGTATGATAACTATGAAGAAAAATTAGTTTCAAATTTGGACTTTGATTTGGATGAGGAGCAAACTGCCCTTTCATATTTTTTAAAATGTGTTCCCTACGTTTATAAATATTAAAGGAAAATGTTTTAATCAGTGCTCTCTTTCTTTGCATTTCCACCCACAAATCAAAAGGTAACCTAAGACAGAAGTTAATATTTGAACTCCAAGGACTACACAAAGAAACAGTATAACCTTGTTGACCTTCGCACCCACTGCCACAAACTCTGGATTTAAACTCTTTCCAAATCCCTTAGATGCTCCAGGTGTAGGTGTCTTGACAATATCTAGTTTAGACTTTGGTATGAACCATTGCACCAAAACTCCGAAGTGCTAGTGAAGGCCGCCCACCAGGATCATAACATCCCACCACACTCCATAGTCCAAACTCTGGGCTGGATTTGCGCCCATACAGTGGACCCTCCCTTGGCCGTATGAGCCCCGGATGAACACTGCAATGCCGGTGTTGCCACCCACTCCAAGACTCGAACCTGAGTGGAGGCTCTAATACCACATGATACGAAACATTGCACCAAACCCTTGAGGTGCTAGTGAAGGCCGCTCACCAAGATCATAACATCCCACCACGTTCTGTAGTCCAGACTCTGAGCTGGATGTGAGCCCATACGGTGGGCCCTCCCTTAGCGGTATGAGCCCCGGATGAACACTGCAATGTCAATGTTGCCACCCGCTCCGAGACTCGAACCTAAGTGGAGGCTTTGATACCACATGATATGAAACATTGCACCACACCCTTGAGGTGCTAGTGAACCGCCCACCAGGATCATAACATCTCACCACGTTCTGCAATCCAGACTCTAGGCTGGATGTAAGCCCATATGGTGGGCCCTCCCTTGGCCATATGAGCCTCGGATGAACACTACAATGTCGGCATTGCCACCCACTTTGAGACTCGAACCTAGGTGGAGGCTCTGATACCACATGGTACAAACCATTGCACAAAAACCCCGAGGAGCTAGTGAAGGCCACCCACTAGGATCATAATAGACTTTAGTCCAAGTGCAGCCGTGACATTGAATATTGGGGCTAAAACACTTTTAAGTAGTATATATTACTATATGGTAATTCATAAATGAAATAAATCCTGTTTTGAGATTCTACAAGGGGGACCTCAGAACCAAAATTGGCATCTAGCTTGGTCATGAGCTGAAAATGAACCTTTATCATTATAATGTCTTATGTGATGTACAACTCTTCCAAATGACTTTGGGATTTTGGGTTATGAGAGTTTTTGCAACTCAGTTATAGTTCTCTTAAAATCTTTACATCGAAACCTTCCCCAAGACATCAAAGTGGGGGTGCCTTATGGAGTTACTGTACAAGTCAGAGTGCTTGTACATCACCTGTGCTTCTGGGTAACAATGCTTTCAAGATGTCAAAAACATATAGGGTGACTTGGGCCCCAATTCCTTCCTACTATGACGGATTGTGGCCGTCCTATCTAACTGGATTAAATATGATTTTCTTATTACAGGAACAAATAACTTTTGTCCTTTGTATGCCCTTGAATGCAATCCAGCATTTTTCCCTAGGTTGAATAGATTTGTAAGGCTCTCAACTACAAGATATTAAGGGGATTACATTTCAAAAAGGCAGAAATTTTCTAGCTTGGGCAATAAAGGGGACAATCTCCTCATTAAACATTTGATGTATGTATCAATTTTAAATTTTAATACCACAAAGAAGAGAATCATATATTTTTTTGATGAATAGTCCCTTCTCTATTAATTAAATATTAAAGTTACATATGTACTCAGAAAAAAAAATTGAAAACCAGGAAGGCTGCGGAGCTATTTGTAGGTTTTTGTCAGGAATTAATTAGAGGTTTACAGCATATTTAAATTCAGTATACTATATAATGGAAATAAACATGTCAAGTAGTACTATTGATCTCCAAAGTTAGATGGCTCTAGAACAAAAGGAATACCAAAAAAAAATTAGATCCTTTATTATTACATTTATATCAAATTGCAATATATACTCAGAAAAAAAATTGAACACCAGGAAGGCTGCGGCGTTATTTGTAGGTTTTTGTCAGGAACTAATTGGAGGTTTACAGCGTATTTAAATTCAGTATACTGTATAAAGGAAATAAACATCTCAAGCAGTATTATTGATTTCCAGAGATAGATGGCTCTAGAACAAAAGGAATAACTAAAAAATAATATATAGATCCTTTATTTTTACATTTATATCAAATTAAAAAGTCACTGAGATAACAATCGCAAGCTAGAGGAAGCCTATTTAGCACAATAATGAAAATACTGCAAACATTAGGACCAATGAAAGGGAAGATAATAACAGCAAATCCAGCTTCCTCACTGTAAAATATCTGATATTTGAAATCCCTCAGGAACCACCTGTTTCTCACAATTATTATTTAGATATTTATGTCTACCATCTATGAAATAGTTTTTAAATTAAGAAGCATCACATAAAGAAAACCCACATGCTGAAGAAGGCACGTGCTGCAGGGTAGCAAGAACTCCAAAAAACCAAGTACCAAGAAAGGCACAATGCTAACATGTCGATATAGGAACTTGAACCCCATTCTAGCTTCATAATTGATAAAGCTTCTAGTGCGTGTAATTTCTCCTTAAACATCTTCTTCTCACAACTGTTGCCTATATGGAAGTATTACCTCTTGGAATGACAAAAGTAGGCATGCGTGGTTGTAAAGTATAGCAAGGTACAATAGCAACTAGGAAGGTTAACATGTTATATCATTATTAGGAAGGCTGAATCCTAGACAAACTGGAAATGATGAAATCTTTTCTTGCTACACTCTTGCATCCTGACGATTTATCTTGTAGTGCGACTCAAAATGGAGATGTTAAAAACTTGCACACAATTGAATCCAGAACAAGAGCACTATGGAAATCTTGTAGCTTTGATTTTTAAATGATGAATTCATAAGATAGGCAAGTAGAAGTAAAAATTTGAAAGGAAATTTGCTATATGAACAGGAAAATGGAGTGGTCTGCGACCAGACCTAGTTGGAGAGCACATATGGAAAGCAAAGCTGGTTCTAGCATGTGTTCAAAACCAAAGCAAGAGGAACAAGTGTCATCGGTAGAAATTGTGTATCGGCCGACGGGTCCCTTCGAAAAAAGTCTTGTTATGTAGCCGACGGGTAAATAGTTTGTAGCGGGCATAATGTATCTGGCCTACGGAATCCTTCGGGAAAGTTCTTCGGAAGGTATTTATAACCCCTTCAGAAAGCTTTATAATGATCATATCATATCATACAAGAATAATGTACTATGGGCATATGCGAATAATAATAAGAGTTTTGTTGTCTGCTGTTCAAGTTCGTGTTCATTATCTGTCTGTTTCTTAATTATCTGTCTGCATTGAAGAAGAGGCATGATGTGGCGATTCAGGCTCTCACTCACGAAGGGAGTGGCATTTGATCCGAGCGTATATTCGTGGGATTTGTCCTAAGCGATTTCAAACTTGTTTTGTGGATAGAGGTTGGCCGGCAGTTGAGACCCCAGAGATGTTGGCAGATTGGGCCACTGAGCTAGAATTGAGACCGACTGACACTCCGATGATGAAGTTGGCACATGAGATCGTGGGACTGTACAAAGAGGTTTACTATGCGCGGCAGCGCGCGGAGGCAGATAGGGCAGCAGACAGTGTTGCAGCTCAGAGATCTCTAGCGATTGAAAAAGAGGCAAGAGAAAAGTTAGCCACTGATTTGGCCGACAAGCAGGCAGCATGGGCAGCAGAACGGGCAACACTATTGAAAGATATGGCAGCAGTGGTACAGGAGAAGGACGCGGCTATCCGGGATAAAGATGTGGCAGAGCATGAGTGGCAGTTGGCCAAGAGGCAGGCTATGGACGCTGCGCTTCTACTGAAGGAGGCCGTAGAGGTTAATTCACAGATTCAGACAGATCTGCGCATCCGAACTGACCAGGTGTATGAGTTACGTCGTCAACAGCACTCTTCTGGGACACCTCCTTCTTCTCTCTAGTATTTTTTTTTCTCGATTGTGGGTTGTCTCCTAATTTTGCTAGTCATCAGGAGACGACTTTTTCTTTTTGGGGGAGATGATGTCATCGGTAGAAATTGTGTATTGGCCGACGGGTCCCTTCGAAAAAAGTCTTGTTATGTAGCCGACAGGTAAATAGTTTGTAGCGGGTATAATGTATCTGGCCGATAGACTCCTTCGGGAAAGTTCTTCAGAAGGTATTTATAACCCCTTCGGAAAGCTTTGTAATGATCATATCATATCATACAAGAATAATGTACTGTGGACATATGCGAATAATAATAAGAGTTCTGCTGTTTGCTGTTCAAGTTCGTGTTCATTATCTGTCTGTTTCTTAATTAACTTATGCGGTAAACAACAAGAACATTTATCATCAACTAACATGAAAAAAAGGAGAAGTTGGCCTGAAGAAAAAGAGAACTATACAGACAGAAAAAAATCTTATGCACTCCCAGGACATAATGACTAAATCGGGTCATTTTAATTTGTCATATACTTTTTAAGACTGATAACCAAATCCTCTAGTTACCTGCATATTGTCCATTAATGAAAATGTGTAAAGCATGACCCAATGATTCTACGTGAAGAACTGGCTGTGTCCCATCCTGAAGAAATGCTTCACTGTCACCAACTTGTACACTGTCAAAGTAAGTTGCTCATTTTTAGTATAATACAGAAAAGCAAACAACAACGGAAGTGATCAACTGTCCGCATACAAAGCTTAGTCAATTATGAACATTTCAAATATTATTTGCATATTATTCTTATTTATTTAATATAAGTAAATATTAGCTGATGGTGTTACTTCTAAAACAAATGTCTAGTGTGCATTATGTATATTGTTTTCCTGTAGAGGACTGTCAGCAAATCCTCTTGTTCAGAAATTAGCATGTCTTGCTTCCCTTGATTTTAGTCTTGACTTGCAAACAAGATGCACGTAAACTGAATGTAACAGTAGAAAAATGTTCTTCTTACCTTGTTGTGTACCATAGGTAGTCACTAGAATCCGCTGTTGTATTTATTTGCTCTAGCAAGGCAGCCTTGGAGAATGCTCCAATACCCCAAACACCTATTGGCTCCTGCTGCCAACTCCATTTTGGGCTTACCATCTCTATGCTTGCAATTTGCATGGCATTGGAACCTCTCAGTGTTGAATGTAACTTCATTTCTATAGAAGTGGTCTGGGAGCTAATCTGCAATCAGCACATACAAATAAGAAATATGCATTAACATTTCACCTCCAGCTAATGGCAACTTTCTCTACTTTGTACAAAGATACCAAATCATAACAGCAAAAAACATTTAGGGAAAAAATCACAAACCAAAACTATGCAAATTTTCTGAAAAATCAGAATTTTAAAAAAATGGAAGTTTGTACAAGAAAAGACAAAAACTTCTATTTTAATATTTAAGGGCATTTCCATAGCATAGAGATTGATAGCAAATAAAATAGAGAGTTTAACATATAAATTGTGGTGCTATCTGCCATGCATGGAATGCTACGAAAGTGCAGGGAGAGGACTGAAAGATATAAAATGAAAGAATAAAAATACAAAGAATATTAAATGAAGGAATATTAAATGCTAGGACTGTTCTTTGGCTTGGCCCAAGCAAAGCAAAGAAAGGCAGCAGACCCTAGAGACAGGCAGGCAGGAGGCCATACCATAAAGAAAGGCAAGAGACCCTACCTTCCCCATACCAACATCAACTATATCTCATATTAGGGCCAGCTTCCCTGAAGTCTTCACGATAAGGAACCCTCCCAAGAGGAGCCTAAAGCTTAAGATGATGGGAAGGCAAGTTTATTTGTTATTGACCGGCCTAGCCCTACTCTTGAGGAGGGCTCGATTCAGGACCAGCTATAAGGGATGATTTCAGTGCCAGTGTTGTTAGAGTAATAAAGCATTTATTTATTAATTAAATCATATTGATTTAATTATTAAGTCACTTATTAACTCTATTTCACGTAAGCTAGACTTTAGGCATATAATAATTAAGTGTTTTATTAATTATCATCATGCAACCTAGGTTAGTTACTTGGGTTTTGATCTCCTTTTATAAGGATTGATCTCTTTGTAATTCATTCATTCAATTTTGATTATAGCAATCTCTCTTTCTACTCATCAAGAATGTCTCGTCTATGGATTTGGGAACTCCAGCCTCCATAGCTTTTGGTTCTCTCTTTCTATGACAGGCGTTTGCATGCAGGTGATTCTTGGGAGATGTGGGGTTGATCTTTCATCAACTTCAACATGGTATCAGAGCTTCAAATCTTCATGTCCCTGTTCTATTTATGTGAAGTTTGGCTAGGCTTCCAGATCTGCATTTTTTTCTTTCAGAGGTTTCCATTTTTCAAATTTTTTTGTATTGGATCTAGGGGGTCACCTTTTTATGGTGCATTTTGAGCCCAAATGGACCTCACCATTGAGCTCAAAGCGCCCAAAAACCCCTATTTTCATATAAAATTTGACCAATTTAGACGTAGTTGGAACCTAAGGCAAAAACAATATTGCTCCCAAATTGGGCACATTTCCCAAGGCGGTGGTTTGATATTTTGCCCAAAATTAAAATTTTGGTCACACGAATCAAGCTTTTTCTACACAAAAATCAAGATTTGTAGCACGCAAATCAAGATTTTGCAAGAAAATCAAGTTGATTTTGTACAAAATTGTCACACTCCCTGAGGTATTCTTGCACAAATCCCGAGGTGGGGTTTTTTTTGCCCTTCCAACAATTTTTTGACCTACCTGTGGTTTTTTTGTGGTAACTTCTCATCCAGTCTCCTTTTTTCGCAGACGAGATATTGCCAAAAAGCTACTCCCAAGCCCATTCCAGTGGTGCAGGTTATTTTCAGTTTTGGTGCTCTTTTGATGGTTGTTTAAACTGTCGAAGTCTGGGAGTTCTATTTTGCACTTCGAGAGACATATCTTGAAACATTCTATTTTCCAAATTCTACTCTAGGCACATCTCATTCAATTTTTATTTTTATTTTTGCATTTTGGTGGATATCTTGGTTGTTTCAGGTCCAGAAATCGATTTTGTTCCTTTAAATGATTTTTCATGGGTTGTACTATCTCTTGTATCGGCCTTATGTCTCTTTTGATCTTTGTTAACATCCTTGTGTAGTATTTTTGCAAACAGACTGAGATAAAGTATCACTCTATGGCATCTTGAGATCTTGCTCATTTTTGTGTTTTGTTGTACTCGCACTAAATTATAAAGTGCCTTGGGGGGTTTCATGTTGGCCATATTCGCCATCTTCCTTTGTCAAGTGAGTGTTCCTTCCACAACATTAGCCTCATGATGTGTCGATGACACATGCCATTATAGGTGTTTGTAATTCTTTTGCACTCTCGATGTTCATGGTCCTTTGTACAGGAGATATTGCATTCAGTTTTAGTGTTCATGTCTTACCTCTCAGCATTATAGAGGGTTTATGATGGTTCTATTGTTTTCTTGGTTCGATGAAGTGAGCTATGTATTCAATATTGGGTCCTATGTACTAGGCGATTGCAGTGGATGGATACATATGCATTTCGGTGAGATGGATCATTTACCATATAGACATTCTTTCATTCCTGTTTTTGGAGGCCATGAAGATACCTTCCATCTTCATCGATCGGCTCTTCAAACTTAGTCTTCTCTACTTAGTCATGTTCTATACAGTGGAGGTTCTTCAAATCAGCAATTTGGCAATGTTTGCAACTTCATGCTTTAGTGGTGTTCTTCATGATCATCTTTTGTTCCTATCTCCTGGGACATTCCCTAGTGCAAAGGCTTCTTTATGTAACGCCCCGCCAAGGGATCCAAAACAATTAACCTAAAGTTTCACTAAATTTGCTAAATATTTTTTTTTTTTAAAGTAAGAATGTATAACATACACATCAAACACATAGTAGCGGAAGCAATAACATGTAATCATCGACAAACATACATCACAAGTTACATTTCTTAAGGATCCCAAGACGTTGAGTCACGTTTAAATTTAATTAATTCTAAGACTAACAACTATCACATACATATGAAAGAATAATCAGAAAGTCCCATGTCCATTTAATATACATTTGTTCTGAATGCCTCTTGGCAAATTAATTCGGAATGCTCAATCATCCACTGTACAAGTCACAGGGTATGAAAGGCTTAAAAGAATATACATATGTAAAGATAAAGATACAACATCCTCAAATCCACGATACAAAGTACAGTAAAAATATATGAAACTATTCACCATACATGATACATCCATACATCCATAATGATAAAACATCTATCATAAAATCTAACCATCCATCATAATAATCCAAGAACATAGTGAAGGTAAATGCCAATCACGAAAACTCCAGTCACGGTGACCACAGAACGGATCTCAATGGTAAGAGTAAAAGCACTACCACCCGACTGCGTGGAACCTAAATGGTCCACTCCCACCGTGCTGAGGAGATAGTCTCAAGTCCCAAACAAGGTATCAAAACACAAAACACAAGTACTCTCTAATTCTGGGAAATCCTAAAAGTATGCTAACTCAAGGGTTCCTAAAAAGATCGACATCTAAACGCAGAGGTACCACAAGACACGTAGGAAACCTAATATGCAAGCGAGAAAGTGTCATCGCAAAAGTCACGTAGAAGTTACCGGAGCAATCCCTTAGGAATCCCGGGTCCCTACTGATCCCTGCGACCACTAGTATCCTCTCGTACTCACAAAGCATACTACGGAATGCAAGGTCGTAACCAAGCGTTCTCTTTACCCCATCCTAGTCTGTACTAGCACTCAAGGCATGGAAGAGAACATACAATTATCTTGTTAGGTTCATTTTCTCTCATTTAGTGTAAATGTTTTCACTTATTAAAACAACTTACAATGGGTTACTCCAGGCAGCCTCTTAGGGCCCCGATCCCCATTGCAAGCCACTTCTCGACACTACACATAGATAACCTACCCTAGGCTCATGAAATCATAAATCAAAGAATCATAATAAAGCCACCTCAGTCCTATACAAGCAACTGAAAAACATCATAAAAGATAAGCCACAAAAAATTACATCAGCTCTTCATGAGCAACAGATAAGCACCAAATAATAATCATATGATCACGACAGTTCTCTATCAGCAACTGAAGGCATCAATGATAAATCACAAAATCCAATGGTTCCCCAATGAGCAACGAGAAAGTATCCCAATAGTAAATTACAATACTGATCGAAGACTCCAAAATGGTCAAGTCAACACATGACATCATCAAGAACATAACAAACACTTCAGTCCTCTCAAGCGACCGAAAAGCAATCCAAGTATAACTGATCGAGACTCAAAAATGGTTATCCAATATAACTGATCGAGACTCGAAAATGGTTAAGTCAGGTATCTCAAATACATACATCTCAGCTTCACACAAGGAAACTAAAAAGTAATAACAAACAATAAATACAATCATGTCATAGAGCACTTCATCACATTACCATGGTCGGGTTAAGAAAGATCGAGACCAAATCATCGTGACATCACATTCACAACCCCGAGCCTCTGGTAACAACCTAAACTGGTCAATACTAGAACAACCCCAAAACACAGAGAACACATAGAAAACATCAAAGTCTCAGAGATTGGATTTGAAAGTATATTATTGAGTTAAGGTAAGGTTTATGTTTCAGTTTAATGTCGAATTTCAAGTAACTAGGTTTTCACAACTACCCCTTACGATTAACCCATTTCTATAATAACTTTCATTAAATCAACAATCCAAATCTATAATTTAATCAAATAATATTCATTATTAATTAACTTTAATTAAACTAATTTTAATTAAATTAATCAATAATTGCTTATTCTAATTACTTATTTTAATCTATTCATTAATTGTTAATTTATTAATATTTAACCCAAAATTATTAATAAATTAATATTTACAAACTATGTTAAGTGTATTATTATTTAATTATTAAATATTAATAAAGATTAAAATATTTATTAATTAATATATATTAAAAAAAATTATTAATTAAAAATTTTTAAATAATAATTAAATTTTGTTTTTATAAATAATAAAAATTATATATATATAAAAAAACGAAATACACAAACCTTTTCAACAAACGTTTAAAGCCTGTCGGCTCTGCCGCAGGCCTGCGGTCACAGGGCCTGCGGTGGCAGGTACTCTGTAACTGCCATCGCAGTACCTGCGACGCAGGTACTGTCGGCCCGCCGACAGTGGGGGTGGGTACGGGGTGATTCCCTCCCCCCCACTAAATACATTTTTTTTTTATATATTATTTATTAAAAAAAACAACGAATTTGTTTTTTTAACAATTTCTTTTTTTTAATTGAAATTTAATTTCGTTTAAATATAAATATATAAATTTATAAATATACTAACTCAATTCCTCTTTAATATATAAACATATAAATATATTAAAAAATTGCCTCTTTTTTTTATATTGGTATAGAAATATAGTCAACCATCCAAACTTCTAATCTAGAATTTCGGTATTAGATTCAACCCTTCCCATTTAAATCTCATGTATACAGAAGTTTATAAACAAGCATCTGATAAATTCCAATATCGTAATGTTTAAACATTCCTCACAGAGAATTTCAGATTTACAAACCCCAAACACAAAGAAGACAAGAAAGGATAATTACGTAATAAATTGATAATAAAAAACACAAGACCCTACCTGATCCTGATGCTATTATGCAATCTCCAGGAACTGTAAGAGAATTCGCTTCCCTCAATAACCTTCCTCTGGAAAACTTTCTTGGTCTCAGCGTTCTGAAATTTGCTTCCAAAAGTAGTCTCCCAAAAATTCCCGTCCAAATACGTGTCCCCCTAGAATGAACCCCCAAAGTTGTGATAAGCAATTTTCTCCTCAAATCGGGGCACTAATAGTGCGTTCACCCGAGAAGACTCTTTGCACAACTGAGTTAACTCCAAATTAACCTTTCTTATCTTTTCTTTTAATTTGCATTCATTTTTTATGCACATTAAGTTGATTTATTAAATAACTTTATTTAATATTCTACTTGACTTCTATTTTAAATTAATTTATTACTTTAATCTCATGTGTACTTCATGAAATTAAAATAACATTATTAATTTCTATTATTTAATCTTTTAATTTAATTCTCATATTTAAACTCATGCTTAGATCATGCGATCTAGAATTCTTAATAATTTTATATCTTTCAACTTTTAATTTATTTTAGAACTTAATTGATAACATAATTCATTAATTTAAATAACAATAATATTTAGCACTTATTTAAAAATGAACTCCAAATATATTATTATTAAATTAAATAGATATTATCCTGTTCTAAATTTATCTTTGAACTTTAATTTCCAAATTTAATTCTTTTATTTAATTAATTTCTCAATTAATTAAATATTAAAGATATCATATTAATTCTCTATTAAATTAAATCATTAATTAATCTTTTTAATTAGACTTAATTAATAGAAAATACATCAAGGACTCATATAACAACATACGAAAACCCTACATAGAAAAACAAATACTAAATCAAAACAAAAAAGGTTATAATCCCAAAATTACATCATTTGATGCATTCGGAGGGTACTTAACTCAGATACTTGTCCTAATTATCAATCAGGACAATTGGCTAAAGGGTTTAGGATTTGGACTTAAGAGTTTATCTCCCCTCTCTTACCCTTGAGACAATGCGATAGGGTACGCTCATCCTGGCAATTCAGGGAAGTCAATACCCAGTACCTGCAACCTGCATAAAATCCACGCATGTACAAACACAATATTCTAAGCTAAACAGACAATGGCAGGAAGTGGTGCATCGTGTAGATCCCGACTAGCAGGTGACTACAACTCCCTTCCTTAACCACATCAGAAACACCATACATAAATAAAACAAACACGCACACCATACACATGCAGTATGGGGTAAGTATCCATAAGAAGCACATGGAATAATAAACCATCTAACTAATCATCATCGATAACTGAAAACATTGAATAATCATCATACATGCATGAAATATAGAGTACCAAGTAATCTCATCATATAATAAACTGAGTGTAAAACATCTGATAATCTCTAAAATAATAATACTAATCATCAAACATAAATTGGCCTAAAAGAGTTTGGCAATGATAACAGAAATGCGACTTAGGGGCGGGCACTACATCTACCCCCCCTAGACTTAGGCTTACTCTTGGAAGCCTACAACAAAAGAAAAGCTAAGGACTCACTGTGCGGGTCCTATTGGACCCTCTCCCCTTGTAGGAGGATATGACTCCACTGAGTACACTCTCTGGGCTCTACTCATGCCACCAATTGTAGGTTCTGAAGCTGCGGGTCTCTAGCCTAGGAACTGTGGTTTCCCTTGAGGGCAACGAGACGACTTGTGTCCGCGTTGTCCACATGAGAAACACTCTCCATTGAAGCTCCTCTGAACTCTAGGTGCACTAGACTGCTGGAAACTACCCCCACTAGGATAAGACTAAACACTCTGAGATGGTTGGTCATACTGGATGTGCTTGTTGCGCTGAGCGTTGTGATAGTTCCTAGTATTGGAACCACCGCCACCACTCTGTGCTGGAGGATAAGTACCTTCCTGCTGCTGATTACCCCCAGAAGGAGGTTTCCTATTGCCACCTACTCCCTGACCACCCTTCGATCCTGATGCTGAAGGTGCTCCTACAAAACCCCCATGTCCTAAGTTCACACTCTGCTCTACAAGGACGGCTCGATGTACTGCATCCTTGAGGGTTTTAGGTTCAAACACCTTAACACCCCCAATTAAACGATCGTTCAAACCTCTAATGAAATGTTGTGCCAACTGTGCTGGGTTGTCACTAAATCCTGAAAAGGGCATGAGCTCAAAGAACTTGCGCTCATACTCTATAACAGTCATAGTGTACTGTCTCAGGTTATGGAACTCATCTGCTCTATGCTGCTTCCATTCCTTTGGTAGGAATCGCTCACGGAAGCTCTCTAAGAATAATTCCCATGTGACACTATTCATGGTTAAGCCCAGCTTCTTTTCCTCAATAGTCCACCAGGTGGCCCCAAAGAACTCTAGGTTGGTGATAGCAAACCTCGCTTTGACATTACTGTCAAAGTCCTGCATAGCAAAAATCCTGTCAAGGGCAATAAGCCACTGCTCAGCTACATATTCACTAGGTCTTTTCAGCATTATTTCCATCTCTTTTTGGAGTAGGGTTTTCCCATGCGGTTTCCTCCATTTTTCCTCTTTTCAGAGATTTGGTTGTGCTTGGGTACCTCATCAAGCTTTGTTGTTGGGACCCATATTTGCTTTCAATAGTAGTTTTTAGGTTTTTAGCTACTCTCTAAGTTTATCTTGGGAGGGGTGTTAGAGTAATAAAGTATTTACTAATCAATTAAATCATATTGATTTAATTATTAAGTCATTAAGTCTATTTCACTTAAACTAAACTTTAGGCACATTAAATGTTATCATGCAACCTAGGTCAGTTACCTGTTAGGGTTTTGATCTTCTTTTATGAGGATTGATCTCTTTGTAATTCATTCATTCACTTTTGATTATAGCAATCTCTCTTATTGCTCATCAAGAATGTCTCATCTATGGATCTAGGAATTTCAGCCTCCATAGCTTTTGCTTTTCTCTTTTTGTGACAGGTGTTCGCATGCAGGTGATTCTTGGGAGTTGTGGGGTTGATCTTTCATCAACTTCAACAAGTATCACAAATTTGTATCCCTTTGTTAGAGATACACTTTTTAAATTTGAATTGCAGTAAAAATGGCTCAATTCAATCCTTTTGTTAAACCTTCCAAGTATATCAAGCTACTTCTTTCAGTTTTTGTTGAACTTTTATCCTTCTACCATAGGTTTTCTTCTCAATTCTTGAGTTTTATTCCTTCCAAATTGTCTTGCTTTATGTATTGCATTACAAGGTGTAGTCTATGATTATATTTTATGAGCCATCTATTGGAAAGATTTAGGTAGGGTATTGGAAGGGGTGAATCCGTACCACACAAATGTTTTACACTTGTTCAACTATCTAATCATAAACCGATAAACCATACTTCCATTTTGCCGATATACTTTGTATTACCAATTAGTTCACTGAAATGTTGTAACTGAATACTTATTACTAAAATGTAAAACTTTCACATGAAACATAAACAATCACATGCACAACACACAACACAATATTTTGGTCTTGCAAAAAATCCTTGGTTAGAGGGAAAACCTGCGGTGGGGATGGTACCCACAACTCATCACTACAGTAATAAGGTGCCCGATTAAGAGCTTACATCTATATCATCTTCTAAATGACTTCATCCTGTTAGGAGTGTCTAATACCCTATTAGAAGTATCTAAAGTCTTGCTAAAGACTACTCTATTAAGAGATTTTATCCCATTTATGTTCACTCGGTTAAGGGATTTACAATAAATAAATTCCAAACTAGAACTCCTAAGCCTAATTAGAGACTACCCAATTAAGGGATTTTACAATTTTGTTCCTAAATCGTTAGGAATAAAGCAACAAGAAATTTGACCTGTGATTGCTTTCTTCTAAAGCTTGTCAGATCCTTCCACTTCTTTGTTCTGCAATTCCTCTATTCTTCGCTTTGTTTTTCGGTATTCTTGAACTTTGTTTTTACCTGCACTTCTCCAATTTTTTCTTTCGTTGTCGTCGATGATTTTGTACTTTATAGCCGACGTCGTCGGTAAATAGTTTCTAGCGAACATACTATATGTGGCCGATGGAATCCTTCGGGAAGGTTCGACGAAAAGTATTTATACCTCGTCTGGGATCATTGTAAATCATCCTATCTTATCTTATCTTATGCTCTGTATGAAATCTCTTGGATATGCGAATAATATAAGGAGTTCTACTGTTTGTGTTCCTATTATCTGTATGCATTAATCTAATTTACCCGTACGGTAAACATTTGGCTCCGATGGTAAAAAGGTGGCAATCAAGAACCACAAACTCTCACAGGAACGGAAGGAGCAACGTTTAGTGGGCAGCGATCTTATGCCCAAGGAGCAGGACTCAATGGTTAAGGGGTCGAAATGCAGAGGGCTTCGCAGAGATTTCATTCGGGAGGGCCACTGGAGGTGCATTATGGACGTGATCAAGAGCAAGTTGACAGGGGCGACTCGGGCTTCAGATATAGCACTGTTGCAAGTTGTATTCATGAATGGCATCATGCAGGGTATGATGTATGATTGGGCTTCAGTCCTTGCCGACAGGATGGAGGAATTCATGATGCTTCAGCACCGCACATTTTTTATGCCACACCATGCCATTGGCCTGTTTTTGGAGGCAACAGCTAGCCAAATCCCACTTGATGATTTTGAGGCTCCTCCGAGGGGAAAGTTGGCGGACGGAGAGCCTCTCGTATTCTACTAGCGCCACTTGGACACGGGTGGAACAGTAGCCGGCCAGAAGAGAGTATTTCGAGGACTGGACACTTCCATTGATACAGATAGCAGACGGGAAGACACTTCGGAGAGTGACGGGGCTGGTCCGTGGAAGAGGAGAGCACTTCTGCGGAAGTTAGTGGTGATGCAATGGGTAGTGGGTCCACATTTTTTACCCCTCCTCTCCTATCAACTTTGGCGCACTTGACCACCTCCACGTCAGCCATTCCCTTGTTTGGCTAGCACCATGCCCCGGTCGTGATGACTTCCCCAACAGTGGCAAAGGCTATCCCACGGGTAGTGACAGAGATGGTCCCACGGACGGTGGCAAAAGTTGTTCCACAAGCAAAGGCCACAGTGATCCCACAAGCAGTGACAGATGTCCCGTGAACAGCTGCAGATGCATTGCCGACAGCTATAGCGGATGTTATTTAAGTTGCACCAGCGTCAATTGCACCAGCAGAGCCAATTTCGCAAGCAAATGTTGTTCCAGTTGCTATCTCGCAGAGAGTAGAGTTGCCAGCGCAAGAGCCTGAGCCTCAGGTTTGTTTGGATGTGATTGATTGTGATGCAGTCGTCACTATTTCGTCTTCCTTATTAGCAGACGCCGAGCCAAGATACTCAGCCCAGCCAGCACCGCAGGAGGAGAGCATGGAGCTCGCGCAATCAGAGCGACCGAAGGTGATGGATAGAGCCAGTGCTTTCTTGAGACAGCAATTCCGACTCATCCCTGCCGAGTTTGGTCCGTCCATTCAGTCTCCCAGGCATCTAGGAGCATCAGCTACAGTACCAGAGCCTCAGGAGGTAGGGATGCCACAAGTCGAGGTTGCGCCGAGAGCAGAGAAGGCGGAACCAGATGTGGGCATGGTCCCTATAGATGAAGAGGAGAATAGTGATGCAGAATGGTCATTGGAGGGCTTTGCGAAGGAGGACTATGAGTCAGACAAGGACAGGTGTAGAGACTACCTCGGGACTATGAAGGCTGTCGTTCTTAAGGGAACCAAGCTGGCAACTGAGGCCATGACTCGACAGAGGGAGTGGCATTTGCTCCGGGCATATATTCGTGGGGTTTGTCCTCGACAATTTCATTCTTGTTTTGTGGATAGAGGTTGGCCAGCAGTTGAGACACCAAAGATGTTGGCAGATTGGGCCACCGAGCCGGAGTTGGGACCAAGCGACACTCCGCTGATGAAGCTAACACATGCGATCATGGCACTGTATAAAGAGGTTTATTATGCTCGAAGGCACGCCGAGGCGGACAAGGCAGCGGACAAGGTTGCAGCCGAGAGATCTCTAGCAGCTAAGAGAGACGCTAGAGAGGCCAGAGAGAAGTTAGCGGCCGACTTGGCCAGCCAGCAAGCAGCGTGGGCAACTAAGCGGGCAGCACTATTGAGGGATAAGGAAGCAGCTGTGCAGGATAAGGAAGCAGCTGTACGGGATAAGGATGCGGTTGAGCACGAGTTGCAGTTAGCCAGGAGATAGGCTATGGATGTCGTGCTTCTTCTGAAGGAGGCCGTAGAGGTTAATTCACAGAGATAGGCTATGGATGTCGCGCTTCTTCTGAAGGAGGCCGTAGAGGTTAATTCACAGAGATAGGCTATGGATGTCGCGCTTCTTCTGAAGGAGGCCGTAAAGGTTAATTCACAGATTCAAAAGGATCTGGGCATCCGGACAGATCAGGTGTATGAGTTGTGTCGCCAGCAGCACTCTTCTGGGACACCACCTCCTTCTCTCTAGTATTTCTTTTGTTTTGTTGTATGTGGGTTGTCTCCTATTTTGTTAATCGTCAGGAGACGACTTTTCTTTTTGGGTGGGATGATGTCAACCGACTTTGGTTGTCGTCGATGATTTTGTACTTTGTAGCCAACGTCATCGGTAAATAGTTTGTGGCGAACATATTGTATGTGGCCAACGGACTCCTTCGAGAAGGTTCGGCGAAAAGTATTTATACCCCGTCTAGGATAATTGTAAATCATCCTATCTTATCTTATGCTCTGTATGTAATCTCTTGGACATGCGAATAATATAAGGAGCTCTACTGTTCGTGTTCCTATTATCTGTATGCATTAATCTAATTTACTCGTACAGTAAACATTCGTCTCATAATTCTACACCTTATTCTTGATTTTTGTTATAACCTTGCTCCTTGCCCTAAATAGGTTTTTACAAACCTTCTTTTCAAATCTTCCATTACCCATTTCAACTTTGCATGTTGTCCCCAATAAGCTTTATTCTCATTTGCTAGTTCTTCCCCAAATTCATCATTCAAATCTTTTTACCTTTATCTACAAATCATTTTAAATGTTTCCTTCCATCATGCGATTGTTCAATTCCATTCTATCCTTTGTTGTAAAGATAATACCTCCGATGTGTCAAATTGTTTTGTCACTTACCGATAGCTCCCCTTGATTCCAATAGTGCTTCCTTTGTACCTACTAGTCCTATTCATATCCCGTGTACCAATAACTAACACAGTTATCTGCTAACTCTTCTTCCTTATTTTTTCTGAAAATAACTTTTGTTCTCCAATAAGACTTGTTCGTTTTTTACCTATATTGTCAGCAATGACAAACATATCAAAATCTTCCTCAATAATGTGTAGAGGATTTTGTCAAATGACAATCTCCTCCTCTAGCATTGATGGCAAAACTCATTATCAAAATTTTCTCATTGTACTTTTCCTTTCCACTTGCTTTATACCTGTCAAGATTATCTCCCCCTACATACCTATTAACTATCACAATCTGTTCTCCCCATTTGTTGACCTTCATTCTTCTCCTATTTCACATCTGTAAATTTTGATTACATTCTGCCCCTTTTTGGCAGCACTAGCAAAGATTAGAATCGTAAGTGGTTGGGGAACTTACAAAAAGTCTTGATACTTGTTCCTTATGTTTATCAACGTTTTGCTCCATAGTTCCTTCAGTTGATTTAAGAAAGTGATATTGCTTTTGGCTCTTATTATCATTTCGGTAATGTCCTTAGTACTGTCCAGTGTTGACATTTTGGTAACTGTCTTCACTTGATTTTGAATTATGTCTATAATTGGTGTCACCGTGAATTGAATTTCATTCTTCATATCAATATCTCTAATAGTGTACATTTTCTTATAAATTTTTGTCACTTCCACTAATATCTTCTCTATCTCTTTTAGCTTTTCCAATAATACACTTGTGAGTTGTCACTTTAAATTCTTGTTGTCTCTTTCTGTTTGTAATTTCGTCTCAATCTTTTCTTTGAGTTCTTTGAGATTCTGATCCTTGCGTATTGTGTCCACAAATTTCTTCAATTGATCAGAGAATGATTCTTCCTTGTCAACAGTTACTGTTGGTAGCAGACTGAAAATGTATCAATAGTCCTCCAAATTTTCTTCTTTTGCTTTTCCCTTATCTGTTTTTCCTTTTCTAAACTTCCTTTAAACTTTTGAATATATATCTCCCTGTCCTTGCGATTTAATGTATTTGGATCTTCCTTTAGAATAGCATATTCTGGTCATTCGTCAAGATTTTTATCTTCATATTTTGATTATCTCTTTCTTTTCTCTGGCTCATCTATAACTTCAATCATACTCTGCAGTGTTTTTGCAACTTGTTCTTCTTCTGTTTCAACTATTTGTTCCTTACCCTTCTCAATATCCAATACCTGTTTCTCAGTTGTTTCTATTACCATTGTTTCACCAATAGCCTGTGTCATATCGGTGGCATGTGCTTCATCCTCATTTCCAGTATATACAATTTTAACTTTTTCTGCTTGTTCTGTGACTTCCAATTCATGTTGTTCCTCACCTTGTTTATCTTCAGTATCATTTTGAATTTCAATAGGCTCATTATCCTCTCTTATTGGTGGGCCAAATAAAATTGGGGGGATTGATGTCTTCAATAGGTCGGTGTCTACAAAATTTGAAATAGTTTTTCATTAGCAAAATTTTGCTGTGGTCTTCTCCTGGAAGGGTTTCCACATAAATCAAATGTTCTTGTGTTCTGTTATTGATAGTGCAATTGATGACACTGCGATTGTTGAGTTGAAAAAGTAAGAGACTGTATTGTACTGATTCACCCTCAATATGATCATGTGCTCATGAGAGGAGATCTAAAACTGATTTCAGATTTGGCCTTTCAACTGCAATAATGCCCTTTGGTCACTATAGATTTTGTTCACATAGCTTTGCAAGCAGTGTCAGGGAAAAAGCTCTCAAGGCAAGTTTCTAACACTTCCTAAAGCCTGGATAAACAAGGAAAGTGCACAAGTTTTCATTTACCTTCGCAGCACCCCCCACCCCACTCCCCCACCCACAACCCACCCTGGCTGTCAGAAAAACAAACTGCATCATGTAAAGGGGGACATTCCAGTACAGAACAACTAATGATCAACACTATCATAAATCTCAAGTACAAAAAAAAAATCCAAATGTGTCAAACAGTTGGAGAAAAGATAACATGAGCACAGTTCAAGGATTCAACTTTGTTTTGAATAATGTCCATGTCTCCTAGAGTCCTACACATTTGGCTTGAAAACAATATAGGTCAAAGATACAGTAAAACGTGACATATAATTTACTCTATGATTTACAAAAGCTGTCATAAAACACATATAAGCCCATAAAATTACTATAAATGATGCATAATAGCTATGGAATGACTTTGAATCAATACCTTAGCAGTATTTAAGATGACATTCTTGCAATCTGGGAGGATGCTGACAGACCAGGCAGGTAAATTATATGAGGTTCCTTTGAATGTCACAGTTGCATCAGAATGGCTGTCTATATTAGCAAGAAATGCAGCACATGTTCCTGACCCTGCTGAGTAAACATGTGCCTGAAAATTAAAAATCAGATGTTATCAAATTTAGTATAAATATGCTGTGATTTTCAACAAGCCTAGAAAAAATCACATGCACATGGAAGGTTTATAATGATTGTTGAGCAGTCAATACGAAACTATAATGAGTTTTAAAATTAGATTGCCACTTAAGTTTAAAAGTAAATTGCACTTTATGACATGTAAATAGTGAGAATTTAGTTGGAGATAAAACTTCATTCTTTATGCTGCACAAATATACTAAAGCTATTCAGCATTCACCAATATGAGTTTAAATATAGTCAATCTTGAAATCCTATATTAGACATTTAGTTGCCAAAACTCAAGGACCATAAGCAAACCACAACAAAGAACTGTTCATGGATTTGTTTTAGATAGAAGAGTAATTTTGAATTAACAACTAATTATCTAAATTGAGTCTACATATCTGTGATTGCTTAACAGGCAATTAGTCTAGTCAGTGCTATCAAGCACTACATGTTAATAACATCTACTTGTGTTAAAATTTAACTCTCTCAAGTTTAACTTGTCTCTGTTCAGATTTATAATATTAGTTCAGCTCAAAGACGCCATAAACTAAAATGCTCCACAATTTACTTGTAATATCTGATAGTCAAAATTTTACAGATTTCAAGACTCAATGGTGATTTAGTATCTGATAATTAAAAAGCTAAATATTTCAAAACACTCAACAAAGATTTTACCATGACAAATGCTCATGTCTTGACTCACATGTTCAACAATCTCATTATTTTTCAACTTAAAATAAGACTCTGTAATTTTATATGTTCACTCCCTTCACAGAAAAAAGAAAAACTCAGAAATCATCCAGTACTATTGAAAACTATGGAGAAATCTCCCAGTTGTTAACGAATAAAACACAGCAAGTACTTTTTGTCTGCAATCCATACCTGGAGATCTGTGAGTTTACCCTGGAATTACTTGCACAGTTTAAAAGTCCGCAAGTACTATTGTCTGGTACTTGCAGTCTTTTAAACTGTGCAAGTAATTGCAGGGTAAACTTGCAGATCATTCCAGCTACATATCATCTGAATGACATCAATTATAGGAAAATTGCCCAGAGTGCAAGTGATTTGAAGCATCACAATTTATGGTAAAACATCAACACTCCATTATTTTGCAACTCTTATAATGACTAGTTTCAAACTTAATCATGTTCTTTTAGCTGTCCTAACTTGAACGTGACATTGTGAATGCTAGACCCAAAGGAATTGCATGTTTAACAGCATTAGAAGTGTTCCTATTTGTGAATAATCAATATATATTGTGCATGAACAATGGAAACAAGGAGTAAATGAAACTTACTTCTTGTGCAGAACCAAGTTTAGTGTACACAGGTTCTGCATTTACCAAAGCCGCTTCACAAAGTTTAATGGCCTTGTGAACCTCCTTAAGGAAACCCCATTTAGGTTCTCTCAATAGTCCTGCACCAAGAACATATGGAAGATTGTGAGCTATGAGGAAGGTCCAACCAAAAGTGTGTTGCTTGGTTATATTTCCCTCAATAAGTGCATTCTAGTTGTTTCATACTAAGGACTTCACATGTTTGTAATCATGTTTTCTAGTGTTGAAATTTTGTATTATAGAGAAGAAATACAAGCTTCGATTAATTCATCTAAGCTATACGAAAGAAGTAAATAGAAGTGCTAGTCAATAGATAATTTTGGTACGAGAATTAAGCATGAAAACAATTTCCATCTTCACAAATCAGAAATATGTGGATTTTATGTCTAAGGTTGTACAGTCTACAAAATTAAGTCCCAAATAAAGCTGAACCCATTACACATTACGATTACACCAATGGCCTTCCTCAACCCAGTGGTATCACCATATTGGCAGGGAATGGTGGTGTCAATCAGTCAAAATACTCATAAAGGTCCTAGCCTCCTAGGTATGAGAAGGTGCACGATACCTTACTGGCAAAAATGAAAAACACCTTTTAGAGACTTTGCTATAACCAATTACGGGTTTGCAGGCCAAAACAAGACAAAATGTTGTTTCGAATGAATGAGAAGTTTGTAAAAATTGACCTTTGATTGATAGCATTACTGTGTGCCCTAAAGAGGCAATGTTTTTAAAGAAGAGAGACAAGTAAAGGATACAAACTCCATAGCCAAAATTCTCAGAGGCAATACAGATGTTGGGTGCCGAAAACATTGCCCTAGTCATAATGGACAACAGAAAAACTGGTAGAGCAACAAGATTATTGTTCAAGGTAACATGCAGGCACATTTTGACATTATGTTTCATCCACTCTCCCAACTTTGTGATACAAAATAAGATAAGAACTTTTTTTAGTGCTATTACTATTCCTTTGCAACTATATATTACATTTTATAATTATAAATATTGTATTAACTTTGTCTCCAATCTCTAATACGATATTAGATAGTTTCTATTTACACTCTCTTCCAACTTTTCCTAATGGTCACTCTTTTTGTAATGCTTCCATAAACTCCTGTTTGTTATGGAAACTTTCTTTTTCACTCTACAAGAATGTTTCTATATCCTCTCTCTTGTTATAAAAACATCCTCTTGTATCTTGTATATGTAGATCATTCATGATCTTTGTTTAATAACACATTCATTATTTTACAATAATGTAGTATGCAAAGTCATGGCCTCTTCGAAAAAGATTTATTTTTTTTTTTTGAAATTAATAGTTCAAAGTTCTCAAAATATGTCCTATTCAAAATTTGCATCTTTTTTTCCTCCAAACCCCACTAGGGATTCAACATCCAATTTTTTTACAATTTTCTTTGTGCAAAATCTGCCCTTTGTTCAAGAATTCTGCAACTTTTTTCAAGTTTTTTAATATGACTAAAGTTTTTTTTGAAAACCCTCAATTCTCGTGTCAGGTTAATAAAAATTTTGCACTAGCTTGGTGGGTTTTTCCAAATCTCAATTGGGTTAGTCTCACTTTTTTCTGGGTTCATTGTTTTTTGTGCCTCAATTTTCAAGCCAGCAGAATCAAAATTTGACAGTTGTTTCTATTTGGGTTTTTTGAGTTCTTATTTGAGTGTCTCTTCAAATTTTATGGGTCTCACGTTAAACTGCCTCAAAGTTAGTGCCATCTCAGTTTTTTGAATTTTCATGCTTTTTCATTGAAAAACATGCAATGACATCTCTGACCAGTCTTATGCAGAGAATGTTGATGATCTTCGAGTACTATCACCTTGAGGCGCTTGTTCTGGGTACCGAGACTCATCCTACCACAGTCAATGCTCCTCAAGAGAAATTTGATGAACGTAATCATAAAGCGGTTATGCTTATTAAGCTTCAATTACTAATGATCGGTTACCTCAAGTGTCGTCTGACAAGACAGCAGCGAAGATCCAAAAAATATTGAAGGATCTCCACAAGACATCAGATAAAAGTAGAGCCTTCTTTCTGAAGAATAAGCTATTCTCCATGATTATGGATAAGCATATGTGCTTACAAGATCATCTTCTAAAGATTAAGGATATCAAGGATCAGCTTGAGGGCATTGGCCGTAAAATGGAGAAATGAAATGAAATGATTTTACTAACGTCCACAAGACCAAAGGTCTATGGGACCAAAACGGGGGATTGACTAAATATCCTGCTAGGATTTTTGCAGAGGCTATCCCTTCTTTTGTGGAGCCTACCACTTTCCTTTGAGCCCTTGATTGTGGATTTTTAGTGTGCAATTTTAGTATAAAAACTTCAAGCTCAATTTTGAAGACCTTAGAGGCCTTGAATGGGCTCCGAAATGGGGTAGACTATAGCTTGCCCTAGTCACGACCTATAGATTAGAAGCTCTAGCTTCTGAAAAACGGGTTATGATAGCCAATCAGAGAAACGGTTTGAAAGTTATGGCCTTCCAAATTTGGGCCGACCAAAATTTCTAAAATAAGTGTCAAATGTATATCGGACTGACTCTATGTGTAATTTTAAAGTTAGTCGATCTCAAGGGTTAGGGTTTGATGTCTAGAAACTTCTCAGGCAGTGTAAAGATGCCTATATAAGGGATGTCCATAGATTGTCTAGGATAGCTCAAGGTGATAGTTTGCAGCTTTATTTAGCAAATTATTATAAGGAAGGTGCCCATGTGGGTTTGCGTATTGTATTTGAAAATTTTGCAATTCCACATTTACGACAATAATAAGAAACCCATATTTTGTTCTCACAAATTGTTATTATTTGTTTGTTTCTGTTATGTGTTTGTTGTATTAAGGGGAGCACCCTTCATCAATTTGGTGCAACAACTACCACAAATTTGGTCATGTGCTTCGAGATTGCAAGACTCACATTGTTTCTGATTAGCGAAAGCAGGGTGGATCCGAGATTGCAAGACTCGCATTGTTTCTGATCAGCGGAAGCAGGGTGGATCCCAGCCACAAGCCAACTTTGCATAACATGCAAACTTCTCTGATCAACCCGAGGCTGCCTTTTACGCTTTATGAGGATATACAAATCTCTATTTTTGAAGATAGATTGGCCATTAAGGGAGGGTATTACGATATTAGATAGTTTCTATTTACTCTCTCTTCCGTCTTTTTCTAACGGTCACTCTTTTTGTAATGTTTCCATAAACTCCTCCTGTTGGTTATGGAAACTTTCTTTTTCACTCTACAAGAATGTTTCTATTTCCTCTCTCTCATTCATTATAGAAACATTCTCTTGTATCTTGTATATATAGATCATTCATGATCTTTGTTTAATAACACATTCATTATTGTACCATAATAATTTCAATAGGTTGTGAATTTTTCGCTTGCATAAAACTAGAATACATACTCCTTAATTCACTCAGTTAAGTGCAATAGGTTGGCTACCAAAAAGAAAAATATTTTATCCACATTCCAACAAGCAAAAAACAATTGGATGTAACCCCTATGCATGTTGACATGGATGCATCTATTGTACAACTTTCCTCGATCTCTTCAAATGATGAAGCTATTGGGAGGGAGAATTCTCATTCTTTGTAAAATATCCCACATTGCTAAGTTGTTCGTACCTCTCCTCATTTCGAAGCTATAAAGGAAGGCATTTGCATTGGGATTGGGATAATGAATATATGTTATTATACAAATCCGACAGGTTGCTTATTGTGAATGGATACTTCCTAATGACAAAACCCTACACAAGTTTTAGCTTGTAGATGAGGCATTATCGTTGCTTGTGGTTCAAATTACCCAAGAACTGTCTTTGATACTCTTGACAAAGAGTGAGATGAAGATTATTAATTGTGTTTTGTATTGATTTGATATTTAACATCATGCATGCCGACATTAGCAACTAACGTTTTTCTTGCTCTAGCAGGCCAGATTTTTTGGAGACCACAAAGTCAAATATTTTAGCACTTTGAACAAGTGGGAGATAGAGAGAGGCTGGGTGCTCTGAGAAGCTATTACGCCACCCTCTCATTGCACCCCTGCAATTGCTACCATGGCCTTCTTGACACTCAATAACGTATTTGTCGTCCCTGCTTTGTATTGTCTTGGTTTTTGTGTGTTTGTTGTTGTTTTTGTTCTCTCCTATCATTTAAACCCCATTCGTGTATGCTCAATGTGTGTCGGACTTTGCCCTTGCGACCCAAGCTCATTTGCTCCATCTATGTATGGAGGACATTAATACCAATAAAGGTGATGGATTTTTGAAGGCAGAACAAAGTTCACAAGTTGTGATACAAAGTCTATTAGTAGGGATATATAGAAACCTTCATACAAATTCATTCTCTCAGTAGAGAGAGATAAAATTGAGTGCCCTACATCTGCTGGTTTTATTCGAGGAATCGTGGCCTTGGGTGGAACGGAATCAAGAGGATTATTGGCAGTTGTAGGGCATGGACTACAAAATGGAGTAACATCGTCAATCGAGACCCCGACAAGGGGACAGGAAAATGGTAAGAACCCTTCCTCTATGAAGGGACTCCGAATGAGGAAATGATTAAAGCCGTAAAAAGTGGATAGAACAGACTTAAGAATGTTTCTGTCTTTTTTGTTTGTATGGACCCTAATTCTTGACCCTCGAGGAAGTTTTTGGATGATTGAGTGAACAATGTTTGGTGGGGAGAATTTGGGAATTTATGTAGAATAATGTACAAGGGTTTGTCCATTGTTGTTTTAAATCCCGTGACATGCAAGAGAGTCCTAAAAAGGTTTTTGGAATTTTGGGCTGTCTTTATTTCACTCCTTCTATGGTTGTCTAAAGGGGGCATGGAGAAAGAAGTTGTCATGTCCACTCCTAATTGGCTCGAAATTAAGAACATGTCAGCAAAATTTTGGTCCTTCCTGCCTTAGACTTTGAAACCATTGGGTAACATTCTTCAAATTGAAGAATTGAGGGTTACTTTACCCCATTTAACTGTTAGGGTTCTTATAGCACTTAACCCTTAAATTAATAATCTAGGACAAATTTCCTTTGAATTTGAAGTGGTATTTTGTTGGGATATGGAAGTTTTGGGTATTTTAATGCTTGTTTTCACTGTAAGAGGAATGGAAATAATCAAAAAGAATACCCTCTATTAAAAAAAAAAAATGGGAGAATCCTTCGTTGCTATATAGAATAATTAACATAATAGCGACCCATCTCACATTAATAGTAACATTGGTCTTAATATTAGTCAAAAATCCAGTTACCAGGGTTTTGCAAGAAAAGGATTGCGAGGAAGTGATGAATTCTTGTCAGGGAGAGAATATAATCAGCATTTGTAAATTTTCTCTTATCAATCCTTTATTTGATGAGGATTTTGATAAGATACCTGTCGGGCTTCTTGTGTCAACCAAGATGGCGCATCTAAGGAAACCCCCATTGGAAGGGATGTTCAAGGATGGCACAATGCACAAAACTTGCATCAGCCACTATGAGTGAAAGAGCATAGTAGGCTCACAATAACAAGGCTAGTAATCAAATGGAACACGGTCCTAATGTTGAACTCTCAAATATGGATAAAAGTATTGGTAAGGAGATTGTTGTATATGAAAGTGTTATGGAAGAGGCTCCAAAAGCTAATGAGTTCCCACCTTATGTGGAAGTTCAAAACAAAAGCTCTCGCAGAACAATTCTAATAAACCTAGTACAAAAAAGAATGGGGAGATGCCAGAATGTTTCAATAGGCTTTTTATGAAACAGACAAACCTCTACCATACACCTAAATGAAGATAAATATTGCCAATTGGAATGTCTAAGGGTAAGAGATGAAAAATAGAAAGTTGGTTGTTAGGGATTGCTACAACAAAATCGAGGACAAAGATATTATCTATCTCCAAGAAGTCAAAACTGCCAGCTACCATGCTCAGAATATATTTAAATTCATTTGGAACCAAGCAAGAAGTTTATGCACTGATCATTAGAAAGGTAAAGGAGAGTCTACAACTTTGGATGGTCCAAGATGGGCTTATATGACTATTCAAAATGATTTTTCACCATGTAATAGAGTCTATTGGATCATCTTGAAGTATCAAGAGGTTAAAGGGGGCATACATAATATATGTGCCCAAATGATTATAGAGATCGGACTACACTGTGGGATTGCTTGGCCACAAACTTTTCTAGAGCATAGTGGATCATTTTGGGTGATTTTAATATGATTGAACCTAGGGAAGACAAGGTATGTGGACTAAAACATGAGTGGAAAGGCTGATGAACAATACTTCTGGGCTAAATGTAAAAGGAGACTCAATTTGACTGTTGCCCTGGAAAGAAAAAAAATAAGGATCTAAAGGGATTTGGTTTACATGGTGTAACAATCAGGCCTATTAGCAACACATTTACTATGGATTAGATCAAATATATGTGGAGGCTTTGGCTTTTTCCTTTGGCTGTGATAGGAACAATAACCCTATCATTGCTACCCCGGTCACTATCTCTGATCATTCTCCCATTGTAACGACTATTGAAAATGGTGGGTGTCAACATACTACAATTGACAGGAAGAAGAAAGTGTTCAAACTCGATGCATCTTTTCTCAAATATGATGACACCCTTGGGGCTATTAAAATGGCTACTTGTCTCTCCAAGCTTTGCGATTGAGGCATGTGTGCTATTGAGAAATGGAATGTCCTTGTTAATCTTTAGAGGAAAATGTTCCAATTTGTAGGGGAAAAGAATGCTAAAGATAGGTATAAACTGGAAGAGGCACTTCAAAGTAAAGTAAATTGTTGATCTCTAAGTCATGTTGCCTATTAGTGTCCAACACTTAGTCATTTTCTAGGCAGAGTTGGTCGGTCATCACTGTGACCAAGCCACCCAATGAAGGTCGAGTATTTATGCACTTGTTTATATTTCAATATTAGCCAAGCAAGTATAAGGTTGTCGAGCACCCCAGTATGGACCAAGTCATAGTATATGTCGAGTAAAGATAGAGAATGTCGAGCAAAGCAAAGACAGTATATGTTGAGTGAGTCAATTACTGTCGGGCATACAGAAGCTGAGGAATAGCATGAATATCAATTATGACCAAGCGTCAAGATATTCCAGTGTCGAGTAAACGAATTTCGACATATGTGTTTTTGATGGCACAAACACTTATGTAAATTGTTTTGGCTCATTTCAATGCAAGATTTTAGGATAGTGGAGATAGCTAAGGAGATAATTACACGTTTTGTCAGAGGACATCAATCCCTTGGAAGGCAGAGTAACCAATCAGAAAATTAGGACTAAGCGGCAAAAGGGAGAACTCTGGATCATTGATCCTGATCTAGAACCTTCTCTAGTTGTCTATTTAAGAAGAGTTAAGCCCAAAATCATTAGAATGATCGTATATGTGCGATAAGGTCAAGGATAGAACGAAGAAAGGCTATGTTTGATGATCGGAAGCAAAGATCAGACAGAGCAACCTCGCAGTGAAGGGAAGAACAGAGTATATCAAATAAGGAGATCAATCAGGCAAGGAAAGAGAAGATCTGTAATCCGGCATAAAGTGCTAACTGAAGGATGGGGTAATGAGACATTCTAACAAGTGGAACAAGGTAAATCTCTTAACAAAGAGGTTTTAACAAACCTATTCAAATCTCCTATCAGAGTGCTTACTTAGCTGTAAGTTTAAATCCTTTCATCAAGGTAGACTGAACAAGTCTTGTAACCTCCTAATAGGGCAAACCTTTAACAAGGTAAATCACCAGAAATGATCAAACACCGTAGCCTTAACTGGCACACTTTATTGCTACAATGTTGAAGACTTGTGGGTGTTATCCCCACCCTAGTTTTACCTTCACCTTGGAGGATTTTTGGGTAACCAAATCTTTTATGTTATGTGTTTACATTTTTTCATGTTGATAGATGTGATGCATACTTATATCTATTTCAATATTACAATTTATGGTATATGATCTAGATATGGGATGGCCGAATGGTGAATGTACTTATTTTGTTTCAAGGAGTTAAAAGTTTTGTAGCTCTTGATTCCCCCTGTCCCCCCCACACCCCCCCCCCCTCGGAACTCTCAGTATCTTACTTTCCCATTAAGACTTCCAATAGTAAATATAGTGGAAGCTTGTCTTCAACATAGAGGACATGAACACTTCTTAGAAGAGAACCCCCCACCCCGCCGCCCCCCCACTCTCAGTATCTTACTTTCCCATTAAGACTTCCAATAGTAAATATAATGGAAGCTTGTCTTCAACACAAAGGACATGAACACTTCTTAGAAGAGAAACCGATAAAGACAAAAATGGACTCCAGCAGAAATATGCATACCAGAATCAAGGGGCAGAACATCATACCTAGAGTTAATGGTTGAAGGATAGAAATAGAGGATCCAACTACTTCGTCGAAATATTAGAAAAAAGAGAGAAAGGATTGAGGGGATTACTTTAGATGGTGATCTCACAAATAATCCAGAAGCAATCAGTAAAGCCATTTTTTACTGTTACCAATCTCTCTGTACTTAAGAATGAAAATAAGAAGATATGTCTACGATGGAGCAATGTATGAAGATGATGCCTAGAAAAGTCTTTGACAAGGATGCTTTGATGTTGTCTAGGGAGTTGTCTATTGAAGAAATTGAAAACATTGAGTTGATTCGGCAGGAGTTAATGGAAGTTCATTGAGGCATTTCAGAGAGTTACACTTGGGCAAAACATTAACTAGGGGATCATTAAACTCCTCCCTAAAGGGGGAGACAAAGCACTGGTCAAGAATTGGATACCAATTACACTTCTGAATTTGTCTTACAAGATCATTGTCAAGGCCCTTGCTAGGAGACTTGCAAGTGTATTAGGGAAGATCATCTCTATCACTCAAACTGGACTTATAAAAGAGAGGATACATTCTAGAAAAACTGATTACTAGTTGGGAAGCTATGCATTGGGCTAAAGAAGATGGTCAGAACGTAGCAACAATATTATTAGATTTTGAAAGGGCCTTTGAGAAAATTGAGTGGTCCTTTCTGATTGGTGTGTTGAATGCCTTTGGCTTTCCCCCATACTTTTGTAAATAGATTGAAATATTATTTTAAGATTAATCCACAGTTATAGACATTAATTGATGCTTCTCTGAACCTATTCAACTCCAAAGGTTGATAAGACAGGGACGTCTCATTGCTCCTTTATTTGTTCTTGCTGCTGATGCGTTATACTATACTATCAGAGCATCTAAACTTGGACCACCAGTTCAGGAGATCAGATTGCCCAATAATAATACTTTGCTCAATGCTCAACTTGTTGATGACACTGCCTTAATCCCTGAGCTTAGTGAGGCCAATTTTGACAATGTTTTGGAAATATCAGAATTCTTTTGCTTGGCATCTAGTGCTAAGGTGGCCCCCCAGAAATCTACTATGATTGGTTGGTCTGAGAATTCTCCTGCATGGCTTGCTAAGAAAGGGTGGGGTTGGGCTAGACCATCCAAGGTGATCAGATATCTTGGGATCCCTTTTGTATTAGCACCTCTCTGAAAGATATGTTGGAGTGGATCTTTGTTAAAATTGAAAAGAAAAATCTCAAATGGCAGACTCGTATCCTTTCCTTAGCTGGGAGGGTACAGCTTGTGCAAAATATTTATCCTCTCATGCTATATAGTAATATACTATGCTTTTATATGATTGTTCTTAATTACCAGAACAATAAATTGGAAAGGATTTTAAGGGACCTTTTATGGTCAGATAGTCAAGGGAATAAGAAGAGTCATAATGTGTCTTGGGATTGGTGTTGCACTCCCAAGGCGTGTGGGGGTTTGGGTCTTTGGGATCTCAAAACTTGTAGTATTACTCTTGCTGCTAAACAGATTTTTGAATCCATCCATGGAATAGGCCATGGAAACTGTTGATCAGAAACAGCATCTGCCTTTCCAAACCTATTAGGAATTCGTCTACTCGGTTTTTTTGACATTTTGTGTGTGTGTGCGTGTGGGGAGGAGGGGGGGGGGGGGGGGGGGGTGTGATGGGGGGGTGGTTGATATTAAGCCTTTTGGCTCTGTTAATTTCTCCTTATTATGGAAAGCTTGGTTGCAGGTGAGGGAATTTATATGCCATAGGCATGCAATTGGGCACAATCCAACCTATTCACTTATAGACAGATCCTTATGGTAGGGGTTGTCCTTAATCAGAAACCACTTGCTCTAAGACAATGTTATTCTGCTAGAATTTGGCAATCATTGGGCATCTCTTCAAGTGGTGATCTCCTTGCATATAGTCATATTGGTTCGTTGCAGAAACTTTGTTCTAAATATAATATCCCTCCCTCTCACAAGACATACTTTGATTTGTAACAGAACTAGCATGTTCTTTCCCGGAAAGATTATGACATCCATTAGTTTATAGATCAGTTGAAGTGGATTAATTGCAATTCCTTTCATGATATCACTGCTAAACAGATTTACTTGATGCTGAAAGAAGGTTCCAAAATAATACAGTGGATAAATGAGTCCCAGTGTTGTGGTTGGCCAGAGCCTAAATGGTCTTTTGTTCTTAAGTCATTTTTAGAAAGGTCCTAATGATTCAAAAAAAGGTGCTTTGAGTGACAAATTCTACTCAAGAGAGTTGTTGGGGATGTCATGTTTGTTTTGGGTCTCTCTCCCCTTGTGCACTCCATTTATTCTGCTCGTGAATCTATCTCCCATTTATTTTTTGAATATCCTTTTGCATCTTTACTGTGGTCCTTGTTTGTGGGGTCCCCTGTCAGAATACCAGACCTGGCCTCTCTTGGTTTGATGTCCTTTTTGGCTTTACTGATTGTTTTGATGAGCAACTTAATACTTTCTAGTTTGTGTTGTGTTGTGACATTTTATGGTTTTTATGGTTCAAGCAGAATGAGAATGTCTTTCATGGATCAAGAAGGGTTCTTACTCAATTTAACCTTAAACTCACCTTTCTACACATTATGTTACAGGTATCTGCAATGCTGGAGATCCTGAAGAGTAAATTCATGATTCTGGTCTGAGAAGGAATGTGGCTGATATACAAGGCAGATATTAAATTTGCTCGCTTTTTTAATGCCTATAAGGATGTGCTCAATCAGAAACAATTGAAAGTAATTGAACAGTTTATGAAAAATAAAAACATCTCCAAAGAGGAGGTGGATGCAGTGAATAAATAAACATAACTCATAGATAATCCAAAGTGGGACAATTATGCCACTCCTGATATAGACAGAGCTGAGACTGAAAGAACTGAAATGAGCAACAATATTGTAGGCTCATGGGATGCAGTTGGATTTAGCTTATGGTCTATAGTATCTCTATTCAAGAACTCTCTCGATCTGGATATTTTGTAATTGAAATTTTGATCATACTTAATTGTAGTAGCTTGGATGGTTGTTATCTCTGTAGACAGTTATTTTTTTGGAAGATCATATAGTTGACTGATATAGGTGAAGTTCTACTGATGTATCCTTTTGTGAACTATCTTTAATACAAAAAAATGATTTCAGCACCACAGCTTAACGATGAAAGTACGCAACCTTTCCAGTAACTTCAAGAATACAAACCACTTCATTTTCCCAATGTCTTCATTTCCTTTCCTAAACTACCTGAAGCAATATTTATTGTACCCATGCAAAAACTAGCTCCCACAAATATTTACAAAGACTAGCCTTGTGTAAAGTTTTGAGGCTTATTTTATTCTAGTTACAGTCCTGATTGGCCACATTGTTCTCCATGTGTGAATGAACTATGTTTTCTCTGTATTCTGGTTGTTGTTTGAAGATTGCATCCACTTCTGATACAAGTCATCAAACTCTAATTTTATTGTGCAGTTCCCACTGGCACTACTCTTGGAAAATCTCATGTTTGATTACAAGTAATCACAAAATGCTTCTCTGTTTCTTAACTTTCTACGGAATGCTGTCAATTCACGCCAATCTTTCTTGGGCCATTTTGACACTTAACAATAGAATACAGAGTGCATGCAGTTAGTTCACTGATAGGGTTCAACTCTAGTAAGATTTTAAGCCCTGAGAAGGGTTTCTTGTCTGCTTTTGAATTAAACTGCGAGATTTTGACATCAACATTTCAAATAACACTGCATGATCCAAAGAGAAATAAAATACTTAATTGCAGGCACTAGCTTGCCAAATAGAAAAGGACGAGGAAGTAGGACAACAGAAAATGTGACCATTAGAGAACATTGCAAGCTATGATTGCTAAATAGAAGAGGGAAGAGAGGTCGGAAACAGAAAAGAGGACAAAAGGAAGAGGGATTGCCCCAAATTAGAAAGAATGAAAACAAATAGGAGTTTCAAAAGGGCTGAAAGCCATATCCAAGAACACAACAAATATGATCTCATACGCTATAAATAAATAATCAAATTAGCATAAACAATCTGAAGTCCATAATATTTGGAAAATCTACTAAATAATAAAATAAAATATTGATGAACACATTTAGTAAACTAGTCTCTATAATTTGCTACTCTTTTTTCTTCTCCACCCTAATGATTGATCATGGAATATAATCTACAACATTGATGTCTAAAAAATCTCCAAGTTTAATCTCATAGCATACAAAATTGATTAATATAAAATGAAAATTGTAATGTGCCCTGCTAGGAATTAAATAATTTATTATATATTTTGTCAGAACAAAAATTTATTTATCTTCTTTTTTCTTCCCTATTCTCCATATTTTTTTAAATGATGATTTCTCGAAGTCAATATTCTATATAATTTTCTTTCTTTCTTAGAGTCATGTCTTTTCATAAATAATAATTATATTATATTAATAACATTGTATCAATTACATTTCTTATTATAATATTAATATTAATATTATTACATTATACATAATATATTTGCTTTATCTATTTAGATTATTAATCTAAATATTATATTTTATTGTTTAACATAATAATATATAATTCTCATAATTAATATTAGTATATTATAGTATGTTAATAAATTATAATTATACCATTATTAACATTATATTATTATTATTTTATTTATTTATTATTTTTATTTAATTATGTGAATGATGGAAATATCACAGAAATATCCTGTCTCTAACGAAGGAGCAGAGAAATAGTAAACCATGCTTAATGCCCTTTGTTTGTCCTCGTTAACCATCTTCAGTTGGAAATAATTAAATTTTTTTAATTCTATGCATTTTTTTAATGCATTTGCTTTATATACTTTATACACTATATTTAACACGAAATAACAAATGAGTCTTCTATTTTCATTAAATTTCGGTCTTTTAAAATTTCCAATTTTTTTTTCTTTTTCTTTTCTGTTTTGAACCAATGTAATAGAATTTCATTTCCACTCTTGTTATGTAAATGGAAAGCTACCATGGCTCTCCTCCACATTGCCCCTTGGATCGGGATCATCAGCTATCATCCTTTTTTTTTTTTTTTTTTAAAATGGGGTAAACGCTTTGACCTGGAGCTATGAACCAGTGAGGCCACAAACGGGGGACCTCATCCCCATGAGATTTGAACCTTGATGGCAAGGATAACAACACAACAACTTAACCATCACAACATGCCACTATATAATATTATTCAATCAAGCAAGCTTGGGCAACTAGGTATTATCTAGTCTATGATTTGATCCAGATTTGCATGCTTATGACAGTTCAAAAAATTGCTGGTTTATCATGATTAATTTGTTTTTTTTCATTTAATTGGTCGAGTCAATTTTTTACCTGTTATTTGGCAATTTTATCTGGAATGATCACAAGATTTTACGAAAAGTGAATCAGCACCTATGGGATTTTTCCTTCATTTGTGCAGAAACATTTTTTTAGCTTTTTACCTAATCCTAGCCCTTTTTCCCCCTACACCTAAAACACTTCGTCTCCAATTAATTGGAAAAATCTTGCTCTATTGGCTTGCTGATTTACTCACAAGAAAGATTTTTGCTACTGTCAGTTATATAGTAGAACAGGTGTAGCCTGAATTGATCAGTTGAACTAAGTTCATGATCGGAGGCAATTCTAACAAGAACAATTTTGCCGTCCAAATAGCAGAAACAAAGAAACACAAAATACACAAGCACACATACATCCTAGTAACCTTTTCGCAAACACCTTGAATTGATAAAACGCTTACCATATTCATCAATAGGAGCATCATAGTCATAGCTTGTAGCAATAAATGGGCCTCCAGTTGTGCGACCAAAGTTTGTTCCACCATGGTACTGCAAACACGGAAATGTGGTGTGTAAATTATTTTTGTCCTGCAGTACCTTCCACGTCTGGAATATGTTATTACATTGAGTATATCTCTATTTTAATAGAAATTACAAATAGAGCCCCTGTCTTGAAGCATATAAATTAAATATAAAAAAGCCTACCATATAATAATTCTGAAATGTGCCTCCCCTTTGGTAGAACCGTGCAACAGCGAAAGCAAGGTCCTCTGTAGGCCTATGAGGAACACGACCCCCAAATGATAGGAACCTACCAATCAATGGATAAATAAATATGCATACAATATATGTTACAAGTTTGAATACCAATGCGTGCACGCTTGAAATCGACCAACACAAATATAAATCTGTTCACTTCAGGCAGCTGGAGATGGCTTTCCCAAAGACCTCGAAATACTCTACAATTTCTTAATTGATTCCTTCTAAAAATACAAGTCCTAATAAGATAAGGATGTTACCAGCCACTCCAGTTTTCGGTCCACATTTTAGGCTTGGTTGGAGAATTTGGAGTGAACGCATCACAATAGAACCCATTACAAGTGTTAATCTGAAAATGCAAAAGCTCAAAAACATTATTTAATTTCCAATGCAATGCTCACAGTGAACTCTGTGGCAGAACATTTTTGCATAAATGTAATATGGTCTTGCCCTATGCACTTCACTACATTCAAGCTGCCAGATTCGAATACTCTCAAGAAAAGATATTAATATGAACACAATAACGTGTAAACAAGATGCTTGCAAAAGTAGCTTGATATAAGCACAGTCCAAAGAGGTTAAGCATGTGCTCACAACTGGATTAGGCGCATCTGCTTGTTGGCACATCACCCAAGGGACTCCTGTGTTTAGACCAACAGCCATGGATGCTGCCCATTTTACATATCGCTTCCCTGCTTCTCCATATGGTTGAGCAACGTTGCCATACTCGTTTTCTATCTACAATATGAGATAAATTGCACTAAGATAATTATTAACTGAAAACTAGGCAGCTCTCTCGTCTCTTATGGGCTTTCTCGAGTAAAGTAATGTAGCAGGCATGCACATTTCACTATACGAACACGATTGGAAGAAAAAAATCCCTAACACTGAATCAATTGCAGACTGAGAGATTGCATAATTTATGGGAATATTCAAGATAATATTTTCTTACTTTATTTCAAAGCATGTTCAATACCGAATAGAGACAAAGACAAATAAAACAGACACTGATAAAAATTTGATATTCATACAGATAGAAAAATGACCTGAGATAAGATAATAGGCCCCCCTTGGGAGGCATAGAGTTTCTCCTGCTTCATCATTTCCACAATTTTTCTGGTGAAACGTTCCATCTCAGTCTACAGAAGAAAGCAAACAACCATAAAAGGGAGAAAGGGGTCCAATTTAGTTCCCAGTGAACTCCAATAGATTGACAAATATTCACTTCATGCATTTATCGGAGTGCTAAATCGCATAGTGGAAGTCAAAGTAAAATCATTGGCATATAATGGAAGACGTGAAAAGAAAGTAGCGAACCTTGAAGGGCCCACTATCCGTTCGAAACTGGATTCCAGGAATGAAGTGCAACCAAACTGGGAAACCTCTGTATCAAATTGAATCAACAACAATGTGATTTGACTGATCATTTCTTAAAACTTCTTAGCTAAATTAGATGGATTGTCGATAGTGTGTATGCATGTGTGTGCGCCAGTTATCAAAGCCCATTTCAGTCAAGTTGACAACACCAGATGTGTGTGCAACAGACATCCATGGCCTCAGTTTTTAAATTACAGTTTGAATGAGTATCCATGCTTCTGAAATGATCTTGTTCTTTGATGGCTTGGAATTTATTATTGTCAAGACCTTGACCGAGGGAATCCCTAAATCAGCATACCGAAATGTATTGCACTTGGTATATGAAAATATTGAGTATCTAATAAGCTAGAAGAATCTAGGACATCATTTATATCACAAGCACTTAGGAAGATCATCTTCAGAAACTATATTTCCTTCGCCCTAAAGCAGTCATGTAGTAGGGAAGAGAAGTAAAAAAAATGAAAAAGCGCAAAACTGACAAATTTAAAAACCAGAAAAAACTGAACGATGAATAGAGAAACTAAATATAGAGATCTTGCGGTGAGTGTATTCGAGTGCCTAGAGAGGAGAAGACTTGCCCTTAGACATGATAGGGCCTGCATGTGAACAGAAAGCAGTTAACAATTTATTTCTCAGTAGCCTATAATGATTCCGTAAAGGAAGGAGCTTTCGGTATGCATATTTTTTAAGAAAAAAGCAGCACCTGGAAGCATAGATTGGGGTGTACTGTGTATATGTTGATGATGGACTTAGAAAAAGGTTCGGTTTCAAACAGTTGACACCAAATATGCAACACAACATTTGAACCACATTTTATCTTATAAAGAATATCGACAATAGGCTTAACATATCTTCTAAGCCCTGAGCAATTTGTCTTGACTTCACTCCACCCATAAAAAAAAATTAAACTACCAAAGGCAATTTCAGCCTAAAGTAAAACCAAAACACAGAGAAAAACATGAAATGGGATAGCAAAGAAGGTAAAGAGACTTACCCATAATTCCATTCTGCACATGCATAGGGACCGATGCGGAGATGAGCATACAGTCCAGCCTGTTGAACTGTTTTTATGAACTTTACCAAATCAAATCTTCCCTCAAAGTTGTACTGCAAAACATGTCCAAAACTATGATTTTTTTAGCAAGCTATTGACACAACCATGGAAGACTTAAACTGGGATATATCTTTCTATACAAGCTATTAACAAAACTATGGAAGATCTAGATTGGGATATATCTTTTAAGTGTTCTTAAAAGGCATTTCCAACCATGTTTTTAGGAAGACTCTTGGTATATATTGGAAACTTGTTTCCACTGTCAATAAGATTGCAATCAGGCTGTGTCCAGGAAAGCAAGGATCGTTTTTAACATGAGGGACAAAATATTACACATCATATCACAAAATTGGATTTAGATAAACGCTGAACATTCTGCTCACATTTCAGAATCTGATCTTTTGGATCAATATTTAACATCCCCAATAAGACAGAATCTAAAGTCCTAGTGGAAGAACACAGAAATTTCTCTAAGACGAAACATTTATTCCAAAGAAATTATAATCTGATCTTTTGGATAAATATTTAACATCCTCAATAAGACAGAATCTAAAGTCCTAGTGGAAGAAGACAGAAATTTCTCTAAGACGAAACATTTATTCCAAAAAAATTAGAGATATTAGCACCTGATTTTGTACGGGTTCATGGACATTCCAAAACACATAAGTCTCAATGACATCCAGCCCTCCGTCCTTGGATTTCTGAATAAGATCAGGCCACATCTGCCAAACCAACAACACTTCAATATTATGTAAACCCAGTTTTAAAAAACCTGCTTGAATTTATTGAAAATAAATGGATTTCTTAACTATTTGATGCAAACTCGCTTACAATAACAAGTGTTTTATTTTTTATTTTGCTAGATTTCAGTCATGGAAAATAAAGTAAACTACGAATACCTCTGGCGTGCTGCGAGGGTAATGAATAGAACCAGAGACCAGAACCCTTCTCTTTCCATCAATCACTATAGCTCGGCTATCGTAGCTAACATTTGCACCAGAAACATGTTGCATTTGAATAACCTCGGTCAGAAAAAACGCCCATAATAGCGCTAACATGAGCTTCTTGAGCACTTCCATGGTGGGAGCAAAACAGCTTGAAAATCAATAAAGCAAACCCATAACTCAACACACAGTCCTGGTCAAAACCATGTACGAACAACACCTCAAACCGATGCCCAATCAATGTAGAGCTATATTTTATGCCGAATTAAAGGAAGGATCGATCGTGATGTGCCTAAAACTGTTAGACCCGGGACAAATAACTCCTCTTTAATGTCCGAATAATGAAAAATCATGAATTGGGTGCGCAGAACTTGTAACTGAAATGTTTGTACATCTACATGAATGGAATGGTAAGTCATTAAATAGTAGTTGGGAGGGTAAGAGTAAAGTGTACAGATGTGCAAGTAATGGTGGGAAAGTGGGAAATGGAACTTCAAAAGTGGATATTCTCCATCCGATGAATTTGCTGACAGTGTTGATGTTGGCGGTGTCGTGTTTTGTGCGAGGTGGTGGCGATTGACGAGCACGAAACGCCATTTCACGGATGAACCTTAGATATCCTTTGAAATTTTGCGATTGACGAGTACTAAACGCCATTTCACGGATGAACTTTAAGATATCCTTTGACAGTTGCTTCCAAGACAGATTAACCTAAGATATCCATTGAAATTTGCTTCAAGACATGGACCTTTGATGTGGACTCCTGTTCACAACATTACAATGGCATCTTTTTCTGGCATTATGGAGTGAGTGGTACGGTTTACCAGACATTCCTTTATCGTTGAACGCTCCCCTGCAACTAAATAATTATCTCAATCTGCACAAGTTTCCTTGTCGGAAATCACCGACAGTACGGTAAAGATGCACTCCGAGGTCTATGGAATGCACTCCAAGATATGTGGATTGAATCTACGCCTTTCCTGTTTCCCGCTTGGAAATTATTATTATTGAGGTAGAGGTCCCTAGGAGACTTTACATCAAATCTCTAAATGTTTTTATTAATCAATTCGAGATTCCACCTCAAATTTATCAATTTTCAATTTGTTATTGTTATTATTGAAGTTAGGTAAATATTTTATATTAATTACGTATAGATTTTATATTAAGATTTAGCAGATTTTCAGAGGAAATTGTATGTGAATATTAATTTGTTATTATTATTTTTATTTCAAATTTGGTAAAAGGTTTTCATTTTATATTAATTAGATTCTATCTTAAAATAATAATTTTTCTTGCGCTGATTCTTAGACTCACTATCATGCATAGGGACCTATGCATAGTTGTTTTTTTTTTTAATAAATTTGTGTTTTTTTTAAGTTTTAAATGAATATCTTATCTTAGTTTATAAGGTGAAAAGATTTATAATGGAAATATTTTTCTTACTTGTATTTTTCTTTTTTCAAGATAAAATAAAATTTATTAATTATTATTTTGATGCTCTTTAAACTTGTGTAATTATATATTTTTTAGTTTTATTTTATTTAAAAGTTAAAATGTAATGGTGTATTTTGTAGTTTGTTTTTTCATACTAGAGAGTATTGTATAATCATATGCTAACATTATTTTATGATAGAAAATTTTGCTAATCTTGTTTTATTTTTATATATAAAAGAACAAATTTTACCAACCATGTTTTGTCAATAGCACATTTTACTCACATTTTAGAAAAATCTATAATTAGTATCTATTTTGACCAAACAATTACAATGTAAGTCAAAACTAATTAAAATTGTTTAACAATGGTAAAATAGTCTCAAAGAAAGAACAAGAATCCATCACATTATCATTCATCTAATTTAGCATATCAATAGTAGATTAAATACTTGTATCATAGAAAATTTATAACATATTTACTATATTAAAAAATTAATTTCAAAGATTATATTTTAAACATCTAAATATTGTTTCAATTTTTTTTAAAGAAAACTTACCTATTCTAATATAAACATTTAAATATTATTCAATTTAAAAGGTAAAAATTTGTAATTTTAAATTCAACATCAATAAGATTTTAATTAATCAACTTAAAAACTAAAATTAATAGATAGTTTAGGCAAGGGTCTACAACTTAATAATAATAATCAATTTCACCAATCAAAAAATATAGTTTAAAATTTATTATTATCTCTTTTTTATCATAAACTAAAAAAACCTTTAATTTGATAGATTTCTCCTTACTTTATAAAAGTTTCACGTAAATATTTTTCAATAAAAATTCAATACAAATTTTATTTTGATTTTTTTTTTGCCATTAACTTATTTTCATTTGCCACTTAAATTACATCAACATTTTGTTTTCACTTGCCACTTAAATTACATCAACATTTTTCTAGATTTTTTAATTTTATGTTTATCTTCATTAGATAAAGATATATATAGATATATATGATCCAACTAAGCAAAGGAATGAGTAAAGAATTTCATCCTCACTCTCCTACGGATGCACACAAAGTAATGAGCAAGAAATGAGGTCTATATTTGTTCAAGGATAAGCCATTTTGCAGTTTCCTTTTGTCTCATATAAGCATTGTTTTTTTATGCGTGAAAATTTGATGTAAGGTCAGACATTAATATTCAAGTGAAGACCCCCTTGCTTTTGGTCGCTTTTAATTTCAAAATCATTCAAGTGAAGACTATCATTTTGGATGGGATATATTTATATGTAGAAAACATCTATTGCCCATAAAAATGTTAGATTATATATTCGGTATTTATCTTTTTTAAATGTGATAATTTAATAAATCAATATTTATTTAAAGTAAAAATTATAATTAGATTAGGTTTTAATAAGTAGAATAATTAATTTATAAAATCATTCAAGAGTTTAATGCAATTTATCCAATCATGTTTTAAAAGTAGTAAGTTTTGATAAATATTATAATTATAAAGTATATTATTATTATATTAGTTATATTTAATAACTTTAAACAATAAGACAAATTCTAGAAAAATATTTAATTTATTGAAAAGATTATATCTAAAATATAAACATCATCGACATCTTGAATGGATTGGAGTACCCTTGCCATATATTACACTTTTATCTCATTATTCAAGGAATTTTTATGTGTTTATCTCACACCTAAATCTTCTTATTTTTCATAAATGTTTCGTGTTGTGTTTGTTTCTAGTCAAGATAATATACATTTTGATCAAAACAATATTAAGTTGTGTTATAAAGATTTTTTCATTGACTATCAATCAATCATTTTTTATAATATTGTAACATAAAAATTAGGAGCACAATGAATATATGAGATAGAGATTAAGAAGTGTAATTGAATCTCTAATTTTAGATGTGCATTAGGCAAAGTAAAAGAGGGACCTTCAAATATAACCCTCCAAAAGGCCTAGAGTAGATTAAAACTACCCAAAGGAAATGCAAAGGGTGCCTATGTTGAAGTAAAGCCCTTTTCCATTATGTATAGTGAGGATATCTATTTCTATAGGATGTTCTTTCTCTTTTATGTTATTAATTGATTCAATTGTGTTTTATTCCCTCATATGTTCTTTCCCTTTGATGTTATATTATTAAAAAAAATATTGAAATAATGCATATATTACAGAAGAATAATACATGGAGAAGAAAAATACAAGGAGGGCAGCAAAGAAAGTCGTAGAAATATAAACAGATGACACATGCCTAAACACATAAGAGGGCAACTTGCGGGCAATGACAGTATAAGCATCCTACACCAAGCACTACTGAACATGACCAAACATTGCTTACAATTTAAATTTAAAGTACTATTGCAACTGGGTAGAACAGAAAAAATCTTTCCTATGAACTCTAAGAAGCTGAAATTTGATACAGTCCAACAATTTTTTGATCTTGGGTTGTTGTTTAGTGACCCCCTATAAAGGAAAACTTAGTGAAGTAATTTGAAAGAAGATATTTGAGTAAAACTTTAGTATTTCAATCCCCCGTTGAACTGATTGATTAGAGAAAATAGCCAAACACCTACATTTCCAAATATTAAGTAGAATAGTGTGTCTTAAGGAATTAGCAACTACATTATCATGAACACCCAACCCTAAAATAGCAAATTTCTAGCTCAAGCCATGATCGAAAACCATAGGCAAAAGAGAGAGGACAACCCTTCATTTTGACCTGGCAAATGGACATTCCCAAAAAATATGCTTTAAGTTCTCAATACCATGACAAAATGGACAATTGTTAGGTTGAATAATCAAACATTTCAACCTGCCCCTTATAGGAAGTTTGAAATGAAGGATCTTCCAAGCCAACATTTGTGCATTAGCATCAGCACGAGATCTCCAAATTTGCTCACTTAGCCTCCTCCATTTCTTCTCATGAAGTCTACATTTCCAATTTTTATTAAGTCTTGGGTTCGAAGGCATGTTGGGAAGAACACATAAATAAATCTTCTTAAGAGGAAAATGATAGAAAGGCGACTTTGTTAACCACACCCAATCCTTGCAAAAATTGCATTGTCAAGGGGTACAAAGTTTGATAACTAGATCTGCAAGCACTAGAGAAATAAAATTAGCAAGGGGTTGATCCTAGTATTGAATTAGCCTGTTCCACCAAATGGACAAAGAAGTAAGACTAAACCCACGTTGCAGTGAATTAACTTTCCATCTTAAAAATTTAGACACTATTTGCCAAGCTTTCCATATAGATTGTAGAGGGAAAGAAGCCCTCAAACTAAAATAAGGAGCAAGAAGTATTTTATCAATCCAACTAACAACAGACCATTTCTTTTTAATGGTATCTTGGGCAACGTGATGTCGAACCAAACACTTCCAAGGTTCATCAACAGAAACAATCCTTACAATCCATTTGGCAGCCAGACAAATGCCTTGTGTCCTAAGATCAAGTAGGCCCAAATGACCTTTGGCTTTGAGCTGAATACAATGAATCCAGGAAGAGTACTTGAAACCTGCTTTTCCATCCAAATTTAACCACAAAAAGTGTTGATTGATTTTAATTAAATCCTCATATCCTTTCTTGGAAGGCATCCAACAAGAAAGAATAGTAGACATGGGAAGCCAAATAAATACAGTTGACAACCTAAACTTTGTCAGCTCATGATAGAAATTTATTTCCCCAACTCCACAATTTAGTTTGTAGCTTTCAAAGAAACCAATTCCACATATCAGAGAGGGGGACTCCCAAACCAAAGGTTATTTGTTGCATACTCACCATCAAATGAACCCGATTACCACCATATCTTTTGATAAGGTCTAATCCTGCCCTTTTTGGATTCTGAAAGAATGAAATCATTAAACATGGTCAGATCACCCATTATGTTATATTATTAATTGATTCAATTGTGTGTTATTTTCCCTTTGATATTCTTTTCATTAGAAATGTGCTTCCAAAACATGGATTTTTGATGTGAAGTGTTGTTTACAACATTGTAATGGCATTTTTTTTGCATTGTGGAGTGAGTAGTACAGTTCACCAGACATCATTTATTGGTTGAACGCTCCACTGCAACTAAAGAAACGGTGCAAATGCCCTCCAAGCTCTATGGAATGTACTCCAAGATATGTGGATTGAATCTACACCTTTCTACCTCAAATCTCGTAATTTTTTATTAATCAATTCAAAATTCCACCTCAAATTTATCAATTTGTAAGCTGAAATTTGTTAAACATTTTATATTAATTAGATTTAGATTTTATATTAATATTTGGCATATTTTGATTGAGGTATCTAAGCTATAATTTGTTATTTCAATTTTGATAAATAAAAAGTTTATTTAATTTTATATCAATTAGATTGTATATATAAACTAATAGTTGCATGTTTTTGTGCTTGCAACGATAAGTCGATAGGTGCTCGATAATAACATTATTTTTTATAAATATAATCTTATGTGAAAAAATTAGATTATTAATAATTTTCAATTTAACAAGGCCTTCCATGATGGTAATCATCTTTATGGTAAAAGGTCCATTTGGTGTATAGTACATCTTATTCATTTTTTGGAAAAATTCTTAATTTGTATTTATTTTGACCAAACAATTACAATGAAATTAAGATGAATTGAAATTGTTTAATAACAATGCTAAAAGTGTCTCAAAGAGAGCACAAAAATCCATCACATTGTCATTTATATGATTTAGGTAGTTAATAGTAGCTTAAATACTCATATCATAGAAAATTTTGAATGATGATTTATTTTGCCATTTATTATATATAACATATTTGTTATGTTAAATACATTACAAATTACCTCAAATTCTCATTAGAAATTATTTATTCTTCCAGGGACTCTTCTTAGTTATTATAATTATTTCATGAATTCAATGATGGTTAAATTTGTCTTAGGCTTCACTTGGAAAAGCGAGAAGACTTTTCATTATATATTTATTTGTTGTTGGACTTCTCAATTATATGAAATTTTTGCTATCAACAAACTTGGAATGAATGATCCTATCCACTAACTTAATAGCTAAAGTTGTATTTTTATTTTCATTATAATTAATCAAAGCTTGGATGGTTTACTGATAAAAAAAAAAAGTCTATATTTTAGACATCTAAATAATGTTTCATTAAAAAGAGAAAATTTAAGTAATCTAATATGAATATTTAAATATTGTTCAATTTAAAAATTAAAAATAAATTTTTAAAATAAAACATAACTAAAATTTTGATTGATAAACTTTAAAAAAATCATAATTAAAAAATTGTTATTATCTTAAAATTTTAATAAATTAAAAAATCTTTAATTTGATATATTTCTCCATACTTAAAAAAAAATACCCTGTAATTTTTTTTCAACTATTTTACTATATAATTAAAAATTCAATACAATTTATAATTATTTTATTACCGTGAAAACTAGAAAATTGTTTGTTTTCATTTATACTTACATTACATGCAACATTATAGCATCTCTTTTACAATTTTATATATATATATAATCCAACTAAGCAAAGAAATGAGTATAGAACTTCATCCTTGTAACTAAACAAAGCAATGAGTATAGAATTCCATCCTGGTTGATTACACGCCACTCTCCTACTAATCCACACAAACTAACGAGCAAGACAAAGACGTCGTTCTATCTTCGTTCAACGATCAGCGGTTTCGCACGCACTTTTTGTCTTATATGTCTCCATATATGGATGCATAGTTTTTTATGCCTCAAAATTTTATGTAGGGACCAACATTTCATTCAAGGGAAGAATATCATTTTCGATGGGATATGTCTATAAATAAATAAAAAATAGACATCTATTGTTTATATGTTTATTTGGTATTTTATCATATGTAAGTGGGATAGATTAATGAATAAGTATTTATTACTAAATTATAAGATTAAGTTGTTATAAATAGAATAATCAATTTATAAAATCATCTAAGAGTTGAATGTTATTTAATTAATCATTTTTTTTTTTAAAGATGTAGGTTTTGAGGAATATCATAATTACAAAGTATATTATTGTGTTAATTATACTTTATCAAATAATAACTTGACAATTTAGAAATTATTTAAGTGATTGAATAGATTAAAAATATTTTTAAACTTAGAAAATAGATATAATTGATATATTGAATGGAATTGAGTGTCCTTATCATATATTACACTTATTAGCTCATTATATAAGGAATCTCCATATGATTTAGCTCTCACCTATATGTTCTTATTTATCATAAATATTTTGTGTTATGTTTGTTTTTAGTCAAAATAATATATATTTTAATCAAAATATATTAAGTTGTGCTATAAAGATTTGTTCATTAACTATCAACTAGTCATTTTTTAATAGTATTATAATATAAAAATTAGAAGCGCAGTAAATATATGATATAGAGATTAAGATGTGTATATTGAACCCCTAATTTTAGATGTACATTAGGGAAAGCGAAAAAAGGACCTTCAAACATAACCCTCCAAAAGGCCTAAATTAGATTAGCATTATCCAAAAAGATTGTAACGAGTCCCAATATTGAATTAAATCCATTTTCCAAAGTGTATACTCAAATGATCTCTTTCTATAGGATGTTATTCCCTTTAATGTTGTGTTATTAATTAATTCAATTATATGTTTTCTTAATGCAAGTAAATTAACTAGTTGAATTGCAAGTAATGTAGAAACATGCATGATAGTCAAACATATGAAAGGATCATCCAAAATAGCAAGGTGTTATATAATGACAAATGAGGAATAAAATTTGCCTTGAGGGCGAATAGGAGGGGCCAATTAAAATGTGTAAATTGGTTCTCAAATTATGTTAGAAACTAGAATATAATCAAATATGGGACCCTGAAACTAAGATTTGTTGAACCTAAAAATATGGGAGCCTCTGGTAAAGGTCAACCTAGAGGGTCTAGTTTGAAAGTCCAAGTCAATGTGAGTTAAGATCAAGATCAACCTCAACTTTCTCTATACCAAAAACCTGAAATTTGAAAGTCTAATAGTTCTAAAATCAGAATTTGTTGATCTAAAAACCTGTAGATCTACCCCTACATGCCACTCTTTCAATAAATTGAAATTTGAAAGTCTAATAGTTCTAAAAATAGAATTTGTTGCTTTAAAAAAATTATAATTAAGAAATTGTTGTTATCTCAAAATTTTAATAAATTAAAAGAATTTTAATTTGATATATTTCTCTATACTTGTAAAAAATACCCTGTAATTATTTTTCAACTATTTTATTATATAATTAAAAATTTAATAAAATTTATAATTGTTTTTCAACTATTTTACTATATAATTAAAAATTCAATACAATTTATAATTATTTTATTACCATGAAAACTAGAAAATTGTTTGCTTTCATTTATACTTACATTACATGCAACATTATAACATATATATATATATATATATATATATATATATATATATATATATATATATATATATATATATATATATATATATATATAATCCAACTAAGCAAAGAAATGAGTATAGAATTTCATCCTTGTTGATTACACACCACTCTCCTACTTGTCCACGAAGACTAACGAGCAAGCCAAAGATGACGTGTCTATCTTTGTTCAACGGTTAGTCGTTTCACACTTTCTTTTTGTCTTATATGTTCCCATATAGGGATGCATAGTTCACTATGCCTGAAAATTTTATGTAGGGACCAACATTTACATTCAAGTGAAGAATATCATTTTCGATGGGATATGTCTATATATAAACTACTATACCTAAATATTTAATTCATTTTTAAAAAAATAAGTTGAGAGGTATCTAATTTCAAAAGCATTAATATAAATTTAGTAAATATTATATTCTAATGAACACAAAAATTCTATGAATAAACTATTGTATTTGTTTTTATATATATTATGCCTTGATATTAATACATAGAGGTTTTATGAGACTGGAAATTTCAGCAAATCAAATTTAGACAATGATTTATTTCACCATGTACAAATTTTTAAAAAAATCATATTTCATAAAAATCATAGCAATTTAAAAAATGCATATTCTATTGAAAAAATCAAATTAAAAAAAATCATAGCAATAAAAATGATTTGAGGCTTTTGATCCGCCTCATTTTTACTTCCATTTCCTCTCTATTATTATCACAATTTTTATTATATTTAGTCTATTTCTATTTTATTTTTCTGACATGCAAATGAATGTCAATTTTTTTTTTAAATGGAAAATGATTACATTGAAGATTGCTACCACTGCAGAAAGCCTCTCGGCTTAATAAATAAATAAAAAATAAACATCTATTATTTATATGTTTATTTGGTATTTTATCATATGTAAGGGTGATAGTTTAATGAATAAGTATTTATTACTATTATAAGATTAGGTTGTTATAAATAGAATATCAATTTATAAAATCATTTAAGAGTTGAACGTGATTTAATTCATCATATTTTTAAAAGATGTTGGTTTTGAGGAATATTATAATTATGAAGTATATTATTATTTTAATTATACTTTATCAAATATTAACTTGATAAATTAGAAAATATTTAAGTGATTGAATAGATTAAAAATATTTTTAAACCTAGAAAATAGACATAATTGACATCTTGAATGGATTTGATTGTCCTTACCATATATTACACTTATTAGCTCATTATATAAGGAATCTACATATGATTTAGCTCTCACCTATACGTTCTTATTTATCATAAATATTTTGTGTTATGTTTGTTTTTAGTCAAAATAATATATATTTTAATCAAAACATATTAAGCTGTGCTATAAAGATTTGTTCATTAACTATCAACTAGTCATTTTTTAATAATATTATATTATAAAATTAGAAGCACAATGAATATATGAGATGGAGATTAAGATGTGTATATTGAACCCCTAACTTTAGATGTACATTAGGGAAAGCAAAAAAGGGACCTTCAAACATAACCCTCCAAAAGGCCTAAATTAGATTGGCATTACCCAAAAAGATTGTAACGGGTCCCAATATTGAATTAAATCCATAGTCCAAAGTGTATACTCAAATGAACTCTTTCTATAGGATGTTATTTCCCTTAATGTTGTGTTATTAATTAATTCAATTGTGTGTTTTCTTAATGCAAGTAAATTAACTAGTTGAATTGAAAGTAATGTAGAAACATGCGTGATAGTCAAACATATGAAAGGATCACATCCAAAATATCAAGGTGTTATATAATGACAAATGAGGAATATAATTTTCCTTGAGGGCCAATAGGAGGCCAATTAAAATGTGTAAATTGGTTGTCAAATTATGTCAAAAACTAGAACATAATCAGATATGGGACCCTGAAACTAAGATTTTTTGAACCTAAAAATCTGGGAGCCTTTGGTAAAGGTCAACCTAGAGGGTCTAGGTTGAATTAAAGTATAGGTCAACTTGGGTTAAGATCAAGATCAAACTCAACTTTCTTTGTACCAAAAAATTGAATTTTGAAAGTCTAACAGTTCTAAAATCATAATTTGTTGCTCTAAAAACTTGTACTCCTACACACATTAAAATATATTTTTGTTAGGGGTGAGGATCTTGCCTTGGTCAAGCTACTATTTAGGAATTAACCTTGAAATGAGAAAGAATGCAAAAGTAAGATAAATGTAAATATTTACCTTGTCAAATCTCTATGGATGAATTTAAATCCATAATCAACAAAGATGTATGAATAGTTCTATGCAGATGTATGTAAATTATGATAATATAGGATGTAGGATGTCTCCACAAGTACAATAGATCTAGAAGTGTCAAAATACTGATTTATGGATGGAAATATGCTCTTTAATGCTTGAAAGTAGAATGCTTGTTGATGAATATAGATATCCTTCTTTGATGGACAACTACAGTATCTCATACGAGGGAAGAAGATAAATCTTGAGAAGGAAGTGCATGATTAATGAAATGGGGGCCTTCGACGAATCATTTCTTGCTTGGCTTGAACTCCTTGAATACGTCTTGAAATCTTGCTCACAAATGATGACTTAAATGTTTGAAATCATGGATTGTTTGGGTGTGTAGTGGATGACCAATAGCTTGCATATTGAATGGATGATAAAATGAAGTGAGTAAGCCTCCTTTTATAGTGATTTCAAAATCAAGATTAAAAGGGTCGATTGCATTAGATGGAAAACAAAATTAAAAACATTAAAATGGGACTCCGCTCCAAAGGAAAAATATATCAGGTTGAGGTTGACCTTGACCTCAACCTAAGAAATTTCATGCACAAGGATGCCCTCCAAGATCTCAAGGATGAAGAAAAATAATAAGAAATGAACAAAAATTCAAGGGAAAAGTGCAATCCACACAAAAATGCATTCATGTTCTAGGAGATCACTAAAAGGAGGGCTAAAAGGTCTTAAAAGCAAGTGCACACTTTTTAAGATGATACATTTAGCCCTCACTCTAGTAGGAGTATGTGCCAAAATCAAACTCATGGTAGAGTAGATCAAATTCTATAAGATGATCCTATCAAAACTTGGGATAAGGAAATAATCAAGCCCTTAATATACTAAGTCCTCAGGGTGATTGCCTCTGTTACTTCTACAAGTAATCGTATTGTCAATTACTGTCAAAACTATGCAACAACTGAACTACCCTATTTCCCAAGCAATGAAGGTGAAGATGAATGAGTCTTACTATTATACCTAAGCTCAAGTATTCACCAAGTCAGTCTACATGTACCGACCATAAGAGTTAGCTAGGGTATACCGAGCACAAAAACTATCGAGATACATAGAGGACACCGAGCAAAGAGTACACCGAGTGACAGTATAATAGAACATTGTACTTACCAAGTGTTACAAAGGTTACATCAAAGTTTGAATTGGAACAAATTTGATGCAACACAATCACATTGAGCGGGAGAAAAAGTTTGCAGTAATTAGGGTAACAATTTGAAATGATTTTCAAGAAGAATGTGTATTGATTGTTGCCAGATTTAAGGATGGAATGACCAAAGACGATAGAGGATGAAAGAAGTGTTGCTACTTTTTTTGTCTCCCACCAAAAATTTCAAATTTGTATGCCCAGCCTGTCTAACGGCCACTTCCAGTTTAATATTATTTAATGCCCTAGAAATATCAAAAAATCAACGATCAAAACCTTAGGTTATTTCTTTATTTCCTAAGTGACTGCGCTTTAACATTTCTGCGGACCCACAACTCTCCTATCGTTGGATCTTCTCTGGATCTATGGCCCTTGCCATGTCGCTATGAGAAAATGCTCGACCTTTAGCTATAGCGACATAGCGAGTGTTTGCCACGTGGATTGGCGGGCCCAGTTTGGCAGTGGTGGTATTATTGTTTCTTTGGCGCCGAGTTTTGATAAAGCCCCCGGCACTCACTATCTTGCTATCAAAAAACTCAAGCATCTCGCTGTTAGCGACATAGCGAGTATGGGACCCACCAATCTTCAGAATGCCTAATGCAGTTTTTTCACCCTTGGATTGACCTCAGATCAATGGCTTTCGCTATCTCACTATGGGAAGTTGCTTGAAGGATATGTATAGTGAGATAGCGATTCGCTGCCGCATGTCTTTGTGGGGCCAGATTTGTTGCATAAGCCACAGGGTGGACCCTGAACCAGTGATGCGTTAGGAATGAGTGTACAGATTAATGACATGTTGGCAGTTGGTTCATTTCTCATTGGCTAGGGTGATGACAGTGCAAAATGTGGGTTAGTCCCTTCAGCGAGTCTTTCACTATCATCAGATCAGCATGGATCTATGGTCCTCACTAACTCGTTATGGAAAGATGCACTCTATTTAGGTATAGCGAGTTAGTGACCTAGCGACACATGGATTGTGGGTTCGTTTCTGTCTTATGGGCCATAGGGTGAACATGTGGTGGCTGAGATGGCTTATCAGTTGGTGCCCACTTCCCCGCATTCTGAGCTTTGTTAGACCTTCTGACAATGCGGGAAAGCGAGTTATTGACACGCATCCAGGTGGTGTCACGACGAATATTCTTAATGGTTCAAAAAGTACAAGTTATGTTCACCGTCCGATGCATACAGATCAAGGGCTGACGCTTTCCTGCATTATCAAGGTGCGAGGAAGTTATAAAATGCGGGAATGCCCCTTTCTGACACATGTCCCAAGTGACATCACGGCAGATGGTCGCAGAGGTTTCAGAGTGTACGTTTTGTTCACCATCAGATCTTCAAAGATCGAGGGTTGGCATATTCCCACATTATCAAGGTGCGAGGAAGTTATAAAATGTGAGAAAATGGGTGGAGGGCATGTGTCCCAGATGATGTCATTAGCCCGCCCTCCTCACAGCTAGACACTGGATAAGCCCTCGCCATCCAATGTAATCTGATCCATGGTTGGTGTTATTGCGCTATTGAAAGTTGCTCATTTTTTACCATAGCGACATAATGCCTTGTTGCCACGTGTCTCTATGGGGCCTGTCTCTTTGGGGTCGCCAGGTATGGTACAGTTGTTGAGTCAAAAGCCAAGTGGTTCGTGGGCTCAGAAGTTTTAAGGGCAAGCATAGTAATACAGTGAGTCTTCACGATTGTCAGATCAAGGGGAAATCCACGGCAGGCGCTATCTCATTATGGAAAGCTGCGAGAACATTACCCATAGCGACATAGTGCCTAGGTGACACGTGTCTTTGTGGGCCTAGCCAAGATTGACAGTTAAGGGCTGACGGTTATGTTGTAGGCCGTTGCGGTCAAGGTTTAAGAGGTTGGCGCAATTAGTAAAGAAAAGGGGCGGTCAACTTAGAAAGACCCCGTGAGGTGGCAAAAAGAAAGAGGTTCATTGGCCCACATGGCTCCTCTTGCTTACAGGTCTCGTTTGACTTGCTGACTATGTTGACTCCCAGTCTAGAAATAGGGGAAATCAAGAGTTTTACATGAACCTAATCTTCATGATCGACTCCAGCTACTAGAAGTGAATGTGAAACATACAGGAACACTCTACCACCCCGATCCAATCTATCTACCTGGTTAGAATGGCTTAATGGTGCCGTTTATGTCTTCTCAAGGCCCTGTTCCAACCAAGATAAAAAATCATTGCATCTGGATCTGCATCTAGATCAAGGATCCCCATGATTGTCCTTGGCAGAGCCTTGATGGCGGTCGTTGCAGGATAGTTTTGGAGGGAAAATCTCAGTTATGCTTGCACTATAAAGGCAATTTTTATAAATTTTGAAAAGGTCAACCTTTCTCTAATTTTTCTCTGCTATTGCTTTGTAATTCTAGTGTAAATTCCCCTGTGCCTCTAAACTGTATGATTTTCTACCTTATCTCCTTTAGCCATTGGTGTAAAGTGCAAGAATCCTTGCCTCTGATTGATGTTTTGTGGATATCTATAACCTACATGATTGTATCTCTTTTGGCCTATGAATGATAATATAAGTGAATCTCTCTTTCCTTGTGTCATTCATCTTGGTCTTCTGATCTACATGTGATTATTTGATTAAAGCAAGTCTGAATGTGTATATCCTTAGTTTCATTCTAATTCAAAAGTGCATATATGGGCAGAGATTGGTCTGAACACTCTATTTTGGTGCATCACCTCTTTAGATTAGATTAGGTAGATTTGCTTTCATGCTCTCCTTCTCCCTTTTCCTCTCTAAGAGTAGTTAGGTGCACCCTGATAGTAAGAGGAAGCCGGCCTTCTCTAGAGACTCAACCTCACAGTTCAAGTCCCACAGCTTAGAGGTTGTTTCCATGTTTCACTAGGTTGTCCTCACGCATAGGCTTTGGACAAGGATGCAAACCTAAGTGACAACAAATTTTGGCACGCCTGGTGGGACTAATATCAGAAGATTTCAAGATTAATACTGAAGAGATAGTACTGGCTTCGGTGTTCAAGCCTTCAAGAGGCTTATTCCTCAAGTACTTGGTGACTCTGAGCTTCAAATACATATCTGGTTCCAGGCCAAAATTTTAGTGATTCATGCCCAGAGCTGAAACAAGGGCATCTTCTAGAGGTAAGTTTCAGTATCAAGAGCTTTCATTTTCAAATCCTAGCAGAAGGAGGACTAGAATATCTCTATCACCAGTTAGGAGTGTAGTAGTAACAAATACACCTACAAGATCTATCTCTACTCCTCCTGCTGTTAGATCTCAGCCTAGACCGCCATCAATACATATCAATAGATCACTTGTCTATATGGCGTTGCCTAGAGCTCATACTTTTGCCACCTTTAATGGTGGGAGCAGTCTCTTATTAGTCCAAAGACATGATATACCAATAGCTGCCCTCAAAAGTATACCAGAGTTTACTGGTGAAACTTCTATCTCTGCCTCAGAACACATTCAAGAGGTTGCAAATGTCTGTAATATCCATGGTATTACAGAGGATGGTGTTGCAGTTAGACTCCTAGCCTCATCCTTGAAATGAAAACCACTACAATGGTATAGAGGTTTAGCTCATGATTCTATAACAGATTGGGATGGATTAGGAGCAGGATTGTGCAAACATTTTGAGGATAAAAGTGACTACTTGTCACTTTTGGAGCAGTTGACCACTATAAAAAGAGCTCCCCATGAATGTATGACTGATTTTAATTATAGATTTCAAAAGACATGGGATAGAATACCTACTTCAGTGAAGCCTACCCCTGGTAATGCCTTCTTGCATTATCTTAGAGCTTTTAACAGTGATATTGCCACTACAATCCAAACTATGGGAGGAGATACCTTGCCTAATGCTTATGACATAGCAATAAGGGCAGAAAATATATTGATACAAGGAGGTAAGTTAGCTCCAAGGCCTCCTATGCCTTTCTTCCCTGATATTCCAAATCATCAACCAGTAATGGCTCCTCTTCCCACAACTTCTACATCACAATCCCTAGTCCTAGTCCCTCAAGCTTCCACATCTTCAAATGGGATAGATGAGATCAAAGAGATGATGCAATCTCTGATGCAGAACATGGATAAAAGAGAAAAGAACCTAGAGAAAAGTTTGCAAGATCAAGGGAAGAAGTTGCAAGATCAAGGGAAGAAGTTAGAATATCAAGGAAAGAGGTTGGAGGATAATCTCTCTATGATGTAGAAAGTAACAAGGTGGTGACTTTAGAAAGACAGCAAGCTCAAGGTAGTAAACCTCATCAATTGCAATATCAAACTTCAAGCAGTGGTAGGCCTCCAAACCCTAATCATTGGAACAATTCTTTTGATTAGAGTAGGCAGGGTGGTCATGCTTCAACCTCAAATGTAAATCAAAGTAGGGCCATAGTCCCTCAAAATAATATGGCTCAAGATCAAGATTTATGTCCCTCCTGTAACTACTCCCTTGCCTATTGTATGTGTTAGAAGGCTGAATCTTTTATGGCTTTGACAGTCCAAGAACCTGCAGCAAAATAATCATACAACGAGGACCAATTTAAGGATGCCTCATATGTGCAAGGACAGGGTGATTGCTCTTTTATGAATCATCAGATGGATGGGCATTGTAATGTAAACCAAGATTCCATTGCTCATAACACTAGAAGCAAAAGAAGAGCTATGGAAGATGCTATCCCTCCTCCTCCTAATCAGGCCTCAACTTCAAGTGCAATACCTCATGAACAAGTAGTAAATGAGCAATCAAATGTTTCTCAATAGTAAAGGCAAAATCATAGCAGAAAAGATACAAGTGATCCTCAGGCTATTCCATCTCAACCTCATGCAAGTGCATCTCCCAAAGGTTCTACCAAAACATTTGCTATGCCATTTAGTGTGGTAAAGAAAATGAAGAAGACAAATGTGAATATCTCCACGTGGGATGCTGTTGCTACTATACCCATTGAAAAGAGGTTGCTGCAGCAAGAATTGGAAAGAATTGAACCAAAGGATCAAACACTCAGCATGGAAAGTGCCACAAACCTAGTACAACCATCAAGGGAGGTAGAAACAAGCAAAAAGGTTAGACCTCCTCCATTCTATGTTTCTCTAATTATAGGGGGCAAGCTAGTCCACAATTGCATGATTGATTTAGGGGCTAGCAGTTCAGTAATGCCTAGGTGTGTTGCTGATGCTTTAGGAATGAAATATGAGCCCATTGTTAGGGATGCATTACAGTTGGATGGTAGTACTATCAAGATTGTAGAAATTCTTAGGAATGTGGAGATGGCCTTACATGCATGCCCTAGTTGTACTGTAACCCAAGATATCTCTGTTGTTGAGGTCAAGCCATATTTTGCCATCTGTCTGTCAAGAGACTTCACTGCCCAAATAGGTGGTTTCATATCTTCTAATTAGTCATATATGTCTTTTAAGATGAGACATGGAGCCAATGCTTCAATTAGAGCAGAGCCTCAAGCCCTCCATCATATTGAAACCTACACCCCTAATTCCATCAACATGAATTGCCCTATTCTAGAGATGGATGAGAATGACCTAGTGGATAAGCCTATCACTTCCCTAGCAGAGATACCTGATTTCTTCTTGGATGAATGGGCTGATGTATATCAATTTGATTCTACATCAGAAATCCTTGAGATAGGTCTCAGTACATATTGTATATTGGAAAAAGATGCTCTAGTTACCAATCTTGTGGATACTAAAGAAGATATGAGTGGGATATGGAGTATGTACTTTGATGGCTCAAGGAATAAGGTTGGATCAGGGGCCGGTGTGATGTTGATTTCTCCTGCACAAGTAAAGTACTACTTCTCCTTTAGGCTCCAATTCAGTTGCACTAATAATGTAGCTGAGTATGAATCCTTGATTCAAGGTCTCCTACTTGCTCAAAAAAGAGGAATCCAAGCTTGGAGGGTGTATGGAGACAGTGAGTTGGTGGTCAATCAAGTGAGAAATTAAAATACCATCAAGAATGGTTTGCTCAAGTCTTATAAAAATAGAGTATGGGATATGCTTGAAGGTTTCAATGCATTTAACATCTAGAGCATCCCTAGAAAAGAAAATAGACATGCTGATAGACTTGCAGCGATAGGTGCATCTTATGATGTACCAAGGAATCTTGAGGAGGAGAAGAAGCAACAAATAAAAGTGGTAGTAAGGCCTTCCATCCCTGATAACAACATCCATTGGCAAGTGTTTGAGTCTGATGAGAAAATTGTGAGCTTCTTGCAGAATGAGGCAGAGTTTTTAGAGAGAAATCACTCAAGACTGCATGATCAGTATGGTGACCAAATCATTAACCTCAGCTCCAACAAGTTGCCTAAAGGTCTCATTACTTTAGAAAGTTCAATCCTGATGACCAAACAAGAGGCAGGGCCATGAACCTAGCCACTAATGAAGCTGACTACACTCTAGTCATGGTTGCTGATGGAAAATCCTTGAACATGGGGAAGGTATGTTTTGAAATTGAGCAAGAAAATTTTATTCATCTGTGTCAAGAATTTAATGATGTTTTTGCTTGGACATATGATGATTTAAAGGGTTTTGACCCAAGGTTATTTTAGCATACTATAGATCTAGTTGATAATGTAAAACTAGTAGGATAAAAACAGAGACTAGTAAATCCCAAGATTGAACCCCTAATGAGAAAGGAGCTATCCAAATTGATTGAGGCCAATATAATTTTCCCTATCAAGCACTCATCATGAGTAGAAAACCTTGTCCCTATTAGTAAGAAGAATGAGGAAATTAGATTGTGTGTGGACTTTAGAGACCTTAACCAAGCTTCCCTTAAAAATCACCATCCTCTCCCTTCTATGGAGCAGATTCTGTCCAAAGTCAGTGGTTCAAAGAGATTTTCATTTCTTGATAGATTCTCTAGTTACAATCAAGTACAAGTTAAAGAGTCTGATAGGTACAAGACTGCATTTACGACTAAATGGGGTACCTATGCTTATTGTAAGATGCCATTCAGGCTAACCAATGCAGGTGCTACATTTCAGAAGGCAATGGAGATGGCTTTCAAAAGATTGATTGACAAGTTTGTATTAGTCTACCTTGATGATATCACAGTATATCCAAAGAATGTAGATGATCATTTTGATTATCTCAGACAAGTATTCTTAAGGTGTAGAGAGTTTGGGGTATCCCTTAACCCAAGAAAGTGTGTCTTTGCTACTAATCAAGGAAAATTATTAGGACACATTGTATCTAAGGATGGTTTAACCATTGATCCAGAGAGAACAAGAGCAATACTTGCCCTCCCTCTTCCTAAACACAAGAAAGGGCTGCAAAGTTTCCTAGGTAGGATAAATTTTGTGAGAAGATTTATTCCAAATCTTGCTACCATGGTGAAACCTCTTACAGCTATGCTCAAGAAAGGTATGGTCTTTACATGGACCAAGGAAGGGAAGGAAAGTTTTGAAGAAATCAAGACAACCATAGCCTCAGCCCCTACTCTCATGAATCCAAATTTTGAGAAGGATTTCATTCTTTATACCTTAAGTGGTGAGTCAAGTATTTATGCTATCCTAACTCAAGCAAATGAAAAGAATGAAGAGCAGCCCATAGCCTTCTTTAGTGAAGGGCTTAAGGAATATGAAGATAAGTACAACTATGTAGAGAAACAAGCCCTTGCAGTCATCAAAGCTTTAAAGAAATTTAGACACCTCCTGTCTCATAATAAGATTCATTTGTTAGTACCCCATGCCAGTGTGAAGGATTTCCTTTTGAGCAAAGATGTTAGTGAGAAAAGAGCTGGTTGGATTACAAAGGTGATGGAATATGATGTTGACATCCAAATCACCAAGCTGGTAAGAGGGAGGGGGTCGTGTAAATAGATGTTATCATCTCAGGAACCTGATGAGGAAGCTACTATGATACTGACAGAGTAGCAAGAGGTAAGAAATGGTGACCCAAGGAGTTGGATGGTTGATATGAAGAGTTTCTTATTAGGCAATGGATACCCTCAAGGATTAGACAAAGCTAAAAGGAGATAGTAGAGGCTACAGTCAATCCCTTATGTCATAGTTGATGGTATCCTTTTCAGAAAAGATTTTAATGGAGCCCTATTAAGATGCCTTGATACAGACCAGGCTGAAAGAATGATCAAAGAGCTTCATGATGGTCCTGATGGTGGCCACTTCTCAGCTAGAACAACTGCAATGAAGATCATGAGGGCTGGTTGTTACTGGCCATCTATGTTTCATGATTGTCATAAGTATGTGAGGAAGTGTGAAAAATATGCCTTCTTCTCTGGCAAACAAAGGCTTGCAGTTCTTCCCCTTCATCCTATTCAGGTGGATCAACCTTTTGCTCAGTGGGGGTTGGATTTCCTAGGCCCTATCAATCCTCCTTCTAGTTCAGGTCACAAATGGATTTTAGTTGCTACAGATTACTTCACTATATGGACAGAGGTAGTTGCATTGAAGGATGCCATTGAATCTTCAGTTGTGGAATTCCTTGATGGAATTGTGACTAGGTTCGGTGCCCCTTCAACTATTATTTCAGACAATGCAAAATCTTTTGTAGGAGCTCAAATTTGTGCATGGGCAGTGGATCATAATATCTATTTGAGCACATCCTCAAATTATTACCCCTAGGGTAATGGTTTGGCTGAGTCCTCCAATAAGAACCTGATCAGGATCATGAAAAGGACAATAGAGGATAATTAGAGGTGTTGGCATAAAAAGCTGAAGACTGCACTATGGGCTGACAGAATAACACCTAAGAGATCATTAGGGAACTCTCCATTCATGTTAGTATATGGTATAGAGGCAAGGCTTCCAATTTCATTAGAATTTCCATCCCTAGAGCTAGCTCATCAGTTGGAGTTGATTGAAGATGATGCCATGAAAGTGAGAATAGCAGAGCTGATGGAGCTAGAAGAGAAGAGAAATAAAGCCATACAGACCTTAGAGACACATCAACAACAAATGAAGAAGAGCTTTGACAGGAAGGCCAGGGTCAGGATCTTCAGGGAGGGAGATTTGGTTCTAAGATGGGATGCAGATAGGGAAAAACCAGGAAGACACTCAAAGTTTGATGCATTATGGAGTGGCCCCTATCTAATTATCAGTTACAAATAGGCCAATGCTTTTCAGTTAAGCAGGCCTGATGGTGAGGTTCTGCCCATCCCAGTTAATGGGATTTATCTCAAGCCATGTTTCTGAGGGTTTGAGATTCCATGTACATAGTTAGTTTAGTTCTGTCCTCTATTGTTTCCTGTTTTCCAAGAAGTACATGAGTACAGGCTGTCTCTCTGTTAGATAGCCAGTTTTCAAAGTTTTGAAGGTTGCAGATGAAGGTTTCGTCTCTAGTTCCAGTTGTAGAGACAGGGGTTTCGGTGTTTTGCTATCTCAGAGGCAGGGTTAGGGTTTCACAGTGCTTAGAATCTACATATTTTATGACCCTATAGCCCAATGGATGCTTCAGGCCACTGGTCTTATGCATAGATGGCTTGTGTCCCCTATGAGTTGCCAGAAATGTTGCCATTTTTTTGTCTCCCGCCAAAAATTTCAAATTTGTATGCCTAGCTATCTAACAACCACTTCCAGTTTAATATTATTTAATGCCCTAGAAATATCAAAAAATCAACGATCAAAACCTTAGGTTATTTCTTTATTTCTTAAGTGACTGCGCTTTAACATTTCTATGGATCCACAACTCTCCTACCGTTGGATCTTCTCTGGATCTACGGCCCTTGCCATGTTGCTATGAGAAAATGCTCGACCTTAAGCTATAGCGACATAGCGAGTGTTTGCCACGTGGATCAGCGGGCCCAGTTTGGCAGTGGTGGTGTTTTTGTTTCTCTAGCATCAAGTTTTGATAAAGCCCCCAGCACTCGCTATCTCGCAATCAAAAAACTCAAGCATCTTGTCGTTAGCAACATAGCGAGTATGGGACCCACCAATCTTCAAAATGTCAGATGCAGTTTCTTCACCCTTGGATTGACCTCAGATCAATGGCTTTCACTATCTCGCTATGGGAAGTTGCTTGAACAATATGTATAGCAAGATAGCGATTCACTATCGTATGTCTTTGTGGGGCTAGGTTTGTTCCATAAGCCATAGGGTGGACCTCGAACTAGTGATATGTTAGGAATGAGTGTATAGATTAATGACATGTTGGCAGTTGGTTGATTTCTCATTGGCTAGGGTGATGACAGTGCAAAATGTGGGCCATTCCCTTCAGCGAGTCTTTCACTATCATCAGATCAGCACGGATCTATGGTCCTCGCTAACTCGCTATGGAAAGATGCACGCTATTTAGGTATAGTGAGTTAGTGACCTGGCAACACATGGATTGTGGGTCCATTTTTGTCTTATGGGTCGTAGGGTGAACATGTGGTGGCTGAGTTGGCAGATCGGTTGGTGCCTACTTTCCCGCATTCTGAGCTTTGTCAGACCTTCTGACAATGCGGGAAAGTAGGTTGTTGACACGTGTCCAGGTGGTGTCACGGTGAATGTTCTTAGAGGTTCAAAAAGTACAAGTTATGTTCACCATCCGATGTAGACAGATCAAGGGCTGACGCTTTCCCCCATTATCAAGGTGCGAGGAAGTTATAAAATGTGGGAATGCCACTTTTTGATGCGTGTCCCAAGTGACATCACGGCGGATGGTTGCAGAGGTTTCAGAGCACACGTTTCGATCACCGTTAGATCTTCAAGGATCGAGTGTTGGCGTATTCTTGCATTATCAAGGTGCGAGGAAGTTATAAAATGTAGGAAAACGGGGGGAGGGCACATGTCCCAGATGATGTCATTAGCCTGCCCTCCTCGCAGCTAGACAATGGATAAACCCTCACCATCCAATGTAATCTAATCCATGGTTAGCGTTATCGTGCTATTGAAAGTTTCTTATTTTTTACCATAGCGACATAACGCCTTGTTGCTGCGTGTCCCTGTGGGGCCTGTCTCTTTGGGGTCGCTAGGTATGGTACGGTTGCTGAGTCAGAAGCCAAGTGGTTTGTGGGCCTAGAAGTTTTAAGGGCAAGCACAGTAATATGATGAGTCTTCACGATCGTTGGATCAAGGGGAAATCCACGGTAGGTGCTATCTCACTATGGAAAGTTGCGAGAACATTACCCATAGTGACATAGCGCTTAGGTGACACGTGTCTTTATAGGCCCAACCAAGATTAACATCTAAGGGCTGGCGGTTATGTTGTAGGCCATTGCGGTCAGGGTTAAAGAGGTTGGCACAGTTAGTAAAGAAAGGGGGCGGTCAACTCAGAAAGACCCCGCGAGGTAGCAAAAAGAAAGAGGTTCATTGGCTTACATGGCTCCTCCTGCTTATGAGTCTCATTTGACTTGCTGACTATGTTGACTCCCAGTCTAGAAATAGGGTAAATCAAGAGTTTTACACGAATCTGATCTTCATGATCGACTCCAGCTACCAGAAGTGAATGTGAAACATACAGGAACATTCTACCACCCCGATCCAATCTATCTACCTGGTCATAATGGCTTAATGGTGCCGTTTCTATCTTCTCAAGGCCCTGTTCCAAACAAGATCAAAAATCATTGTGTTTGGATCCGCATCCAGATCAAGGATCCCCATGATTGTCCTTGGTAGAGCCTTGATGGTGGTGGTTGTAGGATAGTTTTGGAGGGAAAATCTCAGTTATGTCTGCACTATAAAGGCAATTTTTGTAAATTTTGAAGGTCAACCTTTCTCTGATTTTTCTCTGCTGTTGCTCTACAATTCCAGTGTAAATTCCCCTGTGCCTCTGAACTGTATGATTTTCTACCTTATCTCCTTCAACCATTAGTGTAAAGTGCAAGAATCCTTGCTTCTCATTGATGTTTTGTGGATATCTGTAACCTGCATGATTGTATCTCTTTTGGCCTATGAATGATAATATAAGTGAATCTCTCTTTCCTTGTGTCATTCATCTTGGTCTTCTAATTTGCATGTGATTATTTGATTAAAGCAAGTCTGAATGTGTATATCCTTAGTTTCATTTTGGTTCAAAAGTGCATATATGGGCAGAGATTGGTCTGAACACTCTATTTTGGTGCATCACCTCTTTAGATTAGATTAGGTAGATTTGCTTTCATGCTCTCCTTCTCCCTTTTCCTCTCCAAGAGTAGTTAGGTGCACCCTGATAGTAGGAAGAAGTCGGCCTTCTCCGGAGACTGAACCTCACAGTTCATGTCCCACAGCTTGGAGGTTGTTTCCATGTTTCACTAGGTTGTCCTCACGAATAGGCTTTGGACAAGGGTGCAAACCTAAGTGACAACAAGAAGGATGAAACAATATACAATTCTAACTATTTATTGTGACTAGACAACAATTCTAGAAAGTTCCAAAACCCTAATTAGGTTAGACAATGAAAAGGCAAAAAGGAAAACTATAAAAAGACATATCAAGAACAATTTTATTGTTGTTGAGGTTGTTATTGTTATTAAGGAAATATAAAAGTTGAGTTTTGTTGTTGAGTAAGTTATTAAAGTGAGAAAGACATATCAGAGGTCAGAGATCAAATTGAGTAGAATAGAGAGGAATTGCATATCTATCACAAAAGGTGATAACTAGAGAGCAAAAGAGGGATCTAATCAAGAAAAATAAGTTGCTACTCAAAAGGTCATTTTGTGCTACTTTCTAGTCACTATTTTAGTTTCTTAGATCCTTTAAAAAGGTGTACTTAATAGTCTTATATGTAAATCTCTTAACCAAGGACACACTTGAAGAGTGTTGTGAAATCCTTGAAAAAGGTAGATCCTCACAGGTCTTATTGTATACTCCTAACTAAGTAATTCATCTGAAGTGACTAAATATTGTAGCCCTAACAAGGCTACCTCTTACTGTAGTAGTGATGGATTTGTGGGTACCATCCGCACTGCAATTTTCCCTCTGACCAAGGGTTCCGGCGATAACAAATTAATGTGTTATGGTGTTATGTTTCATGATTTTATATGTTTGACACTTGTAAATTTTGACAAATATGTGACTCTGTGACTAAAACTTTTTGTCATGCTACTAAAAAAATTAGTCACATGACTAAAATTGATCACATTCCACTAATTCTTTATAATTTATAGGTATAGGTGACTAAATAAGTGACTAATTTAGTCATCAGGTAAAATCACAAGATCAAACAAATAGAGGTGACTAAACAAACTGCCAAATAATTGACTAAATACGTCACTAATAACTAGTTACCTAAGCACAAGTAACTAAATAAAATACCAAATAAATGACAAAATAAGTGACTCCTTTATAATAGTATTTAATAATGCTTGTTCTCCAATTATTGTATTTCATGATAAATTCATACCTAAATGTGTCTCATATCACAAATATGACTTTCAAGTGATTTAAAAATTGATTGATAGACAACGTTTAAAGATGAAGTCACAACTAATAGTTACAATTAAAAAAATTTCTAGTTATGGTATACTTTATTTTGCAGTGGTTTTTCATGCTTTCTAAAAACTGCACATTGAACTTAGTGTCTATTAATTTGGATTTTAGTTTAATATATATTACATGATTTACAATAGCATTATATAACCACTATTAAAAATATATATATACACGATACAAAATAATAATATATCTTTATAGTAATATATATGTTAAGGAAAACAAACATGCAACTTAATTATTTCTTTAAATTGAAAATAATCTAGGTGCTATAGATATATTTAAGAAAGTAATTGATAATTATAAAATATTCAATGAATCTACTTAACTATATTCAAACATTAATTTTTTTAACCATGTTGAAAAGATTTGGTACAATATTCTCTACCATACAAAAGCGTAGTTTAAGATTTTTGCAAGACATATTAGCTTTTTCATCCAAGTATTTAAGTTATTTTACTTATTATAAATGAAAATAGAACTATTATTATTATGTAAAATTAGAACTTAAGAGAAATACTCTTTCATTTTCATTTAGGTGGTAAGAGCACTCATTCATTTCATTTAGGGGGCAACGAGTGGAAGAGGAAGGAGAGAGGTTCATTTTCATTTTCTTCTCTTCTTTGCTTGATTTTCTTTTGGCTTACAACAGGAGATGGAGATGAGAGAAAATAAAGCAACATATATGGTGGATGCCTTTGTGCAACTTGATGTGAAGCTCTTTAATTACTTGACTTTCAATTAAGATGTCGAGGTAGGCATTTCAAATTCCTTTGTATACTAGTTGTTTAATCTTGGATTGTATTTTTCTTGCAAATCTATTGTTCATAATCACACTTGTGGAACTAAAAACAATGATATGATCAATGGTATTAGTTTTACAAGAGTTAACATTACCCATAACATTATTTGAATAAATTTCTTTAAAGGGGTAAGTAATTGGGCCTTCATATCAGATCACAGGTTGAAAAGAAGCGTGAGGGTTTGAAATGCATTTAGAAGCCAATATCCTTACTATATTAAATCTTCTAGTTGATACATAATGTAAGCTTAGGTTTGGGCCAAGACTAAAATTGTTACAATTTTTTTGGATTTCATGCAAAATTGTTATAATATTTTTGAATCGAAAATTGTTTTGCTTCATTTGGTCATCACTAAGTTCCCAATCCTTATGCAATTGTTTTTCTGGGCCAAGATTGTGTATAAAAAATTTAACCATCATGGTTTTAGATCATAATCCATGATCCATCATCAGGATGAGAGAGCATAAGAATGTCATGAGAGTAAAAATCTTAGGACAAGTGAGAAAAATTCCCACCTTTATGGCAGTGAGAGGAAACTAGTAAGGAAGACCTGTTGTGGAAATCTACTCCAATACACTTGACATGGAGTGAGATTTAATAGTTCTAGATAACAACTTACTGTAATCACCTAAAAATGGTCATCTAGACTATTAGCACCCTTTTCAACATTTTGGCTAAATTAATTTAATCACTTACCTAAGCCAAATTGCTAATAATCAATTTATTTGATTATAACCTATAGTTGTACTATGCTATCCTAAGTTCATTATTTGATTAAAAGAACATGTCCCCTTTTAATTAAATAAAAGACCCCATTCTTCTAACCCACTTAAAGTGCACACATAAAGTCCGTTTTTCTATTTTGCAATTAAAAGAAAAGGCTTTGTGACTTTTGTCTTATATGACAAGTCAACTTATATTCTATTGGTTGACTTGTGTGTGCACATGGATCACTCCTCTTTTTGAATTCCACCGTTGATCATCCACCATCTTCATCTTGATCTCTACTGTCCATACATCTTTAAAAGGGAGAGAGCTTTCCCCCTCAATCAATCCTCATTTTGAATATTGTTATGCTGCAGGTTTTCTAACAGGTTTCTTTGGAGCTTTGTGGAGAACTTCTCTTTCTTGTCTACATTCTCTCATACCATAGCATTTTAGCTTAGATTCATGTTGCATGTTAGTTTAGCTTCTATTTTGCAATAATCTCTCACATAGCTTAATATTTGGATTGTAACATTCTCATCCATGCTTAGAATAGCTGCACTTTTCATATTCATTCTAGTTTAATCTTTAGTTGCATTGCATTCTTGAGGAACTCCTTGGGACATTTGCATTCTTGCATCTTGTCTTTGGAACTTCCCATTGCATGGTTTACTAGCAAGAAGAGTATCTTAAAGGCTCATCTGAGAGCTTTCTTATTCTTGAAATATACTCTCTTGCACTTTGTGGATAGGGAGCTCTAAGCCGGCATCCAAACATTCCAACTCATGGAATCATTGGGATATAATGGTTTAGAGTGGGACACAAATCAAGTGTACATTTTTGGCGCCCACCGTGGGGCTTGAATCAAGTTTTTAGCTCCATTTGCTTTCATTTATTATATTTGGTTTTTTATAGCAGCATATTGGATCTAATCAAGTGCTTTTGTAGAATTACCACTTTGGTTTTAAGGCCAACCCATAAGTAGATTGGTTTGAAGGCCAAAAATCTAGTTGGTTTAAAGATTTAATCATATCTTTTAAACCACTTGGAGTTTGGTTCTAAAATTTTGTTTGCAGGTTGGGTATGTGTTCAAAATCTCTTAGTCCAATTTTCAAAACATTTTGACTTGATTTGCGAGAGTTATGATTTATTCTTCTTTTTTTTCATAAAAAGCTATTTTTTGATCACAATCAGCACATTTTTTGGAAAAACTTACATTTTAAGAAAGGTTTTTGAATTCTACAAGGGGTATTATCTTTTTGTTTTGACTTTTGAGGTCATATTGGGGATCAAAAACTCGATTTGATAAATCTGGCCTATTTTGACAAAATTGGTCTTTAGGGCGTAAATTAAGAAATTTTTTTGAATTTCTTACATTTTTGGAAAGCTCTCTAATTTTTAGTAGGGGTCTCTTCTTTTTATTTCTGTTTTTGGATCCAAAATCATAGCAAACAAGTCCAATCTTGTTGACTAGGTCAAAAGCAAAGAGTAAAAATAAGAGCATTTGTGATTAGTTTGCACTTTCTTTGCATACACTTGATTGGAAGATAACTTGGATATTTGAGGCAACTAACCACTTTTTATTGCAGTATTTTATGTTATTTCACACTAACTTGTGGTGCTAACAAGTTGTGATTGCAGGTTGTCATCCTTGTGAAAAAAAATTGAAACATTGCATAAAAAGAACGCATGTCAAAGCTTCAAATGCACAAGGGCTACTAACAATTGTTTGTAGGGTTTCCCAACGCATAAAAGCCCAATTTTTCTTGTTCTTTACTTTTACATGTGCAACATATACTAGTTGTTTATTTTTAGGCACATTAAAACTTACAATTGGGATCTTTTCGTGATAGGAGAGTATGCTCTTCACCCTTGTGGTGAATAAGAAATCTTGACTTACCATTTGGTTTCAAGAGTAAGAGGCAACTAAATCTTCCTAGCATGTTTGGGAGAAAATGATTGGAATAGGAGAGTATGCTCTTCACCCTTGTGGTGCATCAGAAATCTTGACTTCTGAAAGTTGATCCACTCTTTGTGTAGTTAGGATCCTTTAGAGGGCTTGCTCTTGGACAACCTGAGAGGAACAACCCAAGTGGGGACAAGCAGATTACCCGGCTCTTCCAACCCACTATAAACTCAAGGCTATCAAAGACACAAAACCTTGGTAGACGTAGTGTTTGTCTTTGCCTAGTGTGATCGCTTATGGGATTTCGACCATAGGGAGATCACTAGGCAAGAATGCTTAAGGTACTCTTGTGGTCGCGAGATCGGTTACTCATTGCAAGGTGAGGTGTCCCATAATTGGGAGTAAGAGGAAAACTATGAACAGAAGCCCGATCTAAAAACTCCAAGTTAGTAACTACCCTTTTTAGCCACTCAACTTCTTGGTGCAAGGATCGATCCTAGTGGACTACTCGGATCACCCCAAGATTTACACTCACCATATGTGTTCCCTTGGTTGTGCTTATGGCACTTCCATGACAAAGCCAATATCTCTTGTGGGAAACCACTTGGTGTGAGGCAAAGGAGCATCAAGCATGGGCCAAGTTGTTGAGTAATGAACCATGTCCTTTATGTAGATATTGCTTGATGTGTTCTCGAATGTGCTAGACCTGTGGAAATCTTTGGAACATACACATGATGATAGTTATACGGCTTTCTTTTAAGACCTCACATATGCTTGTATCATGCAAGGTTTCTTTGTCCCTTGCTTGATTGTTTGAAGAATACTCCATGTGTCACTATCTTGCTTGGAAAGAAATTGTTTTTGAACATCAAACTTTCTATGCTATCAACTATTGTCAAAATTTGTCAACCAAGTCAAAACATCAAATGCAAACATTCTCTTGTGTTTCTTGCTAAGGGGAGTCTCATCATTTGATTTTTACTTTCTATGTCTCTAGTTCTTGAACATGATTAAAGTGGCTCTTTGGTCTTAGTGCTCTTGGTCTTTTTGTCTTCATGGTCTATGTCCACTTGCTAGTTATCTTTTTGCTGAAATGGTTGCCTTGATTTCTTGACTACACTCTTGGGTTGGAGAGTTGTTCACTTGTCACCCGCTTGCTCTATCTATTTGGCTATTTGGGCATCTTGCCTAGCTATTGACTTGAGTCATTCATGTCGTAATTTTCTTGGACATATTGTTTGACAAGTCACTTTAATCTCTCTCTACTATCTTGGCAAGTGAACACTCTACCTCCTATAGTTTCAACATCAAGTTATCTTCTAGGCTCTTTTATGCTTGGCTTTGCATCTAAAACTATGGGATCTAAACCTTGTGCTACCAAACTTCAACTAAATCTAGATGATCATGATATCCTCCATGCCACTAAAGAGTTTCAAGATCTTTATGTGCAATATAAAGAACTAGAAGAGACAAATGATCTTTCTTACCTTCATCTCTCTAAGCGCATGATAGAAATGAAGTCTAAACTTGAGAAAAGGTTAGAGGAGAAGATTTCATCATTACATGAATCTTCCTTAAGGTCTTTACATGCATGTGAGTCACCTTCTTTGAGGTCATCCTCTTCTTCTAGGTTTACATGCTCTACTTCAAGACATCAAATGTCTTCATCTTCTAGATCTAAAGACCTCTTTAGAGAACAAGCAAGTGATACCTCCTTTGAGCCTATGCTAAAATTCCATGATGGACCTATCTTTGACCAAGACAATGATGAAGACATGGATGCATACCATTCATTTGAGAAACAAAAAAGGGACTCTAGACATAATTTTGATAGAACTTTTGCTCCCTTGGAAGATTCTTATGATGACACTTTGCAAAAACTTCTTGGCAATAAGATCATCATGTTACCTAAGTCTAGCTCATATGGAAACCCATTCTTGGATATCTATTGTGCTTATCATCAACATAATGAGCATAGTACTTCAGATTGCATTGAGCTAAAACATAAAATCCAAGATCTTATTGATAAGGGAATTATTGATACCTCTAGTGACTCATGTGCTGAGGATACTTCTCTTGAGCAAGATCATATTAATGAACCTATGTCTAGTGATAGTTTCCTTGATACCTCCACTTCTTCCAACACTCGTGCATCTCCCAACACTTCAAAGCTTTCCAACATGCCTCCATCAAATAAAGAACCTAATGCTTTCCACATTGACTACGTGTACCCTCAAGGGCTACCTCTAAAAGAAAATCAAGCTAACCTTCACTTGGTTGCAAACCTTTTCCATGCTACTAATCCTAAACATCCTCAACCTTCATGCAGTACTATGCCTAATCTAAACACTACTCCATTCACTCTTCATTCTCCCTTGTCCTTAGAAGTGGCTCCATGTCAAGAGGACTCTAAAAAGGAAAAAGCTATAAATGTCAAGAAAGATCAAGATCAAGCACCCGTTCATCTCTTTCAAGATTTTTCCATTCCATATCCTATATCTTTTCCACCTCCTAAGTATGATGAAGATACCACTTCCATTATTTCCCTTGAGCTTACTGAAAATTATGAGAAAAGTTCTCTTCATATGCTATCCAAAGCTACTTGTCAAGATCAAAGCATCCCCTCATGTTCTACTTCTCCACATCCACTTCAAAATTGTGCTCAAGCTTCAAGTGCTTCTATTAAAAATGTTGTTCCTATGAAAGGTACTCTTGAGTCTATTGATGGCTTTGACCATGTTGCTCACTCTAAAGATGTTGATATCCCTTCCCACTATCCCTTTGCATCTTCTAAACTTATCCTTGGTCCTTATCCATCAAAGCTAAAGTCTTCAAACCTTCCATCTATATTGGGACCTTATGTTCCTCCATCTCCTACATTCACTCCTAGCTCATTCCCTAGCTCTCCTATAATACCTCAAGATCAACAAAGACACTCATTCTTGATGACTTTTCACCCATCTATACATCTAAACCAGTCATATCATCCTTATTCATCCACAAATCCCAAGTCCTTTGGAAGTGAGAATAAACATAAGAATCCATTGAAAAATGAAGATCACTATGTCCCATCTAATCGGCATGTGAATTCTAAGAAGGAGAAAGCACAAAAGAGACCACAGATGTCCACTATTAAAAAAGCTAAATCAAAGAAAATATGGGTTCCTAAACCCATTATTGAAGAAATGTGTTTTGAAGTATCCGAAGGAAAATCTAAAGCTATATGGATTCGCAAGTCTCTTTTAGAAAACTTGAATATTGAAAATACTTCAAAGTTGACATTCAAGCTTCCAAAGGCTTCCATTCCATCTTCTTTCAAAAATCTTTCTAAAAATATTCCAAAACCTTCCACTCCACTTTTTTCCAAATCTCTTCTACCACCTCATAGATCTAAACCTCAAGCTACTTCATCCATGATTCCTCCATCATTCCAATACCCTTCAAGGTGTGTGTCAATGTTGATCTGGTCCAAAATTTCAGCTACCCTCATGAAATCCTCTAAAGCTTACACTTACTTTCTATACATGAACTATTATCCTCCATATACTCTTCCTACTACCATTTCTCTTTCATCACCCTATCAACATCTTTGAGCATACCTTTCTATGGTCTTGGCTTATCATGACTTATCTTTTCTATAGGAGCATTATCTACGCTCAAACAGCTTCAACTCTTTCTAAAAATTCAAAAAAAAAATTTTAAAAAAAAAAAAATGAAAAAAATGAAAATGTGCCTTAGTGAAAACCACATCTTGTGGCACCTTGGTAGCAAAAGTAAAGAGAAATAAATTTATCCTATGGTGAAAACTACTTCTTGTGGCACTTTAGATAAGTACCATGATGAAAACCTGGCAAACAGGCATCATGCGTAATTCTTCCATCATCCATCTATCCCTTCTTCTCTCTTTGATCTTGAAAATGTTGAGCTATCTTTGCATATTGGCTATCTTATCCACCCGATTTTCTATTGTGCTCTCCCATTCACTCATAGCCTCCATCTTGAGCTTTATTTTTATTGCTCTATCCCATCGCTATCCTATCTAGTTGACCCCTTGGTCTTGATCATAATAAATGAAACATGGTTCTCATAGGTCTCTTGACATGGCTACACTTTTGGACTACACACTTCATGCTATCTCACTTGTTGGCTTCATTGCTTATCCTACATGCTATCTTTCTCATTACTTCCATTGCTTATCCAAAATATGCTTCATATGACTATTTCACCTCTTTCCCTAGCTTGGGTACTCTTGAGGAGTCAGTCCTTGGGGATCACTTTCACTTGCTTCATACTATTTTTTCATCCATCTTTGCTTATCCACTGGCTCGTTGCTCCATCATATCCTATACCTTGCTAGACGTTGGGAGAAAATGATGTGATCTTGCTTGAGAACTAGTGATATCTAAAACGTTCTAAAAAATTCAAAAAATCATATATGATGCTCAAAAAATCCTGAAAATAAGAAAATGTCCTGAAAAAATGATCATCTTAGTGAAAACCTAGCAATAGGTGCTTTGATGTATCACCAAAAAAATCAAAAACTAAAAATACAAAAAAATTGAAAAAAGTCTTGAAATAAATCTGTCAAGTGGTGAAAACCTGGAAACAAGCACTACTTGAAACCCTTGCACCTATGTCTATTAGTCTCAATCACCTACTTTGCTACACATTTCCTAGCTTGGAATTGTTTCTTGTCCTCATCTCGAGGGCATAACTACGTAGCCTTTTTGAGGTATTCTTGTGCATTTGGGTTTCTTTGACAACTCACAAAATAGTGTTTCTCAACACTTCCCCCACCTTGACATCAAGTGTTTTTCAACAATTTTCAGATAGTTTACCTACGGTCTCCGATGTCGCAATATTTCTCACTATCAGAATCAAGTCTTGAAGAAATGGCCAAGTGACTTACACACACACACTTTAACACTTAAACGAATGAGCTATGCTGATCTTTATCTACTTTGTGTGCTGTCTATGATGATTTCTTTGCCATATGTTCCCTCCCTAATAGTCTTTCGAGGATGTCATTGACTAGAAGACTGGGGGCATGGAACATACTTTCTTGATTTCTGCTTGTGGGTATACTTTGTTTGTCTATAGTGTTGTAAGCATTTATGCTTGTCCTATCCAACATGTTGACTTACAAATGTATCATCCTTGACTGTTTTGCAAGACCGAACTCAGGGTTTATCCTAGCACTTATGCCTTGATACAGGTTAATCTTGCTAAATTAAACTTAGGGAATCTAATCATGTAGTTATCTTGACTTACATGTCTCTGATGCTTAGATTGGATTTCCACATACCTATCTAATATCGATCATATTCATATCCTCATAGTTATACTAGTGATGGTTGTATGATCTCATGATGTCCCTAATAAATGCTCAATGATGAAATTAAGAGTCTAAATGTTATGCGCTTCTTGCTGGTAAACCACTTTGCATATTAGCTTGCATTTTAGGTTCATTTTCTAGCTTAGTCTTGCATTCTTGCATATGGGGAGAGCTCTCTCTTCATCTTTTTGTGGACGTATCAGCTAACTCCTTTCATATATTTCTTTACTTTCTTCTTATTCATGTCTTTTCACCTTCTTAATCTTTCACTTCATCTCTTTTCTATCTTATCATCACATTATATAAAGTTTTGACCTCTTAAATAATTTCAACATCCTAGATTCATTTTTGGGATCGAAATCCAAATTCGAGTTCATCTTAATGGTCAAAATCACATTTTAAAATTTTACCTTCTTCTGAGTAGTTAGCTGACCGTTTGAGGTCTAATCTTTGAATCATCACTGGGGCATCTTCATTTCTTCATGACCTCATCATTTCTATGCTTTATATCTACTCAAATTCAACCTTTTCATGTCTAAAATCATCTTTCTGCTCATTTTGACCTAATTTTTATGCTATATCCTTCAAGGTCAACTCTAGTCAAATTGGGGTATTTTATCAATTTCTTATAGTCATTCTTGGGTTCTAATCATCTATCTGTCATCTTGGACATTTCTATATTCTAATTTTCTCATGTCTAGCCGATTTGTGCATCCCCTTACCTCATTTCAATTTCGATCTCGAGGGGGCATAAATACTCTATCACTGATTGCTACAGCTATCTATTTCTTCGGAGCATTTGTTTGATCTTTTCACTTGTTCTCGATCTATCTACTTTGCTAAGTGTTAGCATTCTTCTTGAATTCTGACATCATCTTTTCCTAGTGTTCAGTGCTACCACTATTAGGCTGTACATTTAGGACTTGCTATCTTTTTCTACATTTCGTTCTTCAAAATCAGATATCTATATCTATCACCGCCTACTTGGCTTTCTATTTTCTTTGACTTAATGTGTTTTCAGATTGATCACACATTAGCCAAAGAGGGGCAAATGTAATCACCTAAAAATGGTCATCTAGACTATTAGCCCCCTTTTCAACATTTTGGCTAAATTAATTTAATCACTTACCTAAGCCAAATTGCTAATAATCAATTTATTTGATTATAACCTATAGTTTGACTATGCTATCCTAAGTTCATTATTTGATTAAAAGAACATGTCCCCTTTTAATTAAATAAAAGACCCCATTCTTCTAACCCACTTAAAGTGCACACATAAAGTCCTTTTTCTATTTTGCAATTAAAAGAAAAGGCTTTGTGACTTTTGTCTTATATGACAAGTCAACTTATATTCTATTGGTTGACTTGTGTGTGCACATGGATCACTCCTCTTTTTGAATTCCACCGTTGATCATCCACCATCTTCATCTTGATCTCTACCGTCCATACATCTTTAAAAGGGAGAGAGCTTTCTCCCTCAATCAATCCTCATTTTGAATATTGTTATGCTGCAGGTTTTCTAACAGGTTTCTTTGGAGCTTTGTGGAGAACTTCTCTTTCTTGTCTACATTCTCTCATACCATAGCATTTTAGCTTAGATTCATGTTGCATGTTAGTTTAGCTTCTATTTTGCAATAATCTCTCACATAGCTTAATATTTGGATTGTAACACTCTCATCCATGCTTAGAATAGCTGCACTTTTCATATTCATTCTAGTTTAATCTTTAGTTGCATTGCATTCTTGAGGAACTCCTTGGGACATTTGCATTCTTGCATCTTGTCTTTGGAATCTCCCATTGCATGGTTTACTAGCAAGAAGAGTATCTCAAAGGCTCATCTGAGAGCCTTCTTATTCTTGAAATATACTCTCTTGCACTTTGTGGATAGGGAGCTCTAAGCCGGCATCCAAACATTCCAACTCATGGAATCATTGGGATAGAATGGTTTAGAGTGGGACACAAATCAAGTGTACACTTACTAATATCCATACAAACACAAAGCATGGAAAAAAACAAGGTGTTTCACATCTATTATGATCCTACTAGTAGAAAGAAAAGAATTAAGAGCACTGACAACATCTCTTAATATCTCTCCATTCCAATAATATAAAGGAAACACTAGGAGCCTCACCCAAATGGAAACCTAGTTAGATTTTTCCTTAAAAGCATTGAATCCAAAAGTCCATCTTACCAAATAAAGGATACAATTCCAAATAACCAAAGCCCTCCATATAAAATACACTTACTCCTTGAGGGGTTAGAAGGAGAATACAAATTAAATCATTTGACATTTTAGCCACCTAAAACTATCCATCAAAATAGTATATTTTCAAAGCCCATCAACAAATAGCATCAATGTCCAAACAAGAGCCTCAAATCCTCCCTACAACAGTATACCCCAAGAAAGAAAATGCTTTTTCATCCAAGGTATCATGATCCATGAGCTACATTCACCCATCCCCATGTCTCAAGAGCTTGGTAACATAGATTGAGAAAAGATAATGAGCACTACACTTGGACATAACGTCCCTAATGCATAAGTGATGCAGGAGCATCCAGAGGTATAAGGGCAATCCTGTGTCACCCAAAAAAAATGTACTTAGACTTAGTTTTTGTTTCAAGTGTTTTCATTTCTAGATACTCAATTGGGTCAAATAAAGGTTCCAACTCTCACAGTTCCACTATCAGTGTTCTAGGTTAGTGTTTGAACACCTTGGGATACGTGTAAATGCCAAAAAAATAGGAATATGTAATTGAGCCATAATTGTGGTGAATTAGAGGGTGTAAATTGGCCAAATGAATGTAATTGTAATTTAGAGTATTCCAAAAAAAAAATAGGTCAAAAGGCCCCATGGTTTGAAAGTTATTGCAGTTTTTCAATTTTTGGAGACCTCCCAAGAATGCTTCAAAGTCAGGTTCATGGCATTAAATGACCTTTTACATGGTTGAAAAATGGGGGATGAGCTAAGCTAGTCCATAAGGCTATAGAGCACTTCGAGAGCTTTCCAAAAATGTAAACAGTTCGTCAATCGAAGCTACGGTTCAAAAGTTATGCCTCCTGGAAGTTCGGTTACCATTTCTGGATTCTTCTAGTTTTGCGCCGACTTCCAACGTGACTTTCGGAGCCTTCTATTTGGTCGGTGGATGCCAACTAGCACTTTCTAGAATGCATTCCTAATCCTTAACCCTTTGGGGTCTATTTAAGGACATTTTTGGCATTGTAAATTAAGGTAGTTTGGAGTGGAGTTTGAGAGAAGGTACTAGGAGAAGAAATTATCTTCAGATTTATGCTATTGTAAGCCCATAGGGCATGTTTTGGAGTCTATTTCTCTGCACTAAGTGTACTAGCATATTTTCATAGTTAATAAAATTTTCCCTTTCCTGTTGTGTCCATTCTGTGCTTGGGTTGTGTCTCCATCAAGTGGTATCAGAGCAAGGTTTTCCTGAGTGTGTAGACAAAGCGCTGACTGTGAGGCAGTTTGGACAAGGACTGTGGGTTTGAGTTAAGAAGATGCCTCCATGAAGAGAGCATGGTGGAAGGGCTAGAGCTATTAATCCTGAGGAGGTTAGAGCCCTCCAAAGGCAGGTTCAAGCATTGCAGGAGGAGGTCCGTAGAGGAACAAATGTTACCGCAAGCGACGAAAGTGAGGATGACAATGAAGAAGAAGAAATTGGACTGGAAGGAGAAGTTGAAGGGGAAGTTCTGAATTAGGTAGAGGAGAGGCTTTTTAGGGCCATTACTAAGTTTGGAAAAAGACCTACAATTGATGTGGTTGTATTTTCAATAAATCTAAAACCAGATGAGTTGATCGACTAGGTCAATGAACTGGAGGAGTACTTTGAGTATGAGGATATCAGGGACCTAGATAGGGTGAAGTTTGCAAAGGCCAAACTAAAAAGCCATGCCAAAATTTGGTGGCAAGAGGTTCAATTGGAGAGAAATAGAAGAGGAAAGGAGAAGATCACAAGGTGGGATCACATGGTGGACAAATTAAAGAAGCAGTTCATTCGTGTTGACTATGAGCTTGATTTGTTTAAGAAGATGCATGGGTTAAAGCAAGTAGGAAAATCAGTCTAGGAATATAAAAAGGAGTTTTATCGACTTTTGATTAGAGTAGGGCATGCAAAAGAAAATAAGGAGAAGGTTGCTCATTATATCAGTGTGTTACGACTTAGCATCTAGGAGGAATTAAGTTTGGTAAGAATGACCAGTGTTGAAGAGGCATACCAGTTTGCACTACGAGTTGAAGAGAAGCTAAATAAAAGGTTTGAAGGGAGACAAAGAGGGTGCAGTCAAGGAGGAAGGGGCAGTGGTAGGTCATCAGGAGGTCGAAATAAGACCCAAAAGAAAAATGAAGATGTGGGTACTAGCAAGAACCAAAGGAACGAGGGTTTCAATGGCTCCCGTGATCAAGACTTTGGAAATCAGAGAGGAAGAGGTAGAGGACATGGAAAAGGAAGAGGAGGCTTCCATGGTACCTATTTTCATTGCAATGAAGAAGGTCATCATGCCTTTGAATGCCCTCAATGTCAAGGAAGGATAGATAGGAAAGCTGAGGGTCAAGCTAGGGTTGCTCATGTGGATGAGGATTCACAATCATCACATTCAAAGGATGTAGAAAGAGAAGAGACTTTAATAAATGAAAGGGTCCTACTAAGTGGTGAGATTGAGTTGGGACAAAGGAGGAGTCTATTCTGTACCAGGTGCAAGCGTGAAGATAAATGTTGTGATGCAATCATTGATGGTGGTAGCACTGATAACTTGGTATTAGAGGAGATGATCTCTAAGTTGAAGCTCAAGAGGGAGAAACACCCCCAACCCTATCAGATCACTTGGGTGAAGGATGATCGTAAGGTCCTGGTAAGTGAACAATGTTTAGTGAAGTTCAAAATTGGGAGTTACCATGATGAAGTTCTCTGTGACGTTAGTCCAATGGATGTTTGCCATCTATTTTTGGGAAGATCATGGCAGTTTGATAGGCATGCAGTACATGATGGTCATGCAAACACATACTCTCTGACAAAGGATGGAGCTCACCACAAACTGAAGCCCATGAAAAGGGAAGGCGAAAAGGTATGTAGCAGTGCTAGGATTTATCTTGTTGATGGAAGGAAGTTTTTAGATGGCATGAAACATCAGCGTATGTGCTATGCTTTGATTCCTAGAAAAGATAAGGAAGGTAGTAGTGAAATACCACTTGAATTTTCATCTTTATTAAGTGAGTTTGGAGATATCATCTTTGATAATGTTCCAAAAGGATTACCACTAGTAAGGCAAATTAGTCATTAGATAGATTTAATCCTAGGAGCTAGTTTGCCTAACAAGGCTTCTCACAGGATGACTCCTACTGAAATTGAGGAGCTAAACATACAAGTTTAGGAGCTATTGAAGAAGGGTTTGATTCAGGAGAGCCTATGTCCATGTGTAGTACCTACAGTACTGGCACCAAAGAAGGATGGAGAGTGGAGAATGTGTATAAACTCTCGAGCTATCAATAGGATAACCATCAAGTATCGATTTCCTTTGCCAAGAATGGATGATCTTATGGACTATTTGAGTGGAGCTCAGTACTTCACAAAGATAGATCTCAAAAGTGGCTATCACCAGATACAGATACGAGAAGGAGATGAGTGGAAAACTACCTTCAAGACCAAGGAGGATCTTTATGAGTGGCTAGTCATGCCCTTTGGATTGACTAATCCACCAAGCACCTTCATGCGGCTTATGAATGAGGTACTTAAGAAGTTCTTGAGAAAATTTGTTATTGTCTATTTGGATGATATTTTAATTTTCAGCAAGACTTTGGAAGAACATTTATTGCATATTCGTAGTGTCCTTGAAAGGTTGAGGGAAGATAAACTGTTAATTAATCTGAAGAAGTGTATCTTTGCAAAAAGGGAGTTAGTCTACTTGGGGTTTGTTATATCACCTGAAGGTCTTAAAATGGATCCAAAGAAGGTAAAAGCCATCTTGGAATGGCCTACTCCAAGGTTTGATACTGAGGTGAGATCATTTCATGGTTTGGTTAGTTTTTATAGGAAGTTCATTAAGAATTTCAGTGGCATATGTGCCCCCCTGACTGACACAATAAGAGGGGATAGAAAAGAGTTCAAATGGATTGTGGCAGCTGCAAGAAGTTTTGAATTGCTGAAGAAGAAGGTGACAGAACAACCTATGTTGGCACTTCCAGATTTTAGAAAGGTGTTCTAGGTGGATTGTGATGCTAGTGGCAGTGCTATTGGAGCTGTATTAATCCAAGAAGGTAAGCCTATTGCATATTTCAGTGAAAATTTGAATGATGCGAAGAAAAAGTATTATGTTTATGATCAAGAGTTCAGGCTTTACAGAAATGGAGACATTATTTATTGCCAAAAGAATTTGTTTTCTATACTGATCATCAGGCATTATAGTAACTAAATAGCCAAGGTAAATTGAACCAAAGGCATATGAAGTGGGGAGAGTTCTTGCAGAGCTATACATTTGTGTTGAAGCATAGAAGTGGAAAATCTAACAGGGTTGCAGATGCATTAAGCATGAGGCAGTTGTTGCTTACAATAATGCAGGTTGAAGTAGTTGGGTTTGATGAAATCAAGAATATGTACCCTAAGGATCTTGATTTTGTTGAGGCATGGAAAGCTTGTAAAGAACCTATTGTTGTAGATAGAACTAAGTGGTTAGACTATTTGATTTAGGATGGCATGTTATTCAAGGGCAGTCAATTGTGCATTCCAAGGAGTTCCATGAGGGAAAATTTGATTAAGGAGAAACACAGTGGAGAGATGGCAAGACATTTTGGTCAAGATAACACCATTACCATTCTTAGAGAACATTATTTTTGGCCTCAGATTTCACAAGATGTGAAGAAGTTTGTACAGAGTTGTCAAATTTGTCAAGTTGCCAAGGGATTTAGTCACAATACTGAAATTTATCAGCCATTGCCTGTTCCAACAAAGCCATGGGAGGAAATAAGTATGGATTTTGTTCTTGGATTGCTGAGGAAACAAAGGGGTAATGACTCAGTATTTGTGGTGGTTGATAGATTCTCCAAAATGACACATTTCATTCCATGCCATAAAACTCATGATGTTGTCCATATTGCAGACTTGTTTTTCAGAGAGGTGGTAAGACTACATGGCCTCCCAAAGAGTATAGTTTCTGACAGAGACACTAAATTTGTGGGGTATTTCTGGAGAACATTGTGGAAGAAGTTGAGAACAGACTTGAAATTTAGTTCCACACATCACCCGCAGACTGACGGCCAAATAGAAGTGGTAAACAGAAGTCTGGGCAATTTGCTGAGATGTTTAGTTGGGGATAAGCCCAAGGGATGGGATTTGATTCTACCACAAGAAGAATTTTCTTACAATAACTCTATAAATAGGAGTATTGGTAAATCACCATTCCAAATTGTCTATGGAAGTAGCCCAAGAACTGCACCAGAATTGAGGAAGATGGAGTAAGGGGAGAGGACAAGTGATGAAGCAAAAGAGTTTGCTAAACATATCAAGCACCTACATGAGGAGGTCCAGGAAAACATTATCAAGATGAATCAAGAGTATAAAGCTAGGGCTGATCAAAGGAAAAGACATAAGGAATTCCAAGTAGGGGATCTAGTCATGGTACACTTAAGAAAGGAGAGATTTCCAGTAGGTACTTACAAAAAGCTAAAGATGAGGAAATTTGGCCCCTGCAAAATTCTAAAGAAACATGACTCAGGAAATGCATATGAGGTGGAGTTGCTAGATGGAATTCACATTTCTCCTGTCTTCAACATTGTAGATTTAACAGAGTATCACGATGATGGTGCAGATGAGGAGCTGATGTTAGAGCCATGTCCAATTCCTGCTTCTACGAAGGAGGAGATAGAAGACATTCTGGATCATCGTGTGGGTAGGAGTACCAGAAATAGGTAGTATGAAGAGTATTTGGTTAAGTGGAAATGCCGAACAATCGAGGACTCAACTTGGATATCAGAAACTGAGGTTTCCCATTTGGGATTTCCTCTACCATGCATAAAGTGATAGGGTCACTTTTAATCTACCCTAGGTGTCTGATGCAGGAGCATCCAGAGGTATAAGGGCAATCCTGTGTCACCCAAAAAAAATGTACTTAGACTTAGTTTTTGTTTCAAGTGTTTTCATTTTTGAATACCCATTTGGGTCAAATAAAGGTTCCAACTCTCACAATTCCGCTATCAGTGTTATAGGTTAGAGTATTTGAACACCTTGGGATATGTGTAAATGTCAAAAAAATAGGAATATGTAATTGAGTCATAATTTTGGTGAATTAGAGGGTGTAAATTGGCCGAATGAATTTAATTGTAATTTAGAGCATTCCATAAATAGAATTAGGTCAAAAGGCCCCACGGTTTGAAAGTTATTGCAGTTTTTCAATTTTTGGAGACCTCCTAAGAATGCTTCAAAGTTAGGTTTAGGGCATTAAATGACCTCATATAGGGCCAAAAAATGGGGGATGAGTGAAGATGGTCCATAGGGCTATAGAGTGCTTCGAGAGCTTTCTGAAAATGTAAACTGTTCGTCAATTGGAGCTACGGTTCAAAAGTTATGCCTCTCAGAAGTTCGATTACCATTTCTGGATTCTTCTAGTTTTACGCCGACTTCCAACACGACTTCTAGAGCCTTCTATTTGGTCGGTGGATGCCAACTAGCACTTTCTAGAATGTATTCCTAATCTTTAATCCTTTAGGGTCTATTTAAGGACATTTCTAGCATTGTAAAAGGCAGTTTGGAGTGGAGTTTGAGAGAAGGTATTGGGAGAAGAAATTATCTCTAGATTTATGCTATTTTAAGCCCATAGGGCATATTTTGGAGTCTATTTCTCTGCACTAAGTGTACTAGCATATTTTCATAGTTAATAAATTTTTCTCTTTCCTGTTGTGTCCATCCTGTGCTTGGGTTGTGTCTCCATCAATAAGTCTCTTAGATAAATGCCATTATTAATGAGATGGGAGAGATTACTTCTCTCTTCACTTCCACACAACCCTCGACCACTTACATAACTACACAATGGAACTAGCTTGTTATGTACAAATTCCCTTATGCACTCATCATTAAGTAGGATTATAAAATGAGGCTTAATTAGGAGTTCCATAATTATGTTCTAGAAAACAAATGTTCTATCACACTTAGGGAATGTTATGAGGATCAAGCCTATAATCTCTACTAAGGGGACAAGCTAACACAAAATATCCTCCATCTTGGAGTTTGGTGGTCAACATGGTGGAAGGACTCTAATGACTATGTGCATAGTTGAAAACATATGCAAACATGCTCCTAAATAAATTGATGAGATTAATTTCCACTAAATTCTATATTATACCAATAATATTTTAAAAATGGATCATTCATGATGTGAGGAATATTCAACGTGCAACTTATCATTCTAGAGCACACCACATTTTGACAACTATCAACTACTTAACCCACTAGAGAGAGGATATAATGACAAGGCTGTAGTTTGTAGATTGCAACAGTTCATTCTTTAAAACATCATCCTTTTCTTTAGATCTTATTGAGCCTCACCAACCACTCAGAGTCACATTCCATAATTTCCATAGTACAAGTTCCATTACACATTTTCATTATTCAATAACACAAGATCAATCCATACCATTTACAATCCAATGACAGAGTAGAATCATTCAACAAGATTCTAAAAATATCCTAGTCAAAGTTTATGATGTAGGTTGTAGAAATTAAATTGATTATATTCTCATTATACTCTAGACTTATTGCACCATGTTCAAGCACCTCACCAAGTATAAAACATTTCAATTGGCATATGGAAAATTAGTTTCTCTGGTCAAGTTCCTTTTGCCCAAGTTCAAAAATGTGCAGATAGTGTGGATGGATGAAGAAGACTATGCATCTTCCTCTCAAAGTTAGGAAACTTTGGTGAGCAACTTTTCTTTTGGTAGTCCAAAGCCAGTGCATCATGGATCCATGACACACAAAATAGCATGATCACCACATCACAACATCACAAGTTTCAACCTAATTACTTGGTAATACATTTTTGTAGCCAATTGTATCATCATGATATGAATTTGAATGCACACTAGCTAGATCCATATTAGTGCATGGAATTGCACAAAATGGGACAACAAGTTTAAAATGTTGAATGCCATCCCTTTGCATGGAACTTGGAAAGGCAAATTACAACCATCTTAATTCACGCGTGGAGAGATCCCACACAACTTCGTATTGAAATTATTTCTTCTCAAACACTCATCAATAAGGTCATTTGAACCAATTGTTTTTATAAGAAATTTATTTAACTATTTTTATGCACTCGTGCCTTTGTTCAAACTTCAGCTCCTCCATGGTTACTGTAATAATTTTTCCTATTTAGATATTTCTTTATGCCTATGATGAAGAGCATCCCCCCTTAACACTTCACACCTTAAAACACATACAAAAGTACTATTCAGTAAGGACAAACTTCTTCATTTTAAACTCTACATAATTGAATTCCACAACTATAAATGTAAAATCATTCTTTCATTATGACACCATTCAACACCCTTTACTTCCACTTCATCCTTTATTCCTCATAACTCTTTGTTCTCGTCAAGCTAAACATAACCCCTAACTTCACTAACACAACCAAATTCTATTAAAACTTGATCCTATCTCCCTTTTTGGAGAACATTAAGCTTTGTCCATTTATCACTCTATTTATCTCTCAATTAAAATATCTTTCTAAGATCCTCTATTTGATCTTAGATGGTCGCACTAATGAAACAACGAAACTCTCTTACTAAAGCCTACAAACTTTGTCTTCTTACACTGACACTATCAAACCCCTTTAAAAACTATCACCCTTCATGGTGCCTTCTAGTTGGTATTTGTATGGATTTTCATAGCATGTTATACTATCAAACATGACAATCATACTCCCTTGACAAATGAAAACTTAATTTTTAAGGCTTGTGACCTCCTTCAATACTTGGACACTCTCTAAACTATGCATTACTTTTCCTACAATGCTTATGACACTCACAATACCTCTCATGTCTTTGCAACACTCTGTGAAATTGACCACAACTATACTCCTTTTCACACATAAGCCCCACATTTACCATATAATATCCTTCAAAATATTTGATTCACGAATCCCCGTTGTTCCATTCTTTCATGGCCTAAACTATGATAGTCACCTATGTTATTCGATGTTGCATTGCACATTAATCATGGTGCAAATTTTCTAACTCAAACATGTCATGTATCAAATTCTAAATGTTTTAATGTATCTAAAACTTATCATGCCATGTCGATGGATTTTTGAATCAATCAATATAATAATTGGAGACAAATATTATAGTCAACAAAGAAATTGTTATCTAAGATTGCAAATAAAATTGTAAAATTGACTAGCCTTCCTTACTAAAACAACTATGTGTCTAATATCCATCTTCTTATGAAATAACTTGATTGATTCTGAAATGTACATGTACATGGTGGAATCATGTATTCATGAGACCTTAGAGCAGAGTGCAATCAAAATAACAATGAACTAATCTACACTCAAGAAATCATTTTTAAATAAAGACTTGACGAACATCTCATGTTTCTATAACTACAATCGTTGAAATTGCTCTTAGACCAACATCTTAGTGACAGTTCTAGAACGAAACTATGCTATGATTGCAAATCTATGCTAGATCTATATGGAAATGCAGATTATGTGAAGATAATAAAAGTAGAATGCTAAAATCATGTGCATGTGTAAGCCTAAATGATATTAAATGACATGAAATGAATGTTAAAATAACATCAAGATGAAATGAATTCGCTATAATAACAATTCTAAAAGAGATGATAACTCTAAATGTGTCTATGGTGTAGATGCCTAAAACTTGGGTCCCTTTGCTCTTGAACTTCCCTCCTATTTATAGGATTTTAGAAGGGGGTTGGGGTAAGGATCGAGATTTTACTTTTGACTAAGGGGTAATGGTGAAACTATAAATATCTCATAAGGCACCAAGAGGAAGAGTCCAAAAAACTTAGTTTGTGGGGATAAAAGAGGATTTTTCAATTCTTTTAATTGTAAAAAGGAGGATTTTCACTTTTGAGAGGATAAATGGATTTTGTTGATTTATTAAATGTTCCATTTATTTTCAACTTTTGTCTTTTCCTTTTTCCTTTTTTATTTCATTTTATGATTTCAGGAATTGTTTTTCCTCCTTTTAAAGTTATTTAGGTCCTTTTTGATTTAATAGGTGATTGATTGATTAATGACTTGATGTTACCTTTGATTTGAAAGTCTGTTGTTTTCCTCTGTTATTTGATTTTGTCCTTAATTTGCATTGTTTGATAAAAATTTGCATTGTTTTAGCTCTTTGCCAATTTTAGGGTGTCTACAAATGCCCCTCTTTGAGCTACATGTGAAGCATATTAGTTCAAAGATTGTCTTGATTTTCTAATTTTTAGCCAATTTTGTTGTCTAATTGTTTGGTCAATGATGTATTTCTGATTTGAGGTTTATACGGTGCTTGATTGCTGATAATTTGATGTTTTGATTGTTGATGTTTTGATGTTTGATATGATATTGTGATGTTTTAAAAAAATTCTGTTTAAAATAGCTTGCTTGGATGCCCCATTTTGATTTGATGTTGAAATTTTGGTTGGGGTAGAATGTTTTTGATATTTGAATTTTTTTGATGACATGATATTTGGAAATTTTTGATGCCTTGATATACTGCCCCCTTAGAAATGAAATTGGAAAAAATGATGTGCAAAAATAGGGATATTCCAATTTTATTTCTGAAAATGTTGATGAGAACATTTGATAGTGAAGTGGGGTAGATGTAGGTGATCAAGTTGTTTTGGAAGGATACCCAATTCAAGGAAATGGGTCAAAGGCATTAATTTGGGTGGATAGGGTTAAAAATGTCATAAAGTGCCCCAAAGGAGGGTTAAATAGGTCAAAAGACCTTTTACCCTTGTCATTTTTACACTCCATTTTTACTTTTTGTGTTTTGGAGCTTTGAGTTAGTGAGGATGGCTGTCCCATTGAAGAGCATAGATTCAAGAGGGTTCACATATATGAGCATCCGACCAACTACGGTGCCCCAGTGAGTCTTCGAGATCCTTTGTTGTTTAAGATTTTTTGAATTTTTGCATTGATTTTTGATTTTTTGCACAAATTTTCTCTGTAAATGAGTAGAGTAGGTGTTTTAGCGCATTTGATGTTTATTTTAGCACATGTGAATTATTATAGTGTATTTGAGACATAAAATAGTGCATCTGTAGTGCAGAATAACACCTATGAAACCTGAAAGTTATAGCCAAATAACACAACAATAAAATTTAGCACATCCATAGCTTTTGATAGCACATCTGGGTAATCAGTGCATAGGAGAGATTTTGTAGTGCATATAATTAGTATAATAATACACGTAAAATTTAGGAATTAACAACTCAAAATGGGGACAAATATTAGGATTAACGTATGTGTTGTAGCACATTTGCTAGTTTCCCTAGCATTTTTGCATGTAGTAGTGATTTTGTGTGTTTGGATAGCACATGTATTGAATTTAGTAGTGGTTTTGCATTTCATAACACATCCAACATTTCTAGTAGCACATGTGCCTAATATAAGAGTGCATATGACTTTTATAGCCCATCCTTAGAATGTACTAGCACAAATGATAAATGTAATGGCACATCCACAATTTGTACCACAAATGTTTGATATAATAGTGCATATGATTGACAAAATAGTGCAAAGGAATCTTGTAACACTTTCAATGTTGTAGATAATGCATTAGGCTAGATTAGGGTATGTCTGATAGTGGAATTACCAGATAGGTGAGTTTGACTATGCATAGAATTATACAGAGCATAGGATAAGATCTTGCTGCAAAATTGATTATTCAAGGAAGGAGAACATATTATTGAGCATCCAAACCTTCATTTATTGAGGACAAGAGATATTTGGGAGGGGAGGACTTGTCATGTCCCCTTTTCTGATAATTAAAAATAATAACTTTTGGTAAGGCAGGCAGGCTCAAAAAGTCAAGTTTCGACAAAAGGGGCTAATATTTGGAAACCAATGGATTAGTAAATGAAAATTATTATTAAATTATGTATTATTGACCCCTCTTGGTCATAATTTAGGGTTATGCCCTCTTTTGAAGGGATTTGGAGGCATTTCGGGCTCATTCTAGAACTTGATTTTTGCTCATTGCTTTGTTGTTCTTTAGAGGCTACCAAACCTGTGGAGAAGGAGACCCAAGGATAGGATTTTTTTGGTTTCTATGGAGGCTAAGGATGGGATTTTGAGGCCAATCCATGTGCAAGCTCATGCAAAGTTTTCCCTTGTGCTAAACAGTGCAAATTTGTGAGTTTTTGAGTGTGTTTCTTGTAAGAGTTTGGTGTTTCTGGTTGAGTATTTCATATCAGTTTGGTTTGCTACTATATTTTAGACATTTAGATATTAAAATAAACCTAAATACATGTATTTGGTCATGGTTATAATTTTTTGATAGATTATTAGTGTTTTGTGATGTTTCCAAGCTATTTTGTGTTATTTTTGGGAGCCCAATGAGCATTGTTTTTGTCCTCCGTTTGGGAGCTATTGTGTAAAATCTATACAGATCTAGAAATTTCATTTTGTGGGCCATTATGCTCATAAAATTTCTATAAAAAATTCTACTTTCAGATTTATTAATAATATCTGAAGCTATGAAGTTTTTGGCACTATTTTGGGCATACCCGATTTGGGTTTTATTGAGAAATTGGTTTATCTTTTGAAATATTGGTTGTTTGATTTTAAAATCTGATTATAGGCTTAAATATCATATAAAATCAGAAAGGGGACATTCTCCTCCTTGGAAACTTGCAAACTCCCATCCTTGGGTCTCCTTCTCCACAGGTTTGGCAACCTCTGAAGAACAACAAAATAATGAGCAAAAATCAAGTTCTAGAATGAGCCCAAAATGCCTCCAAATCCATTTAAAAGAGGGCATAAAAAGGAGGCACACCAATAGACATGTGATGAGATGTATTGTAACAATACTCCCCTAGGTGCAACCATTTCACCCAAGCATGTTGTTGATTTGAAACATAGTTCCTCAAATATCCCTCTATCCATTTATTAACTATCTCTATTTTTCCATCAGTTTGAGGGTGATAGCTAGTACTAGGAGTGAGTTTAGTTCTTTCCAAATGAAAGAGCTCCTTCCAAAAAGAGCTGAGAAATCTACTATCCCAGTGACTGACAATGTTTCTAGGCAAGCCATGTAATCCAAAAATTTCCTTGAAGAATAATTCAGCCACTTGTGATGCCTTGAAATCAGATGTGATGGGAAAGAAATGTGCATACTTAGTTATTCTATCTACCACCACATATATGCAATCCTTACCTTGAACCTTGGGCAACCCAGTGATGAAGTCCATGGAAATACTTTCCCATTTTTGTTCAAGAATAGGAATTGGCTACAACAACCCTGTAGGAAAAATTTGTTCACTCTTGCTTTGTTGGAATAAAATACATTCCTTAATGCATTTAAGGAAATCCTCTGTCATACTCTTCCATGCAAACCACTCTCAAAGTTGCCTGTATGTCTTGAAGTATCCTTGATGACCAGCCAAAGGTGTATCATGAAAGGCCCTCAATATCCTCTCCTTAAATTTTGATCCTGGCACTAAGAAGATCTTGTTCTTGTAATAAATCAATTCATCAACAACATTGTACCTGTTATCATCCACTAACTTATCCAAAATATTGGTGGCAAAGGAATCTTTAGCATACTCTAAAATTATGGAGACTTTCTGATCAACAGAGATAGATGTTAAGGAACACAAAGTGGGCTTTCTTGAGAGAGCATCAACAACCACAAATTATTCTTTCCTTTCATGTATTCAATATCAAAATCATAAGCTTGAAATTTGCTTACCCATTTTTGTTGATGATCATTCAAATCCCTTTGGTTCAAGAAGAACTTGAGGCTATTATGGTCTGTCTTTACAATGAATCTCCCACATACCAAATATTGTCTAAACTTATGAAGTGCATGCATGATTGCCAACATTTTCTTATTATAGATGAAGTAACCTTTCTCTGATTGATTTAATTTTCTACTCTCAAATGCTATTGGATGTCCCCTTTGAGTTAGGAAAGCCCCTATACCTTCTTTAGGAGCATCACATTCAACAACAAAAGGTAAAGAGAAATATGGAATTGCAAGCACAGGACATGAAATCATTACCTCAAGCTTATCAAATGTTTTTTGTGCCTCTTCTTTCCAAACAAAAGCTCCTTTCTTTGTCAAATTAGTCAAGGGGGTAGCAAGCTAAGAAAATCCCTTAGCAAATCTCCTATAGTAGCTACACAACCCGAAGAAATCTCTCAACTGTACAAGATTAGTCAATGGAGGCCAATCCAAAATTGCCTAAATTTTTTGTTGATCAACCTATACTCCTTTAGAACTTATAATATGTCCCAAATATAGGATCTCTATCAAATCAAACTCACATTTAGATAGCTTAGCATAGAAGGATTTTTGCTTCAAGATTCCCAAAATAGTGTCTATGTGCTTTAGATGCTCTTCCCATGTTTTACTATAAATCAAGATATCATCAAAAAATACCAAATTTTTTTTTTTGAAGATGCTTGTTGAATACCTTATTCATACAAGATTGGAATGTTGCTGGTGCATTAGTGAGGCCAAATGGCATAACAAGAAATTCAAAGTGCCCATAGTGACATCTAAAAGTGATCTTTTCCACATCTTCCCTCCTCATTCGGATTTGATGGTACCCTGATCTTAAGTCAATTTTTGAGAAGTATACAAAACTATGTAACTCATCAATGAGTTCATCTATGTGTGGTATGGGATACCTATTTTTTATGGTCTTCTTGTTTAGAGCCCTGTAGTCTATACACATTCTCATTGTACCATCCTTTTTCTTGACAAGTACCATAGATGATGCAAATGGACTAGAGCTAGGCCTTATGAATCCCATGTCTAGAAGTTCCTTAATAGTTTTTTCTATTTCTTCCTTATAACCTCTTGGATGGTGGTATGGAATTGTTATAATTGGTTTGGCACCCTATTCTAACTTTATAACATGCTCAAAACCTCTATCTGGAGGTCATCCTAGAGGCAAATCATTGAAAATTGTGCTATGCTTATCAAGAATATTTTGAATTTCAAAATGGAAATTACCTTGATTCTCTGGAGAGCTTGTTGGATGGATTATGACTCCTGTTGACCATGCTACTTGTCCTCTTCAAAAATTACTCTCCATCCTCTTTGTAGCACTAACCATCTTAGGTGCTCCATTCGATAAGCCTCTCAGTAAGACTTCTTTCCCATTGGAATGAAATTTAAACTCCATAGTTTGATGGTTCATGTAATAGCCTCCAATAGAGTGCAACCATTGAACACCCAATACAAGGTCTATCTCCCCAATGCCAACAATGTAGAAGCCATAAAATAACTCATAATCTCCTAAGGTCATCTTGAGTTATTTCACCACTCGTGTGCAAGGCCTAGTGAATCCATTAGATATAGTAACATTGGATCCCTCAAAATCTTTTTCCTTAAGTCCTCTTTTCATGACAAATCTATTAGAGTATTTTTTTATTTATACTTATTAATTAAATCATATTGATTTAATTATATAAGTTTCTATTACTCTAGTTACTTAAGCTTCATTTAGGTGCATTATTAATTAATTATGTGCAACCTAGCTTTTCATTTAGGGTTTCTATCTCACCTTTATAAGGTTGAGCCTTGTACTTTTTTCATTACCTCTTATGCATTTTTCAAATTTGAGAGCAACTTTTCTTCTGTCTCTATTATTCTTCTCTTGTTATAGCTTATTGGCTAACAGGTTCTTCTTAGGTTGTGTAGAATTGAAATTAATCAATTCTTTCATGGTATCAGAGCCAGATCTATTGTAGCTTGTTTGATGTTTCAAGAAAAAGGGAGAACAAGGGTTTGGCGGATCAAATCTAGAGCACTGATTTTTGGAGCAGTTTGATGCCAAATGGATATCATGGATGGATTCAAAAGGTGTCAAAACCCTTGTTTTGATATAAAATTTGTCTGATTTGGACAATGCAGATCGAGGCATAAAAATTAAAAAAATTGCAAGAAAAATTTCATTTAAAAAAAAATATTATTAATTTCAACCTTTTTGAAAAGGTGAAATACAAATCTCATTTCAAAAAGGTTGCATGCATTTTTAAAAGTTTTTATCAACTTTGAAAAGGTTGATTTAACGCTTACGAAGGTACACGTACTACATCTGGTGTACTGCACTATCAGTCGGCACCATCATACTACATCAAGCATTAGTCGACATCAGGCATACTGTGTTAGCATTAGTCAGTGTAGTCAGAGGGTACGCATAGCAGCATACCATGCCTTTTTTGGCATTTAAAAAAAATTTAAATTTTTTTTTATTTTTCTCTCAAAAGAGTTTTTAGTAAGATCTGCCTTATTTGGTGAGATTTTTGAAGATTTGTCAAATTTGGCACAATTTTTGGCTTTTTGCACATGCAAATTTTTTTTTGCATTTTTGGGCACACATTTCGAGATGCCACATCAGCGCACAGTTAGCCAGTGATGTTAGCACCTAGTTAACTGCCACATCAGCTATCAGTCATCCAATGACATCAGCACCCAGTCATGCCACACCAGCACACTGTAAGTGATGACATCATCAAAATTTCATATGACGGCCATACGACAGTCAAATTTTTCCCATGTCTGTAATTTTCCAGAGAGCTCTTTTTTGGACCTGCAGTTAGTTTTTTGGCCATAAATTGGGCATACGAAGGTCTTTTTACAATTTGAAAGAAGCGTCAGAAAGCTGGTTTAGAGATGGAGGGAATGGTACTAGTTTTGTTTGATTTTGAGTTTATTTGAGCTTCCAATTTTGGCATTGAAGTAGAGACTTCTATTTCCCTCTTCTCTGCGTCTGAAATTTAGGTTCTTTTCTTAGTTTTATGCTTCCTATAGTTGTTTTCTTTGGTATTTGAGGGATATCATTATCTATTGTGGGGGGTGCATTTTCTTTTCTGTACTTTAATTTAGAATAAGACCCTTCTACTTCCGTCTTCTTCTCTCAATGGCAGACTCTTATATCGCCTGCCTTACGCCACACAACTACCATACTTGGAAAGGATAGATGACTAGATTGCTTATGGCAAAGGGATTATGGTCATGTCTCGATGCAACTCAGCTAGTTCTACAAAGGCCTTATGAGCTTCTTATGTAGCGCAATAAAATGGATGAGGCAATGGGCCTCATTGCAATGAATATTTCAGATGGGTTACTATTTCACCTAGATGGTTTGAATACACCCAAGGCTATGTGGGACAAGTTTTCAACCTTATTTGGCATAATGAATCAGTTTATGATTCTATAGATAGATGCAGAGTTTACCTCCTTGATTCCTAAATTATTTACCAGCATTGAGGATTTCTTGATGAAATTCAAGTCTCTTCGATCTATGTTATAGGTTGCTGGAAAGACAAAATCTAATAATGAGTGTATCTTCCTGATACTGTCCAAGCTTCGAGGACCTTATTGGATTTTCACTTCTACCTTCTACTCCACTATGGATGCTCTAGGTGCATGACATATTATGCCCTCTTTCGAGACCTTTTGTGAGCAGTTGATTCATGAGCAATCAAAGCTCACTCAAATGGATTCTCTTACAGGTTCATAGTCATAAGCATTTCTTGCCAAGCCACCTTAGAGTACATAGAAGTCAAAGTAGATAACAGATTCCTCTTCTCAGCACTCTACTAGCCCACCATCTTCTTCTAAGAATGAGAAACAGAAGACTGAGAGACCTACATGTTCCTATTGTTAGAAGGGAACACATGATGAGTCACTTTGCTATCAGAAGAAGTTTGATGGTTACGAGAAATAGATAGCAGATTTGCAAGCTCTTCTTCAGAAGAGCAATATTTCCTGTCCATCCTCTTCTAGCTCACAGGGGTCTACTTATCAGTCTTCTTCTATCAATCCTACAGCTGGGCAGGATGTTGGAAAGGGTCATGCATTACGGGCTTCTTTCATATCCCCTTCACAGGTCCCTTGGATACTAGATTTAGGTGCTTCTCACCATATGGAATCTTCTCGAGAGATCTTCTCTTCTTTTGAGGGTTCTCCTATTCCCCATATTATCATTAGGAATAACATTGTTATGATGGTTTGCAGGAAAGGCACTGTATGCATTCAGGATGACAGATTCAATGATGTGTTGTATGTTCCATCTCTATCTACAAACCATCTCTTGGTTTATCAGATTTCTCATAGTGGGTCTGGGAAGATAGTTGAGTTCACTCCAAATCTAATTTTCATCTGAGATAGTATGATAGGATGTATTGTTGCTACAAGGACAGTTGATCTTTCCACCCGTCTCTACTCCTTTTCACATTTTGGTCCACCTTTGCTAGAGCATGAATTTCCTCCTTTGAGAGAGCATCATGTGGTACAGTTAGGTTTCTTGAACCTCTATGTGGTTCCTGAGACTACTATTGTGACTGCCTTGCCACCTCCTCTTGAGCTCTTTTTTGTTCAACAGGGTTCTTCTTTAGCACTGCTTGATCCTCTAGCTCCATTCATTGAGCCACTAGGTGTAGTTGTTAAGGATTCTATAGAGGACATTCATCTCCTCTTTGATGATAGTGTTTGCACACCTGTCATACCACTTACATTGGGGATTCCCTTTCAGGATCATTGTGTCTACTCCTTTGAGCATCAGCTTGGTCTTCCATTGACACCTCACCTTTCGAGGTTCCCTCTACAATGTCCACTACCTTTCACTCCTTTGCATTGGAGTCACAATGGTTTGTTCATTGATCCAGGGGTTCTCTCATTGTGGGGGGGCTTTGGAGCCTTGACCCTCTCTCACGGGGGGGGGGGGGGGTTGAAGTCACGCATTGTACTTATGGATTTGAGAGAGTCTCTTGAAGTCATTACATCTCTTTTTGGAGAGCAGTTCTTCCCACTGGGTTTTCTCCTTTACTCCAGTTTATAGAGATTTCCTTGTACTGGGTACCTGATCAGGCCTTGTTGCCGGGACCCACTTGTTTTTGCTTTCATAGCTTTTCTTTGCTAGGTAAGCTTACTCCTTACTTTTAGCTTAAGGGGGGGGTGTTAGAGTATTTTTTAATTTATACTTATTAATTAAATCATATTTATTTAATTATATAAGTTTCTATTACTCTAGTTACTTAAGCTTCATGTAGGTGCATTATTAATTAATTATGTGCAACCTAGCTTTTTTGTTTAGGGTTTTTATCTCACCTTTATAAGGTTGAGCCTTGTACTTTTTTCATTATCTCTTATGCATTTTCCTCATCAATAAAATTGTGAGTTGCCCCACTATCAAGAAGAACTGTCAACCTTTTTCCTTGCTAGTACCCCTCGAATTCGAAAGGGATGGTATCTTGGGACTCTTGATAATGCTGCTAAAGTGACATCCTTGCTGATTTCTTTTTCCTTCTCTTCTTCTTCCTCCTCCTTAGTGTCATGAAATTCTTCATGCTCATCTGAATCAAATTTTGAAGCAACTTCAATATAGTGCACTTGACTTTTCCCAAAAACATCTGTGTCCTAGAACCCATGGTTCTCTACAAGTGAAACACAACTTTTTCCTTCATCATTCATTCCTAGTCTCTTCATCTACCTTTTTTCTTGTTACATTTATCACATTCTTTGGTGTAGTGCTGGAAAAATTTTTTTCCTAAAAAATTTGCTTATGTTGCCAAAGATTTGGGGGGTTTTTGACTAGTGACTAGTTTATAGGCACATAAGTTTCAAGTTTCAAGCTTCTTTTGATAGCTTCCTATAAGGTTGAGGGTGAGAAAGCCTTAACCAGACCCTTAACAGAATATTCTAAACCATTAAGAAAAAGATAAAAAATCCTCTTTTCACTCATATCAAGTACCATAACAGCCTCTTTTTGAAACTCTTCTATATACTCATTAATTGATTTGGTTTGCTTCAACTTTGACAATTCTTTAAAATACTCTTCATCATCCTTGAGGTTAAATCTATCTATCACTCTTTGATTGAAATCATCAAATGTAGTTACTTGATCATGACCTTGAGTAGTCATTCTATGATACCACCAATCATAGGCTGCATCTTCCAAGTGTAGACTTGTGAATTGAACAACATCACTCTCCTTCATGGGGTTAAGTGTGAAGAAGGTCTGTAATTTTTGTAGCCATGCTCTAGCTGAAATTTTATTTGTTCCATCAAAAGTAGGTGATGTAAACTTTCTTATTTTATTTTTGAGCTCTCTTCCATTTATGTCATGCTCTCTCCTATACTCTTTTTTGGGCATCAAAGTGTTCATCATATCCACATATTCTCTAAAAGGAACCGAACTGTGAAAGTCATTATCTAAGCCATTGTAAGTAGCTCTTAATGCAATCAAGTTACCTTTAACCTCTTCCATAGGACTAAGGGCTAGATTTGGTACTAGTGGACATGAAAATAGTTTTTTTTGATTTAGAGGGTGTGGTTTTCAGATTTCTTGGCTCCTCTGAAGTGCTTCCTTTCTCATTAGTAGATGCAACTCCTTATAGTTTTTCTATCAATATCCGTAAAGCCTCTCTAGTTTCTACCAAACTATCCACTGTTTGCTTTTGAGTATTTTGGATATCCTAGAAGAATTTATTTTCCATCTCATCTGGGTTAGCCATACTTTTTCCTTCCTTGGATTTTGTATCTTTACTTTTAACTAGAGGTTTGATCAAATTCTCTTTATTCTTTTCTCGTTGTGAATATCTCTTTTCTCTTTCATTTAGTTGCATACAAACTTCTACAAACCCTCAGGCTGGCAAGATCATAGCTCTGATACCATTGAAATGTCCCCTTTCTAATCTTATATGATATCTAAAGCCTCTAATCAGATTTTAAAATCAAACAACCAATATTTCAAAAGATCAACCAATTTCTCAATAAAACCCAAATCGAGTATGCCCAAAATAGTGCCAAAAACTTCATAGCTTCACATATTATTAATAAGTTTGAAAGTAGAGATTTTAACAAAAAAAATTTCCAGCATAATGGCCCACAAAGTGACATTTCTAGATCTGTATAAAGTTTACACAATAGCTCCTAAGAGGATAAAAACAATGTTCATCAGGCTCCCAAAAATAACACAAAATAGCCTGAAAACACCACAAAACACTAATAATCTATCACAAAAGTATAACCACAACCCAATAAATGTATTTAACTCTATTTTAACATCTAAATTTCTGCAATATAGTAGAAAACCAAACTGATATGAAATACTCAACTGGAAACACCAAACTCTTATAAGAAACACACCCAAAAACTCACAAATTTGCACTGTTCAGCACAAAGGCAAACTCTGCATTAGCTTACACATGGAATGTCCTCAAATTCCCATCCTTAGCCTCCATAAAAACCTACAAATTCCCATCCTTGGGTCTCCTTCTCCATAGGTTTGGCAACCTTTGAAGAATAACAAAGCAATGAGCAAAATTCAAGTTCTAGAATGAGCCCGAAATGCCTCCAAATCCCTTTAAAAGAGGGCATAACCCTAACTCACGGCCAAGAGGAGTTAATAATAAATATTTTAATAATAATTTTCATTTATTAATCCAGTGGTTTCCAAATATTAGCCCCTTTTGTCGAAACTTCACTTTTTGAGCTTGCCTGCCTTAGCAAATGTTATTATTTTTAATTATTTGAAAAGGGAACATGACACATCCATAGTTTGTAGCACACATTTTTGATAGAATAGTGCATATGATTGAAAAAATAGTGCAAAGGAATCTTGTAGCACTTTTGATGCTGTAGATAACACATCAGGCTAGATTAGGGTACGTTTGATAGTGGAATGACTAGATAGGTGAGTTTGACTATGCGTAGAGTTATTCAGAGCATAGGATAAGATCTTGATGTAAAATTGATGAGTTACAGAGAAACTAAGATACTTTTTCACCAAAAAAAGTAAATAATAGTGAAATTATGGTCACAAAGTGATGTGTAGAAGAAATTAGTTGATGTTGGATAGGTAGAAAAAAGTACCCCCCTCAAGATATATAGTAGGGAAAACTAACATTTCCATATCAAGATATAGAGTAGGAAAAATAACTGGTTCAAGATAGAACCCTTAGCTAGATGTTGATATTTGATTGATGTGATGTGATCACTTGTGATAAAAACTAATGTCATTGTTTGATTGTTTGATGAAATAGGTACGCAGGTGGAAGCTGATGGTACAAGGATTATACCTGTGGCCGTTGGAGTTGATAGGTAGATTTTTAGTAGCAGAGTGATATGCAATTGACAGATGTGGTTTTACCATTCTATTATAGATGCCTTAGTTCTAGGTGAATAGAGGTTTATTGATAGTGGTGGTTGAGTAGTAGCATTCAGACCACAACACCTTCCATATGCCACTTGGGGAGATGATGATATCTCTAGAGGATGTTTACAGGATTCTGATGATCCCTATTGTGGGGGATCTAGTTTATTAGTTGATGTTGGATAGGTAGAAAAAAGTACCCCCCTCAAGATATATAGTAGGGAAAACTAACATTTCCATATCAAGATATAGAGTAGGAAAAATAACTAGTTCAAGATAGAACCCTTAGCTAGATGTTGATATTTGATTGATGTGATGTGATCACTTGTGATAAAAACTAATGTCATTGTTTGATTGTTTGATGAAATAGGTACGTAGGTGGAAGCTGATGGTACAAGGATTATACCTGTGGCCCTTGGAGTTGATAGGTAGATTTTTAGTAGCAGAGTGATATGCAATCGACAGATGTGGTTTTACCATTCTATTATAGATGCCTTAGTTCTAGGTGAATAGAGGTTTATTGACAGTGGTGGTTGAGTAGTAGCATTCAGACCACAACACCTTCCATATGCCACTTGGGGAGATGATGATATCTCTAGAGGATGTTTACAGGATTCTGATGATCCCTATTGTGGGGGATCTAGTTTATTATGATTAGGGTGCTAATGGGACAATGTTCATAGATGTGTTTGGGTATGACAACATGGGGGATGATAATGTGTCCTAGTTCTAGATGTTATAGTACAAGTTGTTGCCTGGAGTGTTAGTTGGATTAATAGGGGGATTTCTATTGCCAAATAGGAGAGGACGTGGATCTCATGTGGGATGGGGTCATATTATTTAGGATATGATCAACATGCCATGGAGATTTTCATTGGGGAGTTTCATATTATCCCACCTCTATCATGATTTACATCAAGTGGTGTATTCAGAGGCAACTTTATTATTAACAGGGGTGGTATTATTGCAAGTATGGACATGGGAGCATCTTCCCATTACTCGACCAATATGTGTTCGACAATGGCTATAGGATATGTCATATATATACATATTCAGGTGTGATCATTCAACTCTATCTAGAAAAGACATAATATTGATGGCAGATGTTGGATGACCTTGATGAGGTCATATGGAGGCCATGCAGGTTTATAGAGCCATGGGTCGAGGATGATGATGAGACGGTGTACTTTTCTCCATGATTTTTTTTGGCTGGGTTCCCTCAATGATAGAGAGATTTTGATTTAGGAGGGTAGTGAGACAATTCGGCCATTGGCAAGGCATGCCACATGGATCAACATACTATGCTCGAGTACAGTCAGAGAGACTAGTATGGGGGTTGACATTGGAGTATAAGGCATATCATGAGGTAGTCATGAAAATGATAGAGACAATGCAAATATAGTCTTTGAGGGATAGAAAGGTAGATGCAGGGATGGAGGGGGGTTACACATGATGGTTTAGAGAGCACCCATTCCATAGATACATAGATCTGACAAAGCTAATACTTAGCATTGAGGAGGAGTCGAGTGAGGAGGAGGATGATGATGATGATGGTAGCCAAGGGAGAGGTGTTGAGATGGAGGTAGAGCCAGAGATGGAGCTAGGGTATAGGGGAGATATGGAGGTTGAGGCAAGGCAATAATGTTTCCATAGTGAAGGGTTATTGTATGAGGCCCAGTGGAGAGGCCAGGGGATGTTGGAATAGAGAGACCTAAAGAGCTCTGTGGCTGAGGTGGGGTGACAATGAGAGGATGCATAGGTAGTGGTGTAGGATCAACCTAATGAGGAGATGATATGGGTCCTAACAAGACTGAGACAACCAGGGCCAAATTACTAGATGATGTATAGTTTATTAGGTGATGAAGGCCATGTATACAAGTCCTGATCATGGATACACAGGGTTTACATCCATAGGAGTGACCATAGAGATAGCCATAGGTGCAACTACCACCAGATAGATTGAGTGGGTCATTAAGGGTGGAGACTTGGATTAGTGCCATGGAGATATGGATGGGAGTGATGGGGACACAGATTACCAAGTTGACTAGTACTTTGCATGCATTTATAGCTTTGATGGCACCGAGGTCATTACTACCACCATTTCCACCTAGGACTAATGGGGCTACCATGATTCAAATGGCCACAACTATACCTATGACATTGGTGATAGATGCAACAGAGTAGGCTCCTCAAGATGGGAGGAGTGTCCCTAGTAAGCAAGGACCTCCATATTAAATTGATACTAATGATGCAGGTGGTGAGCCATAGGGTTGATTTGTGTATCATTTTGTATTGCAGTTTATTGGCTTATCATTGATATCATTTATGATTATGACCTTTTGATGTTGATGTTGATGACCTTTTGACCTCTTAATGTTGATGATTCGATCTTTTTGATATATGGGTATTCGAGCTTTTTGATTTTTAGACTTGTGCACTTGTTGTATCATGGGTTTTATGTATCTAATGTTATGGATGATGCATGTGATGTTTGTTTATATGATAGTCATAGATGAAAATGTATTGATGTAGATGATTAATGTAGTGTACAATAGTTTAGATGTAATAACATGAAATGTAGATAATGAATGTAGAAATGAAATGTATGAATGAAATGCATGAATGAGATGTATAAATGAAATATTATGTAATGAAATGGGATGTAATGAAATGAAAAGTATAAATGAAATGTGATGGAATGAAATGTCTAAGTATGATGTAATTAAACGTGTAATGGAATGTATAAATGAAATGTATGAAAAATAGAATAATGGAATAGATGGTAATGGAAATGGTTTAATAAAAAGATGAGATGAAAAATAAGATAAACTGAAAATGTTGAAAAAAATGAATGAAATTGGTGATATAATAATATGTGATGAAAGTTGATTAAGATATGAGAATGAATATGAAAATGAAAATGGTAATGATTAAGATGTGAAAATGTAATGAAAAGATGAATTAAATAAAGAAAAATGATATGATGATAATAATGAAGTGGAATAAAAACCCAAGATAAAATAAATAGAAGATTGAAAATGGTTGTAGTGAAATAAAAGTGAAAAATGGAAGGAAATGATAAAAATAAAGAGAAAATATTTAATGTTTGATAGGTGATGGAGATGGAATGAAAAATAAAATGTGATGAAAGAAGAAAGTGAAAATGAAAAATGAAAAATGAATTAACGAAGTGAATATGAAATGATCTATATAAAAAAAAGAAATAAAGATGAAAATGAATAAGAATGAATATGAAATGCAAATGAGGAATTGTGATGGATGAAATGAGGATGCAATGAGAAATATAATAGAAAATGATACTAGGGGTGAAATGATATGAAGAGATGTAACTCAACTTTTGAGATTCAAAAGCCACAAAGGAACCTTGAGGCCTTAGTGAGAAGGGTGAAATGGTGAATGCATAGAACACAACGAATATTGGGAGAAAAGGAAGTGTCATAGGAGGGAATAGTGACCAAAATTGTTTGAGATTCAAAGGTCATGCAATGCAATGGATGATATGAGGGATGTGGCATAATGAGGGAATAAAAGACGATAAGAGAGAATAATGACCAAAATTGTTGAGATTCGAAGGTCACACAATGCAATAGGTGGAATAGATATTATGGATAATGAAGCACGTTGTGATAAGGCTAAGTCCATAATAGTTGAGTGTTAAAAGCTCACTTTGATGTTGATGTTATTGTCTACCTTTTGGTAGTCGGTCCTGAATTGTGTTTCCAATTTGTTGAGTAATGTTGTGTAAGATTGCTTGTGTAATCTTGATTTATGTGCCAACCATTTATTTTTAAGGTACCCAAGATGAAATGTAAACTAGATGAATGCAACTAATTGTCACTTTTTGTTAAGAGATGTAAATTAAATGTCATCATTGAGCGCCTAAATAAAAAGTGACATAGTACAACCACCACTAGCTTAGCTATGCTGATATGAATACTATATCACACCAAGAATCATGAAAAAACATAAACAAGGTACATGAAGAATATGATAAATATTAAGAACATAAATTATAACTACAGTAAATGAATACAAGAATGCAAACATACACATGTCAGATAAAGAACCTCACCTAAGATGTCATGTAAAACTAGTCGAGGTACACATTGCCTTCCAAACTAGAGGAGGCACTTACAAATGGACACCAATAATGCATAAAATTAGAGGATCACTGGAGCAAAATAGTGAAAAACCAAAGGCAAATAAAAGATCATGGTTTCATCCTGACACCTCTAGTGAAAACATCATTGAGGTATGAGAAGCTCATAACAATAGAAAAATCCCTTATTTGCAAACCAATAGTGCCGACAATTGTGTGCAATAGTGTCAAGTTTGTTTAATTATGTATGGATGAAACTATTATAGGATTCTGGTAACAAATCGTCAGATGTGTCTATAGCAATTTGGCAATAGAATGCATGGTGGTTGAGTTGGAAGACATGTGTTGATGGGGATTAGAGTGTCTAAATGTTAGAGTAAAGTGGCAAATGTACGTGGTACTAGTACAACAAGATGCATAGAGTGAACACGTGGAAATGATAGTGAAGTATAAGACATGGCAAGTGACGACCATAAATAGATGAGGAATGTGCATAGAAAGGAAGAACAATGAAGGATATAGTGCAACCATTTAGTTTGTTCGAAAGGCCAATTAAATGTGTGGTTGAAAGCATGTCGAGCTCACCAAATTAGTCACATCAGGAGGGTGATGTTAGCCAAGGAGAATGGGTAAGGCAAGAATGAAGGGAAAAGTGCATCTAGTGTACATCTAATGGACTGGTGTATCAACCTAAACTCCAAATGTTAGTGCATGAACGTGGCGAGTCAATTTAGATAGAGCCAAGGTAGATGCAACCCAAGAGCTTAGAAGTTAGGGTGAAAGAAACTCCCTTGTTATCATTGATGAAGTTATAAAGGAGCACAATGAAATAGGCTTTACAGGTGGTACTGGGTGATGATTTGATGATGCAGGTAGAGATTAGTCCCCCTAGGGTGATGAAGAGTGTGTCAAAAGTAGCGATAGAAATAGAGGAGATGGACTCTCCAGAGAAGACTGCAAGAAAAAATTAGAGAGTGGTAGAGGATCTCAGTGTGGGTGAGGTGATGAGCATAGTGAGTTAGTTGATTAGCCTTAGAATCTTGGGGCAAAGGTCAATGAAAGAGGAGAAGGGTGGGTTGAGCATGGCAAAGCCACAACTAGAGGTAGAGGGTGAAGTGCAAGAGACAAGAAAAGTGGAGGATTAACAAAAAATGTTGGTCGTAGAGAGAATTTGAGCAGACAATACAGAGTAGGAAGTTGTATTTTTGTTGGGGTTGATGGAGAAAGCTCATGAGAATGGAGCACAAATAGAAGCAAGGTGGCTCCAAGTGGTGGTGAATAAAGAATGAGCTCGACTGCAATCATTGAAAGAAGAGCTAAGAGTGGAACAGTCACGAGTAGAGGGAAATGATGCAGAGATTTGAGGAGAGTGAGCACAAGCCCAAATCTTGTAGGAGTCACTGGGGATGGTGCAAGTAGGTTTGGAAAGCATGAAAAATGAATTGGTATTATTGTAGGTACAGTCAAAGTCTTTTAGGGAAACAGAGGCAAAATTGAACACCATATCATTGTAGCTGCAATAATAGTTAGCAACTAGTGAGTCAAAGGTGAGACAATTGTAGTAGTGTTGGATTAAAGTAAAAATAGATGTGAAGCATTGGAGAATGGTGACTAATCATATGCAACAGGAGCAAGATGTGGCTTAACAAGTGATCATTGTGTCGTGTATAAATAAGATGGTGGACAATTGTTGGAAATATTATGAAAAGCTAAGTTATTAAGAGGGGAGGGGTGAATTAGTAACTGATAAAACTTTGAACTTCAATTACTAATTAATCCTTTATATGTATTATGATCTAGTTGCATGCATGAAACTAAAAACATGAAAGCATATACAACACTTTAACACACAAGATTTGGTGACCCAAAAACCTTCCAAATAGAAAGTAAAATTGGGGTGGGGATGATACCCACAAGCTTTAGTATTGCAATATAAAGTTGGCCGGTTAAGGCTTACAATGATCACTTCTAATGATCTACCCTATTAGGAGAAAAAAGGGATGCTAGGTCCACCTTGTTAAAGGATTTATAAACATACAATGAAGAATGCACTCAGTAAAGAGATTTACACAAGACTATTAGGTCTACCTCATTAAAGGATTTGATTGATCCAGCTATTAGGATGAAGCAGTAGCTGATCTCTAATTTGCAACTAGGTTTGCTGAATGAGATTCTTTTGAGTATACAAATTGCCTTGTTGTGATAGATGAATATTTGCTACTCCTTGTACCAGTGTAGCCTTTGTAATTTACTCTTCTGCTCTTTTTTTGATTATATTCCTTCCACTTTATTACAATTACACACATTGGATGTGATACAAAATATTACATATATAAAAATCCAATTAAAAAATTACAAAGTTAGCCACAACATAAATTTACACAAATATTACAAAGTTAGCTCAAACTGAAGGAACTTAGGTTTTGAAGACTAACTTGGTGAGATTTCAATACTTGAAATCCACTATCAATGCTTGACATCATCATGCATTTGGTAGACATAGAAGCTTGGTCTATATCAATCACTTCCAAGTAGTCTTGAACTCAATCTGCATTGGTGAGTTGGGCAAATATTGTAAAACATGATATATAAACTGAATCACTTGGTTAACACTGCATAGCTCAATCAATGCTCTCACTATGAGCTCGGTATAAACTAAATCACTTGGTTAACACTCAGTGGCTCGATCAACACTGGATTCTCATCATATCAACTGGGAACTCGGTAAGCACTACTCAACTTGGTTTGCACTGGTAAACTCATCATGCACTAAGATGCTCAATTTACACTATTGATCATTATCATAGTAATAACAGCTCGACACAAACATAAATCTATCCAAAGGACTTAGTAGCAACTGTAGAACTCGATAACAACTAAAATGCTTGGTTAACATTGTAATGTCAACAATCTCCCCCTTTGGCATTAGTGACAAAAACACTTATCACTCAAAACTAAATTCAACAAGAGTTCCTTTATACCTTTATCCATAACCTTATGTTTCTAATGTGATAGAGTATATTGTTTTTGAGATTTTTTTAAATTGGTTTTGTAAGAGATATATTTATGTGCATGGTAATGCTCCTCCATAATAAAATATATATCTAATATGTGCATCTAAATACATCTTTTCTCCTTTATACAATATACATTTCTTTACAATCCTTTAATCTTCTCCCCCTTTCTCCTTACAACTTCTTACATCTTCTCCCCCTTTTTGACATTAATGCCAAAGATTTATATTATACATTTACATAGTAATGCCAAAATGTGACAAGAAATTTGAATGTACCTTAAGGAAAAGTGCTAGAGTTTTGTCCCAATTCTCTTGCAAGACCTTGCATGTGTGTAATGCAATCTGCACTTTTATTGACAATTCAATCATGTGGTCTACAATGGAGAAGTTATTGTCATGGATGAGAATTTTTGAGTGTGCAATGTGCTTCTACAATGCATCCATGTTGGGGAGAATCATGTTTTGAATATCTATCAATGTAGATCTAATTCTTGCCTCTTCTCTAAGCAATTCTACCTGCATATCTATCAGAAATATGAACTTATTGAAGTGGGCAGAGCTTGAACTCGGGTCAAGCTATAACTATTGTGCACTTGCCTTAAGATACTCATCAATTTTAGATAATTTGTCTTTTATTTCCTTTGTAAAATTTGAAATATCACATAATTTACCAAAAAGTAAAGATACACTGATGCATGAGGTATCTAGAGAGCCTAAAATAGTAGATAGTTCTACTTGGTGAATGACAATTTGTTGAGAAATAAGTTCTAAAACTTTATTCTAAAACTTTTTCTTAGCTTTCTACTATAATTTGTCCTGTCCATCTAAATCTTCATTATATTTGTGGACTGCCTCTTCTAACTAATACAAATTTGGTTGAGAAGTATCGACCTCTATGCCTACAACCTGTGCTAGAATATTCTTAACATCCTCAATAATCTTAAATTCCTTGTTTCTTTCCTCTCTTAGCCTTTTCTACTTGGCTTTCTTATAGAGTATTTCATCGAAGGTTTGCATCTGATTAGGATTGAGATTCGAAATATCCCAATTAGGAATCACAATCTCCTCATCAAGATCTATGTCCTCTTCCTTTTCTTTGCCTTTAACCAAAAATTTTGTGCTTAGTTGAGGCTTGGTCTCAACTACCTTTGCACTTATTGCTTACTTATTAGGAATGGAAACAATTATTGAAATGGTAGGACTCATTGCAAAAATGGATACAACACTCATTGAAATACTAGTAGTAGAGATACCTAATGTATCTGAAACTAATGTAGAGGGAAGATGTTGTAGCTCGGTAGATGAAGTGTTTGACACTTCAGTCAATGTAGTGTTGAGATGGTCTGGTGCAAAGATTGATTGAGTGCTTGTGTTTTCAGGACTGGTCATAATCAATCTTGTTGAGGCCATCTTCGGGCTTGGTGTTATCAATATTTTTTTGGGAGAATGAGGAAGTGAAGCTATGACCATTGCAACAATCTTTACTCAGTTAGTCTCCTCTATATCTTGTGCATCTTCCTCAGTAGCTTCCTGCCCTTGTTCCTTTTCATCATCTACATTATCAAAATGAGTCACCTCTTCATCATCTTTCTCTTTATCTTTCTCTTCATGATCATGATCATCATCATCATTTATGCTAATAGCAAAATTACTTGGCTTATGAAGAAGATATATATTCTTCCATGTGTTTGTAGCATTCTTCACAACATTCTTTATTTCCTTCAATAATACTAGACAAGTGTTGAGTCTCAAGGTTAATTTTTCTTCATTTTTCTTCAAAGATTTCTTTACCTCCTTGTCAATTAAGCTTGGCATAAGTTGCCTCAGGGTTTGCTCATATATATATTTTACAATTTGCATGGAAAATTCCCATCTTGGCTTAATCTTGTCCATCAAAACACTAGGAATCCAAAGTGCAAGCTGATTTGGTGAGTATTTCCACTTACCCATCTTGGTTATAACCAAGTCTTGAATTTTCTTTTCTTCTTCTTTAGTCCTAATTTCATATTTTAGTGCCTTAAAATTTGTAATACTAGAGCCTGATTCTAAATCTTTCATCTATCTTGGAAGGTGGGTGGAGGTTTTCTAAAAATTATGTCTCCTTCTTCCTTGTCCAGTTTCTTCTTTGATGCCCTTCTTGTGAATACAATAGTGGATGCCTTGGAAGGTTTGGTAATGATTACCTTACCCTTCTTCTTCAGTGGGTCTTCTTCCTCTATCTTTTCTTCATCCTCTGCTTCTTCATCTTCACCTTTTCCCTTGGTCAACATGAGAGGAGTGCTAGTTTTCAACTTGGCAATTCTCCTTTTGCCTTTGTTGACTGCTTGAGGTAGATTAATCTCTAGTTCTATCTTGGCCTTTGCCTCATCATATGTACCAAAATAGGTTGCTTTGGGATCAACTAGCTCATTAATCAATGCCTCAATTATATCTTTTGTTTAATCAATATTGACCTCATATCCAAGAGGTTTTACCCATGCAATTCTTGGCCTAATTGCCTGAATATATACCTTGTTACTATCAACCATGAAAAAAATATTATCCTTGTAATCCTCAACTAATTTTCTTGGGATCCTAAATCTCTTATTCATTTTCTCCTTGAATGCAAAGCCCATATCAGGCTATACAACTACAATCATCCATCCATTTTATAATACATGGTACAAAATTGTATCAAAGCAAATGGTCCTCATCATAAATTTATCCACAGGATTCATATTAATTATTTCTTGGAATTTTAGATATAAATACTTAAGATATCTATGCTACTTATATAGTCATCAACAATGATAATGGATTTCACAATGAATTTCATTGTGAAATAATATCTAATTGTTGCATATTGCCAGTTGTATTTCCTTGAAAAGTTAGAAGACCATGATGAGTTATTGTGTTGCATTTTGGACATATCTTATAATATTTTCATTTCTTCTTCTTAATTATTCAAGCATTTTTATTACATACAAAGAATGGGTTGTAATTAGTTATTTTCTGGTGAATGCTTTTAACATGCTTTAGAGTTATGTTTACATTGAGTAGTAGGAAATTTTATTTATAATTTGTAATTATTCATTTGTTCTCATTATATTTATTCATTATTTATATAGGGTTGATGGCTTTGGATATTTTTCCATTGTGTGACTATGGCACTGACACTATATTATTGAAGACCTCACACACAGAGCGTAATATTGGGCACAAATTTTATTGTTGTCCAAATAGTGGAAAGGTTGTTACTATTTTTTAAATTTATGTTTATTTTTTATGTACTAAATTATTGTGGCAAGCACTTATATAGTTTTGGAATGCAGGGGGACAATGACTACAATTACTTTCAGTGGGCCAAAGATGACTAATCTATGTCAACTGTATCTAACTATACATAAGATGAAAGGAATGCTTATAAGTTGTGCAACGTTCGAGATACTACTGCTAGAGAGATTGCTTCCATGGAAAATGTGGAAGTCATGTTTCAACAATGTGTTATTGTGTTCTAACTTCTATAATCACAGGATTGGTTATGGTAGTTTTGGACCAAATGCATAAATATGGTTAAAATATAGATATTGAAGATGTAAGTTATATTACTGTTGGTCGCCGTTGCCTTCCATTTCCATATTTGAATTCAAATGTAGTAATGCTCACATATTTAAAAATTTAAATAAATTGGGCACGAAAATACTTTATATTAAAAGCTTATGTTATATTGTTTGCCTACACTTTTTATATTCTATAGACCCGTATTTTATTCGTCGTCAGATCTTCCCAGATCAACAACTAGCTCTTCCTTGCATTTTGAGAATTGTTAGAATATTGTAAAAAGTAGGAAAGTGACTTTCTGCCATGTTCCAATCATGGGTCCATTTCCATCATGTGGGCTGTAATGTGACAAGGTGATGAGTCAGACTAAGCTAGCATATGGTGGGCATTTCATTGGTTGAGTCTTTGACATGGTCAATTGGGTGGGCCACATGTTCCTACGGCTATCAGATCAAAGAGGATCTATGACTGTCTCTTTGTCCCTTTATGAAGTTATAAGATTTTTATGGAATGTGACAAAGTTACATCGTGATAGTGGATTTCATAACATCATTCCCCTTGGTGGGTTGCAAAAGTAAAACTTGTCAGAGCAACATGGATATGTCAAAGTAGTGTGGCCGGTTGGCAGTCTTTAATTGGTTAGGAGTCTACATGTTTGATAAGGTGGATGCTAAATGTCTAGTGGGAATGAAAAATTAAAGAAAGTGCCACAATAATGAGGGTCTCTCATGATCATCAATTGTTTGGCGATCAACAATTATCTCTTTCTCACATTATGGACTTGCTCTATCTTTAGATGATGTGAGAAAGTGACAAATGAACACGTGTCCCAACAGGCCTAGTTTGAAAGGTAGGCACAATTAAGTTGACATCATGGTTAAGGTTGATAGTATTGTAAGCCATCATAGTTAAATTTAAAGGGTGGTGTAGTTAATTGGTTAAAGTGATCAAACATGTGAAGACTTTGTGAGTTGGCAAAACGAAATAACAAGGTTGGTCCATGTGGTTTTTTAGTTGCATGATCGGGTTGACCTGCTGAATTTGTTGATTCATGAACTGAGAATGAAGAAAGATGGGGGTTTTCTCATGTGATCCAATCTTCTGATCGATCCCAACTACTATAGAGTTGATGTTGGTTTATTAACGATGCAGAGGCATCCTTTCCACCATTTGATCATCCATTTTGGGAGGTTTTGCATTGATTGGCGTTAATTTTTTCATTTCCAAGGTCCTCCCAGCTAGCGTTTGGTGATTTTCATATGCCTAGGTGTGTACCTTAATTAGATTTCTCTCTGGATTTTTTGTAATGGTGAGTTGTAGTGGTTGATTTTGTCTTCTACGGAAAGATATCTCAGTTATGCTTGAGCTATAATGGTAGTTTTTGTAAATTTTTTTAAGGTGGAATTTTCTTTGTTTCTCTGATATTGCTCTACAATTTCACTATAAACCCCCCTTGCCTTTGGACCTAATGTTATTTTTCCTTATCTCTTTTAGCCATTGATGACTAAGTAAGATCTATTTGCCTGTCTTCAATGTTTTGCAGCTATTTGTAATTTGCATTACTGTATCTCTTTTGACCTATGAATGATATATAAGTGAACTTCCTTTTTCCAACTGTATGTGATTATTGGGTTTAAAGAAGTCTGAATATGTATATCTTCGATGTCATAATAGCTCAAGTGTGTGTGTATGGGAAAAGATTGGTTTGAACACTCTATTTTGATGCATCATAGTAAGAATTTGGTATAGCTTTGATACCATGTAAGAATTTTCCTTAGGGAAAAATTCACCCATGACCAAGAAGCTCAACAACTAGCACAATAGTTCCAATGAAGTATGATTAGAATAACAATATGATATTCAATTGATTGTATAGTACACTAGAGGTGCCTATATATAAAGGCCTCTAAGATGCATCTAGAATGTTTAGAATGAACTAGGAGATAAGCATGAAAACTAAGCACATGTCCTCCATTGTGCATGAATATACATGCATCAATGGGAAGATAAGTATGATAAGGTGTCTCACGTGTAGAGATGTTGTAGACACCATGTGCTTAAATTAGATGCTAACTCCTGTGTTGTAGACAACATGTGCTAAATTAGAGTTTCTTACTCCTGTGTTGTCAACATGGCAACTCATATGAGTGCACAGACTCCAAGGTGTCTAACCTAATAAATAATAAAATAATACATTTAACTTAAGTAAACTTAAGTAAAGTGTAAATAATAATTATTTACACCAACACCCCCCTTTAAGTGCAACCTAGGGGAATGCACTTAAGCTCACAAAAGCTATGATGAAATGCATAATGGGTCCCGGTTACTAGGCCATGTTAGGTACTCATGTACAAAATGCAATGCTGTACATAGAAGGAAATGTAATGAAATCTTTCTGCAAACAGAGAAAGAGGGAAAACCTCATGGGAAAAACCCTCCCCAAAAAGAGAGATATGTACAATAAAGAAAGATGCATGAATGGATGGAGTAATCAAGACCCCCCCCCCCCCCCCCCCCCCCCAATTATGACATACATCATGCATATAAAATAGAGAATCCCTCAATGAAATCCCCCCCCCTTAGTGAAGGATCTCTAGATGATGAGTACTTGAAGACAAAGGAGAATCCAATGTCTACAAACAACATTTCTCCCTTTATGAAGAAGATACACCAAGTATAGGTGCAAATATGCTTCCCACTATGGATAAGAAGATGGAAGAGGAATCTAGATGTAATATGTTGTAGATGTTGCCTCTGAAGTTTGCTCACATGTTGACAAGTCCTTGATGAATGAAGATGCCACAAACTAATCTAGTGAATTCCCACAAGAATGTGGCAACCAAGGAAGCATGTCCATATATGAAACTGAAACAACCTCCAAAGATAATGAATCATCCTGATCCTAACAGTAAAGGAAGCTGGCCTTCCCTGGAGACTCAACCTCATAGTTCAAGTCCCATAGCTTGGAGGTTGTTTCCATGTTTCACAAGGTTGTCCTTAGGTAAAAACTTTAGGCAAGGGTGCAAACTTTTGTGACAATAGGTTTTGGCATGCCATGTGGGATTAATATTCAAAAAATTTCAAAGTCTACCAGTGCCAAAGAAGAATAATTTCAAGTTGATGCTGAGAAGAGAGTGTTGTTCTCAGTATTCCAAGCCTTCAAGAGGTTCATTTCCACAAAGCACTCGGTGACTCTACATCATTCACATATGGTTTTAGACCATAGTTGCTGTGATTCATGCCCAAAGTTGAAACAAGGGCATCTTCTAGAGGTAAGTTTCAATACCAAGAGATTTCATTTTTTAATCCTAGAAGAAGAGAGACCAGAGTAACTTTATCACTAGTTAGGAGTGCAACAATAACACATACACCTATAAGATCTATCTACACTCCTCCTATTGTTAGATCTCAACCTAGAATACCATTTGCTTATATTAATAGATCACTTGCCTTCATGGCTAGAGCTCATGCCTTTTCCACCTTTAATGGTGGAAGTCCTCTCCTATTAGCCCAAAGACATTACCTACCAATATTGGCTCTTAAAAGTATACCTAAGTTTATTGGTGAAACTTCTATTTCCCCCTTAGAACATATTCAAGAAATTGTAAATGTGTGTAATATACATGGAGTATTTGAAGATGATGTAGTAATCTAGCTTCTAGCCTCATCCTTGAAAGGAAAAGAATTAAAATGGTATAGAGGGTTACCTCATAACTCAGATGGGTTGGGAGCAACCCTATGCAAACATTTTTTGGACAAAAGTGACTATCTTTCACTTTTAGAATAGTTTCCAACTATAAAAAGAGCCCCACATGAATACATGACTGATTTTAATTACACATTTCAAAAGACATGGGATAGAATACCTAATACAATGAAGCCTACACTTGGTAATTCTTTCTTACATTACCTCAAAGCTTTTAATAGTGATATTGCCACTAAAATTTAGACCATGAGAGGAGATACATTACCTGATGCTTACGAAATAACAATAAGGGTAGAAAACATATTGATACAAGGAGTAAAGTTAGCTCCAAGGCCTCCTATGCCCTTCTTCCTTGATAACCCAAATCACCAACCAACCATAACGCCTATTCCCATAACTTCCACATCACAACCCCTTGCTCTAGCCCCTCAAGCTTCCACATCTTCAAATGAAATGGATGAAATTAAGGAGATGGTGTAGTCTATGATGTTGAACATATATAAGAGATAGCAAGGTCAAGAGAAGAAGTTGGAGGATAGCTTCTCTATGATGCAAAATGTGAGTAACAAAATGGTTACTGTAGAGAGACAACAGGCTCAAGTTAATAAGGTTCCTCAACTGCAATATCAAACTCCAAAAAATAGTAGGCCTCCAAATAATAGTCATGCTCCTTTTGATCAAATTAGGTAGAGAAATCATGCTTCTACTTCAAATATAAATCAAAGTAGGGCCTTAGTCCCTTAGAACAATATGGCTCAAGATCAAGATTTTTGTCCCTCTTGCAATTACTCCTATGCCTATTGTATGTGTCAAAAGGCTGAATCCTATTTAGCCTTAACCACTCAAGAGCCTATAGTAGGGAAATAATACAAGGAGAACCAATCTAAAGATGCCTCACATTTGTAATGACAAGGTAATTTCTCCTTCATGAATCACCAAGTGGAGGAACATCATAATGTAAACCAAGATTCCATTGATCACAATACTAGGAGCAAAAGAAGAGTTGTTGAACATGCTACTCCTCCTCCTAACCAGGCTTTAACATCAAATAAAATACCTCACATAAAAGTAAAAAATGATCAATAAAATGCTCCCCTACAACAAAGACAAAATAGTAAAACAAGAGATGTGAATGACCCTCAAGTTATTCCATCCCCACCTCTTACACATGCAGATCCCAAAGCTTCTACCAAAACACCTAATGCATCATTTAGTGTGGTAGAGTAGGTGAAGAAGAAAAATGTGAATATCTCTATGTGGGATGTCATTGCTACTATACCTATGCAAAAGAAGTCATTGCAACAAGAGTTGGAGAGCATTGAACCAAAGGATCAATCATCAAGAGAAGAAAGTGCCACAAGTCTTGTATAACCATCAAAGGAGGAAGAAACAAGTAAAAATGTTAGACCTCCTCCATTCTATGTTTCTCTGATTATAGGGGATAACTAGTCCATAATTGCATGATTGATTCAGAGGCTAGCAACTCAGTGATGCCTAAGTGTGTTGCTAATGTCTTAGAAATGAAAAAAGAGCCCATTGCTAGGGATGTATTACATTTAGATGGTAGTATTGTCAAGATTGTAGGAATCCTTAGGAATGTTGAAATGACCCTACATGCATACCCTGGTTATACTATAACTCAAGATATATCAGTTGCTAAAGTCAAGCCACACTTTTTCATTTGTTTCTCAAGAGATTTCACTGCCCAAATAGGTGGTTACATATCTTTTGATTGGTCATATATGTTTTTTAGAACAAGATATTGAACCAAGGCTTCAATCAAAGTAGAGCCCCTAGCTCTCCATCATATTGATCCTTACACTCCTAACCTTATCTATATGAATTTCACTATCTTAGAGATAGGTGAAAATAACATAGTAAATGAGCCCACTACCTCCTTAGCAGAGATAGCTAATTTTCTTTTAGATGAATGGGCTAATGCGTATCAGTTTGATCTTATATCATAAAACCTAGAGGTAGGCATTGGTACTAATTGTATATTAGAAAGGAATGCTCTTGTTCCTAACCTTATGAAGACCAACAAAGATACAAGTGGGATATGGAGCATGTACTTTGATGGGTCAAGAAATAAAAATGGATCAAGAGTTGGTGTGATGTTGGTTTCTCCTACACTAGAAAGGCACTACTTCTCCTTTAGGCTTCAATTCAGTTGTACCAATAATGTGGTAGAGTATGAATCCTTGATTTAGGGTCTCCTACTTGCTCAAAAAAGAGGAATTTGAGCCTCAAGTGTATATGGAGATAGCGAATTAATTTTTAATCAGGCAAGAAATTAGAATGTCACTAAAAATGGTTTGCTCAAGTCTTATAAACATAGAGTATGGGATTTTCTTGAAGGTTTCAATGCATTTAATATTCAAAGCATCCATAGGAAAGATAATAGACATGCTGACAGACTTACAATAGTGGGTGCATCTTATGATGTGCCAATGTGCCAAAGAGCCTCAAGGATGAGAATAAGTAGTAGATTAAAGTGGTGGTTAGGCTTGCTATCCCTAATAATAATGTCAACTAGCAAGTGTTTGAATCCAATGTACAAACTATGAGTTTCTTGTAGAATGAGGTAGAGTTCTCAGATAGAAACTAGTCAAAATTACATGACCAATATGAGGATTAGATCATCAATCTTATTTCTAACAAGCTGCCTAAGGGTCTCACTACCTTATAAAGTGTCTTCAATCTTGATGACCAAGGGAGAGATAGAGGCTTGAATCTAGATGCCAAAAGGGATGATCACATACCAGTCATGTTTGCTAATGGAAAGACCTTGAACATGGGGGAAGGTATGTTTAGAAAATAAGAAAGAAAATTTTGTTCATCTATGTCAAGAATTTAATGATGTATTTGCTTGGACATATGATGACTTAAAGGGTTTTGACCCAAGTTTGTTTCAACATACCATAGATTTAGTTGATAATGTCAAACCTGTTAGGAAAAAGCAGAGGCCAATGAATCCTAAAATTGAGCCATTGATGAGAAAGAGCTATCCAAATTGATTGATGCCAATATTATTTTCCCTATCAAGCACTCATCATGGGTAGCTAACCTTGTCCATCTTGGGAAGAAGAGTGGAGAAATCAAACTATGTGTAGACTTTAGGGATCTTAACCAAGCCTCCCTTAAGGATCATCACCCTCTTGCTTTCATGGAAAAAATATTATCCAAGGTTAGTGGTTTAGAGAGATTCTCTTTCTTGGATGGAATCTCAGGTTATGATTAGGTTTTTGTCAAGGAGTCTGACAGATACAAGACTATATTCACAACGAAGTGGGGCACCTATGCCTATAGTAAGATATCATTTGAGCTAACAAATTTAGGTGCCACATTTCAAAAGGAAATGGAGATGACTTTCAAGAACATGATCGAAAGGTTTGTGTTGGTATACCTTGATGATATCACAATGTATTCAAAGAATGTAGCAAATCATTTCGGCCATCTCAGACAAGTATTCATAAAATGTAAACAGTATGGAGTATCCCTAAATCCAAGAAAGTGTGTCTTTGCCACTAGTCAAGGGAAACTATTAGGACACATTGTATCTAAGGAGGGTTTAACCATTGATCCTGAAAGAACTAAGGCCATTCTTGATCTCTACCATCCTAGACACAAGAAAGGGCTGCAAAGTTTTCTTGGTAGAAATTTTTTTGTGAGGAGATTCATTCCTAATTTAGCTACCATGGTGAACCCTCTTACAACTATGCTTAAAAATAACATGGTCTTTTCATGGACCAAAGAAGGGAAAGCATATTTTAAGATATCAAGGCAGCCATAGACTCAACCCCTACTCTCATCAATCCAAATTTTTAAAAGGATTTCATTCTTTATATCTTTAGAGGTGAGTCCAACATTTCTGCTGTCTTGACTCAATCAAATTACAAGAATGAAGAGCAACCTATTGCTTTCTTCAGTGAAGGGCTTAAAGAGTATGAAGATAAATATAGCTATGTGGAGAAGCAAGCCCATGCAGTTATAAGATCTTTGAAGAAGTTTAGACATCTTCTATTGCATAATAAGATCCCTTTATTGGTCCCTCATGCAAGTGTGAAGGATTTCCTTTTGAACGAGGATGTTAATGAGAAAAGAGCAGGTTGGATCACCAAAGTGATGGAGTATGATTTGGACATCCAGGTTACCATGTTGGTGAGAGGGAAAGGATTGTGCAAGTAGATGGTCTCATCTTAGGAATCAGATGAGGAAGTTTCTATGGTATTAAAAAAACAACAAGAAGTAGGAAATGAGAATCTAAGGAATTGGATGGATGACATGATGACCTTCTTGTCAAGCAATGGATATCCTCAAGGATTGGATAGGGCAAAAAAAGGATAGTTTAGATTATATTCAATTCATTATGTCATTATTGATGGTACACTTCTTAGGAGAGATTTCAATGGAGCCCTATTAAGGTACATTAATATAGATCAAGTTGATTGAATGATTAAGGAGCTTCATGATGGTCTTGGTGGTGGCCACTTTTTAGCAAGGACAACTGCAATGAAGACCATGAGAGCTGGTTACTATTGAACATCCTTCTTCCATGACTGTAATACCTATATGTGAAGAAGTGTGAAAAATGTGATTTCTTTTTAGGGAAGCAAAGTCTTGCCGCCCTCCCACTTCATCCTATTCAAGTTGATCAAAAATTTTCTCAATGGGGATTAGATTTTATAAGCTCTATCAATCCACCTTCTAGCTTTGGTCACAACTAGATCTTAGCTGCTATAGATTACTTTACTAGGTGGATAGAGGCAATTGCATTAAAATATGGTATTGAGAATTCAGCTGTTGAATTCTTAGATTGAATCATCACAAGGTTTGGTGCCCCTTCCATCATAATTTAGACAATGCAAAATCATTTGTAGGAGCTCAAATTTACACATGGGTAGTTGATCATAATATATACTTGAGAAATTCTTCCAATTACTACCCCCAAGGTAATGGCTTGGCTGAGTCCTCTTATAAGAATTTGACCATAATCATTAAGAGGACTATTGAAAATAATCAAAGGTGTTGGCACCAAAAATTGAGAGCTGCCCTTTGGGCTGACAGAATAACACCTAAAAGGGCTATTGGAAACTCATCTTTCATGTTGGTATATGGAAGGGAAGCAAGGATTCCTATCTCATTGGATTTTCCATCCCAAAAATTAGCCCATCAATCGGAAGTAATTGAAAATGATGCTTGTCTCCAAGAGTAGCATAGTTGATGGAGCTAGAGGAAAAAATAAATCAGGCCATGCAAACCTTGGAAGCACACCAACAAAAAATGAAGAAGAGCTTTGATAAGATAGCTAGGGTCAAAATTTTCAGAGAGGGTGACCTTGTGTTAAAATGGGATGCAGACAGGAAAAAACCAAGGAGGAAAACAAAATTTGATGCACTATGGACTAGTCCCTATGTGGTTATCAGTTGCAAGTAGGCCAATACTTTCCAAATAAGTAGGCTTGATGGTGAAAATATGCCTATTCCAGTTAATGGAATATATCTTAAGTCTTACTTCTGATGAAAGATGAGTATTTTATGTATATAGTTAGCTAGTTTGCTTCCTATTGTTTCCCATTTTCCAAGAAGTGCACAAGCACATGTATTTTTTGCAGAGGTTGCAAAGAGTTTTTATTCCTGTTTTCAATTGCAGAGAGGCAATTTTGAGGTTACTGGACATGTTTTGTGTATTTTAGGGTTTTATTGGGCAGATCTTCACAATTTCTATGACTCTATTGCTCGATGAATGTGCAGATCACTGGTTAATGCATAGTTGGCTTGCATTCCCCCTTACTCACTAGATTTGTTGGTCATTTTTGCCTTCCCACCAAAATTGCCATATTTGAATTCAAACTTAGTAACATTCACATATTTGAATACAAATAAATGGGGCACATAAATACTTTATATTAAAACCTTATGTTATGTTGTTTGGTTGTGCTTTTTATATCCTATGGGCCTGTATTTTATCTGTTGTTGGATCTTCCCAGATTAGTGACTAGCACTTCCCCACATTCTAAGAATTGTTAGAATATTTTACAATGCGAGAAAGTGACTTTTTGCCATGTGGCAATTGTGGGTCCATTTCCATCATGTGGGCTATAATGTGACAAGTTGATGAGTTAGACTAAGCTAGCATATAGTGGGCATTTCATTGGTTGAGTTTTTGACATGGTCAGTTGGGTGGGCCTCATGTTCCTAGTTTCTGCCTTCACCATCAAATCAAAGAGGATCTATAGTCATCACTTTTTCACTTTATGAAGTTGCAAGGTTTTTATGGGATGCGACAAAGTGACATTGTGACACATCATTCCCCTTGGTAGGCAGCAAAAGTAAAACTTGTCAGAACATCATGGACATGTTAGAGTAGTGTGGTTAGTTGGTGGGCTTTGATTCATCAAGATTTTATGTGTTTAATGAGATGGATGCTAAATTTTTAGTAGGCCCAAAAACTTAAAGGCAAAGTGCCACAATAACAAGGATCTCTCACGATCGTCGATTGTTTAGCAATCAACGATCGTCATGTTCTCGCATTATAGACTTGCTCAATCTTTAGATGATGCAAGAAAGTGACAAATGACCATGTGTCCCAGTGGGCTTAGTTTGAAAGGAAGGCACAGTTAAAAATCATGCCCTATTCTTGCATTATAGACTTGCTCGATCTTTAGATGATGCAAGAAAGTGACAAATGACCACATGTCCCAGTGGGCTTAGTTTGAAAGGTAGGCACAATTAAGTCGACATTGTGATTAAGGTTGATAATATTGTAGGCCATTTTAGTTAAGTTGAAAGGGTGGCACGATTAGTCGGTTAAAGCGGTCAAATGTATGAAGGTTCTGTGAGTTGGCAAAATGAAATAACATGGTTGGTCCATGTGGATTTTTCTAGTGGCATGATCGGGTTGACCTATTGACTTTGTTGATTCATGAACTGAGAACAAAGAAAAATGGGGGTTTTCTTGTGCAATTTGATCTTTTGATCAATCTCAAATACTAGAGTTAATGCTGGGTTATTAATGATGCATAGACATCCCTTCCACCATATTATCATCCATTTTGGATGGTTTTGCATTGATTGGCATCATTTCTATCATTTATTTGGTCCTCCTAGCTAGGGTTTGGTATTTTCATATGCCTAGGTGTATACCTAAATCATATTCCCCTCCAAATTTGTAGTAATGGTGAATTAGGTGCATCCTGTTAGTAAATGAAGCCGACCTTCCTTTGAGATTCAACCTCATAGTTCAAGTCCCATAGCTTGGAGGTTATTTCCATGTTTCTAATCTAAAATAAAGAAAATTAGAGAGAAAAAAAATCCAAACTTAATCTTATTCTAATTGCAATTTTGTATAACCATCTAATTGCAATTTTGTATAACCAAACAAGGGATTAACATGTTCTCAAACAAATTCCAGGTGAACCAAACAGGACTTGAATACATATTTTCCATTCCCATTTTCAATTCTAATCTTCAATTCCTATGCCTACAACCAAATGTGCCCTTATCAAATTCCACCTTCTTAGATGGATGATTGAATTCCAATTTTTTGGGGGTAAATGTGGATACTAAATCAAAATTAATCCAAATTCTAATTTATGTTTGGCACATCCGCATTGCCAATTATAAATTTTCCACAATTAGTAATGCCAATTCCTATCCAATTCTAACAACCAAATGGACCATTAGGAGTTATAACTAAAACCACAACCACTATCTTGGGACCCACATGGAATTGGAACAAATCTTGCATGGGCTTGAGATTCCCAATATCATAGAGACCTCCTAAATGATACATCCAAAATGAGCTAGCCATATTATGGTTTTCTGACTATTTGATTGTGGGATCAAACAAATGACATCTTCAATGGGATCGGAAAGACCTCCAATGAGATCTGACAATATGTTTTCATTCAAAATTTTTGTTAGCAGAAGTCGCAGGGGTTGATGAGGCAATAATTCAGAGTGAACAACCTCGAGGAAAAAATTTCAAGTTTAATGAGCTCTAACCATATTATAGGTTTTTTCAATGATCGCTTTATTATAAATTTCAATTTATATCTACAAAAATCATGCCCTATTGTGACTATAATTCTGCACATGCCCAACTAGCTGATAGTAAAATAAATAATGTTCAAGATCTTTATATACTTCCCAATCAAATTGAGGATTGATAAAATTTGTGTGACATTTCAAATTTATACATTATGGAATGAAAGTTGTTACATGTTTAGCAGAGGAGAATATGAAACATTATGTGTCGACAGAAAGGCTGGCAGCAAATAGAGAAACTATGCAAAGATGTCAATCTTGGATTTTTCCCAAAAATGAAAGCCAAATAGATAAAAGAATCAGGCAGACTTGAAAAAAATTATATTTCATTTTATTCTCCAATGCTCATTTTTTGTCAAATTGGAATTAGAATGAGATTTTTTTCGATTCCACCTATTTAGATGGAAGATTGAATTCCAATTTTTTGAGGGGTAAATGGGGATACCAAATTTAAATTACTCCAAATTCCAATTCCAGTTTGGCACATCCATATTGATGATTAGAAATTTTCCTAAATTAGTAATACCAATTCCTGTCCAATTCTGACAACCAAATGGACCCTTAGGAGTTATAACTAAAACCTTAGTATCTCTCTTGGGACCACATGGAATTGAAACAAATCTTGCATGGGCTTGAGATTCCTAAAATCATAGAAACCTCCTAAACAATATATCCAAAATGATAAAATATTTCCTAGCCCCATAATTAGGAAAATGATAAAGATAAGTTGCAATAGATGAGCAATCTATTGAAACCTCATCTATGCCATATATCTCTATCTTTCATTTTCCTCTTCTTCTTAGAGTCAGATACTTGAATAATCTTTTGCAACTTCTAGTTTGGATAAGTAATATGTGCTTCTAGAATTAGAGAAGGAACAACTTGCTCATCTACACCATAAATCTTTATCTTTCTTTTTCATCTTCTTCTTAGAGTCACATACTCTACTATATACTCTTTTGCAACTTGTTTAGATAAGTAATATGCACTTCTAAAATTAGGAAAGGAAGAAGTTGCTCATCTATACCATAAATCTTTATCTTTCATTTTCCTACTCTTAGAATAAGATAATTGAATAGTCTTTTGCAACTTCTTGTTTGGATAAGTAATATGTGCTTCTAGAATTAGAGAAGGAATGCCTTACTCATCTACACCATACATCTTTATCTTTCCTTTTCCTCTTCTTCTTAGAATCAGATAAGGTGTTTGTCTTTTCTAACTTCTTGTTTGGATCAAGTAATATGTGCTTCTAATCTATGCCATGCATCTTTATCTTTCCTTTTCATTCTTCTTCTTAAGAGTTAGATACTCTAATCTATTGTCTCTTCCTCTTCTTCTTAGAGTCAGATAAGGTGTTTGTGTTTGGATCAAGTAATATGTGCTTCTAATCTACGCCATGCATCTTTATCTTTCCTTTTCATTCTTCTTCTTAAGAGTCAGATACTCTACTCTATTGTCTCTTGCAACTTGTTCTTTGGATCAAGTAATATGTGCTTCTTCAAGAAGAAGCGGTGATAATGACAGGTTGTAGATTTCGGACTGAATTGTTGCTACACACTGCAAGATAAGGATTATCCGCTAACCTTATCACTAGAAGTTGTAGATAATTTTCCATGATCTCCTCTACAAATGGTACATCACGCACATGTTGAGGGTTTGCAAACTTTTCTTGTAGAAGTAAAGATGAATTATGTAAGACTTTAGAGTTTTCCCAATAGAAGAAATCCGCATATTTTTTAGATTGAATTGTGGTCAGGAAGTTGTCCAACACTCCAACTGATAACCAAGAGGGTGTTGTAAGGATTCTCCTTGCTATTTAGCAAAATCATCTTTGTATTACGATAATATGAGAAATGTCAAAAAGAATTGTCGTGGCTTCTTTATTTGAAAACTCGTAATCGATTTCTTTGTTTCTAGTAGTTCGATCCATCATTATAACTCTGATTGAAAAATCTATTTTCCTCGATCCTCCATATGGATATACACAAAGCCGACCAATTATTGAAAGATAAAACACTGCACAGCCCCACACATTCCTATCATTGTTTATAAACTTTTTTCTTATCTTCACCTTGGTGTACGAAAGACATAGAGTCGGATTCCTCTAATCCACCTCGAGGACCCTTTCCTACTCAGACCTTACCTACATAAAATCCTTCTTTTGTCTCTTTGTCTCCCTTGTATCATTTTGCACAACCTTTCTAAGCTAGATATTTCCTAAGATCTCATACCCATTGTTAAAATTAATAGATAGATTGGGGCCACAAAACAAAGAGATCTAACATGGTTCATTAATTTGACTATATCTGCTAGAGAGCAAAGCAAATCTTTATTCAGTCATTGTAGATTGATTACATCAGATTTTCCCCTCCTATATATATATATATATATATATATATATATATATATATATATATATATATATATATATATATATATATATATATATAAAATAGTCATCAAAAGAAGGCAAAACAAACAAGAGAAAGATGAAATAAACAATCAAGGAAGAAGAAATGAACAATTAGACTTCACATGCAACATCCATTTCAGTCTCAAGTACCCTATCATAATAGACACTAAGATGACATAGACTCTTAAGGCTTCTCACACACTTCAAGAATTGCTTAATAATCATCGATCTTAAATTCAAGATTTTGAGTAGTTTAATCTCTCCCACAGAAGCAAACCATGTTGAGATGTGTGAGATGACATGCTCATTGATATCTTTCTTCACCAAAAATACAAGGCAATGACAAACGACACTTGTCTTTATAGAGTGCAATTTGGAGAAGGAATCTTCAAGATTGATTGCACATTTATTTTCTCTAGATACGAGTATTGTCAATTCAAGTAATAAATCATGAATTTTATAATATATATTTAGATCCAGGCTATCTTCGCATAGGGGAGAGGACCCGATACTTGAACACCCTAATTTTGCACTTATCAAAACCCTACATAAAAATTTCAAATCACTCCCAATTTTTTATAGCGTCTTACTTGGCAAGTCATCTATTTATAACTAAGGTTTCAAGTCCACATCACCCATTATGATGCCACATCAACATGCTTTTTGCCAAGTTGTCCAAAACAACCCAAAAAAAAGTGAGACCAATGGTCGTGCATAAAGGGTACCCATAGTTGAACTGCTGATGTGGCATCACATCATTGGTTTATTTTTATAATTAAGGGTACATTTTATTCAATTCTGGGTAGTTAGCATTGTAGTAACAACTTTCAAGTCATAAGTATTGGTACAATGTTGTCAAAAAAATTGGACATTATGTCAATAAATGTAGGTATTAAGTGAACAACTTCATTCACAACTATTAGAATGTGTTCAAGTACTGGCTCCTCTCCCCTGCTTCAAGTAAAGAGAAATTAGAAAGATGGTCTAAGCAATCTAAGGGGTTTTCCCCTTGTCATAATGAACCCTTCTCCCATCCAAAAATACATGTGGTACTCACAACCTATTCGCCATCCCTAGGAAATAAGGAAAAATAAGGAAAAAAAGCCCTTAAATTTGAAGGAAGGGAGTGATAACTCAACTTGAGAATGCCCATTACATGCTTGTTGGAAGTTCCTACGTTTTGTTAGCTTTTTCAACTTGGAATGTCACTCACTTGCTCCATTGTTCTCCCCAAAGTTGCTAATGTGGTTTTGATGGCAAGTAGAAAATTCCCACTTTCCTTGATACAGTGTTAAAAACTACCTCGTCCAAGTTCTCTAGTACTCTATTTCCCTCAAACTAAGGAAATGCATGACCACAAAATAACCTCCAACTCTCTTCAAATATTAAACATTCCATCCCTAACATTGAGATTTACACATACCTCTTTTCTTCCTCTGCTCACAATTATTTTAAATTAAATTTACCTCCAAATGGGATACCAAGTTTATTTTATAAATTCATTTCTCTTGTAGCCTTCCAGACATCATCCAAAATAATAAGACACCCGTTCTCTAACATAAATCGATAAATTGAATCTACTGCTACCACTTCACTTCCTCCATTGTTCTTAATTTGCTTAAATCTTTATCTAATTAAAAAGCCAAGTGTTTGAGCAACTCAAAAAAAGAATAGAGTTGAGAAACTGAAATCCATGCATAATTATTATACCTTTTTTTTCTATTGTTGTCTACATGTTGAAGTACATAGGTTTTTCCAATCACCCCCCATTCCAACCATTGCAATGATTGGAATTTGGGGTGTTTCCAACAAACTCACCATGATTTCAATCTTGGGTTGTAATCCCACTACTCTCCAATAAGTGGAAAATATTTTTAATCTCTTAAAGTATTTTCCCAAGGAACTAAATGATTTTTCTTCTTCTTTGATGCATAGGCATAGGGAATCACAACATTCACCATGATAATATGTCATTTCTTCAATTATGTTTTGCAAAAACACTCACTAATTATAATGTCAAGAGAAACTATCCCACACTTTTATCAAACATAGTCATACTAACATCCAAAAGGAACAATGGATCCAAAGATTGATCCTATTATCAACAAAAATCATTTGTCTTACATTGCCCAATTAAATTTGTCTAATTCATGCTTGACTGATCACAAGTCATTAATCTTATTATCCCTAAATGTAATCAACTAATTATATCTTAATAAGATAACTTACTCATTTCTTGGGTACCTCATAAATCCCTTGGTTCAAAAAATCACTACCATGTTTACAAGGTTTTTCAACATACAATCAAGAACACCGTTTATGCAAGATTCAAAGCAACAATAACTAAAAAATCAGTAAATATGGCTTAAATTAGATGTTCAAGACTTCCTTCATTACTCTTAAATGGTTACCACTACAAATTTGTTCAGAAAATGGATAAAATTGCTGATGAGATACCATATTTGACCTTAGTTCAAGTTGCACCTCAAACCATAATGGACTCCAACTAATTTGTTTAATATCACACTGATTTTCTTATTCTGAACAGTCACACAGTCAATAATAACTTTTGCAAAATTGATTACTTGGTCAATCTATCTAGTCAGATTCTAGATGTCCTAGTCAAAGACATCATATCCAATTTAGAGAAAGAGACAATGGTGAAAATAAAAATTATAACCTTTATACTAAAATTGGTAAAACCCATTATAAAAATCATAAAATTCTCTTGTCATAGTCATCTTAGGACATGATTTTTATCTTCACCAAACCACATATTCAACAAAAAAACTTATATAATTTGAAAGCTTAATGAACGCACTACAAATACAAATGAGTTGGATTTTTCTATTGGTGACAACATGAGATATTAAACAATCTTCAACAAAACCCTTGAGAATGAGGGTTTTCAAACATTTTTACAAGAAATTCATAGATCCTTCAATCTAGATCACATAATATTTTCCCTTTAATCAAATGAAATATAAATCATCTTATTTCAACCTTTAATACCTTTCAAACATAGATCAATCAATATGAACTAAATGAATGGTTGAACAACCATGAAGATAGGAAATTCACATATTAAACAAAATTTTCATTAGAATTCCTTCAACCCAAATCACTCCTCTCCATTCCCATGATCATAAGAGATAGCTGATTTAAAAAAAAAAATAGTTACAACCAATTTCCATTAACTTCCCCATCAATTGCATCAAATCAACAACTTGTTAAGAGATGTTGCAAAGTTGTAAAGCAACTTATACAATATTTTTTACATATTTTTGATATTTTTCATCCTATAACCAAGTAACGGACCTAATGACATCTAAAATTCACCAATACACTATAAAAAATTAAAAAATAATAATTTTCATGTTGGTCTACCCTATTTGGCCATGTTGACCAACTTTGACCTATATACCCTTACAAGGAAAATTTTAGTTTTTGAGCCTTACATGATGACTTATTTTAATTACATTTGGCATATAAGTGGTATAGTAGATATTATTTCATATTGGATTCAAAGATTAGCTTTGAAATCCTTCTTAGGTCCTTCATCCCATGGGTTCTCCTGCACCATACTCCTGGGGACAAAAGAATTCAAGTCCCCTTGAATGTCCTTTTGATATTTCCAATTCCTTTGTACAATGCCTTTGATTCCTATATTTTTTTTTGGGTATTTTATCCATTTTCTTCATATTTGTCCTTATATCATTTAATTAATACTCAATATCTTGGCTCAAGTCTTCAATATGTATACCCTTGTCTTCATGGGCATCTTCAACATAATCATCCATATAGAATCCCTGGAAACCTGTATACAACTTGTTAGGGGGAAAAATTGTAACTTTTTCAAATGTTGAGATAAGTATCCATTTAATTCTCTATGTGAAGCATGGAATCATCATGTACACTAAAATATTTTCCATCTTAATGACCTCAAAAACCTCATCATCTTTTTGTACTATTTCATCCATCAACAAATAGGTTTGGTCACCTCCTTGCTTATGTTGGGAATTAGGTTCATGATTTGCCTCTTCACATTGTCTCCTTCTACTAATAATCTTCCTTATAGGCCATTTGATCTTTGATATGATTTTTGAATACCATGATTGACTAACTCATTCTATGTATTCAGCTATTTTTTTTTCAACTTTGCTTAAAATCTTGAAACACCATTATCCTTTGTTTATGTTCTTCCTCCTATCTTTTTTCTTTCTTCTATCCTCCTTCTTTCTTCATCTTTTATAGATTATTATCCTCTTCTTTATTCTTCTTATTTTTTGAATGCCAATAATATTTCCATGTATCCCATTCATCCCATAACACTTCTTGTTTATAGGTCAACTCCATTATTTTGCCTCACCTAGGTTTCTCTCCACTACCTAGTCTCTTGGTAACTGTTGGTAAGCTTCTCTCATCATGTCACAACCAATCAAACCCACTAGAAATTAATATACCCACATCTTTTGGGCTTTGATACCACTATGACACAAAGGCATAGGAAACACAAAATCTACCATGATATAATGTCATTTCTTCATCTATGTTTTGTAACAACACACACCTAATTGGAATCTCAAGAGGAACTATCCCAAAGTCTTATCAAACTTAGTTATACTAACATCCACATGGAAGAATGGATCCAAAGATTGATCTTTTTTTTTTAACGTGGATCATTTGTATTACCTTGTCCTATGAAAGGCATCCTCATTCAAGCTTGACTCAACACAAATCATTAGTCTTATCAACCCTGAATAAATGTCAACTAATCAAACCTTTGCTAATTTAAAAATATAACTTACTCATTACTTGGATACATCATAGAAACCTTGATTCACAACATCAAAAATCTATTTACATTGTCTTTCAATAGACACTCAAGGAAACCATTAATTTGAGGTTTAAAGCAATGATAATAGAATACTTAGTAAAAATGGATCATTAGATGTTGAAGGCTTCGTCTATTACTATTAAATAGTTACTACTACAACTTTAATTGGAGAAATGAGATACCATATTGTAACTTAGTTCAAGGGACACCTCAAACCACAATGGACTTCGCTTAGTTTATTCAACCTTAGTTTCAAGTAGATTGATCTCACACTGATTTTCTTATTCTAATCAGTCATACCCAATAATTAAAATTTTTACAAATTTATTATTTGGTTAATCACTTTGATCAGATTTTAGATGGCCTCGTTATAGACATCATATTCCAATTTACTGAAAGATCTAATGGTGCAAATAAAAATTTCAACCTATGTATTGAAACTAGTAAAAACTATCAGAAAAATCTCTTGTGATACTCAAACTAGGGCATGATTTTTTTTTCTTCACACAACACATTCCCAACACAAAACTTATATCATTTGAAAGATTAATAAATTCACTATAAAATACCAAAGAGTCAATTTTTTTCAATGGTGGAAATGTGAGATATTATGCAATACTCAAGAAAACCTTTGAGAATGAGGGTCTTCAAATGCTTTTGAAAGAAATTCATGGAACTTTTAGTCTAGATCATTGAAATTCATACAAGAGACTCAAATGAAAGACAACTCATCTTATTTCAACCTCCAATATCTTTTAAACACATATCAATCAATCTAAGATAGAAATGAATGGTTGAAGAAGCATAGAGATAGGAAATTCACATAATGAACAATAATTTTCATTAAAATTCCGTCAACTCAACTCATTGTTAGAAGCTAGGATTGTAGTTGCACCAAAAGATCAATCTGTCAATGCCTAACACAACCACTAGACTTATAGAACACATGAGGTTGTTAGGCCATGTCATAAATCCTAAAGGTGAATGTTGGTGGTTAGTCCAACAATCCCCCCTCAATGTTACTAAAGGAGATTCAAACCTGTGACCAAGCTCTGATACCCTTTGTTACAAGATAGGGTTATCGTTGCACCAAAATATTGATTTGTCAATGCCAATACAACTACTAGACTTATAGAATACAAAAGGTAGTCAAGCCATGCCATGAATCCCAAAGGGGTAGTTAGTTCAACACTCACTCCTTTTCATTACCATAACCAAAGGAGTTAATTTTATATAATTTTTTAACAATTACAATCAATTTCCATCAACTTACCAATTGGTTGTATCAAATTGTCAACTTGTTAAGAGATGTTGTGAAGTTACAAAGAAACTCATGCAACATTTTTTACATCTTTTAGACATTTTTGGTCATACAACCAAATGGACTAAATGACATCAAAACTTCACCAATATATTATAAATTATTTAAAAACATCATTTTCATGCTGGCCTACCCTATTTGACCAATTTTCACTTTTAAACCCTTACAAGGAAAAGTTTGGCTTATGAGCCTTACATGATGACTTATTTTGATTTCATCTAACATATAAATGGTATGATAGATCTTTTTACATATTGGATTTAAAAACTAGATGCAAAATTATTCTTAGGTCCTTCATCCCATTGGTTCTCCTGCACAATTTTTAAAACCGTAGATCATGCCAAATCTAACTGTTATGTAGTTTCCATATAGCCTCAAAACTAATGATCCATGCACATGACCTAAGAAAATTCCACATACCAGTACCAATTGAGATAACTTTTGTAAATAATATATCTCAAAAAATATCAAAATATTTACTTTGTCTAATTTTTCTCCAAATGTGTGAATCTCTTCATATATTCTCTATATTAGAGTTGACCTTAAAATTCAATTCATACTAACAAAATTTCCAATGTCCAACCCACACAATTAAACAAGATTGTAGACATCAATCCACTTGACCAAATTGTATTTGGAAGACCATCATTGCCACCCCACAAAAGATCCACCTCCAAAATCTTTGTAGTTTTACCATGAATTTAGAAGATCATCATGGTTTAAATCAGGAAAGCAACCAAAGATGCCTTTATAAGGAGGATTCTTCTAGAAAAAGACAACCATCACCCCTTCCATGATGGAAATCTTCCATGCACTTTGTGCATAACAATATTCTAGTTATTTATAGTCAATCATTAGAAAACAAGAGGCATTCTCAAGTACTTACTTCATAACTTGTTTGCCTCAAAACCTAGTATTCATAGAACTTCTAATCTCTGTAGACAATTATCCTTCAGAAAATGAGTCTTGACTCATCTTGGTTCACTAATTATTCCACAACCTCTTCATACATGTATAAGGTATTTTTTTATGCATCTAGTCTCTTGAGTTTTAGCTTCTCCAAAAAGAAAGGTGTTGTCCACAAGTCAAAGGTGGGCCACATTACCCATACCTCCTAAGATATGAAACCACCTCATATGTCCTAAATAGACTTGCCACTTTTTAAAGCCCTTCCCAAGGACTCATCTAGAATGACAAACAAAAAAGGTGATGGGGGTCACCTTGTTGCAACCCTCTACTTGCATTAATTAACTTTATACGTACATTGTTCAGAAGTATAGAAAGATGTTGATTGTATATAGCTAAAGACCCAATCATACCCATTTTTTATGGAACCCAAACCTATAGACCACCTTCATCAAAAAGACCTATGAAACCCTATCACATGCCTTAAAATATCAAAGTTAATTAGCATTCATTGTTTCATGAGCCACTACAATCCCATCTAAAATGTGCCTCACCTTTAGGAAACCACTCTATTCATTTAAAACTATCATATTCAAACAACTCTTAAATTGATTGGCCATGGCCTTGGTAGCATTTTTCGAGATTGAACTACAAAGTGCATTTGGTCTAAATAATCAAACATAAGTTTGATTATAAAATTTAAAAAATATTATGCACAAAACATGAAAATCTAATTAAAATAGATTTGATTTATACGAAAATCTCATTAAAATAGTTTTGATTTATTTATATTAATGATAGATATGCTACATTTAGAGTGGGGCCTATAAATATTGTCTCCCTCCCTGTCTTAAATAACAAAGTTCACTAAGTAAAGTTTTCTATAATAAAATGAAGACACCTAAAACCCATTTTACAAATTATAGTAATTCAATTATTAATTTAATTTAATTAATAAATTATAAATAAATAATTTTTATATTTCTAAATAATATATATCATGCATTTTCACAATTTAAAGTTAGAAAATTATACTTGTACTAGTTATGGTTTGAAATTTTATTAAATGACATTCACTCTTCTGACATGTGTTATATATATATATATATATGATATTATTTATTCCAATAAAAAAATTCAATTAATTCTTAAATTAATTGTATATATCATGTGCAAATTAATGATCCTATATCATGATATTGTTACTATGATAAAAATAATATTTACAGTTGAAATTTTATAAAATAAAATAAAATCTATAAATATCTCTATAAAAAATTAAATAATACTAAAATAAATACAAGAAATCTAGATCCATTAAATACTTATATATTTAAAATGTTGAAGTTGTGTACAATATCTTTTAGTAATAAAATGAATAATTAAAAAAAAACATAATTTACATATTTAAAAAATGAAAACTATAAAACAATTCTTGATTAATATATATTTAAAAAAAAAACACAATATGATTAAAATGAAATTGAAGAAAAAAATTTGAAAAATATATATTTACAACATAGATTTTATTTTATTTGTGTATTTTAATAAAAATCATATAGCAATGTTTTTCCTCATAAAAGTATCTTTGTTAATAATCTTGAATTAGAACTTTGTTAACCAAAATTGTTTAGCTCAGTTGGATAGTACGATCGTAACTTTCACAAATTTACTTCAAAGAAGAATTTTTTGTCATTTTTGTTATTTCTAAATCCAATACACATACTACTGACCTGTATGGTTTATTCTGGTAAAGAGGCTAGCATGAAGCCTTCTTTTAGTTAAAATTAATGATTTGATGACTCATCTACATTTTAATTGACATATTTTGGTAATAAGATGAAAGGTTTGGATTATATGTTTTTTCTACTTATCTAAGCCTTTGTTTTTGTACTTGGTGGCTAGCTCAATTATAAGATGTAGTATGGAATTAATCTATATTTGTTTGAATTGGAGTTCCCTTTTAGTTTCATCCCTGTTTAAATGTGTTTGCTCAAGTATCCCACTTATTTTGCCCCCACCCCTCCTCCCCTCTTCCATCTCATAGGGTAAGCCAAAAGCCCCATCAAATTTGTAATGTCAAGTAGGTTCTATGGTGTCAGAAACAAGTTGTAAATAGAGGGAACCATAACAATTTCTATGCATACTTCAATATAGGTACCATCATTACTCAAAGCTCCTCATGACTAAGTTGTCATTAATGAACTTATGATAGTTACCTGTCTCAAAGAAGTCCTCCTCAATATACATTTCTTGGTTGTAAGGGTTATCTTTTGAATTCTGGGCAAAGAATTCATTATGAATTCCAACTATTATTGTGTGCTCAGTGACATCCTAGCTATGTTCATAGACATGAAATCCTAGTAGAAATAGATATGGGGAGTATGAATACTATGGTTAAACACCTCTTTAAATCAAGTATGTGGGCAATTTGGAAAAGGTTACCTGAGTGAGGATGTATTGGTGTGGCAACCATGCCATTATGACATCCCCTTACATGATACATAGTTGGTCCTTCTCTTCTCTATTGTAGCCTCTTGTGATCCAACTAGCATGATCAAATGGTTCTGCATTTAAAAAAGGAATGTATGTTTTCTCCTTTATTTTCTATATGTCAAAAGAACTAGAGTGAGTAACTAGTTGGAACAATATGTAGTAGAGGATCACATTGGAGCTTGGGAAAATGATAATGAAATTGGGGCTTGGGAAAATGATAATAAAATTAGCATGGAATGTCTAGAACCCCACCTGCTTGAAGAAGAAGAAGAGTCTGAAGCAGAGAGTCCCCCTTCTCCTTATTTCATACTAGAAGATTAACAGTCCTTAGCTTCCTTTCTATCTTCTTCTTCCTTGTTCTTGAACAAGCTCGAATCTCCTTCACCATTTTTGTTGTTTGTTTAATGTAATCATCAATCTACCTGTTTGTTTTGAATGAACTTATCTAATGAGATTTTAAGCTATTTTAAGCTATTTTTGAAGATATTTGCATGGCACAAATCAAGAACCCACACAACTCTCATACCATTCAATAACATTGCCGGAATGTTTCTTGATCTTCCAATTTGGGTATTCTTAGATAACAATAATGTCTAGACAAGTCTGAAAATAGGAGGGCACCTCTTTGAGATGGCATGATCATCAATATATTTCTTCACCAAAAATAGACAACACCGATGACCACCACCCATGTTTATATAGTATGATTTAGGGTAGGCATCCTCAAAACTGAATGTACATTTATTTTCTCTAGATATGAGAATGACCAAATCAAACAATAAATCATGAATTCTATCATATTTGTAATGCCCACCTATAGTTTTCTTTTATGTTCTGATTGCCAAATTCTTTTAGGCCAATTTTATGTATTGATTAATTTTAGAGATACTAGATTTATAGTTTTATGATATTATTTCATGACTTGGATTAGTGATATATTAGTGATGATTACTTGGTTGACTATATTTCACGTGTTGCTTAATGATTATGGTTACTAGTGCATTAATGATGCTTTGATGATTCGTAGTTAATAAATGAGATTTTTGTCATGGCAATGTGAGATGATGTTGTTAATGATGACTATTTCATATTCATAATGATGCATAGTTATACTTGAGCATTTGATGTTTGACTTGTGATTATTATGATACCTACCCTATATTTGCATGTGTATGGTGTGCGTGTTTATTTATCTTTTTGTCTAACATATTTGATGTGGTTAAGGGAGGGAGTCGTATTTACTTGCTAGTTAGAATCTACATGATGTACCACTCCTTGCTATTGCTTGTTTAGTTTAGATATATTTATATACATGTACATGCTCATCCTTTATGCAGAATGTAGGTACTGAGTATCGACTTTCCTTAATTACTAGGATGAGTGTACCCTATCACAATAACTCAATGATAAGAATGGAGAGATAATGTTCAGGTCCAATCCCAATCATAGCCTAATTACTTGTCTTGAGAAGGAGGACATGTATTTGACTTTCTACTCTTTTTAAATGCATGAGTTTATCTTTGTCTGTGTTGTTTGATTTTGAGCTTTGGTCTATTTTGGTAATGTTTCTTTTATGTGGATTTCACTATGTGATTTATTTGGTAAATGATTTAATTATAATATTTTAGTTAATCATAGAATATTGAGAATTATAAAATATTATTTGATTAAAAAGAAAATATTAAAGCATAAGAATATTTAATTAATTAAAAAACTAATTAAATATGTGCTTAAATTTAAAAGTCTTAATTTAGAAATCTAATTTTAGAAAATTGGTTAAAGAGAAATTAGAATATGATGATATTTAATTAATTTATAAATTAATTAAATATGCATTTCAACTTAAAAGATTTAATTTAAAAGTCTAATTTGAGAAGTTGGACAAAAAAGAATAAAAATATTAAAATATTGAAGTTTTAATATTGCTTTATTATAATTATTTATTTTAATAATAATTAAATTAGAGTTACATTTAAACAATGAGCTTTGATTATTATTATTAATTTAAATACTAAACTATGATTTAATTAGTGCTTGCATTAAGTAATAAACTGGAGGAAAAGAAAATATAAAAGAATATTTTAATTAAAAAGTTGTTTAAGTGTGCATGAAAGGATTAAATAATAAAAGTTTATTTTAACGAGAGGCCTTTGCATGTTTTTAAAAAATAGAAATCTTAGGTAGAGTTAAACTCTTTATTAAGAGATTCGAGCTCATTTCTACATAGATAGGTTTTGGGGAGCAAAATTTGAAATTGGATAAAAAGAATTGTTGAAAGTTTTAGGGAGTCGAGATTTATATGCATTCATAAATTGTTTCAAATTTTAGCGATGGTTTTGTGGTAGGGATTGAAAACCCATTGTAAAATTTTATTGAAAGATCTATCTACTTCGTGTCATCCTAAGTGTTTGCATATTGCTTATTAATTTATTGTATTGATTGTTGAATAAGGAATTATATTGTGGATTTTAAAAAGGAAAACTTATTAATCAAGAAAACTTGATTGAAGAAAATTATAGAAAAACTGTACAAAATTATTATGATTGTATTCTTTTAAGAAAATAATAAATTGAATAGTTAGGGTTTCAACTTTAAATTTGTCATTAGAACCATGAGATTATCATGACTTTTCTAAATATAGATAAATATTATTCTTATATCTAAAATACTTTAATTGCAAAATTATTGGAAACATAAAAAGATTAATTGAGAGGAAAGCATGTTTTAACTAAACTTATGCATGCATGTGAAAACAAATATGCTAAAAATAGGAGCTAAGTATAGTATGGTTCCATGCATGTGAAAACAAGTATGCCAATAATAAAAGCTAAGTATAGTATGGTTACATGCATGTGAAAACAATTATGCTGAAAATAGAAGCTAAGTATAGTATGGTTACATGAATGTGAAAATAATTATGCTAAAAATAGAAAGCTAAGTATAATAGGGTTACACGCACGTGAAAATAATTATGTTAAAAATAGAAAGCTAAGTATAGTAGGGTTACATGCATATGAAAACAAATATGCTAAGAATACAAAACTAAGTATAGTATGGTTGCATGATTTGAGAGATCAAAGATATGAAAAAATACTAATTGCATACGTATTTTTATTTTATATAGTTTAATCTTCAAATTTATTTATTTAAAATAATAATAATAATTTATTAATTTCTAAAATGAAACAAATATCATTCATTTAGTTATAAAGTGAATGTTAGTATTAGTGATTATTTAAGTTTAATTAAACTCTTAATTGCATATAAATGATTTTTTAAATTATTAATGCAAGAAGGAAGTTAATAAATAAATATTTATAAATTTTTTTTTTAAAGAGAAGTTGTGGTAGAGTTTACTTTGTAACCATTTAGTTAATAACTATTTGACTTTATGAGAGAAATTATAAATAATTAAATTAAATTTATAATTTAATCTCTATTTGCATTATGAATTAAAGGAAAATTAAATGTTAATATTGGACTAAAATAGAAGTCAAATTAATATTTTAGAAATAAAATTGATATTAGTATTTAGTCTAATAATATACATTTATGTTATTAATTAAATCATTTATGATTTAAGATTATTTAAATTAATAACATGATAATATTACATGATATTTTATATACAAAGAGATTGGATATTTAAATACTTATTGATTTAAATAAGTATATTAGCATAACAATTTATATTAATATGCATATTCTTACCTTATTTCTAAACACATCTTTATGACCCAAATTAAACAAGAGAAATTGATGGAATTAAATAATGTGGCTAAAAACTATATTTTTTCTAATATTCTATTTATAGTCTTGTGATGTTTATTTTTATGATGGTTTTTCTTTGTGGGTTGTTTAGTTGGCCAAGTTAGGATGTGAACTAGAGGCAATTTTTGAGATTTCTTTTATGATTATTTTATAGGATGTCATGATGAACTTTATTATTTGAATTGAGATTTATGTTTTATGAGCTTTATGCTATTGAGCATTATGAGAACTTGAGTTTTGAGAACCAATGTTATTTTTGGGTTGCCTATCAAGGAACCAAATTCGATCAATATGACTCTTGTGATATGGAACACTATTGTGGTTTGTGATTTTTGGAAAGTTGTCTAGGTACATATCCTTGGGAATGGTTTACAGTAGGGGTCCGAGACTCAATGTGGTCAGTGCTAGGGTAACCTATTGTAAGTTATATAATAAGTGATAATCTAGTAATTAATATTTTAAAAAAACACACTAAAAAGATAAGGATATTTGCCTTGCCGATGCTTTGAGTGCTTGTATAGACTAAGGATGGGAATGGGATGATAGTATGACTAGTTTGCCTCATCTTCTTGAGAGGGTTTTCTAGTTCTACATGTGTCATGTTGAGGGTTCAGGGTTTAGAGTAACCAGTCCAAGGTAACTAAAGTAGTTTGACCATGTAATGACACTCCCTAGAATGTAGCTTGAGTCTCCTCCATAGTTTTTTTTTTTTGTATTTACCTCTGGTGGTGTACCTATTGTTGGATGTATTTAATGTGGTTATTTACTTTCATTGATGGTGATTGGTGATTTATGGTTGTTGTACTTTTGGCATGTGGCTTTTGTCTTGAGGTGGATATCTTTCATTGACTTTATCTTATGATTTTGGTGATTTGATCTATTATTGGTGTATGTATGATTTTGGTATTGGATTGATTGTTCTTCCTTTTGGAGTATCTTATCTTCTTGATTAGTAAGTGTTACCTTTGAGGTAGTTTTAGCTATTGGGATTCCTTGCCTAGGATTATTTTATGATTTGATTATCTATGTGTGGATTGTACATTATCTCTCTTACGTGGTGGAAGTGGGAGCCTAATTAGGTGACCACATAGTTAGGAGGTAGTGTTTTCTTACCATTTGGGTCCACCTTACATTGCCAACTATTGGATGTTTGGTGATGTAGTTGTATCATTATCATTCTTCCTCTTATCTTGAAGACTACTATTCATTTTATGTATCTATCTATCATGTGTTTTGAGATCCTACGGGATATTGTATTGTATATTGATGTACTTGTATCTATTTTCACATACACTATGACATGTGTAATGGATGTTATTCATTAGATGTGATTTCATATTATTAGTTGTACTTGTGCATTTTCTTACATGACTATGCATGTGTTTATTCATTTTATGATTATGGACAATGTAATTGAGACTTAAACTTATTAATAAAACTTTCTTAAATGTAACTCAACATGAATGAACCCTTGAGGAATTGAAATTGGTTACATGATCTTTAAACTTAAAAAAAAAAAATTGTTTAGTAAACTTTGTAACATATTAGGTTTATTTCTTTTGGGTTCCAAAGTAGGGTATTACAATATTTATATAGATTCCCATCTTCCAATATTCCACTTTCTCATACTTCAACCATATAGAGATTGGCATATGCTTCAAACAATCCCACAAGTTCTCTCTTGCCAAAATGAACCCTTCTAACATCCACTAAATATATCAAGTACTCACAATCTATTTCCTCATTCTTAGGAAATAAGGAAAAATAAGAAAAATGAGCCTTAAAATGTGCAAGGAGTGAGTCATAACTCAACTTGAGGACACTCATGATAGGGTAGTTGGAAGTGCCTACCTTTTTTAGCTTACTGCACTTGGAATGCTAGTCCCTTGGAAATGTAGTGCTCGCCAAAGATGCTTCTTACTTTTGATTGCAAGAGTAAAATTCCCATAGTCTTTTATTATATTAAAAACAATATCCTCTAGGTGTTGTGGTACCTTATTTCCCTCAAATCTATGATATGCATAAGCAAAAAACAACCTCATGTTGGAAATATAAGAGTAGTAACTAAGAAGGGAAGGGTGAATCAATTACTACAAAAATAAGTCTCAGATCCCTTAGATGTCAATACAAATCAATACTTTGATTAAACTATTTTTTGTTTTAATTTGAAAAACATAAATGCACTCAATTTACTTTAGCAAATACTATAACTCGACAATAATTGAATAACAATGATAACTTAGAAAATGCAAACCTTAAGATATTTTTTGTGATTAGCCTTAAGATTAACTTAGTTGCATACACATAAAAGAAATAGCATGAACACAAGTGACACCAAGATTTAATGTGGAAACCCAATTTGGAAAAAACTACTAATTGCAACTAATTACTGATTTTCACTCTTCTAAAGTGAGCCTTATTAGGAGCCAACCCGATTAAAGGTTACAAAATGCACTATTAGGTGTGACCTTGATAGAGGTTTTAATCACCTTGTTAGGAGTGGTCTTGTTAGAGGTCTTTAGACACTTCAAATAGAAATGCAACCTTGTTAGAGGATTTACAAATAGCTACTAAGCCAACTTGGTTAAGAGATTTAGATCACTACTACAATGGTTAGAGAGTAACACTAAGATGAATTGATTTCTAATGCAACTAAATTGCTAATTACATATCTCAATTCTGGCTTGTATACTTGTTCCTTCCTGATCGAATGTATCTTTTCAACTAAAAAAAGATATTCTACTTATTCTTCTAATTCACTTCCTCTAAAATTATCAACTCTTCTATACTCTTCGACACCTCCATTCCTCAACTTGACCTTATATTTATATCTTACACATTGTTAAGATGGCTTGAATACAACTTAGAATACTTAATATTCATCTTATCAATTGGATAAAACCAACAACTAAATCAATTCAACTCAATATGCCAAAACAAGAAAATCCTTCGTTAGCTGACCATGATTAGTAGAAACTAACTTAGAAACAATTTTCCTATGTTAACCAAGTGAACTCGGTTAAAACTGCTTATTCACAAAGCTCCTTTGGTAACCCAATGATCTTGGTTAACATTGGTTCCATCCAACATTTTCTTCATTAATAGAGTGAGCTCAATTAACACTCAACTTTTGCAAACTTCCCTTTGACAATTGAGTGAGCTCAGTAGACACTGTCTTTTGAACTAGGCAAACTTTGGAATGCTAGATAGACACAAGAAAATGTCTTCATCACTTGAGTGAGATTAGTATAAAATGACTGGAAATGATATGACATTTTGTGTAATATCAAAGACAATACACTATTAATCAATTATTTTCAACAATCTCTCTCTTTAGCATTGATGACATCACAACATGTCACAATGCAATAAAATTTTAGAGTAAAAATAAAGTAAGGAACATATCCTTAGTTTTATTCTAATTCTAATCCATGAGAACTCCCTCTATCAATGTCTATCAGAAAAAATTCTATCTTCAACATCTTCTTATGATAGCAAAATTTCTTCTTTGATATCAGGCCAAGTTCTTCTTCTTTGACATCACCAAACAAAACTTTTCTGTGATATGAAAGCCAAATGCTCCCTCTTTGACATCTCATGCCAAAGACAATACTTAGTGAATATCAATGTACCTAATGTATTGATTCATTTTCAAAATGTCTTTGATAATACTATATCAATTGTCTAATTTTCAACATGCACTGGTTAATATACCACTAAACTATATTTAGTGAGCTTCAGATAGGGGAATGATACCTAACTTACCTCTTAGATAAAAAATACATCCTTAGGTAATGACCTAGTGAATATATTTACAATTTGTTCTTTGGTATTCATTGTTGGAATTATGATATATTTGTCATTAGTGCAAACATTTATTCAATTCTGAATGCTCATCTGGCTCATCACTTAGTCTACAGTGTATACTGAGCATTCAGTGGTTACCTTATAAAGATGAGCAGATAAACACTTCTCACCGAGCTAAGCAAGGTAAATGGAGAACTCAGTGTTCATCGAGCTAAGCAAGGTAAATGAAGAACTTAGTGTTCACTGAGCTAAGCAAGGTAAATGAAGAGCTCAGTGTTCACTGAGCAAAGCAAGGTAAATGAAGAACTCAGTGTTCACCGAGAAAAGCAAGGTAAATGAAGAACTCAGTGTTCACCAAGAAAAGAAAGGTAAACGAAGAAGTTAGTTTCTACCGAGTGACACTATATCTATCGAGTCTCCAATGGTTATCGAGTTCCAAGCAGTGTTATGTGACTAGTATGAACCGAGCCTCTACTTCTACCTAGTGCATGCCGAGTAATGTAGTGGATGCTGAGTATCGGAAGGTCACCGAGTTAGCTTGAGGAACCCAAGTTTTCTACTATCTAGCCGACTTAGTAATATTTTGTTCACTTGTGTTTTGGCCGACCTTGTAGTTGTAAATAATGGAATGGTATATATGTAATGTATGATATCATTTATAGATGGTATGGTGTGTGTGAAAAAGATATAAATGTTTGCATAAAAAGAGGATATTGAAAATCAACAACAGAATAAAAGGAATACAACAAGGTCAACATAGGAGCAAAAAAGTTATATCTATCACATTAGGTGATCAATGCAAAAAGGATCTTATCAGCAAACAGTTGTTAGCAGATCCACTACTTCATCCTAACAAGTGAATCAGTTTATAAATCCTTTAACAGGGTAGACTTAACAGTCTTTTTGTAAATCTCCTAACAGAGTGCATACTTCACTGTATGTTTGTAAATCCTCTAACAAGGTGGATCTAGCAATCCTACTTGCTCCTAACAAGGTAGATCACTAGAAGTGATCATTGTAAGCCTTAACAAGCCAAATTTATACTACAGTATTAAAGTTTTGTGGGCATCATCCCCACCCCAGTTTTACTTTCTATTTGGAAGGTTTCTAGGTCACCAATTCTCTATGTACATGTGCAATGAATATTTTTTCTTTCAATTATGCAGTAGATTAGATAAATGAATGGTGAATGGTTAAAATGCTGAATTGTTTAAAAGTTTTATAAGTTACTGATTCACCCCTCCCCTCTCAGTAACTTATTTTATCTTGAATATTTCCAACAATTGGTATCAGAGCTTTGTGGTTCTCAGGATAGAGTTTGACAGCTTGAGCAAAGATCAAGGACAATGGAGATATTCAGACTTGACAAATCTATTGAAAATGAAAAGCTAGATCTAAAAATGGCCATGGCTCAACTCAAAAAAGTGAAGGAGCATCTTTCTCAATCTCTAAAAAGAAGAAAGGAACTTGCAAGACAAATGAATGATCATTAGTATGTTGAAGAAAAGATTGAAGACCTTTTACCATCAAGCAGTTCAAATGAAGCTAATGAAGCAATCAAGGAACTCTTAGCAAAGAGTGGTTCTCTGGAGGAAGAAGTAAGGAAGCTTAAAAGAGAACAAGAAATCCAATCAATCAAGCTATGTGAAGCTTTGAAACAGAGAAAAAAGAAAATGAAGACTTAGAGGTAAGAAATAATCAATTCCTTCAGCATGAAAATCTTGTAGGTCAACTATCTAATGCAAATGAAGAAATTTTGAATCTAAGATCTGAGAATGAAAGTTTGAGAAATGATTTAATCACTGAAAGACAAATCAATGCAAGCTTACAAAGTGATCTGAGATCTAAGAGACAAATCAATGAAAGTTTGGAAAATGACTTGATCACTGAAAGGCAAGTCAATGAAAGAATGATGAAATCTCAAATAGACGTGAACCAATTGAATCAGCAAAATGAGCAGAATCTTCATAGACAAAAAGGTAAAACCAGTCTTGGATACAAGGAAGAAGGTGAATCCTCCAAACAAGGTGCCCAAGGGAATCAAAGACCCACTTGCAATCATTGTGGAAAGATAGGTCATACATCAAACAAATGTTGGAGTAATGGAAAGGCAAAATTCAATTGTAAATGCTTCAACTGCAATCAGCATGGTCACAAAGCTAATGAATGCAAAGAAAAACCAAAATTTGAAGGCAACTGTCACAAATGCAAGAAACAAGGTCACAAGGTATCTAAATGCAAATAAAAAATGTTCAATCCAGTAGAACAAATTATCAAAGCAATATTTGGTTGGGACTACAATACTTGGTGTAGGTTTCACTATTGTGGAGAATATGGACACATTGGGATAAACTGCGCAAGACATCACCTAAGAAAGAAGGATACAACTATAAGATGTTACACATGTACTGAACTTGGTCATATAGCCAAGAATTTCATGAATACTAGAAGAATTGAAGATGAAGAGAAAGCTAAAGATGATAACATTCGAAAGCAGATGAGACAACAATGGATTCCTAAATCTACCGAGCAAGACATTTCAAATGATGGTCATGTGACTCAAGAAATGGGTGACTCCACAATTTCCAATTAGATTTAAGAAGAATCAAGAACTACATCATCAAGCCATATCTCAAGTAGTTCTAGAGTAAAAGAGTGCAAATGATCAAATTAGTATTTCAGATTCAAGGACCAAAGAAAAGTTATCATTCACCATGTTGCATCTACCAAGCAAGGTTGGTTAAAGGCCTTACCAAGCTAGGTCGGGAGTATCAAAGATTTTCTTTAACCACTGAGTTGCAAGGCTTTACCGAATAAATTAATGACAGATTGGCAAGCACTATGTCATCTCATCTACCTTCGTACTGAGCATTAATGATAGTATTTCCATCAAAAGGGCAGAATTTGATTTCATTTTTCACCGCCACTTAAGAATACTTAGAGCTAAAAGATTTCCAGTGAATCCAGAGCAAATCCCAAGCGATTTCAAGCAATTTTCAAGTGAAGAATTTGTTCAAGATTTTCTTATACTTACTGAGCAGCTATGGCATCCGCAAGCACCAGCAGCACCAAGGCAAAAAGAGGTTCAAACATGTTGATAAAGGGTACAGAATGGAAAGCGCCCAACTTCAAGATTGTTTCGGCCATTGCAAAATCAGTCGACCCAACTGGAGCTCAATCACAAATACCACCTAAGGTACTTCTTATCAATGATATTTGTACACATTTCAAGTGTTCTATTCAAGAAATTGGAAACCTAGAGATGGACAGTGCCCTAGGTGAAATGAGTGTAGATGGCTCTCTGAAACCTCAGTTCAAGCATCTTGAAACCAAAGGCTTGACTCATATCTTGCATATGCCTAGAAACTTCCAAACCAAATGGATTAGATATATCTTGATTCGGGTGCATAATGGAAAATTATGGTTAGAGCAACCAGTGCTAATCACAAAGAAGATGATTCACAAAATCACGGGTCTCCCTATGCTCAATAAAGCAAAAGCCACCAAAACCTTAGGTCAGGAGGAGCTACAGAAGCAAACCCTAGCCGAGTGGGACGGTAGAGGTTTCAAGGTAAACACTGTATCAGATGTCGAAATGAGATTTGGCATTCATGTAATTGCATATAAATTATACAGTTCCAGTAGATTGAATAGTGTACCTTGTGAAGCTGTGGATTTGGCCCTCAAAATTGTAAAGAAAAACCTTGAATTTGATCTGTCCGAAGTATTGCTGAAACAATTGAATAAAAATATGGATAGTATAAGGACTTCCAAGAATAACTCTTGTAAATTTAGTTCTCTGTTGATCTATTTATTTTTCTTCGTTCAAAAATTCTTTCCATCTAAAGGAACTGTCGTATGGAGAAAAGACATTCCAATTTTGTATCAGATAAATGAGTTTGTATCAGAGATGGGTGAAAATTTTGATAGCATCATGGACAATTATTTTGAATATTTCAAGGAGAGAATGAATAACAGGTTCTAGATTGCACCAAAGTTAGTTGAAGATTACAGAGATGATGTATGCTTCATGGTTGACTGTGATAAGGTGTACATCCAGGTAGTCAGACCCCGAGTTGCATGGGTAAAACCTCTTTCCTATGAGGTAAATATTGATGAAGCCAAAGACATCATAGAAGCACTAGTAAATGAGCTAGTAGACCCAAGGCAACCAATTTTTGGAACCTATGATGAAGCAAAGGCCAGAATTGAGCTTGAAATCAAGCTACCACAGGCCATAAGCAAAGGCAAGAGGAAGATAACAAAATTGAAAACTGCATCTGACCCTCTTATACTAACAAAAGGGAAAGGTGAGGACGAAGGAGATGATGAAGAAGAAGGAGGAGAAGAAGAAAAAGAAGAACAAGGAACTAAAGAAGAACCTCCGAAGAAGAAAGGTAAGGTAATAATTACCAAACCTAAGAAGAAGCCTACTGCAGTATTCACAAGAAGAACCAGAAAAGGTAAGCAGGAACCTATACTAGTCAGGCCTGCACCCACATTTGTGCAAAGGCTTAAACAATTGGAAGAAGGAGCAGGCATCACAAATTTCAAGGCATTGAAATTTGAAACTAGAATAGATGCTGAGAAAATGCAGATAGAGGAACTGGTACTCAGCAAGATGGGAAAATGGAAATACTCCCCATACCAGCTTGCCTCCCAAATCTCAAAAGAACTATTGGAGAGATTGCAACTAAGATTGGAGTTAGCCACCCAAACAGTAAAAGACATCTATGAGCAATCCCTGAAGAATCTTCAACCAAGTCTCATTGAGGCAAAAATAAAAACTGCAATGAAAAATCATGAAGGTAAGATGATGATAAGATTTCACACATGTTTAATTTTGATCAAAGACATTGAGCATGTTGTAAATGATGCTACAAACATGTGGAAAAACATCTATCATCTACATAAGCCCAGTGAAGACCCAGTGGAAATCAAGGATGATGACAACAGTAATAGTGATGATATTGATGGCACTTCGTCCATCACAGTCTCACTAGGTGAGCTGCATGCATTAATGGGAGAAGACAAGGAAGAAAAAGCTGAAGACGAAGATAAGGAGGAAGATGATCCAATAAAAATTGCAGTAGCAGTGATTGCATCCCTTCCTCACTCTCCACCAAAAACTATTTCATCCACTAAGGAGATAGCTCCTACAAGTGAGATTGTGAGCACATTTGCCACATCAATTGTTCAATCTTCACCGGCCTCCTCCCAGCTCTAGGTATCTGAGACAGATGTGCCAAGCACTTCATCCACCAAGATGACTATTACTTCTTCAGCTATTGAGCCAGTCTCCTCAGATCCATCATCATCAGTTAGAAAAATAGTAAGTTCCACAATTTTGTCTTCATCAATTCCAGCTTGTTCTACAATTTTGTCAGCATTGTCTACATCTTCTTCAAATCCAATTAGATCAGATACTGCAGTACTGAGTGTATCATCATTTTTGGTAAGTATTCCAGTTTTTGATTCGGTAAATACTCCTATTGGCACTCAATCCTCAAGTCCTATCCCAGCTTTCACTGCTAGTCCTTCCATCTCCACTATTGTGTCTACTCCTAAGGTCAAACCAGTCATCACAGAAGTCAAACAAAAGCAACCATTAAGACTTCTAATTACTATAAAGAAAATTCCTGAAGATATTGACTTAGACACAGAGATAGTGATTCCAAAGATTGACTATCAAAATGCTACCATTGAAGAAATGAGGTATGCTAGTCAACTAATAGAGATGAAGGCTACACAGAAGCAGTTAAGGTCTAAAAGGGAAAAGGAGTACAGAATAATTGAGAATGCTAGGAATATAATTATAGAAGCTATAGGTGTTGAAGTAGATTCTACTCAACACATTTTGATTCAGTTAGAAGAGGCTATAAATAAATTCAATGAGGACACCTTTGGTGAAGAAAAATTGATTGAAAAGGCTGAAAGAAAATTTGATAATAAGGTGCTTGAGAACATTGCTCAACATATTGCAATAAAACAAATAGAATTGTCCACAATTTTGGTCAATCTTGAAAATTCTTTTAATAATGTAACTTCACTTTTTGCCAAACTTTGTGATGTTACCGAGTATACCAAGGAGATCAAAGAAAAATTAAATAAAATTGATGAGGATATGAAGGTCAGTGCTCAAATGCTGCAACTTGACCCCAATTCAAGTTCATCCCATCATCTCAAAATCAAATTTTTGTCAAAAAAGTAGGCAAAATTGTTGAGAGAGGAAGCAAGGATCAGATCTACCTTGATTGACATTCAGAATATGATCCTTCCTGTCATGGACATAATGCAAAAATACATTGTATACTCCAAAACATTGATCCATGACCACAATTTTTCAGTTGCAGATCATGTGATTGAACTTTTAGCTGAAGTTCAGATAGCACTCTCCACCTGAAATTTTTTTTAAGAAAATTGGGATAAGACTTTGGCTCTTATTCTCAAGGTACATTCTGAGTTTATCTCTCATTTTGGTGTTTTTGTGTAAATATATACTGTTTACTTTGGCATTATTGTCAAAAAGGGGGAGATAGAGTACCAAATAAGAGATAGAGATATATGTAAATAAGGAAGCCATGTGTAAAAATATAAATATTTGTAAATACTTTGTGCATATTGTATGGGGGAGATATATGTAAATCAGTACATCAAATTTTGCACATAAGTTTTGGCTCATAAGTGTTTTTGTCACTAATGCCAAAGGGGGAGATTGTTGGAATTATGATATATTTGTCATTAGTGCAAACACTTATTCAATTCTAAATGCTCATCTAGCTCATCACTTAGTCTACAGTATATACCGAGCATTCAGTGGTTACCTTATAAAGATCAGTAGGTAAACACTTCTCACCAAGCTAAGCAAGGTAAATGAAGAACTCAGTGTTCACCGAGCTAAGCAAGGTAAATGAAGAACTCAATGTTCACCGAGCTAAGCAAGGTAAATGAAGAACTCAGTGTTCACTGAGCTAAGAAAGGTAAATGAAGAACTCAGTGTTCACTAAGCTAAGTAAGGTAAATGAAGAAATCAGTGTTCATCGAGCAAAGCAAGGTAAATGAAGAACTTAGTGTTCACCGAGCAAAGCAAAGTAAATGAAGAACTCAGTGTTCACCAAGCAAAGTAAGGTAAATGAAGAAGTTAGTTTCTACCAAGTGAAACTATATCTACCAAGTCTCCAATGGTTACCGAGTTTCAAATAGTGTTGTGTGACTAGTATGAACCGAGGGCATGCCGAGTAATGTAGTGGATGCCGAGTATCAAAAGGTCATCGAGTCAGCTTGAGGAACTCGAGTTTTCTACTATCTGGCCGACTCAGTAATATTTTGTTCACTTTTGTTTTGGTCGACCTTGTAGTTGTAAATAATGGAATGGTATATATCTAATGTATGATATCATTTGTAGATGGTATGGTGTGTGTGAAAAAGATATAAAGGAAGAAATTAATGTTTGCATGAAAAGAGGATATTGAAAATCAGTAGCAGAATAAAAAGAATACAATAAGGTCAACATAGAGTAGAAAAGTTATATCTATCACATCAGGTGATCAATGCAAAAAAGGATCTTATCAGCAAACAGTTGTAAGCAGATCCACTGCTTCATCCTGATAGGTGAATCAATTTATAAATCCTTTAACAGGGTGGACTTAACCGTCTTTTTGTAAATCTCCTAACAGAGTGCATACTTCACTATATGTTTGTAAATCCTCTAACAAGGTGGATCTAGCAATCCTACTTGCTCCTTACAGGGCAGATCACCAGAAGTGATCATTGTAAGCCTTAACAGGCCAATTTTATACTGCAGTATTGAAGTTTTGTGGGCATCATCCCCACCTCAGTTTTACTTTCTATTTGGAAGGTTTTTAGGTCACCAAATCTCTGTGTACATGTGCAATGAATATTTGTTCTTTCAGTTATGTAGTAGATTAGATAAATGAATGGTGAATGGTTAAAATGCTGAATTGTTTAAAAGTTCTATAAGTTACTGATTCACCCCTCCCCTCTCAGTAACCTATCTTATCCTGAATATTTACAACATTCACATATTCCAATCTTACATCTTTATCTTGTACCAATTCTCTCAAAAATTGATATTTTATAGAAATGTGCTTGGTTTTGTTATGCATCACATGATTCTTGGATATATTAATTGCACTAGTGTTATCACAGAAGATAACCACTAGATCGTTGATCTGTAGCTTCATAATTTCCAATAGTTGCTTGAACCAAACAATATTAGAACAATTAATTGCTATTGCTACATACTTTTCTTCTACTGTGGCTTGAGAAATATAATTCTACTTCTTGCTTGTCCAAGATACTAGTCTTTTACCAAGAAAGAATGCTCCTCCACTTGTGCTTTTTTTTTTCATCAACACTTCCTGCCCAATCAACATCTATGAATGCTTTAAAATCCAAATTGATTCCCTTTTTGTACCATAATCCATAGTCTTTAGTACATTTAGATATCTCATGATTCTCTTGATTGTATTCATGAGACTTTCTTTGGTATTTACTAAGAATCTTTCCACCATACTAACTACTAATGCAATATTAAGCCTTGTGTGCACTACATACTACAATTTTCCAATCATTGATCTATATGTGGTTTGATCTACCTCTTTTGAATCATCATTTTTAGAAAGCTTATGTCGAGTAGACATAGGTGTTCTAAAAAGTTTTGAATCTTCCATCCTAAACTTCTTCAGTATCTCCTTGATATATTTGGATTGAGTAATATAGATACCATCTTTCTTCTATTGAATTTGCAATCCAACAAAGAATTTTATCTCTTCAAACATGGACATCTCAAATTTTTCATCTCTACTAAAAATGCCTTGCATAAGTCATCATTTCCTATAAATAAAGTGTCATCCACAAATATTTCTACCAACACAATCTTCTTGTCTGGTCCTTCTTTGATGTACAGACTGTTGTTATCATTTGTTCTTTGAAATCTAATTTTTATCAAGTAGTTATTAAGTCTTTCATTCCAAGCTTTGGGAGCTTGCTTGAGACCATATTTTTGCTAGGATCTACAAAACCTTCAAGTTGTTCAATGTAGACTTCCTCATCAAGAATTCCATTCAAAAATGTAGATTTTATATCCATTTGATAAAATTTGAAACCTCTATATGCTACATATTCTAGTAAAGTCCTAACATCTTCTAATCTTGCAACAAGAGTAAATTTTTTACCATAATCAATACCTTCTTTGTGAGAATAACTTTTACAAACTAACCTTTCTTTGTTTCTTAAAACTTTTCCATCTTCATTTAACTGATTTTTGAATACCCACTTTGTAGAAATTATATTTTAATCCTTGGATCTAGGAACAACAATCCAAGTCTTATTCTTCTCTATCTATTCTATTTCTTCATTCATAGCTTCAATCCACTTTCATTATCCAAAATATATTTAACCTTTCTAGGTTCAAATTTAGTAAGCAAACATGTACCTTTCAATTTGTTTCTTGTCATGGTTCCATCTGACTTGTCTCCAATGATCTGATGAAGTGCATGGAACTTTCTAACTTATCTTGCTAACACCAGCACTTTGGATTTAAAACATGTTCCATGAACCTCTTCATGTTTTTCTATGTTAAGCTTAGGTCCCATTGTCTATGACTCAGGTCCATTTGACTCGGTTTGCTGAGGTACTAGCTCAATAGTATTTGACTATGACTTAGGTCCTTCAGAATGTGACTCAAGTTGCATTGAATACAACTCAGTAGCTTTTAGAGATTTTGGGGACTTTGGAGGTGAGGCCTCCTGACTTCCAAATAGATTTGGCATGGTGTTAGGTTCATAGTAAACAAACTTTTTGTAACCCTGAAGTTCTTTGCTACTTTCCTTTTCACTCATTTTTGCAAATTCATCAATTCTAACATGTGCACTTTCTATGATCTTATGAGTAGTTAGATTCAAACACTTGTATGCTTTACTTCTGTAGGAGTATCCTAGGAATATTCTTTCATCACCATAAAATTTACCTTTCATAGGTTCCTTCAAGATATAACATTCTCTAACAAATACTTTCAAGTAACTTACATTGGGTTTGTAGCCATACCATATTTTATAAGGAGTTTGATTTGAGTCTTTTTTCAACTATACTCTATTCAAGGTATGCACTACAGTAATGAATTCTTCCTTCTAGTAGTTGATCACAAGACTCTTTTCTATTATCAAGGTTCTTGCACAATCCCTGATAGATTTGTTCTTTCTTTCAGCTATACCATTGTATTAAGGTTTACCACAGGATGATACTTGCTCTTAATTCCTTTTTCAATGCATAGTTAATTAAACTCATTGGAAATAAATTTATCACCTCTATCTAATCTCAAACATTTTAGCTTCTTTCTAGTTTCTTTCTCTACTCTTACTAGATACCACTTAAACTTTTGAAAAGTTTCAAATTTTTCTTTTAGATACATTACAATCATCATTCTAGAATAATCATCAAAAAATAGAATAAAATAGTTATCTCTACTATAGCTCTCTATTCCAATAGGTCCACATAACTTTGTATTTACTAGTTCTAATACTTCTTTTGAATGATAGTCTTTGCTTCTGAAACTTGTCTTGCCCATCTTACCAATTTGACAATTTTTGCATAGACCCATATTAAGTTTCCTCAAACTAGGAATACCTCTCACTCTTCTATTTTTTCTTATCTTGACAAGATTATCAAAGTTCACATGACACAACCTTTTATGCCATAACTAACTTTCTTCTACTTGGGAGATAAAACATGAACTTTCATTGAGATGGATGTAGAATAGGTTACCTTTTGTTTGTTTGCCAGACCCAACCAGATTTTCTTTTCCATCTATTAGTTTTGCCTTTCCATTCATTAATTCTACCTTGAATCCAATGTTATTCAACTATGTCACACTTAGTAGATTATTCTTTAGTCCTTCAACCCAATAAACATTGTTACATCTAAGTTCATTGGTTAGTGAGATACAACCTTTTTCCTTTATGCAACAAGGTTCATCATTTCCAAATCTTACACTACCACCATCATAATGTTCCATGTGTTCAATTTTTTTTTATCAATAGTCATATGATGTGAGTAGCCACTATCAATAATCCATGTATCATTTTTTCTAATATGAGAGACAAGTGCCATTTTATCTCCTTCATCATCAAATTCATCTTTTATAGCATTATAAACCATTTCACCATCTTCACTACCATCTGAATCTTTGGCCATAAAAGATATTTATTTTCTTTGTCCTTGTAGTCCTTGAAGTTCTTAAAATCCTTCTTGCCTTTGAAGTTACTATGCTTCTTTTTATCTTTTTCTTCTTTTTTTGGGACCTTGCAACAATTTGGCCAACTTCTTCACAATAAAAATAGATTGGAGAAATCTTACCTTAATACTTTCCTTTGCCTTTGGGATACCTTCTTGCAAGAAATGCTTTAATGGCTTCAAGATCACTATCAGAACTATCTCCCTCTTCACTTTGATATTGTTTTCTTTTAGAATTTTTAGCTTTTCTCTTGAGTGATACCTTAGCTTCAAATGTAGACTCAAGATTTCTAGAACTAGGAGTATAATTATCATGGTTGTCTAGTTCAAATGTTGTCAATCTTCCAACTTGAGCATCTAAAGTTATAGTGTTATTTGGATTACATCTCATCTCCTGAATAGTAAACACTCTAATTGCATAGATAGGAAGAAGTATTTTGAGTACCTTGCTTACCACTAATACATCATCAATTGTTCCACTAGAGGCTTTGATAGTAGTAATAGTGGCTTTGGTTCTATCAACATATTTTGCAATATTTTCATCTTCTCTCAGTTTCGTTTGATCAAAATGTCCTCAAGACTTTCAACTTTGGGTCTCCTTACATTATCATCTCCTCCATAGATATCCTTCAGTTTGGTCCACATTTCATGAGAAACTCCACAATCTTTGACTTCATCAAATTTGACATAGTTGAGAGATGAAGCAATATCAATCATCATGATATTATGACTCTTTTTCTTTGCAATTTCTTCAACAAACATAATTCTAGTAGGAGCCTTGTATTTAAAGTCTAGTAGCCCTATATCTCCAATGGTTGCCAAGTGTAGCATCATGATTTCTTGCCATGCCTTGAAGTTATCTTTTTTCAACTTTGGAATCTCTCTTTTGTAAGTGTAAGAATTTGTCTTAGGTTAGAATTCACCCAAGAACTAAAGAACTGAACACAAGCACACAGTAGATCAAAATAGATAGAGTATGATTAGAATGATAGTATTCATTAAATAACTTGTTGAGAATACACTAGGAGTACCTGTATATAAAGGCCTTAGGAGAACTTCTAGAATACATAGAAGTCAATATCATGATATGTCATACAACTAGGCACATGTCCACCAGATATGGATTATCCTCCATTAAGCATGGGGTTAAGTGCGATGATGTAAGGATAAGCCTACAATGGTGTAGCATGAAAATTAGTGGTGTAGACAACATGCGCTAAATGAGGAGTGTAGATAACTATGTTGTCAACATGACAACTCAGTGAATGATGCGAACTCCTGTGTTGTAGACACCATGTACATAATTAGAGTTGCATAACTCAATGAGAGTTCACAAACTCCTAAGTGTGTCACCTAAAATAATAATTAAATAATGCAAAATAATTTAAAAATGCATCAACCTAAGTAAACTTGAGTAAGTGTAATAAGTAAATACTTATTTACACCAACACCCCCCCTTAAGTGCAACTTAGGGGAATGCCCTTAAGATTATGAAATCTAGGATGAAATGCAATATGGGTCTTGGCTACTAGGCCATATTAGGTACCCATGTACATAATGATATGCAATCTCCCATAAATTGGGGAAAGAGGGAAAACTTCATGGGAAAAACCCTCCCCCAAAAAGAGAGATAAATAGGGATGCATGGATGGATGGAGTAATCAAGACCCCCCCATTATGACATACATTTAGTATATACATAAGAGAATGATGAGAAGAGGAAGAGAGATAGGATAGGCTCCCCCCCCAAAAGAAGAATGCTAAACAGTGACTACTCCAATGAAGAATTTGATCCAAGATTGCAGAATGGTGTTCCTCCCCTTAGGAGGAAACAATGCCATGTTGAGATAATGGGTGTTGCACACATTGCATAATATTGTTATTTTATTATTTTATTTTATTATGTAATGTTGTGCCTAGATGGACGTGCAACATGTAAAGATTCCCATGGAATATTCTTGATGAGTTGTATTGTAACATTGTGAAAATATTTCATTTAATTATTTAATATTGGGGGAAAAGAATTAAATACCCAATATTAAATGCGGGGTCAGTGGGTTAGGTGGCACATGGTTTTAGCACATAGTTTATGTAATACCACTTAGTGGTTTTGTTGGACTTGCTACTATATAAGCAGCCACAAGGGTAGTTGTTGTAGAGTGAGAGAAAAAGAGTGACAAGGAGAAGACAAAAGGCAAGAGTCGAGCGGGACAAGGCTTGACAGGTTAGCCAAGGGAGCATTTGTGAAGGTTGAAAGCATGGCATGGGATGTGTGAATTCATGCTTGTTCACATAGTTTGCTCGGTTGTGGCTATGGCCATGAAGGCTTCCATGGTTGTATGGCAATGGTATTTTTTGCTGAATAATACATGATGATGGATGCTTTTGGAGGCTGGGTTTTTCCCTCAATGAGGGTTTCCCAAGGTATATCTTGTGTCACATTTTGTGGGTATGTTATCTACTCTCTTGCATGTGGATTTTAATTCCATATTTATTTCAGATCTATTATGGGTTATGTGGAATCGGTTATATTCTTTGTTACCAAGTTTCCTTACAAGTGGTATCAGAGCTATGGTTTTATTATTGTAACCCTAGATTGAATCCATGGGAATGCATGAGAGGATAAAAGAAAGGGCAAGGTATATGAATGATTTATTGCAGATCTGAGGCTTTTGGGTTTGTTGCTATGATGGGATGTTAAAAGATTTGGGCATATGAAATTGTTGGACAAAAAGATTTTTTCGGATGTTTCATTTAAATGAGGGTTTTGGGGGGTAGCTTGCAAAAAAGACCTCTTGGGTAAAAACAAACCTTACCATTGGATCCGGGTCAACATTTCCATAAATTTTGATATATAATATGCCCTAGTTTGGCCATGTTCAGAGGAAATGAAAGAGTTTTTTGGTTTCAGCCCATGATGGCTGTCAAATTTAATCCCGTCGGAATTTTCGTCACTGAAAAAATAAAAAATGAAAAATCGTACTGAAAATGGTAAAAAGACTGTCTTAGTAAAACGGCCATAACTTTCTCTCAGAATATTGGATTTCAGAGTTCTTACAAGCGTTGGAAAGCTAATTCAGAGCAATACAAAATGGTGTAGGTTTGGTTCTATGATTTTGAAATTTTGTCAGGTTTTCAGAGCCCTAAAGTCAGATGTTGTTTATTTTGAGCACGGATTAGGGCATAACTTGGGCATACAGAGTCGGATTTTGGACTTCGAGTAGTCAACGGAAATCTCTTGGAGAGCTCTAAAAATTGGTTTAAATTTGGTGCAAGTTTGGCATGATTTATTTGATGATATATTTATCTAAACAACTTATAGATATATTTTGACTATGGTAACATTGTGAGTTTATGGCATTGGAGATTTAAGATTTGATGTCATTGTATACTCAGTTCATATTTCAGATTGGCCTCATGATGATATGGTTATCAGTGTTTGGTTTGGATATGCATGATGACTTGTTGGGTCTACAAGTTGTGCAGTGTTGTAAGCGGTCTATACTTACAGGTTGCATTTATAGCTTGGTTATGGGTTGTCTTTGCCCATTGATCTTTCATTATTGATGCATATTCAGATTGGTTGCTTGGATTTGGGTTGTCTATGCCCTAAGTCACATGATTTACTATTTTCTTCATGTAGAAAGGATGAGATGTTGTTACCAGGTACAGTCATGGTGGAGGATTGTGGTTGACTATGCTGACAGGTTGGACATATTGAGAGCCAGATGCTCGGTTCATGGATGTGATCATGGTGTCATGGATTTTGGCATGACATGATTGGTTATACAGGTACATCCTTGATGTTCATTAGCTTGGATTTTTTGATTTGGTTATGGTGGTATATCTTCTTGGTTGAGGATCATGGTTATTTAGTTTCTTTTGAGGAGCTCATGATGTGCACTTTGAGTTCTTTGATGGTTTGATGCATCAGTTGATTCTCATGGTTAAAGGATGGGTTTTTTCATCATGATGTCATGGATAGCTTGGATACATGGTTTAGTGGGAGTTTGTGACAGTGATGGGGTGACAGCACAGGATTAGTTCCTGATTTGGTTTATATCTTCTCGGTTTGGAGAGGATGGATTTTATGATGCCATAGGTGACTTGGTACCATAGTTGAGTGGGAGTTGTTGGCATTGATATATTTATTGAGTGTTTGCAAAAGTTGGAGGTTTGTCTTAGATCCTGTTGCTGTAGAAACGTCTTTGACATTTGCATGGTGCACTTGTTATCTTCATGATGTGTGAAGATGTTTAGATCTTGAGGACTCATGGAGTTCTTGGTTATCTTCATAGTATGTGGAGATGGTTTTCTTCATGGTGTGTGGAGATGGTTGCATCTTGAGGACTCATAGGGTTCTTGGCAAAGGTGTGGTTTATGCTTTTATTTGGCATGTTATCCTTGGTATGAGGATGGTTTCATTATTATGTCATGGTATACTCTTGATACGCGTTTAGAGTTGTGACATGTTATGGTGTGTTCGTATGGAGCATGTTATCTCTTTTAGTTGAGATGGTAAGATCATGTTGTCATGTTTATGTTCCTAAGGCCATGGTTGGAACTTTGACATTGATCTTGGTTTAGTTTCTTGGTATTGAGTACACTAATCATAAGCTGGATACTTCATGATATTGCTATGTTGCATTTGGAGTTGGCATGGATTGATTGGTTACAGGAGCTCATGGATACTTAGAGACGGTGGTGATGCTGATTTCTCTTGGATTAGAGAAGTATTTGTTGGGATGGTTGATGGTTTCAGCAGGAAGTCCGCAGGGCAGTCACCTGATATGGACTTGAGAGGAGATTGTTCTTAGATGAGTCTTGGTTGGAGACTTGGGTATCTTGATGAGTATTCTCATTCCCCACTCTTGGTCTACTCGGTGGTTTGCTACTTGAGAGGTATAGCCCAATGTTTCTCTCAGTTACATTATATTTATGCTTGTCTTTCATGGATATGGATCTTGAGCTATGGTACATGAGTTAGTTCTGGAGGGTTCATTTGAGAGATGGTTTAGCATTGGTTATCTCCATGTGCATATGTTGTTATGCTGGTTGAGTTTGGGAGATGGTTTTATATTGGGCATTTTCCTTGGATTAGGAATGTTTATTCCTTGGTTTAGGAATGGTTTTATTGAGTTTGATCTTCTTGTGAGAGGCTTACATCCATGATTAGTTATATGGTATGGTTTGGGTGTTGTTGAGGCTTCTTGTTGGGGTTTTATGGAGGAGATCATACTTGCACAGTTTACATCTAGAGGTGTGTGTAGAAGGACATGATGCAGGTTATGATTTGCATGGTTCCTCTGGTCTTGGTTATCTTCCTGGATGTTCAGTTTTGCCTACATTGGATTTGAGATTGATTAGAGATTGTGATCACTGGTTTGTGCTCATGTATGTCATGTGAGAGATGACATGGTTATTTCTTTATCTCTTTCCTCTGTTGGTTGTGGTGAACTTGGGAGAGCATTGGAGACTTGTTATGAGAGTTGTTCTTGCAGGATATCAATTTATGTATTGTGGATGTCCTTGATGCTACATGGATTCACTTCTTTGAGATGTGTTGAGTGGATTGGTTATAGATTTGACATTATCTTTTGTAGTGGGAGCTTCTTGGTATATATGTGGCAGTTATTGCTCTTCAGGCTTGTGATTGCAAGTTGCAGATTGGATATGTCGATGATATGAGATTCACTTGTTATACTTTTGAGGTATGGATAGTTGGATGGGTTTGGCACTTTGTTGTGGGTGCTATTTCAGCTATGGATATTTTGACAACTACGGATACATGTGATTACCTTTGGATCAGGTTATTTGTGCTTGGAATTTCAGTTGGTACAAGATTTTATGATCTTCTAATGTGACAGGTTGGGTGGCTTTCTCTTTGGATGGCTTCTATGTATGTCCAGTGGGAGTGGCATAATAGGAGGTGAGATCATTCATGTTTGAGATGCTAGATACTTTGATTTTGTTGCAGGTACCAAGATGAAGCACTTGGTGTATTTTGATCCATGATGGTGGATGTGCTGGGAGGGATTGTTCCCTTGTTCATTTATGTGGCTACAGATTGACCCTATGCAATGTATACAACAAGTGGGAGATTGTTGAGATAATGGGTGTTGCACACATTGCATAATATTGTTATTTTATTATGCAATGTTGTGCCTAGATGGACGTGCAACATGTAAAGATTCCCATGGAATATTCTTGATGAGTTGTATTGTAACATTGTGAAAATATTTCATTTAATTATTTAATATTGGGGGAAAAGAATTAAATACCCAATATTAAATGCGGGGTCAGTGGGTTAGGTGGCACATGGTTTTAGCACATAGTTTATGTAATACCACTTAGTGGTTTTGTTGGACTTGCTACTATATAAGCAGCCACAAGGGTAGTTGTTGTAGAGTGAGAGAAAAAGAGTGACAAGGAGAAGACAAAAGGCAAGAGTCGAGTGGGACAAGGCTTGACAGGTTAGCCAAGGGAGCATTTGTGAAGGTTGAAAGCATGGCATGGGATGTGTGGATTCATGCTTGTTCACATAGTTTGCTCGGTTGTGGCTATGGCCATGAAGGCTTCCATGGTTGTATGGCAATGGTATTTTTTGCTGAATAATACATGATGATGGATACTTTTGGAGGCTGGGTTTTTCCCTCAATGAGGGTTTCCTAGGGTATATCTTGTGTCACATTTTGTGGGTATGTTATCTACTCTCTTGCATGTGGATTTTAATTCCATATTTATTTCAGATCTATTATGGGTTATGTGAAAACGATTATATTTTTTGTTACCAAGTTTCCTTACATGCCAAGGGTACAATTGAGACGCTTCCACTGTGTGTGGAAAGAATCCCATGGATAAGTGATGTCTCTAAAACCTGCTCATCTGGTTGAAGAACCTATCCCAAAGAACTATCTATCTCTACAATTGATGAAGAATCCTGCTCCAAATATTGATCATAAGTATCCACAATCACTTCAACCTGTGAGGATTGATCATGTAGAGAACGAAAAAGAGAGTCTGAAACCCTCATGATAACTAAAGAAGGTAATTCTGCATCAAGAAGAAGAGCTAGATCATGAATACTGTCCCCCAAATCTATCATTGAACCTGTATTTTGAAGACTGGATGTACCCTATTGTTCTGGACCTATCACTGTGGCAATATATGCATGTAGACTAAACTGATGAAGTGACCTCTCACTACAACTATCAATAGAACCCCACGTGTCTGAATTTGTTGAAGCACTATCGTTGGTGTCACTATCAGTATCCACACTGTATGATGTGCAAAGAGAAGTAGAGGACAAGATGGGTGAACTTTCCTCAACGTATACATCCTTCTCCACAAATATCTGATGTGTATCAAGATCTAGAAGTTTGCATGCCTTCACACTATCTTCATAACCAATGAAGGTACAAGGCTGAGGTGATTGTGCCTTGCATCCCCTGGAAGATCTATTTGCCCATGTAGGACAACCGAAGACTCTGAAGTGTGTCACAATAGGTTTTCTATCGCACCATGCGTCAAAAGGAGTTTTTCCATATAAGGCTAGATGAGGAGAATGATTAAGAATGTGAGTGGCACTTGAGATTGCTTTGACTTCTAATGATGGATCTAGAGGCTTGGCATGGATCATGCAACTTGCCATGGACTTAAGAGTGCAGATCCTCAAAGCTGCAACATCTATCTTATGTGGACTGAATGTTGGTGGAGTCTGAAGATCAATTCCCTCATGTCTACAAAAGTCCTTAAGTCTTCTGTTCACATACATGCTTCCATTATCCATTTAGAGTACTTTGATGGCCTTTCTGAATTTTTGTTCTACATGAGTCTTGAAGTCTAGAAATGTGTCCAACATTTCATTCTTACTATGCAGAAAATAGACCCAAGTGAACCTTGAAAAGTCATCAACAAAGGTAAGTATGTAGTGACCCTGGCTGAATGCAAAGGGACCTACTAATACCATGTGAACCATCTATAGAACACCAGTTTCTCTAGAAGACTTCCCTCTTTGTAACTTCCCCTCTGGATGCATATCCATTAAATCTATTGAACACTCACCCTTAGAAAAGTTGATTTGAGGTACACCTTTCACCATTCGGTATGTGCAAAGTTGCTAAAGATAGCGGTAGGCAAGATGACCATACTGCTCATGACATAATTGCATGTTTGAATTTGATTGTGATAAAAAGGCCCTTGAAGAAGACTTGGGTACAAAATGAGAGAAAGAGTACAACCTTTTGTTATCCTTCACTTTCCCCACTACAACCAAGGAATCATCTTTAAGACTGTGCACTTTTACTGAGTCAGGAACTCAACTTATGTCCATCTCCAAGGTGAGTGATTTGGTAGATTGATAGGAGATTTGAACTTAGGTTTGGAACATAGAGAACCTCTTGAAACTCTCCATTTTCCATCTCCATGTTTCTTTTTCCTTCAACTTCCATTTTGCTATCATTCCCCATGAAGCTGTGTGGTACCTTTGAGAGATTCAATGAAAAAAAATCCTCCTTTGAAGAACCCATGTGATAAGAGGCACCTAAGTCAAATATCTATTCCTTTGAAGAGTTTGAATTTTCCATGAGTGCTTGCTCTTTGCCCTTTGAATATGAAGATGACCCTTTCTCCTTATAAGCATTAGGCAATGGAACATTATATTTCTTTATGATGTGAGTCAACTCATCAATCTTTTTAAGATAACACTCATGCTCTTCATGACCCAATTTTTTGCAATAAGTGCACTTCTTCTTCTCCTTATTGTTGTCCCCCTTGTTCAAATTTGAGGACTTGCCTTGTTGATTGGATTGTGGTGTTTTCTTTTTTGCATCCTCTGATTTGTCTTTCTTCCACTTCTTCTTACCCTTTCCTTTATTTGAAGATTGTGTAGGAGTTGAGGAAAGCCAACTCCGAAGATGCCCAAGATCACCTGCATGCGAGAACCTGCCAAAGAGAAGCCAAGAAAGGGAAGAGCATGGAGCAAGGGCAAAAACCCTAAACGGACATGAGAGACAAATGTGCAAACACAATGAAAATGTATTTACAATATACAATATGATATATGTTATGAAAATACAAAGAGGGAGCCCACTTATAAAGAGCTCATGGAAGCTTGTAGAACAAGCTAGAAGGTGGTAGAAGATAAGATTGACAACTCAACACATATCCACAAAAAGTGGAATATGCTAAAAAAGGAGCAAACTCCCGAGTTCTCAACAACTAACCACTACATGCATTAAATACTAAATATTAAATAAATGCATGACCTAAGTAAGCTTAAGCAAATAGAATAAATAATTAACAATTAATTATTTACTCTAACACCCCCCCTTAAGTGCAACTTAGGGAAATGCCTTAAGCTCACAAAACTAAGATGAAATGCAAAATGGGTCCTGACAATGAGGCCATGTTAGGTACCCAAGTACAATGCAAGAAGATGAAACCTTTGTAAATGGGGAAAGAGAGAAAACCACGTGGGAAAAACCCTCCCCCAAAAAGAGGTAAGAACCTAGTGAAGAGCTGAAGAAGTCTCCAACTAGGGAAATTGTCCCCTAAAACAGGAACAAGGAGTGATCATGAAGAAGCATCACTGAAGCATGAAGAGTCACAAATCTGTCAAACTACTGATCTGAAGAACCTCCATGGAAGAAGAAGGCATGAACTGAGCATGTCTATATGGTAGATGATCCATCTCACCGAAATGCATAGGTAGCCAGCCACTGCAATCGCCTTGTATATAGGATCAACCACTGAATACATAGTTCACACTATCGAACCATCGAAGCACAGATGCATTAGAACAACAACATAACCTCCCCTTAATGTAGACGGGGTGTGATGACAGGCAACTGAGAAGGTGGGCCAAAGTCTCCTACAAACGAACCAAGAACGAGGAGAGAGGAAAAGAGGTACAGACACCTATAAAGACCCGGTCTAACTGACTCTGCATGGGGCTAATGTCGTGGAAGGGACACTCACTTGACAAAGGAAGAATGCCTAAAACAGTAAACAATAACCCCCCCATGGTGTTTTATGAAAATAGTGCAAGTACAACTGACTCAAAACAACGTTCATGATCCCCGGAATGCAAAAGTGGCACTTTATCTCAGTGCGAAACAAAGAAGTGCTTCAAAATGAGAGCTACAATGATCAAAACTAAAAATGAGCTGAATCAAAAGAAAGTACAGCCGAAAAAAAAGCAAACCATGCCAGGAAAACGATCCTCGGGCCTAAAACACTCAAAATATCCACCATATAGCAAAAATACCAAAACTATGATAGAAAGAGTAGAGGCCAAAAAAAAAGAAAAAGGACTACTTTTCTGAAAAGATGAGAAAACCAACTTTCCAAAAATATAAAGTTTTCAAAAAACTGACATGGGACGCAAAAGATATGAATGTTAGAGTCAAAAAGAGGACTTTGGACTTCAACAGAAAAAAAGGCAATGAAAAAGGCATCAAAACCAAAAAATACCTGCACCAAAGTCTCCGTCTCGAAACCAGCTTTCTAGCGCTTCTTTTGGATCAGAAAAATACCTCCGTATGCAAAAGTTATGGCCAAAAAACCACAAGTAGGTCTAAAAGCAAATCGGGAGAGGTGCATGTAAGGGCTGATGCAGCACTGACCTCATGGTGACGTCAAAAATTTAGGGCATTAAATTTGATGGCCCGTTAGCCATCACTGCAAAAAGGATGCCAGGTGGCATCGCCACGTGGCAGTACGATAGATGACGTGGCAGGGGCCACGTGTTAGTCACAGGACGCGGCAGAAGAAGCCACGTGTCGCTGACTATGCAATAAACACTGTAGAGCTGGCGCTGACTGGAGGCTGCTTGGCTGTCGGGCGGAGGAAGCTGGGCGGAGGCGGCAAAATCGGGAGGAGGTGGCCGCAGGGGCGGCGGACGAGGATGAGCCATCGGTGGAGGTCCGCAGTCGGGCGGCGCTCCCTGTTGCAGTCGCTGCGGGCTATGCGCAGGTGGCGTGGTGGTGCGGCGACAGTGCCCCAATTTTAAAAATTTTTAAGCTCTACGTCCGTACGATCCATACGACACCGACTTTGGAGGCTTCAAAGAATCTCCAAAATTGCCCTGTGTCCAAAAATGAAAAGCTTTATATGAATCCTGACTGCAAACGGCCTTCTGGATCCAATGGTGATGTCTGTTTGGGTTGAAAGTGCTCTAAAAATTGCTCTACTCCTGATTTGAAAAAAAATTTCACAAACAAACTAGGGTTTGTGACATCAAATCACGACTTCAAAAGCCTTCGAATAAGAAGCAACAGGGAGGCTCTAATACCATGTAGGAGTTGAGGAAAGCCAACTTTGAAGATGCCCAAGATCACCTGCATGCGAAAACCTGCCAAAGAGAAGCCAAGAAAGGGAAGAGCATGGAGCAAGGGCAAAAACCCTAAATGGACATGAGAGACAAATGTGCAAACACAATAAAAATGTATTTACAATAAACAATATGATATATGTTATGAAAATACAAAGAGGGAGCCCGCTTATAAAGAGCTCATGGAAGCTTGTAGAACAAGCTAGAAGGTGGTAGAAGATAAGATTGACAACTCAGCACATATCCACAAAAAGTGGAATATGCTAAAAAAGGAGCAAACTCCCGAGTTGTCAACAACTAACCACTACATGCATTAAATACTAAATATTAAATAAATGCATGACCTAAGTAAGCTTAAGCAAATAGAATAAATAATTAACAATTAATTATTTACTCTAACAGATTGTCCATCTGAATTTTGAGAACCCTCATTGTTGGCCACCAATACTTTGGATTGAGGTGTTTTGAGAATCCCCATTAATTTCAACTTCTTTTCTTCATCATTCAACAATTTAGCATATTCATCATAAGTGACTTTCTTGTAGGCAGACCCTAAGGTAGTCTTTGATGTGTTAAAAGAAGATGCAAATGTGGAATATTCAGATGGCAACTTGTTATGTATAAGATAGATCAGTCTATCATCTTAGATAGAACTCCCACAATTAGTAAGCTTTGTCCTTAATTCATTCACCTTGATGATGAAGTCTTGTATGGAGTCATACGACTTAGGATCTAAGGATACAAGCTCATCTTCAATTTTGAACACATCCTCTTCAAACACTTTACCATAAAGGCTTTCAAGGGTATCCCAAACTTTCTTGGATGTAGTACACTTCTTGATTTGATACATGATCTTATCATCTACCCCCAAACATATATCACCTAGGGCTTTCCTATCCATTGCTACCCATGCTAAAATTTCACTTTCTAATGCTTTATCACCTACTAGTTTAGAAAGAGTACCATCTACATATTGTAAAACTCTATTATGCATTAAGTGATATAAAATTTTGATTGACCATGAAGCATAGTTATGAGGAGTTAATTTAGGAAACTTAAAGTTGCCCATAATGCAAAAAATGAAAGAAAAGTGCAGAAAAGAGAGAACACAACACCAAGAACACCCCCCCCCCCCTTTTCACTAAATCAAGAAACCCCCCCAAAATAGATGCTTTGGGCACTTTATTAGTAGTGCAATTACAATGGGCCACTTGACAATTTTGGCCTTCGTGGACTTCTGATTTTTCTTGTTACAACCTCTTAATGGAGTACAAATCTGAAACTTTACAATGTACTACAAGTCTGAAGCATTACAATGCAAAGATAGGCTCTATTGCTGAAAGTGACACTTTTGTCCAATTTGGCTTAGGCTAAAATTCACCCAAGAACTAAAGAACTCAACACAAGCACATAGTAGACCAAAATAGATAGAGTATGATCAGAATGACGATATTCATTCAATAACTTATTGAGAGTAAACTAGGAGTGCCTATATATAAAGGCCTCAGGAGAACTTCTAGAATACATAGAAGTCAACATCATGATATTTCATACAACTAGGCACATGTCCACCAGATATGGGTTATCCTCTATTGAGCACGGGGTTAAATGCGATGATGTGAGCATACACCTATAATGGTGTAGCAAGCAAATCAATGGTGTAGACAACATGTGCTAAATGAGGAGTGTGGATAACTATATTGTCAACATGACAACTCAGTGAATGATGTGAACTCCTATGTTGTAGACACCATGTGCATAATTGGAGTTGCGTAACTCAATGAGAGTTCACAAACTCCTAAGTGTCTCACCTAATATTAATAATAAAATAATGCAAAATAATTAAATAATGCTTTAACCTAAGTAAACTTAAGTAAGTGTAATAAGTAAATACTTATTTACACCAACAATAAGAAATCTCGATCTTTACTTTAGGTCCTTCGAACCTTTTTTGCAAGCATCAAAAGCTCTAATACCAATTGTTGGAAATATAAGAAGAGTAACTAAGAGGGGAGGGGTGAATCAATTAGTGCAAAAATAAATCGCAAATCCCTTAGATGTCAATACAAATCAATACTATGATTAAATTGTATTCTACTGTAGCTCAACAAACATACAGGTACTCGGTTTACTCTAGCAAATACTATAACTCACAAATAACTGAATAACATCAATAACTCAAAAAGTGAAAACCATAAGTTGTTTTATGTGATTAGCCTTAAGATTAACTTAGTTACATACACATAAAAGAAATACCATGAACAAAAGTGACACTACGATTTAATGTGAAAACCCAATTTGGGAAAAATCACCAATTGTGCAAACTAGTTATTGATTTCCACTCTTTTAAAGTGAGCCCTATTTGAATACTTTAGAATAACTTTGCATGGGGTGGGGCGAGAGGGGGAGTGAATCAATTATCCAAGGTTGAGATGTATTAAAAAAACTTTTCACAACTTAGTGAACCCATAAAACATTTATTTGCATCATGCATGCATCCATAGGATTATGCAATCACTTAAAACTTGTAGGTTATTGTCAAATCTACTTGCAGAAATGTAAACATGAAAAGTAATAGAATCATCAACACACTTGACACATTTATTTATGTGGAAAATCAATTTGAGAAATAATACCAGTAACATGCTACTCTTTTTCACTCTTTTGAAGTGATGCCATGTGAAAGGCCAATCCTATTAAAGGTTACAATACACATTATTAAATGTGACCCTATTAAAGGATTTCAATCACCCTATTAGGAGTGAGCCTTGTTAGAGGACTTTAGATCATTCATTTGGAATGTTACTCGGCTAAAGGATTTAAAAATGACTGTTAGGTCAACCTTAATCCAAAGGATTTACCTTAGACTGATACTATTTTTAGGGAGTAATAGTAAGGCTTGATGTGATAATAACTTACAACCTCATTTGCAAAATACAAATCACTATTTTAGTCCTCCATTTTTCTTGGTCTTCATACTTTGTAGCTCTAATAGCTTGTTCACCCTGAAAGTATTCATATCCTTAAGCCTTCTTACTTAACATGCCAATGCAATCTCTTCTTAGGTCACTTGATGAAGTAGAACCCTCCTTGTCTTCCTTAAGTTCTCACACTTTCTTCTCTTTGCTTCTAACGAGTCATTCCTATAAATAGGAAATTAAAATATTTTCCTGCTCATTTTCCATCATCCAATTTAGGATTAGGATGGATTAGGTAGGATACAATGAATCTATCCCACATTCCATCTCTCTTCTAAAAACTTCTCTAATAATCCTCTTTGAATTCACCTAAAAATGTTTTACCTTGAATTTTGTACCACCAACTCATCAATTTTATCTTCCACCTGGTTCACAAATTCAAAGAAAATAAACATGTTGGCTTAGATCCATCAAATTCATGTTTTTTTAAATAATGTAACAGCTTGACATTATCTGGCTTCTGATGCTTGGCACACATTGTGTTGCTTGACATCCTCTATGAAATTAGGATTAGGTAGATTAGGATTTCTCCCTCTTTGATAACTCTTCTCCCTTTTTTACAGCTTTTGATTAGCAAAATTTCTCTTCTTGATCAATAATCTTGATCAATAATCTCTCCCTCTTTGATCAATAAACCAAATTATCATTCCTTTGTTCATCAATTATCTCTGGATCAACAATATCTCCCTCTATTTTCTTGATTAGTGATCTCTTCCTCTTTGACAACAATGCCAAAGACTTGTCATCTTAAAATGCAAATATAATTTTTTTAGTTTCTTCAATTTCTCCCTTTGTCACCTTGCTTATGACTGATTTAAAGTTTCATCTCTTTAATTACTTTAGGCAGCTCCTAAAGTAAGATCCTCTACATCAATTTGTAATATATGAGAATTAGTTTGTTTGATGCAGAGCACTCCTCTATGTTACTTAGATAGCCTTTGATAGGGGTATCACTCCTAGTTTACCTCTTAGATACTCATGATCTTCATTAGATAATGCTTTTGTGAAGATGTCAACAATTTGTTCTTTTGTATTGACATATTCCATATTCACCTCTTTATCTTGAACTAATTCTCTCAACTAATGATACATGATTTCAATGTGCTTAGTCTTTGTGTGCATCATAGGATTCTTTGATATATTGAAAGCACTTGTATTATCACAATAAAGTATCACTGGTTCCTGTGATCTCTTCTTTCATACCTTTGAGTAGCTGTTTGATCCATACAATGTTTGTGCTTGATTTACAACAACAATAACATATTTATCTTCAACAATAGATTTTGAAGTGCAATTTTGTTTCTTGCTAATCCAAGTAACTAGTCTCTTGCGTAAGAAAAATACTCCTCCACTGGTGCTTTTTCTGTCATCAATGTTTCTAGCCCAATCAACATCAGTATAGGCTCATAATTCAATTTCTCATTTTTATTATAGTATAGACCATAGTTCTCTATTCCTTTTAGATATCTCATTATTCTTTTCACAACCATCAAATGATTCTCCCTAGGATTTACAAAGAATCTTGTAACTATCCCTACAGATAATGCAATGTTAGGTCTACTATGTACCACATATTGTAATTTTTCAATCATAGACCCGTATAGTGTTTGATTCACTTCAGCTAAATCATCATTCTTTGACAACTTGAGTCCTATCACCATAGGTGTACTCACTAATTTTGAATCCTCCAATCCAAATTTTTTTAGTATTTCTTTGACATATTTTGACTGAGTGATATAGATACCATATTTGATCTAATATACTTGCAAACCCACAAAGAATTTGATTTCTCCAAAGATAGATATTTCAAATTTTTGCTTAATTTCATTTGCAAAAGCTTTACATAAAGCATCTTGACCTCTATATATGATATCATGAACAAATATTTTAGATAACAAAATACCTTTTCCTTTCTCTATCTTTATGTATAGATTGCTATTGTCATTAGTCCTTTCAAATATAACCTTCACAAGATACTTATGAAGTCTCTCATACCCTGCTCTTGGTGTTTGTTTCAAACCATATAGAGCTTTGTGTAATTTGCATACTATGTTCTTATTGTTAACATCAACAAAACCTTTTGGTTGTTCTATGTAGAATTCTTCCTCTAATATGCCATTAAAAAATGTAGATTTAAGATCCATTTGATAAACTTTATAACCTTTGTATACTAAAAAAGCAAGTAAAGTTCTTACTCCTTCCAATCTAGCAACATGGGTAAATGTGTCTCCATAGTCAATTTCTTCTTCTTGTGCATATCCTTGGTAGACTAATCTTACCTTGTTCCTTGTTACTTCACCATTTTCATCTAGTTTGTTTCTAAATACCCATTTGGTGCCAATCATATTCTTGTCTTCTAGTTTGGGAACTAGAGTCCATGTCTTGTTTTTCTCAATTTGCTTTGTCTCTTCTTCCATGGCCTTACTCTAGTTTTCATCTTCTAATGCATCTTTTACTAATTTGGGTCCCTTCATGCTCAAAAAATATGTATCATTTCTCAATTTATTTCTTGTCATTGTTCTAGCATCTTTATCTCCAATAATTTGTGCAGTAGGATGATGTCTTTTGACATAATTAGACAATCTCGGTTCAACTCTTATTTTTTCATCAGATCTTTCATTTTTACAATCATTTTGTACATCTTTGTCAGTTAACTTAGTATTTCTACTAATCTCAAAATAAAAAAGGCTTCTTCTTCATTCTATAACTTGACATCTGAATGTAGCCTAGTTCCTAAATGCAACTCGACATTCATAGTCTGTGACTTGGTAGTTATTGACACTTGTTGTTGGTTTAGAATTTGATTTGTAACATTTACTTCAGTAGGCATAGCTTCATAAGAGTATACAAATGATTTGTATTCTTCTAGTTCTTTGATAGGTTCAGCCTCATATACTTCTATAGATTCATGAAAATTCATATTTTCACTTTCCGCAACTTTGTTAGTGTTAGTATTTAAAAACTTGTAAGTTTTAATTCTTGTAGAATATCGTAAGAATATATCTTCTTCACTTTTTGCATCAAGTTTACCATTCTTGAAATCTTTAAGAATGTAACATTTGCTTCCAAATACCTTAAAGCATTTTACATTGGGTGAGTATCCATACCATAGTTCAAATGGTGTTGAATGAGTACCTTTCTTAACTTGTACATGGTTCAAGGTATAGACAACTATACTTATAACTTCTCTCCAATATTTTAAAGCAACATTCTTTTCCATCATGAGTGTTCTAGCATAGTCCATTACAGATTTGTTCTCCTTTTAGCAATTCCATTTTATGAAGGGGTTCTAGGGGAAAGTTTCTATCTTTTGATTCCTCTATCATTACAAAACATCTCAAATTCATTTGATGTGAATTCTGCTCCTTTGTTAGATCTTAAACACTTCATATTTTTACCTATTTCCTTCTCAACTCTTGCCAGATACCACTTAAAAATTTGTAAGGCATCATTTTTTCCCCAAAACATACTTGTCATCATTCTAGAATAATCATCAACAAATAACATAATATACTTATCTCCTTTGTAGATTTCCACTTCAATTGTCCACACAAGTTAGTATGAACAATCTCTAGTATTCCTTTAGAGGTATAAGATTTACGGTTAAAAATTGTCTTCTTCATCTTGCCTAACTGTTATTGTTTGTACATTACATTATTAGGCTTCTTCAACTTAGGTAATCCTGTAACTTTTCTCATGTTACTGATACTAACTAGGTTATCAAAATTGATATGACATAATCTTTTGTGCCACAACCATACATCATTAGATTTTACAATTAGACAAGTACTATCATCTATATTTGTGTCATATATCTTGGCAACCTTGTTTTCAAATTTAACCTTACATCCCAAATTATTCACTTGTGACACACTTAAGAGATTATAGTTACGTCCTTCAACATAGTAAGCATTGTCACATAAAATCTTATTTGTGAGTTTGATAGAACCTCTTCCTTTTATCAAACATGATGCATCATTACCAAATCTTACACTATTTCCATCATAACAATTAAAGGAAATGAACTTACTTTTGTCTCTAGTCATGTGATGTGAACATCCACTATCAAAAATCCACCTGTCACTCTTCTTCACACAAGTCACAAGTGCAGTTGCCTCATCTTCATCAAATTCATCATTCATTGCAACATATACCACTTCATCATCATGTTTGTCAGATGTTTCCTCTTCAACAATGTAGCATGACCTTTTGCCTTTATCTTTGTAGTCCTTGTTGTCTTCATCTCTTCTACTCTTGTATTTGTGACCACTTCTGTAGTTTTTCTTTTTCTTTGGACATCTAGCAACAATATGACCAACTTCATTGCAATTGAAACAAGTTGATGAAATAGGAATTTGATTAAATTGTTTTGTAACTTGTAATAGCACTTCTGGACACTTTATGTTTTTTCCAAGTTACTATATGAATGAATATACATGTGATATAAAGAGGCATGCCTCTTAAAGAGACATGTCTCTTTAATATACTAACTTACATTAGTTATAACACAATTAATATACCCTTATTATATTATAATGATTTTATATATATATATATATATCACTCTATATATAAGTAAATATTCCATATATAATATTTTTCATATATTATATATCTCATATATATAATATGATTTATCTGACATAATTATAACATTAACACTCCCTCTTAATGAAGAAGGATAAAACACATAGATATTACACCATAGGTAATATTTCAAAAATAATAAATATAGAAAATCTTTGATTAGAAGATTTCTAGTATATGAGATCATATAAGTATTGGCCTATCATAATATCAATATATGATTTTCACCAATTACAATTGGATATCATATTAGGTAACATGAGCATTGTCCTATCAAAATATCAATCAAATGATATTCACCAAGTACTTTGAGTAATGGCCTATCAAAACATCAACTAAATGATATTCACCAAGTACTCAATGTGGTAATGGCCTATCAAAATATCAAGGCAAGATATTCACCAAGTACCAAAAATATATCTTACAACCAACTTATAGATAGTTAAATTAATAACATCTAATTCCTAGTTGTTGATTTATAAGATAAACCCTTTCATGGTTTATTTCAACATTTACAAAAAATGTATATCATGATACAAGTCATTGTAAGGTCATCAACTTTCAATAACTTCTCCTAATACAAGTGATAATCATTTAGAAGTCATCACTTCTTCATGATGTACATAAGGGACAGGCTCATACATTTATGACATCAAAAGTTTGCACAAAGTCTTCACAAATACTATCATGTGGTGTTGTCACAACATTCACCATAAAACGTATTAGAGAATAAGGTTTCTCCCTCTTAGTTTGATATCAACTTTTCTGACCTCTTAGCACAAGGTTCTCTTTGATGAAGTTTCAGACTTCCTTAAAATTTGTTATCATCATTCTAACCTTTTGGTAGCAATTCATGTCATGCTTCCCTATTTTAATGGGTATGTTAATAGAAGAAAGCCTTCTAGCCTACATACATGAGACTTTATCCCATGAATCATAGTTCTTTAGTTTTTTTAGTTTCTAACTAGTGTTAAATCCATCAACAAGGTCTACTTCTTCTGAACCAAGATCATCAAAAGTTTGATTAAAGAATTTTTATTTTCTACTCCCTCTCTTTCTCCAAGATTGCCTCTAATGAATTGTCAGACTCCCTCTCACAATGTCAATAATCAAGAATTTTTACTTCAAGAAACTGATATTATCCAACCTAATCATTAGATGATTTGTGAATCCTAAATCACAGCTTCTTTGGAGCTAATATCATAAGATTGAGTTTGCACAATATTTGGTAGCATGCCTAATGTTCCAATCTTCTTTCCTGCAAGAACATTCTTAGAGACAAAGGAAAATATTAAGGCAAATGACTCTTTATAGAAAATATAGAAATACAAATAAAAGAGAGACTACAATGAATGGATACATGTAATACTAAAAGATGAGAAATACTTATCTGCACATGAAGGTCCATAGACATTTGAGAATGAAACATCTCTTCTCTACATATGGTTCAAGCGGGAATGGAACATTGTTTATTATTTCCTCACACAATATAAAATTCTCATTTTTATATATATGATAAAATTCTTACATTCATTCTCATAAGAGTTCATAGATGTGAGGTGCACACACAATGATTATCACTTTAGAATCAATAATCAACCATGTATTACTGAGTTGCTTTGGCTTCAACTTTCAAATTATAGCTCATAATTTAAACATGGTATTTTTGTGCATGTCGTTGTGTCCCACAATTTTTTTTAATACCAAGTATTTCAAATGGCTTCATTGCATAGGATATGATCCATGGAAGTTTACCTTTATTTTGAGTTCTCTCTTGGTTTTAATGCTAAGCCTTGATCATGAACCTCAATAAGACTCCATTTGGAGGGATATTTATAACATTTGTCTCTTGTCAAATCTTCATCATACTTATTATTGCAAGTGCATAGTCATTACTTTTGACTCCAGTTGGTTTATGATGTCCTAGATATTTAATGAGTAGCTAGATCATAAAATCAAGTTGTTTAATCTAAGTCCAATTCATTCCAATATGAAAATTGTTGTTTTGTATTCTATTTGATAATACATGATCTTTAATTTTGTACCCCTAAGCCTAGAGACATCACATGATCTCTAATTTCTCACATTTCTTAAGTGTTACTCTATGTCAAGACTTATAGTGTGAAACAAGATGTGGTGCCAACATTCATGATTTTAACTGCAAACCAATATAATAGCTTTTGTCAACAAAGATAATTTTCACAATGGCCATAATAGGTTTGAATTAAGCAAGAAAAATTATTATCAATCACAGCTTTTATAGAAACTCAATATTCGTGGTGCCTACCTTGAACTTCAATTGGTATCTATAATCTATATTAGTTGACATCTGTGATTTAATTCTTCTATATTGAGGTACTAAAAACTATTTGTATTAACCATAAATGCCTTTATGCTATGAAACAAAGTTTGTGAAGTTCAAATTCACAAACATTGATTGTAATGACTTGAAGGCCCTTGCATCTCTCTAAATTTTTTTTTTCTTGCAATTTTATTTTCATAAGCCTTCATCAATATTTATATATAGTTTGAATTTACAAGTCCATTATTGATACACAAGAGTGATTAATAGATTATTACATGTACAAAAATCATTGGAGATGAAATGATTAGCATATGCTATCCTTTTTGTAGTCATAGAATGCCTTTTCTTACTCCTTAATTATTTCTTCAATGGTAATATTTATTGTCTAGTGTTATCTAATATTGCTGTCGATAGATGATGTCAGACAATAAGGGTTTAGACCAATCAAGACAATTCCTTTTAAATATCATTTTCTCATATATCGCCTTAGGCTTCTTTCAAGTTCACCAATCATTTTCTTTTCCCTATGTCAAACAATGCTAGAATACTTGCTTGACTAATGGTGGGATGTATTTGTGGGTAAAAGCACAAACCTGTGTCACCTTTTATAAAGGAAAAGTGATATCAAAATTTAAAGTCTTCAACTTTAATGACATAAAAGTGGCATTTGTGCTTAGAATTTGAAGATGATGTAAACTAATGAAACATGTAAAATTAGATGAAGTTTATGTTTGTAATTTAAAAAAAAAAAATTGAGTGAAAATTTTATCTATTTTTAAATTTTTTTAAAATATTGAAAATATAGAGTTTTTTTTCCCATCAAACAAATATATGCAAATGTTCATATTTTGGTCTGATTTTGGAATATGTTAGAGTTGACATGTATACCTAGTGCAACAAAAAAGAAAAATTGAAATTCAGCTAATATTTTCCAAGTTATAACTAGTCAAAGTCAAAGTTATCAGAAATTGACAATTTTTGTCTCCTATGAAATTTTTTCCATCAAATCTACATATTTTTTAAAACAAATTGCATATTCTTGAAGAAGACTCTCTCCTCTAGTGAAACATTAAAACATAATAATTTTTGAACATGATTTACTATTTTTTTCTTATTTTTGAATAGACATCTTCCTAAATCTTAAAATACCTACTTGTAATATTTTCAAATTATGATATACTATCCATAACCAAAAATAAAAATAAAAAATATTATCATAATCTTGATTTCGAGACTTACAAAATCGTATTTTTAGTTTGAAAAAAAAATTCAATTTAGTAAGTCAAATTGGCCTTCAAAGTGAGAAGTTTACAGAAGTTCTTATTTTTGCTTGTGTGGCTACCACCTAGGATGCCACATAGGTAGTTCTGGCCGAAACTATTTCGATCGTAACTATTTAGGCCGGAAGGGTTATGGCCAAAACCCCCGAGCTTATAAAATTGTTGTCAACCACTTTTTGGCTTTTTTTAATGATATTTTGAGCCATTTGATACATGGGGGTTATGGCCAAAACCCTTTCGGCCAGAAGTGTTTCGACTGTAACCTTGCATGCCACGTCGACTTGGAAACTTGCCATGTATGTATGGCCAAAATAGTTTCAACCATAACCATTATGGCCAGAACTATTTTGGCCATAACCCCTCCAAATATCACAAATGGTGACATAGGTTTCTGCTTTCACCCTTGTTTGTATCTTCTTATCTAAGTATATCATGCATGTAGCCTCGATGTTCATATTTGGTCCTATCCTTGTAGGTAGTGGACTTATGCATGACCTTTTGTTTTCCCTTTAGGAATGATATGAATTTTTTTTAGTATCTACACTTGCAGGAAAAAATAAATTTGAAACTCGTTGACACTTCTGATTTGTCAATGTGGGTGTCTTTATTCCTTGGTTTATATCCATGTGAATAATAAAATTAATATTTTTACTTGTCCATTTGTTGTGATATATGTTCACACAATAAATTTATAGAACCCACTTACTATCCATCCTTGAGTGTCACCAATAGTCATGCACATTGACTTATGGTGCCTAAGCACACCTCTACACATTACATTAGATCTAACTTTGTTACACCAAATCAAAGCCTAATCTATATATCATCTCTCATGTAGGTCAAATTTAGCAAGCTTGGCACTTTCAAATCTATTCTTGTGGGTCCTATGGTTTTTCCAATCCAAGTACATTGAATTCAAGCTATCCCAAGAAAGTGATCATTTTGGCAAGAGCCCAAAATCCACCAGCACAAAGATCTATTATCTGAGCCACATTCACTGAGTTCATTCACTCATAGCAGATCACTGTTGTAGATAATCTCTCCACTATTGGCCTTTACATATTTGTAGGCCCATATTTTATAGTTATCTGGGATGAGATCCTTTCTAAAGCATTGAATATATAATATTTTCTACAGAATATCTTAGTATGCTAACAAACCCTTTATTAGGCATTGCATAGATTGTAAAAGATCTTGCATGAAAACATTATTGAACTTGGTCAGTGTAGACATGATATAGGTAAATCTCATACTCTTTTGTTAATACAATCTCTTGTGAATTTCATATTTGTATATTTCCCTTTAAAGAAACAATATTTCTCAAATAAATGAAGGCTATTTCTATGATCCATCAATGATGCCCAAGTTTGTTCCTGCTTTGATACCATATGGATGAAATAGGATTGATTAAATTGTCTGGATATTTTATGTGTTTTCCAAGTTTCTATATGAATGAATATATATGTGATATAAAGAGGCATGCCTCTTGAAGAGATATGTCTCTTTAATATATTAACTTACACTAGTTATAACAAAATTAATATACTCTCTCTCTTTCTCTCTCTCTCTCTCTATATATATATATATGTCACTCTTAATATAAGTTAAATATTCCATATATAATATTTTTCATATATTATATATCTCATAAATATAATATAATTTATGGGAGAAAATTATAACATTAACACAAATGATAGGTAATTTACCTTTGAACTTACCTTTGCCTTTGTAGAATCTTCTTGCTAGTAGTGTTTCAAGTTGGTCAACATCCTCCTCATCTGTATCATTGTCACTGGATACATATTTTATCTTTTTCTTCTTCTTCTTCTCATCATGTTCCTTTAATGGATCTTTAGCTTTGAAAGCAGATTCAATACTCTCAAGTTTGTAGTTATCAAAGTTAGATAGCTCAAAAGAAGTAAGTCTACTTACCAGTCCTTCAAGCAAAAGATCATTTCCTGGTATGTATCTTAGTTCTTGAATTACAGAGACTCTAATAGCATATACAAGTAGTAGTGTTCTTAAAAATTTTCTTAATATAGTATCATCATCTAATTTTACATTAGCTCCTCTTATTGCATTAACTACTTCTTGTCTCCTTGCAACATATTGAGCAATATTTTCACCTTCCTCCATTCTCATTTCATCAAACTTACCTTTGAGACTTTCAACTTTGGCCCTAAGAACATTGGTGTCTCCTCCATAGATGGTAGTTAAGGCATCCACCATTTTCTTTACACTGTCAAGACCTTTGATATCATCAAATTCAACATAACTTAGGGCAGAGACAACCTCCAACATTGCCTAGTTGTATTCTTTCTTCTTTCTCATATCCTTAGCAGTTGGGCTCCAACAGGGTCAACATGCTCAATGGTAATGGTAGATTGAGCATAATCTCCAAGTCCTCCAAGGTGTAGCTTCATCAAACTTTTCCATGTAGGAAAGTTATCTCTACTGAGCTTGGGTAAATCTCAATTTGACATCTTGATATTTGTGCTTCTAGTACCTTCAAACTAGTCCTCTTAAGCAGATGGCTCTGATACCAATTGTTGGAATACTTTAGAATAACTATGGGGGTGGGTGAATTAGTTATCCAAGGTCTAGAAGTATAATTTTTTTTTCACATCTTAGTAAACCCATAGAACATTTATCTTCATCATGCATGCATCCATAAGATTACACAATCACTTAAAACTTATAAGTTACTGTCAAATCTACTTGTAGAAATGTAAACATGAAACATAACAGATTCATCAAAACACTTGACACAATTATTTATGTGGAAACCCAATTTGGGAAAAACCACTACTAACATGCTACTCTTTTTCACTTTTCTAAAATGATGCCCTGTGAAATCCCAACCCTATTAAAGGTTACAATACACATTGTTAAATGTGACCCTCTTAAATGATTTCAATCACCCTATTAGAGTGAGCCTTGTTATAGGACTTTAGACCATTCACTTGGAATATCACATGGATAAAATATTTACAAATGACTATTAGGTCAACCTTAATCCAAAGGATTTACCCTAGATTGATACAATTGTTAGAGAGTAATAGTAAGGCTTGATTTGATAATAATTTACAACTTTATTTGTAGATTACAAATCATTGTTTTAGTCCCCCATTCTACTTGGCCTTCATATTTTGCAGCTCTAATAGATTGTTCACCCTTCAAGCATTCATATCCTCAAGCCTTCTTGCTTAACATGCCAATGCAGTCTCTTCTTAGGTCACTTGATGAAGCAAAACCCTTGACTCCTTGTCTTCCTTAAGTTCTCACACTTTCTTCTCTTTGCTTCTAACCAACCATTCCTATAAATAGGAAATTAAAATCTTTTCCCACTCATTTTCCATTGTCCAATTTAGGGTTAGGATAGATTAGGTAGGATACAATGAATCTATCCCACATTCTATCTCTCTTCTAGAAGTTTCTCCTACAATCTTCTTTGAATTCAGCAAAAAATTGTTTACCTTGAATTTTATGGCACTAGCTCATCAATCTTATCTTCCACCTAGTAAAAAAATTGTAAGGAAATAAAATTGTCAGCTTAGATCCATCTAATTCATGATCTTTTAAATAATGCAATAGCTTGGCATTATCTGGCTTTTGATGCTCGACTCACACTACATTGCTCAACATCCTCTATGAAATTACTCAGTACAAACTAAAGATTATTGGTGCTTGGCATCAACTAAACTTTACTCAGCATACACTCGAACAAACTTTTACTTGGCTCCAACTAATTTTCTACTTGGCTTGCACTAACTTTTTTCAACACCCACTATCCACTTGGTCAAGCTTGGTAGACTAACTTTGTGTGACTTTTGTTTTTCTAAACTTTCTTAGTGTAACTAGCCTTTGTAACCTTAAGTAGATTATAAATACATCATGTTATCACTATCTTAACTAATTCTTATACTTCATTACATAATCATAACTCAACCTTTCCTCTAGGTGTTGTTGTTACATCTTTTGATCAAATCCACTTCATTGATTATCTAAGTGATAGCACTTAAATCATATAAGTAGTTTTTTTACCAACAAATAGTAGGTTTGATATCGGTGACAAAACAATAATTGAAACATGCAATCTTCTTCAATAATCTCCTTCTTGTAATCTAATCACAACAATCTCCCTCAACAATGATGTTTTTTAATTTGATCTCAACAAGCCTTGTTAGGAGCCAACCTAGTTAAAGGTTACAAAACACATTGTTAGGTGTGAACCTATTAGAGGATTTAATCACCCTGTTAGGAGTGGCTTTGTTAGAGGTCTTTAGGCACTTCAAATAGAAATTCCACCTTGTCAGAGTATTTGCAAATAACTATTAAGCCAACTTGGTTAATAAATTTAGATCACTACTACAATGGTTAGAGAGTAACAATGAGATGACCTGAAATCTGATGCAACTAAATTGCTGATTACATATCTCAATTTTGGCTTGTATACTTGATCCTTCCTGATTGAATCTATCTTTTCGATTCAACAAGGATATTCTACTTATCCTTCTAATTTTCTTCCTATACGCATCATCAAATCTTCTATACTCTTCCACACAATCAATCCTCAGCTTAACCTTATATTTATATCTTGCACATTGTCAAGTTGGCTTAAATACATCTTAGAGTACTTAATATTTATTTTCTCAGTTGGCTATAACCAACAACTAAATCAATTGAACTCAATATGACAAAACACGAAAATCCTTGATTAGCCAACCATGCTTGGTAGACACTAAATTATAAATGATTTTCCTGTGTTAACCAAGTGAACTTGGTTAATACTATATATTCATAAAGTTCCTTTGGTAACCAAGTGAGCTTGATTAACATTGGCTCCATCCAATATTTTCTTCATTAACTAAGTAAGCTCAATTAACACTCAACTTGTGTACACTTCCCTTTGATGACTGGTAGATATTGTCTTCTAAACTAGGCAAACTCTAGAATGTTCAGTAGATATAAGAAATTGGCTTCAAGGCTTGAGTGAGCTCAACATACACTAATTGGAGATGATATGACATTTTTTGTAACATCAAAGATAATACACAATTAATCAATTATTTTCAACACCTCCAAATCTCTTCACCTATCAAACATTCATCTCATAAATCTCAACATTTAGATTTACATAGACCTTTATGATTCTTATGCTGACTAGAGTTCTGCATTGGCCACCATTTCCACTTGGTATAAAAAGTTTGGTCAATAAATCATCTTCTCTACAAACCCTCAAAATATCATCTAAAACAATAAGATACCTTTTCCCCAGCAAAACCCCATGACCCAACTCTATTGCTCATTGTTCACTAACACTACCCTCCTTAATTTGGTGGCTTAAATGTTTTCTAAGTGAGATACTACATCACATATCAACTTGGAAACAAAATAGAATTGAGAAACTTGGATCCATGCATAGATCTCATAGCTTCCTTTTATACTATTGTATACATTTATAAGAAGATAAGTTTTTTTGATGCCCCCCATTCTAACCACTATAATGATAAGAATCTAGAGATTCTCCAATAAAATCACCATACTTTCAATCTTGGACCCAATTTGAACTAGTTTTGAATCTTTTGTTTGGTGGAGGGGGGGGGTGGAGAACTTGATCTCCTAAACTAGGATCTACTTGATGAATCTGCTCCTTCTTTGTAAGGAACTACAACATGAACTATATGAAGGTTGTTTCCATTTGCAACAAAAAAGATCATTTTGGTTTTGAATTTTGGAATTCTTCTTTCCATTTTATGGTGAAGAATCATTTGATTGAAACTCAAAGAAATTATTGTCATACAAATAATTAACAACACATTCTTCAAGTATGTCCTCTGCCTCCCACGTGATGTCCCAAACTTAGTGCAACCATTCTTTTGCAGATTTTTGTTGTTTACTATTGTCTTCATCAACTCATTAAGAACACAATTGATTTCATCTATTCTCTCCTTCAAAAATTGAAACTCATATGTGGAGTTAGACACAATGCTAACCTCATTAAGAACTTGATAAATGACAATCTCACTATTTTTTTTAACAATACTCTAAAGACATATATGGACATTTATAATCAAGATCTTCAAGTGTAATCTCTTGAGATGAAATATCTTTAGATGTAAGCTCTTCTTGTGATATATATCTTTGGTTGTAAGATCTTCTTTGTGGAAACTCTTAGTTTAGAAGTTCTTGGTATGCAATCTAGTCCAAATCTCTTAGTTTGTAGGCTCTCACATTGGAATCTCTCATATTGTAAGAAGTTGAAGTTTTTTCATCTTGGAGATTTCGTATGGAATTTTGAGCATTGATGGACACTTTGCAAAGAATTTTCTCTTGTCTTTGTCTCCATATTGTTATTATATTGGTTATGATTCAATAAGAGTGTTGTGGCCCTTGATTAGTGGTATTAGAGTAGGAGTTCTTGAGCATGTAGATAGATTTCTGATTATGAGGGAGTTCACACCAGAACCTTGGATTTGGTGAAGTTTGTTAGAGAAGGAGTTCTTGAGTGTGTAGAAAATTGCTAACTAGGAGGCAGTTTGCATCAAAACTATGATTTGAGCTAAGGGCATAGAAATGTTTTCAAATGTGAGGAAATTTACATCAAGTACTTACATTGGGTGCAAATTGTCTTCTAAAGACTTAAGTATAGAGAAGACAAAGAAGAAGAAGACTTTTATGATTAGATGGATTCTTAGAATTCCTAGACTTGATAAATTCAAAAATAAAATGCAAGAAGAAATATAATTGGATTTACAAAAGAAAACAAAAGAACTAAAAGTAGAGTTAGAAAGGAAAAATAAACTTCATTAGAAAAGAGATGCTAATAATTCTTTAGATGTGGGAAAGAAAGAATATATAATAGAGTATCACACATGCAATAAAAAAGAAGAGGAAGAGCATGAAAATAAAAAGATTGATGAACCTAAAGTTGATGAAGATGATTTGTTAATGAAGACTGTAGTAGTAGAGGAAGATTAAAGCACCTTGGTTTAAGGTAAAACAAGTAAAGTTCTTACTTGAATTTTTGAAGACATGAATGTCACAAAAAAGATGAAGGTGTGGAAGAGGTAAACTTTTCCTAGTCATGAGATGCTGAAATTGAGGTGGATTATAAAGATAATGATGATGGTTTACGCGAGGATCTTTTTAGTGATGTATGGTATGAAAAATAAAATTTCTTTGGCATTGGAGGGTTTATTATAGGTACATTATATCCTACATGATTGGAGGATAATTAAATTTACACTTGGATGAAGTTAATTGTATAGGAGCACTGTTACAAATAGATACTTGTTCCAGCTAGGTGTTGGAAAAGAAGAAAAAATAAATATATCAACAATGCATACTTGTTCCAGAAAGATCTTGGAAGATAGATAAAAAGGGAATATATCACCAATAACTACTTCATTTTGTGAATCCATATTCACAATTTTTTCCTACCTCAGGTGTCTGATGCATGAGCATCTTGCATCACAAAATAAAAGGGTGCGTGATTTAAAAAATGCATGGAGGAGAAAGAAAGTGATAAAAATAGAAGTAAAAATAATAATTAATAAAAAAAGAAAAGAAAAAATTGAGTAAAAAGTAATTTCATTTGCAAGATGCATAGGTGGCATAGAAAGAAAAATTAATAATTTTCATTTCATTTATCAAGGCAAGTAGTAGAAGTTTGTGGAAAGTTCCTTAAATCATGCATTTAATACTTATTGTGGTCCACAAAGTCAATGAAATTTTCTAATTAGTCCACATCGTGATGATTAGTTGTAACTAGGTAGGAATTTAATATTTGTTGCAATCTATTTACATTTGCCTTTTATCCCACATTGGTCATGTTTGTAATATCTTGGATTGTAAGTGTCTATATAAGCAAGGCATATGAGCATTTGTAATCAAGATCTTCGAGTGTAATCTTTTAGGATGAAAGATATTTGGATGGGATTTTTTTCTTATAAGAGTTGCATAAGTCGATCCTACTTTTGATGTATTTTTCAAATCTTCTAATTCATGAGGAAGATAAACTAATCCAAATGGTTATATATAAGAGATCCAAGTCACAAGCATTAATTTGTAGTTAACCCAAGGTATAGAAAGAGTCAAGGAATCTTCAACAAAAAAATAAAAAATTAATAAAGCATAAAATAAATTTGAATAGTCTTCCTTATATAGGGAATCATCTACGAAGGAGAAGCCCACATTTGCATATTGCAAGAAATTTGGGTATGATGAACATTAATGTTATTTAAAAAAAATTGATGAGTTGAATCATCTCTTGACACTAAATGAAATCTATTTACCTTCAAAAGATTCAATATATCTATCTAATTCAAAGAAATATAAAGGGAAATAATTTCTCAAAACTATAGTTTCTAAGTCTTTGAGATGAATATGGCTTCATCATAAACTACGTTCTCTTCATTTGAAACTTGTTCATCACTGAACATTCTTTTATCTAGTAACATATACATATGTGTTCTTGTGAGAAAGGATTTACTGATATAGACAAAGGATCATTCAAATACATTCTTTTGCATATCTACTATCTACAAATATTTTTCCATCTATCAAATTAGACATGGTTTGGAAGAAAAAAAGTGCCAAGTAAACTCTAGATTCTATGGTTATCCAAGATTTGCATAGTAGAGATACTGTAGCAATTGGGGAGGTAGATCATCAACCCTCATTTTAAATCTTATTACACTTTTTTGACATCATTTCTTTGGATGATGCACATTTTATGCACCTTAAAATGGTCACCTAGACTATGGTCACCCATTATTCAATTTATTAGAATTCCTAAATCAATGCATTGCAATATTTTATTAAATCAATTCAAATCAATTTTTTGATCAAATTGTAATTAACTTAATTATTTGAATATTTCCTAAGGTTTGATCATTTTATCCTAAGTCTTATTTAATTAAGATAAAGCCTCTCTTTTAACTAAATAATTAATCCATATTTAATTAATTAAGAGAAAAATCCCTCTTTTAATTTAATTAAATATTTCCTATTTAATTAAATGAACTTGCTCCCTTTTAATTAAATAAAATCCCATTTGAAAAAAGGAAATAAATTATATAAACATAAATAAATAAATCCTTTTTCTCTACACTTGAATGCACATATCTCTAAGTGGGATTCCTCTTTTTCCTCTTTCCACTTTCTTCTCAAACACTACTCTTTTCTCATTGGTGGAATTTTGTCTCACATGGATCAAACTCTATTATCCCATATTGGTTGTGAGAAGCCTCCCACCTCCACATATTCCTTTATAAGGAGCCCTCTCCTCACTTTCCTATAGAGAGATATAAAGAAAATAGTTTGTTGCTATAGTATTGTTAAGCTTCAGTGAATTATAAATAGGTTTGGTTCTTTATATTTTGATTTTAGAGATCACATTAAGAATCAATGATTCAATTTGCAAAAACTAGTTTGTTTTGAGAAAATGTTTCCCTAGGGCACAAATTAAAAGGTCTTTTGAAAAATTTGATATTTTTGGAAAGATATCTAATTTTTGATAGAGTTCTCTTTTCCGCATTTAGGGTTTTGGATCCAAATTGATATCATATAGGTCCAATCTTGTTGACTAGGTTAAAAATCATGATTGACTTGTACTTTATTTGCACAAACTTCAATGCATGATATTAGTTGTCATTTTTAATGGAATCAAATAGTTCAATATATTTTCATGTGAATTTTCCTATTTCTTCATGATTTCATGCAGTTGATTGAATTTGTGAAGGTAACATGGAGGTCTAAAGAGAAAAAAATGGAAAAAATTGGAAAGCATGAAATCAAGGTGCACACATTCCAAACCTTCTCATTTGAAGTATAAAAAGTGACCATTGTGTTCTTTTTCATTGTAAAATAATTTTCTTTCTTTTTTGTCAAATTATTTGGCGTGTCTTCTCAACATTGAAAAAAGGGCTTAAAATGAATCATTCACATTTTGATTTGAGCTTAAAATAAAAAACTCCTTTTGTCTTTTAATCCCCAAGATTTTCTTAATGATTTTTTCTTCTTGCATCCTTGTTAAGGAGTTTGAGGGGAACCTAAATAAGGGATCTTGATTTTTTTTAAGGGCGCCTACCTAGAGAAGTGATCACTCTAGGGGATGACCTCAACTCCCGTGTTCTAGCACAGTATAAATAGCATGACTTGAATCTAAAGACAAGTCTCTTGGAAGTAGAAACATTTTCAATCTTGGCTAAGCCCCAAAGAACTTTATACCTTTGCAAAGTGAAGGTAGATATTGGGTTACTATTTCCTCCCAGCTATTTGGTAGTATTATCTTTCATTTACAGATTTGGGTCTTACATACCTTATGTATATCGAGGACATCCCCTAGTTGAGCTTGTGAATCCTTATAGAAACTTGAATAGGTTGTTGGTGTGTTTGATGTGCTTAAGTTTTTAGAACCTTCCCCACTTTGAACAAAATGGGACACATCCATCAAATTGAGCCTCAAGGATTCTTTCCTTTTATATGCCTTCAAAACTAGTATGGACTTCAAACCCTATGCTACCAAACCTCAATCAAGTCTAGACGATTATGAGTTATCCTTTGCCATTAAGAAGCTTCTAGAATTACCTGCTAGTCTCCCTAGACACATGATAGAAATGAAGAAAATTCTAGACAAAGAGATTGCATCATTACATGAATCCTCCTTAAGATCTTTACATAAATGTGAGTCATCTTTTTCAAGGTCTACATCCTCTACTCCAAGGCATCAATTATCTTCATTTTATAGATCCAAAGACCACTTGAGAGAGAAAGTGAGTAATATCTCCTTTGAGAATATTCCAATATTTCATGATGGGCCTATCTTTGACCAAGATGAAATGAAAAAAATGGTCCTAGATATAATTTTGAGAGAACTTTTACTCCTTTGGGATTTCATATGACATGGTTCTTGAGACCTTAGTTGCTAAAAAAATTTAATTACCATTTACATTTTCTACACCTTTTGAACCTGAGGCAAAACCTTATTGGTGGAGAGATGATCACTATTGAAGCTTCCATACATGCAAATGCCATAAAACTGAAGATTGTATTGCATTTAAATAGATAATTCATGATCTTATTGATGACAAAGTCATTGATGTTGAAATTCCTAAAGACCTATATAATGAAGATGCTTCTCTTGAGAAAGATCATGTTGATGAACCTATATATAGTGATGGTTTCCTTTATACTTATGCATCCCCCCAAAATTCAAAGGTATCCAACATTATTCCATCAAACAAAGGTCCTAATGCTTTTCATGCAGTTCCCTATAGTTATCCTCAAGGGAAACCTCTTAAAGAAACTCAAGCTAATCTATACTTGGCTGAAAACCCTTTTCATGCTTTTAAGACTAAAGATCCTCAACCTCCATGCGACACTATGTCTACTATGCCCACTTCAGCTAGTCCTTCATTACCCCTTCAAGATCCTATCATGAAAACCTCATATACTCCCTTGTCCTTAGAAATGGCTACATGTCAAGAGGTCTCTCAAAAAGATAAAAATAAAAATGTCAAGAAAGATCAAGATCAATCACCCCTTCATCTCCTTCAGGATGTCACCCCTCCATATCGTATGTCTTATCCACCTTCTAAGTATGATGAAGACACTACTTCTACTATTTCCCCTGAGCTTACTGAAAATTATGAACAAAGTTCTATGCCTATTTTATCCAAAGAAACTTGTCAAGATCAAAGAATCCCTTCTTGTTCTACTTCTCCATATTCACTTCAAAACTACACTCAAGCTTCAAATACTCCTATCAAAGGTGTTTCTCCTATTAAAGATACTAATGAGTCTATTGATGGCCTTGGTCACATTTCTCACTTTAAAGATGCTAATATCCCTATTCGCTATCCCTTTGAATCTCCTAAATCTATCCTTGGTCCTTATCAATCAAAGCTAAAGCCTTCAAAGCTTCCATCTATATTGGGACCCTATATTCCTCCATCTCCTACTTTCACTCCAATATCATCTCCTAGCTCTCCTATCATACCTTGAGATCAACAGAGACACTCATTCTTTCATCTATCCATATGAACCAATCATATAATCCTTATTCATCCACAAATCCCAAGTCTTTTGGAAGCAACTTATATGATCAATTCAAGAACAAACACAAGAATTCATTGAAAAATGAATATCACTATGTCCCATCTAATTGACGTGTGAATGAAAAGAAAGAATAATTATTCAAGAGACCTTAACAGTCTACTAACCAAATAAATAAATCAAAGAAAACATGGGTTACTAAATTCATCATTGAAGATATGTGTTCTAAAGCATCCAAAGAAAAAGAAAAAGAAAAACAAAGAAAAAAAGACAAAGAAATAAAAAAAATTAAAAAATGAAAATGTGCCTTGGTGAAAACTTTGTAAACAGGCTCCTTGGTAGAAAAAGTAAAGAGAAGTAAATTCTTCCTATGGTGAAAATCACTTCTTGTGGCACCTTGGATAATTACCACGGTGAAAACCTAGCAAACAAGTGTCATGTGTAATTCTTCCATAATCCTTCCATTCTATATTTCATTGTTGATCTTGACAATGTTGAGCAATCCTTCAATATTGGCTATCTTATCCACAAAATTACCTATTGTGCTTTATCATTCACTCATAGCCTTCATATCTAGCTTTATTCTTATTTCTCTATCCTATCATTATCCTATCCACTTGAATCCTTGGTCTTGATCACACAATGAAAAGCATGGCTCTCATAGGCCTCTTGACATGCCTACTTTTTTTTGGACTACATGCTTTCATACTTCTTTCTTATTAGTTTCCATGACTTATCCCACATGCTATCTCCTTTCATGGTTTCTTTCCTTGTCCAACACATGCTTTATATGGTTATCTTTCCCTAACTTGGGTACTCTTGAGGAGTCTGCCCTTGAAGATCACTTTCACTTTCTTCATACACTCCTTGGTTATCCATCATATCTACCATCTTCTTGTTCCACCATACCTTACATCTTGCTAGACATTGGGACATATTGACGTGATCTTTCTTGAGAGCAAGTAAACTTTATGTCATTCTAGAAATCCCAAAAAAATAAAAATCATATATGGTGCTCAAAAATCCTAAAAAGCATAAAATGTCCAAAAAAAATGATTACCTCATCCTAGCAATAGGAGATTTGATGTATCACCAAAAAAATTAAATATCTCAAAAATATAAAAAATTTTAAAATTAAAAAAAAATCTTTCCAAGTGGTAAAAACCTAGAAATAAGTGCTACTTGAGATCCTTGTACTCATGTCTATCAACATATCACTTTGTGCTCTAAGCTTACTCCATTTCACTTTATATGTCCTTTTGATATTCCTGGATTTGGAGTTGATCCTAGTCTAGGTTTAGGGGGCATAGGTGGTCTTTTGCTTTATCTAGCATCTCATTGTTGTGTTGGCATTTCTTTGGCAACTCTTGCAAATAGTGTTTCTCAAAACTTATTAGATACCTTTTCTACAGTCTAGGATGTCATGATGCTTCTCACTAACAAATTTAATGTCCTAAGGAAAGTAGTCACGTGACTTACACATACACACTTAAAATTCGCTAAGACTTGTTGGCTTATTTTTCTTTTGTGTGTTGTCTACGTTGATTTATTTGTTAAGTGTTCCTTCCCTAGTAGTCTCTCAAGAATGTCATAGACTAGACAACTTGGGGCATGGGGCATGTTTTTATTTTTTTTCTACTTGTGGGTGTGGTCTTGAAATTCTAGAGTGTCTCTTGTTGTCCCCTTTTTCCCTTGAAACACTTAGGAGATTTGAGGCATCTTCTTTGACTATTTTTGTACAACTATTGTTATGGTCACCCTGGTATCTATACCTTGATGCAAGCATGGTTTTGATACATTAAATTGGGTAAGCTAACATCAAATTTATCTGGATCTTTATGTATTTGATGCTTATGTTAGAATCTTTCCACATTCCAATCCAATATAAATCACATTCATATCTTCATAGTTGCCCTTGCAATTAGTGATGATTGTGTTATTTTTTGATGTCTGTTAATAATGGCCCAATGATGAAATTAAGTTGTTTTACTCTCTTTTATGAATGATGAACATGAAATCCTATGTTATAGTTGCTCTTTTGCAAGTACACCTTTGTATTCTCATGTAGCTTGCATTATTAGACTTCATGTAAATTTACATTTTTAGGTTGCATTATGAATTTGAGAGGGTTTTTCTTCATTTTTATTGTGGATTTTTAATCAACTGTGATCATGTTTTATCTTTATTTCTTTATCTTCTTTTGTGATCTCAATCAAAATTTTCTCTCTTAAATAGTTGATTGATTTTGAGGCATTGTCTTTCTTGAGGAAAATTCTCTTTCTACTTGTTATTTCTTTCTACCTCTTCCAAACTTCTATCTTCCATTTTCTTTTACCCCACTTCTTTTCTTATCATTCAACTTTGGGGCATAATATTTCATGCTTGATGATCTACCTTGGTTCTATGATCCTTATCTTTTTTATTTTACATCAAGACCCTTATCTTTAGTTTGATTTGATCAAATTTATCAATTTACTATTTCTCCTCTATCTGATTTTGATTTCGATCATGAAGGGGCAATACCTATCAACTTCAATCCTTGATTAAATTATATCAATTTTATCCTCAAATTTTTAAGTCAAAATTTATTTGTATTCTTTGTCATGATGTGTCCTCGAGTCGACTAGACATTTGGGTTATTTTGTGATCCCAAATCGATCTCACACTTCAATTTCTTTGTTTGACTACATGTGTTCCCAAATTGATCACACATTAGTCAAAGAGGGGAAAATGTATGCACCCTAAAATGGAAACCTATACTATGGGCTCCCATTATTCAATTTATCAGATTTCCTGAATCAATGCATTGCAATATTTTATTAAATCAATTCAAATCAATTTCTTTGATCAAATTGTAATTAATTTAACTATTTCAATATTTCCTAAGGTTTGATCATTTTATCCTAAGTCTTATTTAATTAAAAGAAAACATCTCTTTTCATTAAATAATTAATCCACATTTAATTAATTAAGAGAAAAATTCCTTTTTAAATTTAATTAAAAGAAGTTTCTCGCTTTTAATTAAATAAAATTCCACTTGAAAAAAGGAAATAATTAAATAACAATAAATAAATAAATCCTTTTTCTCTACAATTGAATGCACATATCTCTAAATGGGATTCCTCTTTTTCCTCTTTCCACTTTCTTCTCAAACACTCCTCTTTTCTCATTGGTGGAATTTTGTCTCACATGGATCAAACTCTATTATCCCATATTGGTTGTGAGAAGCCACCCACCTCCACATTTTCCTTTATAAAGAGTCCTCTCCTTCTCATGTACATATGGAGAGATATATAGAGAAAATAGTTTGTTGCTATAGTATTGTTTTAGATTACTGTAAAAATAGGTTTTGAAGGGGCCCCGAAACCCTTTAACAACAACAGAAAAGATAAAGCATTAAGATCTACTAGATTAAATAGCCCTGAAAACTACTAAAAAAATAGCATCAAAATCAGGTTTTATAGGGACCTAAAATCACAAAAAGAGTCCAATAAAAGTACCTAGGTTTTACAAGGACTTGGAACCTCTAATGTAGTTTAGACTAAAAACTAGTAAACAAGACCATAAACAAGAACCATTTACCACAACCAGCAAATAGAACCAGCACAGGAACAAAACCAAAGATCAAGACCAAAAGCTACTATTGCAGCTCCTTAATCATCTTGACAACCTCCTTACCAATCTTAGCAGTATCCTAGATGGAGTCAGCATTTGAAGTAGCTACAACTTCCAGAGCTTTCTTTCTCAAGCTCTGTATTGTTCTCTTTCTTGGACCCTTTGAAGAAATAATTTCTTCATTAGCTCTTTTGCAAAGGCTAACAGTAGCGACACAAATATTAGAAGTAACCTATTCCATCTTTGTTCCACTTTCCTTGATAAGCATCCTAAGGTTTTGTTCATAATCTTTAAGTTTATTTGGGATATTTCCTATTTGCACTTCCATTTGGCTAATTTTGACATGATCGATATCCTGGTTGTGTTGCATTGTTTCCACTTTCTTCTTTAGACCCATCAATTCATTATAAATCCATGAATAAACTTGAAGGTTGGAGTCAGATTTGAGCTTGGCAGAATGCAAGAAGGAAAGCTTGGTTTCCCTCTATGGAGATTCACTGGTGTCTTCTACAATCTCATGAGGAGGAGAAACAACCTTGTTTATCGATTCCTCCCTTTCTGTCTATCCCTCCTCCCTTATCTGAATAGGGTCCTCAATCTGAATAGGGTCTTCCTTTTCTTGTTCCCCAATCTCTCTAGTAGGTGGAGTAGTCTTAACCATATGTTACTCCTTTCTCATAGCAACTAGATTCTCAATTAACTTTCCTTGTCTTTTTTGCCTCCACTAGAATCAGTCTGATTACCCCCATTATTAGAATTACTTTTTTATGAGTTTCCTTCATTTATATCTTCCTCGTTCTCTTTCCCATTTTTTCCTTTGTTGTTGGAATACCCTTCTAGATTGGAACTAAAATCCCCAACATCTGTACCTTCCTCTTCCTCAAGGATATCATTCTCAGAACTTTTAGTATTCTTAGACTCAGAGACCTCCTCCACAATTATTTTTTGAGAATGAGAGGGTTTATGTTTAAGAACCTTCTATTTTCCTTTCACATTTTCCTCCTTCTTACTCTTTTTAGAGTGAGAACTAGAACCCTTATATTTATCTATAGAAGGAGTAGAAGTAATGGACTTGTTTTTATGGTAACCCTCTATGAGGAGTATTAGTCCCTCATGCAATATAGGACAAGACTCCTTCTTCCTATGAGCATGTAGGCTTTGAAGCAAAGAAAATTGCAAATAAAAAGGAAAATAAAGTCTATCCTTATGCCTGAAATGATTGAGAAATAAAAAATAAAATTTAGGGACTCTTTTATTGCTACCATCGAGGATGAAATACTCATGGATACAACAGAGCACATCCCTCCAAATTCCTTTTATCTGGTCCACATCATAAAAATCTTCGTTCTTTTCTAGTTGTTTCTCCTTAGCATCATTCTTAGGATTTTTTTTGAAGGAAACATTAGAGATACTAGTTTGTTTGGTAAACTTGATGCCAACTGTGGGAAGCCCTATAATCTCAACAATGAAGTCCTCAATTAATTTCATAGTGACTCCATGTAAAGAGACCCTATCATCAGTCCAATTTTTGAAAAAGGCAGTGGTGACATGTGGTTTAAACCCATGTAGTTGCTCTAGGTAACTGATCATCTTCCCTTTCTATAAAATCTTCCAAACATCCTTATGGGCCTTCAGATCATCACACTTTTTAGGTTCCTATTTTTGTAGTTCACCCCCTATTTGCAGAGAATTATAGAAAGAGCCTAAAACCATAAATAACCAAAAGTAGAGGGAAAACATGTTAAAATGAAACTATTTTTTTGTCACTTAAAAAAAAACTTGCTTTGGTGATGATATGTGTAGAGGCCACATTACATTCACATGAATGTACTTCCTCGAGGAAGGTATTCTGATAGCTGTAAGGCCACTCCATAAAATCACTAAATTTCTAATCCTGGAAAATCTTTCCCACTTTTGAATGAATGGACTCATAATTAATAATAGCTTTTAGATCAACATGCATATTTAATTCACCAAGCCACCTCATCTTATATCCTGTCCGTACAACATGGTTGGCAACCTAGTCAGCAACCCCATTGGCTTCATGATATGTATGGGATATAACCACTTTTTCAAATTTATGAATTAGGGATTTGATCTCCATGACCATTGCCTCTATCAACCATGAAATTGAATTTTTATTATTCAGAGTATTAATAATATTCAGTGAGCCACCTTCCAACCATAGTTTAGGGTATCCCAAATCAACTGCTAACTTCAAAGTGTGAAGAGCAGCTATAGCTTCAGCGATATGGCTATTAGTATGACCTATAGGGAATACAATAGAATCTATTACATTTCCCACATGATCTCTCAAGACTCCTCCACATCTCACTCTTCCCAGATTTCCCTTAGTAGCTCCATCAAAGTTCCCTTTAATCCATCCATTTGGAGGAGTATTCCATCTTATGGTCAATCTTGGATTATCAATTTTCAAATTAGGACCTTCAGATCACAAAGGAGTATCAATTTGAAAGGTTTGATCAATTTTACTCTAAGATTTAAAATTCTCCTTGATGGCTCTAATAATATTCTATACAAGCACCCATCCTAGTAATTCTTTATTTCTAAATATTCTATTATTTCTTTCTTTCCAAATGCCCCACCAGAGATGGGGAAGAGTTAATTTCCATAGAAATTGGACATCGGGGTGCTTTGAAGGGCACTTCCAACTTTTAAAAGAGAGTTCAACATTGTTTTGATGAACCCAGGTCATACTCTAATAATTAAGAATCTCAGTCTAGACTTGTTGAGTATAAGAGCAATTCAAGAATAAATGATCTCTATTTTCAAATCCATTTTTGCATAAAGTACATCTATTCACCACATTAATGCCTCTTTTTTGTAAATTGTCCTGGGTTAGAATTTTATTTTGAAGTAGTATCCAATAGAAGATATTAATTTTGGGAGTGAGACCCTTAATCCAAGCATAAGACCAAAAAGGTTGATTGCCCTTTTCCTTAGAGACAAAGATAGTGGAGACTTTAAATTGACCACTTGGATCAGCATTCCATATTATCTTGTCCTCAAGAGAAGGATAAAGAGAGACAACATTGAGAGTTAATTGAATGTTACTGAGACCTTGATCAATATCAGTCAAATTCACCTAGGAATTATTTTGCCAATAATGACTAACTAATATGCCATATCTCTACTTGCATATATCAAATTGAGCCTTATCTTGAAAATCTTCAATCAGAGGATGATTCTTTAACTAGAAATCTTCCCAAAATCTCACCTTATGCCCATTTCCAATTTTCCAGGAACACCCTTTTCTAATTTTCCAAGAACACCCTTTTCTAAGAGTTTTCTTTGTCTCCTAAACAACTCCCCATATAGTAGAAGGATGAATAACATCAGGAGAAGAGAGGAAGTCAGCTAAAGAATTAGCATTGAAAAGGTACTTATGATTCCATATGGTACTCCATTCTTTGTTATCATGATAAGTTCTCCATCATTGTTTGGCTAAGAGAGCTTTATTCATACTTCTAATTTTCCTAATTCCCAATATTCCTTCTCTGATAGGCTTGCAAACTTGGTCCCAAGCAATTAAAGGCATTCTCTTTTCTTGCTCAGTACCAGTCCATAAAAAATTCCTTTGAATTTTTTCAATATACTCTACAAATTTCATTAGAATTCTAAAAAGACTCAAATCATAAGTAGGTATGCTTTGAAGACAAGCTTTGAGGAGAATTAATTTACCTGTCTACCTTAAAATATTACCTTTCCATCCTACCAGCTTCTTGTTGAATTTATTTATAAGATCTTCCCAAAAGGAGTTAGGGACCTTCAAGCCTAGAGGAAGACCCAAATAAGTTGGAGAGAAAGATCCTATAGAACATCCAAGGATCTTAGCAATTTTATTTTGTTTAGGAATAGGGGTATTGATAAAGAACACAAAATTTTTGTTCCAATCAACCAATTGTCCTGAGGCTGAAGAATATAAATTAATAGCTTGCTTAAAATTTTTGGCTTCCTTAACTTCAAACTTACCCATGAAGATGGTATCATCAACAAATTGACCATGAGAACAAATAAGAGGATGTGAAGAAGGTAGAAGGTTGCGAACCCTTATAGTATTGTTATGCTATAGGTTTAGAGAGTGATTTCAGAGAATGAGTTTGACCCTTATGGTTTGGACATTGGAGCTTCATTGCAACTTCTCTCTTCTTGTCTTATTCTCTCTTGCATCCATGGCTTCCATCATGAGGTTTCATCCTTGCATTTTCATATTATCTTATAGTCATATTTGTTTTCATATATTAATATTGCATTGTTATTTCCTTTCATAGATTAGATTTCCTTTCTTGCATTGCTTTGCATTGTTATCATTTAGATTAGCTTGCATCTTCATTTGCATTCATATTTTGCTCCTTAAATCTCTCATTTTATAGTGTACTTTCATGAGCACAAACTAAGTCAAACTAAGGGCCTCCATTAAAAACCATTGCACTCCATGAACAAAGTGCTATGAGTCACCATTTGAGATCTCATTCTTGAATAATCCTGGATATAATGACTCATAGAAGTGTGTCAAAAATTTTAGCACACACACACATATGCAAGTATCTAGTGTGGAATCTTTTTAGGAGATTCAATATGATCAAGTGAATATTGATATTCTTTCAATTGGGGCTCAAGAGATATGTATGCATCTCCTACATTAACTAATTTTTCTAATTTTTTGGGTACTATTATATCTCCTTTTGATTTAGTATAGTAGACATTTATTCTTTTCCAGTTACATCTCCTTGGGACTAGTGCTTATAGATATTGTTGGATTATTTGTGGAGTACTACATTATAGATTTGGGGACACTATTCATGACATTCATATTCTCTTTGATGCGGATGATTCTTCAATAGTTGTTGTGAGGGGACATGTTGACTATCATTTTTATTCTCTACATGATCACTATTTTTAGTTTGACATGATAGTGGATACTTCGATAGGTAGTTGGAGGAGGTCACCTTATCTTTAGAGGAGACACTCAAGAGTCTTTGGAATTTGTTCTACATTTATCCTTAGTTAATACTGACTTATTTTTTCCACCATAGTAGTGCATAGTACACATGATTTTGAGGAGTTATATTTTAGTGTTGACAAGGGGACATCTGAACACATTTTACATATTTCTTTCATTTTGAGGTTTCCTCATATAAATTGGAGAGGCTTGATTGATGCACCTTTGATTTTTTTTCTTCCTAAGGGGAGAATATTGTTTTACTCTCACAGAGTGGTTTCAACATTGATCTTGGAGTAGCTACCACAAGTGTACATTCTACATTCAACAAAAACTACTTGGTCTCTCTTCCTCTTGTTCTCTTATATAGTAGCTACCACTAGTGTACATTCTACATTAAACATAAACTACTTGGTCTCTCATCTTCTTATTCTCTTATATGGTGGCTCATTATTATATATGGATAGGTCATGGTTACTCTAGATCCATCCATACATCTTTCTTTCTTATTCATCTCTACTTTTGGAGGAGGGTTTTTCACATAATGTTTTCCCTCTTTTCTCTAGTTATGAGTGTAGACACACACAAATGGACATGGTTGTGACTTAACATTAAATTTCTAATTATTTCCTCTATTAATTAATGATTATTTAATTGTTTATTGATCATATTTATTCCTCTATGATCCAATCTTCATGTCATTTCATCATTCTCATAATATTAATCAAATAATTAATATATTTGATTAATTAACCTTAAGTAATTGGTCTTTACTAGTTAATTAAATTAAATTTCTAAAGCTCCATAATTTAAATTATTATTATTGATAATTCAAATTAGCTAATTTATTCTTCTTAAATAAATTAATTTTCAAAATGAATTCAAGTTAGTTTCATATGAATTTCCCTTAATTTCAATTTCTAATTAATTCCATTCAATTCCATTTAATTGCAACCAACTTTATCTTTCTAATCTAATTGAATGTTTAATTTAACTAAATCTTCTAATATCCAAAATAGTCAAAATAATGAATAATTATAAATTCTTAAAATGAATAAATCCTCAAAAAGAAAAAAGAAAAAAGATGAAACAACTATCTTTCTCTAAGATGATACAAAAGCAATGGAAAACTGCTATCATCATAAAACAAATACAACAACTATGAATCAAGTTAGAATCAATACTAAAAGTTAGAGGTGACCAAAGTATTACACCATGAAGGACTTATATCACTACCCTATTAATCAATCAATCAACATTCCTTTGATCCAATCACGGCTCGATGAACAACCTCTTGTTTTTGCAAATCCACCACCAAAGATTCCTAAAATATATAAAATTGCAAATATGTCATCCTTTGGATATAATTAAAGAATGATCAATAAGAAACCTATAATACCACATATTCAATCAAAAAATTATTTACAACATGTAATTGTCAATGTGGCATCACCAACAAGATCAAATAACCAACAAAAAATTTAATCTAATCCTTAGATTGATAAACCTTCTAGAACTCTCATAATAATATTGTCATAACTTTCTTTCAATTTGGGTATTGTAGGAGCAAGAATGTGCATAAAAGTGTAAAAAAATAGGGCATCTCTCTAAGATGGTATGCTCATTGATATCTTTTTTTTGCCAAATATATGAGACACCAATAAGCACAACTTGCATTTACAAAGAAAAATTTGGTGAATGTATCTTCAAGAATGAATGCATATTTATTTTCTCTAGATATGATTATTTCTAATTAAAGATATAAATAATGAATTTTATAATATTTATTTAAATCCTTATCTTCTCATACTTCAAGAAATCAAAGATTAGAAATATAGTCTAAACAATCTGAGGGGTTATCACTTGTCAAAATGAGCCCTTCTCTCATCCATAGATACCTGAGATACACACAATCTATTACCTCACCCCTTAGAAAGGGAAAAAAATGTAAAGCAAGCCCTCAAATGTGAAAGCATGAAGTTTTTGTTTAGTGGTAAAATGGAAGAAATCTAATAGGATATAGGCCTCCACGTTACAGGGCACTAAGCCATTCAAATATGTGCATGAGGAAAAGAGGGAATTTTCTAAGTAAGATTCCACTTATGATCTAAATTAGATAAGCTAGGACCCAAAGGAAGAGGGGTGCTAATAATAAATCTAGGTTGTAAAGATAATTAAAATACAAAGAAATACACTCTCTTAGGCCCTTAATAGGATAATGTGAATGTGAAATTGAACTAATTGCCAAGGAAATGCAAATCTAGATGCTATGTAAAGATAGTTAGACCAATTGAGATGAAAATATATGGTAAAGATATGAAATGAAATGAAATATAAAAGACTCAACTTCAAATGCATAGAGAAAGATTTTCTTTTGATCAATAACTTTTGGATCTGAATCTTTTTTGAACTTTCATCCATGATTCCTAGAATGAAATGGTGAAAGGAATAAAACCCAAAAATCTCGTCAAAACCTGAGACTAAAGGACTAGGATAACATAAAAGGACATCCTAAAACTAGGTTGACATAGTTAGAGGATCCAAAACTAATGAATCTAGAGATCTTGTGAACTGTAGGTTCCAAAACTACAATTCTTTTTCCTCCCCACCTATAAATCAACATTAGAAAAAAGTGTTTGGTGGTTGGGGTTTGATAAGGGCTTTCCAAGGTCGAGGCCTAGATTAAGGAATTAATAGTAAATGAGAAACATAAATGACTAAAAAGAACACAATTAATGTTAAGATTCACCTTACCTATGCATATGTAATGTGTATGTTGTGTAGAACTTGAATTAGGAATGTAGGATATCTTCACACTTTGCAATGCATCTATCATAACTCCATCATGGTGCCATGGATAGGTATATGCATCAATGAAGAGGATGGATGCATTAACACAGATCTCCTCCCTTGATGGCAAATAATACACTAGGTCTTGAAGAGGAAATTCTCACAAAAGAGTCTCCAATGCTAGATATAAATCTCCTTTCTTGAATGTTTGAAAAATGCTTGAATACTTGAACTCCTTGAATGTAAAGAGGATGGAAATATTTAGTAGAGAGAAGATCTTGGAAATTATATGCTTGCTATTCATTAGATATTAAAATTAATCCTTCAAGTCACCTTATATATGAGTTTTTGGGTAGGAAAACAATATAGGCCAGTTGGATAATGCATTAAACCCCCGAGGAATTTTGGGCCCTGAGACCAAAAAATGTTGCTAACTAGGTTGACCTAGTTCAAGACTATGTTAGCTTTGGATTACTAGGTTGACTTGAGTCAAACTTGCCTAGGAGGATAGGTCTTAGGTGAAATAGAGAACTAGGCTAGATACTAGAGAGATAAGGTGGAAAGATGAAAGATATAAGATGTAAAGGAGGAAAATAAGAGTAAGCATGAGCATATCCATGGTCCAAAGGGGAAATCATGAAGAGAAGGGATCTCAATAGTCTTAAAAGGAAAGTGCATCCATTTTAAGATGGTAAAGTGATAACTTAACTTGGACATGTCCATTACATGGTTGTTGGAAGTGCCTACTTTTTAAAGCTATATCAACTTGGAATGTGACTTACATAGCTCAAGAGTGCTCCCCACATATGAATATGTGGTATTGATGGAAAGTGGAAAAATCTTATATTCCTCCTTGGTGTTATAATCTATTGCCTCCAATTTCTCTAGTGCTCCATTTCCCCCAGACTTAGGAAATGCATGAGCAAAAAAAACCTCAAATTCTTTTCAATTGTCAATCATTTCATCTCATAAATGTCAACATTGATATTTACACAAACCTCTCAAATTTTAGTTCTTACCAAAATTTTGTATTGATTATTACCTCCAATCAGGATCTACTAAGTTTATTTGGAAAATTGCCTTCTCTAGTAGCCTTCCATACATCTTCTAAAACAACAAGGCATCTCTTCTCTAAAATAAAGCAATAAATCAACTATGATGCTAACACTTCATTTTATTATGCTTAATTTCTTTAAATATTTATGAAAAATATTGGTGAATAAAAAAATCACCATCATTCATATTACATGTTGCAATATTGTTTCACATTTACAAAGAAATTTACATCTTACTACATTTTATAATAATTTTACAAAGTGTACACTCAAAAAGGTGCACTTCTCTAAACCCTTTTATCCAAGGGATCTCATGAATTGAGAAGCTTGGGTTCTAGCTAAGACCTCCCTATTCATGACATGCAAAGGGTGCAAATAGAAATAGTTTTCCTCTCAAATGAGCATAATTATGCAACCCCTTGCAAGGTGCACCATGAAATAGAAGATTCAAAGACAAGAGAAAAAGTGAAAATATTCGAGAAACTCTATGAGATGCTATGAAAAATGCAACTAAACTAAATGGAATGCAAGAAATACAAACTAGCTAAGAAGAAATGGGATTGTTACAAGCTTTCTAAGTTAACCAAGTGAGATAAAACTAAAGCATAAAGGAAAAATACACTAATTCAAGTATGACATTAAGCTAATATGCAATAAAAATGATAATTGAGGCCACATGACCTGCAAAAGCTCCAAATAGTCCCTAGAATTCTCGCAGCATAACATTAGTACAAGCATGAGTGGATTGTGAGGTGAGGAGAGAGCTATCCTTTTTGAAGAATAATAGATAGTGGCATGAGGCCAGATTGATCTAATCAAGAGTGGAGGATGAAAGTGGAGTGATACATGTGTATAATAATTTCCACCTATCATAATCAAGAGTTGACTTTATGCCCCATATGAGATAAAAATGGCTTTTCTTTTATCTTTAAAGTGGGAATAATACTTTATGTGTGCACAACTTAGGATAAGTGGGGAATGGGGTCTTTTATTTAATCAAAGGGGGACATGTTCCTTTTAATTTAATATTGATTTACAATATAGTGGTAAAGCTATAGGATCAAAGATAATAAATTAAGTTTTGAAGGTTTGATCAAAATAAGTGATTTGATAAATTTAGCAAAAATGCTAGAGAGGGGGCTAATAGTCTAGATGACCATTTTTTGGTGATTAAATTTTCCCCTCTTTGACTAATATGTGATCTATTTGGGAACACATTAACTCAAAGAATGAATAATCTAAGCAAGGAGCCAAGAGACCCAATTTTGAAGAATGAATCTCAAACAGATAACAAGTCCTTAATGTATAGTCTGTTAGGGACAATAATGAAAATTAGGAGAGAGGGACACAATATTAGGATCATGATGAGTAATAATATGTTAAGAAAATAAAGTATATGGTCAAGAGAAAATGGAAAGGTCAAGTATATGCTCCCAAGAAATAGATAGCCATAGAAAATAAATTTGTAGTGATGATAAAATATTCTTGCCCCCTTAGAATCAAAATCAAAATGATGTAGAAATAAGATAGATTTGATCAAATCATGATGAAACAAGGTCCATAATGTCAGATAAGTGATTAAATCAAAATAGCTAGCACCAAGAAATAAAGAGAAGCCCTAGTTTGAGTAAGTTTGACCAAGGAAGATAAAGTATCAAAATTAGGTCAAAATAAGAAGAATAGTGAAGTGGGAGTGAAATAAATTGGATAAGAAGAGTGGAAGAAAGTAGAAGCAATAAAGGAATGAATAAATGATGATGACCCAACAAGATACAATGATTAGGCCTCAAAAGGTTAGCCAACTACGGAGAAGAAAAAAAGAAATTTTAAAATGTGATTTGGACCATCAAGATTAACTTAAATTTCAATTTCAATCCCAAAAATGGATTTAGGATGTTGAAATTAGCTAGGGGTGAAATTTTTGTGCAATTATGAGGAGTTCAAAAATTAGGTCAAAATGAAGTCAAGAAGGTATAAAAGGGGCCCAAGGGGTCATTTTTTCAATTCATTTGTCTTATTTGAGTTTGTAGAGATTAAATAACCTAGAGAGAGAGATCTAGTGATGTCAAAATGAAGTATTCCAATTTCATCTCACTTGTTCGAACCCAACTAGTTGCATAATCAACCTCCATAGTATGGGGATCTAGTAAGTATTTAATTTTCTAAGCATTTTGAGTCATTTTTGGAGCATTTTAATAGTGTTATATAGTGAAATGTCATGTGATACTTTAGAAAGTATCACATGGTAGTTCTAGGAAACATTGTACAATAATTCTGAGCTTCTGAGAGTATCACATGCATACTGACTAGTTTATCGTATGATCCATACCCATTAGTTGTATGATACTATGTGAAGCATTGCAAGGAGAGATAGTATTATAAAACTTTTGGAGAAAGTATGATATGATACTAAGTTAGCATAATTTACATGTATGAACTAGAGTTTCAATGTTTCTTAGTTTGAATCATAAATTTTTCCTTTGGGTAGCAAAGTAGATATGTTTATAGTCTTGTTTTAGTTTTCACTATGACATGTTTTGAAATATAGATGTATTTTTCAAATGGTGTTCCCAATGATACATATTACGGAACCTAAGGTAGTAGGGTTGAGATTGGTGCAGCATGTAGATAATGATCAAATGAGGAACTTAGTGACCATAAGATTCAAGTAGCTATTACAATTTTCCCATATTCAGGCCAACCATGGCCTCTTGATCACTTTAGTAGAGATATGGAACCATGAGCATAACACATTTCATTTTTCCATTGGAGATGCCATGATCGCACTTGAGGATGTATATCTCATCCTATGAGTACCTTGTCATGAGGTTTTGATAAGTGTAATGAATATGTCTATTATTCTTTATGTCATCTCTTGGTCATGAGGGCTAACATGAGTTTTGTGTGTCACACGTATATGATGATCAAGGCACAATAGAGGGGAGGGTGGTGTTGCAAGCATTTCTTGAGGATGTGACCATCCTAGATAGGGATTTCACTAGTACCCAACAATGTGTATAATATGATCCTTAGTAGCCCAGGCATTAGTCATAGGAAAAAGCTAGAAGGGCTTCCTGTGTGAATGGGAGAGGTTGGTGATGGTGCATGGATTTGATAGGGAGGTCATAGAGGATGGCATGGGGATCGACCATCTTGGCTAATATGTACCATGAGCATCATGAGACTGTATATTGCACTAGGAGGACATGAGCATGTGGTGTAGTGTTAACACAAATTTAGGCATGTGATCACATAGAAGTGATCTGACCATGAGTATAGCCCTAGGAGACATCATACCATTATATATGTAGGTACTATGACTTTATCTCACAACCACACATTGGAGATGTCACATACTATCGATGGTTATTTGATGAGCTATCAACATTTGAGTGGAGACCTTATAGAGAATGTGAGGGATGGCTAGAGGTGATGAATGAGTTAGGGTACATGTTTAGGAGCGACCCATTAGTAGGCCATCATATACGAATTGTGAAGCATTTTTTATTATGTGTGTATGGAGATAGTTTAGCCAGAGGCAAAGGGTCCTAATAGAGACCACAATATACATGAGGTTTTATGGGGAGGAGGATTTGGGATGGTTACTAATGTTAGACTATGAAGAAGTTCTATATGAGGCACATGGATTGTAAATGGAGATGTGCGACTATCACCTATGAATTTCAAATGTGGGTGTATCACTAGACTATTCCTAGGAGATGAAGATGCATTTGTTCCCTCATTTTACCATCCTAGATGTATAACTAGAGGATGTGAGGAGAGGAGGAGATGATAGTGTAAGGAAACTTGACAACAAGGAATAATAACCGTTTCTACATAACCCATTATAGATCTAAAATAAATATTTAGTTAAAATCCACATGCAAGAGAATAGACAACTTACCCACAAAAATGTGACACAAGATAGAGCTTGGGAAACCCTCATTAAGGGAAAAACCCAGCCTCCAAAAAAATCCATCACCATGTATTATTTAACAAAAAATCCTTTACAATACAACCAGGGAAGCCTTCAAAGCCATAGCCACTACCAAACAATCCATTTGAACTAGCATGAATCCACACATCCCATGCCATTCTTCGAACCTTCACAAATGCCCCTGGGCTAACCTATCAAGCCTTGTCCTACTTGACTCTTGCCTTTTTGTCTTCTCCTTGTCACTTAACAACAACTGTATACGAGGATTAGTAATGCAAAGAACACTAAAAATCAAATCAAAAGTATTCACAAAACTAAATAAATGAATCTTCAAGATAGACTAAGATGAGCTCTTAATTGAGAATATGAGCCATTAATGGGCTCTCTCAATGAGAAGTTCTCTTGTTGAGTAGCTTTGTCTAATTAGATAGGATGTATGCTTGATTCTCCAAAGGCTTCAATGGTGTTCTTGATGGATTTTGGCTTGGGTGAATGGATTTGATGTAAAATGGCTTCTCAAAAATGGTATTATGGCTTTAATTCATGATCAAAATGGCACTACTTTGTTACTATGGGTGATTGTGTTAAAATGTCTTGGGAGAGGATTCCTTAAATAGGCAAAGGGCTTGAGGGATCAAGGGCTAGGATGCAAGGATGGGAGAAAGCTTATGGAAGGTGTAGATTGAATGAGAGGACAGCACATGGATTGTGCTTCCTTACAACCAATCAAGGAGTGACACATGTCACAAGGTCATTGGTTAGAGCAAGAGGGGTTGAGGGGTCAACAAAGGAGGCTCAAAGCTCATAAAGACCCTCATAATGGCTTGTAAGAGCAATGAATGAGCTTGTAAGAGTCATTTATGTCTTTGTGGGCTTCATAAAGTTTTATGGTTGGGATATTTGTGAGAGAGTTGAGATATTTTGACTTGGGTTAGATTAAGAAAGTCTTAAGCTTGACTTAGGAATGTGCAAATGATTAAGGCTTGGATTAGGCTTGGGTTAAGATTAGATTAGGCTTGTTAGATATGGGCAAGTGGATGGCATTTAATGAGGGTTGGTGAAGGAGGAGATATTTGTTGGCTTTGGCTTGGGTTAGCAAGTCTTAACCCATGTTGAGGGAATGTGACAAGGTTGGGGGGGGATAAGGATTAGGGTCAAAGAAAAGGATTGACATCTTATAGAAGAGTCTAGGATTTGGATGAGGATGAAGACTTTCTAGAAGAGTCTAGAACTTCCTAGGATGAGGATAAATAAGGTTTTATTTATTTCAAAGGTTTGGGTTGAGGAGATATTTATTAAAGTATTTTTAATAAACACAAGGATTAATATTTAATCTTAATTAAATATTTTGAGTTGGGATTAGGGGTAGGGAATGATGGGATTAGCCTTTAATCAAAATTAAAGAAGGATTAGAAGATTTTGGAAGAGGTTAGTGGTCTTAAGGAAATTGGCCAAGTTTTGGGCTAAAAATAAATAAATTATTTATTTTGAGATTTTTGGTCAATTTATTAATTAAATAATTAATAAATAAGAAAATAATGTTTAAATAAGATTCAAAAATTTTTGGGAGGGATTACTTAATTAAATATTTTTAATTAAGATAAAGGGATTTAATGGCATAAAAAAAATAAAAATTAATTAATTAATTAATTAATAAATGATGATGTCATCAGGGACTTTTTTAGAAAATAAAAATACTTTATTTTCTAAAGGATTTAGGTGTCTCCATTTTGCCCCTCTTTGACATAGTGTTGAGATAACACTATTTCAAAGAAGTTTGAATATAAACGACATGAGGAAGATGTTTTAGCAACAAAGTTGCCCCAGTCTTGGATAAGAAGGAGAGACTAGACTATGAGATGCCCCCTTAAGAAGGCATTAGGGAGAGAAAATGAGGCTCGATGGCTTCTTGAAAAATACAAGAATCTGGGATAAGTGAGGAGACTCAGATTGGTAAAGAGAAGGGGCTGAATTAGCTCAAACTCTCACTATGGGAGAATGATAAAAGAGAATCAGATGCACAAGAGGAAGCAAGCTTAAGACTTTAGGGAAGGTGGAGGATGAAGGAGTGGAGTGCTATAAAAAGGAATCCAAGATAGGGAGATGGATGAGGGGATTATAAAGATGATGCAACAGGATTTCAAAGAGTCAGATTGGCGAAAGATGGGTTTTGGAGATCCCTAGGACTAGGATTGTGGATCTCGAAAGATGAGGCTTGGTGGATTGATTGGATTGGTGGATCCCTAAGACTAGGATTGTGGATCCCTAAAGCTAAAAGTGAAGATTGATTCAAAGAGATATTGATGCATAATTTGGGGTAGGAGAGACAGATGCTGGATATGGATGGGGGATAATGGAGATGAAGGGATTCCATTGAAGCTTTTTGAGTAGGGGGATACTTCAAAGAGAAGTACCACCATGTAGTTGAGCACCAAATTTTCTATAGGACTATTGGTTAATTGCCAAGATTACCAAGAACATCAAGGCCATGTCACCAACCATCCAGAGGACTGACGGACTGACTCAAAACAAATACACAAGGATTGCCCTAGCATCACACATGAAACCTGGAGGAAACAGTGTGGAACCAACACTGGGTAACCCACAAGAAAAAAAGAAACAAATGAAAGACTTGATCAAAATCATATGCTCAGAGTGCCCCATTCATAGCATACCATGATATGAAAGATCATGGAAAACTTGAGGAGGGAACAAAAAGATTGCTTGGAAAAGATACTTCAAGACCCAAAAGGGAAGATTCCAAATCAAAAGAAAGTGAAAATTCCAAAAGAGAACTGTTTGCCAATGAGATGGGTAGGACGAGGTACTAACGGACCAAGATCAGACATGAGAAAAGCTATATCTTGCAAGGATCTATTGGAGAGCACCTAAGCTATTGGATTTGGATGAGTGATGCACTTGGCAAGCTGAATTGAGAAGGATAACACTTTGGTGATAGGAGATCTAGCTAAATGATGCATTGGAATAGCTAACCAAGATTTGTCCAATGTGTGCAAGATGCTGATCAAGGATGAACTGACACGAAAGCTGGATAGATACAATGGTACTAAGCTAAATTGTACAAGTTGATGGACCAAGATATGGTACAAATGTACAAGTTGTTTTGGACAAGATTGAATATACATGGTATGATACAAGCGTTGGATACAAGATTATTTACAAGCTGTACGGGAGCTCCGGATGATAAGATAGCAGGATGGCTCAAGTTGGTGCAAGATACAGAAGCTAAGGATGAGGTGATAGCGAAAGATATGGATTTGGTAGGATGCATCTAATGATGATGATAGATGTGCGACCAAGGATGGGGACAATACTAAGGTTGGTGGTAGCTGAGCTGATAGATGGTGCTAGAGTGAATGTCAAATGAGAGGATGACATTGGATTTGCATAAGGATAGCCTAGAGCGAGATACCAATGACAAGGGAGGATGGACAAGATAAGATCTCCAAAGAATACAGTGCCCCTAGTCAGAAGATGACATGTAGAAGAAGGGCTTACAATGGATGTGATAGGATTGAAGCTAGGATGGAAAAGTTGAAGGCGCTAGGGAGATGGATGATAGCGGGGATGATGGGGTGAGGTTGTAGAAGATAAGTGGATAGTGATAGATAAAAAATGGAGGAAGAAAGATAGCTGGATAAATTGGAAGATGGAGCTGGATGGCAAGATGTGACCAAAAGCATGAGGATTATAGGCTAAGCTGGGGATGGTTGGATTACGCATGACACTTGTTTGCCAAGTTTTCATCATGGTACTTGTCCAAGGCACTTGAATTGCCAAGTTTTCACCAGTGAACGCTTTATTTATTTAATTATTTTTTGACTTTTTTGACTTTAGACTTAGCTAGAATGATTTTGGGTTTCTTCAGCTATTTTTCGCTTTTTTGGGATTTTTCAGTGGCTATTGGAATGTTCAATTTTGTTGCTAGGTGTTGGTACACTGGATGTTTGATTTATGTAATAGATTAGATTAGATGGGATTGATGGTAGGAGATGGAGGGATGAAAAGGCTAGAAAGGAGCATGAGATGGGGATGCTTGCAGGATCAACATTGACACATGTTGGGATGGGTGTGAAAAGAGCATATGGGGGATAGATGGTAGATGCGAGCTTGATGGAGGATTTGTGAAAGCGCGCTTGGGGATATAGGCACCCAAGATGGAGTTAGGAGATGGGGGACACGAATCACTGGATGGGGGATTAGCAATGGTGGATGCCATTATGCATTGGGTTTCAACTTTTTTCTTTGGGATCCACATGGTTTTGGATTTTCTTTTCATAGGCTTTTGCATTGTTTTGGATTCTTTGATTGGATTTTTCCTTTTTCAAGTATGTCTTTTAGAATAGACATATGATTGTCTAGGATGTGGATTTTTAGCTTTATGCATTTTGAAGTTGGCATTCACATTGCTGTGGTAAGCTTTGGAAAGATGGTTAGGAGAAGATTTGTGAGATGGAGAGGATATGGAAGAGTGTGTAGGGGGATGATGATGGATGATGTGCCCTAATATGTGCCTTTGTTGATCTTGCATAGGAATGGAGGGAATAGGATTTTTATGATGGCTGATAGGAGGATGGAGGATGGTAGATTTTGGGACATGGGAACCCAAAATGGATTTAGTGGATGAAGGGGGGATATGGTAGGTTGTTTTGGGTTGCAAAGATGGTGGAGGGGGGATGACATAAGATTTCTTGAAGGAGTGATGGGAGGCTAGCATGATGGGCCTAGAGATAGGCTTGGATTGGGGATGGCATGTACCAACACTTTTAGATGGTGAGCCTTTGGATACATATCCAAGACCATGAAATCCTGGATTCTTTTGTGCAATAATAGGCTTTTTGATTCCTTGCTCTTGTGGTCCTAAACCTTGACCTTGATAATGCCATCGATTGAGCATTTGAACGAGCTGAGGAAACTTTATTCTTGTAGAAAATGGTAGAAGTGCTTAATTAGATGTACTCCAACAAGGAGATATTGTTCTTAATTCTTCTGCTGAGAGGGGGCCACCATGGATGAATGTAAGTGAACCAGGAGGGTAGATTATAGATAGTGGAATAGCTTGGATAGGTGGTAAGATGGAAGCATGGAGTGGAGGAGATGGTAGGATAGGATCTTGATTTAGCTGATGGGATGAAAAGATATCTTGCAGTAGAGGAGGTATGGCTTGAGGTTTTGGAGATGGAGGGGATGGTGATTGCACTATGGATGGAAGACATGGTATGATGATATCTTTGTTTATGCTTTGGGGGATGTCAACATGATTTTGGGTAGGATCTTGATAGGATAGGATTGGAGTGGATGGTGCGATAGGAGGTGAAGGGATGGATTCTTCAAAGGCAGCAGATGGATAGATGGGAGATTCAGTAGTGGAGATGGGTGAGTAGAAGATGGATGCATAAGGGTCATTATGGGAGATTTGGGAAATGCTTGGAGGTGATGTGGATAGGATTTGGAGGGATTTGATAGGTGGTGGGATTTTGATGCTTGCGAGAAGTAAAAGGATTTTAAGCAATTTGATGGATGGCATGGGGATGATAGCTATGGGAGATGGAGATGATATGATAGATGGGGAAGCTTCATCACTGACTACTTCACATGGTTGGATTAGATGACATGGCTTATCAACTGTTGAAGGTGGCTTTTCTTGTATTTCCTCTAGGAGATTCCTAGGAGACTCATGTGTCAGAGGTGGAGGTGGTGGATTGACAGGAATAGCTGGTGTGATGAGGGTGTCAGATTGGAAGCTTGGTTGATTGGGTGATGGAGGAGAAGCTGGGATATGAGATGGCATAACTAGATAGTTTGGAGGAATGCTTGGATTTTGGGGGATCTGATATGTGTTAAGAAACAATCCATGTCAAGGGGAGTGTTAAAAAACACTATTGAGTGAGTTTCCAAAGAAAATACATATGCATAAAGAGACCCTCACAAGATAAGAAATTTATGCTGCCTAGACCTAGATGAGAGTTAGTTCCAAGCTAGGCAAGGCAAAATGAAGCAAATGAGCACAAAAAAAGATTTATAGACATTGGTGTAAGGGTCTCAAGTAGCACATGTTTCCAAGTTTTCACCACTTGAAAGGATTTTTTATATATATTTTTTATGTTTTTGAGATATTTGATTTTTTTGGTGATACGTCAAAGCACCTATTATTAGGTTTTCATTAATATGATCATTTTTTATGAGATTTTCTAATTTTAAATGATTTTTTTAGGACCATAGAATATGTACAAATAGATTAGCAACATAAGATTTAGGCATATAACTTTTTTAGATGAAGAATGTTGATGGGCTTGGGGAGTTTTTCTCCCTTAGGTGTAGGTAAATGACATACACTAAATTTGAAAGTAATAGTAACAATGTAGGGACCTAACCAATTAGGTTCAAACTTCCAATTTTATTCGTAATTTTTCTATTGTTTTGATTTTTCTCTAAAAACAAGGTCATTGAATTGACATTCATTAGAATGGACTTTCTTATTATATCTTGTGGACATACACATACATTTTTGGTAAGCTCTCATGTGATGGAAAACATCCTTGCAACATTCATCTATCATTTCAAGTTGATGTATGCACATAGCCCTATAGTCTTCATATATGATCACTAACCCTTTTAGAGACTCTTAGGGATTAATTATTAACTTCTAGTGGTAAAACAACCTCAGAACTATAAATGAGTTCAAAGGGGTAGCTCTAGTAGGAATGCGTATACTTGTTCAAAAGATCACAATGTAGGATTGACTTTTAAGTGCCAATATTTCCATGATTTGTGTATAGTTTAGTGCATTTTTTTTAGCAACATCTTATTGGATGCTTCAACTTGCCCATTAACTTGGGGATAGTAAATGGAAGATCATTTCTATTTAATTTTCAATCTCTTACAAAGTTGCCTATGGTCCTTGTTTTTAATTGACCGCCATTATCAATAATGATAAAGGAGGGAATTCCATACCGAAAAATGATGTGGTTTAGAATGAATAGAGAAATATGCTTCCTTGTTGTAGGTGAAAGAGCCATAGTCTTAACCCATTCGATAAAATACTATGTAGCTATGATGATGAACTTATGTCCACTCAAAGAGATAAGATGGATCTTGCCAACTAGAGAAAAGGCCCATTGTTAAATAGGCCATTGTGTGATAGATGAAATCAACTCACACTAATGAGCATGAATTAGGTTTCCATGTAGGTGACATTTCTTATAAGCTTTAGCATAGTGTACAATTTCAGTCTACATGGTAGGTCAATAATAACCTGCCCTAAGAAGCTTTTGAGCTAGCACAAGACTATTAGAGTGCGAACCTCAAATACCATTATGGAATTTAGATAGAACTTTTTCAAGCTCATCCTATTTGAGACACCAAAGAAGTGTTTCGATCTAGACCCTTCCTATATAGATCACTAGAGACAATGGTATTGTGTGAGGCATTACGAATATGTTAACATTTTTTTTTTGTGGGTAAGGTTGTCAGGGACAATTTGGTCTTGGAGGTAAGAATATATGGTGATATAGTGAGAGGAATCATGACCAACAACAATGCAAATGACCTTGATTTTAGAGGAATCATAAGCAAAGTAGCATAGTCTTCACCAGGAACTAAAAGTAAGGGTCATGTTCTTACAATTGTAGGATAGATGCCAAGGTAGCCATGGCATCCAAAAATTTGTTCTATGCCCTAGGAATTTGTTGGAATGTAACAAATATGAAATAGTTCCTTAAGGTATCAACCAATTTCTTGTAGGGTACTAGCTTGTCATCCTTACTTTTGTAATCATTATTGATCTGATTGATAACAAGCTAGGAAACTCCATATATATATATATAGACATATAATTCAGTAATCCTCTATTCAAGAGAAAATTTGATTCTATTAGAAAGGGCCTCATATTTAGCTATATTATTGGTGCAAGGAAATAACAACTTGTAGGACATGGGAGTAGTACATCCATGAGGTGTAATAAACAAGAAGCTGATCCAACCCAATGTTGTGTGGAAGATTCATTGTTCCTTCTATGTCATACATGGTGGAGGAATCTAGAAAGTCTATTTGCATGGGAGCATTTTCCTAAAGAGGAAAGTCAATGAATTGATCAACAATGGCTTGTCCCTTAATAGTTTCATGTTCAATGTACTGAATGTCAAATTCTAAGAGAATCATCATCCATTTTGCTAACCTTCCTGTAAGCCCAACCTTTCTTAGGAGAGATTCTAAAGGATCAATTTTATCCACTAAGTGTGTAGTATTTGCAAGAATGTAGTGACCAAGCTTTTGTGTTGCACAAACTACAACTAGAAAATATTTCTCAATATTGTTGTAATTGATCTAGTAAGTAGTAAAAGTTTGACTTATGTAATATATGGCTTATTATTTCTCATTTCATCATGTTGTGCCGAAAAAGCCCCTAAAGTAGTGTTTGTAGCTAAGATGTATAATAAAAAGGGCTTTCCAAGAATAGGAGGCTTAGCCACGTAGTCTTTGATCTAAATTAGGCTCTTATCACATTCCTCATTTCACACACAAGTAGATCCCTTATGCATATTTTTGTTAAATGGTTGGGCCCTATCAGTCAACTAAGAAAGGAACCTCCTAATAGATTATAAGCACCCCTATAGACTCCTTAATTGACTGATATTTTTGGGAGGTGGTATATCCATAATTGCTTGTACTTTTTCAACATCCACTACTATGCCCTTTGTTGATGTAATGTAACCTAACAATTTTTTAGATGTGACACCAAAAACACATTTTTAGGGATTAAGCCTAAGTTAAAACCATTCCATGTGGTCTAGTATCAAATTCAAGTTAGATAGGTGAGTGCTTCTTTGTTTAGATTTGGAAAGGGTTTCATCCACATAGTCTTCCATGGTTTTATGCATCATGTTAGGAAAAGTTGTGGTCATATCCCTTTGATATGTAGCACTCACATTTTGAGACCAAAATACATGAAATTCCAACAAAAGGTTCCCATGCACATGTAAAAGCCATTTTCTCCTTATCCTCAGGAGATATCTTTATCTAGTTATACACTAAGAAGACATCCATAAGGGAGTATATTTTATAGCCCATGGCCATATCCATGATCATATGAATATTTGATAGTGGAAACTCATTCTTTTGGAAATCTTTATTAAGGTCTCAAAAATCAGTGCACACCTAAATAAATTTGTAATGTTTACAAATAGAGATAATGTTTGAGATCCAATCAACATAATCAATAACTCCATTTAATTTAGCACTCAAAAGTTTCTCTAATTAAGCTTTCACAAATAAGGCCACATTTAGATGCATCTTCCTCAGTTTCTATTTAACAGGTTTGACACCAAGAGCTATGGAGAGATGGTGCATAATAAGATTGGTATCAAGCTCCTTCATATCAACATAAGTCCATGCAATGTTGATCTTCTTCTCTTGGAGAAACTGAATGAATTGTTATTTCTCTTCACCTAAGAGTGATTGATTCAAATGTATGATTTTGGGAGATTCCTTTATACCAAGATTCACTAGTTGTGTAGGCTCAATCAAAATTTATGACCTATCCTAGAAGTAATTGGGTAGACCACCAAGTACCTCATCCTCGGGCACCTCAAAGAGGTTTTCACCCTCAAATACATCTTTATTTTTGCTATTTTTTGGCTTAGACACTGCCATGAAGTGATTTTCTACATCTAATATTTTATTTTTCATTTCTCTTTTTATCTTATAACTGTGTTACTTGATGTCAAACTTAGTCATTTTAAATGATGGTTCACTAGTGGAAGAAGCGACCAGTTCAATATCATTCAAATAACACATGATCTCATAGTCATTTTGGAATGATGGAAGTTTAGTTCTTTAATTTTATATATACCAATCAATGAGATTGGGATGTATAAGTGATAATGAGGAGAAAGCTTCAAGATTGTTAATGTGGAAAGAGTTGTCTCTAGTGATGAGAAAGTCATAATCTATAACAAAATATCCTAAGGAATCCAAAGTGGGAATAATCTTAGGAGCACCAATGTGATCCAGTAAAGAGATATGTAAGTAGAAATCATTAGATCCTATATGAGACTTGTCAATGATGTTAGTTTGGTTAACATAGGCATTTACCATATTTAAATCCCTAATTCACAACATAGGCAAGCAATATTTCTTCTAACTTGTTCTTGATTAAGGTCTTCAATATTTGACTCATCAAATTTTAGTTACGTATATGTAGATGCTTTAATAGTGTTATCACTAAACAACATATCTTACCCACAAAGAAGGGAGGTATAAAGTGTAAATTTTTCTTCATGTGGTAAAGAAACATCAATAGGTTGAATTTCATCTTCAGACTTGCTAGCTGTAGGGACTTTGTCAAACCTTGGAAAATTGTCATCAACACTATAACTTAAGCCTATAGTATCTCAATTTTTTTGTCCCTTGATATGACTCATGGATTGTACTAGAGAATTATTTTTATCATTCAAATGTCCTTGTCTAGATAACCCATTTTTCTAAGGAACTACTAGCCTTTCGCATATCTCTTAGGAGAAATAGGGGTAGTGAGTATGACTTCATCATTATCTTCTTCCTCAAGTTTAAAGATCTAGTTTAGAATAGATCGATCTTCCTTTTCATCTTCTAAAGGAAGTAAAGATTTAAAAATATACCAAAGATAGTTATAGCCAATGAGGTTGGTTTCATAGCGTGGAGAAACAAGTACTGCCACAATAGAGTCTAAAGTGTACTCCTCTATGCCAATACTCTCTATTTTAATCTACTTCTCACACTCAACAAGTGAGGGTTTGATGTCACTGATAGGTTGATTATATGTTACTAAGAAATCAACAATAGTCATCATATTAATCAACATAGAGTTATCCCCCATTATTACAATCTCAACACAATTAATGGGTTCAAATTTTATGCACTGAAGGTAGGCTGATGATACTACTTGCATCTCATGGATGCATGGACTTTCTGATAAAAATTTATAAGAAACTAAAATATCTAGGACTTGGAAGACCACATCCATTTCTGTTGGACCAACCCAAAAAGGTAACATAATAAGTCCCTTAGAAGATCTCTCAACCTCATCATAAGCCTTAACAACAATTTTGTACTTGGGATCAATGACAAATCCAGATGATCCTAGCTATTGGATCACATTAAAGGAAACAATGTTTAACCCCATACCATTGTCTATTAGTATTTTTCTGAGTTGAGTATGATGAATTTGGGCTTTGATATGGAGAGAAAGGTAATGGGGATGACTCAATGCTTTGTCATCCTCCTTAGAAAATGTGAGATAGTGTGGTGAAGAAATGTGATTTAACATATCTTGGAACCTATATCCATCAATGTCCATAGGGAGACTAGTTCTATCTAAGGCCTTTTCAAGGATCTCCTCATACAAAGGAGATAACTCTAGCAAATTAAAAATGGAGATCTAGGTACGAGCTTTATGCAATTGAATCACAAGATTGTAGGTAGACACGGTAGAAGTAGCAAATTGCTTAAAGGAGGATGCATGTTTGGGATCATTAGCCACTTTAAGAAAAACCTTAGATTCCCCCTAGTGACAACATTTAAGGTCTGTCCATGAGAAGAATATTAATCTTTGATCCTAAGTGATGTCCTAGATCTAGTGTTATTGAAATATTAATGGGCATTGTGCATTCTCAAGACCACTTTAAGATTTTCATTGCTAGTGTCATAATTAGGTTCCTCACAAAATTGTGACCCATCATGTAGACATTGTTAGTTGGTTCCAACATGTTGATAACATTTTCTACATTGGTGTATGTTTAATTAATTTTAGCATCATTACCCTTTTTGTTAGCCTTAGATGTTTCTCCTTTTTCATACTCAAGAAATGGTTTCTTAAAAGGTTTGTGATCAACATTGTTAACTAAGCCACCAATAAAAACTTTTCCCTCATCAATAAGATCTTGACTGACACCCTTGAGCTTGTAGATATTATCAGTATTGTGATCTTTGTTTATATGATAATTACAAAATTGATTAGATTTCCACCGTTCTAGCTTAATAGGTGGATCAAAGGGTTGTGAGTTGTTAGGTAGTGTAGTGATCTTGTTGGAAAGAAAGGTCTTCAAACCACATTGTATGACTCAACCATTAGAGTATATGAATTCCTAAGTCTAGAAGGCTTCTTAGACTTGTCAAAAGATTGGAATTTGTTCAAAGTGTTTGATTTTGTTGTCTCTTTTTGTTTTGCTACTTAGATAGCATTGGTCAAATGAAAGGTGGGTTCCTTAATGTAGGGACCTCCAAAATGCCATTGTTGACAATGTACTTGCTCATGTTCCATGATTTATTTTGGTATTTTTTTGTTACCATTACCATTCTTATCTTTGTAGAGAACAATATCCCCCTTCTTGACAACAAGATCTTTGATGCAATACACACTTACAACCATGTCATTGACAAAGATGTCAATATTTTCACTTTTTGGGATTTGACAAGGATATCTAGAATGCAAAAGTCTCTATGTTTGTAAATATGTGGCAAAAGTTCCCTCCTTTTCATGGTTTGATACTGCATAGATTTTTAGACTATATAGTCCACTTATATAACTAAGAGAGTTGGGGGGGGAAGGGGGTGAATCAGTTATACAACTATCATTAGAATCATAAACCTTAAACAAACTTTAGCATAATTGAAACCATAACATGATACTCATACAAAATTAACACTAGATCTGTTAACTAGGGAAACCCTTGATCAAAGAGAAAATCTTGGTGAGGATGGTACCCACAAGATGATGTACTAATATAAATATTCCTTGTTAGAGAATAGACCTTGTTAGGAGTATGTTACAATATTCAGCACATATGAGTCCTTGTTAGGAGACTTTGAATACCTATTAGAAGATTCTACCTTGTTAGGAGTTGTGCCAACCCTGTTAGGAGTTGTCGAAGACAATGTATAACCCACTGCCCAAACATATTCAAGGTTAACATTAATGAACCCACTATCCAAATGATCTTTGTATTATTCCTTGTAGAATAATATAACTAAAATGTACAATTTTTTCCTCTATCTCTATCCTGTCAACCAAAATTATACTCCTTCAAATCTTGTAACTAGATCTCATACTGTGCATCCAATAATCCCTTGGATCGCTTACATGCATTTACCAAACACTCAACTCCTTCTCACACTTTACAATCAAGGAAAACATCTTCTCTTTATATCATATCTTCAGAATAATTCCTTGAATCAGCCTTGAGGTTTTCCCAATTAATTATAATAATATAATTAATTAAATTATAATTACAATAGCACTATTGGATCGTAGTCTATACAAAAACTTACACATGTGACTTCAGAGCTTGCACACTCTCTTACATCATCACATGAATTTCCTTTGTCATGGGTTGACTGTGCATCAATTCATTGTATCTTGGCTAAACGATATAATGCAAACATCAAAAACTTCTAAAAAAATACTCTATTTTTTTGCTGCTCTTAGTAAATTAAACATAACTTTGGTACATCTTCTACTGAGACTTTGTGCACTTAACAACATCATCAAGATGTCTTCTAGAACATATCCTTAACTATGCATAACTAGACAAACAAACCATTGTTTGCACTTGTAAGATCTCTGATTGCTGTTCTCCCAATCTTCACATAAACCATACTATGTTGTCATCAATGAAAAACATAGTCATGAACACAACATCTCAATACTATCCAATTCTTAGGATACTTCCCCAATGTAGTATCATCAACATTCATGCGAAAAATATTCCCCTTTTGTATTAATGGAAATATATATGAAAAATATCTAAGTTCCAAGACTACTAAACATTACTCTACTATTGTTGTTGCTATTATGATCTTCAATATCGACATCATGAGTTGTTCACAATAAATAACCAACCATATCATCATGTTGCATACCTCACCCATAGAGATGTTCCTCTTGCCCACTTATATGAATCTTTCTAAATCTCCCTAAAGTGATAATTCTTGCCCATTGACATCTCAATAGGTGCTTCTCATAATCTTTCCTCACATTCTCTCCCCTATTGCTTAAGAGATGTTTTTCATGTACATTCTTTCTCCCCCATTGACATCAATGTAAAAGTCCTCAAAAAAGATATAAAATGCCAATTGTTACAATTACTTCTTTAATTCTTTAATCAACTCAAGTGTCCAAACACACTATTCCATGTACTGAATACCAAAAACCAAGAGTGCTCAATGACTCAGTACATACTAGATACTCCCCCATACAGGAAGCATCAACATCTAGTCTAGTCCAACCATAGTGCTTTTTATAATGTATTGATGCACATTCTATATCATCTACTCAAAAGTAGGTAGGGGCATAGCCCCAAGCATACCTCTCAGGTACTCAAAAGTATCTTTAGGCAAAGGTTTCATAAAGATATTTGCAATCTGATCTTTAGTACTTACATACTCTAGTCTTATCTCCTTTTATATTGCCTTCTCTCTCAAAATATGATACTTGATAGATATATGCTTTGTCTTAGAATGCAATACAAGATTCTACTCACTATACTTGTGTTATCACAGTTAATGATAACAGTTTTTGTGAACTCAAACCCAATATCTTTCAACATTTGTTTCATCCACATAACTTGATTACAATTATTTGCTTTTGCAACATACTTTATCTCAGCTATCTCTAAGAAATATATTCCTATTTCTTGCTCAGCCAAGAAACCAATCTACCTCCAAGAAAGAATGATCCACCACTGTTGTTCCTTTTTTCATCCATACTGCCTGCTGAATCTACATCAGTATATGCACACAAGGTGAAATCACTAGATATGTCATAACAAATCCCATAATTATATGTTCCTTTCAAATATATGAATATCCTCTTCACTGTTGCATAATGATATTCTTTAGGATCAGCTTGGAATCTAGCTACAATTCCAACTGCATTTGTTATATCTGGTCTAGTGTAAGTCAAATATTGCAATCCTCCAATCATGGATATATAATTATTTTGGTCAACTATAGGTGTCTCATCTTTACTAGATAAATTATGACCAATTATCATTGGTATACCAACAGGTTTGCAACTCTCTAAACCAAATATTCTAAACAAGTCTTTCAAATACTTGGCTTCTGAAATGAATATCCCATCTCTACTCACTACAATTTGCAATTCTAGGAAGAACTTCATCTCTCTTATCATGCTCATTTCAAACTAATTTCTCATCTCTTCAACAAACTTATCACTTCTTTATCATTTCCTCCAAATATGATGTCATCCATATTACAATGATAAACAAACCATTCTCAAATTTACTCAAATACAAATTACCATATGCTACATACCTTTAATAAATCCAAGTTTAGTCAAATATTTGTCCAATCTTGCCTACCAAATTTTAGGTGCTTGCTTTAGACCATACAATGCTTTCTTCAGTCTACATACCATCTATTTTTCTTCTGTCAAGGGAATGCAACAAGCTTCTCATTGTAGACACTTTCTTCAAGTTCTCCATTCAGAAAAGGTGACTTGACATCCATATGATAAACCTTGAAATTATTACTTGCTGCATAATCTTCCTCATAATCTATGCCTTCTTGTTGCGAGAAACCTTTGCAAATAAGTTTGGCCTTGTTTCTCATAACTTCTCCTTGCTCATTCATTTTATTCCTAAATACCCACTTCATTCCTATCACATTCTTATCTTTAGGTTTAGGAACTAACTCCCATGGTTCATTCTTTTCAATTTGATCCAATTATTCTTTCATTGCTTGAATCCAATGGTCATCCTTACAAGATTCATTTTCACTTTTAGGTTTCACTTGAGAAATTAGGCACCATTCCTCATTCACTATGTTCCTTCTCATCACACCTTTATCCTTTCTCCCAATTATTTTCTTTGGAGGGTGATTCTTTGTCATATTTTTGTTGGAGGTGGGAGTTGACATCTCAAATCTTATCTCATCTCTAGGTTTAGACCTCTTCTCTTCTCTATGCTCAACATATGCCACATCATTCCGCATGTCATTGTTAGTCTCAAAGAAAATTTCAGCATTCTATCTAACAATTCTGGAATTATCCTATTCTTCATAATCATCAATAATACTTAACAAATATCTTTCTTCTTCTTCTTCCTCTACTAATCAATTTAGGCTTACTATCACAATCATTTAGGAATCTTTCCATGCTTTCTTTGAGTTCTTTATCTTCATAAAAAAGTGAACTATTTCTAGATTTTATTACTCTCTTAGGGCATGTAGACAAAAAATGATCAATCTATTTACATGTTCAACAAATGAAAATTTTCATACCTTCTAGTTCCCTTTTCATAAATAGAACAATACCTTCCTCAATCTTCTTGTTTTCTTCAAAAATGGATATTTTATTCTTTTATATGCAACATAAGGATTTTGGATCTAGAAAATCAATGCTTAGATCTTTGCACATATCTGATAGCTCACCAAGAAATTCTATCTTCTATGAGATGAAATTTCCTCTTTTTGAATTTGTACCATCTTTTCTCTCCATGATCTCCCAAATCTATTAAGCTTTTTCTTCAAGAACCTAATGCTCGGATACTAATTGTTAGAATATATAGTTCACGGATATAACCAGGGTGGGGGGGGGGGGGGTGTTGAATTAGTTATAGAGCTATCATTAGAATCATCAACCTTAAAGAAACTTAACCATATGAGTAATATAAATTTAAACGACAATAAGATACCCATACATGATTAACACCAGATATGTTAACTAGGGAAACCCTTGATTAGAGGGAAAACCTTGGTGGGGATGGTACCCACAAGATGATGTACTAATATAAATATTCCTTTCTGAGGATAGACCCTTTTAGGAGTCTATTACATCATTCAATACATATGAGTCCCTAATAGGAGACTTTGGATCCCTATTAGGAGATTCCAACCCTATTAGGAGTTGTGGAAGACATCTAGACCCATTGCCCAAACAACTTTAGGGTTAATACCAATGAACACACTATCCAAATGATCTTTGTATCATTCCTTGTAAAATAATAAAACTAAAATGTACTTCCTTCCTCTATTTCTATCCTATCAGGCAAAATTTTGCTCCTTTAGATCTTGTAACTAGATCTCATGCTATGCATCTAATAATCCCTTGGATCACTTACATGCATTTACCAAACACTCTTCTCCTTCTCACTCTTCAAAATTATCCTTCCATTGATACACACACTTTAAAATCATGGAAAACATCTTTCCCTTATACCATATCTTCATGATAATTCCTTGAGTTGACCTTGAGGGTTTCCCAATTAATTATAATAAGATAAGTAATTAAATCAAAATTACAATAACACTATTAGCTCACAGTCTACAAAAATTCACACTTGCAACTTCAGTGTTTGTGCATTCTCTAACATAACCACATAACTATCCTTTGTCATGGGTTGACTATGCATCACCTCATTATATCTTGGCTAAAAGGTATAATGCAAATATTAGAAACTACTAAATAGATATTCTATTGCTACATTGCTCTTAGTAAGTCAAGCATGACTTCTATACATCTTCAACTCAGACTCTGTGCATTAGGATATCTTTTGGAACATGTCCTTAACTACACATCACTAGACAATCAAACCATTGTCTGTACTAGTAAGATCTTTGACTCTTGTTCTCACAGTCTTCATAGAAACCATACTATGTTGTCATCAATGAAAAACACAATCATGAACACAACATATCGATACTCTCCAATGCATATGATACTCCCACAATGTAGTATCATCAACATTCACGCTAACATAGATCCAATATAGTAATCAAGCCTTGTATGTTATACAAATAGTGTTGCATGAATCTTTGTGAAAGCTCATCAAAGGTCTTAAGAGCAGGTGATAACTTTGTAAACCATTCCATGGCTTGTCCCTTTAAACTTCTATGGAAAAACCTCATAAGATATGTGTCCTCATGCATGAAATCCATGCTAAGAGCATAGTAGTGTCCAACATGATCATGTGGATCACCATTTCTGTCATATTTGTCATACTTGGGAACCTCTATATCCCTAGGAAATGACAACATGTAAAGATTCTTATCTAGAAGAAGAGCATAGATAGTTTCAATGGATGAAGTTTTAGGCTTCTCATTTTCCATTTGCATAAGTGTGAGTTGGCTTTGTAATTCTTGAACCTCTTTCTTGATTAGTTCACTCTTAGTTGGCTCTTTCTTTTGTATAATGTGGTGGACGTCAAAATCATGTGGTATTCTCCAAGATCTACTTGTTATATATATGAATTATTGATCTCCATTTTTCTCTAAATCTTTGAGCATAAGCTTTTGGAGATATTCATCTTGTTGGAATTTTACGAGCTCTTCATTGTTAACCTCATTGTCTATCCCACTTCCATGATGATAATGTTGTGAGTGCCTGAGTGATGACAAATATCGATTAATGTGTGATCTATGGTTTCTTAGAGGTGACTTCTTTCCATTATTTCCAAAAAGTGGATGGTTTGAAAAAAGGGTTACTATAAGTGGCATTGGTATGTCAGCTCTCAAAATTATGTGCATAAGCATCTCCAAAGCCTTGATTGTTGTGAGCATTAGTCTTTAAATGTATGCATGGGATGACTCCCTAGCATCCATATTTCTAGCTTCTTTAAGCCTTTCTTTTTTGAGCTTATCTTGTTCTTCCTTAAACACAAAGAATTCCTCTAAATAATTGTTTCGTTCTTCTTGGTTCATGGTGAGAGAGTCGTTGTTCAAAGCTCTAGAAGTGTTGAGAAGAAGATCAAAACAATTTCCTAGGTACATAAGAGGATTATGTCGAGTGAAAGATTTGTCAAAAATTGTCTTGTCAAATATAGGTTCTCTCTCAAAGGTTTTCCTACACGAATGTCTAGTGGGAAGATGCAATTGCTCAAAAATAAAAGAGGGACTATTTCCTTAGCCAACTTGTAGCCAAGTCACAACTTACATATAAGATTAAGTTTTTTAGCAGGATAGGATTACATAAATCTTTTTGAGAATCAAACTTGTATAGTCAAGGTATTCATTTATCAAATAAATATAGCAAAGAGAACAACTTGTCAAAAGTGCCCAAGCAATTTACAACAATAGTGACTCAAGAAATGAATGGGGAAAAAATCCCAATAGAAAATAACCAAGGAGTAAGGTAACCAATTTTGTCAAGTGAATGATCCAAGACGCTAAGTTTGCATTCAAGAAGCTAAGCTCATATTTTTCAGCCTAGGACATGACCAAACATGTAGATTATGGACTAGAGACATAAGATAACCAAGTAGGAACACCCCTAATGAGAATGTATTTAAAGACTAGATTGTGGAAGCAATAAGACCAGGTGACAATATACAAAAATCCAGGTGACAGAAGTGTAGAAAACATAGTTGTACGACGGCTCCTATAATATTCAAAAGATAGTTTATAATGATGCGATAATTTTTGAAAGAGCATGCGACAATTCATAGTATAGCAGTATGATAGAATCTATGAGGCAATAACTTACTAATAGAAATCCAAAAGTATAGTACGATATTTTTGACAATAGTGGTACAATACAAGTTCAAGAAAAATGATACTTAGTGACTTTGTGCTTAAAATATCTACAAATTGACTCAAGTTTTTACATGTTTGAAAAAATGATAGTTTGATAGAATATTTTCTAGTTAATAATAGAAAAATGTAATTTGTTGGAAGAAAATAAATGTAGAAAAGATACATCTCCAAACAATTGAACAAGGGACCAAGAAAACTTGCCAATACAAGAATATGTGAGGTCTTCAAAATAACAGCCTTATGAATGCTACCATCATGTGTATGTTAAAAAAATTTCATGGGTCTAACACATTCATGAACACATCAAGCAAGATCTACCTAGAGGTTACAACACATTACTCAATATCTTGGACCAAAATTGATGCCATTTCACCTCGAACAAAGTGATTTCCCACTATAAATGTTGGCTTTGTCATGAAAGTTCTATTAATATGACCAAATGACACAAATGGTGAGTGTAAAACCTAGGGGTGATCCGAGTAGTCCACTATGATCAATCCTTGCACTAAGATGTTGAGTGGATAATAAATATATCTTCCAAATCCTAAATTGTTTACAAGGGGTCCCATTCACAACACCTCTTTTGCACCTAGAAATAGGACACCTTATCTTGTGATAAGTAATGGACCTCGTGGCTACAAGTGTACCTTAAGAATTCTCACCTAGTATTTTCCTCATTGTCAAAACTCCACAAGTACTTCCACTAGATGAAGAAAAGTTCTACGCCCACCAAGGATTTGGTCTTTGTCAAGGGGTTTGTGATTATAGTGAGTTAGCTTAGTTGGGTTATACTCATTCCTAATTTGGGTCATTCCTATTGGTATCTTTCCACCTATAGCAAGCCCTCGAAAGGCTAAAATATCAGTAAGAGATTGAAAAAAAAAAGGATCTACACCAAAGAATTCAAGAGTTTTGATTCACCTTAAAAGGTAAAGAACATACTCTCCTATTACTTAGTGCTTCGCGCAAACCTTCCAAAAATATAAACCAAAACAACAAAAAAGTGGAGTACCCCACTTACTTTTTTTGATCCAATGGAAGGTCAAGATTTATGATTTACTGAAATGGTGAAGAGCATACTTTCCTACCAAAAAAGAAACCCTTCTCATGAGCTTTATGTGCCTAAAGAAATGAAATAATTATTAGACATGTATATAAAAATGAAATCAAATGGACAAAAGACTTTGGTTTGTTTTGCTTTCTTTTGGGCAGCCTTGCAACAAATATTTGTAGCCCTTTTAACAAATAGAATTATTTGACATGCATTCTTTTAAGATTTCTTGCAAGCAAATAGGTAATCCCTACATAAAATCCAAGTTAAGGCATCAAAAGGGGTTAGAAATTCTGAAATAAGAATTACAAGCCCACTAATTAGACTATCAAGAAACCAAAAATAAATAAATAAAAAGCCTTGAAATTGAAAAATTGTATCTAGAACTTGAGTTAGCTAACCAAGACTGATTGGGCAATACTTCTAGCTATAGAAGTATCGTATGGCAATTCACTATATAATGAGGTGGTAGTTCCTACCCGTTCAATAATCTATGTCACTAGATGCAATAGACTACAATTATGGCATGAAACAAAATTTATAGAGGCACCTAATACTTTAGTCAATAAAGTGTCACACTCTAGTGTAGAAAGTATTGTACGATACTGGAAAAGTATCACACAATAGTAGGAGAAACTATTGCACAATACTGGAAAAGTATCACATAGTAGTTTTATCTATAAAATAAATAAAAAATACATAACAACAAGCATAAATATGATGAAAATGCAAGAATGAAGGCAAAACAAGACCTTGCTATGCCCACAATGGGTGCAAAAAATGTATACTAAAAAGGTGCACTTCTCTAAACCCTTCTATCTAAAGGATCTCATGAAGTGAGAAGCTTGGATGTCAGCTTAGAACTCCCTATTAATGACATGCAAAAGATACATAGTTTGGCTCTCAAATGGACATAGTTATGCAACACCTTGCAAGGTGCACCATGAAATGACAGATTCAAAGAGAAGAGAAGGAGTGGAAATGTTTGAGAAATTCTATGAGATGCTATGCAAAATTAAACTAAGGTAAATTAAGTGCAAGAAACACAAGCTAGCTAACAAGAAATGAGATTTTTACAAGCTTTCTAGTTAAATTAGGTGAGCTAAAATTAAAGCAAAAAGAAAAAATACACTAATGCAAGTATGACATTAACCTAATATGCAATGAAAGTGAGAAGTGAATCCACAAGATCTCCAAAACCTCCAAATAGTATCTAGAATTCTTGCAACATAATGTTAGTACAAACATGAGTGCATTGTGAGGTGATGAGAGAGCTCTCCCTTTTAAAGAATAATAGGTGGTGGAGATCATGAGGCAAGATGGATCTAATCAAGAGTGGATTGATCCATGTGCATAAACATTTCCACCAATTGTAATGAAGAGTTGACTTATATGCCCCATGTGAGACAGAAAAGGCCTTTATTTTATTTTTAAAATGGGAATAATACTTTGTTTGTACAACTTAGGATAAGTGGGGAATGGGGTCTTTTATTTAATTAGAGGGGGACATGCTCCTTTTAATTAAAGAGTGACTTAGGATATAGTGGTCAAACTATAGGATAACATTGAATAAATTAATTTTTTGAAGGTTTGATCAAAATAAGTGATTAATAAATTGAGAAAAAATGTGAGAAAAAAAGGGCTAATAGGCTAGATGACCATTTTTTGGTGATTACACAAAGAAATCCAAGTCTAATAGAAATTAAATTGTTGAGTTTATATATATATCAAGAGCCTACAACACAACGGTAAATTGTGAGTCTCTTAAATGGGAGGTTGGGTTTAGATCTACTCAAGCTTAACTAATAATCCTAATTATTAATCACAAGTAATAATAATTAACCTTTGGCTTTGGCCTTTGTCCTCCTCTCATTTATTAAAAATAGTAGGAGTAGGGGAACCTTACCTACAAGTGGAGGGGACAATGAATTTTTCTTCTAACTTGAATTTTATCTTTAAAAATTAATTTGAAAAATCAAAATTTATTAAATAATACAATAAAGTAGGACACATTACCATAATCTTACAAATTGATTAGAAGAACATTAAATAGTAAAACTCCACCAAAGAAACTTGATACCAATAAACATGTGAAATATTAATCCATAATAACAAACTCCTTAGCAAACATACCAACATACCAAAAAAATCACATTCTAGTATTTGTTGCCTAATTACTTACCCACTATATGGTCCTCCTACTTGCTATAAGTAGGGTTCCTACCTAAAAATAACTGTAACACCTTGCCAAGGGATCCAAAAGAATTAACCAAAAGTTTTACTAAGTTGCTAAACAATTTTTTCTTTTTTTTTAAACAAGAAAGATAATCATACACATCAAACACATAGTAGCGGAAGCAATAACATTCAATCAACTAAAGCATAAATATAGGTTATCCCAAGATGTTGAGCCACATATAAATTAATTAATTCTAAGTCTAATAGCTACCATATCCACATGAAAGAATAATGAAAAGTCCAATGTTCGTAATATACATTTGTTTTGAATGCCTCTTGGCAAATGAAATTTGAAATGCTCAATCATCCATTGCACATGTCATAGGATATGAAAGGCTAGAAGAATATACATAGAAATAAAGATATATCATTCTCCTTGAATCCATGATATAAATGCAATACAATAAATGAAACTAATAACATACATGGTACATCTATCCATCATAAATATATAACATCATAAAACACAACTAACTAAGTGCACGATTCCTCCCAACCATCAATAGAATCATTAGACCATCGTGGGCCCTAGCCATCCCCCACATGTAACATCCCAAGCCATTGAAGAGATCATCAGTACTATAGTAATAGGGATGTCACTCCTAAAACATACTACAACATAATCATAAGGAAATCTAACATACTAGAATACAACATAAGAAGAACCAAGAAGCTCCAACCATGGTGACTACGGATGGATCTCAATGGTAAGAGTAAAAATCACTACCACCCAACTGCATGGAGCCTAAATGGCCCACTCCCACCATGCTGAGGAGATACTCTAAAGTCCCAAATAGTATATCAAATCACATAACACAAATACTCTCTATGTCCAGGAAATCCTAAAAGTATACTAACTCAAAGGTTCCAAAACATAGATCGACATCTAGACCCAGAGGCACCATAAAGACACGTAGGAATCTACTATGTACACGAGAAAGTGTCATCACAAAAATCACATTGGAAGTTACCCGAGAAATCCCCTAGGAATCCTGGGTCCCCTATGATCCTGTGGCCACTAGTATCCTCTTGTATTGACGAGGCATACTATAGAATGCAAGGTGAAAACTAGGTGTTCTCTCTACCCCATCCTAGTTTGTACTAGCACTCAAGGCATGGGAGAGAACATACAATTATCTTGTTAGGTTCATTTTTCTCTCATTTAGTGTAAATGTTTTCACTTATTAAAAATAACTTACAATGGGTTTCTCCAGCCTCTTAGGGCCCCGACCCCCATTGCAAGCCACTTCCTGACATTACACATAGATAACCTACTCTAGGGTCATGAAATCACAACTCAAAGAATCATAATAAAATCATCTTAGCCCTATACAAGCAACTAAATGTATCATAAATATAATCCATAATAATGACATCAGTTCTCCATGAGCAACTGAATAACATCAAATAATAATCATAATGATCACAATAGATCTCTATAAGAATTTGAAGGCATCAATGATAAATCACATTATCCGATGGTTCTCCCATGAGTAACTAGAAAGTATCTAATAATGCATCACAGTACTGATTGAAGACTCCAAAATGGTCAAGTCAATACATGTCACAATATGACATCATCAAGATCAAAACAAACACTTTAGTCATCTCAAAGTGACTAGAAAGTAACCCAAGTATAACTAATCGAGACTCAAAAATGGTTATCAAATATAATTGATCGAGACTCAAAAATGGTTAAGTCAGGTATCTCATATACAGACACCTCAGCTTCACACAAGAAGACTGGAAAGAAATAACAAATAGTAAACACATCACATCATAGAGCATACTTAATCACATCACCATGGTTGGGTTTAGAAAGATGAAGAATAAATCATCATAATTTCACAATTGCATAACCCCCCGAGCCTTTGGTAACAACCTAAACTGTTCAACATCTAAGACAACCCCAAAACACCCCAAAGCATAGGTAGTACAAAGAAAACATCAAAATCACACAGTTCGGTTTGAATGATAATATATTGTTGAATATAAGGTTTCAGTTTCCAACAGAGTTTCAATTTCCATTCTAATGCATATTCTAGGTAGATGAACAATTTCGAGTTCACCCCACAATTACCCTTTTTTTATATTCGCATAATATGCACAATTACCCTACTTTTGATTTTAAGCCATCAATATGACAAAAGGGTAATTATTCATTTAATAATAACTTATATATATATTTTTTCTTTTAAATAAGAAATTTCAATTTAATTTAAAGCAATCTTATATAAATCTACAATTTTATTAAACAATGTCCATTATTAATTAAATTAATTAATAATTATTGGTCTAAACACTTATAGTAACTTCTTCATTAATTATCAATCTATTAATATTTAACCAAAAACTATTAATAAATTAATAATTACAAAAACTATATTAAAATGTATTATTATTAAAATTATTAAATATTAATAAAAATTATTAATGAAACATTGTTAAATAATAATAAAGTTTATATATATAAAAACTTATTAAAAAAAAAATCATAAATAACATTGAAACCTTTTTAGTAAATAATATTGATTCAAATAATAATTAAAGTCTGACAAAATTTAAATACAAATTTATATCATTAAAACCAAAATCGAATTTCATAAAGTCTTTAAAAAAAAAAAATATAACATAAGCGATTTAATAATCGCTACTACAATTAAATCCAGTGCAATGCAGTCATCCTGCGTTAGCAAGTATGGTTGCATCAGTAGTCACCTGCCATTTATGTCAAGGTTGGGGTAGGGGGTGGTTAAGCCGCCCCTCTCCAATTTCAATTTAATTATTTAAAAAAAAATAAAAATTTTAAAATATGTTATCAATGTTATCTATTTTTTTATAAATAGATTTATGTATATTACAAAATTTATAATCATATAAAATTAATTAAATAATTTCTTTTTAATATTTTATTTAAAAAAATTTGAATTTCCACATTACTCTGATAAAGGAACTACTATCAACCAACTAATTTTTTTTAATTCAAAATTTCATCTTCAAATTCGAACCCTCCCCAAATTAAATCCTATTTTCTTTACTTAGAAAACAAGGGTTTTCTGATTTCTTTTCTAATCCCTACGTATATAGAAGTTATTGACAAGAAATTAATAATTTACAATATTGAAATGTTTAAGCTTTTATCACAAAAAATTTGGATTTACAATTCACAGACACGAAGAAGATAGGAAAGGATAATTGCATAGTTAATCACAAGACCCTACCTAGTCCTGACACTATACGCAATCCACAAAAAAAACTAAGATAATTCACTCTTCAAGAACTTTTCTCTGAAAATCCTTCCTAGAATTCTCCTTCTAAAATTTGCTTCCAAAATTCGTCTCCCAAAATTCATGTGTTTCAAAAATGAACCCTCAAGTGATAATAAGGAGTTCTCTCTCCTCAATTCAGGGAACTAACTATACGTTCACCCAGGATAACTTTGTGCTTACAAGACTCAACTCCAAATTAATCTTTCTTTATCTTTTCATGCATGTTAAGTGAATAATCAAATAACTTTATTTAATTTTCACTTGACTTCTATTCTTAATTAATTAATTACTTTAATCTCATGCATGCACTTTATGCAATAACATTATTATTCTTATTTTATCTTTTAATTATTTTCCTTCTATTTTCAACTCATGCACGCATCATGCGATCTATAATCTTTTTAATAATTTAATATCTTTTCACTTTTTTTTTTAAAATTTATTTTAGAAACTTAATTGATAAAATATTTATTAACTTAAATAACAATAATATTTAGCATTTATTTTAAAAATAAACTCTAAATATATTATTATTAAATTAAATAAATATTATCACATTCTAAATTTAAACTTTAACTTTTATCTCCAATTTTTAATTCTCTTTATTTAATTAATTTCTTAATCAATTAAATATAATTACATATTAAAATGTCATTATATTTTTCATTAATTAATCTTTTAATTAAACTTAATTAATAGAAAAATACTCCAAGGACTCATAAAACAACATACGAAAACCCATCATAGAAAAACACATACCAAATCAAATAAAAGGGTTATAATCACAAATTAATGTCATTTGATGCATTCGGAGGGTACTTGACTCAAATACTTTTTCTAATTTTTAATTAGGACAATGGCTTAAAGGTTTAGGATTTGGACTTAAGAATTTATCTCCCCTCTCTTACCATTGAGATAATGCGATAGGGTACACTCATCTTGGCAATTCAGGAAAGTCGATACCTAGTACCTACGGCCTGCATAAAATCCACGCATGTACAGACACAATATTCTAAGCTAAACAAACAATGGTAGGAAGTGGTGCATCATGTAGATCCCGACTAGTAGGTGATATGATTCCCTTAACCACATTAGACATGATGTACATAAAAAAAATGAAGACGCACACCATACACATGCAAGTATGGGGTAAGTATCCATCAGAAAGCACATATGATAAATCATCTAACTAATCATCATTAGTAATTGAAAACATAATCATAAGCATAAAACTGGCCTAAAATAATTTGACAATGATAACATAAATGCGAACTAGAGGCAGACACTACAATAACTCTTATTATTTAATCTCCAATTATAATTGTTATTTGAGATTGATGTCTTTGAGCATTTTAAAAATATTGGGTGTTTCTTTGAAAATAGAAAATCTTATTGATTACAGGCAAAATCAAGGGGAAATGAAATAGAGTACAATATAAAAGAATCATTGAATGCAACTCAATACTTGAAGATCTTGGTGGCTATGTGTATGAAACTTCCTGCAAGAATGCTATTTATAACATCATGTAAACCATTCTAAAACTCTTTACTCAGAAATTCAGAAAGAAAAAGAGTATTGTGGACCATTTGGAAAAGCAAGACAAAAGAGAATAAACTGAGTAACATGGAATTGCATAAGAATAATATGATTGCAACAATTCTAAACTTTTTTCATGCTCAATTAAACATAGTAAAACAATCTTACCCTATCCATGAGGTTCTTTACTTAAAGAATTATGAAAGCATACAACTAAGAGCTTACCCTACCTGATGTAGACACCTAAATTTGATTACACTATTTTAGTAATCCTATTTAGTTATCTAAAAAGGCATTATTAATTAAATTTCTATTTAATTAATCCTTTGTCATCCCCTAGTTGATTAATTTAATTAATCATTTATAGTCCTAATTGATAAATCAAATAATCTATTATTTATCAATTAAATCCTTTTCTCCTATCTAATTCCAAAAATCCCCATTTATTAAATAAATCTATTTGATAAATGAAATCCTCAAATTCAAAAACCCCTAACCTATCTCTAATCCTCCATTTAGCCTAATCCACCCCATCCACCCATACTAACCAAGCTTAGCCACTAACTCACCCACCCTCATTAATGCCATCCACTTGCACATCTCTAACATCCCTAAGCTAATCCTAAACCCAAGCCTAATCCACCCCCTAATGTTGTCACATTCCTTAAACAAGTTTAAGACTTTCCTAATCCAAACCAAAGTCTCCCCTCAAAAAACCCAACCACTAAGTCATGAGTGCTCTTACAAAACATAAAAGACTCTTACAAGCCCACTCATGACTCTTACATCCATCTTACACACTCTTCCCTCTTTCACACTCATTCCTCTTACATCCCTCTTACATACTCAACCCCACTCATCATGACTTTAACCAACCCTTTACCCTACCCTCTCACACTCATCCTCCTTGTGACAAGTGTCACCTTTCCATTGGTTCTAAACAAGCACAATCCATGTGCTCCCCTTTGAGTGCATCTTAGCCCTCCTTAAGCCTTCATCCATCCTTGCATCTAAGCCCTCCATCCCTCTACCCCTTAGCCTATAAATTGAATCCCATCCCAAGCCATTTAATCAACAATCTTTGAGCTAAAGTTACCATGCTATTTTGAGAACCAAAGCCATCAATATTACCCTTATAATGCCAAATTGAGAGCTCACAAAGCTACCAATTTGCCATTACCCATCTCCATTGAAGCAACTTTTGAGCATCTTGAGCATACATCCATAGCAAAAGGACACATCTACAGAATCAAGAAAGCATGGATTGTTTTCTCTTGTGAGGTTTGCACTTCTTGTTTGCTTTCTTTGTCTAAGCATATATGTGAATTTAGTTTTTGATTTGTGAATGTTTACTTTATTTGTTAATGTTCTTTGCACACTAATTCTGGTTCTACATTTTGGCATGCCCGGTGGGACCCCACTATGGGTCATTTAATCATCTATTTTCATCTATATGTCAATTTTCTAACCATCTAATGTTTGTTGTTGTTTGAGTGTGTTGTGAGGGTGTTTTGCTTGTTTTTGCAGGTTAAAGAACGCACTTAGGAAGAAGAAATACCATCTAAAAAAAAAAATTCGCATTTTTCAGCTTTTTGGCGCAGTTTTGGCGTCTGCAACCTGTTCTGTCTGCGAAAATCGACGTCTGCGAAAATCCGCGTCTGCGCAAATTGACATTTGCAAAAATTTGCGTCTGTGCAAATCGACATCTGCGAAAATCCGCGTCTGCAAAAATTGACGTTTGCGAAAATCCGCATCTGCGAAAATCGACATCTGCGAAAATCCGCGTCTGCGAAAATCGTCGTCTGCGAAAATTCGCATCTGCGCAAATTGACGTCTCTGCTTGTCACCTGTGTTCTGTGCTACAAATCTATTTTGTCCTCTTCGTATTTTGACAGACTATCTTCTCTGCTTGCTTATGTTCCATTTCTGCTTTATTACTTCTGCACTTTGTAGCTAAAAGAAAAAAAAAAAAAAAAAGAGTATAAATCAAAATTTGACTTTTAGTGGTTCCGTAGGATTTAGACCATTTTAAGAATTTTTACGCGTAGAAAAAACAACAAAAAAAGTTAAATTTTTTTTCCCATAGTTAAGCTCTCATTTTTGAAGATTTTGGCTAACTAACTAAATTGCTTTTTTTTTGTCTCATTGCAGGTTGGAGCACATATGGAACCACTAACCATGTTTCTTGTAGGTTTTCATGTTGCTAAAAAATGAACTTGAATGTTTAACCATTTGTCTTTGAATGCATGTTGCTAAAAAAAAAAATGAACTTGAATGGTTAAACACATTTTTCATTGAATTAATGTTGCTCAAAAAACACACTCTTGAATGTCATGGATTAAAATCAACTTTCTTTGGAATGCATGCTTAAAACAAAAAAATCCAATCTTGAATGCCAAGGATCAATTAACCATTACAAATCTCTTTTTCACATGCAATCTAGGTAAAGTTTGATTTTTGGACATTTAAGAAACTTTGTTAAGTTAAAATACAAATTTACAAAAATCAATTTGAGTAGTTCCTTGGACTCACCTCCTTTCTAATCACCCATCAAATATTAACCATTGGTTGCAATCTCAGTGCCATTTATGGGGATGGGTCTACTTGAAAAAGGTGTTAAATGTTCCACAATCTAACTCACTCACTTGGTCTTTGAACGTTTGCTTTAACTTTATCAAAATTCTTAAATGGCCAAAACTCTAGATTAAATCGATCACACTTCAAGTTTGGGCACTAAAATTGAACAACAAATGACGTGGAGAGCCTCCGGGCGCGCGCTTGAAATCGAATCTCACACACTTTTGTTTTGGGCTTAAAACAAACTCACACTCAATCTTGAATGCCTTAAAGAAAATTAATCGATACTTGACGTGGAGGGCCTCCGGGCGCGCGAGTTTGCTTTTGTTGACCCTAACTCTTCTTATTGTTTACATTCTTCGATCGATTTACTTTTGTTGGTGCTTCAAGTTGGAATTGAACATTGTCTCTTAAACACGAGTGCTTGCAAAGTATAGATTAACACACATAAGAGTCAGTTGGTAAAAGAACAAGCATGTTTTTTAGCCCAAGGTCATCCGAGTCTTCTCTCCCCTTGTCGTCTTCCGAGGCCATCTTGGGTGCATAAGATTAGGATCCAAAACCTTGTTTCTTTTTAGGAGGCCTGCTTTGGGATTTCATCACCCCTTGGACGACCTCAACTCCAGCGCTTCGGCGGAGTATAAGAATCGGGAGGTGAATCGAAAGACACCTCTCTTGGGATCAAGATTTTGTCATTCGGGCTAAGCCTCAAGAAACTTTATACCCTTGAGAAGTGAAAGAGGAGAAGTGGGTTACTGCTCCTCTCGGTTGTGTGACATTCTTTTGGTCTCATCTACGGATTTGGGCCTCACGTACCTTGCGTATATCGAGGACTCCCTAGCTAAACCAATTGTCAGCCTTGCAGAAAACCATCTAAGATGTTAATGTATTTGGAGTGATTGATCGAAACATTTGTAGAACATACACACTCCTTGGTGCAAGTATCACATTCTGAGAACCACAAACTTCTATCTGGGTGTTCCTATCTATTGCTTGTTTTTATTTTACTTGTTGAATGAATGTTTGCCAAACTTGGTCAATCCTAGCTTAGGGCACACTTAGCGTAGTCACTGCCTATTTTTGAAGTTGAACAAGTTGAAGCAAAACAACTGAGTTTTTTTCCCAAAGCCAAGCAAATTCAGGAATTTATGTCGGAACAACCCAAACCCAAACAGAAGTTTCACAAGGTCAAACTCAAGCCATCTCTAGCATACCAAGAACTTTCAGCCAAGAGGAAAGAAATAACACCAAGCCCACGAATTTCCAAACTCCACAAAGAAGAGGACAAAGCTACCGATGAAGCACTTCAAGAGGCCTGGTTAGAGCGCACCATCAAATTTAGCCAACATCCAGGAGTTAATCCAGCTTATGCCTTACCAACTAGGCATGATTTCTATGATTAGACACCCTTGTTTCTCCACATCTTCTTGGATAAGCTTCACTCTAGAGTCATCTTTGTAGAAAAGCCAGCCATCTTAGCTTATCCCCTTAAGCATTATTAGCTCATCTATCTCATTTAGAATCATACCATCTAGCTAGTAATTGAAAATCTGCATATCTAAGCTTTCAAAATTGTTGTCACCTTGCAAAAATTTTTCCATTCCTAAAATCTTCCAAATCCACCAATCTCACCAAGGTTATCCCTTTGACAGAGCTTTGTCTAGGGTAATCTAGCTTTGTCACTTGTTATCCCTCATCACCTTGAGCTAAAGGTTGGAATCCACAAGTGGTCAATCTCGTGTTCTTCCTAAAGGATCATCAGTCTATCTTTAAGTTGACACAATCACCACCAAGCTTGCACATAGGAAAGCAGACCTTTTGCACTTTGGTAACATATCTTTGAAGTTAGAATCCCCAACCCAACCCTCCTTAGGTTTTGTCATATAGCTTTGCCTCAACCTAGGAAATCATTTGCATAGAAAAGACTTCCCCCTTTTACATCCAATCAGTATCATTGCATCTCATCCCTAGGAGTATTTTTCATGCCACCCGTCACTCGCTTAGCCAAGAAGAAAGAAACAATGGAGCCCTATCATTTGGATCGAAAAGCCTCACCCCCATTGAGCACTCAGCCATCCTTCAGCGCAGAGCAAGCTATGCCATCACCTACTGACATTGAAGCTTCCATGAACCAACCAGGAAATGTAGTACTGGAAAACGCCATTATAGACAAAAACAAAGAGACAATCATGGCTAATTTTCGAAGGGACAATGTAGGAACCTTTGACTTTGGAAGAACCCCTCCATTATCAGATCCATCTCACCCATTGTTTGGGCATCTGCCACCACCCATAGGCTCTTATGATCTAAATTATCCTCAATTTATTCCAAAAGAAGAGCCTCCAGCCAATCCATATGACCCAACAGACCCAAACATACCATCATCCACCCAAGTTGAAATCTCCATGCCGCAAGCCAACCCAGCCACCACCACTCCATCCTTGGTTCATACCTCTCTGATCCAAACCCCCTTTACCCAAAACACCTCACCATTCACCCCCTTCACTATTGCTGCTGCTCCCCAACCTATCCTTCCCAATCCACCCATCTCCCAAATCAGTGCTAGCATCTTTGGCCAACCTCAGCAATATGCAACAGGGATGCCACCCATGGGGCTAAGTAATCAACCTTTCATTGCCCCCAGCTTGTTCACCACAGCCCAAAGCACAATCCCATCATTTCCATTAAGTCTTGGGAGCTCAATACCACCAGCCACAAATCCACAAGCTACTACCTTCACTCCACAAAGCTATCAAATCCCACAAGCTACTGCCAATCTTCTACCAAGCTTCCAAGTGACCCCAGCTCCCACCACCACTCTACCAAGCTTCCAAATCTAGCCACAAAGCTATCAAACCACATCAGTTCCATTCCCAAGCTTTCAATTCCCACCACCTCCACCACCAACTAATCCATTACCTCCAATTACCAACTACTTTTCAATGCCACCTCTAGGAGGTAATCCACCACCCCAGCCAACCACCAATTATTTGCAGATGCCATCCCAAATGGGGGCACAACCCACATATATTGGTCAAACCCCACAAGCCCTCCGATCCTTTCCCCAAGCCTCACAACCATCTTATACCTTACCTCCACAAAGCAATCCATTAATCCCACAGCCAGCTTATGTTCCTCAATCCCAACCTCAAATCCCATATCAACAGCAAGCCTCGCAGCACATGCAGCAATATGCGCCACCTCCCCCTCAACAACTGGTCATCCACCATGCAGCTGCCCAAACAATGTACAATCCCTATCAGCAAATCCCTCATAACCATCCATATTCAATGGCCCCATCCAGCACATACCTACCTCAAGGCACTCCTACATTGGGGGCACCCCAACCATCACCTATCAATTCAGAGTGGGAGCAAATGAAGACAGCTCTGAAAGCCATCCAAGAAGGGAATGATCCAAAGACATTCAAGTTTGAGAATGTGTGTCCTTACCCATTTGACAGAGCCATTACCACGACACCATTTCCCAAACACTTTGAGGTACCTAAATTTGACAAATTCATAGGAAAAGGAGACCCTGTCACACATATCAAAGAATTTTACATGCATTGCTAGGACGTGGCATACAATGATGTCTTCCTCTTGCGCCTTTTTCCCAAAAGCTTGGCTGGACCAGCTCTTGAATGGTTTTATAGAATCCCCTATGGCACAATTAAAAACTTTGCTGAATTATCTGAGGCATTTGTAGCCCAATATGCCCATCTTGTTGAAACAGAGCTATCAATAGTTGATCTTGTCCACACCAAGCAAAAAGGTGGAGAAAGCCTTGCCGAATACCTGCAAAGATGGCAAACCCTTACCACTCGCATATCCTGCACCTTGCCAGAACGCCATGTGGTGAAAATGTTTATTGATAATGCACATCCCAGCTTGGCTCACCACATGACCATGAACTGTTTGCAGACCTATAAGGATATCAAAGAGAAAGGAATGATCCTTGAGCAAGGACTCATCAAAGATGGTGTGGTAAAGATTTACAAAGAGGCCAACCAAAATCAATCACATTCCAATGACAAGTCTAGGTATTGGAACAAAAACAAGCATGTTGCAACAGATGGGGTTACTGACACCAGACATGTGAATATCGTTGGTCCTTCTCAAAACCAGTCTAACCCACCATATCAAACAAACAACCAACAAGCTACCAATTACCAACAACGAAATAACCAAAGCTATCAAAACCACAATACAAGACCCAACTTTCAAGGGTCTAATAATCAAGCTAATGCCATCAATGTAGCCACAGGGCAAAAGCCCAAATTCCAACCTGCACCTAGAAACTATACACCCCTTGGTGAGCCATTGGATGTTATTTTTGAAAAATTGGCTAAGGAAAACCTCATCAAATTTCCTCCTACCCAGCAAATTGATCCAAGCCAATCCAAAGCTGCATGGTACAAGGACAATGAGTATTGCAAGTTCCATAGGGTAAACGGTCACACCACCCTCAGATGCATGAAATTGAAAGACTATGTGCAAGACCTCATTGATCGGAAGGAAATCATTGTTGGTGCCCAAACCTCTCCCAATGCAGGCTTATAGATTTATCAAAATGCTTTTCCTCCACACAACAACCAAAATCCTGGAAAAGCACCTATCCAAAACAACACCAACAACCGCCAGCCCAACCAACAGCATGGGAAGAACAATGACCACACTTCATCCTATATAGAGTATGGTAGCCTTATAGGTTGTATATCTGAGAAAGAGCCTTCTGTCAATGTTATCAATATCCGAGGACCAGACAATGAGTGTGCGGTCACCACTCGAAGAGCGCAATTTAACATCGCAGGCCCACCAATTTCATCAACACCATCAGCTCCATCAAAAAGCTGGTACAATATCTTGGAACACCTTGGGAACATGCCAGCCCAAATATCCATTTTAGACCTTCTCCGCACTAGTCCTGTGTACAAAGAAATCCTTGACAGTGCTCTCATAGAATCCCGTGTCCCTTCTGATATCAATGCTACTGATTTTCGTAATCTTGTTGGACACCTTTCATCCTCATGTGCCCTATCTTTCAAACCCACCGACATACCCGCGGTTGAGCCAGATCACACCCTTCCGCTTCGCATAGCCATCATGGTATCCAATTTTGCCGTGAAAAGAGTAATGATAGATAATAGATCAGCCTTGAACATTTGCACCCTAAAATTCATAAAACAAGCTGGGTATACTGAGGCAGATATGATCAGTGAGGTTATCACCATCAAAGCTTATGACAACTTGGAAAGGACCACAGAAGGGACTATTTTGCTACCAATCAAGGTTGGGCCAATCATTCAAGAGACAGTTTGCCATGTTGTTGATCTAAACCCACCATTTAACATCCTCCTCAGTCACCCATGGATTCATGCTATGAAGGCCGTTCCATCCACCTACCATCAGTGCATCAAATTTCCGCATCAAGGCACTGAGGTAACCATCCATGCCGATCCAGAACCCTTTGCTTACTGCAATGCGGTTGAAGCTTCATATACAAACCATTGCCCTGGAATAGACATCGGCACAGCCATCGCCAGCTCATCCCACACTTGTAATGACGCAGAAACCATCCTTGCCTCCACCCTATCTACTGTAAAGATCAACAACAAAGGATGTGGAGAATATAGTCTATCAGATGCATTTGCTGTCGGAGCAATCCCACTTGATCCACATACCCATGGACGGCCAACATATCACAAAGCTAAGGAGATTCCACCTCCTCGATACAAACAGTTTGGCCCAACCACCTTTGTGTCCTCAAAAACCCCTCTTCATGAGGAGCTCACTCCAGATATCAACAATTGGCTACATAAGGATGCACCTCCAAGAAATCAAGCACGCCTTGATCACTTCAGCCAGAAGTATCCCCAACAACATAAGCTCCTCACTGAAAAATGGAACTATCAAGGAGGTGGACTAGGACTAGAAGAAAGGGGCATGCAATGTCCCATCGAAGCACATGATTGGGAAATAAAGTCAGGTCTTGGCTTTGGCATACCCACAACTGGGGGCACCAATGAAAATGGTCACGCTTTTTCAAACATCCACCGCGACCTTGTCAAAATCGAAGACATTCCTGAGGAAGTTGAAAAGAGAGCCTACGACGATATCCCAGACCAAATCTTCCTAGGAGACTCTGTTCTCCGAGAACTATCCATCCATCTCATTGACCTACCACTTGCTCATCCACAACTCATAGATTGGGACCAACCAAGTGTCATACATATTGATGAGTTCGCATCGGAGGAAGTGCTTCTAAGATTCATGGGAGCTGAAACTCCTCATAAGAAGACAAAGCCAGATTCTGCCTACATCTACAAGCTAGATCCCAAGGGGTATTTTGGAGAAAATCCCCAACCTAGTTTTGATACACCCAAAACTGGAACTAAGGTAAATCTGGGACTAGCTAAGGCAGCGAAGAGAACCCCTCAGCAAGAAAATCCAGAGCCACAAGCAGAACATGAGGATTTAGTATTGCCTCCTCAAGATAATCGACTAGAGGTGTCTTCTATTCTAATAGAGGATACTAGAGAAGTCAACATTGGTTCTTCAGAGATCTCTAGAATTGTTCACATTGTTGCATCCCTATCACAAGACCAAGCTAACCTCCTCTTCGAGGCTTTACGAGAGAACATTGGCCAATTTGCATGGTCATATCAGGACATGCCAGGACTCGATCCAAAGCTTGTAGTTCATCATCTTGCAGTCGATCCAAAGATCAAGCCCGTCAGACAAAAGCTTAGGAAAATGCACCCCAAGGTGGCATTACTAGTCAAAGCTGAACTAGAAAGAATGTTAGCTGCTAAGGTTATCCGACCTATCGACTACTCAGAATGGATCTCCAACATGGTCCCTGTCACTAAGCCTTCCGGTGACATCAGAATCTGTACTGATTTTAGAGATCTTAACAAAGCTTGTCCAAAGGATGATTTTCCCTTGCCTAACATAGATATGATTGTAGATCTTACAGCTGGACATGAAATCCTGTCCCTTATGGATGGATTTTCTGGGTATAATCAGATCAAGATTGCGGAAGAGGATCAGCATAAGAAAGCATTCACTACCCGCTGGGGAACCTTTTGCTACACCATGATGCCTTTTGGCCTAAATAATGTTGGGGCTACCTATCAAAGAGCTATGACAGCCATTTTTCCATGATCTTATCCATAGCATTTTGGAAGATTATGTGGACGATATCCTAGTCAAATCTCACACCTTCATGGATCATCTTGCTGACCTGGAAAAAGTCTTTGATAGGTTGGCCCAATATCATCTCATGCTAAATCCCAAGAAGTGTGTCTTTGGGGTCACATCTGGAAAGCTTCTAGGTTTCATAATTTCTAAACGAGGTATAGAGATCGACCCCAAAAAGGTCAAGGCTATCTTAGACATGCCTCCTCCCCAGACATTGCGACAGCTTCGCTCTCTTCAGGGGAAACTTCAATCTATTCGGCGCTTCATCTCCCAACTTGCAGATAAGTGTACACCATTTTCACACTTGCTAAAGAAGAATGAGAACTTCAAGTGGGATCTTTTATGTCAGCACAGCTTCGATCAGCTCAAGCAGTATCTCACCAATCCCCCTATCTTGGTTCCACCAGTTCTTGGTCATCCCTTGATCTTGTATATATCAGCAACACCTACTGCTCTAGGGGCACTTCTAGCACAACATGATGATTATAGTAGAGAGAGAGCCATCTACTATATCAGTAGAACCCTAGTTGGTTATGAAATCAATTACACTCCTATGGAAAAAGCTTGTTTGGCAGTTGTTTTCTCAACTCAAAAGCTTCGCCACTACATGCTAAGTCATACCATCCAACTAGTCTCCAAGATTGACCCTCTCAAGTATATGCTCTCCAGAACAGCACTTACAGGCCGTTTGGCCAAATGGGTTATGCTACTAAGTGAGTTTGACATCCAGTATGTGGACAGAAAGGCAATCAAAGGGCAAGCTATAGCAAATCACCTAGCTGATGCACCTCTAGTAGATGCATATCCTTTGCTCACAGAATTTCTAGATGAGCATATCTGCCTAATTGAGGAACAGCCCCCATGGAAGCTTTATTTTGATGGCTCATACACCTCTCATGGATCAGGGGTAGGAATATTATTAGTTACACCTCAAGGAGATTACATTCCAAAAGCCTTCAAGCTACAATTCCCTAGCACCTTCAATATAGCAGAATATGAAGCTCTTGTAGCAGGATTAAAGATAGCTGCAGAATGGAATATCACTGAGTTACAAGTCTTTGGTGATTCCCAACTTATTATCAAACAAGTCTTAAATGAATATCAAACCAAAGATGAAAAGCTATTACCCTACAAAGAGCTAGTTGATCAGCTGACCCAGCATTTTACAAAGCTTCAGTTTACACAAGTGCCTCGAATGCAGAACAAGGCAGCAGATGCCATGGCCACTATCGGCTCGCTCTTGGAAATTCCCCAAGAAGCTATGCAGTATGAGTTTTTAGTTGAGTAGCTCCTCACACCTACTTATGCGAATGAGGATTCAAACCGTGTTTGTATCTTGGTTGGTCCCCAATCCCCTTGGTACCATGAAATTCACGCTTACCTTAACGATGGTATCATATCCCCTCACCTCACACATACCCAACGCCAGAACCTCATCCGAAAATCATCCCGCTATGTTATCATAGCCAATACCCTATATCGTCGAGGTTATCACAATACTCTCTCTCGATGTTTAGATGAAAATGAGGCCGCGATGGCATTAAAAGAAGTACATTCTGGACTTTGCGGTGCCCACACGAGCGATATTGTCCTAGCACGACAAATCCTTAGAGAAGGCTACTATTGGCCTACCATTGAAGAAGACTCTTGTGACTTTGTCAGAAAGTGTCTCCCATGTCAGCAGCATGCAAATCTTGTGCACGCTCCAGCACAGGATCTACAGCCTATTGTACCACCTTGGCCTTTCGCTTGTTGGGGCCTTGATCTAGTTGGAACTATCACCCCTCTCTCATTTGATGGACATAAATGGATAATAACAGCTACAGACTATTTCACTAAGTGGGTGGAAGCAGTCCCCCTAGTCTCAGCTACAGGAGTTCAAGTCTCCAAGTTCATCTTATACCACATTGTTTGCCGCTTCGGCATCCCATCCACCATCTTCACTGACCACAGAGGTAACTTTGAAAATCTCAACATGGAAGAATTATGCACTTCCCTCTGCATCCATCACCGCTTTTCTAGCCCATATTTCCCACAAGGTAACGGCCAGGCAGAGGCAACTAATAAAACCCTCCTCAAAATCCTAAAGAAAGTTGTCAATGATTCCGGCTGTGATTGGCACCTTCAAATAAATCCGGCTCTATGGGCCTATCAAACTTTCTTCCATACATCCATAGGCACAACTCCATACTCCCTAGTCTATGGTGCCAAAGTGGTATTATTACCTATAGAAGTTGAACTTCCCTCACTACGCATATCTTTGCGAGGGCAAATCTCAGATGAAGAATACAGAGTAGCTCGACTCACCCAGCTAGATCTCTTAGACAAGAAGAGACAACAAGCTTATGACCATCTCACGGTCTACCAAACTCGTCTCAAAAGGAATTTCAACAAGAAGGTGCTCCCACGACACTTTTAGCCAGGTGACATGGTCCTCAAAGAAAATATGAAAGTCCAAGCAGATCGAGAAAAGAAAGGCAAGTTTGAACCTACATGGCTTGGTCCCTATGTGGTTACTGCCTCCTTTGGCTCTGGAGCCTATCAATTATCTACACCAGAAGGAGAACTCTTGAATGATCCCACTAACATCATTCATCTCAAGAAGTTCTATGCTTGAAGATCCTTGGTATACCCAGCTTTTGAAAAATACAAGAAAAAAATATCAAAGAGAAATAAGCGTCCAATGGTGAAAACTTGGCAATTCAAGCGCCTTGGATAGGTACCTTGGTGAAAACCTGGTAATTCAGGCGCCTTGTGTGCTAAAGACTAATCCATTATCTATCACTATCCTATCCCTCATCCATCCACCCACCATCCCATAAAACACCTGCTTGTTCCCTTGGTGTTCCAATCAAATATCCAAAATCTGATGGAGCTTGTCAATACCTCCTGTACAGCTTGTAAATCTTGTACCAAAGCTTGTATTATACCTTGTAAATCTTGTACCATACCTTGTATATATCCAAATCTTGTCCAAAGCTTGTACCATATTCCAGCTTGTAAATAATCTTGTATCCTAGCCTGTATCCTATCACATGCACACACAGAATCCCATTTTCCTTAAGCTTTTCACAAACCATCTACCTATCCACCTATCAACTATTATAGACACCCCATCCTTCACAAATATTTCCATCTCACAAAAAACCAAAACATGAGCAAACTTGTACATTTGTAACATATCTTGGTCTGTCAGGTTGTACATCCTCTTTAGCTTAGTATCATTGTATCTATCCGACTTTTGTGTTAGTTCATCCTTGGTCAACATCTTGCACACATCACACACCTTGGTCAGATATTCCAATGCATCCTTTAGCTAGATCTCCTATCACCAAAGTGTTATCCTTCTTAGTCCAGCTTGCCAGACGCATCACTCATCCTGATCCATCAGCTTAGGTGCTATCCGAAAGGTCCTTGCAGGATATAGCTTTCCTCATGTCTAATCTTGGTCCGTTAGTACCTCATCCTACCCATCTCGTTGGCAAATAGTTCTCTTTTGGATTTTCACTTTCTTTTGATTTGGGATCTTCCCTTTTGGGTCTTGAAATATCTTTTCCAAGCAATCTCCTTGTTCCCTCCTCAAGGTTGCCATGATCTTCCATATCATGGTATGCTGCGAATGGGGCAATTAGAGCGTAAGATCTTGATCAGGTCTTTTGCTTGTTTTCTTTTTCTGCTTGTGGGTTACCTAGTGTCATTTCCACGCTGCTTCCTCTAGGATTCATGTGTGATACTGGGGCAATCCTTGTGTGTTTGTTTTGAGTCAGTTCGTCAGTCCTCTGGATAGTTGGTGAAAAGGCCTTGATGTTCTTGGTAACCTTGGCAATTAACCAACAGTCCTATAGCAAATCTAGTGCTCAACTACATGGTGGTACTTCTCTTTGAAGTATCCCCCCGCTCCAAAAGCTTCAATGGTTTTCCTTCACCTCCATTATCCCCCATCCATATCCAGCATCCATCTCTCCTACCCCAGCTTATGCATCAGTATCTCTTTGAAATCACTCCTCACGCTTAGCTTTAGGGATCCACAATCCTAGTCTTAGGGATCCACCAATCAAATCAATCCACCAAGCCTCATCTTTCAAGATCCACAATCCTAGTCCTAGGGATTCCCAAAACCCATCTTCTGCCAATCTGACTCTTTGAAATCCTATTGCATCAGCTTTATCATTCTATCTCCCTACCACAGATTCCTTTTATAGCGCGCGCTCCTCCATCTCCCCCCCCAATCCTGGAAAGTCTTAAGCTTGCTTTACTATTGTGCCTCTGATTTCCCTTTATCATTCTCCCGTAGTGAGAGTTTGAGCTAATTTAGCCCCTTCTCTTTGCCAACTTGCGTCTCAGCTCGTCTCAATTTCTTGTACTTTTCAAGAAGTCGTCGAGCCTCATTTCTCTCCCCGTCGCCTTCTTGAGGGGGCATCATCTAAGTCTAGTCTCTCCTCTTCTTATCCGAGACTGGGGCAACCTTGTTGCTAAAACATCTTCCTCGTGTCATCTTCATTCAAACTTCTTTGAAATAGTGTTGTATTAACACTATGTCAAAGAGGGGCAAAATGTAGACACCTAAATTTGATTACACTATTTTAGTAATCCTATTTAGTTATCTAAAAAGGCATTATTAATTAAATTTCTATTTAATTAATCCTTTGTCATCCCCTAGTTGATTAATTTAATTAATCATCTATAGTCCTAATTGATAAATCAAATAATCTATTATTTATCAATTAAATCCTTTTCTCCTATCTAATTCCAAAAATCCCCATTTATTAAATAAATCTATTTGATAAATGAAATCCTCAAATTCAAAAACCCCTAACCTATCTCTAATCCTCCATTTAGCCTAATCCACCCCATCCACCCATACTAACCAAGCTTAGCCACTAACTCACCCACCCTCATTAATGCCATCCACTTGCACATCTCTAACATCCCTAAGCTAATCCTAAACCCAAGCCTAATCCACCCCCTAATGTTGTCACATTCCTTAAACAAGTTTAAGACTTTCCTAATCCAAACCAAAGTCTCCCCTCAAAAAACCCAACCACTAAGTCATGAGTGCTCTTACAAAACATAAAAGACTCTTACAAGCCTACTCATGACTCTTACATCCATCTTACACACTCTTCCCTCTTCCACACTCATTTCTCTTACATCCCTCTTACATACTCAACCCCACTCATCATGACTTTAACCAACCCTTTACCCTACCCTCTCACACTCATCCTCCTTGTGACAAGTGTCACCTTTCCATTGGTTCTAAACAAGCACAATCCATGTGCTCCCCTTTGAGTGCATCTTAGCCCTCCTTAAGCCTTCATCCATCCTTGCATCTAAGCCCTCCATCCCTCTACCCCTTAGCCTATAAATTGAATCCCATCCCAAGCCATTTAATCAACAATCTTTGAGCTAAAGTTACCATGCTATTTTGAGAACCAAAGCCATCAATATTACCATTATAATGCCAAATTGAGAGCTCACAAAGCTACCAATTTGCCATTACCCATCTCCATTGAAGCAACTTTTGAGCATCTTGAGCATACATCCACAGCAAAAGGACACATCTACAGAATCAAGAAAGCATGGATTGTTTTCTCTTGTGAGGTTTGCACTTCTTGTTTGCTTTCTTTGTCTAAGCATATATGTGAATTTAGTTTTTGGTTTGTGAATGTTTACTTTATTTGTTAATGTTCTTTGCACACTGATTCTGGTTCTACACCTGAAGTAAAGAATACAACATTCTTTACTTAAGAACTATGAAAGCATAGAATATGATGGCTATGCCATGGTCACAATCCTCTCTCTTTACACCTTCACTTTTTCTTTATGCCTTCAATTTCATGCTAGCTAGTGTCATTCTTGGTATCTATGCTATTATTGTTCTCTTCTTCCAAAAACATTATTATGTCGAGAGGCATATACAATGGCAACAACAAAATCAGCAAGAGAATATGCCATGTAAACAAAAAATAAATTCTTCATATACTAATAGTTATAATTGATTAAAAATATAATAAAAAATTATTGACAATTTAAAATTCATTCACGCTTTGAAGAGTTGATTCAAATTCCTATAGTTACAAATGAGGGTTTTTTTTGGCTCTGCTAGAGTTTCTTGGTTCATGTAAACTTGCAATTTTCTTGTCTATGACTCTTTGTTTGAGCTTTCCTTCTGTAGTCTCCACTTTTCACACCATATTTACCGTGGGAGCCTTTAGGCTAGGATATAATGGCCTCAACTAGTAGTGAACCAATTATTTTTGGTGTTCATGCTGTTTTGGATTTCCATGGTGCTACCATAGGACAAACACACTCACAAGTTTGTGTCGAAGGTTTTTCATGAGGTAATCCTAATATTATCCTTCCTTTACAAGAATTTGATGCTACATGTGACTGGTTAGAACAACATACTTTGATAGGATATTTTGTGGGTAGGACTCCTCTTGAAGCTATCCTTCGAGAATGGGTTATCAAGTGCTGAACTCCTTATGGAGTCTACCTTGATGCTATGCAAAAATTTACCAAAGGTTTTTATTATTATTTCACTTTGCTAACTCATCGCAAGTAGACACGGTCTTTAACAATGGACCTTGGTTTGTGCATTTGTCCCTGCTTATTTTTCAAGAATGGTCACAAGACTTTACAGTCTCTAATGATAAAAAGCTTAGGGTTCCTATGTGGGTCGAGCTCCTAGGTTTACCCTTGCCATGCTAGCCTTTCATTGAGTCTATTGCCAAAAACCTTGGCAAAGTTATCACAAAGGATCCTAAGAAATTTTTTAATGCTCGCCCATAGAGACGTGTTTTGCATCAAGGTTGATCTTTCCAAGGATCTTAAGGATTCTATGGAAATCTAGATTGGGGCTCAAACATTCTCTTGGAAGGTGCTCTATTTGAATCTCCCCAACACCTGTTATAGGTGCCAGTCCACAAAACACAAGATCAGGGATTGTCCTTTGGCTATGCAGAGGGTGAATCCCACACCTAAAGAAATGCATACCAAGCTAGTCGAAGGGAAAAAAAGAAGGGAAAAATGAAAAATGGGTTACTATTTGGCATAAGGGCAAGGCTAGCTTGAATCCCTTGCCCCCTCAACAGTCCTATGTGGTGGTCATTGCAACTCCTTCTCTCCCCACAATAGTGTCAATTCTTGCTAGTGTAGGGATGCAAACAATTTCCATGACACCTATTTTGGGGGTTTCACAAGTTTTAAACCCTACTGGTATGTAGGGGATTAAGGTGGCCACTAGGGCTTCTACCTTGACTATGGTTTGTACCCCTCTTGCTGCTTCTTCCATAGCATCACAAGTGATGTGGCATTCTTGTAGTCCTCCTAGACGTGTGGAGATACCAAAGGTGAAATGCCAAGTTGTAAGTATAGAGGATTTTATTTCTAACTTCCACCAAGTTTCTATCTTCTTGTAGAATAACTACTCCTCTCTTGAGGATGAGGATGATATGGAAGAATTTTCATGATTTTTTTAATCATAAAATATTAGAAGTCTCATAGATCTCTCTAGAAAGTACTATATATAGGATACCCTTCATAGACTTGGTAACTTAGATTTTCTCTGTCTACAAGAAGTTAGGATTTTTAATTTCATGCTCTCTTCTACATGATGCATCATTTGGTAGGATGGAGTTATGTTTTCCTCTCAACATGAAGCTAGCTGAGGTGGTGTAGTTACTCTCTTGTCACCTTATCTTCATTCTGCTATTATTTCACATGGTTCTAACCTCACACATAGAATTATTGGCTTTTTATTTCCATTAACTATCATTCTTGTGGAGTCATTAATGTTTATGCTTCTAATGATGTTGTGGAAAGATCCTAGACGTGGGGCTGGTTGGCTGACAACTTGCCTCCAACAACTTGGGTTATGTGTGGTGACTTCAATATGGTTGAGGTGGCCTTTGACAAAGATGACATTCTACCCTTTCATTGGACAACTAGGGAAAGGGAAGCTTGGTACTACATGCACAATAAATTAGGCCTTTTTGATCCCAATATTAACTATTGCTAGGATAGTGGAGTTTGGCACACTTGGTCCAACTTTTGAGTTGGCTTTGATCGCATATTAAAGTGTCTTGATTGTGCCATGATTACTGCACAATCTTTTTTCTCTTTTTTTGAGGATCAAGATTTACCTATCATTTCCCTACTAGATGTGACATTATTTGACCATTATACCATTTATTTTGTCATTTCATGGAAAATAGCTGTCCCAAAAGTTGCCAAGTCTTAGTTCTTCCTCAACACATCTATGCTGAGGCATGCTTCTACCACCACACATATCCTACGTGTCTAGAATTTGGAGGCACATCCACATTCTTAGAAGGGTTGCATTCAATGGTGGAATGATTTCATTTCAAGAACTACTCATTTTCCATGCATCTATGAGCACTAGTTGGCAGTTTTCAAAAAATGGTCATATGAAGCCAACACTTCTACACTCAAAAAAGTCTCTAAGGCTCTCACCCTTAATCCATTTGATGTGGATTTGCAAATTTAGCTAGCCAAACTTTTCCATGACAAAGAAGTTCCTAACAACTATGCCACTCAAGGAGCCCAAATCAAAGCCCATCTCCACTAGCTAGAGGTTAGCGATAAAACCTCAAAGGAGTTCTTCTAGGCTCTTCATGCCCATCATAAAATAGTTGGGATTAAAAAGATCAAACAAGGAAATACTATTCTTTTTAGTCTGCCTAACATCCTTAATGTGTTAGTGTAGTTTTTTATTTTTTTCTATTTTGCTAGGTTTTTCCTACACTTTTAATAATCTCGCTTAGGTTAATAAAGCATGTCTTATTAGGTGAATGGTTGTGAGGTGTCACCTTCCTACATGTGAGCATCCATTAGCTATCTTGGGAAGATACTTTGCTATCTTTAGTCCGATAGATGGTTGCTCCTCATTGGTTGGTGTTGCCACCTCCTCTCTCTTCCTAGCCTATATAAGCATGCTACCTGGCTTGTATTTGTATCTCTTATTTTTGCATCCTCTTAATGCTATTTTGCTTCAAGCATTTGCATTACTCTCTTGGAGACTAACTCTATGATGCTATTTTGATTTTGTATCATTTGCATTCATAGTTTAGATATTTACTCTTTGCACTAGTTTTCTGGGTTATTAATCTTTTTAGATTCTAACATGGTATCAGAGCCTTCCTGCTGCAGCTTCGTTGAAGAAATTTTGAAGCCGTGATTTGAAGTCACAAACCCTAGTTTGTTTGTGCAATTTTTCTTCAAATCAGGGGATTAGCAATTTTTCGGAGCACTTTGGGCCCAAACGGACATCACCATTGGATCCGGAAGGCCGTTTGCAGTCAGGATTCATATAAAGCTTGTCGTTTTTGGAGACAGGGCAATTTTGGCGATTTTTTGAGGATCCCGGGGTCGCTGCCGTACGGATCGTACGGACGCAGAGCGAAAAAAAATTTTAAAAACGCATTTTCGGCAGCGCCGCCGCCGCGCCACCCGCGCACCGCCGGCAGCGGCCGCAGCAGGCAGCGCCGCCCGCGCTCCGCCGCGGCTCCTCCCGGCTCCGCCGTTGCCCGGCCGCCGCTCGTCCGCCGCCCTCCGCCGGCGGCTCCTCCCAACTCCGCCGCCCTGCGGCCACCTCCGCCGGCGGCTCCGCCGGCTCCACCGCCCTGCGGCCACCTCCGCCACTCTACAGCACCGTCAGCGGACTAGGCCACTGCGGGGGTGACACGTGGCATGGGCGCCACGTGGCACATTGCCACGTGGACCCGCCACGTCACCCCTGCCACATCAGCTGCCACATCAGCCGCCACGTGGCTATGCCACGTGGCACTTCTTTTTTGCGGCGATGGCCTCCAAGCCGTCAATTTTAAGCTCTGGTTATGCTGACGTCAGCATGACGTCATCCCTATGTCATCAACCTTGCATGCACCTCTCCTGATTCACTTTTGGACCTACTTGTGGTTTTTTGGCCATAACTCTTGCATACGGAGGTATTTTTCCGATCCGAAAGAAGCGCCGGAAAGCTGGTTCCGAGATGGAGATTTTGGTGCAGGTATTTTTAGGTTTTGATGCTTTTTTATTGCCTGTCTTTTCTGTTAAAGTCCGAAGTCCTGTTTTTGACTCCGGCATGCATATCTTTTGCGTACCATGTCTGTTTTTGGAAAACTTTATATTTCTGGAAAGCTGGTTCTGTGTACTTTTCAAAACTATCGTCTTTTTTCCTCACTTTTGGCCCCTTCTCTTTCTATCATAGTTTTGGCATTTTTGCTTTATGGTTGATATTTTGAGTGTTTTAGGCCCGAGGATCGTTTTCCTGGCATGGTTTGCTTTATTTTAGGCTGTACTTTCTTTTGGTTCAGCTCTTTTTCAGTTTTGATCATTGTAGCTATCCTTTTGAAGCACTTTTCTATTTCGCACTGAGATAAATTGTCACTTTTGTATTCTGGGAGTCATGAACGTTGTTTTGAGTCAGGTGTACTTGCACTATTTCATAAAGCACCATGGGGGGGATTATTTGTTTGCTGTTTTAGGCATTCTCCCTTTGTCAAGTGAGTGTCCCTTCCACGACATTAGCCCATGCAGAGTCAGTTAGACTATGTCTTTATCGGTGTCTGTACTTCTTTCCCTCTCTCCTCGTTCTTGGTTCGTTTGCAGAAGATTTTGGCTCACCTTCTCAGTTGCCTGTCATCACACCCCGTCTGCATCAAGGGGGGATTATGTTGTGTTCTAATGCATCCATGGTTCGATGGTTCGATAGTGTGAACTATGTATTCAGTGGTTGATCCTACATACAAGGCGATTGCAGTGGCTGGCTACCTATGCATTTCGGTGAGATGGATCATCTACCATATAGACATGCTCGGCTCGTGCCTTCTTCTTCCATGGAGGTTTCTTCAGATCAGCAGTTTGACAGATTTGCGACTTCTTCATGCTTCAGTGATGCTGCTTCTTCATGATCACTCTTTGTTCCTATTTTAGGGGACTTTTTTCCCTAGTTGGAGACTTCTTCAGCTCTTCACTGGGTTCTTACCTCTTTTTAGGGGAGGGTTTTTCCCATGTGGTTTTCTCTCTTTCCCCGTTTACAGAGGTTTCATTTTTCTCTTGCATTGTACTTGGGTACCTAACATGGCCTCGTTGCCGGGACCCATTATGCATTTCATCTTAGCTTTGTGAGCTTAACGCATTTCCCTAAGTTGCACTTAAGGGGGGGTGTTAGAGTAAATAATTAATATTTAATTATTTATTCTATTGCTTAAGTTTACTTAGGTCATGCATTTATTTAATATTTCATATTTAATGCATGTTGTGACAACACGGGAGTTTGTTCCCTTCTAGTTGTCACACTTATCTTCTAGCTTGTTCTACAAGCCTCCATGAGCTCTTTATATTCGAGCTCTCCTCATTGTATTTTCATAACATTGTGAAGCCATTTCTTATTGTAAATACATTTCTTATTGTGTTTGCATTTTTGGCTCTCATGTCCGTTTAGGGTTTTTGCCCATGCTCCATGCTTTTCCCCTTCTTGGCTTCTCTTTGACAGGTTTGCATGCAGGTGATCTTGGCGTCTTCGGAGTTGGCTTTCCTCAACTCCAACATGGTATCAGAGCTTTTCTATGTGCAAGAGTAGATTTTAGTTTCCTTATTTGAGAGATTCGGGGGGGGCAAATAAACTTTATTCTAGTTTTTTTGAAAAATGAAGTATGCTCTTCTCTTGCATCTTTGGATGATCTTGAGAATCAGAAAAGTTTTGACAAAAACAATTTTTCTCTGGGGTTTCAATCTCAAATCTGACAACCAACTTGCATATTTGGAGTTTTTAATCAGTTTTGCAGGTTCCAGCATGCCATTGATGGACTTAAGAAGCTGATCCAGCATTTGCATGTCAAATTTTGGTTGCTGGGGTCGTTTTCTGATTTTTGGAGCCGTTTTTTACTGTTAAAGGCGTCTGATTTACACTACAGCAACATCTTCTGTTCATTAGCAAGAAAAACGCTTTCTGGGTTTTGTTCGCAGCCCCAAAAAACCATCTGGGTATCTTTTAGATTTTGCATGCAAGCTGTATATTTTTCAAGATCGAGCATGCAAAGCTACAGCCATACCCCTCTCTGTTGGCAGCCGTAGATTTGAATGCAGTTTTCAAATGTCTCGTTCTTGCTCATACGGACTCCGATTTTGATGATTCTTGTTATGAACTTGGCTATTTTTTTGTGCTCTATCCACTACTGGAGTTATTTTTTGATTTTCATGCATGAATTCTTCAGAAATTGCAGATTCTTAGCCGTGACTGTGCACAGTTCTTGTTTTGGAAACTTCGGAGGATCATAACTTTCTCATACGACCTCATATCGAGGCGATTATTTTTTTGAAAGTGCATGATTTTTCGAGTAGATCACAGTGGTGCTATTCGTTTCCTTGATTATTGTGCCCAAGTTTCACTTTCAACATATGCTCTTCATGAGGGTTTGTAATGCATTGAAATCAAGACCTACTTGTGGTTTTTTGGCCATAACTTTTGCATATGGAGGTATTTTTCCGATCCGAAAGAAGCGTCGAAAAGCTGGTTCTGAGACAGAGATACTGGTATAGGTTTTTATTGAGTTTTGATACAGTTTGGTTGCCTATTATGGCAATCAAAGTCAGATGTTCTATTTTGCACTCCGGGAGGCGTATCTTGAGCTTTCGATCTCCATTTTTGGACTTCTTTATATCGCTGGAAAGCTCTTTCTGTGCTCTTTCCAGTGATGTTGGTTGTTGTTCCAGATTCTGTTCCAAACACATCCTATTCAGTCTTTTGCATTTTAGCATTCTGGTGGATATTCTATTTGTTTCAGGTCTGGAGATCGATTTTGTTGCTTCAGTTGCTTCGTTTTGGGCTTTACCTTCTGTTGTTTCAGCCTTATGTTTTTTCTGATCATTGTTGATATTCACTGTAAGCATCTTTATGCAATGCACTGAGATAAAGTGCCACTCTTGCGTTTTGGGATCCTTTTCATCATTGTGATTCATTGTACTCGCACTATTATATAAAGTGTCATGGGGGGGATAGTTGTTTGCCGCTTATAGGCTCTCTTTCTCTAATTCCTCATGCAGTGTCAATGACACATGCCTTTATTTGTGTTTGTACCTCACTCTCGATGAGTTTGGCTCCTGTGTTGTAGGAGATTTTTGGCCCATCTTTTCAGTTGCCTGTCACCTCACCTACCTTAAGGGGAGGTTATATTGTTGTTCTATGCTTCTTTGGTTGATGGTTCGTGCCTTCAATTTCCATGGAGGTTTCTTTGGTTGATGGTTCGTGCCTTCTATTTCCATGGAGGTTCCTTTGGTTGATGGTTCGTGCCTTCTATTTCCACCGAGGTTCCTTTGGTTGATGGTTCGTGCCTTCTATTTCCATGGAGGTTCCTTTGGTTGATGGTTCGTGCCTTCTATTTCCATGGGGGTTCTATAGATCAGCATTTTGACAGAGCTTTGCGGTTCTTCATGCTTCAGTGATGCTGCTTCTTCATGATCACTCCTTGTTCCTATTTTAGGGGACAATTTCCCTAGCAGGAGACTTCTTCAGTTCTTCACTAGGTTCTTACCTCTTTTTGGGGGAGGGTTTTTCCCTTGTGGTTTTCTCTCTTTCCTTGCTTTCAGAGGTTGCATCTTCTTGCATTGTACGTGGGTACCTAACATGGCCTCGTTGTCGGGACCCATTTCTACATCCACCTAAGCTTCGCTTATGGGGGGGTGTTAGTGTAGTTTTTTATTTTTTTCTATTTTGCTAGGTTTTTCCTACACTTTTAATATAATGTATTTGTTCATCACTATGAGAACATTTTTTCTTCACAAGGAAATTTGGTTGCTCAGGAGGAAACTCTCAAAAACTGTATCTTTTTTAATCCAAATTTCCTAGTAGTTGAGCAACATGCTTTTTGTAAGCAACTTCTTTCCCTCTAAGAACTTAAAGAGGCTATCTACTCCATGGCTGATAAAATATCCCTTGGGTGTGATGGGTTTCTCTTTGAATGTTGCAAACACCTCTGGGAGCATATAGGTCCTAATCTGCACAAGTTTATCTCAAATCTTATCATTCTAAAAGCTTAGGAGCCATTATAAATGAAGGAAATATCAAATTCATATCTAAAGTTGGTGATCGAGAGGACATTTACAATTAGAAGCCCATTACCCTTCTGAATGTGTCTTATAAGATTATTGCCAAGGCACTTTCTCTCAAAATCCAACACATGTTGCCTTTAATTAGAGAGCCTGAGCAAACTAGCTTTATTAAGTCCAGATACATTCTTGACAACATTATTGATATCTAGGAAGGCAAGAAATGGGCTTGTAGGTTTAACTAGAAGGCCATCTTTCTAAAAATTGATTTTGCTAAAGCTTATGATCACATTGAATGGCCCTTTATTTTGGCTATGCTCTATGCTTTGGGTTTTGTTCCCAATTTTTTATAGTCTATGGAGGTGCTCTTTGGAAATGCTAATGCTTGTATTACCACCAATAATTTATAATTAGAGGCTTTTGGCTTTTTTTGGTCAATCAGAAAAGGTTGCCCTTTGGCTCCAATGCTTTATGTCCTTACTTCAAGACTGGTTCATGGGATTTCTTTGCCTGAATCATCTTCTTAGATAGTCAATGCCACTTTGTGGATGATTCCTTTCTCAGTCTTCTTGAGGATGAAGAAAACATCCACAATGCTTTAAGTTTCCTGGACACCTTTTGTCAAGCCTTTGGATTCACCATTCAATGGCATAAAATGCTTAGCTTCTACTAGTCGTTCTTTCCAACTCCACCTTGCCTCAACCAGTTTGAATGGAAATGGGTTACACATGGGGAGATTTTCTAACTTCTAGGCATTCCTTTTTCTTTCTAGGCTTCGCATGTTGAAATTTGGAATGCTGTGCTTGCTAAGATCACCAAGAAGCTTGATTATTGGATTATGAAACCACTCTCCCTTGTTGGAAAATTCTAGATTTTCTCAAAGGTTCTTGCAGCTACTCATGTTTATTATTCTTCTTGTTGGGCTTCCTCCAAAGCTTCTTATTAGAAATTGGAAAGATTGCTCAGGGATTTTCTCTGGGCTTCTGGTTTAGATCACCATGGGTTTCATAGAGCTGCCTGGGATTTTTGTTGTCTCCCAAAAGAATCTAGTGGTCTTGGCCTACTTTCCACTTAGAGATAAGGCCTTGCACTTTGTACTAAATGGATTATTCATGCTATCACTAGAGATGAATCCTGGAAGATTTTGGTTTGACATTGCATATCTTCCAACTTTCCTATTAACAGGCTTGCTTGGAAGGGGATTGGTTTTCACATCCTTCTCATCATGCTTGAGCTAGTGACCATACATGGCTTGTTTTTCATCAAGAGCATTTGGAAATCTTGGGAAGCTAATAAACCTTGGCTTCGATGGGCTAGGGATGAATTCTGTAATGGCCTCTCCTTGAATCAACAAAACATTTGATGGTCTCCCCTATTTTCCATTTAGGGTAATCCCCTTACTAAGACTCAAGGTGCTAGTGCTCTGTATTTTTTCAAATGGGGCATTATAACTCCCAAGGACCTCTTCTTGAGGGTTTTCATGAGTTTTAGGTCCTAGGAAGATATGCAAGTATAGTAACACCTTATCCATTCATATTAGTAGACTTTTGACCTATTGCTCTCTTCAATTCTAGTCCACTTAATTCATAATGTGGGTATTCAATCTATTTGATCTTGGTGATATGATTGGAAGTGGTATCCTACCACTCCATTTTCCAATTATAAGTCTAGACTAGGATATCGATGGCTTTTGCCCCATCTTCCAATGGTGGAAAAACTCAACTAGAGATGGCATTTGCAATCTTCTATTTCTCAATGGAGAAAACACTTTGATACCATTTGGAGTGCTATAATAGAACCCAAGATTGCCCATCTTGCTTGGTGCCTTGCCTTCCAATGTCTTCCCCTAGGGTCTTGGCTCAAACATATTGGGTTTCCTAATCCTAGATGCCCTTTTTATGGACAACAAGAGTCTTTCTTGCATATCTTCTAGTTTTGTAGGCGTGCCCAAAGTTATTGGCACTTGATTCATGATTTTTTCAAGCCATTCAGGCCTAAACCTTTTTCTTGGTACATGATTTTGCTGGGTGATTCTCTGAGAATCCCTTAGAAACTCACCCAGATTTGGCATACTTTCAGAATGGAAATTTTGTTTACTCTTTGGAAAGATAGGAATGTTGTTCATTTCACACACAACTTTTTGGATATTAATATTGCAATGTACACTAAGGAATAGATTTTTAATAATGTAATTATGCAAATGTAGGTGCAAGCTAACAAAGTTTCCCTTGAGGTAGCTCACTTGTAGGAGCTGCTGAACCACTGAGGCAATGCCCCCTACACTATTTCTAGAGTTCTTCCTGATGCCTTAGTAAAAACCTTGACACCTCATGGCCACCATTTGTGGCATCATTCCTCAGGTCACCACTCGTACACCCCACACTCCCATTCTTCCCACCACTTTTCTCCCAGTGGTGGCAATGGAGGATGGAGATGCTGCTCGGTTTCCCTGCCCCATGGTGGTTGTAGTTGGTCCCCAGCTTGCCCTCCTGGTTCTTTTTAGGCATTTTCTGGCAAATGGCCTTGCCTAGATCTAGTAATTTCTCTTCTATGACCAGAGCTCAAAGATGAGAAGGCTACTACTGATCCTCTTGCTGTTGCTACTGAAGACTGTTGGACTATTCCTAGCCCGCCCCCCAATCCCAAAAATGAATGGGGCTTCCATGATAGAGATGAATCACTATCCTTGGCTAGCACTACTTTGGTCAACTGAGGCTACCTTATATATGCTTTTTTGATGAATAATGTTTGATTCTGACTACAACAGTCTATTTTTGCTCTAGCTACGGCCATGTGAACTCATTCATGGGGTGATCTTGTATCCCCTGACCCTTTTTTGTGAATTGTATTCTTAGAATATTTTTAGTAATAGAAAAGGACTATTCATCAAAAAAATAAAATTCTTACAATTACATGTAGAAAGTTGAGAATAATAGATGGATATCAAGAAACCTTTGAAACATAAATGCTCGCTCTTATGTACAAAGATACTAACCAATGCCTCATCATTTAATAAAAATAATTAATAATTTCATCCATAGATATGTTGAACTAGACAAACACAAGTTTAAATATATGCTTTTTTGAAGGTGGTTTAGTTCAATTATCCTATTGTGCGATTCAAATAGGCTTATATTCCTCAATGGTGTCCCTCGGTCCTTATCACCACTCCTCCCTCAAAGACAAATCTATGGGGCCATTCCATAAATGCCTCTCTCATCTCTCTCAGATGGAAGTTTACAAGCTTAGATCCACAAGGGAGGTAGCTGGAAATGATCCAGAGCTCATCAAAAGAATGTTAGCAAGGGTGAGGCATTTCAATATGGTTGATGAATTTGACCAATTTTATAGTTGGCATATAGAGGAGGATGATATTTGAAAAAATTTGCATATATGATGATGGTTGAGGCCCTCTTTCTCTCCTACTTTCTTAAATTAGCTATTTTTCATGATTCCAATGTGGATCTAGGAAGCAACAAGGCCTTCAAAAACATTGAGATTCCTACAAAGGCAAGCACATATGTGATATTATGAAGCTACAAAATTAGATCCCTCTTTCTCTTGACCAATATTTGGAGGATGTTTCTCATGATTAGGAGATAGATATTAGGTTAGGTTGCATAAGTATATGTTGTTTGATAATGGCGAGAGGTTATTGAAATTACTTGCAGAAACCTTGCATGCAATATATTGGCATGGGTTTTTAATGAATTTGTTTGAGTAATCAATTCAAGAATCGGATCTTGAGTGAGGTTCCATTTCATTTTAATTTGAGAAAATTGCATTAAGTCATGCATGTGTTTGGAAACAAATCATCCCAGAATAAATTTTATTTTTAATTCTAACTACATAGGGATGCATTTGATTTTGTCCAAGTCAATTAAGTTGTTAATTATGCTTAGAGATAGTAAAGAAATAAAAGCCCACAAAAAATAGGGATATAATATTAAAGATCTTAAATTTTGTCTAAAACATCAAAATTTAAAATCAAAATCTCATATTAATTTATTCAAAATTTCATTACTCTATATTTTTTATCATTAATAAAATTTAGAAATTTTCAAGTTTAAAAAATCAAATTTGATTTAGAAACTTACTAACATATACATAAGTTTCAATCTAATTTAATTATGTTATCTATTCATTTTTTAACAAAATAAAGAAACCTTTAAAAAAAAAAAAAGTTTCTAAATCAATATATTGTTTATTTAAACAAAATAAGATTGTTAAAAGAAGTTCCTAATTTCATTAATGAGATAAAAGATAACTAAATCAAAGATACAATAAGATTATGTGTTCAATTTTTGAATTTTAAATGATTAATATTTGTATAGGTTGTTATTTTCATTTCTCAATTACCACTAGAATAAAAGCTATTATACAATTATTTTGTTTTGAAATCTCTTGCATTATATATGATTGTATAATGTAATAATAAAATGTCTTTATTTTATTTTAAAAAAAAAAATATTGGCCCCTCTCTCCCCCCTCAATCCCTTTAACTAGATGCCCCTCTATCTTCCGTCCATCAAAAACATTATATAGGTCTTTTTATAATTAGACTATGGCTATTATTAGTATGCCTACTTTTTTAATTTGATAGATATGATCTACCACTAAAATAAATACTATTGTTCACCTACTTTGTTTTGAATTCTCTTTCAATGTATACCATTGTATAATATAATAATGAAATGCACTAAAATGTCTTCATTTAATTTAAAAATTATTTCAATTTTAATATAACAAGAAACTACAACAAAATATGTATGAAAGAAAACATAGTTATGCATCTTATTATAATAGAAATATCTCCACCTAAACTCAAATTGTAACTACAATTTTAACAAGGATGTTAAAATCTAATCTAACCATAATAATAGCCACCGTATAATTGTAAATAAAATTGAATAATGTTTTTAATGGAGGGAAGAAAGAGGGACATGTTAAATTTTTAATATCTCACCCCAATTCTTATGACTAATCAAGGTGCTAACCATAATCCTATGCCTAAACCTTTGCTTATCCTAAGTTTGACCATAACCCTAATGCTAGCCCTACTCTTAATCATAACTCTAAACCAATACATAACCCAACTACTAGATGTAAGACTTTTAACATTTACCTTATCATAACTTTGACTCTTATTATAATTCTATTTGTTGAGCTATGAGAAATAAAATTATTACTCTAAAATTGTACTTCTAACTCAAACCCAAACCCTATATATCATCATAGTAATTACCTCATAAAATTTTGCACTCTAACTCTAATCCTAACCAAGAACTCTATCTTTAAACCTAAGTCTAATAGTAACCCTAGCCCTATTGTTAAACCTAAGTCTAACTATAACCCTAATGATATTCGTAATGCTAAGTCTCCTTGTACCCAATCCATTACCATATTCTTAGCCCTAACAATAGAACATAGAAATCAAAGATTACAAAATTTATAATTAAATAAAATACTAACAGTCTATGTAACTCATTTTATAAGATCATTTCTAAGGTTCTTACCCTTAGGATTCTGTCTCTTCTTCCTCACATTATTTCTAGACAGCAAAATGGGTTTGTCCCTGACAAACAGATTGTGGATTCCATTATTACAGTGCATGAAAATATTCATTCTCTCTTGGTGTCTAAGAAGGAAGGTTTTTTTCTTAAGCGTGACCTTTCTAAAGCTTATGACAGAGTGGACTGACACTTCCTTCTCTGTGTTGTAGAAGCTTTTGGGTTTAACAAGAGAATTTTGGATCTAATCTTTATGCTAGTGTCATCGGTGTCTTTCTCAGTGCTTGTGAATGGTTCCCCTTCCTCTTTTTTCAAGGCTTCTAGGAGCCTCAAACAAGGTGACCCTATTTCTCCTATTCTCTTTATCATTTTGGCTGAATGTTTGGGAAGATTTGTCAATAATATGGTTCTTAAAGGGGATCTTGTGGGCCTCAATCCTTCCTTGTCGGCTCCAGTGTGTTCTCATCAACAATTTATTGATGACTCTATTGTTATGGGAGAAGCTTTGGTGAAGAATGCTAGGAGTATTCAGAAGGCTTTGGTGGACTATGGTATTGCTACTGGTCAAATTATTAATTGGAATAAAAGTCTAATTTATTTTATGAATGTCAGTGTTGAAAGGCAATTGAAGATAAAAAAGATTATTGGCTACGAGATTGGTTCTTTGCCCGGTTATTATCTAGGATTACCTTTCTGGTTATCCCCTCCTAACAGTTTCTGGAACTCTTTGATTGAAAAAATCCATTCAAAACTTGTAGGCTAGAAAGGTTCCCTTCTTAGTTAGGTAGGTAAGGTTGTTTTTCTAAAATCTATTTTGCAAAGTGTCCTGCTTTATGCTCTGAATGTTTTTAAAATTTCTAGAAAATATGCTCTTGCTATTGAAAAGATCCAAAAAAATTTGTTGTGGATAGTCATGGAGAATAAAAAAAGAATCCCTCTCATTGCTTGGGAAAATATTTGTATACCTTACAAGAAAGGAGGACTTGGTTTACGAAGGGTTACATCTATCAATGATTTTTTAATGGCTAAAATATTATGGAGGTGGCATAAAGAGGATGGGGAATGGAAGAATATTTAGAATGATAAATACAACTTTGATAACTATGACTTTTACCACTTCCTTAATAGTAATGTGGATAAGGGAGGATCTATGATCTAGAAAAATTCTTAGAAACTTAAAAATATTATTAGAAAAGGGATCAAATGGAAGGTTGGCAATGATAGGAGAGTTCTTTTTTGGGAAGACATATGGATATTGGATCACCCCCTATGTGATGACCCAAGATGGAACATGTATATGGAGCTTTGTAAGACCTAGATTGGAACTCTTGTGACAAACTACTAGAAAGAGAATGAGTGGATGGACCTCTATAGAGTGGACCACAATTTGGTTGAACTAAAGAAGTGCCTGAATATGCTTTTCTCAAACCAAAATGAGGATGAGCTAATTTGAAGAAATGATCCTAGTGGTGTTTTTTTTAGTTGCTTCAGCCTATGTTGATTCCTTTGATGACTATGAATAACCATGTTGGGCTAAAAGCTTGGATGAAGGGTATGACACCCAAAGTCAATATTTTCTTTTGGATCCTTTTGTAGAATAAATTTCTCACTCTAGATAATCTTAAAAAGAGAGGGATTATTATTATTAATAGATGTGTTTTGTACAAGAATGATGGGGAATCAGTTGTGTTGGGACTCAAAATTGCCTTCTCAATTTTGAGTACCATTGAGAAAATCAAGCCCTATAAATGCCTTTTGATGCATATGTACCCAGTTGTACCTTTGGGCCCTTGAGGTGTTTAATGTTTCTAACACCCTCCATTCAGCCTGTCTAAGCATCCCATGAAGAAAAACTGACATTCCGAGCTATTCTGTGAAGTCCCATTTTGAGAAAATGTCAATTTTGCATTTTTGCCCCTAGTGTCAAACAGTGACAGGAAGCTATGTTTGCCATTGAATATCTTGCACCCAAAAATCTTTCATGAATTTCTACTTTGGGAGTCCCTAGTGTCCATACCCAAGAACATATGTTTCAGATTTTGAGTCATTTTGAGTTTGTTTGACTGGGTTTTGAATCCCTCAAATTTGGTCAATTACTATTTTTGTGCTTTTGCAATTAATTCTAAATTTTGGGAGGCCCTATTTGACGTGTTGAAACTTTTGACCAGTTGATCAAAATGCTTAAATTCATTTTGTGTTGCATGTTAGATGTCAAAGACTTGTCATGTTTTAAGTTTTAGCTCTTGACAAATCCGTTTGATCAGTTTTCAAATGTGATTCCAAACACAATTTCTATCTTTTTACTAGTGTCAACATTTTTAGATTTGTTAGGACCCTTGTTTGGGACATTATAACTTGCGACCCATGATTGGTGAGATTGAATGTATTGTACCCCTATGTTTTCCTTTGAAAATACTCCAGGTGTGCCAATTTTTAAGTCTTGACGAATCCATTTGCACATTTTCCCAAGTCAATTCCATTCGCAAAAAATGTTTTTCGTCAGTGTTTCTTGTTTGCAAAATCCAAGTAACCTACTTTGACCGTTTTCCATTTGTTCCATATTATTCGTCATGAACACAAATCATAGATCTATGTTCTCCTTGTGATAGTGAACCAATATCCCAGTTTACGTCCTCCTAGGTGTCTGTCTACCTAGTTTCCAAAGCCAATTCTGAACCCAATTTGTTGTTTTCTGACATGTTTTCTTGCAGGTAATTCTAAGAGGTCAACGTTGATGGTCAATATCTTTTGACTCTAAATTCGTGATGATATAAGATTGGATAGGGTGCAAGAGTGCAGAACAGAGAGTCATTGTGCCAGTTTTCAGGGCCTAATCAGAGGTTTGGATCAATTTTTAAGGCCAGTCACAAAATTGAGAGTTTGCTGATAAGTGACAAAATGAACTTTAATTGATGGTTCAATAATCGAACTTGATTCTAATTAGTTCAAGGTGATTGGTGGATCATTTTGATAGTTTAGGTGTTTGAAAGCGAATTTTTTTTTAGTCAAACCCACTTTGAGGCCCGACTAATTACATTAGACTGATAAAATAAAAATTGAAGGTTCTCACTTATATTAAAGCCTTTCAAAAGATTTTATGGCTATTGATTAATTGCATGAATAGCCAGCATGATGCTTGAATGTAAACACGACTGGGTGTGATGGAGCAGTCCTTATCTGAAAGGAAAAAATCTTATTCAAAGATGGGAAAAGGTGCTTAATAGCATTGATCTGCCAGCATGAAATTAGTCTAGGATAAGGGAAGAATTGGGAAATCTTGGGATCCATCTTCAAGGGCTTGTGCAAGCAGCCGAAGGTTGCTACAATGTTCTAGAAGAAAATAGACAACTTTATAATCAAGTGCAAGATTTAGAGGGCAGCATAAGAGTCTATTGTCAAATCAGGCCTTTCTTGCTTGGACAAGGGGGTTGTCAAACTACAATGGATTTTTTTGGAGAAAATAAAACTCTCATGATTGTTAATCTTCCTAAGCAAGGCAAGGAAGCACACATGAAATTTAATTTCAATAAAGTGTTTGGCACCTTTTCCACTCAAGAGGAAATTTTCTTGGATGCACAACCTCTAATACTATCTGTTCTGGATGGCTACAATGTTTGCATTTTTTCTTATGGAAAAACTGGCTCTAGAAAGACATTTACAATGAGTGGTCCTCAAGTAAGTATAGAGGAGAATTGGGGTGTGAAATATAGAGCATTGAATGATTTATTTGAAATCTCAAAAGCAGGAAAAATGTGTTTGAATATCAAGTAGGAGTTCAAATGACAGAGCATATAACAAAGCTATTGTAACAGAGGCATCAAGCTGTAGGGGCTTGTGAATAAAGTTCATGCCTTTTAAGGAAGAATCTACCTACATAGCTAGGGGATTCATCCACTCATCAACAAAAGAATGAAGCACACCCAGTGTTTGAAGAGAGCTCCAAGCTATAATGGAGGATCTGTCCATACATAGAAAGTTGCTGTAGAGTGGAGAACAGAGCACACAAACATCAAAAGACATAAGATGCTAGTCTGAAGCTGCTAGTAGTATGAAAAAGGTGGAATTTACATGCCTTCATAGTAGGCCATGCCATGAAACAAGTTCCTCATGCATGCATAAGATGGAAACTTTGTTTTGAGAAAACATGAGGTGGAAACCCTGCGCAAACAAGGCCAGGGCAGGGGCATTTTTGTGTCAAATCATCATTTCTCTTCAAAATTAAAAAGAGAAGCCTAATAGTAAGAGGGAAACCATAGATAAAAACAAGAACTCACCCTAGGCAACATGAAAGGAGCAGAGCAGACATGATATAAGAAGATTCATGCAAGGGTACAAAGCACGTAAAAAAGAGCTCCCATGATTTAAAAAACCCATCCAACAGAAACCCATGTGAGTTAAAGAGGATCTACCTTAGGAAGCCACAAAAAAACAAAAAAAAAGGGGGAGAGCCCTGTCATATCCCCTTTTCAAATAATTAAAAATAATAATATTTTCTAAGGCAGGCAGACCCAAAAAGGTGAAGTTTTGGAAAAAGGGGATAATCTTTGGAAGCCAATGGAATAATAAATGAAAATTATTATTAAAATATGTTTTATTTACCCCTCTCAGACGTGAGTTAGGGTTATGCCCTCTTTTAAGGGGTTTGGAGGCATTTTGGACTCATTCCAGAACTTGATTTTTGCGCATTGCTTTGTTGTTCTTCAGAGGCTGCCAAACCTGTGGAGAAGGAGACCCAAGAATGGGAGTTTGTAGGTTTCCAAGAAGGCTGAGAATGGGATTTTGAAGCCATTCCATGTGCATGGTCATGCAGAGTTTTCCTTTGTGCTAAACAGTGCAGATTTGTGAGTTTTTGGGTGTATTTTTTGTAAGAGTTTGGTGTTTCCAGTTGAGTATTTCATATCAGTTTGGGTTGCTTCTGTATATCAGACATTTAGATGTTAAAATAGATCTGAATATATGTATTTGGTCATGATTATACTTCTATGATAGATTATCAGGGCTTTTGTGGTGTTTCCGACTATTTTGTGTTATTTTTGGGAGCTCGATGAGCATTGTTTTTGTCCTTCGTTTGAAAGCTGTTGTGTAAATATTATATAGATCTGGAAACGTAATTTTGTAGGCTTTTATGCTGATGAAATTTCTATAAAAAATGTCCACTTTAAGATTTATTAATAATATGTGAAGCTGTGAAGTTTTTGGCACTATTTTAGACATACTCGATTTGGGGTTTATTGAGAAATTGGTGGATCTTTGTAATATTGGTTGTTTGATTTTGAAAATCTGATTAGAGGCTTGAAATATCATATAAAATCAGAAAAAGGGACATTTTAGTGGTATCAGAGCTATGATCTTGCCAGCCTAAGGGTTTGTAGAAGTTTGCATGCCAGTTTTGACAACTACCCAAATCTTGCATGTCATAATTTATGGTTGCATGTTGCTTCTAATCAGATGCATGTCAAAATTTATGGTTGCATGATATTTCTAATCATTTTCATGTTAGTTCTTGGTGAATTTGGTGGTTGCATGTTGCTTCTAATTAGCTGCATGTCAAAATCTATGGTTGCATGCTACTTCTAATCATTTGCATGTTAGTTCTTGGTGTTTGAAGAAGTTATAACCTATTAGGGTTACACTCTACTTTATCCAGAATGGATAAGTATAGTATAGAGTCTTAGAGGACACAATCTTGGACAATTGATATCCAGAGTCAGAATAGTAGAAAGGATAGTTATTTAGACATTCAAGATAAACTTAGGAAAATAAGCCATGACATGTCTAAACAGTTGGTTGAGCACCACCGTATGATGAATGACATGTTGTCCGACCCAGCTAAGGTGGATAAGTTGACTGGATTTCTATTTGGAAAATTTTCTCACAGGGTAGATGACACAATTACCAAGAACTTGCATGAGGAGTTTGAGAAACTAGCTTATAGCTAGGCAGAGGTCTCAGATTCTACTCTGCCACAAGAGGTAGTGGGTTTAGATGATAATTATGAGGATGTTGTTGTGCATGATGGTGAGATACCCGATAGAGATGAGCAGACATTGAGCATTCATGAATTTGCTGAGAAAGAGTACCAGGCATAGTTAGATGCTTCATCACATGAGGTTGAGGCAGGTAGTACTTCACATGATTTGTCTAGCCAGCTGAAGGTGAACAAAGATAGTATTGTGACTTCATTATCTCATCATGATAGGATGTGGGATATGATAGAGGATCACATTCGAATGATTCAGTTACAGGGTAGACATAAGGGAGTTCAAGAAAAGTCTTCTTGTGTTGACTTACAAATGATTAGGGAAGGAATGGGAATGATGAAGTTGAGTTATTTACATCTTCTATCAGATTGTGACCATCTTCTTAGCCTTGTTGGAGGCTATTCAGATGCCTTGAGGAGGAAGGAGGAGGAAGTTGACAGGCTTTCTCATGAGCTTGAGGACACTCGAGCTTCTTTGGTGAATACTCCATTGGTATTACAAGACTGGGAGAGACATGTGGATAAGCATGGCATGGAATTGAGTTTAGTTTCATCTTACACTCTTGAAACTCAACTTTCTGCGAATGATAGATCATATGTGGTCATTGATAATGTTGCGAGTTCATCTTGCATTCACTTCCAAAATATAGGGACAATGTCAGATAAGTATGTGGAATTAGCTAGTATTGGTCATATTACTCAGGTGAGGAGTTTTCTTGAGTTACCAGTTGATTATAGTTTATAGATATGGACTCGAGATTGTTATATTGGCGTTTGGGATTTAGTTGACTGGAAATCTTTAACACTTTTTGGTAGTAGTGATTGTTTGGGTGCTATCATGGATTTGATTAGTAGATTGCATGGTGTTGTCTTTTCTTGTGCCAGGAGCTTATCCGATGTTGGTATTAGTTTTTATACACTGGTGTTGGGCTTTGTTCATATATCTAGTCGACCATTTTTGCTGGAATGTGTTGATGATATTTCATATTTTGCAGTGTGTATAGATGAGTCTCAGGATCATATTGGCATTGATGACATCTAGGAGGATGGAGTGGGTAGTTTTGATTTTCCTTGGTGGTTTCTTTTGGTACAGAGGAGTTGGATAACAGTGCTACAATTTTTGATACTTTGTATGTTGATATGAGCTTTAGAGTTGATTCACATGATATGGATGGTAATACTCTAGAGACCAGTAACCTTGAGGATACTCCTTTAGATAGTGCGTTAGAGGAGGTTTGTAGGATACAGTCTAGCCAGTGCCATCATGTGTCTAGTCAGTTGAGAGTTAGTGAGTGAGATATTGGTATTGCTTGCAACATTTCGATGCGGTTTGTCAATTGTTAGCCGTTTATGGATGGGGTTCTCCTACTAGTGATGAGCAGGGAGGCAGTTATCTTTCCTTGACAGAGTTCCACTCTTTATGGGAGGCTTTCCAAATTTTGAGACATGATTATATGTAGTTGGTAGCTGATAGAGATTATCTTATGGAGTGGGGTAGTATAGCATATGAAGCATTGTTGGCCAAGGAAGATGAGGTGAGTGAGATTACTCAGTAGCTTGAGGTGACTTTTAAGATTCTTGAGAGTACACAATTGGCTTTCAAGGAGTCACAGTTTCATTTGGCTAAGGTGACCATGGAGTTAGAGCAACTATAGTCTTTACCAGATTCTGTACAATCACAAGCTATGGTGTCTGGTGATCTGAGGATGTCCATGGTCGAGATTGTCAAAGACAGTGGAGATGGGGATGCATCCATCCTTAATACTAACATTGGAATATTGGGTTCATCCCCACTAAAGTCAGGTTCAGTTGAGTTGGATGCTACAATAGATTTTTGTGGTATGCTTGACATGGTGGTGACCTCTAGTACTAATGGCATGAAAATTAGAGATGTTGTATCAAAGGCCATGTGTGATGTTGGTGAGCCAACAGTTGGCATGGTTCCTGCTAGTAATACTACTCCCTTGGTGATGTCTTCAGAGGTAGTAGTCAGTTCCAACTTGGTTAGTGATCGATTGCAGTTAGTTACATCTAGATTGTAGTTTGAGCCACTGACTAAGATTGGTGCATTCTATCAACATTGCATTGTGAGGTATGCTCATCAATTCACCTTTGATGACCATGATGAGATGATGATATAGAGATGTACTTTGGTTCCTAGTGCTTATCATCAATTATGGGATAGTTTGATGCCTCGGGATGAGAGTTGTGATGGGCATGACATGGTGATAGGTTCTACAGTTGATAGCTTGGTAATACATGACTTAGAGCAGGAGTTTTGGAGTGATGCTTCAGTGGGTGTTGTTATTGATTCTACTCCTTTGGCTATGACATCTCCTAACTTAGCTAGTGATCAGTCATAGTGGGTTGTATCACTTGTTCATGGTGATTTGTTGACTGAGGTTGGTTTTTTTTATCAAAATTATATTCCAAGAAGGCTAAGGATGGGAGTTTTAAGCCATTCCATGTGTATGCTCATGCAGAGTTTGCCTTTGTGCTGAACAGTGCAGATTTGTGAGTTTTTGGGTGTGTTTTTTGTAAGAGTTTGGTGTTTCCGGTTGAGTATTTCATATCAGTTTGGGTTGCTACTGTATATCAGAAATTTAGATGTTAAAATAGAGCTGAATATATCTATTTGATCATGATTATACTTCTATGATAGATTATTAGTGCTTTTGTGGTGTTTCCAGCTATTTTGTGTTGTTTTCGGGAGCTCGATGAGCATTGTTTTTGTCCTCCATTTGGGAGCTGTTGTGTAAATGTTATATAGATCTGGAAATGTCATTTTGTAGGCTGTTATGCTACTAAAATTTCTATAAAAAATTTCCACTTTCAGATTTATTAATAATATGTGAAGCTGTGAAGTTTTTGGCACTATTTCGGACATACCCGATTTGGGGTTTATTGAGAAATTGGTGGATCTTTGTAATATTGGTTGTTTGATTTTGAAAATCTGATTAGAGGCTGGAAATATCATATAAAATCAGAAAAAGGGACATTTCAAGCCCACAGTCTTTAGGGCTGGAGCTAGTCAAAGAGAGAAGACCCTGTGCCAAATGTAAGGAGAGACGGAGCATTTGAACCCATACAGATTAAAACATAGGAACCCATGCCAAGCAATGAGGAGTTCCACCATTTTAGAGCCACCATCATGAAAGAGAGAGGTAGGAAGTGGCATGTGAAAAGAAAAAGAAAAGCCACAGGTTGAAGGGAGAAAAATGTGATGAGCAGAGACAAAACCGTGAAAAATAGTTTGATCCCACATCGCTTGCACATGGAGATGTTTATATGTTTAAATACATTTCCAAACAAAGAAAATGATGTCTAATGACATGTGCCTTTTGGAAAGGCAATGCCCATGTTAGGGCCCCCACTGATGATGTCAGTAAAGTTGCTGCAGAGTGGAGAATAGAGCACACAAACATCAAAAGGCATAAGATGCTAGTCTAAAGCCGCTAGTAGTATGACAAAGGTGTAAGTTACACGCCTTCATAGCAGGCCACACCATGAAATGTGTTCCTCATGCATGCATAATATGGAAAATTTGTTTTGAGAAAACATGAGGTGAAAACCATGCACAAACAAAGCCAGCGTAGGGGCATTCTTGTGTCAAATCATCATTTCTCTTCACAATTAAAAAGAGAAGCCTATCGTAATAGGGCAACTGTGGATAAAAACAAGAACTCACCCTAGGCAACATGAAAAGAGAAGAGCATACATGAAATAAGAAGATTCACGCAAGGGGACAAAGCATGTAAAAAAGAGCTCCCATGATTTAAAAAATCCATCCAATAGGAAACCATGTGAGTCAAAGAGGATCTGCCTTAGGAAGCCATAGCAAAACAAAAAAAAAGGGGGAGAGCCCACAGTCTTTAGGGTTGGAGCCAATCAAAGAGAGAAGACCCTGCACCAAATGTGAGGAGAGACAGAGCATTTGAACCTACACAGATTAAAACATAGGAGCCCATGCCAAGCAAAGAGGAGTTCTAGCATTTTAGAGCTGCCATCATGGAAGAAAGAGGTAGGAAGTGTCATGGGAAAAGAAAAAGCAAAGATGTAGGTCAAAGGGAGAAAAACGTGATGAGCAAAGACAAAACGGTGAAAAATAGTTTGATCCCACATCGCTTGCACATGGAGATGTTTATATGTTTAAATATATTTCCAAACAAAGAAAATGATGTCTAATGACATGCACCTTTTGGAAAGGCAACGTGCATGTGAGGGGCCACACTAATGATGTTAGCCGGATTCGATAAGAGTAAAATTTTGAACAAACCAACGCACGAGCTGATGTGGCAATAGTGAGCGAGATTGCGACACGTGGCTGCATTAGATGATGGGCACAAGCCCACATTACAAAGTTGTAGGATAGTTAAGAATTGTGGGAATGCAAGAAGCTGCCATTTGTCAGCAGGTCCCATGTGCATGATGAGGTGGTGAGATGTACAGGTTCAAATTAGAAGCACTTAGATCATGCCACGCGACAGATCAAGTGGTCAGTGCAAACCCACAAAACTAAAATGCTTAGGATTTAAAGAATGTGGGGAAGCAGGATGTGCCATGTGGCACTAGGCCCACCCAGTGATGATGTGGCACTGTGTTTGAGAGGTCGGCCAATCAAACACTACCACGTGGTAGTTGGTCAACCAAAGGTTGACCCTAATTCAAAGGACAAGGGAAAACATAAAAAAATAAAAAATAAATTTTAATTATTTTTTTAACAAAATGAATGCACGTTTAGGATTTTAAATCTGAGAAGTTTTTATTTTGAAGTTTATACTTTAGAATATTTAAATTTTTTGAAAATATTCAGTATGTAGACCTGAGCTTTGTAACAAGGGAGTCATTTTCAAATCAACTTTCAAGGGGTTTCCAAGAGGCTAATATAGCAATGTTATATATCGCCAAAATTGTGAGGAGATGAACTCTCTAATTCTGAGATTAGTTTTTGCACAAGAAGCCGTTTGTTTGTGCTACAGGAGGTTTTGTCTTAGGTTCCTATCTTGCAATCAAATTTAGATTTTCCTAATCCAAAATCAGATATTTGGATGCAAAAAGAATCTTCATCATTGAACAAAGGATATTTTCAAGTTTGTTACAAGTAATGATTAAAATAAAATTAGATCAATGTGTGGAAAGAGGAGAGATATTTTTCAGTTGCAAAAGATTGAACTTCAAGTGGACACATGTCAATTGCAAAACAGATCTGAGAATTCATCTTCTCCTATATCTTTCTTTCTTTCTTTCATTGTAGGAGTTGGCAATTTTCTTTGGGTAATACCAGCAGGGTTCCAGTGTTTTACTATGAAACCACATTCTTTCAGCATATTCTGTCTTGTATGAACAACATTAGGAAGGTTAATACAGATTTCAGATAGTTCAAATCTGTTAGGTATTTCCATGTTTTCATTTTCATGCATATGACTGTATAATTTCAAGGAAATAATACAAAGAGTAGAAGAATTTCATTAGTTTCATTCTGATTCTTGGCTCTAGTGTCAGTGAATTTTCAATGTTTTATGATCTTTGAACAAAGAGCTTATGTCATAGTTGCAGTCACTTAAGGCTGTATGTTGTTATGTTGTTTTATTGTTGCTTATGACTCAAGGAGTTATGTAAATGCTTTAGGGAATCAACATGGTTGCAAGTTTATTGAGAAGGATATCATGTAAGAATGAGATTCAAATTGAACATGGATGTCTATTAACTAGGTGAATGGATAGATCGTATATTTGAAGATTAAAATATGTCTCAGATATCCATATGTGTGTTTTTGATTCATAGATTTGCCCAATGGTTAAGGCATTGATCAGTTTACAGGATAACTACATCTTACTACTGCATATCTGAAGTTTTGTTGAATTCAACATTATTAATCAAACGTTCTTTCCATTTCATGTTGAAGGACCTAAATGTTTAACCCTCACTCAGCTTATGAGATTCATAGCTTTGCATTTAGCTACTGTAGATCTGTGTCATTTCATGAGTCATTAGGAGAAATAAGGGTAAAGTCTGCTTTATAGATTTAGGGATATGTTTTTACACTGGTACAATATCATTTGAATTTGAGGCCTACTCACCTAGATTTAGTAAAACCTGAAGTAGAAGGGTCAAGCCTTATAGTTGGCCCACTTTCAGAAATGGCATGTTGAAAATGGGAGTTAGCTACCCCTAGATATGTCATTTTCTTAGTGGGATAATTGAAAACCCTCCAGCGTTTTCAAACACCAACAAGTTGATCACATCACCTTGCATTGTCCTTTTTCTAAGAAGATTTGGGATAAAATATTCTACTTATTGAATGTTGAATGGGTTTTCCTTTCCACCATTCAGCTATTCTTTACTAGTTGGAAGGCTCCTTCAAAGAATACTTTGATTGGTAAACTGTAGGACTTCATTTTGCCATATGTTGGATGGGGTATTTGGAAGGAGCGTAATGATATAATCTTTAGAGATGTGGAATCCAGTCTGACTTAGGTCTTCCATAAGATAAATATTCTTTTGATAGAGAATATTAAAACTATGGGATTTGAACAACAATTTTGTAATGAATGGGAAACCAACATTCTTCTCAACTGGAATTTGTAAAGCATGACTATGGGTGATCAAAGACATAATTTGGGATTGTCCTCTTGACAATTGGTTGAAGAAAAAAATTGATGGGGCCTCGAAAGGAAATTCGGGCAAAGTCGGGTGTGCTATTGTGATTAGAAATTCCAACAGAGATAATATGGGAAGTTTGGCTATACCAATTGGAAATCAAATAAATCACATTGCTGAAGCCTCTGCTACTCTTCATGGTCTTATTTTTGCCAAAATATTGAACATGAATAATATTTGGCTAGAAGGGGATTCACTCAATATTATTAATTGTCTTAACAAAAAAACTATACCTTCTTGGACAATTAGCAATATAATTTATGAGGCTATTAAAATTATACATTCCTTTGATACTTGTGTTGTTTCCCATAATTTTAGAGAGGCTAATGGGACTATTGACTGGGCATCAAATGTGGCATGTAGAAATGATCACACTATCATTTGGGAAACTCATGACCCCTTACCTCTAGATGCTTGATAACTTTTTTATTATAAAAAATGGAGGTCTCTACAAAGGGTTTTTTAATAATGACATTTTCAGTACAAGGGTATGATGTGGAGTTTAGTGGCCACAAGCTTTTTTCTTTTATTTACAATGATTTGCGCTTAGCTTGGCACAAATTTTGGGTCTTTTACGCCATTGTTATCATTGCTTTATGTGAGAATTTTTTCATTTGGGGGTTCTAGATGAAGAAGCTTTGGATTTTTGGTGTTAGGAAAATGGTAGGAAAGAGGAAACAAGTTGAACTAGTAAGTTGTATGGAGTGGATGAAGAAGGAGGAGGTGTGGGATATTCTAAGGTGGGGCAATTTTACTGGGTTCATGGAGAGGCGTAATGGAAATAATTTGGCCATCATGCAACAACTTATAAAAACCTAGAAGGAGGGCTCGATGATGGTGGGCAATTAGCATATGGAGATTTCAGAGGAGGTGATTGCTGAGGCTATGGGCTTGGAGCTTGAGGGTATCAATTTCTACGAGGAGAAAAAGTTGTCAGACAAATCTATTGAGGAATTTGTTGATTTTGAGCTTGAGAAGAGCCGTCTGGTCAAAATTGGTAAGTCTTTTATCAACCTGGCCTCTATCTCTCACCCTTGGTACTTTGTTTTGTTTGTGATTATGGAGTACTTAACCTTGGATGGGAGATTCAAAAAATGCTATGGATATCATTTTATGCTAGCTAATCACTTTAGGCACAATGTCCAAATCAATTTTCCTTACATTTTGAAGTAGTTGAGCTTAGTATCTCTGTTCAAGCCATCCAGAAAGACCCAAATGGAAAACATGTTTTCCATGAGGGTCTCATGGTTTTTATTATGAATGTTCTAAAAATCAAAGATGATAGTGAGGAACAAATGTCACATAAAGGATGTTGATTATGAAATAGAAGGGAGCATTTAGGAGAAGGGTTATCACTCTAAAACCCAAGATGAAGCCGAAGCGGGTGAGGTGAATTTGAACAAGGGCACTGGGAGTAGGTCTAAGAAGAAGAAAAGAGTGGTTGGTCACTTTGATTTTGAGGAGAGTGATTTTGTGGAGGATTTGGTGAGGGATTATAAAAAAAGAAAGTGAGAATAAGGGAAAGAGGACTTGGGACAGTTTGGTGAGGAGGGATTCTTCCCCCTTAGATGATGAGAACCTTGCCCATAGATTTGAAGGGAAAAGATATCTTCAAGATGCTTGAAGAAGAAATTTGGGTATAAGCTGAGTTAGGTGATGAGGATTCTCAAGAACATGGGATCCATCTAGATTATGATGAGAAGTATGAAGGTACTCTAAGATCTATTAAAGGTCTGCATGGAAACCCTGGTGCTATTCTGAAAGAAATCAGGGTTATGAAAAGTCAAATGCAGATGCTGGGTAGGGATATGCAAGCCTTAAGGAAGGAAATTGGGAATGCTAGAAAAATTGCTCGTGGTGAGTGCACTCTTGGACAACATATTGATAGATTAATAGAGGTGGTTGGGAGTGTTGAAGATGTCAAAAAATTAATGCAGAAGATTTCACGATTGGAGGCTAAGATAGGACAATAGAAAGAGATTTTAATGCTAACTAGGGCAAGGTCATGATGATGGAAGCCAAGATGGACAACTTGGAGAAACTGATAAAAGAAATGGCTAAGAATGTGAGTACTCTACTGAAGAAATTGGAAATGGACAAAGGCTAGGATTCTCCTTAGGTTGTTGACAACCAAGGTCCCAACAAACACACTATGGCTCACTCGAAGAAGATTGAAGACACAGGCAAGAAGGAAAAGGTGAAGGCAGTGGCTAAAAACATGCAGATTTTGGTAGATCAGGCATTGGACCTGATCAAGGCTACTTAACTGGTTCTTTGTTGTCTCTTTTGCTATCTTTGTGATATCTTTTTGCTGTCTCTTTCAACAGTTCTCTCTATGACCTCATCTTTGTTCTTTTTAGAGGTCTATTTTGTGTTTTCTTTTAAATGCTCCATCTATTTCAAGAAAGAATTGTTATAAAAAGGTTTTGGGTACTTTAAAACCTGCTTTTACTTAATCAAAACATTATGCTAAATTGAAGAAAATCAATCATGTGCTCACTTTATGCAAATAAAACACCATATATATAATATTTCTATCAAGTAATACTAATTTAAATAAATTATTATCATCAAGATTTATTCAAAATGACTTCTATCATTCACTCCTACTAGCTTATATATACTTATATATATAAATTATGCCGATAGTAATCCTTCTCGAGGCACCTATTTTCATGTAATCCTAATCCAAACAAAAAATACTTTAGATTAAGATTTTCATTTCAAAGTCTTTTTTGTTTGGATTAAGATTACATGAAAATAGGTGCCTCGAGAAGGATTATTCTCAACATATTATGTATGTATGTATCTATCCACACACACACACACACACACACACACACACACACACACACACACACACACACACACACACACACACACACACACAAACACACACACACACACACTCAAACACACACACACAATTCATATAAGCCAATATTTTCTCTTTTGCATAAATGAATGACATTGGCTAAACTATGGACCAAAAAAATATTGAAGACAAAAAAAAGGTTAATTTTTTTTCTTTTTCAGATTAGCAAAAATATAGTAATTTTTTCACAATTTTGTTATTATTTTCGACTACAATATATGCATATAATAAAGAAGAAATGCTAGAATTTTAAAACAATTTACCTTATTTTCAATTTTTTAAAAATTTGATGAATGATACATTCTATAGGGAGCATAACTGCATCCCAAATCAATAGGATATACAATATTAGCTCTCCTCTCGGTCTTGGCTTATCTCACGTACCAATCAATCTACAAATTTTTTTTTGCTTTAATTACATATTGTAAAGTTTAGTACAACAAAGTTTTTAAGGTTATAAAAGCAATGGGAAAACAAAATTGTGATTAAGGTAAACAAACAAAATTAGTTTAAATGAGCAATATAATCTAGTAACTTTTAAAGACGTTCTTGTTTGCTCTACTTAAAAATTATAATGATTAATTAATGGATTTGTTTGCCCCATTTAAAAGCATTCAATAGATATTAATTTCACATTTTAGTTGTTCAATTATTATTTTTTATATGCCATAACGACCTTAGAAATCTCAATGTAATAGATTGGTCAGAATGATGTTTTAATGACTGAAAAATGGTGGACTTATAGGTCAAATAAAAATGATATATAATTGCATAGGATTATTGTATATATGTTTCCTTTGAAGCTATAGGAGGAAATTGAATATGTTGAATGAGGTTTGGGTTGAATAAGGAAAATAACATATCTTAGGGCCTGTTTGGTTGAGGGAATAGGAATAGCTATTTTGGAATAGAAAATGGGGGTACATATTCCCATTCTCTATTTGGTTTAGCTAGAATTTGATGGGGAATTCATGAACCCAAAAATTCATGTTTTCTAAAATAAACAAAATTGGAAAAGGAATACGTATTCCAATTCCACTTGTTTAGGTGGAATTACAAAGCCTCATTTTTGAGCCAAAATTGGAATACGTATTCCTATTTTATTTCATATTCTAATTCTCATTTAGTGCATCCAAATGAAGAGTTGAGAATTTTAAGAATTTACATATGTCTATTCTGCTTGTATTCCCGCTGCAAAATGGGCCATAAGGATTTATAATCTTGAGGTTTCAAGATTATCTTATATTTCATACTTTCCAAAGTATGATGTTGCATTAGATAGTCTCAATAAATCAGTATTTGTATAAAATGTGAAAATGAAAGTTTAGAAGGAAGTAAATTTTATGAAAAATCTATTATACAAGATTTTTTTGTAATGATTGATCATTTTTAATAATACTCAAATATTCTACATATTGCTCTTCTAAATAATTATATTGATTTTTTGTTTTGTTTCTTACAATCATGGAGACTAAAAATACATTTGATGTTTTTTAAAAGGAAAGCTTTAAAGACTTTGAAGAAATATCTAAATATTAAACAATGTATGTGACTATGATGCCCTATCTACATTAATATTTAATTGTAATTCTTGTTTAAGTATTTAGATAAGATAAAACTTACAATAAAATAGTAGTTGTAGTTATACCATTACAAATTATTTTTGTTGGTATTACAATGACAACTAGATTATGTACACTTTGCATACTTTAACAAGACATAATTTTTTATTATTGTATTTTTTGTAGGCAATATATTATTGCATTCACTTCTCAAAATGAGTGGAATAATTATATTACTTTGCAATAATCAAATTAAACTAAAAGAGGGGTAAAATTTTTATTGAATACCAAAGAGAGAAGAATGAAACAAGAAACAAAGAGAACTACAAAGCTTTATCCTAGTCCACAAGTTGATATAGCATCTGAGATAAATCAAAGGGAAGCATCCTGTGATTAATAATGTTCCAATCTAGCCCATGCTTAGAGGCCCATTTGGCCAAAAAATTAGCCACCCCATTTCACACACGATGGATATGCATAAAAGACATAGAATCCAAAGAATTGCATAATTGAGTGATCTGCTGAATAACCAAAGCCAAATGCCAATCCACATGCACAAGGCTCCTTCTATTCAATAAAATCACAACCACCTTCAAGTCAGGCTCACAGATAATTCTTCTCCAGCCATGTTGACAACATTGTTCCACTACAACCAAGATAACTATGGCTTCCATGAGGTTATTAGTATAGTAACCCTTGTATATAGAAAACATAAGCTAAATATCACTAGAATTTTCATGCCCAACTCCCCCAATACTAGCCAGACTAGGATTTCCTTGAGAAGAGCCATTAGAGTTGATTTTGAGAACTCTACTCTTGGGAGGAGTCCAATGCCCCTCATGATTAACATGCTGAGAGTGCTGCCTAGCTCTATTCCAAGAGTGGCTATGGGGGACTAAGTGAGTACCACCCTAAAGAGGAAAGGAAAGGCATTAGAAAATACTAGCATCTCTAGGATCCAAACCTCCACCAATGTCACATTTAGCTAGGAGTGTTTCATGAAGAGAATTAACAACTTTCCCCCACAAGTGCCTCATCTCAAACTGCACATCATGAAATATCCTCCTATTCCTCTCAAGCCAAACATTCCATAATATAAGGAAAGAGACAATAGGAAAAGCAACTAGAAGAAAAAAAGTCTTGGATGGGGGATGGCCCAAGCAATCCTAGAATTTAGATAAGGAGGAAACATGCCAACACGTGCATCCCCACACAATCCACCAGAAATGCCAAATCTGTTTGACAAAGGGGCACTAGAAAAAAGGGTGAGAAATAGTCTCTTTACTATTGCGGTATAAAACACAAATGGAAGGCCCATAGAAGCCTCTCTTGAAAAGATTCTCCCAAGTAAGACAACAATTGTAAACCAGAATCTAGAGGAAAAAGTTACACTTAGGCCATGAAAAACTATTCCAAACTTTCTTCCACCAAGAGACCTCCACCTCGCCAAAAAGTTGTCTAGTTAGTGCAAGGTACCTTGAAGAAACATAATACTTTCCAAAAGAAGTAGCTCCTCAAGCCAAAACATCTAGTTCCTATAGAAAGCTATACTCCCTAGAAGTCAATATCTAAGATAGTTCCAATCGATCCCCCAGAGAGCCACTCAGCAGCCAATCAGAGGAATTCTTCCATCTGTAACTCACAAAAAGGTCCAGGTTATAAGCCTCCTTATAATGAGCCACCTTATTCCATCCAGTAGAAAGGAAAAAATAAAAAAGAGACTACAAGTGTGAATGGGAGGATAAGAGAGAAGGATGCCCATTCCAAGAATCACTCCAAAATAGAGCCTTAATGCCTCTGCTATAGATCCAAAAAAGACTTCTCTTCACTAGGTGAGCACTAATCTTGAGGGTATGCTACACCATAGAGCCTCTTCCCTAAATAGAAAACCTAGAAATATTTGATGGTTCAACACTAGGTAAATACTTGTATGATAGGATACGGGCCGAAAGCTAAGACTGATTGGAACACTAGCGCCAATAAAGCTTGGCAGCAACAGCTTGATTACACAAGATAGTAGAACAAAGGTTGAGTCCTCCTTCCTTTTTTGGCCTACAAATGATATCCTAATTGATGAGGCTCCATTTGGTATTTTTTGTAAATTTTTGCTCCAAAGAAATTGGTAAGAGAGATTATCAAATTCCTTAAGAAAATATGCTGGGGTAGCCTAAACCATGTTTCTATATATGGGAAGGGCATGAATCACAGATTGTAGGAGTGTCACTCTACTAGGAGTAGAGAGCCACCTATGAGTCCAATGATTGACATTCTGTCAAAGTTTGTCAAGAAAGCTCTACCAAAAAAGCTTAGGCTATCTTCCCACCACAATAGGGAAACCTCAAGTAAGTCAAAGGGAGATACTCAATCTAAAATATCAGGATATTAGCAATCCTCTACTAGATAGGCTCAGGAGTGTTGAAGAAAAAAATAGAGGACTTGTGGTCATAAATTTTCTACCCAAAGGTAGCCAAATAAGTATCTAGGGTGAGCTAAAAGGCTTTAGCTTCCCAAATTTGAGCTCTCCCAGCAAGGGTCAAATCATCAAAAAACTAGAGGTGAGAAAGAGTGGGTAGAGAATTTCCCCATTGCCATCTTTGAATTAGATTTAAGGAAACATGAGACTTGATAAGTCTACCAAGTCACTCAGCCATCATGATAAGAAAATAAGGAGAGAGGGGATCTCCTTGGTGAAGACCTCTAGATGCCCCAAAAACTTCCAATGGTTCACTATTAAGAAGGATTGCGAAGGAAGGAGTAGTAACATAGCTCAAAACCCATCTAACCCATTCTTGACTAAAGCCAAAAGACAAAAGAACTTTCTGCAAGAAATTTCAATTCACTCTGCCATAAGCCTTAGCTATATCAAGCTGGATGAACATGGCACATTCCCTAGAAGTACGCATAGAGTGAATATCTTTGGAAGCAATAATCACCCCATCTAAAATTTTCTTTCCCACCACAAAACCCCCTTGTTCCTTAGAGATAACCATGGGAAGCCAAAATTTAAGCCTCTTTTCTAGGAGCTTAGTAATGATTTTATAGAACACATTACAAAGAGAAATGGGCCTAAAGAAGTCTAGTTGATTAGCCTCCTCCTTCGAAATAAGGACTAGGAAAGAAGAATTAAAGGCTGGAAGCATTTCTTTGTTGGAATAGGATCCCTGAACCACATCCAAAATGTCATGACTAATAATATCCCAAAATTCTTGAAAGAATTCAATAGGGAAGCCATCGGGCCCCTGGTAGCAACATGAAGATGATTCTAAGCCCTCTTCTTCATAATGTTGAGATTAACAAAATAATTCCTATTCCAATGCTTCAACTTCCTTTTAACATACTAAAGTTTTTTAGAGAAGGAGAACATAGTAGTTCCAAGAGGTAGGGCCTCCCTATCTCCACTAGTGAGTCATTAAATCATGGAGAGAAGTGTCTCAAAGCCACATTAGCTAGAACTTAAAGTGAGGCTTCTTGGGGACAAAAACATAACTAGCTTTGAGCTTGATAGGCTAGTGGTCAAAACATCTCCAATCAAGAATTTTAGAAGAGAGAGAAAGAAAGCCACAATTCTAAAAGTAGGAAACTAGGAACTTGTCCAAGAATTTTGAGATGGCATCATTTCCAACCCTTTGATTGTTACAAGTAAAGAGCCCTTTAAGAGGTTTGACATTAGAGATATGTAAAAGATCTATATTTTGTCAAAGAATCTCAGAAGAAGGACCCAAGTGAGCCAGCCCACCCCTCTTCTCCTCTAGACTAAGAATAGAGTTGAAATCTCTAGCCATAATCCAAGGCAAGAAAGGATGATAGTTTTTGACATGCCTAATATATGCCTAGAGCTTGAGCTTGCTAGGGAGATCAATAGGAGCATACACATTAGTAACAAGAATCATGTCTCTAGTTTCTAGAGAGGATGAAACCATTGAGAGAGCCAAGAGGCAAGATATCTAGTAAAGTGGTGTAAGTTTCCTAGGATCCCAACAAATAGAAAGACTACTAGAGCTCCCCAAAGCACCATCACACTGACATTGACCTAGAAACCAAATTTTAGGAGCACATCTAAACATGGAGTCCAATAAAAGCTTGGCCTCCTTGATACAAAGGTTATATGGAGAATGATTAGCCACTAGCTCATGAATAACTTTTTGTCTAGGGGTGCTATTCAACCCCCTCACATTCCATGAGAGGATAATCATTGAGTAGAGTGGGAAAAATGTTCATCCAAGGTTTTGACAACCCCATACTCTACTAATAAATCTCTTGTAAGTTTAATTTTTTCTAATCCTACTTTTTCCCAACTCTTGAGGGAGTAGCAAAAGAGACTTTCTTAAATGGTCTTTGCATCAAGTCCAAAGCAAGAGAAGATCCCTTTCATTTACCAAAAGCAAACACATCTTTAACCAAATCTACCAGAAGAACATCCTTTTCCTGTAGAGAAGGAGAAACCACAAGGGCACAAGACTCAGGGCCAATAAAGGTCTCCAGCTTTTGCTGAAATAAAACATCCTAGTTTCCATTAAGAATAGAACTCCTCCCCTCTAAGTCAGTAGCCCCACACTAAGCCTCTAAATGAATGCCTTATTCTATGACCATCTTGTCAAGAACCTCAAAATCATTGAACCTTGAGTCCACTTGCTGATCTAGATGAGATTGCTTTTGACCCTGCCCCATAGTACAATTTTGAGAAGGGATAAAACCATCCTTATTAGGACTGATAGTAGTGGATGGCCTTTGCCCCTAACTTGAAGTGTTCATTTGATCTTTCCCTTTACTAGTATTATCAATCTAAACATTCCCTTTTCCAGTACTAATTATTTGACCATTCCCCTTACCATCATTGGCCATCCTTGGGACACAAAACCCACTCGGGGTACCATTGCCTTCGGAGGCTTGAGGGCATTGGCACTATAAATGACCATATGCATGAAAAATGTAGTAATGGAAGGTAATAGATTCATAGTCAAGCTATTGGATCCAAGAAGAAGAGCTTAGAAAAATTTCCAAAGAATCTAGAAAAGCACTATTTAAATCAATTTCAACACAAATATGGACATAAGAAATAACCATTTTATCTAGTGATTGATGTTCTATAGTAGTCAGATTCCCAAGCACAACGACAATTTGTCATAGGATATCCTTGCACTAGAACTCCAAAGGAAGTTGTAGTAGGCAGACCTAAATAGGAACCCTCGAAGGAAGGTCCTCAACATAATTGAACCCCATATGCTAGTGTCATGTCCCCTTTTCAAATAATTAAAAATAATAATCTTTGCTAAGGCAGGCAGGCCCAAAAAGGTGAAGTTTTGGAAAAAAGGGATAATCTTTGGAAGCTAATGGACTAATAAATGAAAATTATTATTAAAATATGTTTTATTAACCCCTCTTGGACGTGAGTTAGGGTTATGCCCTCTTTTAAGGGGTTTGGAGGCATTTTGGGCTCATTCCAGAACTTGATTTTTGCACATTGCTTTGTTGTTCTTCAGAGGCTGCCAAACCTATGGAGAAGGAGACCCAAGAATGAGAGTTTGTAGGTTTCTAGGAAGGCTAAGGATGGGATTTTGAAGCCATTCCATGTGCATGCTCATGCAGAGTTTTCCTTTGTGCTGAACAGTGCAGATTTGGGGTTTTTCGGGTGTTTTTTTTGTAAGAGTTTGGTGTTTTCGGTTGAGTATTTCATATCAGTTTGGGTTGCTGCTGTATTTTATACTTTTAGATGTTAAAATAGGTCTGAATATATGTATTTGGTCATGATTATAATTCTGTGATAGATTATTAATATTTTTGTGGTGTTTCTGGGCTATTCTATGTTGTTTTCGGGAGCCCGATGAGCATTATTTTTATCCTCCATTTGGGAGCTGTTGTGTAAATTTTATACAGATCTGAAAATTTCATTTTGTAGGATTTTATGCTACTGAAATTTCTATAAAAATTTCCACTTTCAAAATTTACTAATAATATGTGAAGCTGTGAAGTTTTTGGCACTATTTTCGGCATACCCGATTTGGGGTTTATTGAGAAATTGGTGGATCTTTGAAAGATTGGTTGTTTGATCTTAAAGATCTGATTAGAGGCTTGAAATATCATATAAAATTAGATGAAGGGACATTTTAGCTAGGGTTTGACAAAAAGTCCTATTAGGTCATAAAAATATGGGCCTCCCTCAAAGACCTAGTTCTGATCTGACATGCAAGAGAAAGCCACCAATAAGTAACTATTACTAGCTAGCATAATATCTATATCACCTTCCACCTATCATGAATGAAAAATCAAGGCTTCCAGAGCTGAAAAGGAAATCCAAATACTAAGAAACTTGCATATCAATGCATGTGAGGCTAGATAGTCCACATCTTCCATTAGTACTTCTAGAGGGATGACCAACATAGGTCGATCCTGACTACGTGGAAGGTAGCCATTAAATTTATTTAACTTTGAGTGCTCACTGACATAAAGTGACTCTTACTCCAGTGAACTCACCCAGGGAGAAGATCCATCACAATCAGTGGCTCTAGCAAGAATGGGACTCCTGGAGACCCCGCTTGTCGCCATGAGAGCCCAACAAACAAATTCTGAACCAAGATCAAAGCAATCTCAAATTTTTGCAAAAAAATAATAATTAATTGTTGCTGTCATGCCCTAGTTTCTGCTTCACTTATCCACCGTCTCATAAATGCAGCACTAATCAAATTTAATCATTCTTTCATAAATTAAATTTTTTATATTATAGGCTCAATTTATTTTGCATTATAAAAGTCCTATTTTAAGAGACTCCTCCATATTGCCTTTTTCTTGGCTGAATTCTAGTTAACAATTATATGTGAATTGTCAATACAATGTATCCATAGTATGAAACAACTAATATATAGTTATATCAAATATTTTTATCATCTTTAATATTATTAAATTATATAATATGCACATGTAGATTTTTACTATATATAATTTTATATTTTAAATGAAAAATAAAAAATTGTATGGAAATGAATATTTTAATTGTAAAAGATAGTTATTAACTAGTGTACATGTATTAAAATATAGTATTTATCATATTTATTTTTTATAATACTAGATTAATACTATTGTATTTGTGAAAGAGATTATAAGTTAATAAATGAAGAGGTAAAAATATTATATGAATAATAATATATTTTTCTTAAATTATTTTGCTATTAGGTTATACAATTATTAATGCCGATAGGCATTCTACAATGGTAGAATGGGGGAGTGGCATGGTGTGAGTGTGTTAATCTTAACTTTTAATTTTTTAGGTTAAATTTGACAATCATCTACATGTCAAAAATGTTTAAATCTAATTATAAATATACCATAAAATATCCGTTTAAAATAATATTTATATTCAAATAAAAAACTTAAATTAGTCAAAAACTAAATAAATGGAGATAAAGCAAATATAAATAATTTTAGATGTAGTAAATTAAATTATAATTATTTTGTAGTGGATATTTTTAGATAGATTTATTTAAGATATCTGTAATGTTTAATTATTTTATGAGAATCTTAATAATATTTCCTATACTTGAAGGAGTGTCTTTAGTATTTATATCATTATTAATCAAATTAATAAAATAATAATAATTTTTAAAACTTTATTACTCTACATGATTAAAACTATAATAATCTATGATAAATACTATTGGAATCTGATTGAAAAGATCATTATTGAAGAAGGAAGATTGTTTACAAAGAGGGAGATTGTTGATAAAGAATGTTTCCAATCATTGTTTTGTCACTGATGTCAAACCTGCTATTTCCTAGAATGACAATTGCTTATAAGATCCAAGTACTATCACTTAGTTGATTGGTGAAGAGGATTTAATCAATAAGATGTAACAAAAGCACCTAAGGAAAAGGTTGAATTATGGTTTTGTAATGAAGTATAAGGATTAGTTAAGAAAATGATAAAATGATGTATTGATAATAGATTTGAAGATACAAAGGTTGGCTACACTTAGAAACTTTAGAAGAATAAGTTGTAACAAGTTGTCTGCAAAGCTTGACTAAGTTCATTAGTGGATGTCGTGCAAGCTAGTTCATGCTGAGCAGATTATTAGTAAGTGCTGAGAAAACATAAAATCTAGTGTGTGCCAAGTGAAACAGAAGGAGCTAAGCAAGTAAGAGGTGCCAAGCATTAGTAAAATTTAGTTGATGCTGAGTGAATCCACAATAGGTGTCGAGCATCAAAAAAATACAATTGATGCATCGAGTAACACAGTATGTGCCAAGCATTAGAAATTCAATAGTGCTGAGCTGTTGCATTATTTGAAAAGTCAAAGATTTGCCAGATCTAAGCCGACAAGTTTGTTACCTTGAAGTTTGTGAACTAGTTTGAAGATAAGAATGATGAGCTGGTAGCATAGAATTTTAAGTAAACCATTTTTGGGAAAATACAAGAGGATTCTTCATGATGTTTCTAGAAGAAACAAGATAAGGGGTAGATTCATTGAATCTTACCTAATCAATTCAAACTAAAATTAAATGTGAGAAGATTTGAGTGGGAAAAGTATTATAGACTTCTATTTAATGAGTTGCAAGTCACAAAGCAAGAGTGGTTGGAAGGATGTCAAGGTAAAGGCATTGAGAGGGAAGAACAAAGTATAGAGACTCTACTTTGATAGGTGACTATAGAGGTGATTGCACCAGCACATCGAGCATGGAGACTCAAGGATATGAAGCTTGAAAGGAGGTCAAGCTATCAAAGATGAAGAGACTGAAACCCGAGAAAATTTGTGAACTAAATCGAGATCTAAAATCTGCAATTTATGTTGTGAGTTATATTAGATTGAAATCCCTTGTTGTTACTCTCTAACAATTGTATCAGTTAGGTAAAATCCTATGGACTTAGATTAGTTTAACAGGGCATCACTTTAGAAGAGTAAGAATTGAGTAGCATGTTACTGGTCATTTTTTCCAAATTGGGTTTCCATGTAAATCACTATGTTATGTGTTGATCTTTTATGTCTTATTCTTGCATGTTGATTTATAGTAACTTGCTAAGTAGAATGTTTAGCTAGAATGCATAATTAGTTTAAATAGGCTTTCTATACTTAATGAAAAGTTTTATTAAGACATTTGGACCTTGAAGAACTGATTCACTCCCCCCCCTCCCCCCCCCCCAAGTTATTCTAAAGCATTTATAACAATTGGTATTAGAGCCATTTGCTGATTTATTTTAAAGGTATTAGAAGTAGGAAGATCAAGATGGTCCAAGAGAGAAGTTCCCAAGCTCAAAAGAGAAAACTTTGCTGCATGGCAAAGTCTAATGAAGTTTTATCTTGGGTCAATAAATGATCATGCAAAAACCTTAATTGAAGTGGAACATTTAGATCCAACTGTCCCCACTACAGAAGACATGAAAAATAAAGGAGCACAATCAGGAAATGCTAGAGATTGCCTTTGCCCTCAACTATGGTAAATTTGATGACATCAAGGAATGTGACTCTACACTCAAACTATGGAAAGCCTTGATAGATATTAATGGAGGAGATTAGAATAGCCAAAGAGCAAAAAGAGAAAGCCTTAGAGGAAATTTTGATGACATGAGAATGGAGGAAGGTGAGAAAATTGCTCAATATGCCTCTAGAATAAAGGAAGTAGTAAATGAAATAAGAAGTTTGGGTGGTTATCTAGATGATGAAACTATTAATGGAAAATTCTTAAGAACCTTGCTCCCCATCTATGCTATTAGAGTGTTAGCCATCTAAGAGTTAAAATGTGTACCAAAAAATAAGCTAACTCTTGAAGGTACAGTGGAAAGACTTACTGCATTTGAGTTGTCCAACTTTGGTAACTATAGACTTGAGAATCTTGAGTCTACTTTCAAGGCCAAGCTATTGTTGAAAGACACTGAGGAGATAAAACCAAAGAAGAAGAAGAAAAAGGTAAAATATGCATCCAATGATAGTAGCACATATGAAGAAGATATGAAACAATTGGAAGCATTGTTGGCTAGAAGATTTCATAGAGGCAAAGGTAAATTCAAAGTTAAGTTACCTATCATTTGTTTTAATTGCAATGAAGTAGGACATATTGTTGCAAGATGCACATAGAAAAAGAACTATAGAGAAGGCAACAAGAACAAGAACAAAAGAGAAGATGATAGCAGAGATTATAAAGACAAAGGAAAAAGTGCTACATTTTTGAAAAAGAGGATTTTGATGAAAATGATGATGAGGTAGTCTATGTAGCCATGAATAAATGAGTCAAATGAAGATGAGAAAACAACACTGGTAACCTATGTAAACAAAAATGACAGGTGGATCATAGACAGTGGATGCTCACATCACATGATAGGAGACAAAAGTAAGTTTATTACCTTTACTCAATATGATGAAAATAGTGTTAGATTTGGAAATGATGCTCCATGTGTAATCAAAAGAAAAGGTTCTATTAAACTTCTAGTGAAAATTTCATGTGATAATGCATACTATGTTGAAGGATTGAACTACAATCTACTAAGTGTGTCATAGTTAGGAAATGTAGGTTGCAAAGTAGAACTTGGAAACAAAACTGCCAAAATCTATGATACTAATGGAAATTTGATAGGAAAAGGAGACCAAACTAGGAGTAATTTATTTTACCTAGATATGGAAGATGCAGCCTATCTTAATGTTAGATTTGATGATATGTGGCTATGGCATAAAGGACTATGTCATGTCAACTTTGATAATTTAATTAGCATCAACAAAATGAATAAAGTCAGAGGCTTTCCTAAACTGAAAAATCCTAAAAATACAATGTACAAACAATGTCAGCTAGGAAAGATGACCAAGTCAAGTTTCAAAAGAAAAACTTATACTTCCAAAGAAGTACTAGAGTTAGTCCATACTAATTTATGTGGCCCAATAGAAGTGCAAAGCTACAAAGGATACATATACATAATGTTATTTGTGGATGACTACTCCAAGATGATGACTGCCATATTCTTAAAGAAAAAATCTGTGGTATTTGGAAAAGGTTGAGAAGGAAACATGGAAGAGCCTAAAGTGCCTAAGATGAGATAGAGGAGGAGAATTCACATCAAAAGAATTTGAACATTTTGCATTGATAAAGGAATCAAGAGACAAGCATCAACACCTAGAACTCCCCACAGGATGGCATTGTAGAAAGAAGGAATAGGTCAGTGATAGACTATGCCAAAACATTAATGATGGAGAAGAATGTTTCTTTGAAGTACTGGAGAGAAGCTATAAGTATAGTTGTCTACACCTTGAATCGAGTACAAGTCAAGAGAGGTACAAATGCAACACCTTTTGAATTATGGTATAGTCACTCACCAAATGTAAAACATTTCAAAGTATTTGGTTATAAATGCTATATTCTTAAAGATACTAGAAATGGCAAGTTTGATACAAAGAGTGATTGAAGAATATGCCTTGAATGCTCCACTAGAAGTTTTAAAGCATACAAGTGTTTGAATACTAACACTAACAAAATAGTGAAGAGTGCAAATGTAAACTTTGATGAGCATGCATAAGTTCAAGTTGATGAAACCAAGAAACTAGAAGAGTATAGATATTTTATATACTTCTAGTAAGGAATACCTACTGAAGAAGAAGCTGCCAATCAAGATGGGAATCAACAATAAGTTTCAATATCAGCCAAGTCACAGCCAGTCAATGTTGAGTTACAATTAGAAGCTGAGTTGCAAAATGAGGATAATGCACATTTTGACTCTGAAATTAGTATACATGAAAGAGATGATGAAATACTAGAAAGAGATGTGCATAGTCACTCTAAAGTTGAAAGAATAAACATGAAAAGAAGGATAGAACCAAGACTATCCAAGTATGTGAGAATACATCACCTTCCTGAACAAATTATTGGTGACAAGGAAGCCAAACCAATGATAAGAAATAGACTAAGAAATGAATCATGTTTGTTGAGCAAGATTGAACCCAAAATAGTGAAAGATGCACTACAAGATGATAATTGGTGTAAGGCTATAGAAGAAAAGATTGAGCAGATAAAGAAAAACAAAACTTGGACTTTAGTCCCAAGACTAGCTAATAAGAATATGATCGGTACCAATTGGGTATTTAGGAACAAGCTAGATGAAAATGGTGAGATCACAAGAAATAAGGCTAGACTAGTCTGCAAAGGTTATGCACAAGAAGAAGGACTAGATTATGGGGAAACATTTGCCCCTATTGCAAGGATGGAAGGAGTAAGAACACTGTTAGATTGTGGTGACTGATCAGGAAAGTACTGTACATACTTCATAAATAGAATTTTTTTTGGGTAGTAGCCGACATGGTAGCTGACATATTATGGCCGACATATGGCCGACATGTTATAACCCTAAAGCGGTTTAATACTTGTATAAAAGGGCTTAGGGTTGGGTATTTTTCATAATGTTGTGATGCAAAATTGGTTCTTGCGGCGGTATTGAGCTGTAAGGGATTACGGATTATAATTAGGTTGTAATCACTGGATTGTAATAAGATTAGACTTGCTGTTTGGTGGATGTAGCCCAGGGATTGGGTAAACCACGTTAAATCTTGGTGCCTTATGTTCATTTTTGTGTGTTCTATTATTTTTTGTTATTGGTTATATTTGCATGTAGTTTTTTATTTCTGTCTGTGGTTTATCCTAACAAGTGGTATCAGAGCAAGGTTGTCTTTCAGTTATCCTTTGCAAGAAAGTCTCACGGTTAAGTGGGAGTCTCACAGTTGAGTGGGAGCGATGGTAGATGAGGGTAAGTTGAGGGTTGATAGGTTTAATGGGCAGAACTTCTAGTTATGGAAGATGCAAATGGAAGACTATTTATATTAGAAGGATTTATGGAAGCCGTTGGAAGGAAACGCCAAGAATCAGGGAACTATGTCAGAGGCTGAATGAGATCTTTTGGACAGAAAGGCACTCGGAAGCTTTCGGTTATGCTTGGCACCATCGGTGGCATTTAATATTACAAAAGCAAAGACGACAGAAGATTTGATGAAAACCCTAACGACACTGTATGAAAAGCCCTCCGCTTCAAATAAGGTATTTCTCATGAAGGGTTTATTTAATATGAAAATGGCAGAAGGTGGATCTATTGCAAATCATTTAAATGAGTTTAATACTATTACTAGTCAATTATCTTCTGTGGGTATCAATTTTGATGAAGAAATTAGGGCTCTCTCAATTTTGTGTTCTTTGCCTGAAAGCTGGAATGACTTGGTAATGGCGGTGAGTAATTCTGTTCCTGGATCTAGTACCCTAAAATATGATGATGTGATCGATGTTATTTTAAGTGAGGAAACTCGTAGAAAATCCTCACGTGGATCTACATCAGGAAGTGTGTTAAATACACAAAGCAGGGGCAGAACGACTGAAAGAGGAAGTAACTCTAGAAATTGTGGGAAATCAAGAGGAAAGTCAAAGGGGAGAAGGTCTCAATCGAGAGGACCAAATGATTGCTGGTACTGTGGGAAACTAGGGCACAAAAAGAAAGATTGCTGGAATCGAAAGAAAAATGAAGGAGATAAATCAGATGGAGACAAGGAGGCAAATGTGGTAAGTAACAAATCTGAAGAGGATGCTTTGCTTCTGTCTTTAGAGAGTGTTGATGATTCATGGGTTTTAGATTCTGGTGCTTCATTTCATGCTACACCTCATAGAGGTTATTTCATTGATTATGTCCAAGGGGATTTTGGGCTTGTTTATTTGGGGGATAATGAACCCTGTCAGATTGTTGGAAAGCGAAAAATTAAGATTAAGTTGCAAAATGGGAATCATTGGCTACTACATGAGGTAAGACATGTTCCAAAACTAAGTAAAAATTTAATTTTAGCAGGGCAACTCGATGATGAGGGTTGTGTAGTTACTTTTAATGATAAAAATTGGAAAGTTTCAAAAGGTTCCCTTATAGTAGCAAAAGGTGTGAAAGTAGGCACCTTATATCTTTGTACAGGTCATATTGTTCCTTCTACTTTGATTGTTTCAGAGAAAAATGAATATTCATGAACAATTACTGCAGTTAAGCAGAGAGAACAAATAGGTGCTGTAGATTCTGATACAGCCTTGTGGCACAATAGACTTGGGCACATGAGTGAGAAAGGTATGAAAGTACTTCATTCAAGGAAAGTTTTATCAGGTCTAAAATGTGTGAATATGGATTTCTGTGAAAGTTGTGTGTATGGAAAACAAAAGAGAGTGAGTTTTGTAAAGACAAGGAAGGAAAACAAAAACGAGAAATTAGAGCTTGTGCATACAGATGTATGGGACCAGCTCAAGTATCTTCCCTTGGTGGCTCTCATTATTATGTTAAATTTATTGATGATGCAACTAGAAAAGTATGGGTTTATTTCCTTAGACAGAAATCTGATGTATTTCAAACTTTTAAGAAATGGAAATGCTTCATTGAAAATGAGACTAGTAAGAAATTAAAATGTCTCAGATTTGATAATGGTGGTGAGTATTGCAGTCATGAATTTGAAGATTATTTCTCCACTAATGGTATTCGTAGACAAAAAACTATTCCAAGGACTCCACAGGAAAATGGAGTGGCTGAATGCATGAACAGGACTATAATGGAGCGCGCAAGGAGCATGAGGTTGCATGCTGGGTTGCCCTTACACATGTGGGTGGAGGCTGTCAATACTGCAGTATATTTGATTCATAGAGGTCCCTCTACTCCTTTGGGCTGTGGTATTCCAGAGGAAACATGGACTCGTAAGAAGGTGAGTTATTCTTTTCTCAAGACCTTCGGTTATGAAGCTTTTGCTCATATAGACTCTGAAAATAGAACCAAGCTAGAAGCTAAATCAAAGAAATGTGTCTTTGTTGGATATGGCATTAAAAAATTTGGTTATAGGCTTTGGGATTTTGAAAATCTTAAAATTATTAGAAGTCGGGATGTCATATTCAATGAGAAAGTGTTGTACAAAGATCTGTTGCAGCAACATGAGAAGAAAGAAGATGATTATGTAGTGCTGGATGATACTCCAAAAGCTAATGTTCCAGCCATTCCTCATGATGTGCAACAACTGCAACAACAAATACCACACACACCAGTAAATGTTAGACGGTCAACAAGGCAAATTAGACCTCCACAAAGGTTTTCTCCCTCTTTTTATTCTATTTTACTTACTGATGCTGGTGAACCTGAAAGTTATGATGAAGCTATGCAGGTGGATACTAAGATTCAGTGGGAGTCTGCAATGAAAGATGAAATGGACTCTTTGCTAAAAAATAAGACATGGGATTTGTGCAAGTTGCCTGCAGGTAAAAAGGCTTTACAGAATAAGTGGGTTTACAGGTTGAAAGAAGAGGAAGGAGGTAAGAAAAGATTTAAGGCCAGGTTAGTTGTAAAAGGATTTGCACAGAAAAAGGGAATTGATTTTGATGAGATATTTTCTCCTGTTGTTAAAATGACTTCTATTCGTACTGTTTTAAGTCTTGTGGCTACTGAAGATTTGCATTTAGAGCAGATGGATGTTAAAACAACCTTTCTTCATGGTGATTTGGATGAATAAATATATATGGCTCAGCCACAGGGTTTTGATGTCAAAGGTAAGGAGAACTTAGTGTGCAAATTGAAGAAAAGTTTATATGGCTTGAAGCAAGCACCTCACCAATGGTATCTAAAATTTTATAGTTTTATGCATGAGCATGGATATAATAGGTGTCATTCAGATTATTGTGTTTATTTTAAGAGGTTGGATGATGATAGCTACATTATTTTATGTCTATATGTTGATGATATGCTTATAGCTGGGTCTAACATGCATCATATTAAGGGGCTAAAATGCCAGTTAGCACATGCATTTGCTATGAAGGATTTGGGGGCAGAAAAACAAATTCTTGGTATGAAGATTTGCAGAGATAGGAAGAACAGAACCTTGACGCTATCTCAGGCTGATTATGTTGAGAAGGTGTTGCAACTTTTCTATATGGAGAATGCTAAATCTGTGAGCACACCTTTACCTGGTCATTTGAAATTGACTAAGGAGATGTGTCCCAAGACATAGGAAGAGGAGGATAAGATGTCCAAGGTACCCTATGCTTCAACAGTAGGAAGTTTGATGTATGTTATAGTATGCACTAGGCCAGATATTGCACATGTAGTGGGATTCGTTAGCAGGTATATGAGTCATCCAGGATTTGAGCATTGGAATGCTGTCAAGTGGATTCTCATATATTTGAGAGGGACATCCAATAAGTGTTTACACTTTGGGGGCTCTACTACTAATTTATAGGGCTATGTTGACTCAGATTTGGCAGGGGATATTGATACCAGGTAGAGTACTACAACTTATGTCTTTACTGTTGGTGGGGCAGCCGTGAGCTAGGTTTCTAGGTTACAGAAGATTAATGCTTTATCCACTACAGAGGCATAGTATGTTGCTGCTATAGAGGCAGCCAAGGAGATGATATGGCTTTAGTTCTTCTTGGAAGAATTGGGACATCCTCAGAAGGATAATTATTTGTTCATAGATAGTCAGAGTGCCATTCATCTTGCTAAGAATTTAGCTCTGCATTCTAAGACCAAACACATATAGTTGCGGTACCATTTCATTCGGTCAGTTTTGGAGGATGGACAGTTAAAGCTAGAGAAGATACATACCAATGACAATCCAGCAGATATGTTGACAAAGGTTGTAACAAGGGAGAAGCTGAACTCCTCTTCAGCTTCAGTTGGTCTTTTAGACTAAACGTGAATAAAAGAACAACAGAGTCCAGGGTGGTTTGATCCAGTGGGAGCCCCATGTGGTAGTTGTATTGCTACAGGATCAGTCTCCAAGTGGGAGATTGTTGTTTAGTGTGGAGACTGATCAGTCCCCAAGTGGGAGATTGTTAGATTGTGGTGACTGATTAGGAAAGTACTGTACATACTTCATAAATAGTGGGGTTTGGGGCATTGCCATGCAAAATTTTTTTGGGCAGTAGCCGACATGGTAGCTGACATATTATGGCCGACATATGGCTGACATGTTATAACCCTAAAGCGGTTTAATACTTGTATAAAAGGGCTTAGGGTTGGGTATTTTTCATAATGTTGTGATGTGAAATTGGTTCTTGCGGTGGTATTGAGTTGTAAGGGATTATGAATTGTAATCAGGTTGTAATCACTGGATTGTAATAAGATTAGACTTGCTGTTTGGTGGACATAGCCTAGGGATTGGGTGAACCATGTTAAATCTTGGTGCCTTGTGTTCATTTTTGTGTGTTCTATTATTTTCTGTTATTGGTTATATTTGCATGTAGTTTTTTATTTCTGTCCGTGGTTTATCCTAACAAACACTACTTGTATATGCTACTAACAAAGTTTTTAAAGTCTACCAAATGGATGTAAAGTCTACCTTTTTGAATGGTATACTGGAAGAGGAAGTCTAACTAGAACAATCAGAAGGATTTGTTGATGACAAAAAGAAGGATATGGTTTACAAATTGCATAAAACACTCTATGGTTTGAAGCAAGTGCCTAAAGCATGGTATGAGAGACTTCAAAAATATCTTGTAAAGATAGGATTTGAAAGAATGGATGACAAAAACAAACTATATATCAAGGAAAAAAAAGGTAAAGACATTTTGATATCTATAATTTTTGTTGATGATATAATATTTGGAGGAAAAGATGCCCTATGCAAAGATTTTGCTAATTAGATGAAACATGAGTTTGAGATGTCAATGTTTGGGAAAATCAAATTCTTTTTTGGATTACAAGTACATCAACTAAAACATGGCATATTTGTGACCCAATAAAAATATATTAAGGAGATATTCAAAACATTTGGTTTAGAAGATTCAAAACTAGTCACTACGCCAATGGTAATAGGACATAAGTTATCCAAGAATGATGAATCAACTGAGGTAAATCAAACAATGTACATATCAATGGCTAAAAATTTGTAGTAACTTGTGCATGGTAGACCAGACATTGCATTAGCTATCAGAATAGTGGAAAGCTTTTTTGCAAACCCAACAGAAAATTATCTTATGATAGTAAAAAGAATAATGAGGTATCTAAAAGGAATAGATGACTTTGGATTATACAATAAGAGGACTGAAAAGTTTGAGTTGAAAGCCTACACTGATGTAGATTGGGAAGGTAATATTGATGATAGAAAAAATACTAATGGAGGAACACTATTCTTAGGTAAAAGATTAGTCACTTGGACTAGCAAAAAGAAAAGTTGTACCTCACAATCCACAGATGAAGCTGAGTATGTTGTTGTTGCTATCAACTGCATGAATATTGTATGGATCAAATATCTGTTACAAGGTATGAAGGAAGAGATGACTAAACTTATGATCCTATATAGTGATAACACAAGTGCCATCAACATATCAAAGAATATCATGATCCATGCCAAAATAAAGCACATTGCAATTAAGTAAAGATGGAATATGTCAACTCAAAGGAACAAATTGTTGACATCTTCAAAAAACCATTATCTAAAGATGCATTTGAATATCTTAGAGGTAAATTAGGGGTGATACCCCTATCCAAGGCTGTCTGAATAATAGAAAAATTTCCTTGCATCAAATGAGTTGATTGTTAAAATGATATAAATTGATACAGAGGATACTTACTTTAGGTTATTTCCTGAAGTAATTAAAGTACGAAAATTCTAAATCAGTCACAAGCAAGGTGATAGAAAGAGAAATTGGAATGCCTACAAATACTACACCTGAATGATAATATGCTCAAATAATATGTCTTTGGCATTGTTGTCAAAGAGGGAGAAGTAGCTAAACTGATCAAAAGAGGGAGATGATACCAAAATAGTAGAAATTGATCAATGCATGTAGATGGAGAAATAATGTGTAGAGGGAGAAGTAAAAAATTTAAAGGATCAAAATGTAGAGGGAGAAATAGAAGAATAATAACAAAAAGGAAGGAGAAAGGAAACAACAGTTAAGAGCGAGAAGTAGAAGCAAAGAAATTAAGATAGTAGATTAGAGACGAAGTAGAACAAAAAAAGAGAAGACAATGTATCGACAAACAGGGAGATATGAAAGATGATGAAAATAGAAATGGTAGCAAATTGTTTTTTTTGGCATTTGATTTATTGTTTTAACCAAGTGAACATTTTGATAACTTGGTTGATCAGTTTGGTTTGCCATCAATGCCAAAGACGGAGATTGTTGAAATTTGATTAAAAAGACCATTATTGAAGAAGGAAGATTGTTTGCAAATAGGGAGATTATTGATAAAGAATGTTTTCAATCATTATTTTCCACTGATGTCAAGCTTGATATTTGCTAAAATGACAATTTCTTATAAGATCCAAGTACTATCACTTAGTTGATTGATGAAGAGGATTTAATCAATAAGATGTAACAAAATCACCTAAGGGAAAGGTTGAGTTATGGTTTTGTAATGAAATATAAGGATCAACTAAGACAATGATAAAATGATGTATTGATAATAGACTTGAAGATACAAAGGTTCACTACACTTAGAAACTTTAGAAGAATAAGTTGTAACAAAGTTGTTTGCAAAACTTGACTAAGTTCATTAGTGGGTGCTAAGCAAGCTACTTCATGCCGAAAAGGTTATCAATAATTGCCAAGAAAATGTAAAATCTAGTGTATCTTGAGTGAAACAAAAGGAGCCAAGCAAGTTTAGGTGTCAAGCAAGTCAGAAGTGTTTATGAGCAATGTTAGTATGCTAATAGAAACCAAATTTAAATAAAACTTCTACAAACTAAAAAAAATTCATAAACTTCAAGATAGACTAAGATGAACTCTCAATTGAGAATATGAGCCATTAATGGACTCTCTCAATAAGAAGCTCTCTTGTTGAGTAGCTTTGTCTAAATATATAGGATGTATGCTCAAGCTTTATGCTTCAAAAAGGGCTTCAATGGATGATTGTGGATTTTTGGTGTGGATAGATGGCTTTAGTATGGATTTGCCTCTCAAAATAGCATTATAACTTTACTTCATGGATTGTGTTATTTTGCAAAGGGGAAGGATCCAATTTATAGGCAAGAGGCTTGAGGGATTGAGGGCTAAGATGCAAGGATGGGAAAAAGCTCATGGAGGGCTTAGATTGCATGAGAGGAGAGCACATGGATTGTGCTTCCTTACAACCAATCAAAGAGTGACACATGTCACATGGTGAGAGGATGGAGGAAAGGGGAAGGATGAGTCAACAAAGGAGGCTCAAGGGATAAAATCTTCATAAAGACCCTTGATAAGTGCTTTGTAAGAACATTTATGACTTTGTGGGCTTTATAAAGTTTTATGGTTGAAGATATTTGTGAGAGATACCATGAAATTCGAATTTGAGGGTTTAGGGAGGTTTTAAGCTTGCTTAGGGTTGTAAAAATGATTAGAGGAAGGGTTAGAGATGGATTAGGACTAGGCAAGTGGATGGCAAGTGGATTGCAATTAATGAGGGTGGGTGAAGGAGGAGATATTTGTTAACTTTGGCTTGAGTTAGCAAGTCTTAACCCATGTTTAGGGAATGTGACAAGGTTAGGAGGGGATTAGGATTAGGGTTAAAGACATCTTCTAGAAGAGTCTAGGCTTTGGATGAGGATGAAGGCTTTCTAGAAGAGTCTAGAACTTCCTAGGATAAGATTTTATAAAATAAATAAAGTTTTATTTATTTCAAGGGTTTGGGTTGAGGAGATATTTATTAAAATATTTTTAATAAACATGAGGATTAATATTTAATCATGATTAAATATTTTGAGTTGGGATTAGGGGTAGGAAATGATGAGATTAGCCTTTAATCGAAATTAAAGAAGGATTAGAAGATTTTGGAAGAGGTTATTGGTCTTAAGGAAATTGGCCAACTTTTGGGCAAAAAATAATTTTTTAATTTATTTTGAGTTTTTTGGTCAATTTATTAATTAAATAATTAATAAATAAGGAAACAATGTTTAAATAAGATTTAAACATTTTTGGGAGTGATTCCTTGATTAAATATTTTAAATTAAGATAAAGGGATTTAATGGCATAAAAATTAATTAATTAATAAATGATGATGTCATCAGGACTTTTTCAGAAAATAAAAATACTTTATTTTCTAAAGGTTTTTAGGTGTCTACAATAAGTATTGAGCATCAATAAAATTTAGTTCATGCTGAGTGAATCCATAGTAGGTGTCAAACATTAGTACAAACACAATTGATGTTGAGTAACACAATATGTGCTGAGCATCAAAAATTCAATAGTGTCGAGCTATTGCATTATTTAAAAAGGAAAAGATTTTCCAGATTTGAGTCGACAAGTTTGGTACCTTGAAGTTTGTAAACCAGTTGGAAGATAAGGATGATGAGTTGGTGGCACATAATTTTAAGTAAATCATTTTTGAGCGAATACAGGAGGATTCTTCATGATGTTTCTAGAAGAAACAAGATAAGGGGTAGATTCATTGAATCTTACCTAATCCATTCAAACTGAAATTAAAACTAAGAAGATTAGAGTGGGAAAAGTATTCTAGACTTCTATTTAATGAGCTATAGGTCACAAAGCAAGAGTGGTTGGAAGGATGTCAAGGTGAAGGCATTGAAAGGGAAGAATAGAGTACAAAGACTCTACTTCAATAGGTGAATACAAAGGTGATTGCACTAGCACATTGAGCATGGAGACTCAATGAGACAAAGCTTGAAAGGAGGTCAAGTTGTTAGAGCTGCAGAGATTGAAAACCAGGAAAATTTGTGAATTGAATCAAGATATGAAATTTGTAAGTTATATCAGATCGAAAGCCCTTGTTGTTACTCTCTAACAATTGTATTAGGTAGGGTAAAATGCTATGGACTTAGGTTGGTTTAACAACCATTTGTAAATCCCTTAATAGGGTGGCATTCCAAGTGAATATTCTAAAGTTCTCTAACTAGACCCACTTCTAACAGGGTGGATGAAATCCTTTAACCAGGTCACATTTAATAGTGTGTCGTAGCCTTTAACAAGGTAGGCCTTTCACAGAACATCACTTCAGAAGAGTGAGAATTGAGTAGCATGTTACTGGTGATTTTTTTCAAATTGGGTTTCCATGTAAATCATTGTGTTTTGTGTTGATTTTTTATGTCTTATTCCTACATGTTGATTTACAGTAACTTGCTAAGTAGAATGTTTAGCTTGGATGCATGATTAGTTTATATGGGCTCACTATACTTAGTGAAAAGTTTTATCAAGACATTCGGACCTTGAATAACTGATTTATCCTGCCTCTCAGTTATTCTAAAGTATTTCTAACAAATACAAGCCACTAGACAATTTAAAAGCTCTCCAAAAACTAGAAGATTTAAAACTCAATTTAAGAATTCAAATTTGAAAATTTTGAAACCTAAGAGAATTTAATTTGATGGGTAGAGTATTTATTTCATAAGAATATGTCATAATTAGGTGGTTGAGAGACAATCATATTATGAGACAAAGTCAAATGAAAAATAGAAAGCTACCAATAAAAGAACTTGATTACTTAAAATAGAGAAATTTTATGCCTCACTTTTTTATTTGAGAAGTCAAATGAAAAATAAGATGATAGTGAAAGAAGCTCGCTTTACTCAAATCTTTAATTCATAAATATTGCAACTTAGTGTATTTCTAATTCATTAAAGACATGCAAAATTATTTGGACTATATATTAGGTAATTGTACACTGTATATTGAGGTCCTTTCAATGTTGTCATATTATAAATAATTGTAATTCTATCAAATAAAATAAAATAAAAATATTAGAGTAATTAGTGCGATAAGTTTATTTATCATAAAACAACCTATTGATAGCTTTGAGTTCATGCAAACAAATAGAGTTACATTTGTAGATCTTTGTACAATTCAAAGTAGTGTCAATGTGGTTGTGTAAAGTAATATGAGATTTGTTTAGGAGTAGCTATGTGCATTTCACTTAATTTTATTTGGTATAGGAAGAGTGGATTGTCATGTAGTCCAAAAACTACAATGAGAAAAAGATGTAATGTAATAAATAACCTAGCAAGAGCTCAATTATGGTGATGTTATTTTATTAAACAAAACAAAGTTATATATATATATATATATATATATATATACATATATATATGTATATATGTACATATATACATGTATATATGTATATATGTACATATATACATGTATATATGTATATATGTACATATATACATGTATATATGTATATATGTACATATATACATGTATATATGTATATATGTACATATATACATGTATATATGTATATATGTACATATATACATGTATATATGTATATATACATATATACATATATACATATATATATATATACATATATACATATATATATGTATATATATATATATGTATATATATATATATATATATGTATATATATATATATATATATATATATATATATATATATATATAATTGAGTAAGACGTTAAAAGTGCTATATGAAAAATGAATAATTCATTCCTAGTCAAGAGATATTTATCTGAGTATCTAGCAAATTATTTTACAAATTCATATCATGCTACTAAGAGTAACATATAATTAAAGAAGGGACAATGTTCTGGGATATTTCTCCTAAGTCAAGTTATTGTTATTTTCCATGTAAAGGATCTTTAAAAATTAAGGGTAGGATAAATATTATTGTTATGACTCTAGAATAAGGGAGTTTGTAAAATGTAATAGAAATATTGTCATTGATGTCAAAAATTTAAAGAGTGATCATTGATGTCAAAAATGAAGACATAAGATTATTACTACCTATGATATGATAATATGATATAATGAAGACATTATCATTGGCAAAGACATAGATCTTACATAAATGACTAAAGGTTGAGATTTAGATCCACTTTGTCCACATCCAGAGATTGAATCCTTTCATGCCGATATGAACGCTGTATATAGTGAAGCAAGTGTACAAAGGCATGATGGTCTTGAATAAGATAAATACTTGTTACATATCATAAATAAGTTTTGGGCGTGGATTGATTTTTTTAAGGTATTAGTCAATGATATTAATTTACAAGCAACGGGGATATGATTGATGGCAGGAAATTTTGCATATATAAACCTATAAATAAATAAATAAGTTTCTAAGCCAGCTATACCATGTCATGGAGCATGACAGAACAAATATATACTGTGTCCACATGATTAGAAGCAGAAATATGTATGGTAAATTTGAATGGCATCAAATATTAATCGGCTGCGATAATTAGTGTTAGCTAATAATTACAGTATTAGAAGAAGCATTACATCTATCCTTTGTAAGCATTGGCATGTTGAAACTAAAATCATTAGTTCAAATTTATTATTCTATTCATTTTCATTCATCCATATTATTACATTACTTATGGTTAGTGGAACATGTATTACAAAGAAAGTGTGTTGAATTTGAGGAAGGGATTGTAATGCACAAAAATGTTTAAAAGTGTTTAGGTTATAGGTTTTCCATGTTGCATGATGGAATTGGCAATACTTGAACAAGCATAGATGATTTTTATTAATAGATTTCCACAATTCGTTTGTAAAATAAGATAAATTATTTTCTGGATTTCATTGTGTGTGTTTTTTAACCAATGTTGATGGTAAAAAAATACACACAATCGAATGCAGAAAATAATTTCTTTTATTTCATACACAATTTGTTTTCAAATAATGAAACTATACATACTTCATTCAACTTTTTGATCTAATTTTATGTCGACATGCTCCATGGCGTGCAACATTATAGAGATTTGGAGAATTGCCATAAATTCATAAATATGATGGAAACTTCAAGAATTTCCATCTATGTAACCAACTAATTATTTAATTATTTAATTATTATATTTATAATTTTGTATTTTTAAAAAGTTATATTTATTTTTCTACTTGCTCTAACAAATAAGTTTGATGCAAAAAGATATCCAATATGTGGGGCATGGCCCTAGTTTAATACTTTATTCTAATTAGTTAATAGGCTAATCAAATTAAACTTAATTAATAATGAATTAATCAATCTTATTAAATATATTTTAAAAATAAAATTAAGTTTTGTTAAGAACCAGGTGTGTAATTTGATAGCCACTTGATTTTTTTGTTTTAAAATAATTTAATAGATCATTTTAAGTTTAAATATTTTATATTTTACAAAATTATTATATCAATTAGTAATATATGCAAAATTCTCTATGAATGACTTATAATTATAAATTAGTAATCTATACAAAAGTCTCAAATAAAAGAAACCAGTTTATAACTTTATGTATTTACTTTAACATAAATTTAAATTAATATAATTATATATAAAAAATATTTAAAAAAATATAGTATTGTAAATTACTAAAAACAAGTTTTAAAATTCATTATATTCTATTTCAACAAGTTTCTAAATTAATATAAATATGCAATCATTAAAATATAAAATAGAAATATATCTAAAAGAAAGGAAAAAAAGAAACATATAAATATAAAATGTTATATATTTATCATACATATTATGGAATCAAATTTATGTACATATTAAATAAAATATTAAGTTGCCTATAACAAATATTGATGGTTTAGGAATAAATTTACTTGTCATATGGAGGGTTCTTTAAAAATTTAGTGTATTAATTCACAAGTGGAAAAACGACCAATACCGTGATCAAATTCCAAGCCTGTTAAGAACCATTTGATATTAAAACATATTTTGAAACATAAAACCTTTTATTTTAAAACTATTCTAAATCATAGGACAAGGTATTCTATGCATTGTTTTTGACTGTAGAGTTTTGGAAATTTCTAAAATGAAATTAATTCAAAGTTTCTTTTCTTTCATGATTCCTTTCTTGATGTATGTAATTTTTATTGGCAATAAGCTTTTTTTAATGGCTTTTCCCATTTTTAAATATACAACAAAATTCTTTGCTTTCAAGGAAAATAATGGTTGTGGACTTACTCCAATAATTATTCCAATAGTTGAATATTTGCTTAAACATTGGGAAAACAATAATGCTTCCTAAGTTCCTCCTTTAAAACCAATGGCCATCAAAAGGAGCAATAGGAAAGATTGCTTTGCTAGGGTTTCATGCATTCTTTGAGTTTCCTTGCATACGACTCTATGTCTAAGCTTTCCCTCTATGTTTTCCACTTGTCAAACCACATTTAGTGCAGAAGTTTTTAGGCTTGTTTGTAATGACCCTAGCCAGTGGCCCAGTTGTTGATATTGGTGTTCATGTTGTTGCTTTAAAAAGCCATGGTGCCTCCATTAAACAAATGTCCTCACAAATTCGTCTCAAAGGTTTTTCATGAGATAATTATGATATTATCCTTCATTTGTAAGAATTTGATGTTGCTTGTGATTGATTAGAACAACATACCTTGTAGGGTATTTTGTGGGTAGGATTCCTCTTGAAGCTATGCTATGAGAATGGGTTAACAAGAGCTAGACTCCTCATGGAGTCTACCTTGATGCTGTGCAAAACCTTACCAAAGGTTTTTTATTTTATTTTTGTTTTTCCAACCTGTCTCAAGTAGACACAGTGTTTAACAATGGCCCTTCATCTATTTTTTAGAGATGGTTGAGAGACTTTACCATATTTGATGACAAAAAGCTTAGGGTCCCTGTGTGGGTTGAGTTTCTGGGTAACTTGCCATTTTGGCTTTTTATCAAGTCTTTTTCTAGTACTCTTGGCAAAGTTATTACTAAGGAACACAAATTTCTTTTTAATGCTCATCCTCAGAAATGCATATGCATTGAGGTTGATCTCTCGAACGATCTCAAAGATTATGTGGAAATACAGATTGGTTCTCAAACATTCTCTTAGAAGGTGCTCTATTTGAACCTACCCAACACCTACTATAGGTATCAATTAATGGAACACAAGATCAAGGATTTCCCTTTGGCTATGCCTAGGGTTAAAACCCCCACCTAAGGAGGCCTTGGTTAAATCTATAGAAGGGAAACAAAAATATGAATGGACTACAATTGGTGCAAGGGTAAAACTCCCTCGACTCTACAATAGTCATATGCGACTATTGTTTTAGTTCCTCCTATTTCAACAGGGGCGCAAACCCCAACCATTGATTTAATGAAGATGCTTGGTTTATGAATTTTTATTCATATCAGAAAAACCATTTGTAGCATGTTTGACTATTGTGAATGTATTTGTGCCACAACCCAAATTATTTGGTATAGAGGTCATCATAAGTAGAAACCTTATATGGATCATGTTTCTTCTGATCAATGAAGCTCACTCTTAGACATCGTTGAAAAGAAAAAGTGCAAGAATTAAATATAAACATAACATTCTTTTATCAGATATAGATGTAGAATTAAAGTAAAGAGTTAGATAGTCAATGAATAATTAAGTATCTCTTTAGATAAGAAAATAATTTGTCAATTTCAATCAAAGTCTAGGGTTAAGTGGCAACTACCAGGACTTTTTTCTCACAATGTGAGGATTGACATAGTAGCTCTACAATCATTTTTTTCATACTTTTATAATGCTATAAAGCTAAAATAAAGTAAAAATTACCAAGGACCAATTTTTTCAACATGTATTATTTTTTCCACAAACAAAATAACCATTGCATGCCTAGTGTGAGATCCTTATTTGTATTGAACTATGGTGCAAATTTTACTTTCATTAATAGAACTAATATTTAAGTTATGTCATTTATGTCTTATAAGATTTTGATTTATTTTCTTATAACTATATTTGATTAACATGCCGAGTATTTAAGTTAGGGTGTACATGTATTCTAACATTTCAATTTGTTTTCTTATCTATATTTTATTAACAAAACTAATTCTTAAATTATGTCACATATACAGATTAAATTATTTTGTCACTTTTAAATCTAAAATTGAATTTTTTTTCTAAAATTTAGAATATTATGACACGTTTATCAACGATGTCCATTATTAGTTATATGAATAGTAGATGAACAATTGTTTTAATTAAAATCTAAAAATAAATATTTAGATATTCCCTTTCAATGATTCTTACTTGTCTTTCTTGTGCATATCCTCTTCCCTCTTAGAAGGCGGGACTAAGCTCTTGTTTATTATTTAACCATCGATCATGGGAGTCGGCTACCCAGCCGACCAATTTCCCAACGCCTCCCTCGGTGGCTCCATCATGCCATCCCCCATAAGGCATCCCCCATCCCATTCATCTGCGCCTACAAAAAATTAAAATCTCCAACTTAGCACCAAGTCAGCTATCAATTCAACTCATGGTAATCTAATCTCATTTTTCTCAATTATCTTTTTAATAAATTGAAGCATGATATTGATAAATTTATGTTTACTATGTAAAATTAAAATAAGAGATATTAATAAAGTTATATCACTTTCATAAATAAAATCAAATATTAAATAATTAAGAGAAATTAATCAAGAAACATAAAAATTTATTCCCTATTAAATTTTTAATAATATTAACACGTGTATATTTTAAATTTAAATATATTCATTAATTTTTTTTAGAATAACAATAGTTTCATATTCATAATGTTAGTAACAAGATTTACTTTAATCAAATATAAGAAAGGTGTTATGAAAATTTTAAGTATTTCATAGAGATTCATTAATTAATCAATTAATTGATTTAGGAACAATTTTAATTAAAATAATTACGAATAATTAAAAAGTATTAGAAAATAAAAATTCATTAATAAGTTAATTTATTTTTTCTTTAATTAAATTAATTATATTATTTTTGATAAATAAGATAATAAAGAGAGTTTTGTTTGAACAATAGTTAATTTAATTTATAATAAAAGAATATTTCTATTAAATATATTTTTATAAATATGATGATAAATATGATCTAACATTAATAAATCTTATTAAGGTTTAGATTTATTAATGTTAGATTTATATGATTGTTATTTTGGAATTCTTATTTAAGATTTTTAAAATAACAATAATATAAATCTAAAATCAAATATTAGTTTTAGATTTAAGAATTCTTATTCGTATCTTAATTAAGAATGTATTGTTAAATAACAATAATATATTTCCAATTCAATACATTTTTATTTAAGAATATAAGAATATATTGTCTAGATCCAATATATTTTAAAAATATTAGATTTAGATTTAAGAATAGAATTCCAAAATAACAATCATATAAATCTAACATTAACAAGAGCTGCCCTAGAGCTGGAGTCCGCTTAAAGTAATACAAATACAAAAGAATAATAAAAAAGTAGCAACTATAGGAGGAAAAGAATAATAGTGGAAAAGTTAAACACATTGGAAAACGAGTGAAAAATAGAGGAAGTTACACAAAATGTGACCTAATGTGCTTTGAACTACTTATGATAAAAAAAAAAAATTCTAATTACATAAATGTTCACTATTTATATTTTCTATGAGTGAAAACATTAAATCTAATATTTGTAATATCAACTTTTTAGGTTGTCTACAAAATTTTGATTCATAGATAAACATCCAAATATTTTTTCCAACTTTTCAATTGATAAATATTAAGACATGTGTCATGAAAAAAACTTAGAAAAATAATGCCCTAAGCAACCAAAAGCTATAAAATTTGTTATAATTTAAATTATAATGAAGTAAAATCTATATTAATATAATATGATAAATTTAAATAAAATATTATGTTTGGTAGTAATTTTCAAATTCTTTTAAGATGTTAGCATGATAGTTTAAATTAGTTCCTATTTTATTTATTACTAACATTTAGATTCCTTTATGATAAGAGTCTATAGTATTATAACTAAGAATGAGATATTATACTATTATAAGTAAGAATGAGATATTTTGTTAAGACACTTCCTTTATAACTTCATAGATTATAATTTCAAAACAAAAATATTGTCCAAAGCAATAAAACATTGACACAATACTATTTTAGAATTTTTAGAAACATTTATCTTTGACTCATTATCTCAAAGGAAATACATTTATTATTAAATAAATAAACTTATCTATGAAAAAAAACTATAGACCAATTGAATATATTTCTTCTAGGTAAAAATTATAGAGTTGTAAGATCCAGACTAGAACAACCAAATGAAGGTGAGCATTCTACTCATTTTATGCAGTTCTTCATGTTATAATGCTCCAACTTCTCTCAATAGAGGCACAAAAGAGGTTGTAATGTGACATATCATTAGTTGTTTTAATCCCCCATGTGATCTATGAAGAGGCTGATATATTTTCTCACCTCCATTTGTAGGGCAAGTTCATATAGTAGCATTATCGTTGCTTGCTCATGGGAAACCCTGTTCTAAAAGACTGGCTCTTTTTAATCATTTGACGAGTGATGCATGCACATAATAAAATTAACAAAAGTAAATTAATATAACCACAATGTCTCTATTGCTAAGAAAAGTAAAATTATTTTTACATTCCTATCTCAAAGAGCTCATCTCCAAAAATATCTTTATCTTTATCAAAGCAATAGTAACAGGACATACCTATTTTTTGAGTGAAGCACTAATTTATGGCATTACAACATGATCATAGTTAAATAGAAAAAGGTCAGTTTAAGAGAGAAATATATGTTTCCACATTAAGGTAATTGAAGATGGTTAAATTTTGTTTAGTCTTGTTGACAAATATACATAAATTTATCGGAGTGCTCTAGGTTTGAAAAATATGAAAAATATTTTGTTAAAATGATGTAGTTATGAGATTTTGAAATCTTTTAAAATTTGCTAAAACCAGCATCTGGCATAATGCTGGAAACCTCTTGCATCAGGGAGATTTCTTTCTTGTTATCGCATTAGTTAAAGAACTATAATCTAGACTAGGAAATTTCAATTTATTTGATTTTAGTTTTTAATTCGCCTGATAAGGCAATGAAAGCACAAGGCAACTTTCACTTTCTCTACTGGTTCACCTTTAATCTGTTGAAAGTTTACAAAAAATTCAAAAAATAAAATGCAAAGATATGGTAAATAAATAATTGCTTGTTTTGGTATAATCTACCAGCAATTGATTTTTTTAATATGAAAAAGTAGTAATTTGAAGAACTGATTTTACCAATATGCAGGTATCTCTATATTTACCTCTGGAGGCATTAGCCTTTGAGAATGATTCTGAAAATAAATAGAACCAAATTAGTCCAAGGATAGCATCTGAAAGCTCTGAATGAATAAACCTCATATTCTGTAATGGCGAAAATGTCAAATGAAGAATTTCTAAGAGTTAAATTAATGGTTGAGTAAATTTATCCTAAACATGGTGACCCACTCCTGCACAACTTTTGAAACTAGACCAGCCATGAGTCTACACTTCCTCCACCATAACGGAGGATAGATAACCTCTACTTTATTTGTGGTGCTGAATACAACAACAACATGCCATTTGTTTGATGGGATGACACTAAAAACATGCATGCAACCACTTTACAAGCATGCATATAGTCAAACATAGATTGTTCAATTTTGTAAAATTTGTTAAATGAAAATTTTTAAATACCACTACAAAAATAAGCCACAACCAATCATAAAATAGAAATAAAAATATTAAATTATGTTTTAATAAATTCATTTTGAAAAACCATTAGTGATCTGCATAGTTTTCAAAGTATAAATTAATTTAAGATGAAACAACCAAAAACTATAGTCTCCGCCTATAAATAAGTAGGACTAATAAATCTAAATCTTAATAAAAATAAGATTTATTAATGTTAGATCATATTTATCATCATATTTATAAAAAAATATATTTAATTTAAAATAAAATATAATAAATCTAAAATCAAGTATTAAATTTAGGTTTAAGAATTCTTATTTAAGAATTCCAAAATAACAATCATATAAATCTAACATTAATAAATGTTAATCTTAATAAAAGTAAGATTTATTAATGTTAGAGCTTACTATGGGGGATGGCATGATGGAATCACGGAGGAGGCCCCGGGACTTTGGGCTACTCCTAGATGATGATAGTTGTTTGGGGATTGTTTTCTTTGATTTTTTGCCAATACAACCCGTCTTCCTTCAACGTCTCCCTCACTTCATTTGTTCCTGAGAATTCAAAATTGATCTCCTTGAGTCTTTTCAGGCGCTCCAAGCCCTCTCCCACTCTACTCAATATATAACAATGATGTATCTCCAACTTCTCGAGACATGCCATCGCTCCATCTTCCATTTCCGGAAACTCCTCCAACTTAAAGAAGTGTAATATGCGAAGGAAGCGGAGGTGTGGAAACCCTCCCGACTTTCCAAACGCCTTTGGCAATTCTCTGCACCTCCAGTTCCCCTTCAACTGCAAAACCACTAGACTGGGCATTTCTTGTAATTCCGGGTACTCACTGTGATTACATTCCTCTAAGCAGAGGTACCTGAGATTTGTGAAACAACATATCCGGCTGGGCGCTGCAAACTGACATAGTGTGAGATGTTCCAAATCTCTCATTGCACTCATGCTCTCCGGAAATTGCTTTCCTCCATGGATCCAATTGCAGACTCTCAACCTTCGCATCTTGTTGTTCAAGGGCGCAAGAATCCCTTCTTCCATCCTCCTCAACTGTGACTCATAATGAACACTAAACCCTATTTCCTGAAGCTCGCTCATCTGGCCAATATCCTCTAACCTTAACACACCGCGTGACATACATATACCTTTGGACAGGGACAAAAACCGTGATGATCGCAGTGTTCTCAACGACTCCAGCTGCGATATCCCCCTTGGCAGTCGCTTAAAATTCCCTTCTAGATGCTCAAGGCACCTCAACTCACCTATCCATTTGGGTGCCTTTCCGCAATCAGTGACATTAAGATAGCAGAGACTCTTAAGGCTTCTTACACACTTTGGCACCTTCTGAATCCCCGTCCCTCTTAAATTTAAGACTTTGAGAAGCTTCATGCCTCCCACAGAAGCAGGCAATGTGGAGATACTTGTGTAGCTCAAATCAAGAACCCGCAAGACTCTCATTCCATTAAACAACATTGCCGGAATGTTTCCGAGATTTGAATTGCTGGAGAGTGACAGCGTGCGGACAAATCTGGGAAAAGCAGGGCGGCTCTCTGAGATGGCATGATCATCAATATCTTTCCTCGCCAAAAATAGGCGACACCAGCGAACACCACCGGTATTTAAAGGGTGCCTTTTGGGGAAGGCATCCGCAAGACTGAATGCACCTTTATTTTCTCTAGATATAAGTATTGCCAAGTCAAGCAATAAGTCATGAATTTTACAGTATTTATGTGGGTCCTCTGTTTCCCATAGTTGTACATCTTCCCATACTTCAACCATGCAGAGACTGGCAAGCTGGTCTAAGCAATCCCATGGGTCCTCTCCTGTCGGAATGAAGCCTTCTCCCATCCACAGATACATGAGGTACTCGCACTCTATTTCCTCATCCTCAGGAAAGAAAGCAAAATAAGCAAAGCATGCCTTTAAATGTGCAGGCAGGGAGTCGTAACTCAACTTGAGAACATCCATGACATGGTCACCGGAAGTGCTTACCTTTTTCAGCTTACTCAACTTGGACTGCCACTCATTCAACTCTGTTGTGCTCGCCAGAGATGCGGCTGTGGTCTTGATGGCAAGTGGCAAATTCCCGCATTCCTCCACCATGTTGCGAGCTACCTCCTCCAGCTTCTCCGGGGCTCTATTTCCCTCAGACATTGGAAATGCATGAGCACAAAACAGCCTCCAACTTTCTTCATCTGCCAAACATTCCATATTGTAAATCTCTGCATTTAGATCTACAGACACCTCTCTGCTTCTTGTGCTTACCAAAATTTTGCATTGGCTATCACCTCCAATTGGGATACCAAGTTTTGTTATCAAATTACCTTCTCTGCTCGCCCTCCAGACGTCATCTAAAACAACAAGACATCTCTTCTCTAGCATAAAGCGATAAATCAACTCTCCTGCTAGCACTTCGCTTATTCCACTCTCCTTAATTTTCTTATTTAAATCATTATCTAATTGAAATGCCAAGTCATTGAGCAACTTGGAAATTGAATAGAACTGAGAAATTGAAAGCCACACAGATTTCTCATACCTGTCTTTTCTACCATTGTAGACATGCTGAAGGAGATAGGTTTTGCCTACCCCCCCCATTCCAACCACTGCAATGATTGGAATTTGGGGGTTTTCCAGCAAACTCACTATGCTGTCAATCTTGCACTGTATGCCCACTGGTTTTGAATCCCCTGGTAGGACACTCCATCTCCTAAACTGGGATCTACTTGATGACTCTGCTGCTTCTTCTCTGTGAGGGACCGCAGCACGAACTATATTCAGGTTGTTTCCATCTGCAACAACAGAGCTCAACAGGACTTTGACCTGTTGAATTCTTCTGCCCATTTTATGACGAAGAATCAATTCGCTCCAACTCAAAGAGCATGAGTGAGAATTATTAGCATACGTGGAATCAACAGCACATTCTTCAAGTATATCCTCTGCCTCCCATGCAATGTCACGAACTCTGTGGAGCCATTTTTTAGCAGACTCCTGTTGTCCACTGCTCTCTTCATTGGCTTCATTTAGAACACAATTGATTTCCTCTATTCTGTCCTTCAACAATCGAAACTCTTCGGTGAAGTTAGACACAATGCTCACCTCATTAAGCACTTGTTGAACGGCGATCTCACCAACTTTCTTAACAACACCCTCTGCAAGCACAGATGCCATCTTTCTTTCAAACAGACAAACTTTGTAACTACTCTTAATCGAGTGCACGCAACTCGATTAATGCAAACAGAATAGAAAACAAAAAAAAGAATGGCTGAATGCAACTCAAAACTTAAGATCTTCGCTGCTGTGTGTACAAAACTGCCTGCAAGAATGCTCTTTATAAAATCATGTAAACCATTCTTCAATTCTTTACTTGCAAATCCTGAAAAGAATAAGAACACTTGTGGACCACTTGCAAAAGCGAAAAACTGAGCAACAAGGAAAGACACAAGAATCAATTCTTTACTTGCAAATCCTGAAAAGAATAAGAATAAGAGTACTAGTGGAGCATTTGCAAAAGCCAAAAAACTGAGCAACAAGGAAAGGCACATGAATAATATGATGGCAGCAATTCTAAATCTTGTTGGGCACGCCATATACATACTAATCTAAATTAGTTCAATAGTAAAGGTATAAAACAATCAAAACCTTGCCTTACCCAAAGTAAAGATCAATAGATTCTTTAATTAAGAATTATGAAAACGTACAATAAATTGATATACTTTGCTTTCTGATCTTGGAGTGATATTCCATGGCCACAATCCGTTCTCTTTATGCTTTCTCTTTTTCTTTATACCTCGAAATTTGCATTGGCTATTATGTACACTGTATTCACATCATCTATATTGTTCTTTTTCCCTTCCTCCAAGAAAATATATTCGTTTCCCCTTGCCTAAATCAGTAGGTTTTGCAACTTATCCCTTCACAAAATCTCGTCGGACTCTCACACTCTCACTCATCAATCAACAAATTTATATTTTATCCATTAAATTATATATTGGAAAGTTTAGCATAGGTTTGTAAGATTATGACAGCAATAGACAAACAAAATCATGAACAAAATCACAATTAAGTTAAAGAAACAAAACTAGTATACATGAACAACATAATTTAGCAACTTTTGAACAAGAAATCCATTTCAAGATGTTCTCATTTGCTCAATTACTTTATCATTTTCACTTCTTTCAAGCTTTCTATATATACAAAATAATTGGGCATTTCACATTTTAGTTGTTGCCTTATTTTGAATTGTACATCATGCCAAATAAAAAATGATAATGATTATTGTATATATATAGTTTTTAATTATAGAAAATTGATTAATTTATTGAATGTGCACATTAAATTGAATAAGATAATGAAATATTACATTTATATAGATTTAAAATAAACAGATTTCAAGATTATAGTATATTGTAAATTTTAGAAAATATAAGTTAAATAAGATGATTCTTACAAATCAATATTTATATAAAATGTGAAACAAATAAGATTCTTTTAACATTTTATATAAGGACATGTTAAATTTTATAGAGGTAGAAATAATTTTTTTAAATGATTTATTAATTACAATTTTTTCTATGATATGGAAGTTTAAAAGTAATTAAATATTATCATAACTCTATCATACATGACTTTTAATTGTATGGAAATGTTTTTTTAACTTGATATTCAAGACTTTCACATATTTCTCTTCTAAACAATTCTAATGATGTTTTCTTATGCTTCTTATGGTCGTGAAGACCAAAAACTAAATATATTTACTGAAAGAACTCTTAGAGACTTCAAAGAAATTCAAAGTAAGCTTAGGTTGCTAGACTTGTATGAAATGTTTTTTTTTTTTTAAATAAAAAATAAAACATTGATTTAGAGGTCATAAAGAACTAAAGACTTCAGCTTTGCATTGTGATTGTGGCATGCTATAACCATTGATATTCAATTGCAATTTTTGTTTCATTATTTTGATAAGATAAAACTTATCTACATGTTGCAAATTTCTTTTGTAATAACAATTAGAGTATGTACACTTTGATTACCTTAATATAACATGATTTTCTATTATTTACTTTTTGTTTTGATCTACTATTGCTCACTATTTTTACTAACACAATTTAAAAGCTTCAAAGAAGATAAAAGACTCAAAAGTCAATTTTTAAAATTATATAATTTGAAATTTGAGTTGGAAAGTTCATCTAAAAGACTTTAATTTGAGGTGTAGTGCATTTATTTCATAGGAATACATCATAATTAGATTGCTGATAGATAATCATACTATGAGAAAAAAATCAAATGAAAATAAGAAGATACCAATGAAAGGATTTGATTACAAGTAAAAGAGGGAAACATTGTAGCTCAGTTTCTATTTGAAAAGTCAAATGAAGAATAGAAAGATAATAGTGAAAGAAACTTGCTTTACTTAAAAGATAGATTTTAGATGTCTATTTTTTCTCTAATTTATTAATTACTTGATACTTGTAGAAGATATTAATTACTTGGTTTCTAAAGAAGTAAGGTGAAATCATTTGTACTATATTTTAGTTCATTGTATATTGTTATTGGATATAACCAATCCAACAACCTTATACATGGTTGTTATAAGATCAAAGTACTTTTTATGTTGTCTTTTATTATTGGTTACTTGTAGCTCTATAAAAAAGTGGAGTATGTTGGAGCTTGTAGTATTAAAAGTTTGCATATTATAAAGTAATATATTGAAAGAATTGAATTGATAAACAAATTGAGTTACATTTACATATACCCATTCCATTCAAATTTGTCCCAAACTTGTGTTGATGTGATTGTGTAAAGTATATGATTTTTTTTAGAGTAGTTGTGTACTTATTTTCACTCAAAATAATATTGGTATAAGAAGAGTAGATTTTAATGTAGTCTAAAATCCATGGTCATTGTCTTCAAATATTTTAAATTATCTAAACTTACACAATTAGTGATGGATAATTCTAGAGTATAGAATATTTATTTTATTCTTTAATAAGTATTGTGTGGTCATGGGATACTATTGCAAAATTAATGTTGAGTCAATAAGTAAAAGTTAGAGTACATGAAAAACCATAATGAAATAGAAATTATTCTAATAAATAATCTTGTAATCTAGCTCAATTATCATGATGTTAGTATATTAAAGAAAATAAAGTTTTTATTATGTTAGAGATTAGGAATATGTGTCTTTCGGAACCCATTTGTGAATATAAATTTGAATCAAAAAATATTATAAGGAAAGATGTAAACATTTCAAAAATATGATTGGAATTTTAAGTAAAAATTGCTACATGAGAAATGAATAATATCCTTATAGTTAAAGTTATTTAGTTGAAGACAAAGTAGTTAGTGAGTCATGATACAAATCCATATCATTCTACTAAAAATATCATATAATTAGAGAGGGGCATGTTTTGGAATTGATGAAGGGTGCTCCACTTAATACCATGAACACCTAACATAAACAAAGAAATATCAATAATTTGCGAGAACAAAATATGGGCTTCCCATTATCACCACAAATGAAAAATTAAATAATTTTGAAATAAAATATGCAAACTGATATGTCTTCCTTACAATAATTTGCAACACAAAGTTGCAAACTATCACCTAGAGTTGTCCTAGACAATCTACAGGTTTTCTTATATAAGCAATTTTATGCCGCCCAAGAAGTTTCTAGACATCAAACCCTAACCCTTAAGGCCGACCGACACTAAAAACACATGTAGAGTGTCGAATACACTTTTGACATTTATTTTGGAATTTTTTATTAACCTAACTTTGGAAGACCACAACTTTCGAACCCTTGCTCCAATTAGCTATTATAACTCCATTTTAGAACCCTCAACTTCTTAATTACATGGGCTGATTTTATTATGTTTTATTTGACTCATTTCAGAGCCCATTTGGGGCATCTAAAATTGCACACCAAAAATCTACAATAAATTCAAAAATACTCATGATATGGTGTTGAGCCTAAACTGGTAGGCTGATATATCCAAGATGAACATCCACCTCTAAAATTAGGACATTTTGAGCTCGTATGACCAACTTACTAAGTAGCAAGCCTCCAGAGACAAAAAATCTAAACTAAGATAATCCTTACTCAAGAAATATAAATAACATATTTTTGGGTGATGCAAGATTTCTCTTACACCTAGGATGCTCCTGTATCAGATACTCGAGGTAATTTGAGAAAAGACCCCATCGTGTCTTAGGTGTTTAGAGGAAAACCAAGATGATCAACCTCATCCCTTGAAAGCCATGATGAATATTCTACTAGTCTCCCTTTCCATTTGACCAAATACTCTTCATAAGTTCTATTTCTTGTTCTTTTCCCAACACTACCGTCGAGTATCTCCTCAATCACCTTTGTAGCTAAAGTAGTAGTTGAAATACTTCACCATGCTTCTGAAACTTCATTTCCATCACCTCCTTCATGATACCCTATCAAATCTAAAATTTTAAATACTAATGGAAGGGTATGTTGCACCAAGATTGTGTGTAAAAAATTGGACACCATGAAACAATCAAAACTACACATAACATGATCATGTTATGTTGATGCAGGAGCATCATGGGTTGCCTTGTAATCCTGCTCTTTGGTTTCTTTTTTGGCAATTTCTACCGAGTTGCACTTGTTGTCGAGCACCAATTTTTAGTTACTATTGAGTTCCTAGTTGATACTGAGTGATCCTTGTTGTCGAGTTCCTTTGGTTGTTGAGTTATTCCTTTGGTTGCCGAGTTCCTTTGGTTGTTGAGTGATTTCCTTTGGTTACCAAGTTCCTTTGGTTTCTGAGTGATTTCATTTGGTTGACGAGTGTTGGAGGGTTCCGAGTTTGCAGTAGCTACCGAGTGATTCCTTTGGAGGCCAAGTTCATGTAGACATTGAGTGCCAGTATTTACAAGGTCTTCATTCATTGAGTATTCTATGTTTGGTTCCAGTTTGGGCCAACTTTGCTCACATTTAATTTTGGTATAGATAGTTAAATATTGGCTGTGAGCCAACTTGTGGTTCCTCTATGTTCTAGAATGTTCAGTAAGCCATTTTGGCTAGTATAGGTAGAGTGTTTAGGCTTAGAGCTAGGGTAGTTTATTCAAGAAAGAAGATAGAGTTGAGAGTGAAAATTTAAAGTTGGGTCAAGAATTTGAATTTGGATGTATTTGTAATTGGTCATAACCTAGAAGGCCTTATAGCTAGGCATGTATGTTGAATATTTGAAGAATCAATAAAGTATCTTTGTTCTCTCTCTCTCCTTGGTGTTGTTCCTTGTTGTTTTATTTCTACTATGTAAAATCTTGTAGGTTGGATTGGATTAGTTGGGTGTGCCTTTGGCCCTGGTCTCATCCCTTGCTGCCTACGTCAGGTGGTATTGGAGCTCGTGGTTCATCCTTGTGGTGATTGGATCATGTAGAACCCTATTTCAAAGTTGATTATAGGGTGGCAGATCTGTGGATTTGACCTATAACTTGCAGAGGGTTATGATCTTGTAGGAACTTGATTTGTAAAGATGGTTAGAGGTAGAGAAAATTTTGATAATGCAATATTAGATACATTGAGATAGATTGCAAAAAGATTAGATGTTGTGGAGATAGCCCAAAAGAGAGCACATCTTGATGATGTAAGTGATGATGAAGTAGTGGCACCAAACCCTAATCTAGAACCTAAAGAAGACCAAGATGAAGCAAGGTTGTTGAGAGTGTTGTCTAGGGAAAATTCAAAGCCTATTGTAGAATTTGTCCCTTATGATGATAAATTGGATACCAATGTTATGTTAGATTGGAGCTCTAAAATGGAGAAGTTCTTTGAGCATGAAAACGCTCCTGATAATAGGGAGGTGAAGATTGTAGTTACTAGGTTGAAAGGACATGCCTCATTATGGTGGGAGAATTTGCAAACTGATAGACAAAGGAGAGGAAAGGAGAAGATTGAAACTTGGGTGAATATGGTGAACAAGGTAAAGAAAAAATCCCTTCCTGCTAACTACCAAGCTAGCCTACTGAGAAAGATGCAAAATTTGAGACAAAAGGACATGACTATGAAAAAGTATACCAAGGAATTATATAGGTTGGACATCAGATCTAGACATGTGGATGATGATGTTGAGAAAATTGCAAGGTACATAAATGGATTGAGATTTGGAATTAAAGATGAAATAAGTTTTGTGAAGTTGGAAAGTATGAAAGAAGCATATCGATATGCCTTGAAAGCTAAGGAGATCTTGACAAACAAGCATGAACAAAGAAAAAAAGGTAGAGGTAGTAGATTCCAAAGAAGTAGAGGTAGATCTTATGGAGAAAGTAGTAGATCTGACAATTTTGTGCAAGATAAAGGCAAGTCTAAATGGAAGAATGATGACAAAGACAAGACCAAGTGGAAAGGTGGTAGTTCATACTGAGGAGGTATTGAATCTTACCGAGGGAGACGTAATTCTTATCCTAGAGGTGGTTTCCATGGTAATTATTTTAGATGTGGTAAAGAAGGGCATAGATCCTTTCAATGTAAAGCCTCTAAAAGTAGGCAAGGTAACAGAAATTATGTGATTCGAGGAGATGATGAGGGTTCAACAAGTTGACCTAAGGCTGGATAAAATTTGATGGTGAGAAGAACCTTATGTAATAAGGGGAGTGATGAGGAACCTATCCTTAGAAGAAGTTTTTTCAAGATCAGATGTAAGATGGAATGTTGCAAAGTGATCATTGACAGTCGAAATTCAACAAATTTGGCATTAGAAGAGTTGGTTCAAAGTTACAGTTGTAGAGGCTGAAGCATCCCAAATCCTATCATGTTTCATGGATCAAGGATGAGCATAAGATATTGGTAAGTGAGCAATGCCTTGTGAAGTTCAAAATTGGACATTACTTTGATGAATTTTTGTGTGATATTATGCCCATGGATTCTTGTCATATTTTGTTGGGTAGACCTTGGCAATATGACAAATATGATGTGTATGATGGAAGATTGAATCAATATGCTATTTGGGTGAATGGAAACAAGCAAACATTGTTTCCTTTGATTGAAAGTCTAGATGAGGTTAGTTGTACTCCAATAAAAAATTTCATGGTTAATGGAAAACAATTTGAAATGGAAGTAAAGAAGAATCAAGCTTGTTTTTCTATAATTCCAAGGAGACCAAGTTGTGTCAATAGTAACCAAGTGCCAGAAAATAGTGTTAACTAAGTGCAAGTTAGTGGTGACCAAATGACAGCTAGTAGTATTGACTGAGTACCAAAAGAAATTGCAAAATTTTTGAATGCATATAAAGAGATTTTTGTAGAGGATACTCCTGATGGTTTACCGCCAGTAAGAAGTATAAGTCATTGTATCGATCTGATTCCTGGAGATAGTTTTCCAAACAAAGCACCATATAGATTGACACCTATAGAGAATGAGGAACTTAACAAACAAGTGCATGAGTTTTTGTAGAAAGGTTTCATTAGAGAAAGTTTGAGTCCATGTGTTGTATCTACTATATTGGCACCTAAGAAGGATGGAGAATGGAGAATGTGTACTGATTCTAGAGGTATTAACAAGATCACAGTGAAATATAAGTTTCCTATGCCAAGGATGGATGACATAATGGATTGTTTTAGTGGAGAAAATTATTTTACCAAGATTGAATTGAAGAGTGGTTATCATCAAATCAAAATCAGAAAAGGTGATGAATGGAAGACTACTTTCAAGACAAAAGATGGTTTGTATGAATGGTTAGTTATGCCTTTTGGTTTGACTAATTCACCTAGTACTTTCATGAGGTTGATGAATGAAGTTTTGAAAATATTCTTGGGTAAGTTTGTGATTGTTTATTTGAATGACATTCTAATATTTAGTAAGGCCAAGGAAGAAAATCTTGAACATAGTAGACAAGTATTACAGAGATTGAAAGAGGAAAAGTTACTAATTAATCTTAAAAAGTGTTCTTTTATGCAAGAGGAGATTGTGTATTTGGGATATTTTATTATAGCTAATGGATTGAAGATGCATCCTAAGAAGGTAAAAGAAATTTTGGAATGGCCTATACCTCAAAATGTAGGTGAGGTATGACCATTTCATGGTTTGGCTAGTTTTAACAAAAAGTTCATAAGGAATTTCAATTTTGTTTGTAATGCTATGACTAGGACAATGAGAGGAGATAAAAGGGAATTCGAGTGGACACATAGAGCTGATAAGAGTTTTGAGACTTTGAAACAAAAGGTTGATGAATTACCTATATTGGCTTTACTTGATTTCAACAAGGTATTTCAAGTTGACTGTGATACAAGTGGTAATGTAATAGGAGCTGTATTAAGTCAAGAAGGTAAACCTATTGCTTTCTTTAGTGAAAAGTTGAATGATGCTAAAAAGAAGTATTTTGTGTATGATCAAGAATTTTATGCTATTGTTCAAGCTTTGAAGAAATGGAGACATTATTTGATTCCTAATGAGTTTGTGTTGTATACTAATCATAAAGCTTTACAATACTTGGGAAGTCAACATAATTGAATCAAAGATATATGAAGTGGGTTGAGTACTTGCAAAATTTCACATTTGTGATCGAACATAAGAGTTGGCTTACAAACCATGTTGTTGATGTATTGAGTAGAAGATGTTCTTTGTTGACTAAGATGAAGGTTGGAGTTCTTGGTTTTGATGAAATGAAAGAGTTGTATGATATTGACCCTGATTTTTCTAAAGTGTGGAGAGAGTGTAAAGCAACAAACCTGACAGATCACATAAGTAAGTATGATGAATATTTCATTGAAGATGGTATGTTGTTCAAAGGTATTCAGTTGTGTATTCCTAGAGGTTTTATGAGGTTGAATTTGACCAAGGAAAATCATAGTGGTGGATTGGTTGGACATTTTGGAATTGATAAGACATTGAGCTTGCAGAAAGAGAAGTACTATTGGCCAAAAATGTATAAGAATGTTCAAAAATGTGTAAAGAGTTGTGGAGCTTGTCAAGTTGTGAAAGGGGTGAGTCAAAATACTAGTATGCATACACCTATTATTGTTCCTAAGAAACCTTGGAGTGATATCAGTATGGATTTTGTTCTTGAATTTCCTAAAATAATGAAGGGGTATGATTCTATATTTGTTGTGAATGATCAATTTTCTAAGATGGCTCATTTCATACCATGTAAGAAGACATCAGATGTTGAGCATGTTGCTGAACTTTTTTAAAAAAAAATTGTGAGATTGCATGGACTACCAAGAAGTATTACTTCTAGCAGAGACAATAAATTTGTTGGTTATTTTTGGAAGACTTTGTGGAAGAAGATGGGTACTAAGTTGAAGTTTAGGTATACATTCCATCCACAGACAGATGGAAAAATAGTGGTTGTGAATAGAAGCTTGGGTAGTTTGCTAAGATGTTTAGTTGGAGACACGCCAAGTAGTTTGGTAGATAGTATTGGTACAAGCTGAATTTTCATACAATAATTCTATGAATAGGAATACAGGAAAGACACCTTTTGAGATTGTTACTAGAATCCAACCTAGGGGAGTATTAAATTTGAGGGATGTTACTAGTGAAGAAAAGAGAAGTGTTGTAGGGGAAGCATTTTCTGAATTTATGGAGTCTTTGCATAAGAAAGTTAAGTTGAGGTTGGAACAAAGTAATCAAAAGTATAAGGAGAATACTGATAAGTCTAGAAGATACCATGATTTTCAAATTGGTGATGAGGTGATAGTTCATCTGAAGAAAGGAAGACTTCTAGTTGGAACATATAGTAAGTCGAAGATGAAGAAGTTTGGACCTTGTAAGATCTTGAAGAATTTTGATAGTGGTAATGCTTATGAAGTTAAGTTACCTAATGACATGGATATATCTCCTATATTCAACATTGCTGATTTATATAAGTATCATGAGTCAGATGATGAAGTTGTTGTACTTGATGATTATCTTAAGAAGTAGATTGAAGAGGTTGAATAGATATTGAATCAAAGAGTTGGTAAGAGAACAAGGGGAAAAGATTATTACGAGTATTTGGTGAAGTGGAAGAACAAACCTATTGAGGATGCTAGATGGATTTCTCAATCTAAGTTAGATTTAGCTCAAGTTGTGACACTTACATGATTCAGGAGAACCATTTCTTCCAACCCCAGTTGTCTAATGCAGGAGCATATTGGGTTGTCTTGTAATCCTACACTTTGGTTTATTTTTGGCAATTTCTACCCAGTTGCAGTTATTGTTGAGCACTAGTTTTTAGTTAATCTTGAGTTCATAGTTGATGCTGAGTGATCCTTGCTATTGAGTTCATTCAGTTGCCAAGTTATTCCTTTGTTTGATGAGTTCCTTTGTTGCTAAGTGATTTCCTTTGGTTTTCGAGTTCCTTTGATTACCAAGTTCCTTTGGTTACTGAGTAATTTCCTTTGGTTGCCGAGTGTTGGAGGGTGTCGAATTTGCAGTCGCTGCCAAGTGATTCCTTTGGATGTCGAGTTTGTGAAGATATCAAGTGCCAGTATTTGCAAGGTCTTCATTCGCCGAGTATTTTGTGTCTGGTTCTAGTTTGGGCATACAATGCTCACATTTAATTTTGGTATAGATAGTTAATATTAGTTGTGAGTTGACTTGTGGCTCCTCTATGTTCTAGAATGTTTTGTAAGCTATTTTGAATTGTATAAGTAGAGTGTTTAGGCTTAGAGATAGGGAAGTTTATTTAGGAGAGAAGATAGAGTTGAGAGTGAATTTAAAGCTAGACCATGAATTTGAATTTGGACATATTTGTAATTGTTTGTAACCCAGAAGGCCTTACAGCTAGGCATGTATGTTGAATATTTGAAGAATCAATAAAGTATCTTTGTTCTCTCCCTCTTTGGTGTTGTTCCTTGTTGTTTTGTGTCTGTTGTGTTAACTCTTGTAGGTTGGATTGGATTAGCTGGGTGTGCCTTTGGCCCTGGTCTTATCCCCTTCTACCTACATCATATGTGTACTTTCAATTGAATTTCAAAATGGGCCTTGGCTCATTACCGATCCAAGGAAAAAATATTAAAATTTTTGAACATTTAACACAATCTCATTATAAATGTGATTGAATTATGATTAAAAAATACAAATATATTTTTTTGAAAAAAACTAGAAGCATTACTTCTAATTCTCCATAACCCCAATGGGTTATGCATAACTAGAAGCATTGCTTCTATACACCATAACCTCATCAGGTTCTAAAAATTTATTAAGAGCCAAAAGTAATGAGAGTGAAATATATAGATAGAGGGGGGCTGCATGAAATAAAAAGGAGAGAGAGAGAGAGAGAGAGAGAGAGAGAGAGAGAGAGAGAGAGAGAGAGAGAGAGAGAGAGAGAGAGAGAGAGAGAGAGAGAGAGAGAGAGAGAGAGAGAGAGCTCATATTTCTATATGGATAATTCCACAACACTTGTCACTTCTCTATCTGAACTTTTTGTTTTTGAGTGCATGTGCACTTAAGAAATTATATCAAGCTACTTGAGCTACTAGTAATATTCACCATCATCATCATTTGACATAGGTTCACATGCATATTTTACTTCTTTCCTTAGTTGTTTCCCTTTTCTAGCTCTTTAGGTCATTTTCTATAACTTTTGTCATGGGTTAAAAATGATCTTCCCACTCTTTTCCATTAACCAGGTAGGTTGTGTCTCTTCATCCTAAGTAATTGGTTAAAATATAGTTTAATTCTTAATAGAATTCATAATCAAATTCTACATAGCTAGTAGCTAGTTTTTTTCTTGACCGCTCTAGTATTTTCTCCTCAATTGAACATTTTTTAATTAATTGATATACAATCATGGTTTTATCTTGGCCAATCCTTTAGGCATATAATTGAGCCTTAGATCCACAAAAAAAATAAAAATCTAGACCTAGTAGAAGAATAGCTTTAGCTCCCCAATTTTAAAACTTCATCACCCAGTAAATTTTTGAGTTTGAATGGCAACATATATTTAATAATTTTTATTGGCACCAAGAGCTTATGAAATAATAAGAATTTTAAGGAAGACATCCCCCATCATCCTCATAAGATAAAGGCCTATGTTAATTTCTAGTTGTTATTTATCCAATGATTTTGAAGGGAATAACATTCTTACTAGAAAATTGAGTTGCCAAGCACATTGTTGGTTAACAATTTGTCTTCCTTATCCTTTTGGTTGATACCTTGACTCTTAAATTTCCTAATGCTTTGTGGAGGAAAAATAATTTAACAACAGAATGGACTAGTGTAGTTATCTGTCACTGACCCTTGAATTGAAAGGTACAACTCACTTTTATACGCAAGATTTGCAATGAATTTGTTTCCCAGGTTTTGGGGGTATGCTCTTAACTAGAGAGTAGAAGAAGCAAATACCAAGTTGCTCAACACTTTAAACAACCTAGGCAAGTGAAAGGGAGACTAACTCACAACATGCAATCTCCTAACCTAAGTGCAAGAAATGGAAACATGCATAACCAACTACTATTGAAGGAGAGAAAGAAAATATGACAAAATGGGTAATTCCTAGATTACAAAGTTAACTAATGTTTTGACAATACTCAGATTGTCTATATCTCATTCACTCCATCAACCAAATTTTGGCCTCCTTCTATAATGAACTACACTAAACACATAAACTATGGCATACAACAGAATGAACAAAAGGATGCTTATGATGAAGAAAATAAAGCATACAATCTATTGAGTGAAGGAAATAAAGCCAAGATCATTTACATTCATTCAATTTTCAATAATAGCACATTCATTACACATACTATCCTGAAACTAGATGAACAAAAAAGTCAAATTTGGACTCAGAGTCACACACAGTAGTCCCAGCTATAATGGTTCGCCCAAAAGTATTTTTGCCAATCTTATTATCTTCTCAAAAGTTATACACACACACACACACATGTATCATGTATACATACATGTATGTATATATACATACATGTATACATATATATATATATATATACATATATATATATATATATATATATGTATATGTATATGTATATATACATATATACATATATGTATATATATATACATATATGTATACATATATACATATATGTATACATATATACATATATGTATATATACATATATACATATATGTATATATATACATATATGTATGTATATATACATATATGTATATATATACATATATGTATGTATATATACATATATGTATATATATACATATATGTATATATGTATATATATATATATGTATATATATATACATATATGTATATATATATATATATATGTATATATATATATATATACATGCCTTCTCAAAATGGCCAATTACACTAGATGATTGTGTATGTAGAGCATCTCTAGAAAAAAAAGCTAAAAATAGGACAAGCTTGAATCATCATCCATTACAAAGACTGACAAAATGCCATGAATGGATACAAAAAGTGAGAAAAGAAAGAGTGACAAATGTCTAGAAGAACATCAGAACATCATTCCTTTTTAGAAATAATTGTTTTGGCTCTGTAAGCTTTCGTGGCATTAGTTACTTTTTCTAGTTTGTTGACATTTAGAATGATGATGTTGTCTACTTGAATCATTCAATAATCATGCATTTCATTCAATTCATCAATTTTGGCAACCCTTGATTGGAACTTCTCCAATTCTCTCCTTATGATTAAGTCTATTGCATAAAGTTCTTGAATCTTGGAAATTTGGAAGTTGATTGGGTCAATTACTTCATCAATAAACACCAAAATTTTTGATTAGATCTTCTCAATGCCCACAAGCTTACCATTAGTAGACAAAAAGGACTTTGTATGTAGTATCTTTAGATATTGAAATAATTTCTCAATGACCTTTTGCACCAGGTCATGGACATCCTTGAGGTCATTTGTAGACCTCATGGAGCTTTCTATAATAAATTCCAAGGATTGTTTCCAATGAAACAAGGATTCCTTGCCCATCTTAAGGAACCTATGGCTAATGGAAGCATTAGCCTTCATGTCAATAACCTCTTGCAATAGAGCCAACTACTCTATTAATCCATCTTCTACCTTTTGTATGGTGGTCTGATGATTTGAAGTAGCTTCTCTTAGCTTGTGAGTGTCTAGCATAGACCTCCCAAATTTTCAATTAATGGGGGACCTTGAGCCTTCATCTTTTCTACCCATGCTTGGAAAACCTTCCAAAATTACCTTTCTTATTATAGCTTTAGGAGTATATTTTTGTTCTCCTCTGCATTCAGGTCGAATTGGCTTGATGAAGTACTCCCAAGTGCAAACCTAATGTACTCCATCAATTCCATGTTTGAGGCCTTCAAGACCTCCTTTTTTTCTCTAAGTTCTTTCAACTTATGTTTAATCTTATCATTGGTAGACTTCCACATGTTCACCATAGAGCTTTGGACTGGGATGCCAAGAGCCACCATTTTGATCTGGAAGTCATCTTTGAAAAGCTCATGGAATCTATCTTCCTTTTGTGGCTCAACAATCTCTAACAGCATGTAGCTATTAGATGAATTAGTGGCCAATTCAACAATTGTCTTTTTCTTCTTAGTCTTCTTGGATGGCTGAGAAGAGGTGACCTATGTGATAGTGTCCTTCTGATGTGGGAGAATATTGGGTTACACTATTATCCTGCATGTTTTCCTTTTTTCTTGTTTTGTTGAGTTGTAATGCCTTGCATTGCTAAGTTTCTTAGTAGTTGTCAAGTTCTCTATGTTTTTCAAGTTCCCAGTTGTTGCCAAGTTATTCTTTGGTTGTAAATATTTGTTTGGTTGCTGATTTATCCTTTGGTTGCTAAGAATTACTAAGTTCCTTTGTTTGCCAAGTGCTACCAAGTTCTTTCAGTTGTCCAACATTGTTGAGTTCATCAAGTTGTAGCATTTTGTTGGATTCTTCATTTGCTGAGTTTTTTGTGTGTAGTTTCCTATTGAATTTGAACTTTGCATTTAATTTAGTGATAGGTATCTTTTGTGAGCTGACTTGTGGCTTATTCTAGCATTTAATATGAGAGTTTATTTTTTTGTAATTGCAATAGGCCAACTTTTGGTCATGCATGTATTTAAATATTCCTTTGGTAGAGTCTTAGGTAGGAATTGGAAGAGCTAGAAGATAGATCAAGGAGGTCAAAGTAGAGTTGAAATGCGAATTTTTATCATTGAAGATTAATGTATGTTGGTTGTAAACCAAATATAGCTATGCATGTATTAGTGTATTTGATGAATATATGAAGACATCTCTTCCTCTATCTCCCAAGTTTGTTCTTATCTGATGTTTATTTTCTACTATGTTTACTCTTGTAGGTAGTTTGAATATTTGGGTGTACCTTTTTCCCTAGTTATCTCATCCCTTCCTATGTTAGGTGGTATCAAAGGAGAGGTTTTTCCTTGTGGAAATTGGATCATGTAAAACCCTAAGAAAAATATTGGTTATAGAGTTGCAGATATGTGGATTTGACCTATAACTTGATCTTGTAGGAACCTGATTATAAAGATGGTTTGAGGTAGAAGAAATGTTGACAATGTTGTGTTGGATACATTGAGAGAAATTATAGCTATATTAGATGTTGTATAAACATCCCAAAGGAGAGGAGCACATCTTGGTGATGTTAGTGATGATGAAGTAGTAGCACCAAACCCTAATCCAGAGCCTGAAGAAGATCAAGATGAGGCAAGGTTGTTGAGAGTGTTGTCTAGGGAAAATTCAAAGCCTTTTGTTGAACTTGTTCCTTGTGATGGAAAATTGGATACCAATGTTGTGTTGGATTGGGTCTTTGAAATTGGAGAAGTTATTTGAGTATGAAAACACTCCTGATAATAGGATGGTGAAGATCATAGTTACAAGGTTGAAAGGACATGCCTCACTATAGTGGGAGCATTTGCAAACTGATAGAGAAAGAAGAGGAAAGGAGAAGATCAATACTTGGCTAAAGATGGTGAACAAGGTTAAGAAAAAGTTCCTTCCTACTGATTACCAAATTATTTTTTTGAAAAAGATGTAAAATTTGAGAGAAAGAGACATGCCTGTGAAGCAATATATTAAGGAATTATATAGATTAGACATCAAATCTAGACATGTGGATGATTGTGTTGAAAATTGCAAGGTACATAAATGGATTGAGATTTAGAATTCAAGACGAGATAAGTTCTGTGAAATTGGAAAGTGTGGAGGAAGCATACCAATATGCCTTGAACGTCAAGGAGATCTTGACAAAGAAGCATGAACAATGACAAAGAGGTAGAGGTTGTAGATTCCAGAGAGGTAGAGGTAGATCTTATGGAGAAGGTGGAAAATCTAATAGTTATGTGCAAGATAAGGGAAAATCTAAATGAAAGAATGATGGTAAAGGAAAGACTAAGCAGAAAGGTGTTGATTCCTACCAAGGAGGTACTAGTTCTTATTGAGGAAGAGGTAACTCTTATTCTAGAGGTGGTTTTCATGGTAATTGTTTCATATGTGGTAAAGAAGGGCATATATATTTTGAATGTAGATCTTCTGAAAGTGGGAAATGTTGGATACAATTGTCCAATTGTGTGTTGTCTTTGATATTACACAAATGTCATATCAATTGTTAGTTAGTGCTTGCAATTTTTATTGTCTACCCAGCATTCCTGGAGATTACTCTAAGTAGACTACGTCTACTAAGTTCACTTGGGTGTCGAAGGAATTTTGGAAAGAAATAGTGTTAACTGAGTTCTCATGGTTAATGAAGGAAAGTTGGTTAGAGTCAATGTTAATCGAGTTCATTCGATTGCCAAAGGATTTTGCAAGTTTGTAGTGTTAATCAAGCATCTGTTGGTTAACACTGGAAATCAATTTAGGACCAATGTTTACTGAGCTAGGTCAACCAGCGCAAGATTTTGTTAATATGGGATATGAAGTATAATTATTTCAAGTATTGATTCCAGCTGACTAGGATAATGATTATTGATCATTATAATTTGTATTGAGCTGACTTGACAATCCGAACTATATAAATAAAAATTTAAGTTGTGATTTTCATAGTATGCAAGTGTATTGATTGATTGAGAAGGAAAGTGTGAGAACAAATTTGGAGGATGATTAGATATCCTTGTGGAAAAACAAAGTTATATTTGATCAAGAAGGATCGAGTGTGGAGCAGAACAAATATCTGTAATCAAAAATTTAGTTGCATCAATTTTAGGTCATCTCATTGTTACTCTCTAAACATTGTAGCAATGATTGGAAATCTCTTTAAAAAGTTGGTTTAGTAGCCATTTGTAAATCCTCTAATAGGGTGATAGTTCCATTGAAAAATTTTAAAGACAACAAGGCCACTCCTTACAAGGTGATTAAATCCTCTAACAAGGTCACACCTAACAGTGTGTATTGCAACCTTTAATAGGGTTGGTCCCTAACAGGGCTCACTTTAAAAAAGTAAAAAATAATAACTAGTTACATTGGTGGTTTTTTCCATATAGGGTTTCTGGGTTAAATCTGGTGTCTCTTGTGTTCATTTCTTTTCTCTCATTTGCAAGTTATTTCTATTGATGTTAGATCTGCTAAAGTTAGACATACTCTGCATTTATTGAGTTACAACATTTTTTGAATGTTTACTGTGTGACAACATCGACTAGTTTTTATCAAACATCTAAGGGATCTATGGATTTATTTTTGTAGTAACTATTTCACCCCACCCCCACCACCCCCCCCCCCCCCCTCCTCCACCCTCTTAGTTACTCCATCTATATTTCCAAAATTTGGTTTCAGAGCTTTTGGTGCTTACAGGAAAGGTTTGAAGGACCTAAGCTAAAGATTAGGATGTCCTACAAGAGAGAAATTCCAAAGCTTAACAAAGATAACTATTCAGCATGGCAGGAACTTATGAGACTTCATCTGGCTTCCATTGGTGATTCAAGATGCCAATATCTTGATGAAGAATATATAGCTCCTACTAGTACATTATCTGTTGGAGACATTGTAGAGAAAAAGAACCATAACAGATAGACATTGCATCAGCTCTCAACTATGAAGAATTTGATGAGATCAAAGATTGCAAAAATGCTTATGAAATGTGGAACAAGCTAAAGGAAATCTATGGTGGTGATGACAATGTGAGGAGAGCCAAAGTAGAAAGCCTTAGAGGAAAATTTGATCAGATGAGAATGACAGAATATAAAAATATTGCCAAATATGTGGAAAGAGTCAAAGCTAGTGTCGGTGCAATTAGAGCTTCTGAAGGAGAAATCAAAGATGAAAATGTTACAAGTAAAGTTCTTAGAACATTACTTCCTATTTATGCAATTAGAGTATCTACTATTCAAGAAAGAAGATGCAAGCCAAATCACAAGATAGCTTTGGATGCCATAGTGGGAAGATTGACAACTTTTGAGCTAGACAACTATGACAATTATGTTTTAGCTTCCAAAAATATTGAATTTGCATTTGAGGCAAAAATTTCACTTAAGGAGAAAGCCAAGAAAGCTAAGGACATTCAGTCAAAAAGTGAAGAAGAATTAGAAGAGAGTTTTGATAGCGATCTTGAAGTTGTTGAAGCATTGCTTGCAAAGAAATATTCTAGAGGCAGAGGAAAATACAAAGGTAAAGTTCCCTTAATCTTTTTTTCATGTGAAGAAATTGGCATATTGCTACTAGGTGACCAAATAAAGAAAGCAAGGATGAGAAGAAAGGTAACAAGTTCAATGGCAAGAAGGATTTCAAAAATCAAAAATCATTCAAGGACAAAGTTAAGAAAACTTGTTTCATGGCTAAAGATTCTGATAATAGTGAAGATAAGATAGTTTACATTGCTATTAAAGATTAATCTAATGATGAAGGAGATAAGATGGAACTTATCTCTCATGTGAGAAAAAATGATACATGGATCATAGATAGTGGATGTTCACATTATATGACTGGAGATAAGACAAAGTTTGAACACTTTGAAGACTATGAAGGTGGCAGTGTGGGATTTGGAAAAAATTAACCTTATTGCATAAAAGGAAGAGGCAGAATCTCATTATCTAAAGAACTTGTATGTGACGATGCTTATTGGGTTGAAGGACTAAAGAATAATCTTTGCATGTAGCACAACTAATCAACATTGGATTCAAAGTAGAATTCATGCATGGCAAGGCTAGACTGCTAGATGACCAAGGAAAACTGATTCGATCAAGCAAACAAATGAAAGAAAGCTATAATGGAGAACAATTATTTATTCTTTTTGTTGATGACTACTCTAGGATGATAACTATTATGTATGTAAGAGAGAAGTCAGAGGCATTTGAGAAATTCAAATGGTATTTAGCAAGAGTAGAAAAAAAAATAGGGAAAAGATTGAAATTCTTAAGATCAAATAGAGGTGGTGAATTCATCTCCAATGAATTTAATAGCTTTTGTATTAAAAGAGGAATCAAAAGACAGGTATCAACCCTTGGAACTCCTGAGTAGAATGGAGTAGCTAAAAGGAGAAATAGATTTGTCATGGATTGTGCAAGGACTCTAATGATTGAAAAGAACATTTCTATTAAATACTAGAAGAAAGCTATCAGCACTATAGTTCATACTTTGAACCGAGTACAGTTGAAGAAAGATTCAGACAAAACTCCCTATGAATTGTGTTATGGCTACAAACACAATGTAAGTTACCTAAAAGTATTTGGAAGTAAATGTTACATTTTGAAAGAATCTAGAAAAGGAAAAATGGATGTAAAAGGTGATGAAGGTATATTCTTAGGATATTCTTGTAAAAGTAAGGCATATAGATGTTTAAATCTATCTACACATAAAATCATAGAAAGTGCATGTGTGAGAATTGATGAGTTTGTAAAAAAGACTAAAGAAGAAAGCAAAAAGGAACTAGAAGATTACAAGAGATTTGTTTACATTGAACCTAATACATTACCAGACATGTCTGTCAATAAGGAGACCTCATCTACCGAGCCTAGTATAGTTACTAAGTTGCAAGAAGTTCAAACCAAGTCACAAGGACCTGAATCACATTCTAAAGCTACTGAGCCAATGCCTACTGAGTTTGAGCAACCAGAGCCAAAAATTGAAATTCAAAATGAAGACAATGGAATTCAGTCAAAAGGAAAAGAACCTATATTGGCCAAGCATGTTAGAAGTCATCATGCACCTGATCAGATTATTGGTGATAAATTAGAAGGTAGTATGCCAAAAAGTAAGCTAAAAGGTACATGTTTACTTGCTAATTTTGAACCTAGAAGTGTTAAAGATGCATTGGAAAATGAAAGCTAGATTGAGGCTATGAATGAAGAAATAGAACAAATAGAAAAGAAAAAAACCTAGACTCTTGTACCTAGGCCCAAAGATAAAAATGTGATTGGAACAAAATGGGTATTTAGAAATAAGTTAAATGAAGATGGACAAGTGTCAAGAAATAAAGCAAGACTACAATGTAAAGGATATTTTGAAGAAGAAGGAATTGATTACGGTGAGACTTTTTCTCCTATTGCAAGATTAGGAGGTGCCAGGACCTTACCTACATATATTGCACATATAGGATTTAAGGTATATCAGATGGATTTCAAATCTGCATTTCTCAATGGTATTCTTCATGAAGAAGTCTACATTGAACAACTAGAAGGATTTGCTGATCCAAATAAGAAGGACATGGTTTGTAAACTACAAAAAGCTTTATATGGTCTAAAACAAGCTCCTAGAGCATGGCATGAGAGGTTGCACAACTATCTTATACAGATTGGTTTCTAAAGAACCAATGAAAATAGTAGTCTATACATCAAGGAAGGACCAAACAACAAGATTTTATTAGCAGAAATATTTGTGGATGACACTTTATTTATAGGGAATGATGATTTATGCAAATAATTTTTAGAGAAAATGAACATAGAATTTGAAATGTTTGTATTTGGAGAGATTAAGTTCTTTGTTGGATTGTAAATACAGCAAAGCAAGAATGATATCTACATCACTCAGTCTAAGAACATAAAAGAGATACTCAAGAAATTTGGAATGGAAGATTCTAAACTGGTTGGAACCCCCATGTGTACCGGACTAAATATTACCAAAGATGATGATTCTAAAGAGGTAGATCAGACCTTATATAGATCAATGATTGGAAAATTATAGTATATAGTTCATACAAGGCCTAATATTGCTTTAGTAGTTGGTATAGTGGAAAAATTCTCGGCAAAGCCTAGAGAGAATCATATGATGGAAATCAAAAGAATACTGAGATATTTGAAAGGCACATAAGACTATGGATTATGGTATAAATTTAGAGGAAATCTAGATCTAAAAGTGTTTACTGATGTTGATTGGGCAAGAAATCTTGATGACAGAAAGAGCAGAAGTGGTGGAGCATTATTTCTTGGTAAAAGATTGGTATCCTAGACAAGCAAAAAGCAAAACTGCACATCTTAATCTATAGCAGAGGTATAATATGTTGTTGCAACAGTGAATTGCTCTAATATTGTTTGGTTTAAATAGTTACTGCAAGGTATGAAGGTTGAAATCAAAGAACTAGTTGTCATGTTTTGTGATAATACAAGCACAATCAACATATCAAAGAATCTAGTGATGCATTCCAAACCCAAGCATATTACTATTAAATATCACTTTGTCAAAGAATTGGTGCAGCATAAAGAAATTAGATTGGAATATTTCCATACAAAAGAATAGATTGCAAACATATTTACCAAGCCATTACCTAAAGATGCATTTTTGTATCTAAGAAGTAAATTAGGGTTCATTCCCCTATATGAAGCTCACTAAATAAAGTTTTAGTGATGCATCAATAGGAACCTAGTTGATGATCTATTGGTTGATGCAACATAGTCAAGAGAGCATTGCATATGAATCAATTCTTAAGGTACATTGATATTCACTTGGTATGTGTTGTCTTTGGCATGTGTTGTCAAAGAGGGAGACTTTACTATCATATCTTTCTAAAATTTATTTAAAGAGTGTAACTATGTAATTCCTTCACAAAGGGAGATTACTACATATAGGAGAATCTTATGGTGTAAAATCTTGGAGGGAGAAACTTTCTATTAGAGAAAATCTTGTTCTCAAATTTCATTATGCTATGACATGTTGTGTTGCCATCAATGCCAAAGAGGGAGATTGTTGAATATAATTTTCCAATTGTGTGTTGTCTTTGATGTTACACAAATGTCATTTTAGTTTTCAGTTAGTACTTATAGTTTGTATTATCTACCAAGCATTCCTAGAGATTACTCTAAGTAGACTGTGTCTACCGAGCTCACTCAGGAATCGAAGGAATTTTGGTAGAAAATAGTGTGAACTAAGTTCTCATGGTTAATGAAGGAAAGTTGGTTAGAGTCAATATTAACCGAGTTCATTTGGTTGCCAAAGGATTTTGCAAGTTTGCGGTGTTAACGAAGCATCTATTGGTTAACACAGGAAATCAATTTAGGACCAGTGTTTACCGAGCTAGGTTTGCCAATGAGGGATTTTGTTAATATGGGATATGAAGTATAATTATTTTAAGTATTGATTCTAGATAACTAGGATAATGATTATTGGTCATTGTAATTTGTATTGAGCCGACTTGACAATCTGAACTATATAAATAAAAAGTCAAGTTGTGATTTTCATGGTATGTAAGTGTATTGATTGATTGAGAAGGAAAGCGTGAGAGAAAATTTGGAGGATGATTAGATATCCTTATAGAACAAAAAAGTTATATTCAATCAGGAAGGATCTAGTGTGGAGCAAAATAGAGATCTGTATTCATCAATTCAATTGCATCAAGTTCAGATCATCTCATTGTTACTCTCTAACCATTGTAGCAGTGATTATAAATCTCTTAATATATTTGGTTTAATAGCCATTTGTAAATCCTCTAATAGGGTGATAGTTCCATTGAATTGTTTTAAAGATCTCTAGCAAGGCCACTCCTTACAGGGTGATTAAATCCTCTAACAAGGTCACACCTAACTATGTATTTTGTAACCTTTAACAGGGTTGGCCCCTAAAAGTGCTCACTTTAGAAGAGTGAAAAATAGTAACTAGTTACATTGGTTTTTTTTCCCATATCGGGTTTCAACATTAAATCTAGTGTCTCTTGTGTTCATTTCTTTTCTCTCATTTGCAAGTTATTTCTATTGATGTTAGATCTACTAAAGTTAGACATACTCTGCATTTATTGAGTTATAGAATTTTCTATATGTTTACCAAGTGACAATAATGATTAGTTTTTATCAAATATCTAATGGATCTGTTGATTTATTTTTGTAGTAACCGAGTCACCCCCCCTCTCAATTACTCCATCTATATTTCCAACAGGAAAGGTAATAGAAATTATGTGGTTCAAAGAGACACTAAGGGTTTGCCAAGTGGACCTAAGGCTGGAGAAAATATGATGGTGAGAAGAACCGTATGTAATAAGAGAAGTGATTATGAACCTGCCCTCTGAAGAAGTCTTTTCAAGACTAGATGTAAGATGGCTAAAAAATGTTGCAAGGTGATCATTGATAGTGGAAGTTCTACAAATTTGGCATTAGAAGAATTGGTTACAAATTTATTGTCATAGAGGTTGGAGTATTCTAAACCTTATCATGTTTCATGGATCAAAGATGAGCATAAGATATTGGTAGGTGAACAATGTATTATGAAGTTCAAAATTGGAAATTATTTTGACAAAGTTTTGTGTGATATTATGCCTATGGATTATTATCATATTCTATTGGGTAGACCATGGTAATATGATAGATATGCTATACATTATGGTAGATCGAATCAATAAACTCTTTGGGTGAATGGGAAGAAGCAAATATTTCTTCCTTTGATTGAAAGTCTAGATGAGGTTAAGCGCACTACTATAAGAATTTGCATGGTTAATGGAAAGAAATTTGAAAAGGAAATGAAGAAGAATCAAATATAATTTTTCATAATCCATAGGAGGCCAATTTGTGCTAGTAGCTACTAAGTATAACAAAACATTGATAACTAAGTTTTAGTCAATGGTAACTGAGTGATAGTAGAAACTAGTAATATTGGCCGAGTTCAAATTGTTAAATGAGTATAAGGATATTGTTGTAGAGAATATACCTAATGGTTACCTTTGATGAGAAGTATAATTCATTGTATGGATTTGATTCATGGAGCTAGTTTTTTTAACAAAGCACCATATAGATTGACACTACTAAGAATGAATAGCTTAACAGACAAGTGCATGAGTTGTTGTAGAAGGGTTTGATCAGAGAAAATTTGAGTCTATGTGTTGTACCTTTTGTACTAGCACCAAAGAAGAGTGGAAAATGGAGAATGTGTACTGATTCTAGAGCTATTAACAAGATCATAGTGAAATATAAGTTTCCTATGTCAAGGATGGATGACATAATGGATTGTTTGAGTGAAGAAAAGTAATTTACCAAGATTGATGTAAACAATGGCTATCATCAAATCAGAATCAAAGAAGGTGATGAATGGAATATTGCTTTTAAGACAAAAGATGGTTTGTATGAATGGTTGGTAATACCTTTTTTAAGGAAACTAAGGTGCAGAAATATCTTCCTACACTAATCCATTAAGGAAAGTATTGTGCAAAGTCCTATTAAATCCTTATAATTTTAGATTTTATATTATGTAAATAATAATATTCCAGTCAGCCATGAATATAGAAAATAGATAGAGAAAGAAAACACATAAACACAAAGATATGCCAGTGGGAAATTTTTTTTGGGTAAAACAACCCCACCCCTCCGTGACCTACATAATGTATTATGTTCAACATAAAAGGTTACAACATACTTGCAATGCAAGTTATTTTAGGAGAACAATGACACAGAAGACCAATTTAGTAGCCACATACCATACCAACAATACATTTTTTTCACTCTCCAATCTGCAACCCAAAAATACTCATCATGTGCTTTCCCTTTTAGGGAAACTTCCAAAGAACAATTTGTGAGTTTGAGACTTGAGTGTGAAATACTCAATGATAAATTTCCACATGTATTCACATCTTCATGCATCATTGAATCTTCTAGAGATAGTTGTTACATGTTATAAGAATTCATCATAACCATTTTAGCCATGACCTCCTTAAACACAATTCAAGATTTCGACACATACAAGTGGAGTGACACATCCACATGCCAACTAAACATGTACACTCACACTCATTTACAAATAATAAGAATAGGAATGATCCAAGGTTGAGACACCTTATTCCTAACACCTTTTTGTTTGACTAATCCACCTAGTACTTTCATAAGGTTGATGAATGAAGTTCTAAAGAGATTCTTGTTTAAGTTTTTGATTGTTTATTTGGCTGATATTTTGATATCTAGTAAGACCAAAGAAGAACATCATGAGAATGTTAGATAAGTATTATAGAGATTGAAAGAGGAAAAGTTGATGAATAATTTTAAAAAGTGTTCTTTTATGCAAGAGGAGACTGTGTATTTGGGATTTTTTATTTCAATTGATGGTTTGAAGATGGATCCTAAGAAGGTTAAAGAAATTTTGGAGTGGCCTACACATGAAAATATGGGTGAGGTAAGATCATTTGATGGCTTGGCTCCTTTTAACATATAGTTTATAAGGAATTTCAGTTCTATTTGTAATACTATGACTAAGACAAAGAGAGAAGATAAAAAAGAATTCAAGTGGACACATGGAGCTGATAAAAGTTTTAAAACTTTAAAACAAAAGGTTGTTGAGTTACCTAAATTGACTTTGTCTAATTTCAATAAGGTATTTCATTTTTAATGTGATGCAAGTGGTAGTGCAATAGAAGCTATATTAAGTCAAGAAGGTAAACGTATTGCTTTCTTTAGTGAGAAGTTGAATAATGCTAAAAGAAAGTATTTTGTGTATGATCAAGAGTTTTATGTTATTGTTCAAGAATTGAAGAAGTGGAGACATTATTTGATTCCTAAGGAGTTTCTGTTGTTTACTAATCATAAAGATTTATAGTATTTGGTAAGTCAACATAAGTTGAATCAGAGACATATGAAGTGGGTTGAGTACTTGCAGAGTTTTACATTTGTGATTAAGCATAAGAATTGAGTCACTAACCAAGTTGTTGATGCATTGAGTAGAAGACATTCTTTTCTAATTGAGATGAAGGTTCAAGTTATTGGTTTTGATGAGATGAAGGAGTTGTATGATACTAATCTTGATTTGTTTGAGATGTGGAGAAAGTGCAAAGCACCTAGTTTGACAGAACAACTAAGTTTGATGAGTATTTTATCCAAGAAGGTATGTTGTTTAAGGGTATTTAGTTGTGTATTCCTAAGAGTTCCATGAGTGTGAATTTGATTAAAGAAAAGCATAGTGGTGGATTGGCTAGACATTTTGGAATCGATAAGACATTGAATTTTTTGAAGAAAAAGTATTATTGCCCTCAGATGTATAAAGATGTTCAAAAGTTTGTAAAGAGTTGTGGAGTTTGTCAAGTTCAAAAAAGAGTAAGTTAGAATACTAGTTTGTATAAACTTATTACTATTCCCAAGAAACCTTGGAGTGATATCAGTATGGATTTTGCTCTTGGATTGCCTAAAATAGTGAAGGGATATGATTCTATATTTTCTAAGATGGCTCATTTCATACCTTGTAAGAAGACATTAGATGTTGAGAATGATTTTGAGATTTTCTTTAAAGAGAATGTCAAATTGCGTGGATTACTAAAAAGTATTATTTCTGACTGAGACAGTAAGTTTGTTGGTTGTTTTTGAAGGACCTTATGGAAGAAGATGGATACTAAGTTGAAGTTTAGTTTTACTAACCATCCATAAATAGATGGATAGACAGAGGCTATGAATAGAAGCTTGGGTAATTTGTTGAGATGCTTAGTTGGAAATGAATCACATAATTGAGAGATGATAATAGAACAAGATGAGTTTCCATATAATAATTCTATGAATAGGAGTACAAGGAAGACACCTTTTGAGATTGTTACTAGAATCAGCCTAGAGGAGTATTAGATTTAAGGGATATTGCTGGTGAAGAAAAGAGAAGTGACGTAGCAGAAGAGTTTTCTAATTTTGTGGATTCTTTGAATAAGGAAGTGAAGCTAAAGATGGAACAAATTAGTCAAAAGTATAAGGAGAATGCTGATAAATCTAGAAGACACCATGCTTTTGAAGTTGGTGATGAGGTGATGGTTCATTTGAAGAAAGAAATATTTCCTATTGGAACATGCAATAAGTTGAAGATGAGGAAGTTTGGACCTTGTATGATCTTGAGGAATTTTGACATTGGTAATGCTTATGAAGTTGAGTTGCCTAATGACATGGATATATCTCCTATATTCAATGTTTCTAATTTGTATAAGTATCATGAGTCAAATGATGAATTTTTTGTATTAGATAATTATCCTAAGAAGCAGATTGAAGAAGTTGAACAAATATTGAATTAGGGAGTTGGTAAGAGAACAAGAGGAAAAGATTACTATGACTATTTGGTGAAGTGGTAGAATAGACCTTTTGAAGATGCTACATGGATTTCTCAATTTTATTTGGATTGAGCTTAGGTTGTGACATCTTAATGATTCACAAGAATCATTTCTTTTAGCCTTAATTGTCTAATGTAAGATCATCCTAGGTTGCACCTTTATCTTGCATATTTTCCTTCTTTCTTGTTTTTTCAAGTTGCAATGCCCTACATTATCGATTTTCTTAGTATTTATCACGTTCTCTATGTTTTTTGAGTTTTCAATTGCTACTGATTTATCCTTTGGTTGTTGAGCTTTATTTGGTTGTTGACTTATCCTTTGGTTGCTAGGTTCCTTTGGTTGTCGAGCATGCTACTGAGTTTCCTTGGTTTTTGAGCATTTTCAAATTCATTTGGTTACCGAGTGCTACTGAGTTCTTTTGGTTTCCAAGCATTGTTAAGTTCATTGAGTTGTAGCATTTTGTTGGATTCTTTGTTTTTCGAGTTGTCTATATGTGATTTCTTGTTGAAGCTGACCTTTACATTTAATTTAGTGATAGGTGTCTACTATAAGATGACTTGTGGCTTATTCTAACATTAAATATGAGATTTTTTATTTTTTTAATTTCAATAGGCTAACTTGTGGTCATGCATGTATTTAAAGAGGTCTTTGGTAGAGTCTTGGGTAGGGATTGGAAGAGCTAGAAGATAGATCAAGGAGGTTGAAGTAGAGTTGAAATGTGAAGTTTTATCATTGAAGATTAATGTATGTTGGCTGTAACCCAGAAGGCCTTACAACTTGACATGTATCTGAATATTTGATAAATATATGAAGACATCTCTTCCTCTATCTCCTAATTTTTCTATTATCCAGTGTTTTTTTCCATTGTTCTTAATCTCATAGGTGGTTTGAATAGCTGGGTGTGCCTTTTGCCTTGGTTATCTCATCCCTCCCTACATCACCTTTAATGGAGCCACTTCTTCATATCCTCTCTTCTTCCTATCAATGGTCTCTTCGATCTGTGACTTTGTAGAGAGCACTTTGATAGATGACTACAGGGTAGTAGGATCAAATAGCTTCCTCAGTATCAGGGGATTTTTCTTGCTCAAGGAAGCAATAGGGAAGGAAGGAAGTGACCTTTGTAACTTAGAGGGCCAAGCTATCCCCTTGTTGAGATGTGTCTTTCTCTTGGCCATCCATAAGGTTTTTATCATGGTCCAAATTGATTATTTGGATAGGGAAAGAAGAATTCTCTACTAATCTCTCTTGTTGTTTCTCCTTTTCCTTGTCTCCCTCCTTCTCCTCAACTTTTCTATTGTTTGGAAGAGAACCACCTCTATAGGTAGGAGTGATTGTCACATTCTTCTCCGGAAGCTAGTCTCCACCTTAACCAATAGACTATGATGGGTATGACAATGTTGAAGAAGTAGTTGTGGTGGTTGTTGTTGCAATTGACTGGGTGGCTCCAAAAGATACTCCATCCATGAAACTAGTACTCCAAATCCTCTTCTTCCTCACTCAGGTCCGCTCCACCCACTTATCTATTATTTTGATTATTCAATGCATAAGGACCTCCATGGTGTCTATGACATGGCATGCAGGTGGGGTTGAAAAAATTAGGGTGCCTTTGATCTTCTTGTAGGATGTGGGATGCATGTAAGCTCCATCATTTGCAAGGTTAGAAACATCAATAAAGTCATTATATAATTTAATCTCATTAATTGTTAGTTGTGACCAAAATTTCTTTCGGGTCTAGTATTTGTTGAGACATTTAGACCAGAAGTCTTCAATATTTGAAACATGCATGTAGGCATATCCCAATTTCAAGTGATCCCTTACAAAGTTGACTAGATCATATTAAGGCCTAAGCACCTCATAGTCTACCAATTTGATCTTCTTCTCAAAGATATTCACCAGATTGCAAGCATCATATCTAGAAGCATAGGAATAGGGGCCAACCACAATGGGAAAGGGAATTTTGACTATTATCTTTACATTAGAAAAAAAGGTGTTCACTTTTCATTCATGAAATAAAGTTCTGCCTATGATTATAACATTAGGATTTGTATTTAATTTGATGATCAATGGCTATTTGAACTTTCCATTCATTAGCACATAAAAACTTGTATTTCTGGAAGCTCTATTGCTTTACTTAAAGTGAAGTGATAATACTAAAAATCACTTAACAAAACAAGCCTTTAAGTTCCACAAAGGAGAAAGAGAAACTTAGCTTTTTCCCAAACCCAATCTCCTTCTATTTAGGATTACAGCATGAGGAGTGATCCTTTGTTAGCTTGCATACTTCATTCTTTCACTTTTCATCTTAAGCATTAACACTTCCTTTCCTTTATATCGGGATTACATTCTCACCACTAACTTTTCTAGAAGTATCTTTTGGGCATCTTAAAGAATATTCACATTTTAAGGTGGCTTGTCTTTCTGTTTTCAAAGCTTTCAGAGAAGTGGCCTTTTTCATTACCTGGGGATGGAAAACACTTTTTTCAAAAACATTTCCTAGAATTAAGTAAAGCTAACAAAACTTTTCCCTTTAATTACCTCAAACTGATGGCTTCAAAGCTAGATCTCAAGCATGTCTCACTGATTAAGACCTTGAAATAGTTCATTTGACATCGTTCTCTTACTGCTTGTATGTAAAGGCTTGGATTTCACATAAATCATTGTGTTAGGATTAAACCTCAGATAGAAATTTGACATCATTCTCTGAGAAAAATAAGCTAAAAATAGGACAAGCTTGAATCATTGTTTGTTACGAAGACTAACAAAATGCCATGAATGGCTACAAAAAGAGAGAATAGAAAGATTGAAAGATGTCTGGAAGAACATCAAAACATCATGCCTTTTTAGAAGTAACTACTTTGGCTCTTTAAACTTTCATGATATTAGTTACTTTGTCTTGTTTAACAACATTTGGAATGATGACATTATCTGCTTCAATCATCCAATAGTCATACATCTCAGTGAATTAGTCAATTTTGGCAACCCTTGACTAGAATTTCTCTAATTCTCTCCTTATGATTGAGTCTGTAGAGAGTTCTTGATTCTTGGATATTTGAAAGTTGAGTGGGTCAATGGCTTCATCAAAAAATTCCAAGAACTTTTATTTTGTCCTCTCAATGTCCTCTCAATGTCAATAACCTCCTACAATAGGGCCAACTACTCTATTAATCCATTTGTTGCCTTTTGTATAGTGGTTCGATGATTTGAAGTTGCCTCCCTTAGGTTATGAGTGTCTAGCACTAGACCTCCCAAATTTGCAATTAATGGGAAACCTTGAGCCTTCATCTGTTCTACCCATGCTTGGCCAATTTGCTTGAATTGGCCTTCTTTTTGTAGCTTTAGAAGTAGATTTTTTTTCTCCTTTTCATTCAGTTGAATTGGCTTGATGAAGTACTCCCTAGTCTAGACCTAGTGTAATCCATCAATTCCCTATTCAAGGTCTTCAGGATCTCTTTTTCTACTCTAATTTCTTCCAACTTATCTCCCATCTTCTCACTAGTAGATTTCTACATGTTCAACATGGAGTCATGGACTGGGATGCCATGATCCACCACTTTGATCTAGAAGTCATCTTTGGAAATCTCATAGAATCTACCTTCCTTTTGTGTCTTCACAATCTTTACCACCATGTGGCTAGTAGTTGAATCAGTGGCTAATACAAGAATTTTCTTATGCTTCTTAGTCTTCTTGGATGGCTAAGAAGAGGTGACCTGTGTGATAAGCCCTTTTATGGAGCCACTTCTTTGTATCTCCTCTTCTTCCTACCAATGGTCTCTTTGAGCCATGACTTTGTAGAGAGCACATTGATAGCTGACTACAAGGTAGCAGGATCAAATAGCTTCCTTAGTATTAGGGGAGTTTGATTACTCTAGGAAGAAATAGAGAAGGCATCTATCTTATTCACAAAGAGGGCTAAGGTATCCCCTTGATGATATGTTTCTTGCTCTTGGCTATCAATGAGGTTGGTGTCATTGTCCAAATTGATGATTTGGATAGGGGACATATTCTTTGCTACTTATTTGTCTTGTTCTTTCTCCTTGTCCTTATCTCCCTCCTTCTCCCCAACTTTCCTATGTTTGAAAGATAGCCACTTCCGTAGGTAGGAGTGATTGGAAAATTCTTCTTTGGAGGCTGCTCTCCTCCTTGACCAATGGGTTGTGATGGACCTAGAGATGTTGAAGTAGTAGCTATGATGGTTTGTACTACATTTGATTGGGCAGCTCCATAAGGGACTCCACCTCTAGAACCAATGCTCGCCTCTTCTTCCTTTCTTGGGTCCACTCTACCCAATTATCTATTCTTTTGATTATTCCATGCATAAGGACCTCCATAGTTTTTATGATAGGAACTATAGGTGGGGTAAACAAAAATTGGTGTGCCTTTGATCTTCTTCTAGGGTATGGGATGCATATAGGCTCCATCATTTGCAAGCTCAGAAACATCAATAGAGATTTTATATAGTTTAATCTCATTAATTATTAGTCATGACCAAAACTTCTCCAAGGTCTGGTATTTTTTCAGACACCCAGACTATAAGTTTTCAATATCCAAAACACTCTTGTAGGCATATCCCAACTTCAACTGATCCCTTACAAAGTTGACTAGATCATATTGAGGCCCGAGCACCTCATAATCTACCAATTTGATCTTGTTCTAAAAAATCTTCACCAAATTCAAAGCATCAAATTTGGAAGCTTAGGAATAGGGGTCAACCACTATGGGGAAGGAAATTTTGGTTATTTTCTTTACATTAGAACAAAAGGTGTTCACTTGAAGAATTTGTCAACTTAATTTGACTAGAACCACCTTGTCTTCTAGATATCGTGGAAGTCTCCTAGGAAACCCATCATAAGTACCTATCTGCAAGTAAGAGAAACTCAAAAACTAGATGAATGAGCATCCAAATTGGATAATAGCCAAGATTGCCTCTAGTGAGAATCTCCTTTTAGGGAATCCTTTCAATTCCTAGCATAGCCTCATTGTGAAGGCATCATTTATGGCCACATACTCCTTGAAACTTCTTTTCAGCTATAGACATGGATATAAATCATACACTTTAGCGCACTTGTCATAGTTATGGATGCTAGGGAGGCTAGGCCACATGTGGTATGTAGCCAAGGGATAATTTATATAGAAGGGCATGTAAATTTTCTTAAATCCTCTGGCCAAATTCAACCACAAGGTGAGCTCATCATAGATAATCTACACCTAGTCAATATGCATATTTTCAACACACATATATCTTGCATTAGGAATAATTTGTTTTTGATGAACTCTAAGATCTCCTCCTTTACTTTTAGTTTGAGTAGTAGAGCAAGAATATCTACTATCTCTCTTTTAAAATTTGTGCCAAACATGGTATTGTGCATTTTTCTCTTCTTTGAGGGAGCAATCTAGAACCATGTCCTCTACATGTATTCCCCTCTAAGGGTCTTCTTCTTGTTGAACATAGACACTAAAGAACCAAAATTAACAACATAGTACTCCTCTCTCATGGTAATTCTGAACACAGACTGCATTAGTACCTTATTGATCAAGATGAGGATGGATTGATCAAGAAATATAATCTTCTTCATTTTTGGGTTGTATCTCTTGATACATTCCCTCACAAGCTCTAGTGCATGCACTGTAATTGGAAAACCAACTGCCTCAACCTATTCGCTTTCTTTAAGATTTTGAGAAATTGGGTAAATTGATTGAGAATTGAATCTCCTATGGAGATCACCCAAATTATAGAATTTAAATGATGTATCTATTAGCTCTTTCAATTCACTTTCCATACCTATTAATTTATCATAACCAGTAGATCTAATTTCCATTCATTATGATTGCACATGATATAGTTCTTGATAAATGATCATTTTATTACACTTGAAGAAATTAATTGCAAGCAATTTTGATGAAATAGGTATACGAATTAGAACATTGGCACCACACAAATGAAGTAGTGTTTGGTCAATGATTATAATGGTAGGATTTTCATTTAATTTGATGATCAACTAGTATTTCAAATTTCCATTCATTAGCACATAAAAACTTGTATTTCTAGAAGCTCTATTAGTTTACTTAGAGTAAAGTGATAATACTAAAAATTACTTAACAAAACAAGCCTTTAAGTTCCAAGGGGGAGAAAGAGAAACTTAGCTTTTCCTCAAACCCACTCTCCTTCTATTTGGGATCATAGCATAGGGAGTGATCCTTTGTTAGCTTGCATACTTCATTCTTTCACTTTTTGTCTTAAGTATTACACTTCCTTTCCTTTATATCAAGATTGCATTCTTACCAATAACATTTCTGGAAGTATCTTTTGGGCATCTTGAAAAATATTTTCATATTAAGGTGGTTCATCATTCTATTTTCAAAGCTTTTAGAGAAGTGACCTTTTTCATTACATGGGGATGGAAAACCCCTTTCTCAGCAACATTTCCCTAAATGAAGTAAAGCTAACATCACTTTTCCCTTTAACTTCAATTTGATGGCCTCAAATCTAGATATTGAGCATGCCTCACTAATTAAGACCTTGAAATATCTCATTTTACATAGTTCTCTTACTTCTTGTATGTAAAGGCTTGGATTTCACATAAAGCGTTGTAGTTTCAAAAGCTGAACAAAACACCTTCACTTCCATTAGTGTGCCGTAGAAAATCCATAGATCCACTCTTCCCTATGAAGGTAAAATTTACCTCCATAATATGAATAGGATTCTTCTTGACTTTTATCCATATCTTCGTTGGGTCTTCTCATCATTCCATGACTAGATATGCAGCTTCTAGATTACTTTCATGGCTTCCTCTTTTAGATACACACTTGATTAAGTTCACCAATTAGGAAAACTAGTTTGATTTCTCAAAACTCATAGGAAAGAGGGATGTTGAATCAAGATAGCAGATGATAAAACACATATTATAACTTACTTATCATCACGAAGATGAAAAAATACATCCCAACCATTCCTAGTTCACCTAGACCCGTTGCACACCAGAAAAATAGAAAACTCATACAACATGATTAGGAGACCTAAGAAAAAAATAGTGAGGTACTCAAAAAAGATGAGAAGTAACCTAAATGATACTTAGATATAACCTTTGGACACAAACACATTTAAATACCAATGAATTTGAGTTTTACAAGGGTAGGACTAAAACTTGGAAACACACATCTATTCCTTTCGGTTGTATGGATTAGTTTTCTGTTTCAAAATCCTCTTGATGTCTTTTTCCCAATGTACATGGGAATATACAACCATTGTAATGTACCCTATCTTATCATCTTTAGTTATTATTATTATTAGAGTGTACATAACTACAAAAATGTTATCGCCTTCACAAGTTATAGACTCCAAAAGACCATCAACTATTTAATTCCTTCTATATATTGATTATTTGAATGATGGATAGGTAAGATATGAAAGGATAATCATAGAAATATTTTTTAAATAGACCTTCTCCTATTTAAAGCATGTACAAATAGATGATAGTTGAAACATACACCTTATTTTTCTATACTTCTCATGACATTCTTTGAGCTCCAATAGTCTTCAACATTGACAAGCTTTGATGATCCCTTAGATTTTTGAGACTAGAAAGACATATTTAATGTTCACTTTGGTTGTGTTGATTAGATTTTAGTATCAAAATCCTTTTGATCTCTTTTTTCCCAATTTACATAGGAATGTACAACCACTATAATGTACTTTGTCTTATCATCTTTAGTTATTATTGTCAAAGTGTAGATAACTACAAAGGTTTTATTAGCTTTATAGATATAGACTCCAAAAGATTACTAATAAGTTGATGCCTTCTATCTATTGATAATTTGAATGATGGATAGGTAATATATCCAAGGAATCATATGCAAAACTTTTTTGAATAGACATTCTTCTACCGAAAGCTTGTGCAAATAGATGATAGTTGAAACATAAACCTCCTTTTTGTATACTACTTGTGATCATAGTGTGTTGAAGATGGCTTATAATGATCATAGTATGTTGAAGATGGCTTCTAATGTCACATGATCACTATTAAAATTTAACTAATTTTTTGATAAGAAATGGTCAAATTTTTTATCCATGTTTGTCTAATATTTGACCAATTGGTTTTTCACTATTTTTGTCATCAAAATTTTGACCAAAGCTTGTATTGGTCAAAATGTCAATGATTTATTTGGTCAAAATTAAATTGTTTTGTCATTGCATCTTGTTGAATGCATTGGTCAAAATTCCCACCAAGATTGGTCAAAAGTTCCACCAATATTAGTTGATGCATTGGTTGAAATATTGACAAATCTTTGCACGAAATTGCCACCAAGATTGGTCAAAATTTCCACCAATCTTGGTCAATGCATTGGTCAAATTCTCAACAAAACTTTGGTCAAAATTTCCACCAAGTTTGGTTGAAAGTTTCACTAATTTTGATTGGAAATTTTGACCAACTTGTTTTGTTTAAAAAAAATTGTTACTTCACAACTACCAGAGATGAAATGTCTAGCAGTTCCAAAGCAACAAAAAGGAAAAGATAATTATCTCACAACCAACTATTGTATGCCATTGCAACTCCATGACTTCATTGACCATGTAGACTTGTGAAGCTACAAAGACAACTTTCAACCATTGATCATTCCATCATGACTTCTTGTTATTTCTTTCCACTGATTACTATGAAATGATGATAATCACTAGATTAAATTCCATCACACCATTGCAACTTAGGTTATTAACTCAATAAATAACCTTTTCATGGTGTGAAAAATGACTATGCAACTATGCATCCTTGACTAGGGTTTACACTTAACTCTTTGTGATAGTGCAAACAATGTATTATGCATCATTTCCATCTTGATCCTAGTTTAACCTTGATCACTTTTGATGGTGTGGAATCAAATACTCTAATTAGCTTTCATGTTATCACAATTTCAACCCTAAAGATCATTTTAATGGAATGTGTCTATCAAAACTAGTCCACATCTATCAAATGGATATGCCTTTGAAAATTGAATATAAACTAGTCTGCATCTATTAGCTCCCTTTGGCTCCCACCTAATAGCTCCCCAAACTATGAAGTACTGCACATAAGCTTAACTTTTGACTAAAAGATGTTGACTATAATCATAATCTTAGACACATGTAGTCTAAAAGACAAAGAAATAAAAATCCTAATTATTGGAAATGGTTCACGAGAACTAGAAGTAGAGGTTTTTTCTCTCTTGTCATTCAACTTCATGTAGCCTACTAACATAATGAGCTTATTCATGAGTTCTTGAATTGCAGCCATGCATCCTGGATGTTCATGATATCTAAATTTAGGATATACAACCTATATGTTTGTGACATCTAAATAGGAGGGACAAATCCTAATTTAACAAGTATTATGTCTATGTAAACTATATATATAATTAGAAACACAAAATATTGGAAGAATATTTCTTGCACTACACCACTATTATCCATCCATGTGATGCATAGTTCCAATACTATCTCTACAACACCTTTCTAGTGAATGTGTACTTCAAATGGATATTATTAATTCATATATTCAATATTTAGAAATATACATCAAAACTTATTATATGCTCACCAGTAATTAAAGATCAACATCTTTTGAACTCCTTGAAGAATCTATAGATCCATAGCCTCAAATACCTAGCTACTACTTCCCCTAAAATAAATGAAAAATCCCAAATGTGATTTAAAATATGATTAAATCAGCATACAAGAGAGAATGTAAAGTGCAATATTGATATTCATAAGTTTGTATTGATATTCAATAGATGATTCTACAACTTACGTTGATGTATTGTGTTTGTAGATGCTTGGAGTCAAGTATACCTATTAGTAAAAATGGTGAGCATTAAAGAAAGTTGGTATATATATGAATTAAATTATAGAAATGTAGTTAACAAAAAACTACAAAAAAGTACCTGATCAAAGTTTATTGTTCTTGCAGTTCTTGATAGGGGATAAGCAACATGATCTAGATAAGCAACAAGATTAAGCATTGCAACTTTCTTTACAAGGCTTGCAAGTTCATTGTTTGTGAATCTAGCAAATCATGTCATGGATCCCTTCAATATTTAGATACAAAATTTAGCTAGTTATATGAAATTATTTTATGTATATGTATAGATTGAATTGAAGTTGAGTTCAAAGGTTGCTGATTGCAAGGAGATTTGATAGTAGGTGTAGTGGTCATCATGGAAGAGAATATGAATTCAAGGTGCATTCAAAGATCATCCATATTCAAGATGTCTAGTTTTTCACAATTTTAAAATTTTGCAAAATTATAGTGAAAAATCTAGTTATCTATTTAAAATCCCTAAAATTCTATTATCCTAATGACTTTTTGTTCTAGATTCCTAAAAGTGGGTTTACATTGTTCACATTTTTCAGAATGCGTGGGAGTTTTCTTGATTAATTTTAAAGGTTTTTTCACTTAATTTTTTAAATTCTTAACTTTTTGTTAACCCTTGCAATGATGCAAAGAGGACCTCAGATGCACCTAGCCCACCAAGACACATGTCAAAATCTCATATTCTCACATTGACTAAACTTTGTGCATCTTCAAAAAGTGCAAATATGCCAGCCATTGATCTAACAAGATCTAATAGCTATGAAAATTGTGGGCTCTTTGAGCTTTTCTTAAGGCAAATTTTGACCTGTGACTATGCTATGTATGGTTAATCATAACTTCATGACTTGAAACTAGATGCTATCCTTTTGAGTTGTGAAGTTTTAGTGAATATTGAGATGACTGTGTCACACCTTCATGATTGGATAGTTAAGTAATGAATCGGAGTGACAGTGCAAAAAGAGGTAATCACATCATCACAACTTCAAAATCTTCATTCAATCCAAAGGAAAAGGACTTAGGGATATAAGGAATGAATAAGGTTTTTATGTATCCGTATCAAGTTTGCATGGAAATAAATGAAGAGTGGATGCAGAAGACAATACTCAGTCTAATGGTTAGCTACTTCCTATATAAAACTGAATTATCTTCAAATCTGCACCAACTTCCACAGAATCATAGGGACTCTCTATACTTTAGGCTCTGTGAGGCCAAGGCAGGTATGCCTTAGGGATGAGAATGGCTAGATATTTTTTGATATTATTTTTCATAGTTCATTCATTCAAACTCTTATCTCCAGATCTATCCCCTATAGAAGTGAATGGTCACAATTCTTCTTAGATTTGTAATAAATCCTTTATTATAGTAGCTACCTATAATTCAAAGAAATATTATTACAAATAAGTGAAGACCAATAGTTTGATTCTTCATTATAGAAAAGTAAAATTGATTTTATTTATATGTACTTTGTGTAACCAAATAATTGCATCAATTTGCATCACAACTTATGATCAGCAACTTATCTATTTGTTGTACAGAGTCACACCAGTAAATACTTGACCTATATAATTGCCTTGTAATTAAAATTATCAATTATTAACCCTAAACCCCATTCTTATGATATCCCTCTCAAATCTTTGAAACCCTATTTATGGAAGCAATTACTTAATTCTTTGAATTAAAAGAAATAATAAATTGACATACAACCTATCTAAGCTATTATAAATTGTATGAACTTTTCTCACTCAATCCCAAAGTCACAAGCATATGAAAATGGAGATAAAATTTAGAGACACAGATATTTAGAACTCCCTCTTTATATTAATATTTTTTCAAACTAATACATTATTGGAATAAACTCAAAAATAGCTCCAGATATGATAGACTTATTTTTAAATATTCTTAGACTTGCAAATTGAATACATCATATGATTTCCAATAGTGGCATGTTCTGATGGTTAAGTTGTTGAGTTGTTATCCTTGCCATCAAGGTTCAAATCTAATGGGGATGAGGTTCCCCATTTGTGACCTCACTGGTTCATAGCTCCAGGTCAAAGCGTTTACCCCTCTTTTAATTTTTTTTAAAAAAACATCATATGATTAACACAAATAAAACTAGATTGACTATAGAGAATAGCATAAACACTAAAAATTATATAGACTTTAGACCCTCCTCTAGCCTTGGGAACTCACTTATATAGTGTGATATCTAACAAGCTATGAGAATAGAGGGAAAAGAAAATCTATCCTTAGAACAAAAGAAAGACAAAAGGACAAAAGCTATCGCTATCACAAAAAGACAAAATTTGGTGCTCACTTGCAACTTTACAACAGAATGTCTTTATCACTGATCTTCTTGTGGTGGGACAAATTTTGTTTCAGCAACTGCTTGTTGATCTACCACATCTGGTGATTGGCTTTGTTGAATTTGTTGCTCTTCCAACTATGGAACCACTTGTCTTATACTTGATGTATCAAGTTTAGTGATCTAGATATTTATCACAATTGGTTGATCTCCTACCATATCATTAGTTTAAACTATCATGTCCATATTTGCAATTGGTTGTTCTTCATCTAATCTCTCTATTTGCACTGATACTTCAATTAATTTCACCTTTTTTGTAGCAAAAAACTTGTCCACATTTTCTCCTTCAACTACCTCTTTCAATAATTGTGTTAATATTGGAGCATAATCATTTACCCACTTGTCAAAGAGTGTATTATTAGGCCTATTAAAATTGAATATTTATTGTCCTTTATGAAGACATTTCCTCCAATTGTCCTTATTTCTTCAAAAACTTCTTTGAAAGAATTAAAAAATAATTGTATTTGTACCACTTCCTCTGTAGTTCTAGAAAATGAAATATACTTTTTATCATTTTCAACTGTGTTAAGCCTGATGCTTATTAATTTGTTCAATTATTAAGCTCATTCCTCCTTTTCTCGTATCTGGGCTATACCTTTAAGTACATGTGGAAAGAAACCAATTTTTTTACCAAGGTATTTTTGGAAACAATTATTTATTTTTCTTTGGAACAAATTTCTCTTACAATAAAAATCTAAGAGATCAGTAACCTAGTCAAAAGTTTTTTCAACTCGTTCATTAGAAAAATAATCACATGATAGCAAAGGGTTGTGATGATATCATCCCTACTAATCCATTCATCCAAAATTGGCCTTAAAGTTGCCTAATTATTCATTAACTCATTCCATAACTCTACTTGTTTTGAAAATTCTAAATAAAATGAACGCCAACCAACTCTGTCCACTAGATACAAAATTATATCTCCGATTCTATCTTCATGCTTGATGCCTAATTCCACATGCAATGACCATATTTTTGCCTTCTCCTCATCAAGCTCCTCTTTTGTATACATTTTTGGCTCTTGAGAAGTACTGTGAATCTCTACAATTGGGATGGTATTAAAAGGTGGTACTAGAGGAGGAGGATAAGCAATCTTGAGCTAACTAGATTGTGTACCTACCTTTGTTTATCCATTTGTGCAACCATGTTTTCTAGTTGGTTGATCTTCTTTCCTCTTTCTTTGTAGGCATCTAGGACCTTTTCAAATTTATCATTTAACTCCAAGAATTTATTCTTGTCTTTAGCAAAAACTACAACTCCAAAATCAACCATTTCTTTATTCATTCAAGCCACTTTGTCACTATCTATCTCTTTTTCCCTATAAACCATGAGACTACTTATGTGCTCAGAATTTGAGACCTCTTGAATTCTAGCCTTGTCTCTCTTCTAAATAGACTATATAACCAAGGCTTGATGGTCATCACTATATTTCAACCCTTTATGGGCTTGCAAAACTTCCTCCTCAGTTTTGAACTAGGTATCTTTTTCCTTTCTAACTACATCAAATATCATTACATTAGCAATGTCCCATTCAGGAAGTATCATGATCCTTGATTCCTTTAGCAGTTCTTTCCCCTCTTCAGGGGTTATTTTTTCAAACTCTTCTATGAGGACATCCTTGACCTCTTCTTCAATTTCATAGTCCTACTTATCAAGTTGTTGGAATTCACAAGTTGGAAGATTACTTCTGAGAGGGTGGGTGTATCAAAAGTAACACATTTTAACCTTTAAAATTTTTAGCAAAAATCAATCTCATGCATGTTAACATATCTAATAAACATGAAAATAAAGACATGCATGAAAACACATAACACAAGATTATGGTCACTGAAAAACCCTCCAAAATGAGAAGATAAAACTGGGGTGGGGACGACACCGACAACTTATCACTACAGCAATATGTAACCGATTAGTGTTACAATGTTTTGACCGTCATTGATGATCTACCCTATGAGAGGCCACTTTGTTAGAAGAGCACCTATCAAATGGATTTTACAAACATTCATTTGGAATGTCGCCCTATTAAAGTATTTACAATATGGCTATTAAACCAACCTATCAGCATAGGATTCTCATTCTTCTAATACAATGGTTAGAATGTATAGTAGAATGTTTGACCTGATTACTTACAACCTTCTATTGCTAATTTTAGATCGATGTTCAATCTAATCTACTCTAATCCTTATTGATCTAATGTCTCTCTTCAATGTGCTGATACTCTATTCTCCTCTAACAAATCTATCAATGCTATATTTCACTAAGTCTTCATTCTACTCTTCTATAATTCTACTCCTTCAACACCATGAATTAAGAGGTTTTATCCTTCTTTTTAAAGGTTTCATGAATTAGAGTTTGTTATGAGTCTACGGCTGAGATTCATTCATTTTGCCTCTTTAGCATTTGAATTATTTCATTGGTTGCATGCAAAACACATAGGGACTCTAAAAGATTCAATCTTATATTCTAGAACTTGAAATTTGTCTCTTAGTTGGCATGCAAAATGATCTACAACTGAGTTTGTGAAGGCACAAATTCATATGTTAAAAAGATGTCACTCAGCACTTACTATTTGCTAATGCTCAACACATACTGATTACTGTCTTGCTTGGCACCTATACTTTACTTGGCACATATAGTGACTGGGCACTTGTACTGGCTTGGCATCAATTGTCACTTAGCACTTGATACTTTCTCGGCACTGTCTATCTGCTCAGCATCTAAATAGTTCAGCACTTATTGGATTTTTGGCTTGACACATACTGTAGCTCAGCACCTATATTATACTTGGCATCAACTTAGAGAATTTTTTAAGTGTGTTGATACTCAATTGTCAAAACTAATCTAAGACCAACAATCTCCCCCTTTGACATGAGTGTCAAAAACACTTACCTATACATTATTGATCTAATCTCTATGAGTATAATACACATTATGTTCACCATATGTACAAAACTTCAAAATTGTGCAAAATTTTGTAAAGAACTTATAGCTTTAAAATTTGAAAACTCTCCCAAAGTTGATGTGCCATTTTTGTAACCAAAATTTTTTTGGAATGTATTAATGGGAAGAGTGCTTCTGAGAGGGGGGTGAATTAGAAGTACTGGCCTTTTTACATATTTTAAATCCTTAATAATATATAACTAAAATTAACATGCATGCATATAGACATTAAATAATCATGAGAAACAAACATGCATCACCACATAACACTTGAGATTTTGATAACCCATAAACCCTCCAAGAATAAGAAGGTAAAACTAGGTTGGGGATAATACCCACAAAATTATTGCAATAATTGATTTCAACCACTTATGATGGTTTTCCTTGTTAAAGGCCTACCCTATTAAAGGCTACAACACACTATTAAATGTGACCTTGTTAAAGGACTTCTACACCCTATTAGGAGTGTACCTTATTAGAGGACTTAAGAACATTCAACTTAGAATGCCACCCTATTCAAGGATTTACATAAGGCTGTTAAACCCACCTAACTCAATAGGATTTCCAAATTCCTAATACAATTGTGAGAGAGTATTAGAATAATACACCTAATCTAATGCAATCTCTAATGCTGATCTTAGGTACTTGATATACTCTTCTATCACTGATCTCTGCTAGATCTGATTTGCTGATTGTGTTCCCTGTTCTATTCTGATCAACTAGATCTGTAAATGTCATCCTTTCCACTAAATCTTTGACCCCAATGTTCTACAACGACCTTAATAATAGGCTCTACTTTTCCTTTTTCTCACGACTCCTCTCACTCATTTTTTCAATGGTGTCAAGACTCCCTTATAAATATTAGTGGTTTTTTATGCATCCTTGATTCAAATGTTCTCGCTCAAACCCTTGAAATTCACCCATTCGTTGCATGTAGTCTCCAATTTTCTAATTGGCTACATGAGGATTGCATAAATGGTTGTGAGGATTTTATCTTATCCTTTCATCCTATCATGAGTGATGCATAACCATTTTACATCTTGTCTTGCAATTGCACAAACTTTCATGTTGATCTTGCATTGCTCGGCACCATCTATTCTGGATTACTTAGCATCAACTGTGTTTCTTGGTTACTCGACTCCATAGAATTACTATGTCACTCGGCACCTATATATTTCATGTGTTACTTGGCACCTATAGAATTCCTATGTTACTCAGTACCTATTAACTTCCTATGTTACTTAGTACCTATTAACTTTTTCTTTGCTTGACCCCTATTAACTTCTGCTTTGCTCGGCACCTATTAACTTTTTCTTTTCTCAGCACATACTATCTTCTGATCTACTCGGCATGTGTTAGAGTTTTGGCTTAGCTTCCATTGTATACTTGACATGTATAGTGAAAATGGTTAAGTGTGTTGACACTCATTTGTCAATGTTACTTATTGATCAACAAATTTAACATAATGGATTTGTCTCATGCTAGTACTTCTATCTTGCTCTACCTTCTCTACTCTATCCATTTCATCTACCCTATTTTTGCTTTGTTTTTACCTGTTCAACACTAGCTCCCCCTTTTAAACATCTCCCTTGTAGGTTTTGTATCCTTTTAGATTTTTTCAAAAAAATAAATTTATTATCTTCCAAAAATGTTATCTCCCCCTTTGGGTATCTCCCTATTTGGGTCTTATTATCTTCCCCTTTTTGACACTTATATCAAAGGGTTCTCATGGGGTAATTGAATACTTAGCCAAAAATGATTTTTTTACCTCCATGATTATTTTAAGAGCAGCATCCCAATTTTCTAATGCAATCTCCAAGGCTTTGATTTGGATGACTATCTTTGCTGGAAGGTGCACAAGGCCTCCTAGAGTAGAAAGATTGGGGTCTTTCTTTAATACATTCTCTATATAGGCTAGTTCCTTGTGTAATACCTCCATATGAGGGTTTATTGCCTATTGAATCTGTATTAATTTGACCTTTACATTGGCCTCATCTATTGTTAATATAGCTAGTTCCTTTTGTGTGTGAAGCATAGTTGCAAAATGCTTCTCAGTTTGAGTTGGATCCCTTAGTTGCTACATGGTTGATACTTTCAATTTCCTCTCCAAGCTTAATATCCTTTGGCTAATCTCTTGTGAACAATGATGAATCACACAGTTTGGAGTACAATGAGAATATATTCTCAAGTACTACTTTGACATTTTCTATCTTCTTAGCCAACTCCACCTATGAAAGTGCTATTTCACTAGATATTTTCTCATTCACTTTCATTTGAAACTTTCTTTTAGACCATTCTAATAGTTTAGCATTAGTATCTAGGTCTTCACTTTGTACCTGGTCCACTATATGAGATAATTGCTCCATTATTGGCTTTGTTTCATCAGGTACCTGCAAGGTGAATGCATCTAAAAAGATGTCTTTGATTTCTATCAATGCTTGCTTCTGTATATACTCATTCCTGACTATCTCTTGTTGCTTTTTCTTCTCAAGTTCCTCTTGTACTTAATTGATCCGATCAATGTTCATTATTTTGAAGTCATATCTTGGGATGACTATCTCCTCATCAAGTTCAGGGTCTCCATAGTGAAGTACCCTTGCTACCTTGGTAGAGCTTGATCTTGGTGCTAATATTTGCAATGGTACTACCTTAGTGCTTGGTTCTTATGTGGTACTTGTGGGGGTCCCTATTGTAGGCAAGTTGATAAAAGTTTGAATTGCCTCTATTTATTTTTCCTTAGGGCTCTCCCCCTTGTCCTCTTTAGTTCTACCTTGATCAATTATAATGATCTAAGGATCTGCACCTTGAATTTGTGCTGAAATGATAGAGGTATCCTTCTATCCTATTTCCTTCATTCCTTGCTCCTCAACAGTTGAAGTATCTTGCACTATTGAATCAACCCTAGCAATTGTGTCTTGTACTACTTGCTCTTCTAGTTGTTCACTTGTAGCTATCAGTATGAGAAGGTGGTTCTTATGGATTCACCTTCTCCTTTATTATTTCAGCTACTGCCTTCTGAAGTTCCTCCACACTCACCATTACTAGATTTGCACATAATTGTGATTATAGTGGAGTCTGGTGAAGGATCTTCTTGAGATCCACTATAGTTAGTGGGTTAATATTCTGACCAGAGGTGTCAGGACATCTTGAATTATCACTGAATTTGTAGGTGTGGGTGTTACATGTGGAGGGCTAGGAGGTGCATTTGTGTGTCTTACACACTCTAATTTGGTTGTTGTTGTTCAGTAGTTTTCTTATCATCCATTTGTGCATCCTTCTCCACTGTAACCTCTTTCTTATCCTTTTTTTTCTCTCGTTCTTCTTCCTTGCCATCTTCATCATCATCTTCATCATTTCTCCCTTCAAAGGGATATCCTTGTCCTTCTTTGACTATTTGGAGGCCATATATTAATTTCCACTAAGAGTGGACATCTTCACTACATCTTCAATGTTATTTTGAGGTATGATGAAGGCTCTATATTTGGGTGTAAATTTTCTCCCATGTTTCTTATTTGCCTTGGTTATCTAAACTTTTGGTAGTTCTGGCATAACACGAGCCAAAATTGACTCTCTAATCTCCTTCTCCATGTTAAGGCAATAATGCCACTTATTCTCAACAATTGAATACAACTCCTTAGGCATTGTATTGTCTAGTTCAAGTAGAGTATTCTTGAACTTGGCCATCATGGTATAGATAGAATCTTCTACCATGTTCTATTCTTCTCTAGACAACTTATTGAAATCTAGGCCTTTGAGTCTTAACAAATCTTCATTGTCCCTGCTATTTTCACATCTATTCTCTAAGTTAGATTTGGTGGTGTGATTGACCACTCTAAATTGACTATTATCTTCAAACTCTATCCTCTCATCATTTTACTCTAGAGGTGTCACATATTTCCTCCTCTAATTTTTCTTTGATGGTCCTCCTTGATCTATTTCCTTCTTCTTTTCTTGTTCTTTTGATACCTTAGTTGTAGCTCTTGTGTCATCTCTTGTTGTAGGCTTGGTTGGGCTAGGCTTTTCTTTCTTCTTCCCTTTGGGCTGAGTATTAGTTGGTTTTTGTGCCTTTCTCTTCTTAGGTTCTTCCCTTGGTGCTTCCTCTACCTCTTTCTCCTCGGCATCCTCTACTTTTTTGACATCTTCACCCATGCCTTCGGTAAGTGCAAGTGGCCCTTGCTCTTAGGTTTTCCATGATTTGTTGTAACTGCAACTCAGCTAAGTCATAGGTATGGTCTTTCTTTACTATCTTATAGCCAACATCCACTACTATGTAAGGCACACTATTGAGTTTTTTGGATTGGTAGAACTTGTGGGAAATCACTCTAACTACAAAATTAACTAGAAGGTCATTGATAGTTTCAATGGTCATCCCTCTCTTGTTCTATTTGGCTCAAGTATTTTTCTCAATAGCTTCTTTGGAGTCACTTCTAAGGGTTTTGGGCCATTCTAGTGTTGGATACCCTATTAACCTATGAATGATTCTTTTGGAAATTATCACTATTCCATCTTCCAACCACAAACTACCATCATGTATCCTACTCAACACTATTCTAATCCACTCGGTCTTGAACATGGTAGAAAAATCTAGGGCATGGGTTAAGCCCTTCTTTTCAACAATTTGGTATTCTTCCTTCAAGACTCCATTTTCACATAATCTATCATATTCCTTCCTTATCTTTGTATCTCCGGTAGCTTCTATTTTGTAGTTGTAGCATTTCCTAACATCCTGAACCATTATTACCCTAGGAGGAATTATGGATAGGGCTCTAGCTGGGTCGTTTCTATAGGAAACTTCTAAGATAGGTCAAAAATTGGGTTGCTTAACCTCATTAGATACCAACTAAACTTCAAATGGCTCAATGTCATGGGGTTTCCTAGAACTTGAGGCCATTTGTGTGAACTAGGGTTTCAACACATAGAAATTTGAAAACTGAGTAGCTCAACACAAGTAAAATACCTTGAATCAATGATATGGTGCCCAATCTATGTTGAAATCTGCATGAAATGCTCGAACCTTTGCTGGGAAACCTTTCTGTGCTCTTCTTGTTCTTTTTTCTTTGATCATGATGGTGAAAATGATTTAAAATGCAATCATATACCATTATTTTTTAGCATTTAATGCTTAATGCATTTACAACTATCCACTCAGCTTCTAAAGTAATTTTGCATTACTTAGCATCCATTGATTTCCAATCACTCAACATACACTGAAGTTTCTTTTACTTGGCTTCAATACAATTTTCCCTTCACTTGGCTTCCACTGCCACCTCAGTTCCTACTAAATTTGGCAAACAACTCAGCATATGATGGCAATTTACTCAGCATCTAAAGGCAACTTGGCAACACTGTCAAAAATTTAACTTTACATCTTTATTCATGCTGATCTATCCTTTTCAGTGCTCATTTATTGTGGGAACTGATGTATGATAAAGCATTAAATATCAATCTTGTACACCTTCTCTTGATTAGTTTGATAAAGTGCGACCACTTGACCTTTTTGGTGAAGTGATCCCTCCATTGGATCTACTACCGCCATCTCTTCTTTTCCATGTCCTATTCATCTCTCCTCTAATGTGTTCAACATTGACTTTTGTTTATCCTTTGTTGGACTTAGAGTTGGGTGCCTTTGATTTACTTGGGAAAAACTTGCTAATGTGTCCTATCTTTAGATAGCTAAAGCAAGTGGTTTGACTCAACCACCTATTATAGTCTCCACTAAAGTGTGTTCTTATGTAATTCTCAGGAATGTGTCCATATTCTTGACAGTAGTGACAGCTCTGCCCAGTGTTGTTGTCCCAATTATAGTGATGTCTAGGACTTTTGGTCTTTGATGGTTGATTTGGTGAGCACATTGGATTTGTTCTACATTCAAAGGCTTTATGTCCATACTTCTTGCAATTGTAGTGGTGACCTTCAAATCTTGGTGTCCTTATGGTTCTTGTCCTACAGTCTTGTGCCTAATGACCTTGCTTGTTGCATTTATGATAGTGACCCATGTTCTTAGGTTTGTCATGCTGGTTGGCATTCTTGCTCTTACATACATTAGAGATATGTCCCTTTCTACCATAGAAATGACAAGTGGGTTTAGTGTTCTTACCTTTGCCACTTCTTTCTTCTATAGTCTTAGATGACTCTCCTTCTTCAGTGCTGGTGTAACCTAGTCCTAAAGTTTCATTGATGGATCTTGGTGATTTGAGTAGCTATTCAAAGTACTTGATAGCTTCATTAGGATTGTTTAATCTCTCTATAATCTCTTTCTCTCTTCTTAGGTCATTCTGTAGTTGTTCATTTTGCATCTTCAGTGTAGATATCTCAATGTCCATGACATTCAACTCATGATGTGCATTTATCATTTGACTTAGGGTGTATAGCTGCATGTTGGAGACTCTTGCAAGCTCAATTGACTTTTCCTCCAATCTATTGGCAAGGTTTCTCTTGTCATTTTCTATCATAGCCTTATCTTCAATGGCACTTTTCTTTTGTTCAGTCACTTCACAAAGCATCATGGCTTGTGATTTTTGCTCAATCTTGAGAGATCTAATCTCTTCTTCTTGAGCTCTATTCTTCTCCATTAGGTCTACTATTGTTGCATCAAACTCCTTGGAATCTCCATTTTCAAACACTATTCAGGTGTCAATCTCCTTGTACAGTGTATCATTTTCAGCTATGGAAATCTCTCTTCTTCTCTTTAGAGATTTCCTCAATTTTTCCCTAGCTTCTTCTAGAGAATGTAGAATGAGATGTATCTCAATCTCTTGGTTCTCTATGATCTTCCCATGCTTGTATACTTCCATCTCTAGATCTTTTTCTCTAAGTTGTAAGGCTTCTCCTTATGAGAACTCAACTCCGATACCAATTGTTGGAATTCACAAGTGGGAAGATTACTTCTGAGAGGGGGGATGTATCAAAAGTAACACATTTTAACCTTTAAAACTTTTAGCTAAAATCAATATCATGCATGTTAACATGAAAATAAACAAGAAAATAAAGACATGCATGAAAACACAAAACACAAGATTTTGGTCACCCAGAAACCCTCCAAAATGAGAAGGTAAAACTGGGGTGCAGATGACATCCACAACTTATCACTGTAGCAATATGTAACTAATTAGTGTTATAATGTTATGAACATCATTGATGATTTTCCCTATGAGAGACCTACCTTGTTAAAGGCTCAACACTCTATTAGAAGTGCACCTACCAAAAGGATTTTACAAACATTCACTTGGAATGTCACCCTATTAAAGGATTTACAATATGGTTGTTAAACCAACCTATCAACATAGGATTTTCATTCTTCTAATACAATGGTTAGAATGTATAGTATAATGTTTGACCTGATTACTTACAACTTTTTGTTGCTGATTTTAGATCGATGTTTTGTCCAATCTATTCTAATCCTTCTTGATCTGATATGTCTCTCTTCAATGTGTTGATACTTTGTTCTGCTCTAATTGATCTATCAATACTTTATTTCACTAAGTCACCCTTCTACTCTTCTATAATTCTACTCCTTCAACAACATGAATTAAGAGGCTTTGTCCTTCTTTTTAAAGGTTTCATGACTTAGGGTTTGTTATGAATCTATCGCTAAGATTCATTCATTTTACCTCTTTAGCATTTGAATTATTTCATTGGTTGCATGCAAAGTACATAGGGACTCTAAAAGATTCAATCTTATCTTCTAGAACTTGAAATCTATCTCTTTGTTGGCATGCAACATGATGTGCAACTGAGTTTGTGAAGGCACAAACTCATATGTTAAAATAGTGTCACTTGGTACTTACTATTTGCTGATCCTTGGCACATATTGATTAGTGTCTTGCTCGGCACCTATACTTTACTCAACACTTGTACTAGATCAATATCAATTGTCACTCAACACTTGATAGTTACTTGGCATTGTCTATCTACTCAGCATCTAAATAGCTCAACACCTATTGGATTTCTGGCTAGGCACATACTATAGCTTGGCACCTATATTATACTCGGCATCAACTTAGAGAATTTTTTACGTGTGTTGACACTCAATTTTCAAAACTAATCTTAGACCAACACGAGTTTCTATGTTTTAATTTTCTTGCACCTTGCCTCAAAATTGCTAATATTGCTCCTCCAAAAAAATTGAGTAAATTCTCTAAACTTCACTTTCATCATCCAAAAACTTCTTAGATGCTTGTTCCACCTCATGGTCAATTTTCTACCTTGAAATTCTCCTATAGTAAGAGCTAATGATGGCATGAGAAGCTCTTTAGGAGCTCCTTCCTCTATCTCTATTATAGTTATAATAATATTCCTTTCATCTCCCATCTGTTTCAATTTCTCCCTTAAGGAGTCTTCATCATCTATTTGGATAGGGGTCTATGAAGGAGAGTACTCTTCAATCTTGGAAGACGAACCTTGTTCTAACTTCTTCTTTGTAGTAGGTGTACTGGGTGGAATCTCTAATAGTTGTCTCTTATAAAGAGGCACGGGCTGAATATTTCTTGCCACAACATAACCATCTCTCTTCTACAATGTGTACTAGCTCATGTTTATGACTACTCAACTAGCCAACCTATTTTCTACCTCAATGGCCTTGTCTAGATAAATTTAAGTCAAAATTGCTTTCTTTTCATTTAAGGTTTGCATAAACCCAAAAAAATTGTTCATAAGAATATCTATTTTGGCACCCTAATATTTTCTTATCAAAAATGGGATTATACTTTGGCTCAAAGGCATTAAAAAATTCAAGTACCCTACTGTATGCTTCCTATTTTTATTTTCCAACCTCTTGCTCTTGTAGTGAAAATTGATTTCAAATTATATTTTCAAGAAAATAAACAATATGTTCATGTGATTTAGCTCTTTTTCTCTCCTTAAAAAAATCATAGAAACCTTCAAGATCTATAAAATGAGAATGGGACTAGATCATCTGCTATTTGTCTTAAAAAAATTCTAACTAACTCCAACCCTTCTTCACAAAAACAAAATTATGGATAATGTTCCTACAATGGCCCTCTCCTTAGGTACACCCTTTATGTATAAACTCTTTCTTTCAAATCCTCCATGTCAATTTTTGTATGTATTGCATGTTAGGGTTTGACCTAAAAACTTTCATAATCAGCTCTGGTGAAACCCTAAAGAGATTATCTCCACTATGATTCTTGGCCATCCTTGACACTAGGTCATATTTCTTTTCTATCATGGCTAATAAATAATCATTGAAGAAAACACTTGGGACAACTAGCTTACTGATGTCAAACTCCCATACATTGTTTATAGAAGTATTGAGTTTTCTCTCCGAAAACCATTTGTGGAGAAGCTCTAAACCCCTAGTAGATGTTAGGAAATCTCTTAACCAATTGGCCTTGACTTAGAAACCCTCACTAACTAGTAATTTAGGGTTTCTAGGACCTATTTCTTTTCCTTTGGAAGACTCATTAGTTTATTATGGTAATTATTCCAGAGAATCATCATGCACAATTCTCAACTGGGAATCTACCTTTCCTAAAAAAATCACTTCATGGAGGCATTTTATCTATATTATCTCAATTACAACTACAAATTCATGACTAACCAAAGATTTTTAGCACTCACCCAGAAAAACTTGTTTGCTCCACTAAGAATTCTTCTTACAATAATCTTTAGCTTCAAGGAAATGCAATTTGAAATTCTAAATATTTCTACACTCTAAAACTTCTTTTCTTCTTGGTACTAAATAATGAGAGGAATCATAAATTTTATGGAAATTGGCTTAACAAGAATTTGCATTGATCTGAATTAATGTTGCAACAGTCATATTTCAAGCTACACCATAAAATTTGAAACCTAACCATCAATTTATGCCAAATTGAATGATTCCTTTTAAAACTTTAAAAAGATGCATTATATTTTTCATAAGTTAGACACATTTTAATGTTTTTCTTCCCCTCTATGGTTAAAATTTCAATCATCTTCAAAATTTGGGGAAGCAACAATCATCAATCATCATTTGATCGACAATCTTGAGTGATTACAACTATTACTACATTCACTTAAACGACATCGATCCCACTGATCCAACTTATTTTTGGTGTTTTTCAACTGTTAAGCACAAAAGCTTAATACCAAGATAATAAAATGGCACAACAGTCTAAGGATTAGCTACTTCCTATAAACAATTGAATGTGTTTCATATCTAGACCCAACTTCAACAAAATCAAGATAGATTTTCTACTCTTTAGGCTCTTCAAAACCAACATGGGTATACCTTAGGGATGGAATATGTCTTAACTTGACACTAAATACATATTTTACTCAGTTTACAACAATACACATCCCTTGAAATAGATTTGGTCACAATTCTTCTAAGGTTTACACATAATTCTAGGAATAGTAGCTAGCTAAGACTCAGATATTAAGTATAAACAAGTACTAACCAGCATTAATGTCCTTCAAAAAGTAAAGTAAAATTTATTTTCAATTTGAGCTTGATGCTGACCTATGATTTCTTCATCTATAGACTAAATCTAATAGGTCAATGCCTCATCCATTGGGCTTCAAAGTCCATTCAATTCCTAGATCTAATTGATTGTATTACAATCAATACTATCAATAGTTCTTACTAAAAATAATGCTTACAAACATCCTTCATATTACCATGGAAATTCTATCAATATCATTGAAGCATTTATTTAATTCATTGAATTAACAACAATAGTGAATTGACATACAATTTGATTTTATTGCATTCAATTAGACAAGGTTTGCTTACACAACTTCAAAATAACCAGATAATAAAAATAGAGACAGGATTCAACAAAAACATAAATGGGGACAATCCATCCTTATATAAATTTCCTCTAAAAATTGTGTACAATTGACATGAGACTCAAAATGACTTGGGATGAAACAACTAGATATTGCAAGATAAAATGTGCTCTCAAATAATTGCAGAGAATTACATCATAAAGTTCAAATCAAGATATTGGACCGAGCAAACTTAAAGACTGACTTAATAAAAGCTAAAAGTGACACAACTATTTGGACCCCCTCTATAGCCCTTGAATCTCACTTATATAATGTGAGATGCAACAAGCTTCAAGCATAGAGAACTGATAGTTGTCCTTTTTGAGAAAAGATATTTATATTTTATGACTGTCATAAAAAGACAAAATTTTGTGTAATAGAACAACTTTATATCAAAGTATTCTTTTGGTGGGCCTACTTTTTGTTACACATTTAAATGCTAAAAATTCCATGATTGGCCTTTTACTACTCTAAATCCTCAAAATATGTAGCCATCAAGTTTGCCAACGATGTGTGAGGCTCTGATTCCTACAAGTTTAACTCGGGCATCTTCACTTGTATCATCATGTATTGTTAAAGTAATAGTTATATCTAGGTTTTTTTCTACCATATCATCAATTTGTACCATGGTTCTCTTCACTTGGGATGGTTTCTCTTCTTTATCTTCTTCTGGATGCACTAACATGTCATCTATTTGGTTTTTGTCCTAGTTTACATTATCAATTTCTATCTCTGTTTGTTTTAAATGGACAAGATCATCCATTCATTTGTAGAAAACTATATCATTTGACCAATTGAAGCTTAATATTTCTCTTTGATTTTTAACCACCCAATCCCCTATTTTATTCATTTTAACAAATTCCTTTCTAGGGGAATAGTAAAATAGTTGTACCTTAACACATTCTTTAGTTGTCTTTGCCCATAGCACATATCCATCTTCATTTATGATTTTAGTTATTCTCTGAGCCAATAAATCATTCAATTATTTTCCCCACTCCTTTCTTTCTTTTATTATATCCATATGTTTGAGTGCCTAGGGAAAAATATCAAATCTCTTAGCTAAATACCTAGAGAAACAAATTGGTACCCTTCTCTATAATGCCTCCATATTTTTAAAATTAGATAAGTCATTAGTTAAATCTAAAAAAATCTCTATCTATTCATGAGAGGAGTCAATAACTAAAGTGCATAGACGGGTGATATCCTTATCACTTTCCTCCCATTTTCTTATTATAGGTTTTAAAACCTCCTCAACTTCCTTAATTTCTCTCCACATACCAAAAATGTTTACTAACTACTCATAAAATGTAGACCAATCAATCTTATCTACTAGATATAAGATTGCCTTTCTAATTTTTTCACTATACTGATAGGTTAATTCATCTTGTAAAGCTTTTAGCTTACTCTTTTCTTCCTCCAACTCATCGGCTCTATAAAACTCTGGCCTTTGTGGAGTGTCAGAGATTTCAATAAATGAAGTGGATCTAGAAAATCCCACTGATGGCTGAGGATAGTTGATATGTTTCCTAGTATAATGTTCCACCACTTTATTTTCAAGTTCAATTCTTCCTTGAACTTCTTTATTGTAGGAAGCCAATAGTGTCTCATACATTTCCTACAGTTCTATCTTTTCCTTTTGATCTCTCTCTGTAGTAGCTAATGTTAGGTGGGATATGCCAACACACAAATGTGTAGCTTCTACATTTGTTGTATCTTCCACTCTCTTTACAATTATGTTGCCCATTAATCTAATATCATCTAACTATGAGGAGCTAGTCCTAGTCCTTTCCTTATTGACCATATGACTAAGGAAATTGAATGTGGCACCTTTTATTTATTTCTTGTTTTGATCCTCTATATTTAGTTTATTAGAAATAGAATTAAAAACTAGAGCATCAACTATATCCCAATTGGATAGATATAAAACACCAGATTCCTTCACCATTTGTCTCCCTTCTTCAGGGGTTATGCTCTAGAACTCTTGCATTATTTCTTCTCTTATCTGATTCTATATAACTACCTCCTCCATTTCTAGATGCTTTGTTCTTAGTTTCTTACATCTCTCTTCATACTTTCCCATATTTACTCTCCATGTAAATTGGTAGAAGGCTCTTGTTCTAACAAAAATATCATTAGATAAAAATTCATGACAAGACTATTCAATCAAAGGATCTAGCTCCTTTCCTCTATAATCTGCCACTATTAACTCTAAGCCTAGCATTAGGGGTTCCTACAGATTTCCTTCTTCTAACTTGACCTATGTGATAAATATTCACCCTTGGGATCCTAGTTGTTCCATCTACTCCCTAGTGACTTATCCATCTCCAATTTCTAATGGGTATTGTGTAGGTGAATATTCTTCAAACTAGGGTACCTATTCCCTTACTATCTTTTACCTTTTAGGTGAGGGTTCATCAAGTCTTTCCTCTAGGGCTACACTAGTAGATGCTACTATATGTTTCCCTTTACCTACAATGCCCCTTTTATTCTGAATTATATCATAACTGAGTCTTTTCTATATAATCAATTGTCCTATACCAACTAAAGGAGTAAATGCCAGCCTTCTCATAACCTCTTTGGCTTTATCTAGAAAAGAATTAATAAAGAATTGTTTCTTCTCAATCATAGCCTCCATGATTTTAGGAAAGGTAATCATGAGCTTATTTATTCTATCTGCCTCTATTTTTGTATCCTTTAGAGGTTTTAAATCTTTATCAAAAGAATAAATGAATTCTAGGACTCTAGAGAAAACTATCCATTTCTCCTTTTTAGTCTCTTGTTCTTGCAAAGAGAATTCATTTCTTATTATATCTTTGAGAAAATAAGGCTCATGATTTTTGGAACCAACCTTAGCCCTAAATCTAAAAACCAAATTTTAAAACCCCTCGATGTCACAAAAATGGGGATGAGATATTACAATTTTATGTTGGTCTAGAAATTTATACAAAAATAGTCAACCACCCTTTGTAAAAATAAAATGGTGGGCTAAAATGCAAGTAGGAAAAATAGACCCTCTATTTCTTCTGACTACATATGCTTTCTCTAATCCTCCTAGCTACCATAATATCTCAACTATCCCTACTTTCAAAGGTACCTAGTAGGGTAATACATGAGGAGTTCCCTAGAAACCATAAACCCTAATAACTATTGAAATAGGGTATGGTATGATATCAGCCCAATTGTGTGACACCTTTAAGCAAAATATCAATCAAGCCTATCAAAACTTGTCTTTTCTAGATCCCAGTCATTACTCCATAACTGTATTGGCATGGCTTCTTCCTCATGTTCTTTGTTCAAAATCATTTCCTTGCCAAAATATGTAGCACCCTTAAACAAAAACATGTGTGTCAACAATGAATATTGACCAAAATTCTTTTCTACCTTTTTCATGGCAATTCCAATAAGTCCTATGTGGATTTCTTTTGCTATATAAGAGGAAAAATCAAAAATAATATCCACACCAAAAGAATAAATTTGAGCCAGCATGTACATGAAGTTGATTGGCATGAAACTCTACTCATCCTCATCAAAAACTCTACATAAAGTCATATATATTTCTAAGGATCTAGAGGTGAAGAATTCTTTCTAAAAAGGCTCTTTTATAGAGGCTGTAACTAATGGCAATTTCCCAATTGAAGCCAAATGTTCATTTAGTGTACCTCACTTGATTGTATCCTTCTTTGACAAGTATTCCTTTTCCAATCTAGGCAATTGAATGGGTATATGGTATTCTAACAAAGGCTCCAAACCAAAAACTTTTCAAATTTCTTCAGCATTTATATTCATCAGGCTTTCCCCATCAAACCTTGTTACTACTTTGACAGTAGAGTAATAGTTTTGGGCAATGGCCAAGAGTAGCTCAACATCCACAAATACAACAAGGACCACTAATGTTAATAGGTCAAAGTTCCAAATGTTTCCATGGGGACCAAATAGATTTCTCTCTAAAAACCACTTTTTAAAAAGGAAAAGCCCTGACTTAGTAGTAATGGCATCCCTAATCCAATTCCCTTTATCATATAGATCATCGACTACCTTGAGCCTGGCGTTTACTAGAATTAACGTCTTTATCATGACAGACTTGTTTGTACACTCAGGTAATAACTCAAGGAGGTCATCATGTATGTTTTTATTTGAATAATCTACTTGTCTCAAGAATTCTTTCTTAGAAGGCATAATAGGTAAAATTTTGTAGAATACTAAAAAGCTTGATATATAGTGGATAGAGAAACTAACTTGACTCTTCAATACTCTACAACTACAATTCTGTAACACACTATGATTATTGGAAATTATTTCACATTCTAATCACACCTAGCACAATTTCTTAATGGCTTTGGAATCTCTAGAAATCTAAAGATTTGTTTTCATGGAGAAGAATTGGCAAAGTCTCTACAATATACTATGTTCCTAGTCCACACAAGGAGTCTTCAAGATTCATAAATGGATCATAACGAAAAAAATAGGGTGACATCACCTTCTATTTTTTAAAACACACCATTGATTGCAAAAAATCTAATGATCCAGGGATAAGATCATGGATGATTCATTTTCCCATTTGCTAGGTCAACAACCAACCTAATAGAAATTCTCCATGTAATCCTTTCTTTTTTCCATCGGCAACTTGACCTAGACACATTGGCACTCATGGACATGTGTCACTATGCTTAAGTATTGAGCAACTCTTCATAGTGACTTAACACTTTCCATTGATACATCTTTGATCTAATGGCTTCAACAAATCACTTGCTTTCTCTTTGAGTGCGAATCCACTTAATGTATGACAGGGCATCACTGTGACATTCTGGCAAAGCATTTGTATTAATTAGTTTTCTAGCTCTGCTTCCTTTTTAGTTCCCATCATGTTTTGATTAAACGGGAAGGTGCTATGTCATTACCAACCAAAATGATGAGTTTTTCAATTGTGACATAGCGACCTTCAGTCATTTGAAAAATTCTAGCACAAAGAGGACACACGTTCTCATTATTGTTATTGCTTTAATTACTTCTGACATTCCATAAGAATTATGTGGTGCATTAATGATAAAGAATTTTTCTATGGTACTAACCCATATTAATCCTGTTGTGGTCCACTTTTACAAGAAGGCACTATGTCATTACTAGTTGAAACAATGAGTTTCACGGTTGTGACATAATGACCATCGTGAAAGTTCAAAAAACTGTCACTGTGAAGAAGAAAATGGCAAGTCCTCATTCTAGCTCCTTTTACTGCATCTAACATCTCTGACAACCTCCCATGCTAGAAAGTCTTATTAATGATAGGCTAAATCCCAGCACTGTAACTACTTTTGGTCCTATTGTGGTTCACTTTTATGGGAAGGCACTATATCAGTATCAGTGAGCTCCTAGTATTTTCTGGTCTTGACATAGCGAGCTTCATTAATTTTGAAAAAATCTGATAGTTTTAGTGAAACATGAAGAGTTTACATTAAATGTTAGCTAGGTACTAGGGGTAACAATAAATTTGGTCACTATGTCACAAAAGGCAAAGTAACCAAAATCCTTCAACATGACATAGCAACTACCGTAGACCTTAGAAAGATCTTACGATGCAAGATTTTTGTATGAAGTCCAAAGAAAAGAAAAAGGTTCCTACAAAAATAAGGCATAATTTTTCACTTAAAATAAAATTTCTCCCCCTTAAACTATGAGATAATGTTCTCATGACCTAGAGGGAACACTTAGGGCATGATTTTTTTTTAAATAATAGGGTTTCTTCCTAAGTTTTGAACAATGGTTTGATAAGATTAAACTCTATTTTGCATTTAAGACTAGCAACCCAAAGCAAGGTAACTTCATGAAGGCATAGGGCTAAAAACATGACCAATAGTGGCTCTGTCTGGGGACAATGAAAATATGAATTTCATATGAGGGCCTAGAATCCCTGGTTATAGCAGACCATAAACTTAACATTCTCTACCACTTGACAACTACTAAGAGAGGAACAACACTAGAAAGTAAAAAACAAGAACTACACAAAAGACATAAATGATATACAAATGTACAAAAACCCTTAAACTATTATTCATGGAAAAATAAGTATTTTAGCAAAAATACCTCTTCAAGAACTATCCATGAATTGGCAACTCAAGAATGTTACTTGATAGATCCTTTAGCAAATAAGAATCCTCTCCCTATGAAGCTTCAATTAGATAGGGACCTAACCATATAGGATTTAACTTTTCATATTTTCCTTTATCTTCAATACTAGCATTCCACATGAGGACTAAATCTTCAAGTTCAAATTTTTTGCTCACTGTTCTCCTATCATAGAGAGTCTTGACTTGTAGTTGCAACTTCTAATTTCTAATAGATGCTTCTTTCCTAGTCTCAGCTAATCCTACCAACACATCCAATCTTTCTTGCATATCATCAGTGATGTCTTCATCATACATTTGGATATAATTATATTGCAACTTCTAATTTCTAATAGATGCTTCTTTCCTAGTCTCAACTAATCCTAAAAACACATCCATTCTTTCTTGCATATCAACAGTGATGTCTTCATCATACATTTGGATGTAATTATATAGTCCCACTAAATTTTTTTGAGGCATTCTTGCTTAGATCCCATATATAATATCAAAGGGTGCTCCACCTATAGCTTATTTTATAGTCACCTTGTTAGCCCATATTGCTAACTGCAATTTGGAATCCCAAGCTTTCTTATTATTATCCAATGTTATTTTTATCACTTTCAACAAGCTCTTATTTGTGGACTGAACTTGTCCATTTCCTTGTGTATGATAGGGAGAAGATGTTGATCTTGTAATTCCATACTTGTCACAAAATTTTATAAACTAATCAGATCTAAAAAACATTGCACTATTTGTCACAAACCTCTAAGGACAACCAAATCTTGAAATGATATTATTTAGCAAAACATTGTTAACAACCTTACTAGTTGTATTTCTTGTTGGAACTTCCTCCACCCATTTTGTGAAGTAATCAGTAGCAACCAATATCCATGAATAACCAATGCTATACTTGGGAGAAATATCACCTATAGAATCCATTCCCCATTGCTAGAATGGTGCTTGAACTTCCACTAGCTTTAATGGAGTGTTTCCTAAAAATTTCAATTTACCTGCAAATCTCTGATAGGCATCACATTTTCTTTATCTAAGCATCTTTAAAGAGGGAAGGCCACCAAAATTCATCTCTCATTACTTTGTGTGTAGTGATCTTGGCCATATAATGTCCTTCATAGACTCCAGAATGCATTTCACTCAATACTCCTTGTGGTTTTTATTGATCAACACATTTTAGTAGCACTTGTTCAAAGTTTCTTCACCATAAGGTGTTTTGGACAATAATATATCTAATGGCTTGTAACTTGGTGCTTCTTTTTTCATTTTCAGTAAATGGGAAGGGGCTTCCATATGTTGCAGATAATAAATGACATTAGTATACCATTCACAATGGTTCATATTACATAAACCTAATCTTAGGTCATCTGCTACTATGTTGATATGATTAGCATCTAAGTTGGATTGAGCCATAAGCTTAGCTAGTCCTTGACCTCTTACTAATTTTTTGATCTAAATTTTAATGTTAAATTCTTGGATCCTATTGATCCATCTACACCTTCTTCCTGATACTTTCTACTGTGAAAATATATCCTTGATAGCTGCACTAGGTACAAATGCGATAACAATAGCACCTACCAAGTAACACCTAAAAGCCTTAAAAAATTTCACCAAATCACAAGCTTTTTTCTCATTTATTTCATATTTTATTTCAATAGGCTGCAAATATTTGCTTAAAAAAGTAATAGGTTGTTATATCCTTCCTCATTCTTCTATAATAAAACTACAGCTACAGTATGGAAGGATGCAAAAGAGAATATGTGCATTGGCTTAGTGTAGTCTGGATTCCTAAGGACTGGAGCATTTTTTATTGTAGTTATAATATCTTGAAAGGCTTGTGAAGGTTCACCATCCCAACTAATAATAGCTCCTTTCTTGAGTATTTTTGAAATAGGTCTACTAATCTCAACAAAATTTGTAACAAATCTCCTTAGAAAATTCACTTCCCCAAAGATAGATTGTATTCCTTTTACATTTTTTGGCTTAGGAACCTTGCAAATGGCTACCACTCTTTTAGGATCTATCTTCACTTCATCCTTTAATAATATATTTCCAAGTAACTTACCCTCTATTACCCCAAAAGTATATTTATTAGGGTTTAAGGACACACCATATTCCAAAGCTTTGATAAAAATCTTGTCCAGATGGCTACAATGGTCACCAGCTTTCTTGGAGTATGTTGTAAGGCCATCTTGGTATACTACCACAAATTTATCTATATACTCATGGAATGCTACATCCATGGCTCTCTGAAATGTTGCATCAGCATTAATCAAACCAAATGGCATCCTTACATATACATAGGTTCTCCATGGAGTTGTAAAAGTTGTCTTAAATTGTTCACTTTCCTTCACAAGGACCTGATTGTATCCTAAAAACACATCCATCATGGACATTAATTTGAACCAGTTACCTATTATAGCATGGCTTCCATGTTTGGTAATCCATAATTATCCTTTAGAGATGCAATATTTAAATTTCTAAAGTCTACACATAATCTTATATCTCTATTCTTATTTCGAATAGGTACCAAATTTGAAACCCAAGTGGAATGTCTAATTGGTTTGATTATTCCTCCATCCTTTAGCTTCATCAATTCTTCTTGCATTTTGGGTCCCAAGGTTGGATTTACTGGTCTTTGCTTCTGTCTAAAAGTTTCACATTATCTTTTAGTGGTATGACATGTTGGAATAAATCTTCTCTATATGCTTTAAGGTCATCATATGACCATGCAAATACATGTCTTTACTTTCTCAGTAAAATCAATTTGTGGTTTTCTAATCTCAACTAGGAATTTTTGGCCAATATAAACTTTCTTAGGAGCCTCAGTAGTACCAAGATTTATTTCTTCTAATTCTTGAGGCCTAGGGTCCCTAGTTCTAGGTTTTACTCTATCTTGATTATCAAAAATATTCTCCAATACTACTAACCCCTTGGGTACCTTGTTAGTTTTCAACTACATAATCTCTTGGCCAAAAATTGTTTCCTTACCATTAATGGTTTCAATTAAATTGCTACAATCTATTTCTTGACCATGGTATTTATCTTCACTTAACATGAAGTTTAGAATATCTTTGTCATCTTCAAAGACTTGCCAATGTTTAATGTTGTCAAGTATTGAAGGCTTATTTTGGACCTCCATCTATGAAATTCTTGCAAATGATATTTCGTTAGGCTTGATTGCTACATTTTCTAGTAGGTCTACCAATTTTTTTTGACTTCTATCCCCCCATGAAATACCAAATCCATCAAAAAACTCTATCTAGTCCCATACTACATTTGTACATTGTTTCAACCTTTTGTTTTTTGAAGCATAAGTTTCCTTAATTTGTGAAATAAACAATTTATAATCACCTATGACATGCAACTTCTTGATCCATGGTGGGTGGAAACTTTCAGTCCTAATAAAAGAGTTTCATGCTCTGCTATATTGTTGGTACAAGAAAACTTTAGAGTAAATGAATATCCAAAGGTATTCTTTTCAGAAGAAACAAAAGCCTACTCTTGCTCATGAACTTTCTTTGGAACTAGCCCCATCATAGTACATAGTCCACAGAATTGGTGAATCCATACAACATTGTACTTCATGTTCAATGATACAAGGTAATTTTTCAACTTCTTAAATAATCAGTCCTCTTCTAAAAGCATTTACACTAATATCTAAGAAATAAGTTGAATCCTTATCAATTCCTTCTCCCAAAATTTTGTTGACCCTTGGTTCCTTAGCTACTTTGATAGCCTTTTCTCCTATATGGAAAGTTGCATAAGACAAGTCACATTATAAACTGCCCCCCATAGTAGCACTTCATTTTCTAGAGATTAGCATTCTATAATGTGTAGGAATGTCAACCACAAGGACTGACATAGTCAATTATACCTCAAGTTATATAGCTAACTTGAATGGTAGTGCATTGATAGTACCTATAACAAGAACCTCCCTAGCATCTATGCCCTTACATCTACCTTTCTTAGTGTCTACCTTTAGACCTGAAGCTTCCATAACTTTAAAGGGAATAATGGTATTAGAAGCTCCTAAATCTATCATGAAATTTTTTAAGGTTTTTCCTTTTATGATCAAACTAAGAAAAAATGGGTCAATATCTTCTATGTAGGCTACTAATGAATCATCCAAAAACATCTTAGGGATTCGGGATATAATACCACTATCTTTAGTTATCACTGGGGTTTGCTGAATGACATTTTGGTCAACAGTATTACTATTATTTCCTATCCCTCCTAACCATGATAAGGCCTTACTATTGTGCTCATCAATTCTAAGTAATTCAGACAAAGGTACCTTGACAATAATTTGTGATAACATAGATATCATACCAATAGGCTTAGATATAGTAGGATTCACAAACATACCTAGAGTGAAAGTATTTTGAATAGTAGGTAATATGATATGCTTAGCTAAATTAGTCCTAAATTCTTTTCTCACACTACTGCTCTAGGAGTATCACTTGTTTGAAATTACACTTTCTTTTTAGGCTTCCACTTCTTGGCTTTGCTATCTTTGTCTTCTTGCTATCATCCTTTAACTTGTGTGTAATATCCTTAATGAATATACTAGAGGATTTGCCAACATCATTACCAATTATTCTATTTCTCAAATTATAGTTACTATGCACTTGAGAAATCATTTCTGTAGTAATTTTATCAAGCTCATCCTTGGAAGGCATTCTCAAATTTATATTTTCAATATTTGAAGATACATTAATACCTTGTCTTTATCATAATTTTCATCATCTGAGAAGACTTTTTGATTATATAGTTGGTAAATAATTCTCTAACTAGTAACATCATCCTCATGTTCCTCTAAATCAAACATGCTTACAATATTACAGCTTACATCATCATGGCTCTTTTCTTCTTCTTCCTCCTCACTTTGTGCATTATGATCTAAAGCAAATGATTGAGCAACTACACAATAGTCTAAAGAGTGAGGTGACTGACATATAATGCACCATGGCACATCATCATTCATATTAATAGAATTTCTTAGTAAAGGATCTGTTGTACCCTTATCCTTCACATTTTGGGTCTGGTTAGGAATTTTTTTACCATCCTTCCATTGAGTGGTACAAGGGTAATTCTGCATTCCTGGCTATCTATTGAAATGATTGTTATTAGTTGGGGATTTTTCACCACTAGGGTTTATGTGAATTGAAAAATGGTGGATTCATCTTCTTCAATAAGTTCAATACTTGGCCTATTGTGGGCTCTTCAGGCTTCTTACCTATAGGAGCTTTATCATGTTCTTTCTTGTTATTCTTGGGATTGAATAACTTTGCATCATCTTTCCTTCCCAGCTTACTAGATGCTTTTCTATTATTTTCAATGTTTACTACAATTCTAAAAGCATTCCTTAAAGTTTTAGGCTTTTTATCTCTCAATCGATAAGCCATCTTGCTATCAAAAGCATTGAAGTATGTTGTAAGATAGATATCTTCATTCAATTTCATAACCTGAAACAACTTGTACATTCTTTTATGGAATCTTACATTGAAATCAGGTGTAGATTCATTAGGATTTTTCTTGAAATTGTTGAAATCATTCAACATGAAACCAACATTAATATTATCACCATATTGCTCTTTAAACAATTTCTCCATATCACTCTAGGAACTAATGCAGTCATCTAGTAGTCTTCTAAACCAATCCCTAGCATCCTCAATCAATGAGTGTACAAACAATTTCATCACCACATCTTCATGTTCAACTTCAAAGTCATTCAACATATCTATAAAAACTCTTAAGTGTTCCTCACTAGTGATAGCATTGTTTCTAGAGAACTTGACAACTTTATCTCATAGATCAAAAGATATGGGATGAGGGAAACTAGGAATCCCTACAAATGATATTTGCTTAAATTTTTCCATATATATATATATATATATATATATAGGCTTCTTTTGAAAACTAATAGCATTGGGTGTGCTTGCTATATTGGCCTGATAATGAGCAATATTTTGAGATTGTTGGATTTGGACAGTAGGGGTCTGAATACTAGTAGTGGATGATGATGCAGGGGCAAATTGTGACATAGCCTAACTAGAAATTACAAGTCCACAACTAGGTATATAAGTTGTAGTTTGAGTAGATAAGTTGGGTTAGGAGGCTAAAGTAGAGTTAGACTTGATGAACTGAATTTTTCTCCTAGTCTTTGCTGCTTGAGCTTCATTCTCAACCTTCTCAAGCTCTCTTTCCCAATCCTCTTTCTCTTTTCTGGGCTTTTCTAAGTGAAGATCCAATTTAGACATGGGATGGTTTACATATTTTTTTGGTAAAACTTGGGTTTCATTTATTTGGATTCCAATATCTTTTCCCTTTCCTTTATCTGTGGGTTTCACAGTAGGTTCTACAAGGTCTATTTGGGCAGGCTTGTAGGCTTCGATTTGAGAAATAACAAGTTCTTGTCTTTGGCTCATGAGCTTTTCTTTTTCTAGAACCTTAGATCTCAAACTATCTATTGTTAGGATAAACCACGGACAGAAATAAAAACTACATGCAAATATAACCAATAACAAAAAATAATAGAACACACAGAAATGAACACAAGGCACCAAGATTTAACGTGGTTCACCCAATCCCTGGGCTACGTCCACCAAACAGCAAGTCCGATCTTATTACAATCCAGTGATTACAACCTGATTACAATCCGTAATCCCTTACAGCTCAATACCGCCGCAAGAACCAATTTCGTATCACCACACATCAAAAATACCCAACCCTAAGCCCTTTTTATACAAGTATTAAACCGCTTTAGGGTTATAACATGTCGGCCATATGTCGGCCATAATATGTCGGCTACCATGTCGATGTCGGCTACTTCCAAAAAAAAAAATTTTCGAACCCCACTATTTATGAAGTATGTACAGTACTTTCCTGATCAGTCACCACAATCTAACAATCTCCCACTTGGGGACTGATCAGGCTCCACACTAAACAACAATCTCCCACTTGGAGACTGATCCTGTAGCAATACAACTACCGCATGGGGCTCCCACTGGATCAAACCACCCTGGACTCTGCTGTTCTTTTATTCACATTTAGTCTAAAAGACCAATTGAAGCTGAAGAGGAGTTCAGCTTCTCCCTTGTGACAACCTTTGTCAACATATCTGCTGGATTTTCATTGGTATGTATCTTCTCCAGCTTTAACTGTCCATCCTCCAAAACTGACCGAATGAAATGGTACCGCAACTGTATGTGTTTGGTCTTAGAATGCAGAGCTGAATTCTTAGCAAGATGAATGGCACTCTGACTATCTGTGAACAAAAAATTATCCTTCTGAGGATGTCCCAATTCTTCCAAGAAGAACTGAATCCATATCATCTCTTTGGCGGCCTCTGTAGCAGCAACATACTCTACCTCTGTAGTGGAGAGAGCATTAATCTTTTGTAGCCTAGAAACCCAGCTCACGGCTGCCCCACCAACAGTAAAGACATAACCTGTAGTACTCCGCCTGGTATCAATATCCCCAGCCAAATCTAAGTCAACATAGCCCTGTAAATCAGTAGTAGAGCCCCCAAAGTGTAAACACTTATTGGATGTTCCTCTCAAATATCTGAGAATCCACTTGACAGCATTCCAATGCTCAAAACCTGGATGACTCATATACCTGCTAACGACTCCCACTGCATGTGCAATATCTGGCCTAGTGCATACCATAGCATACATCAAACTTCCTACAGCTGAAGCATAGGGTACCTTGGACATCTTATCCTCCTCTGCCTGTGTCTTGGGACACATCTCCTTAGTCAATTTCAAATGACCAGGTAAAGGTGTGCTGACAGCTTTAGCATTCTCCATAGAGAAACGTTGCAACACCTTCTCAACATAATCAACTTGAGATAGCGTCAATGTTCTGTTCTTCCTATCTCTGCAAATCTTCATACCAAGGATTTTTTTTGCTGCCCCCAAATCCTTCATAGCAAATGCATGTGCTAATTGGCGTTTCAGCCCCTTAATATGATCCATGTTAGACCCAGCTATAAGCATATCATCAACATATAAACATAAAATAATGTAGCTATCATCATCCAATCTCTTAAAATAAACACAGTAATCTGAATGACACCTATTATATCCATGCTCATGCATAAAACTGTCAAATTTCAGATACCATTGCCGAGGTGCTTGCTTCAGGCCATATAAACTTTTCTTCAATTTGCACACTAAGTTCTCCTTACCTTTGACCTCAAAACCCTGTGGCTGAGCCATATATATTTCTTCATCCAAATCACCATGAAGAAAGGTTGTTTTAACATCCATCTGCTCTAAATGCAAATCTTCAGTAGCCACAAGACTTAAAACAGTACGAATAGAAGTCATTTTAACAACAGGAGAAAATATTTCATCAAAATCAATTCCTTTTTTCTGTGCAAATCCTTTTACAACTAACCTGGCCTTAAATCTTTTCTTACCTCCTTCCTCTTCTTTCAACCTGTAAACCCATTTATTCTGTAAAACCTTTTTACCTGCAGGCAACTTGCACAAATCCCATGTCTTATTTTTTAGCAAAGAGTCCATTTCATCTTTCATTGCAGACTCCCACTGAATCTTAGTATCCACCTGCACAGCTTCATCATAACTTTCAGGTTCACCAGCATCAATAAGTAAAATAGAATACAAAGAGGGAGAAAACCTTTGTGGAGGTCTAATTTGCCTTGTTGACCGTCTAACATTCACTGGTGTATGTGGTATTTGTTGTTGCGGTTGTTGCACATCATGAGGAATGGCTGGAACATCAGCTTTTGGAGTATCATCCAGCACTACATAATCATCTTCTTTCTTCTCATGTTGCTGCAACAGATCTTTGTACAACGCTTTTTCATTGAATATGACATCTCGGCTTCTTATAATTTTATGATTTTCAAAATCCCAAAGCCTATAACCAAATTCATTAATGCCATATCCAACAAAGACACATTTCTTTGATTTAGCTTCTAGCTTGGTTCTATTTTCAGAGTCTATATGAGCAAAAGCTTCACAACCGAAGGTCTTGAGAAAAGAATAACTCACCTTCTTACCAGTCCATGCTTCCTCTGGAATACCACAGCCCAAAGGAGTAGAGGGACCTCTATTAATCAAATATACTGCAGTATTGACAGCCTCTGCCCACATGTGTAAGGGCAACCCAGCATGCAACCTCATGCTCCTTGCACGCTCCATTATAGTCCTGTTCATGCGTTCAGCCACTCCATTTTCCTGTGGAGTCCTTGGAACAGTTTTTTGTCTACAAATACCATTAGTGGAGCAATAATCTTCAAATTCATGACTGCAATACTCACCAACATTATCAGATCTGAGACATTTTAATTTCTTACCAGTCTCATTTTCAACCAAGCATTTCCATTTCTTAAAAGTTTGAAATACATCAGATTTCTGTTTAAGGAAATAAACCCATACTTTTCTAGTTGCGTCATCAATAAATGTAACATAATAATGAGAGCCACCAAGGGAAGATACCTGAGCCGGTCCCCATACATCTGTATGCACAAGTTCTAATTTCTCCTTTTTGTTTTCCTTCCCTGTCTTTACAAAACTCACTCTCTTTTGTTTTCCATACACACAACTTTCACAGAAATCCATATTCACACATTTTAGACTTGGTAAAACTTTCCTTGAATGAAGTACTTTCATACCTGTCTCACTCATGTGCCCAAGTCTATTGTGCCACAACGCTGTATCAGAATCCACAGCAGCTATTTGTTCTCCCTGCTCATCTGCAGTAATTGTTCCTGAATATTCATTTTTCTCTGAAACAATCAAAGTAGAAGGAACAATATGACCTGTACAAAGATATAAGGTGCCTACTTTCACACCTTTTGCTACTACAAGGGAACCTTTTGAAACCTTCCAATTTTTATCATTAAAAGTAACTACACAACCCTCATCACCGAGTTGCCCTACTGAAATTAAATTTCTACTTAGTTTTGGAACATGTCTTACCTCATGTAGTAGCCAATGATTCCCATTCTGCAACTTAATCTTAATTTTTCCCTTTCCAACAATCTGACAGGGTTCATTATCCCCCAAATAAACAAGCCCAAAATCCCCTTGGACATAATCAATGAAATAACCTCTATGAGGTGTAGCATGAAAAGAAGCACCAGAATCTAAAACCCATGAATCATCAACACTCTCTAAAGACAGAAGCAAAGCATCCTCTTCGGATTTGTTACTTACCACATTTGCCTCTTTGTCTCCATCTGATTTATCTCCTTCATTTTTCTTTCGAGTCCAGCAATCTTTCTTTTTGTGCCCTGGTTTCCCATAGTACCAGCAATCATTTGGTCCTCTCGATTGAGACCTCCTCCCCTTTGACTTTCCTCTTGATTTCCCACGATTTCCAGAGTTACTTCCTCTTTCAGTCGTTCTGCCCCTGCTTTGTGCATTTAAAGAACTTCCTGATGTAGATCCACCTGAGGATTTTCTACGAGTTTCCTCACTTAAAATAACACCGATCACATCATCATATTTTAGGGTACTAGATACAGGAACAGAATTACTCACCGCCATTACCAAGCCATTCCAGCTTTCAGGCAAAGAACACAAAATCAAGAGAGCCCTAATTTCTTCATCAAAATTGATACCCACAGAAGATAATTGACTAGTAATAGTATTAAACTCATTTAAATGATCTGCAACAGATCCACCTTCTGCCATTTTCATATTAAATAAACGCTTCATGAGAAATACCTTATTTGAAGCGGAGGGCTTTTCATACAGTGTCGCTAGAGTTTTCATCAAATCTTCTGTCGTCTTTGCTTTTGTAATATTAAATGCCACCGATGGTGCCAAGCATAACCGAATGCTTCCAAGTGCCTTTCTATCCAAAAGATCCCATTCAGCCTCTGACATAGTTCCCTGATTCTTGGCTTTTCCTTCCAACGGCTTCCACAAATCCTTCTGATATAAATAGTCTTCCATTTGCATCTTCCATAACTGGAAGTTCTGCCCATTAAACCTATCAACCCTCAGCTTACCATCATCTGCCATTGCTCCCACTCAACCGTGAGACTCCCACTTAACCGTGAGACTTTCCTGCAGAGGATAACTGAGAAACAACTAGGCTCTGATACCACTTGTTAGGATAAACCACGGACAGAAATAAAAACTACATGCAAATATAACCAATAAAAAAAAATAATAGAACACATAGAAATGAACACAAGGCACCAAGATTTAACGTGGTTCACCCAATCCCTGGGCTACGTCCACCAAACAGCAAGTCCGATCTTATTTCAATCCAGTGATTACAACCTGATTACAATCCGTAATCCCTTACAGCTCAATACCGCCGCAAGAACCAATTTCGTATCACCACACATCAAAAATACCCAACCCTAAGCCCTTTTTATACAAGTATTAAACCGCTTTAGGGTTATAACATGTCGGCCATATGTCGGCCATAATATGTCGGCTACCATGTCGATGTCGGCTACTTCCAAAAAAAAAAAATTTTGAACCCCACTATTTATGAAGTATGTACAGTACTTTCCTGATCAGTCACCACAATCTAACATCTATATCCCCAAATACATCAGCATGAAGGACTGAGGTCCTTTCTTCTAACTTCCTTTTATGTTCCTTCAAAGTAGCCATCCTTCTAAGCAGATTATCTCTTTCAATAATAGCATTTAAGGTGGCTTGCTCTCTTTCTTTCTCCAAATGAATATGTTTGGCCTTCTCTTCTATGACCTATTTCTTCAAGACTTCTATCTCTGAACATACTTCTTTAGGATCTAAAGAAGTTGCCTCTAAATCAGTAGGATCGTCAAGATCTATAAGATTAATCTCCAAATATGGAATTGTTCTGTTATCTTTCATAAAATTTCCATATCCTAGCCTATAGTTCATGTCTGATCTATATAATGTATCTCCTATTGAGGAAACATTCTTGTCATGGTAAACTTGATCTTCTTGCAATGGAGTACTAGATATCTCCCCCAAAAGCCTTGTAGTTTGTAACTTAAAACTTAATGAAGAGGACTCCCTTACTAGCACTGGTTGGTATTGCAAATGTACTAACATATTACCCCTTGGTTTCCAAGTGGGATTTGGATCTTCTTTCTTTTTTCTTTTTTTCTTTCTACTATTTTGGGGTACATCAATGTATAATGGTATATCAAGATTGACCCTTGCATAGGCTCGTATAGTCTTCCTTTTGTCATCTATTTATGGGATTATTTATCAAATAAGCACTAGCTTCAAAACCTTGATTGAGTTACCACCCTATTTAAGGAAAAATATAAAAATAAAATTCTCTTTTGATTTCAAGGGAAAGACATAAGAAAATACAAAATTACTTTGGAACATAGAGGGACCAATCACAAAAAGCATATGACTACAACACTTCTTGATAGATGAGACACTTCATAAGGGCTATATACATCATTGTAAGTTTGTGGTACTTATGGTCTTTTTCTTTTCTTTGAATTCATAAGGTTTGTTAGTAAAAGCTCACTATAACCACAAGCACTATCAAAACTCAGACATATATGTATACACCAAGACCAAAGAAACTACAGTACATTTTACACACAAATGTGTTAAGCAACTCCCTAGTAGAGTCGTCATTTTCTTGGTGTTTTTAAACTATTAAGCATAAAAAAATAATACCAAGATAATAAAAGGTCATAACAATCTAATGATCAACTATTTCCTATAAATAATTGAATGTGTTCCATATCTGAACCCAACTTCAACAAAATCAAGATAGATTTTCTACTCTTTAGGCTCTACAAAATCAAGGTGGGTATACCTTAGGAATGGAATATTTCTCAACTTTAGACTACATACATATTTTACTCAGTTTACAACAATATGCATCCCTTGAAATAGATTTGGTCACAATTCTTCTTAGGTTTACACATGATTCTAGCAATAGTAGCTAGCTAAGACTCAGATATTAAGTATAAACAAGTACTAACTAGCATTGATATCCTTCAAATAGTAAAGTAAAATTGAATTTGAATTTGATCTTGATGTTGGCCTATGATTTCTTCATCTATAGACTAAATCTAATAGATTGGTGCCTCATCCATTGGTCTTCATAGTCCATTCAATTCCTAGATCTAATTGATTGCATTACAATCAATACTATCAATAGTTCTTACTGAAAATCATGCTTACAAACATCCTTCCTATTACCATGTAAATCTTATCAATATTATTGAAGCATTTATTTAATTCATTGAATTAATAGCAATAGTGAATTGACATACAATTTGATTTTATTGCATTCAATTGGACAACCTTTTCTTAGACAACTTCAAAATAACTAGATAATAATAGGATTTAGTAAAAACATAAATGGGGATAGTTCATCTTTATATTAATTTCCTTTGAAAATGTGTACAATTGACACGAGACTCGGAATGAGTCAAGATCAAACAACTAGATTCTACAAGATAAAATTTATTCTCAAATAATTGTAAATAATTACATCATAAAGTTCACATCAAGATATTTGACCGAACAAACTTAAAGACATACTTAATAAAAGCTAAAAGTGATAAAAACTATTTGGACCCCCTCTCTAGCCCTGGAATCTCACTTATATAATGTGAGATACAACAAGCTTTAGGCATAGAGAATTGATAGTTGTCCTTTTTGAAAAAATATGTTTACATTTTATGGTTGTTACAAAAAGACAAAATTTTGTGTAACAAAACAACTTTACATCAAAGTATTCTTTTTGTGGGCCTACTTTTTGTTATGCTTTCAAATGCTATAAATTCCATGATTGAAATTTTACTACTATGAATCCTCAAAATATGTAGTAATCAAGTTTTCCAATAATGTGTTAGGCTCTGATTCCTCCAAGTTTACTTCAACTCAAGCATCTTCACTTGTATCATTATCTACTATTAATGTAACAGTTATATCTGGGTTTTTTTTTGTCATATCATCAATTTGGACCATGGTGCTCTTCACTTGGGATGGTTGCTCTTCTTTTTCTTCTTCTAGATGTACTAACATGTCATCTGTTTGGTTTTTGTCCCAATTTGTATTATCAATTGCTATCTCTAATTTTTTTAAATAGACAAGATCATCCATCCATTTATAGAAAACTATATCATCAAGCCAATCAAATCTCAAGATTTCTCTTTTCTTTTTACTACCCAATCCCCTATTTTATTTATTTCAAAAAAATCCTTTCTAAGGGAATTGTAAAATAGTTGTACTTTAACACATTCTTCATTTGTCTTTTCCCATAGCACATATCCTTCTTCATTTATGATTTCAATTATTCTCTAAACCAATAAATCATTCAATTCTTTTCCCCACTCCTTTCTTTCTTTTATTATATCCATATATTTGAGTGTCTAGGGAAAAAGATCATATCTCTCACCTAAACACCTAGAGAAACAAATTGGTACTCTTCTCTACAATGCCTCCTTATTTTTAAAATTAGATAAGTCATTAGTTAAAGAAAAAAAATTATCTATCTATTCATGAGAGGATTCAATAACTAAAGTGCATAAATGGTTGATATCCTTATCCCTTTCCTCCCATTTTATTATTATAAGTTTTAAAACCTCCTCAACTTACTTAATTTCTCTCCACATACCAAAAATGTTTACTAACATCTCATAAAATGTAGGCCATTCAATTTTATCTACCAGATACAATATTTCCTTTCTAAGTTTCTCACTATATTGATAGGTTAATTCATCTTGTAAAGCTTTTAGCTTACTCTTTTCTTCCTCCAACTCATCAGTTGTATAAAAATCTAGCCTTTGTGGAGTGTCGGGGATTTCAATAAATGGAGTGGATTTAGAAAATCACACTAATGGTTAAGGATAGGTGATCTTTGGCCTAGTAGAATGTCCCACCACTTTATTTCCAAGTTCAATTCTTCTTTGAACTTCTATATTGTAGGCAACAATAGTGTCTCATGCCTCTCTTGCAATTCTAAATTTTCCTTCTGACCTCTCACTATAGTAGCTAAGGTTAGGTGGGATACACCAACACCCAAATGTGTAGCTTCTACATTAGTTATATCTTCCACTCTCTTTACAATTATGTTGTCCATTAATCTAGTATCATCTAACTGTGAGGAGCTAGTCCTAGATCCTTTCCTTATTGACTAGATGACTAAGGTAGCCTGGTCCTCACTAAATGTGGCACCTTTTATTTTTTTATTGTTCTAATCCTCTATATATAGTTTATTAGAAATAGAGTTAAAAACTAGAGCATCTACTATATCCCAATTGGATAGCAATAAAACACTAGATTTCTTCACCATTTGTCTCCCTTCTTCAAGGGTCATGCTCTAGAACTCTTGCATCATTTCTTCTCTTATTTGATTCTCTATAGGTACCTCCTCCATTTTCTGATGCTCTTTTCTTATTTTGTTGCATCTCTCTTCATACTTTCCCATATTTACTCTCCATGTAAATTGGTAGAAGGCTCTTGTTCTAATAAAACTGTCATCAGATAAAAATTCATGAATACCTTGTTCAATCATAGGATCTAGCTCATTTCCTCTTTAATTTTCCACTGTTAACTCTAAGCTTGGCATTGGGGGTTCCTATAGATTTCCTTCTTCTAACTTAGCCTGTGTGATAAATATTCCCCCTTGGGATACCAGTTACTCCATCTGCTCCCTAGTGAGTTTTTTATCTCTAGTTTGTAATGGGGATTGTGTAGGTGAATATTCTTCAGCCTGGAGTACCTGTTCCCTTATTATCTTCTATCTTTTAGGTGAGGGTTCATCAAGTCTTTCCTCTAGGGCTACACTAGTAGATGTTTCTATCCATTTCCCTTTATCTATAATGCCCCTTTTATTCTGAATTATATCATAAATAGATCTTTTCTAGATAATAAATTGTCCTATCCCAACTGAAGGAGTAAATTCTAGCCTTCTCATAACCTCTCTAGCTTTATTTGGAAAAGGATTAATAAGGAATTATTTCTTCTCATTCATAGCCTCCATGATTTTAGGAAAGGTAATCATGAGCTTATTATTATGTCTGCCTCTATTTTTGCATCCTTTAGAGGTTTGCACTCTTTATCAAAACAATGAATTAGTTCTAGGACTCTAGAGAAAACTGTCCATTTCTCTTTTTTAGTATCTTGTTCTTGCAAAGAGAATTCATTTCTTATTATATCTTTAGTAAAATAAGGCTTATGATTTTTGGAACCAACCTTAGCCCTTAATCTAAAAACCAAATTATAAAACCCCTCAGTGTCACAAAAATAGGGATGAGATACTACCATTTTATACTAGTCTAGAAATTTATACAAAAATAGCCAACCACCCTTTGTAATTATAAAATGATGGGCTATAGTGTAAGTAGGAAAAATAGACCCTCTATTTCTTCTGACTAGATATGCTTCCTCTAATCCTCCTAGCTGCCATAATATCTCAGTTATCTCTACTTTCAAAGGTACCTAGTAGGGTAGTACATGAGGAGATCCTTAGAAACCATAAACTCTACTAACTGTTGAAATAGGGTATGGTATGATATCAACCCAATTGTGTGAAACCTTTAAGCTAGATGGATTATCCATTGATCTGACAAAACTTATTAGTGCCTTAGGGATTTTGGGATTATCCCTTAATAAAAGGCTTTTTAATTTGGATGCAAAATATCAATCAAACCTAACAAAACTTGCCTTTTCTACATCCCCAGTCATATCTGCACTCCATAACTTTACTGGCATGGCTTCTCCCTCATGTTCTCTATTCAAAATTATTTACTTTCCAAAATATGTAGCACCCTTAAATAATAACATATGCATCAACAATGAATATTGACTAAAAGTCTTTCCTACCTTGTTCATGGCAATTCCAACCGATCCTATGTGGATTTATTTTGCTATAGGCAAAATAAAAAATAATATCCACACCAAAAGATGAAATTTGAGCCATCATGTACATGAAGTTGACTGGCATGAAACTCTACTCATCCTCACCAAAAACTCTACATAAATTCATATATATTTCTAAGGCTCTGGAGGTGAAGAATTCCTTCTTAAAAGGATCTTTTATAGATGTTTTAACTAATGGAAATTTCCCAATTGAAGCCAAATGTGCTTTTATTGCACCTCATCTGACTATATACTTCTTTGACAAGTATTCCTTTTCCAATCTAGGAAATTCAATGGGTAAATGGTATTCTGACAAAGGCTTCAGACCAAAAAAATTTCAAATTTCTTCAGCCATTATATTCATCAAGTCTTCTCCATCAAACCTTCTTACTACTCTTATAGTAGAGTCATAGTTCTGGGCAATGTCCATGAGTAGGTCAACATCCACAAATACAGCAGGGACCACTAATTTTCCTAGGTCAATGTTCTAAGTGTTTCCATTGGGAGAAAATAGATTCCTCTCTAAAAACTATTTTTTAAAAAGAAAAGGCCCTAACTTAGTAGTAATGGCATCCTTAATTGAATTTTCTCTATCATATAGACCATCGACTACCTTGAGCCTACGGTTTACTAGAATTAAATTCTTTATCATGGCAGACTCATTTGTAGACTTAGGTAAAACTCAAGGAGGCCATCATGTATGTTTCTATTTTCATAATCTACTTGTCCCAAGAATTCTTTCTTAGGAGGCATAATGGATAAAATTTTGTAGAATACTAGAAAGCTTGATATATAGTGGACTGAGAAACTTATTTGGCTCTTTAATACCCTGCAATTACAATTTTGTAACACATCATGATTATTGGAAATCATTTCACATTCTAATCACACCTAGCACAGTTTCTTAATGGCTCTGGGCTCTTTGGAAATCTGAAGATTTGTTTGCATGTAGAAGATTTGGAAAAATCTCTACAATATACTCTATTCCTAGTTTGCACAAGGAGTCTTCAAGATTCATAAATGAATCATAAGGAAAAAATAGGATGGAATCACCTTCTATTTTTTAAAACACACCGTTGATTGCAAAAAGATCTGATGATTTAGGGATAAGATCATTGATGATTCATTTTTGTGCTTGCTAGATTGATAGTTAACCCAATAGAAATTCTCCCTATAAGCCTTTCATTTTTCCATTAGAAACTTGACCTGGACCCATAAGCTCTCATGGACATGTGTCACCTTCTCGCTATATCACTATGCTTAATTATTGAGAAACTCTTCATAGTGACTTAACACCTATTATTGATACATCTTTGATCTGACAGCTTTGACAAATCATCTACATTCTCTCTAAGTGTGAATCCATGTAATGTATGATAGGGCATCACTATGACATGTTGGAAGAGCATTTGTATTAAGTAGTTTTATGGTGCTGCTTCCTTTTCATTTCCCACCATGTTTTGATTTAATGGGAAGGTGTTATGTCATCATCGGCCAAAACGATGAGTTTTTTGGTCATGACATAGCGACCTCTAATCATTTGAAAAATTTTGGCACAAAAAAGACACTCATTTTCATTACTGTTATTGCATTGATTACTCCTAACATTCCATAAGAATTATGTGGCACATTAATGATAAAGAAATTTTTTATGACACCTGACCCATGTTAATCCCACTATGGTTCCCTTGTATGGGAAGGCACTATGTCTTTATTGGCCAAAACAATGAGTTCCCTAGTCATGACATAGTGACCATCATGAAAGTTTAGAAAACTGTCACCATGAAGAAGAAAATGGAAAGTTCTCATTTCAGCTACTTTTACTGCATCTAACATCTCTAACAACCTCCCATGATGGAAAGGCTTATCAATGATAGGCTAAATCTTAGCACTGTAACTTCTTCTAGTCCTGCTATGGTTCACTTTTATAGGAAGGTGTTATGTCACTACCAATGAGCTCCTACTATTTTCTAGTCACGACATAGCAACCCTTTTTTATTTAAAAAAATCTGACGATGTTAGTGAAAAATGATAGATTTTACGTTAAATGTTAACTAGGTCCCAGGGGTAACAACAAATTTGGTCGCTATGTCATAAAAGAAAAAGTAATCAAAATCCTTCAACATGACATAGCAACTACCGAAGATCTTAGAAAGATTTGGCGATGCAAGATTTTTGTATGAAGTCCAAAGAAAAGAAAAAGGTTCCTACAAAAATAAGACATAATTTTTCACTTAAAATAAACTTTCTCCCACTTAAACTATGAGATAACGTTCTCATGACCTAGAGGGCACACTTAGGGGATGATTTTTTTTTAAATAATAGGGTTTCTTCCTAGGTTTTGAACAATAGTTTGATAAGATTAAACTCTATTTTGCACTTAAGACCAGAAACCCAAAGCAAGATAACTTCATGAAGGCATAGGGCAAAAAACATGACCAATACTCAACATCCATCTTTTCTTACACACTATACCTTTGACAAAGCAGAAAAAAACATTTGGCATATTATCCAACTCGTCATCATCTAGTAATCATGACAAAGTTGACCCCACCAAGTCCATGTGTCACAACCTTGCTTCCCCACTTTGGTTGAACTATGTTCACTTTCAAAATGTGAGGAAGCGATGATGGTCGATCATCATTTGATTGATGGTTCTAAAATATTGACACTCCATTGTCCTAGTCAATAACCTTCAACCAATAGGAAGATATCAATCTATTACTTGCTCTAACAGTTTTCCTTTTTCAGCCCACATATTGAACCCAATCCTACTTTGTCCACATGGAAGATTTTTACCTCCCTACTTTCATTAAACTCCACACATCTTCAAAATCTAGTGAAGAGACAATCATCTATCATCATTTGATTAACAATTAGGAACTTTCATGATATACACTAATTTAAAACTAAGGAAAAGGGGCTTGTGTATCTATGTGTCATTAACTCACATCCTTGCTTTGTTTAAATCTTGTGTAACTTTAGAATGTGGGGATACACTCATCATTGATCTTAACATGATTGACATTCAATGAAATAAAATCTCCAAGGGTTAGGATTTTTTATCTAAGCTCATAAATATTTTATGTGTGCAACCTGGCAATCAAGTTGATCGCACATTCAAAGCTTATCAAAAGACAACAAAATTATATAGTTTGACCTACCAAAGTAGTGAAGTTTCCTTGGTCATGAAGTCATATCAATTAAGTGCTCAACTACCTTTTAGACTGTGACTGAGTAAAATAGTTAGTAAATCCTTAGTCACATGGTTGCTTGAATGAGAGAAGTATAATGAACCTTCATAATGACTGGGTGAACGGTTGTGCTCATATGGTCAGGGCCTCAGAAGAAAAAGACTAAAAGATAAACATGATTGTGTGAAATTGGTTCAATGCACATAAAGAAGTTTAGTCATAGGTGTAACCAGATGGTTAGGAGATTTGAATAACTCACTGGAGAGAAAATTGAAGAGCTTGGATCTTAGGCTGGAGATTTCATCACCACTCCAGAATTGGAAGAAAAAAATCCAATAGAACCTCCCATGCCCATCCTAGAATTGACCATGGTTGATTTCAAAGGAAAAGAGATAGATCCTATAATATAACAAGCTAGCCATGAATTCTTATCTGATGATAGTTTTATAAATTCAAGGGCCTTTTACCAATTTGCATGGAGAATAAATATTGAAAACTTTGAGGAAAGATGTTGTAAAAAGAAAGCTAACCATCTAGACAAAGAAGTTGAAGTCATACAAGATGAGATCAAGGAATAAATGATGCAATAATTTAGTAGTGTGGTATTCTCAGACAAATGATTCTGAATTATTGGGGAACTTGATTGTCAAAAGAGTAGAGGATACTCCAAATGAAGAGGTGGTAGAGGTAAATGTTAAAATAGCCACTCTTACCTTAGCCACTACTAGGAAAGAGAAAATATTTATATATGATTGAGTCCTAGATGCCTACAATAAGTCCAAAAGAGGATTAACTTTGAAAATAAAATGATAGGACATAAAGGACAATCTAAATGACACACTTTTTAATAGGTGGATGGAAGCATATTCCTCAGCAAATCAATTGTTACTAGAAGAAGTTGAAGAAATGGATGTGGACCAAGATGAGGTACAAATAATTGATGCACCAGTTTGAATAGAAGAAATAAAAAGGGAGAAACCAACTATAACAGTGGACATGGCTACTCAAACTAGTGATGTGGCACAAGAACAACCAATTATAATAGTGGATGTGGCTACTCAAACTAATGATCTAGAAGAAGAGAAATTAGATGTAATCAATATCTAGATATTAGAGCATGACACATCATGTGCAAGCCAAGTAGTCCCATAGTTGGAAGAGAAACAGATACAACAAGGCTAATCATCAGATGTAGCTGATCAACAAGAAGTTTTTATAGTAGAACTAGCAATTTTGAGAATACAAATGGATCTTGAATGACAGTTCTATCATATCTTAAGTGATTCCTAAGTTTATATCAGTAATGTATTAGTTTCAAAGAATATTAATACAAGGAGGAAATTCTACAATATAAGAGAATGTTTAGATTTTGTCTCTAACTAAAGAGATTATCTAGGACTCATTTTTCATTTTCTCCTATCTTATCATGCCATTATTTCTTAGTCCTCTACCTTGGACTTCTTATCAGTGTATAGAGTCACACTAGTAAATACTTGACCTATATAATTTTCTTTCAATTAAAATTATCAGTTTTTAACCCTCCACCCTATTCTTATGAGATCCCTCTCAAATGTTTTGAATTCCTATCAATTTATGGAAGTAATTACTTAATTCCTTGAATTAAAAGCAACAATAAATTGACATACAACCTATCTAAGCTTCATTAAATTGCATGAATTTTTCTCATTCAATCCCAAAGTAAAAAGCATATGAAGTAGAGCCATTTTATTCTTTCTCCATATCTAAGATTAGTTCATTTTTGTTATTTCTCTTGCTTGTTGGCCAAGATAATTTCTTTTCATTTAATTTAATAAAAAATTCTTCTAAATTTAAAATAGCCAAGACATCCATAATTTGACAACCCCACAAGTAAATTTAGCTTCTAAGAAAATTAGTTTCCCCTATAAATACAATGAGTAGGGTTCATGCTCTTCAATTTATTTCTCTATTTGGATCTACTCAAAACAATCAAAATTTACTGCACTATAATAGCTCACAAGGGAGAATCCTTATAACCATAAGATCAATTCTTTGCATCTTTTTCAATGTTTTCCTTCACCTAGTTAGGTATTTCCATGAATTGTTGAAAAAATGGATTGTTTTTGTTGGTGACATGAAAGGAACTAAAAGGGATTTCAGCACAACAATTTTAGAGCTGAAGAAGGTGGCAAATTGGCCCGTTGTTAATGAAGCCATTAACTATTATAACTCGGTGGTTTTCCTGCACACACAAACCATGGAAAAGTTGCAATTGTTCCATGGTGATACAATTCTTATTAAGGTATTTTCATTGGTTCTTTGCCCTTTGTGAGGTTAGGGTATTTGTGTTTGGGATTAGGCACTTAGGTTTTTTTTTTTTAATTTTACTTTTCCCTTTGATCTCTCATCAGTGCCATATTGCAGGGAAAGAAAAAAAAGGATACTATATTTATTGCCCTGGTGGAGAAGACTTGTGAAAAACCACTACTACATTTAACATCATTTTTTGACCAAAAATTTTGACCATAGCTAAATAAATTTAGGTTGGTCAAAATGTAAACGCAAAAATTTCATTTTTTTACATATAAGACCCATGTTGGTCAAAATTTTGACCAACACAGGGCATATACATCCACAAAGTTCAAAAAACATTTTCCCAATTACGTTTTTTGCGCCCGATTTCATTTGACATTTTTGGAGCATTTTTGCATGGTTATCTCTGCATTTTCGCATGGTTTTCTCTGAGCCCAGTTTTGTTTCAAGTTTTCTCCACCCACTTGATTAATGATGCCTGCTAGCCCTAGGAATAATATGAAAGGAGGCCTTGCATTTGCATCAATATAGGGGGGGCGGAATAGTAGTTCAAAACTCTCGATATTGTCTTTCTTTCATTCTTCCTGATGTGCTCGACTTCAAAAGCTATTCCATTCACGACCTCCAATCACACCTCCATCTCCGGTGGTCGAGGAGAGGGATTTCTCTTCGAGCATATTTTCATAGGTACATGTGTATTTTTGTTGTAGGTTTTTATGATAATATTGAAGATGGAAGCGAATACTATTACTATCATTATTATTTTTTATGCCAAAGTTCAGCCATTGTTGTGTAATATAAATGGGAGAGTCTCCGCTCAAGTGTTTTTTCTCAGTGATGTTTTGATGATAAGCGTTAAAAAGAGTCTAGTTGCAAAAAGAATGTAATGTACTTGTTGTTTCATTTTATTGAAAGTGTGTAGATGCAGATTTGTCATTTGGAATGTTGGTCTATTGTAACAACTATTATACTTTTTGTTATAGTAATGAAAGAAAAGAAAAGAAATGTATATGCAGAAGTTGTAGTTGTAAAAGCTTAGAAGAAATAATAACGATAAATTTTTTGTTTTATAAATATAGTTTTGTTGGTATCATATTTTTCTTGTATTTTTGTTTTAATAATACATAATTATATTGTATCATTTAGACAACAACTTCATATTCAAAAAAAGAACAAAAAGAAAAAAAAAATTGAGTGTGTTTCTCTCTTCAACTCTAGAACATTCAACTTAAACATCAACACATAAAGATAATAATTTGAAATCTAGTGTGTTTAGTGCTTGGAGTTGTACCCTCAATACCTAGGCCATGTGGGCTATGAAACATGATATTCATGTGATTCTATGTTAGATGATGATGATGATAATGAATAATCACCATCTACTACTAGCTCATGTAGTGATAAAAGGTCTTCAATGCACCTCTAACTACAAGTATGCCATGGAACACTTGTGATGGAGATGACTCCTCAAACTAATAGACTATCATGGAAATTTTTTGATGAAGATGACACCTACAAATACTGGACTATCTTCAAAAACTTATGATGAAGATGGCACCTAAATTTACTAGACTATAATTGAATTGATGTACTTTGGATCCTTCACTGAAAGTCTCTGTCATTTTGTTAGAAGATGATTTATCTTCTAGTTCAACCAAAAGAATCTCTCTCATATGTTTCAACATTACATTTAATTGTTGCATTGCAATTAGGTCTTCCTACAAGGGTTTCCATTTGGATGAATAACAAACTTGTTGGTGTTTTAAAACTACTAAGCAACAAAATGCTTAATACCAAGATGAAAATACTCACACAGTCTAAAGACTAGCCAATTCTTATTATCAATTGTATGTGTACACCATTTGGTCAAAACTTTTACAAAACCAAGGGTGGTTTTCTACTTTTTTGGCTCTGCAAAACTAGGGTGGGTATACCCAGGGATGATACAAGACTGGGAAAATTGTATGAGAATTATCTTAGTTTCATTCTGATTCTCATCTCAAATTCTCCAATACATGTACAATTCTTGATACTTTAATAAACACATCCCATATAACAGATATGGCAAAAAATCTTCTATAGGTCTGTAGATGTTCTCAACAATAATGGGTAACTAAAGCTAAAACATTCCATGCAAACAATTAGAGGCCAACTTTGAAGATCTACAGGAAATAAAAGTAAAGTTAATTATAATTCTGCATTTTGACAATCATGTGTGACACATTTCTCTTTCAGCTGGATTAGATTTGATCAGTGCCTAAATCATTGGGGTTCAGAGTCTACTACAAATCTCTAGATCTAATTTGTTGCCTTACAACAAATTTTATCAGCAATTCTTATCTGAAATCATCATTCAAAATCCTTTCCACTACTGCAACAACCTTATCAAATTCATCAAAGCTTTTACTTAATCCATTGAATTAATAGCCATGATAAACAGATATACAACCTAATTGAACAGCATTCAATTGCACAAGCCTTTAGTTATACAACATCAAGATAAACAAGTAATCAAAAGGAGACAAAGTTTAGAAAGAAATGATATGGGGACAGTTCATAATTTGTATTCATTTTCCTTGAAAATTGTATACAATTTATAATAGACTCATAATGACCTTCAGAAAGAAACATAGATCATTCTATATACATGTATTCTCAAGATCTAACAGAGAAAATACATCACGAATTTTTGCTCAAAAATGGTGGACCGAAAACAGACTAAGTGTATCACTTAGCAAATAGAATTCGGACCTTTTCTCTTGCCTTGGAATTTCACTTATATAGTGTGAAATGCAACAAGCTTTAGGCTAAGAGAAACTAACAGGTGTCTTTTACAAGGAATATCTACATACACCTATCACAAAATGACAAAACTATGGGTAACAAAAGATATCAAAATCAAATCATTCCTTTCGATGGGTCAGCTTCTGTTACATGTTCTGATGTTGTTGAGTTGGCTATTGATCTGATTCATCTTCATATGTAACTACTAAATTAGCCAACGATGAAGCTTGTTCTGACGAGGGCACATTAACCTCCACTTGCAAGCTTCCATGCAGTCTTGAATTATCCAAGATTTCTTTTTTTTTTTTAGGGTTTTTTATGCATGTTAAAATGAGACCTCTCGTGGTTAGAGCCAAAATGCTAGATGATTTATTCATTACCGATCTTATTACCAATGAATTAAACTCAACAGCTCCGATTAAATCAATTCTTTTTTCTTTAGCTAAAGAAAAGTTTTGTGACATCTCAGGGTGGCCAATTAGTAAATTGTCTTGGACCAGTCTATCAGATGATGATATTCTCGATCGATTCGATCAAATTTGGATAAATCTTTTTCATTACTACAGTCTATCCGATCCACTTTCTCTTCCACTATTGAACTAAACTCACTTTATTATATCACAAAACAATGATATTGTGTTGTCAAACCGATCCACTTTCTCTTCCACTATTGAACTCAACTCACTCTATTATATGACAAAACAATGACATTGCCAAGTATTCGATGAAATAAAATCAAATATTCGATGAAATATTATATGACAAAACAATGATATTGTCAAGTATTCGATGACATAAAATCAAATATTCGATGAAATATTATATGACAAAACAATGATATTGGAAAGTATTCGATGAAATAAAATCAAATATTCGATGAAATATTATATGACAAAACAATGATATTGTCAAGTATTCGATGAAATAAAATCAAATATTCGATGAAATAAAATCAGCTTCTTGAATGCCTTGATGGTGGAATGGTAGACACGCGACACTCAAAATGTCGTGCTAAACAGTGTGGAGGTTCGAGTCCTCTTCAAGAAGAATAAATACTATTTGGAATTCATCTATTTTCTCAAAACATTAAGTCACAATTTGAATAATGTAACGCAAGATGCAACTAACCAGCATTCATCAAGTTGGATAATGTGTCAGAAAGAATGTTTGGATCGCCCTATTTTTCGACCTGTTCAGATTAGAAATCCAAATTTTTTAAACACTTTTGTATTATCCAAAAAGATCGAATACTTTCAACAAAGATTAGAATATCTCTTGTCCATTTCCAAATGGTAAGGACAACTTCTACCTTTTCCTTTTCTTTAATTGTATTGGCATCTTGTGGTCCCAGTTCTGCAACTAAAAGTGACAGGTTTTTCTTGTCTTCTTCTTCTGATTGGGTTTGAGTAGTGATGGTATCAATGATTTGGACTTCCTCACCTTGCACCTCATCATTGTCAATTTCATCTACATCAAACTGTTCGCTAGAAGGCATTTCTACCATCCACCTATCAAATAATGTGTCATCTGGCCAATTGAATTGCAAAATATCCTTCTATTTCTTTATTATATAATCAGCCTCATTATCAATATCAACAAATTCCTATTTTAAAGAATCAAAGAATATTTTGGCTTTCACCATTTCTTCTATTGTGGTGGCCCATTGTGCATGCCCTGTTTCATTTATGACTTGATTCACTCTTAAACAGAATAAATCATCAAGTTCCTTTGCCCATTCCTCTTTTCTTTTCAAACTATTTTTCTTATCTAGGGCATGAGGAAATAAATTGAATTTTTGGTTCTTATATTTGTCTAAGTAGCCTATTATTATCTTCTGTAAATGTATCCTTTTGCTATCAAAATCAGCAAGATCAGAAAAAATGTCAAAGGTTTTATCAATCTGATCACGAGAATTATTTATAATAGATAGACACAATAAGGTTATTGCTTTCTCCCTTCTTACCCATTTGTTCACAATAGGCTTTAGAGCCTCATCATCTTCTTTTAACTCCTCCCAGATGTTAATCACCTTGGCCAATTGATCATGGATTAGTGGCCATTCAACCTTGTCTCCTAGATATGTAAGAGTTGTTCTTAGTTTATCTTCATATTTAGATTCCATCTCTACATGTGAGGCCCATAGTTTACTCTTTTCTTCTTCAAAATCCTCAGCAGTGTAATACTGTGGCCCTTGGGGTGTGTCTAGTATTTCAATGAGGGGGGTAGATTTGAAAATTTCATCAGGGGGGTGAGGGTATGTTATTTTAGGTCGGGTGGATTTTCCTAGTAGCTTGTTCTCAAGCTCAACTCTCCTTTTTACCTCTTTATTGTAGGCATCCACAATTGCCTCATATTTACTTTGTAATTCCCTATCAGCAACTCTCCTCACAATAATATTCCCTATCAGTCCTGAACCATCAGGCTATGCTAATACAATCCTGGATCCTCTTCTTAATGACCACATAACAAGAGTAGCTTGATCATCACTAAAAGCAGTCCCTGCAAATTTCTTTTTATTTGGGTCTTGTAACTCCAGTCTATTAGAAACAGAGTTGAAAATCAATGCATCTGCAATATCCCAATTAGGCAACAATAGTATGTTAGAAGTTTTTACCATTTGCCATCCCTCCTCAGGGGTAATGTTCTAGAATTCTTGCATCATTTGCTCCTTTATTTGGTTTTGGATGGAGGCTTCATCCATTTCTAGATGCTCTATTTTCATGTTCTTACATCTTTCCTCAAAATTGGGAATGTTTTCCCTCCAAGAAAATTTATGGAAAGCCCTAGACCTTACAAAACTGTCATCTAACAAAAATTGTTGGCTGGCTTATTCCAAAATAGGGTCCAACTCCCTTCCCTTAAAATCAGCTACAGTCAACTCAGGGCTTGGCATAGGAGGTTCCTAGGGGTTCCCTTCATCGATCTCTGCTTGAGTGACAAAAACTCCCCCTTGTGATCCAATTTGTTCAATTTGCTCAATAGTGAGCTTCTCCTCCTCGGTTCTCAAAGGGATCTGTGAAGGTGAATACTCCTCAACATGAGAATCCTCCTCTCTTATTATTTTCCTCCTCTTAGGGGAGGGCTTAGTAGGCCTCTCTTCCAAAACCCTACTAGTGGACTCAATTATTTGTTTGCCTTTGTCCACTGTATTCTTTTTATTTTGAACAATAGTATATCCCGACCCTTTTTGGATAGTTAATTGACCTGCCCTTATATTGGGAGTAAAACCCAATCTTCCCATTACTTCCCTAGCCTTATTTGGGTAGAACCTAATAAAGAATTTCTTCTTTTAAATCATTGCCTCTATTATTTTAGGAAAATTATTCATAATTTTTCTCATCTTATCTACATTTGTAACTGCATCGTCCAAAGGACTATAATCTGGATCAAAACAATGAATGAAATCCAAAATTTTAGAAAAGACTTTCCACTTTTCTTTCCTAGTCTCTTGCTCTTGCAAGGAGTACTCATTCCTTATTAAGTCTTCAGGAGAATAAAATTCATGCTCAATTTTACCAAGCTTAATTCTCTTCCTTAGAGCCAAATGATAAAATCCTTCAGAATCACAAAAATGAGGATGGGAAGTGGCCATCTTATAAGGATTCAAAATCTTGTGCAGAGAAAGCCAACCTCCTTTTGTGATTACAAAATGATGAGCCACTGTGCAAGTAGGAAAAAATGACCCCTTTTGTGTTTTCAATAGAAGGGCTTCCTCCACTCCTCCTAGCTGCCACAATATCTTAGCAACTCCTACCTTCTAAGGCACTTGGTAGGGTAGTACATGAGGGCTTCCTTTAAAACCATATATTCTAAATACAATAGAAACAAAATATGGAATGACATCTCCCCAATTATGTGAAACTTTCAAACCACTTGGGTTGTCCATAGGCCTAATGAGATTCATTAATGCTTTGGGGATTTTGGGATTGTCCCTTAATAGGAGGCATCTCAGCTTTGAAGCGAAATACCTATCAAACCTAACAAAATTGGCATTCTTTGCATCCCAAGTCATATTTGCACTCCACAATTGAACTGGTAATGCTTCCCCACTCTCTTCTCTGTCTAATTCCATTTCTTTACTAAAATATGTTACTCCCTTGAATAAGAACATGTGCATTAATAGAGAATAATGGCCAAAAGTTTTTTCCACCTTACCCTTAACAATTCCAATCAGTCCAATGTGAATCTCCTCAGCTAAGCAAGAAGCAAAATCAAAAATTATATCCACACCAAAAGAGGAAATCTAAGTAATCATATACATAAAATCCACAGGCATGAACTCTTCTTCATCTCTCCCAAAAACTTTACACAAGGACCTATATATTTCTATAGCCCTAGAATTGAAGTATGCCCTTTTGAAAGGCTCCCTCAAGGATGTTGTTATTGTTGGCAGTGTTCCAATTCTACCTATGTGTGCACTCAGCGCTTCTTGCCTAACTGCATCTCTCTTAGACATATACTCATTTTCTAACCCTTTCAAATCAATAGGCACATGATAATCAATGACAGGCCCTAAATTGAAAACTTTCCTAATCTCCTCTGCACTGATTGTAATCAAGATTTCACTTTCATTTCTCCTCACTACCCTAAGGGCTTGGTCCTAATTCTTAGCTACAGCTTCCAAAAGATCATAATCCATGAAAACACTGGGAACCACCATTTTCCCTAGACCAAAATTCCAGATGTTGGCATGTGGGGTAAAAAGGTTCCTCTCTTAAAACCATTTTTTGAATAAAACAAGACCAGTCTGTGAAGTTGTTGCATCCCTAACCCAGTTTTCTTTGTCATACAGCCCATCTGCTATTTTCAGCCTAGGGTTTAATGAAGTTAGCCTCTTAACTTCTATAGTTTCAACAGTGGAAGAAGGGAGCAGTTCAAGCAAATCATCGTGGACATTCCTATCCAAATAGTTCTCATCACCAAAAAATGCTTTCTATTGTGGAGCCATTTTAATTAACTCTTGAAGGAATTGAAACAGTAGGAGGATTATAATGCAAGTATTTACTTTGAATTTCACTCTAGTTCTTCTCAGTGTTACTGCAATCTTTTTGCGAACAAACTGCTTCACAATCTTATTGAATCCAGCATGGTCTTCTCAACAACTATTTCTACTTAGAAATGCTCTGAATCTTTGTTCGAGTACGGTGGAATTAAGAAAATCTTCTGTGTTATACTCTATTTTTCTTCACATGTGAACCTTTCATCTCTCATAAATGCACAGGGTGGCATCACCTTCTATATTCAAATTTACACCGTGGATTTACGAAAAATCCTACGATCCAGGGATGCAAGAAAAGATGACTCATGTTCCTCTTGACAAGCTGGCAGTCAACCCAATGAAAATTTTCCATGTATACCTTTCCTTCATTGTTGGCACCTCTGAACTGGACTCACAAAACTCTGAGGACACGTGTCACTTAGGCACTATCTCACTATACATAAAGAGTGAGCACCTTGCCATAATGAGATAGCGCTCGTCATTGATCCTGATTTGATCATGCGGATGATATTTGATGCATTTCTCAAAAGAAATATGGTGGGCCCCTTGTCGCCATGTCGCTATTCGTAACCTTCGTGCAACTCGCCATAGTGAGATAGCGACGATCATGGATCTGAGATAGATCTAACGATCAGTCTTTCATATAGTTTGTGAACAAGGCGTGTGTCCAATCATTGATGACGTGATGAAATCTTTGCTATATTACCTGCTTCTTGGGACCCATATTTGTTTATTTCTTGGCTGGGCGTTATGTCACTAACGGCAAGAAGAATAAGTTCCCGATAGGGACATAGTGAATCTCGGTGTCTTTGCCTTTTTTGGCGTATACGTGTAGCCCATTAGATGCCAGCGTGTTCCAAAGCTTTATAATTGATATCTGATGGAGTACTTTATGGGACCCACTTACTCTAAAAATTTGGCACAGTACTACTTTCTGTCTGGGTGCTATGTCGCTAACGGCGAGAGACACCAATTCTTCGATAGCGACATAGCAATTTCTAGTGACTCATCAAAATTTAGGGTTAGAAAGATAAAGACAAGTGAAGTCATAACTACCCTCGTTAATGCATCTGACACATAATAAAATAGCATGTGCACCACGCAGCCTAAAAAACTTACGATCATCAAAAAATTTAAAAGTGATTGCTGGCCATTATTTTTGGTGAAGGCATCACATCGCTAACGGCAAAGTGCCCAATTTCTCTAGTAGCGACAAAGCGACTAATCGAAAAAGCTAAGATTTTTGTTGATGACTTTTGTACCTCAATGTTGTAATTCCTTTTTAGGTTCTGACATGTCTATTGTAAACGTGATGAAATATCTCTGAAACAATACAATCTCTGATCACCATATTTCCACTTGACGGTACCGCTTTTCAACTTAGCAATGGTCGCTATGTCGCTAAGGGTAAAATACTTGTATCTTTTCATAGTGAGATAGTAATTGTCGTTGATCTTTTAGGGATCAGGCAGTCAGAAACAAAAAAGAAAATATGTGACTTGGGGCACGAAAAGTTTGAAGAGGATGGGAATCTTTGCATATTTTTAGTTTCACGCCTAAAAAATTTAAAAGAAAACAAGACCTAGGGTTTTGACAAAAATTTGCTTCAAACACCTACAAAATATGACTTGGCTAGAAACCCTATTCACCATAGGTGGATCCCAATCTGAATTCTTCTATAACTTGGACAAAGGAATTCAATTATGCAAAAATTCAGACCAACAAAACTATCATGGAAAAATTTTGATGAAGATGCCACCTACAACTATTAGACTATCATAGAAAATTGTGATGAAGATGACATTAAAAACTATTGGACTATCATGTGTACAAGTTACAAAATGATTCCAACATATGAAATAAAGTGTACTACATAGGATAGTGATGACTGAATTTCCATGCCCTCCAAATTTGGTGGCTGTAACATTTATACCAATTTCATTTGTGGGATACACACTCTTTAAATAATCCAGGCAACTCCTAAGTGCGGATGTTTCAATTCCTTAGTGTCAAAACTTGAATATATTTCATGCTTATCATTTCCTCGAGCAATTCTTACGTAAAACATCATTAAAATAATTGTTCCCTTTGATAGCATCAAAGAGTTTATATATACAATATTTTTGAAGTTGTTTTGTGCTAAATGAACCTTTTGTGATCAAGTCTTGTAAATATCTTGGTTGGTACAACTGCAGATTTCTTACTAGCTTTGTACTAGTACCCAAGATTAACATTGATGACATTAGAAGAATTCCAAGTTTTGCTCTTGTATTCCTATTAATTGTACTTGATTGTCGAATATGTTAAAGAAGAAACAAATGCCAGTTAATTTACAGACTATAACTGACCTGAATTTCTTGATGTATTTTTTAAATGTTGAGATGCATATACTAAGAATTTTTTGTTGATGCAGGCCAAGCCACAACTGACAGATAGGTCAAAGCTTCCAACTATTGTGGATCCTATGATTAAAGAGTTACTGAACTTGAAATATCTTTAACAAGTAAGTTGCATGCAAAATATTTCTTTTGAAGGGAATTGACATTATTTTTAAAAATACATTTAGTTTATACAATTCTACTCATGTTTTGGTGGATAAAAACTTAACGTTCTTCCACATTTCTTGCCCATTTTATTGCATATCTAAAATAATACATAATCTTGCCATTTTCCAATAGCTAAATGTCTTTAACTGAGATTGGAATTTGGCATAAAATGTATTTTTTAGGTTAGATTGTTAGCTAGTTCTGGTTGATCGCCATTTGAAAATTAGAGGTGCTAATCCTTTCATTGAAGATAAAATTTATAGTGCACTACATATCATCACACTTACCCAAAAAAGTTGAGCCAAACATTTGATTATCTAGATTGAAAGTCATTGTCCACTTCATAATCTTAGCAAGAAGAACACCATAAGTGCTTGTGAACCAAGTATTTATGATGAAGCAAGAAGGAAATAAAAATGGAAAAATGTGTTCAGTCGAGAGATAGATATTGGAAAGAAAGCCATTGATTATAAAAAGTATTAAAATCAAGTTTAAAAATAATGTTTTAATTGACAAGCACAAAGCAAGATTAGTAGCTACAGAGCAACAAATTTTCCTTGTACATCCGTGCACTATCTCCATGATTCCATGTTTGGTCCTTAGCCTCTTTGCAATAACCACATGATCGATGATTGCCAAATAGTGCCAACATACTATGTGGAAAGGCCCTTTCTAGATCATATTTCAATGCAACAATTTATCAAATGATGGCACTTTGAGGGGACAATGATCATCTTCAACCGTGTGACTTTGGCTCATTGCTTCAAATTTGTTAGAGGATATAGAAACTTTCTAACTGTAAACAACAGGTATGTTCTTAGAAAAAGAACCCATACTCATTGTAAACAACAAGTATGGACTTAATGCATATTTCATGAGTTGTGGTTCATAAAAACCCATACTCATCAGCTTGAATTTTTTGTTTAATACCCAATGCATTGAGGTGATGTTACAATTTGAATTCATAACAACCATTTCTCATCAACTTAAATTGTTTGTTTAGTACCCATTGGATTGATGTGACACTTACAAGGTTGAAGTATTGCAACTTCCTAGAAGGTCTACCTACTCAATTCCATGATGATCCAACTTTCCTTGATCCTTGGGAGAATGATGCAAGAACATCAAGGTCAAGGTTGAAGGCATGAGAAGACATTAAGGTCTCAAGATAACCAACATGACCATGTTAGAATAGTTGATGTAATAAGACCCTGTGAAGGTCCTTTTTGATATGTTTGTAATCATTTTAGTTACATTTGAAAACATTAATTAACAAAAACCATATGTGAAGATATAAATACTAATCACAACATGTCCAATTTATTTGTAGGTATATTTTCCTATGAAGAAAGACCACGCCTGAAAATATGAATCTAGAAGAAAATAATGAGACAATGGCTGCATTGTGGGCTCAATTATGAAGAAAACTTGATAAATGTTATTGTCCTTGCAAAAAGTGTAAGGGTTTAAAGAATCGAAGAATTCTAATCACAACAGCCCAGAGTCATTGTAGGCAATATGGTCATGTTGAAGGGGGCCACAATTTTTGTCCATTTCTGAATGTGGATTTCCTACTACAGGAACATGGAGGTGTGAATATCCAAGTTGAGGATAACACTCTCATGGAAGAAGATGATAATGTGCTAGAGGACATTATTGAAGAAGATGGTATTGGGGCAAGTGATGAAGAGGCTCACAATGATGGTACTAGAAAATTTGATAATAATGATGAAGATGGTCTTGATATACCTTTACTTGAGAAGACACACGAGCCTTTATACCCAAGCTCCCAAACAACTGTATTGTCGGCTATAGTGTTGTTGGTGAACTTAAAGGTTATGAATAGCATATCCAATGTAGCAATGTCACGTATGCTAAGGTATCTCATTTTTTTCATCTTCAAGGTTAGCATACAATTACTATTCATTATATTAACAATGCATATTTTTTGTTGTAGGTTGATTAGTGAGTTTTTGTTACCACCATCAAACATTTTGCCTCATTCATACCGACAATTATCTAACATTATGGATCAGATTGGAATGAAGTATCAGACAATACATGCATGTCCCAATGATCACATTCTATATCATAAACAACATGAATTTGCAACAGAATGTCTTGATTGTCATGTTAGTAGATATCGGTCAGATCAAATAACAAAAAAAGTTCCTCACAAGGTTCTTCAGTACATTCTCATTATTCCACGTCTGGAATGGTTATTCAGGTGCACTAGCTTGGCACAATTTATGGATTACCATACATGCAATAAAAGTCAAGATGACATTATGCGAATGCATGCCGATGGTTCTACATTTAAAGAGATAGAAGAAACATGGTCACACTTTAAAGAAGAACATCGTAATCTGAAACTTTCATTGGTGGTGGATGGTGTCAATCCACATGGAGATATGAGATATGTTTACTTAGTATAGCCTATTTTTGTTGTTAACAATAAATTTTCTCCTTGGATGTCCATAAAGAGGGAGCACATAATGTTGTCAATGATTGTGCCAGGTAATTTTTTTTTATAGTTATCTAAATTAATTTATAAATAGTGCATGAAAATGGTTATAATAATTATGTAACGTTTATGTTCATTCAATTGCTAGGTAAATACCAAGTTAAAGATATGAACATGTATATTGAGCCCCTAATTGATGAGTTGTTGAAGTTATGGAATGGCATCACTATGTATGACATCTCTAGACCGATAGGACATCGACAATTTCAATTCCATGTAATGCTTGTATGGACAATACATGATGCCCCTGGGCTAACTCATTTTTGTGGTATGTTATATTGTTAAGATCACATATTTTTGGTCTGTTATAGTGCTTACACATTACTATCAAATGCTTAAATTGTGCATGATAATTGTATATGATCCAATTATACATGATCTTTTAGGTCTTCAGACAAAGGGAAAATTTGCATGTCCAATTTGTGGTTTGAAAATGAAATGTCATCATTCGAGAAGTTTAAGAAAGTAGGTGTTTGATGAGTTTAGACACTTTATCCACAATAATCATAGGTGTCAAATTGTCAAAAAACATCTTTTCAATGGGAAAGAAGAGACATCATCAAGGCCACGAAGAATGACACCTCATTCATGGAAGTTGGAATACGATTGACTAAATCATCGAGGTAATGTCCAATTTGTCGTCCAAAGTTTACAATTTGTATTTCGATATTGTCTTATATTTACTAATGCTATAACTGATGCTTGTGAAGGTCATCAAGGCATCAATGACCAACTTCCTAGAGGAATGAAAAGTTATCCTACTCAATTTAGTAGGTTACCATACTACAAGAATCTCCCAATCATGCATTTGTTTGATGCTATGCATATTGGAAAGAATGTAACAGAGACACTATGGAAAATGTTGGATGGAAGGCATGATAGAGAACAAATTGCTAAAATTTGTACTGACATTCATGAATCTAATCATGCACTAAAAGTTTTCATTGAATCAAATAGGAATGGAGAGCGCATAAATACAAGTGCCCTTCCTTGGTTATTAATGGAGCAACAAAGTGATGCATTAAAAGAAGTCATAAAAAAAACAAAATTTTCAATAGGATTTGCTGCAAATATAAGCACTCTTCTATCAAAGAAAGGTGATTTTGGGCTAGGGTTGAAGACAAATGATTGGCATACCTTCCTCAAGGTAAGTCATATTTTCTATTTACAGTATATTTGTAAGATTGAATGTAGTACCAGTTGCATTATTTAATAATATATTGAAATGACCATTTTTTAATGATTGCAGTTTGTCCTACCTCTATCCCTTCCACAATAGTTTGACAATAGTATTAAACAAGTTATATATGATCTTGGAAAATACATGAGGTTAGAAGAGTGTTTTTTCTTAGATTTGTAGCTTTTTATCTGAAATCTATTGTATAATTTTATTTGAAATCTCCTCTATGTGTTTTTGTGTGTTGAATCTCATTTAGGTGGTTATCATCTAAAGAAATTGATAAAAAAAGATATAAAATATTGGAAGACAAAAATTCCATAGCTTATGTGTGAAATGAAAAAGTGTTTACCTCCAACGTTTTTCAATGCTCAAGAACCCTACCTCATACATCATGTTGAGGAGATTGAATTGTGTGGACCTGTACAAGCTAGATCAATGTGGATGGTTAAGAGGCATTTGAAATTTATGAAGGGCTTGGTTTGACAAAGAGCACATCCTAAGGGTTCTATGATAGAGGGATATATGATATACCAGACCATGGTGTATATCAGTGAATATCTTCCAAAGTTTTACAGCAGGTATCCATCTAGATCGCATTTGGGATCCCAACTGTAATGACAAATTCAAAGGGGAGTACCTGACGGGGAAAGGTAGATTGAGGAGGGTGAGAGGTAATTATAAGTTTTTTTTGTAATTTAACAATTCTTATCCATCATCAATATATATATATAAGTTGTTTCTAATTGGTGTAATTGTCTTCTTTATAGTTGGTCATGAGTGGGATGCACTACACTTGTATATTGCAAACAATCTTGATTGGATGACAGTGTGGATTGAACAGTCTCAAGAAAATGGTCACTCATTAACATGGGATGGTGTTGCATCGTTGGTTAAAGAAGTTCATCGTAATGGAGATCCCAATGTTACATCAATGGTACTTGATCTAATATATGGCTTAAGAGATACAAAGGTATGCATAAGATTACTAATCATGAGACATAAGTTTAATATCAACTCACAGATCAATGAGAAGATTCTTGACATGTTTGAATAATTGCAGGTCAAAAAGCACAAAGCTATGTACTACCATGGCTATAAATTCTGCACAAAAAAGTTAGATGAAATGAAGAAAACATGTGATTCTGAGATAAGTGTTGTCTTCGTGGTAACCAATATTTCATCTAGAACTGACATACATCCTCAACAATCTAAAAATTGATACTATGGCATTTTGGATGATATACTTGAGAGCAACTTTAATTCATTCAAAATAGTTCTATTTGTCGTCAAATGGTTTAGGTTATGACTGAATCGAAATGATCTCGATAGGACTATTATTGAATACAACAATGGATTTACTATGATTAATACAAGGTCATTTGAGTCAGTCAGAGATGAGCCCTATGTTCTTCCAAGTCAATGCAAGCAAGTGTTTTACTTTGGTGTTCCAAAAAAACTAGGTTGGTCATTTGTTGTTAGACATGACCCAAGAGGAAGGCCGGTAAAGTATAATGTGATCGAAGAAGAAGATATTGAAGAAGCATAAGAGGAAGTAAATGATTATCAGGAACAACAGTTACCCAGTGATGAAGAAGAAGAAGATGGTGATGATTTTGGTCATGCTAACAATAATGGCGATAATGATGATGATGATTTTGATGATGATCATGATCATGGTGATGAAGATGGTGATGATCATGGTGATGATGGTCATGATGATGATAGTGATCAAGAGGATGATGATGGTGATGAAGATGGTGGTGGTGATGACGACGATCAAAGTGACGAGTACGATGATGGTGATGATGATGATGATGATGATGACATGGATGATGATCATGATGATCAATGAAATCTTTAGGTATGACCAATGTCAACTATGATGGGGTCTTGTATGACCAAATATTTCTTTCCAAACCATATGTGCACATATAAACATTAAGTAGAACATGCCAAATTTTTTTTTAGATATAAACATTAGTTACACTAAATTTTTAACTTAAGACAAATGATTTACATATACAATCTACTTTATTATTAATATTTTTTTTGGTAAGTCTATTACTTTAATTTCTCTACTGATTTCTAAGACTTACTAATTTTTTTCACAGGGCGATATGGATGCACCATGTCAGACACCTTCAATAGAGGTAAAAATTAATTATTGTAAATTTTAATGTTAATATAGAAACAAATATCCTATTATTATGTTCTTTTCTTTATGGCTTTGGAGTTATTTTGATGAAAGTATACGAATATTTGATGTCACAACTGATAGGAAAAAGCTACAATGATCACTAATCAAATGCAATCTAAAATACGGGCATCATATCTACATGACATTGACCTTAGTACTGACCCTGTATTCATCACACAAAAAATTACACAAAGATACACTGATGAGCTTGTTCAAATTATCATCAAGGGTGACAGAAGTGAGGAGAAAGAGGCACTGAGAATAGAATCCAATCTTTGAAAGTAAGCAGTAATTTGACTAAAGCAGTAATAGAAGTTCAATAGATATTAATATTTTATAGTATCTTATGGATCATAATCTCTAATTTTATGTGTTCTTGTATAGACATATGTGCTAGTTGCGACATCACATGCTGAACATGGTTAGGGTTGTTTCGCAGTACCTTCGTGTAAGTAACACTTTGTTTGTTTTGATCAACATTATAACACTTACCTTTTTTTTGTCGACGTTTCTCACTAGTATCCCATTTTATCTTTATCCATTGCAAATATCTTTGCTAACAATATTCTATTCTTTAGCTCATGATGAAGTGTGGACTCCTCCTTCGGTTGGTGGTCCACTATTGTCTGCTGCATTGTCGGAAACAAGGACCATGCAAACATCATTGTCTATGCCCAGTAGAACTGGTAAAACCTTGTTTTGCTATATTTTGTAATGTGCTATATTTTGTAATGTCTTTCTACAAATTGATCAACAACGAAGTAGCACATTAGTGCTTAAATGATGTCTACAGAAGCTTGCATACACACACCATGCATACATACATATATATATAGCCACACATAGAGAGACATGGACATAGGCAGGGAGGTAGACCAACAGAGAGCAGTACTAAAATTGTCATTTAATTGTTATGACGTTTCAGTTGATAGAGCAATAGAGAGCAATACTACTGAAGCTGATCCATTTCTTGGAGCAGTTCGTGTGATTAGTACTGGTTTGTATGAAGGGACATTGTTGCTGAATAAGAAAACTATGTTTTCATTAAGAGAACGAAAGTTTCTAGGTGCTTTGAAATTGATATTTTTTAAAGTGTAAATTTAGTTTACTTTTACATTACTCATTTTGGACTGATAAATCCTTTATGTTTTTGTAGGTAATAATGCTTTCTTTGAACACCTTTTTCATATGACATTGAGACTGTTTGGACCCACCATACATAAAAGGTACGTAGTTTCATATCATTGCTACATAATTTTTATTTTCTTCTATTTATTGTAATATATTAAAGTTATTGATCTAACAATCTATTTGTTTTTAAAAAGGTAGAATTTACAAGCTGGGGAATTAAAAATCAGCCGATTGCATCCACTGAGGAGAAATTTGGGGAAAACATTTTTAACACTGGCCTACTTCTAAAAAGAGCAGCAAAGCATATAAATACTGTGAGGGATCAATATAGAAGCGGTCTTAAGGATAACCCAAAGTACGACCGTCCTCCTATGATTCCACCAATGGAGTGGAATGAAATAATAGAAGATGCAAAGGAGAAAAGGCTATGTGAAGATAGAGATAATGAAGCAGCACAGGGCAAAAAGAGGTATGTCATTATAGTATTAAGTACATTGTAATCATGCACTAATTATTGATATTTGTAAATATATAATCTAAGATGTCTGAAATTGTCCATAGATTGCAGGACACATCCATGGCTACAAAAGCAAGAATAGAAAAGGTTGGCCAACACAAACTTGGCTTCGGTGGCTATATGAATCTGCAGTCTCGACTTGTAAGTAGAGCAATGAATTTTTTTTTATTTTTTTATACAATGTTGCAAATAGTTTTGTTTAATGAAACCATACATGGAAAACTGACATTATCAAGGAAAAACCACAGGGCACAAATTTCAATGTGGAGGTCACAGATGAAGATAGAAAAATTGCCTTGATTGAAGGCTATAAAGTTATGGTTGCATGCCTACGTGAAGAATCTGTAAGCCTTTCCCAAGAATCTAGTGCACCAAATGATATCTCATAGGTAAATTGGTCAGATGAAAAGTAAATGAAATTAAATAGTTGAGAAGATTCTTTTTTGGTATTAGTTTTAAACGTAAATTGACTACATAACAATGTGCATAACATTTTACTGCAGCCTTCATATCCTACCACAGAACATGCTCCTAATGAAGGTCATGATGTGCATTATTGTGGTGGAGGTATTAATTTTCTATTGGAAATTAATTATGCAATTATGAATACAATTTAACATCCTCAATTGGAATTTGACATGTATCCTTTTTTTGAATATTTCAAAGCATGTTGAACATCATGCTAAAGGACTGGACCATGTTCCAAGTGTTCAACATGTTGACGCGGTGGTAGATCAAAATGTTAATGTACATGATGTGGCATTGTCAAGTAATAAAAATGTATTTTATGTTGTACTCGTACTTAATTACAAACTTGTAACAGTTAGAAAAAGAAAAAGAGTATGCCAATTTATTGCATTCACTTGTTCTTGCAATAGAGCCCCCTTTATGCAGCAACCACCTGCTCCTCTAAAGAGAAGGAGCCATTGTAATTTGATATTACACGTGCTAGAAGAGGAGGAGAATGAAGTAGAATGAAGTAGATATGGATGTCCCTATGAGCGCTTTTCTTAAGAGAGCTCAGAAAAACAAACAAAAAGAAATGATGTTTTAAAAATCTTCTTTTATAAACCTTGTTGGATGATGAAAGAACTTTATTTTAAGTAATTATGTATGAATGATGCGTATTAATATAGATTTCTATTTTATGTTAATGAATATTGTTATGTGTTAATGAAGTTTTGATTAGTATTGTGTATTAATGATTTTTATATCATATTAATGAATGTTATGTGATTTTATTGATTGAATGTTACAGTTCATAAATGGATGAATTAATGAATGAAGTATGTAATTAGATGATAATGGGTACTTTAGATTGATGTTAGGGGGAGGGGGGTGAGGCCAGATGAGCTTCCACCTTCACGTGGTTGGCCTTGTTAAGTAGAGAATATTATAGTATTCTTGGAACCAAGTGAAGCTCAAATTTGTTAAGTCTTCAAACACACATCCCAATTCTCTTTAATGAGACTGAAGTTTTTTCACTTGTAATAGTCTCATTGCAGTCATCTTTTGGTTCCTTGAACATATAGTTCTTGCTTAGTTTAAATCCCAATTATTAGATATTTCTCCACATTGGAGCTAGTTTGGCATAGAAACCTGCATATTTTATTATATATATTTAGTCAACTGAAAGTAATGTAGAAAGCATTCACATAGTTGATGTCTAACAAAAGAAAACAAGATGCATATACTATTTAGCATGGAAATCCTTGTAGGTGAATTGTGTGTGTATGTACACACACACACATATATGTATGTATGTATATAACTTCAAACAAATGTGTAGACTCAATTAGCAAGAGACACCAACCTCAAATCTTGCAATGCAGAAGGAACTGACCTTTGAAATGCAAAGTGTTTATAATGTAGGTAGATTTGTCTTAGATCTCCTTCGAGGTCTTCAACAAATCTGCCTTGTACTTGTGAATAATCCACCAAGATTTGAAATATTGTTTTCCAATAAATGCTCTAAACTTGGAATATACCTTCATAAAAATTCTACCTTAGATTTGTTCATCATATTCAAAATAAGACTTCACATGTCTGTTCACTTAGGTCTGACTTAGTTCTTCCACAAATTTGGCTTATAATTATGCTCTTGAATCTCTTAAAACCTTCTTTGTATTCAAATGATATTTAATGAATTGATTGATACAAATTTTCTCATACTTGAATCTAAATATCATTGTCATTGTCAAGCATAACACAGACATAAAATCATTTTGGTTATTCACTTGTTATACAAGTTAGTCTTATCTTTTTGATTTTCACAAGTCATGCACTTATGCATCTTTGGGATATCCACAAGCTATTAGAGATGTTTGGATGGTTCATTTCCTTATTTTTTTGTGTTGTTTGTAGGGTTTTTTCCATGAAGTCTAAGGACAGACATGTTGGATGTTTGTGATAGACATGTCCACCTATAAGAAAAGTATCAAATGTAGAAAAAATACAAAGAAAAGCTTGTAAGGGTTTTAGGTGTCTTTAGGCCTAGTACAGCTCGTAAGGGTTTTAGGTGTCTTTGGAAGGGTTAGTGAAGTTATAAAACCTTTGAAAAGGTTAGTGAAATATATTAAAGGCATATATGATTGTAAGTTGTTGAAGTTGACACTTTGTGTCAACTAGACAACAAATTTCAGTTTATAACTAACTGGTAATAGTCAGATAGTTAGACAGCAGTGGTTGTTTACTGTTGTTTGGTTATTTAGAAGGGATTTGTCGAGTGTTTGGGAGAGAAGTAGAGTTGGGGTGGTGAGACAAGGCATTGTGAAAAAATTATAATCAATAAAATAATCATGTTCTCTGTAATTCAGTCTCTATCCCACGGAACAGTGAGTTACTATGATGTATCAAATGCATTTTGACTAATATTTAATGTGAGAACATTTTATTATTTTTGTTATGTTGTCCATGCATTCTTTTAATTTTGATTTATAGGACCAGTGCCTTATCCATTGGGTAAGAAATTGACTATTGGAAAGAGATCTAATTCAAATAACTTGTATAAGAATTAATCAACTGCAATCACCCATCTCCATTCTTATGCAATATCCCTTTTATGAACTTATAAACCCTACTGATTTACTGAAGCATTTATATAAGTTCCTGAATTAAAAGCAACAATAAAACCAGCATACAACCCATCCAGACTGCATTCAGCCAAATAAACCTTATTTAAATGACTTCAAAGTAAACAAACCCATAAACTGGAGACAAAAATTGATGATCCACAGATATAGTGTAAATACCCCTTTGCATTATCCTTTTCATATGACTAATACAATAACCAATAGAAAACCAATTGAATGCCCATAATAGATTTCCATTTCTGTCATTTCAATTTGCTTATTAGAAAGTACAATGGAAGCAAACTCAAAACCTCTGCATACTATTGTACCAACTGAATATGTACTCTTCTTGAAAGAAAAAAAAAATTGCACAAGTCTCGAACCATCACAATGCGTTGAAAACTCATTTATATAGCATGAGTTGCAATAAGCAAAGGGTAATTGTGATCTGAAAAGTCTCCAAGGAACAAAGCATCATACAAAAGACAAAAAAAATTCACAACAAAATGCCAAGCGTATCAAATATTCCTTCAGGTAGGCCCGTTCCAATTTTTGTTGTGAATCATCAACTTCTGATTTGTCTCTCATTATTTTGGCTCCTCAGAATACGTGGCTACCAAGCTGGCCAAAGAAGGATGATCTTGTGATACCTCCAAATCAATTTTCTCCTGCGGGTTCTTAGTGCTTTCACCTTGAGCAGGCATTATTACCTTTTCCCCTTCTTTTTTTAGTTCTAGTGCAGAGGTGTCAATAACCTGCACCTCGCCTTCTAGTTTCTCATCATCATCTAAATTGTCCTCCTCTAACTTCTCGTCCAATAGAAGATCTACCATCCAAGTGTCAAATTGTATATCATCCAGCTAGCTGAACTGTAGGATATCATTTTGCTTTTTTAAAATATAACTAGCCTCCTTTTTAAAACCAACAAATTCTTGCTTCAAAGAATCAAAAAATAATTGGACTTTAACAAATTCCTCTGTCGTGGTGGCCCACCAGGCATGCCCCTTTTCATTAATAACTTTATTTATCCTTGTGCAGAAAAGGTCATCCAATTCTTTACTCCACTCTTCCTTCTTTTTCAATTTCTTCTTTCTATCCAAGGCACAAGGAAATAGATCAAATTTTTTATTCTTGTACTTATTCAAACAAGAAACAATTTTCAGTTGCAAAGCAACTCTCCTGTTATCAAAATCTGACAGGTCATTAGCAATATCATACAATTTTTGAACATGGTCATGGGAAGACTTTATAACTGAATAACATAGAAGGGTGATTTCCTTTTCCCTTCTTCCCCATTTATTAACAATAGGCTTTAGGGTATCATCATGAGTTTTCAATTCCTCCCATATATCTATTACTTTTACCAACTGATCAAAGAATAAGGGCCACTCAATTTTGTCCGCTAAATACATTAGAGCCTTTCTAAGCTTATCCTCATACTACATATTTAACTCTGCATGTAAGGCCCATAGTTTGCTCTTCTCTTCTTCAAATTCCTTGGCTGTATAATATTCAGGCCTTTGAGGTGTGTCTGGTATCTCTACAAGGGGGCTGGATTTAAAAGGTTCCACTAGAGGATGGGGGTATGTTATTCTTGGCCTTGTGGATTTTCTCATTGACTTGTTTTCAAGTTCAATTCTCCTTTTTACCTCCCTATTATAGGCTTCAAGAAGTGTTTTGTATTTATTTTGTAACTCAGACATAACCTATTCCTCCTTCTTAGCAGTGGCCAACACAAACTTAGAAGAATCCACATTCCAATATGCTACCTGTACATGTGAAGTGTCAGCAACCCTTCTTACAAGTATATTTCCCATCAACCCAGACTCATCTGATTGTGATGGTGTGGCTCTAGATCCCTTTCTTAATGACCAACTGACCAATGCAGCTTGATATTCAATGAATGAAGTTCCTTGGAAGTCTCTTCTATTTGGGTCTTGCAACTCCAATCTTCTTGAAATAGAATTGAAAATTAATGCATCTACAATATCCCAATTGGGCAATAATAAAATGTTAGATGCCTTTATCATTTTCCTCCCCTCCTCAAGGCTTATATTTTGAAATTCCTTCATCATTTCTTCTTTAATTTTGTTTTGCATGGAAGTTTCATCCACTTCTGGATGCTCTATTTTCATCTTCTTACATTTCTCCTTGAAAACATTCATGTTTGTCTTCCATGCAAACTGTTGAAAAGCCCTTGATTTCACAAAACTGTCATCAGTCAAAAATTGATGACTTGCCTACTCTAATACAGGGTCCAACTCCCTGCCTCTATAATCAGCTATTGTTAGATCCAAACTTGGGAGAGGAAGTTCTGGAGGGTTACCCTCATCTAATTCTGCTTGAATAATAAAAATATCTCCCTGTGATCCCATTTGTTCAACCTATTCACCAGTGAGCTGCTCTTCTCCAATCCTCAAAGGGGACTAGGTGGGTGAATATTCCTCATCTTGAGGCCTTTCTTCTGTCATTACCTTTTGCCTCTTAGGACTAGGCTCTTTAGGTCTCTCCTCTTGGGCTATACTAGTAGATCCTATTCTTTGTTTCCCCTTGTCTATAGGAACCCTTTTATTCTGAATTATAGTATATCAGGGCCTCTTTTGTACAATTATTTTATTAGTTCTCACATTTGGAGTGAAAGCCAACCTCCTCATGACCTCTTTGTCCTAATGAGGATATGAATCAATTAAAAATTGTTTCTTTTCATTCATGACCTCCATTATTTCAGGGAAGGTATTCATGAGCTTACTTATTTTGTCAACCTCTATAATAGCATTATCCAAAGGATCATATTTATTATCAAAACAATGAATGAATTCTAAGACCCGGGAATAAACTCTCCATTTTTTCTTTTTAGTTTCCTGCTACTGCAATGAGAATTCATTCCTTATAATATCCTCTAGATAATAAGAATCATGCTTGATCGGTCCCAACTTGATTCTATGCCTCAACATCTGATTGAAAAATCCCTCACAATCACAAAAATGGGGATGAGAGACAGCCATCATATACTGCTCCAAAATTTTATGCAAAAAGATCCATCCCCCTTTTGTAATCACAAACGGATGGGCCACTGTGTAGGTAGGGAAAATTGACCCTAATTGCCTTTTCAACAAAAACATTTCTTCCACTCCCCCTAACTACCATAAAACTTCAGGCATTCCCACCTTCAAAGGAACTTGGTAAGGCAAAACATGAGGGTTCCTCTTGAAACCATAGATTCTAAAAATAGTAGAAACAGGGTAGGGGATGATATCTCCCCAATTATGTGAAACTTTCAAGTCATGGGGGTTATCCATAGGCCTGATGAGACTCATTAGTACCCTAGGGATTCTGGGATTGTCACTCAATATGAGGCATCTCAATTTAGCACCAAAATATCTATCAAATCTGACAAAACTAGCATTACTTGCATCCCAGGTCATATCTGCACTCCACAACTGGACTGGTAGTATTTCCCCATTCTCCTCTCTATTTAGTTCCATCTCATTACCAAAATATGTCACTCCTTTGAACAAAAACATATGCATTAATAGAGAATAGTGACCAAAAATTTTTTCCACCTTGCCCTTCACAATCCCAACTAAACCAATGTGAATTTCTTCAGCCAAAAAGGAAGCAAAATCAAAAATAACATCTACACCGAAGGAAGCAATCTAAACCATCATGTACCTGAAACCAATGGGCATAAATTCTTGCTCATCTTCACCAAAAACTTGGCATAAGGTCCTATATATCTCTACAGCCTGGGAAGTGAAAAGACTCTTCTTAAAAGGCTCTCTAGAGGCTGCAGTAATTACTGGCAAAGTTCCTGTTGTACCAATATGTGCCCTTAGTGAACCTCCCCTAATTACATCCTTCTTTGCTTTATATTCATTCTCTAATTCTAGCAGATTGATTTGCACATCGTAGTCTGATAATGGTTCAAGGTGAAAAACCTCTCTAATTTCTTTAGGAGTAATCGAGACCAAAGGCACACCATCCTTTCTTCTTACAACCCTAATGGCTTGGTCATAATTCTTAGCAATGGCTTCAAGCAAATCATAATCCATGAAAACACTTGGGACTACTAATTTTCCCAAATCAAAATTCCAGACATTAGCATGCGGAGCAAACAACTTCCTTTTCAAAAACCACTTTTTAAACAAGATAAGGCCAGTTTGAGTAGTTGTTGCATCCCTAACCCAGTTCCCCTTGTCAGATAGGCCATCACCAATTTTAAGCCTAGGGTTTATGAAAATTAACTTTTAAACTTGTGCAAGCTGTACAGTAGATTCTGGGAGTAATTCGAATAAATCATCGTGGACATTCCTATCCATATAATTAATTTGCCTAGAGAATGGTTTCTTAGGAGGCATTTTGACAGTATTGAGAGAATTGGAATGCCACAAAGGTTATAATATGAGTACTTACTTGACTTTTCGAACTTTTTCTTCTCTAAACTTCTAAAAAATTTCTTGAACGACAGAAGAATAGTTTCATGTCTTTACCAGGCTTAACATGACACAATCAATCAGGCTCTTGTGCTCATAAAATTTGCAATCTCTATTGCGTGGGACTAGAATTAATGAAAATCTCTATGTTATTCTCTGTTTCTCCCACACGCGAAGCTTTCACTTATCATAAATGTGCCAAACAAAAAAATAGAGTGGCGTCGCACTTTCTTTTTTAAACTTGTGTTGTTGATCCTTGAAAAATCCTACGATATGGGAATTACAACTAAGTTGACTCAACTTTCTTCTTAACACATTGGTAGTCAAGCCAATAAAACACCTCCACCTCTACCTTTCCTTCAAGGTTGGCACTTCAAACCAAGCCCATGCATGACTACGCACATGTGTCATCAACTCGCTAACTCATTATACATAATTCTCGAGCACCTTTCCACAGTGAGCTAGCGATGATCACTAATCTTACTTTAATCATGTGGTAGACAATTGAAACAACCTTTAAGAACATGATGGTGGGTCCATTGCTCATTAACTCGATATACCTAATTTTTGCTCATCTCTTTATAGCGAGTCAACGAGCATCGTCGATCCAAACTTGATCTTGTGGACAGTAGTTTTACTTCAATAGTAGTGGGCCACACTTGCTAACTCACTATACTTAACTTCCGAGCACTTCTTCATAGCAGGTCAATGCCACCCTTTGATCCTGGCTCGATCTCACGATCAAAAATCTTTGTACCTAGTACACGAGAAGTGGGTCCATGATATCACTGTCCATGATATGGGCCCTACAGATTTCTACCAAGCATTGGTCAAAAGTTTGACCAATGAATGGCAGAAAATGCGCTAACAATGACAATATTTTTTGACCATCGTATCCTTTGAAGTTTCAACCAGCCTACTGGATGGTCAAATTTTTGACAAAAATGTTTTCAACCAGTTCTGTCTAGTTTTCCACCATGCATTGGTCAAAATTTTGACCAATGCCCCATAGATTTCTACCAAGCATTGGTCGAAAGTTTGACCAATGAATGGCAGAAAATGGCTCAACAACCTGGACATTTTTTGACCAACGTATTGGTCAAAATTTCAACCATCCATTATGTCTATCAAATTTTTGACCGAAAAATTATCGACCAATTCGTTGGTTGAATTTGGTTGAAGATTGGTCAAAAAATGGGTCAAAATTTTGACCAATAAAGGTCAAAAAATGAGCCCAAATGTACTAGTGAACCTAATATTAGAATGAACAAGGTCATGTAGTCAAATCTAAGGATTTGTTTGGGAGACATTTTTTCCATTCACCAATGCCCCAATGATAACTATGGAAAGTGCATGCATATTCTTCCCATTGATGATACCATTGAGAATACAAATGCATCTTAAATTATAATTTTGTAATATATTGAGTTATTCCTAAGCTTATATCAGTAATGTATTAGTTTCAAAGAATATTAATACCAATGGATCTTAAATCATAATTCTATCATATCTTGAGTTATTCTCGAGTTTATATCAGTAATGTATTAGTTTGAAAGAATATTAATACAAGGAAGAAATTATGCAATATCTGTGTCTCTAAATTCTACTATAGGGGACAGATTTGAAGAAAAGAGTGTGAGTGAAGGAATTGTGTAATATAATACCACATTTCCATCCATGAGGTGTGATAGCCCTCATTTTCACTTTTCCAATTGTATAAACATTTTAAGGTGAGAGTGCCTTGATTTTTGTTATGCAACAAAGATGATAACTTGTGGCCTAGTGATCACTACTACAAAGTGCATAAAATATTTATTCACTTATTTGTGCTATCAAAGAAGGTAAGAGTGATTAAGTCAGCAACTCAGTAACGCGGTCAGCTTAGAAGAAAATACATGTGATCATGCTATCATTGTGATAAGAGGGAAGTGATTGAAACAAGCTATGACATGGAAAAACTAGCTAAAAGGCACTTATTCACATGGTTAATAAATGTAATACATGATCATACCATGGCCATGTGATGCACTCAGAATGAAAGAATAATGTAAAGGGTCATGCAGTCATGATGTTAAAGAAATAGTAGTAAAGATAAATTGCAAAGCTGGGACTAGGTTAAAAGAGCATACAATATCCTTTGCTCGCATGGTCACAAAGAAAAACTATTATCAAATAAGCCAAGATCCAACCTAGTGAATTCTTAAGGTTAAACTATATACAGTATCTTGATTGCATAGAACTAAGAATAAAAAATTAAAAGTGACAAACGTGTGTGAAGCCGCAAAATGGTTGCTAGGGGTATTTTCATAGTCACAAACAGTAAATGTAAATGTTAATGAAATGAAGTGACTACATGATTAAGGCTAAAGAGAGGTCGAATATTTAAGTTTCCCATTCATATAGTTAACAGCCAAAAATGTTAGATAGATTGCAAAGTGGCGAAAAGGGTTTGAAGCTATGGTCGTCCAGTCACTGGTGTTTAAGTGCTAAGGTAGAAAATAACTACAAAATGATGAACAAAGGGATTCGTTGGGTCATGAGGATGGATTTCAATGCAAAAATGATTGTTAAGGAGCCTCATTATGACTTAAAAGTTATGTCCTATCAAAACTACATAAAAAGTTAGGAAATGCTGGCAATACAAGTAGATTTTGGCACTTTTACAGAAATTGAGATTTTTTCACACCCGTTGACATAAATAGACATATATGGTCACTCTATTGCATTTTTTCTCTATTAATAGCTTGGTTTTGTTGGAAATATGAGAGGAGTAACTAAGAGGGGGGGTGAATTAGTTACCACTGAAATATATCCTAGATCCCTTAGATGTCAACTTAAAGTTCAAACTGATAAAATTGATTACTATTGATACTTGGTAAACAAACATAAATCATTGTAACTCAATAAATGTAGAGTGTGTATTACTTTAGAAAATCTTATAATCTTATCAGTAATTAACTTGCAAGCATAAGAGAAAGAACATGAACACTTGAGACACCAGGATTTAATATGGAAACTCAATATGGGAAAAACCACCAATGTAACTAGCTACTATTTTTCACTCTTCTGAAGTGACCCCTATTAGGAGTTAACCCAATTAAAGGTTACAAAACACACTATTAGGTGTGACCTTGTTAGAGGATTTAATCACCCTATTAGGATTGGCCTTGTAAAAGGTCTTAAAACAATTCAATAGAATTGCCACCTTGTTAGAGGATTTACAGTTGGCTGTTAAACCAACTCGGTTAAGAGATTTTAGATCACTGCTACAATGGTTAGAGAGTAACAATTAAATGACCTGATTGTGATGCAACTAAATTACTGAATCTAGATCTCTATTCTACTTAAACTTGATCCTTCCTAATCAAATATTACTTTTCTGCTCCACAAGGATGTTGGCTTATCCTTCAAGTTCACTTCCACTCTTTTCTATTTCAATTCAATCAACACACTTGCACACACTTGAAAATCACAACTTCACCTTATATTTATATCATCCAAATTGTCAAGTTTGCTCAATAAAAATTATAATGACCAATTTTCATTACCATAGTCTTCTAGAACCAATACTTAAAATAATTAAGCTTCATATGCAAAAACAACAAAATCCTTCATTAGCCAACCCTACTCGGTAAACACTAGTTCTGAGAATTTTTTTGTGTTAATCAATAGAGGTTATGTTAACATTGAAAACTCACAAAAATAATTTGGTAACGAAGTGAACTCAGTTAGCACTAACTCTATTCAACTTTCCTTTTTTAACCAAGTGAGCTCAGTTGACACTCTTCTCTACCAAAATTCCTTCAATGCCTGAGAGAGCTTAGTAGACACCATCTATCACAAAATATACTTAGGAATGCTTGGTAGACAAGGAAAATTGTCTTGCTAACCAAGTGAGCTTGGTAAGCACTGACCATGAACTGATATGACATTTTTGTAACATTAAAGAAAACACACAATTAAACAATTATATCCAGCAATCTCCCTCTTTGGCATTGATGGAAACACAACATGTCATAGCACAATGAAATTTGAGAATAAGACTTTCTCTGATAGAAAGTTTCTCCCTCTTATATTTTACAGTAAAAACTTCTCCTTCATGTAGTAGACTTACTTAACTTCTATTCTTCTTGGAAAAAAAATTTCTCAAAAAGATATGATAGTATACTTCTCCCTCTTTGACAACACATGCCAAATTAGTATCCATGTACCTTGAGTACTGATTCATATGCAATATTCTCTTAATTATGTTGCACCAACTAATTGATCTTCAACTTGGATCCTATTGATGCATCACTAAACTTCATTTAATGAGCTTGAAATAGGGAATGACCCCTAACTTACCTCTTAGATACAAGAGTGTATCCTTAGGTAATGGCTTGGTGAATATGTCTACAATTTGTTCTTTTGTATGGACATATTCTAATCTAATTTCTTTGTCTTGCACCAATTCTTTGACAAAGTGATATTTTATAGCAATGTGCTTTGTTTTGGAATGCATCACTAGGTTCTTTGATATGTTAATTACACTAGTGTTATCACAATATATGACTACTAGCTCTTTTATTTCAATCTTCATACCTTCCAACAATTGTTTAAATCAAACAATGTTAGAGCATTTTACTACTGCTGCAACATATTTTTCTTCTGTTGTGGATTGGGATGTTTAGTTTTGCTTCTTGCTTGTCCAAGATACCAACCTTTTACCAAGAAAGAAAGCTCCACCACTAGTGCTTTTTCTATCATCAAGATTTCTTGACCAATCAGCATTAGTAAACACTTTTAGATCTAGATTTCCTCCAAGTTTGTACCATAACCCATAGTCTTCAGTACCTTTCAGATATCTCAAGATTCTTTTAATTTCCATCATGTGGTTTTCTCTAGGTTTTGTCAAGAATCTTGCCACTATTCCAACTACTAAGGCAATATCAAGTCTTATGTGAACTGCATTCTATAATTTTCTAATCATTGATCTATATAAGGTTTGATCTACCTCTTTGGATTCATCATCTTTGGTAAGCTTTAGTCTAGTACACATGGGGGTTCCAACTAGTTTTGAATCTTCCATTCTAAACTTCTTGAGTATCTCTTTGATATATTTAGATTGAGTAATATACATACCATTTTTATTTTGTTGTTCTACAATCCGACAAAGAAATTTATCTCACCAAACATGGACATTTCAAATTCTTTGTTCATTTTCTCTAAAAATGCTTTACCTAAGTCTTCATTTCCTATAAATAGAGTATCATCTACAAATATTTCTGCCAACACAATCTCCTTGTCTGGTCCTTCCTTGATATACAGACTATTATTATCATTTGTTCTCTAAAATCCAATTTGTATGAGATAGTTATGTAATCTTTCATACCATGCTCTAGGAGCTTGTTTGAGACCATACAGAGCTTTGTGTAATTTGCAGACCATGTCCCTTTTGTTAGGATCAACAAAATCTTCTAGTTTGTTAAATGTAGACTTCTTCATCAAGAATTTCATTCAGAAATACTAATTTAGTATCCATTTGATATACTTTGAATCCTCTATGTGTTGCATATCCAAGTAAAGTCAACACCATAATCAAGACCTTCTTCTTGAGAGTAGCCTTTACATACTAGTCTTGTTTTTTTTCTTGATAATTTACCATCTTCATTCAACTTATTCTTGAATACCCATTTTGTTCTAATCACATTTTTATCCTTAGGCCTAGGTACAAGGGTCCAAGTTTTTTTCTTTTCTATTTGTTTTATTTCTTTATTCTTAGCCTCAATCCAACTTTCATTTTCCAATGCATCTTTAACACTTCTAGGTTCAAATTTAGCAAGTAGACATGTACCTTTTAGCTTACTTCTTGTCATAGTACCTTCTAATTTATCTCCAATAATCTGATTAGGTGCATGATGCCTTCTGACATACTTGGCCAATATAGGTTCTTTGCCTTTTGAATGATTTGTATTGTCTTCTTTTTGAATTTCAACTTGAGACTCAAGTTGTTCAGCCTATGGCTCGGGTCCTTCAAACTCGGTAAGTGTTAACTCAGTAGCTTCAGAATGTGACTTGAATCCCTGTGACTCAGTTTGCACTTCTTGCAACTTGGTAACTATAGAGGGCTTGGGAGATGAAGTCTCCTTATTATTATATATGTGTGGTAATATATCAGATTTGAAGTAAACAAATTTTATGTAGTCTTCTAGTTCTTTCTTGCTTTCTTCTTCAGCCTTTTTTGCAAACTCATCAATTCTCACATGTGCACTTTCTATGACTTTGTAAGTAGACCAATTCAAACATTTATATGCTTTACTTTTGTAGGAATATCCTAGAAATATACCTTCATCTCATTTTACATCAAACTTGCCTTTTCTAGATTCTATCAAGATATAACATTTACTACCAAATACTTTTAGGTAACATACATTGGTTTTGTAGCCATACCATAGTTCATAGGGAGTTTCATCTAAATCCTTCTTCAACTAAACTTGATTTAAAGTATGAGCTACAGTTTTGATAGCTTCCTTCTAGTATTTTATAGCAACATTCTTTTCAATCATTAGAGTCCTTACACAATCTATGATGGATCTATTTCTTCTTTTAGCTATCCCATTCTACTCGAGAGTACTAAGGGCTGATACTCATCTTTTGATTCCTCTTTCAATGAAAAAATTATTGAATTCATTGAAGATGAATTCACCACCTCTATCTGATCTTAAGCATTTTAATCTTTTTCCTATTTCATTCTCTACTCTTTCCAAATACCATTTGAATTTCTCAAATGCTTATAACTTTTCTCTTAGATACATAACAATCATCATTCTAGAGTAGTCATCAACAAAAAGAATAAAGAATTTTTCTCCACTATAACTTTCTATACCAATTGGTCCACATAGGTCAGTATGCACAATCTCCAAGACATCTTTAGATTGATAGTTTTTTCTCTTCAAACTAGTCTTCCCCATTTTACCAATTTGATAGTTCTTGCATAAACCAACATTTGGTTTCTTCAAACTAGGGATACCTCTTACTTTTTTGAATTTTCTTATTTTGACCATATTATCAAAGTTCACATGACATACCCTTCTGTGCCATAACAAACTTTATTCTACTTGATCAATAAGACATGAGAAATCACCAAGATCAAGATAAAATAGGGTGCCTTTTGTTAATTTGCCTGATCCAATCAGATTCCCTTTGTCATCCAATAGTCTTGTCTTTCCATGAATGAATTCTACCTTGAATCCAATATTGATTAGCTATACCATACTCAGTAAATTATGTTTTAGTCCTTTAACCCAATAAGCATTGTCACATACAAGTTAATTGGTTAATGAGATATGGCCTTTTCCTTTGATGCAAGAAGGTTCATTGTTTCCAAATCTTACACTACCTCCATCATAGTATTCAAAATGTTCAAACTTTGTTTTATCTCCAATGATATGGTGTGACCATCTGCTATCTATGATCCATGTATCATTTTTACTAATATGAGAGATAAGTGCCATCTTATCTCCTTTATCATTACTAGATTCATCTTTTACAACAATATATACTATTTCATCCTCACTATTATTAGAATCCTTAGCCATAAAATAAGTTTTCTTACCTTTGTCTTTTTATGATTTGTGACTTTTGAAATCCTTTTTGGTTTTGTAACTATGGCTCTTCTTCTCATCCATGCTATCTTTATTTAAGCACCTGGTAACAATATGACCAATTTCTTCACATGAAAAATAGATTAGAGAAAATTTACCTTTGTGTTTTCCTCCACTAGAATATTTCTTTGCAAGTAAAGCTTCAAAAACTTCAAGATCACTATCTAAGCTTTCCTCGATTTCTTCTTCACTATATAACTAATTGTCCTTTATCTTCTTTCCTTTTTCTTTGAGTGAAAGTTTGGCCTCAAATGTAAACTCAATATTTTGGGAAGCTGGAACATAATTGTCAAAGTTGTCTAGCTCAAAAGTTGTCAATCATCCTACTAGGGTGTCCAAACCTAACTTGCTATTTGAATCACTTCTCACTTCTTGAATAGCAGATACTTTTATTGCATAGAAGCGAAGAAAAGTTTTGAGAATTTTACTTACAATAGTTTCTTCTTTGAGCTCTCCTCTAGATGTTCTAATTGCATTGACACTAGCTTTTATTCTTTTCACATATTTGGAAACATTTTCATCTTCTTTCATCCTCATCTAGCCAAATCGCTCTCTAAGGCTTTCTACTTTGGCTCTCCTTACATTGTCATCACCACCATAGATGTCCTTGAGCTTGTTCCACATATCAAAAGAAGATTTACAATCTTTGACCTCATCAAATTCTTCATAGCTAAGAGTAGATGCAATGTCAATCATCATGATGTTATGGTTCTTTTTCTTAGCAAGATCTCCAATAGATAATGTACTAGCGGTAGTTTTGTATTCTTCATCAAGGTATTTGTAGCTTGAATCACTAATGGTAGCTAGATGAAGCCTCATGAGTCCCTTCCATGCTAAAAAGTTATCTCTATTTAGCTTAGGGATTTCTCTCTTGTAAGACATCCTGATCTTTTGCTTCATAAAATAATTAAGCTTCATATGCAAAAACAAAAAAATCCTTCATTAGCTAACCCTTCTTAGTAAACACTAGTTTTAAGATGATTTCCTATGTTAACCAACAAAAGCTCGATTGACATTGCAAACTTGCAAAAATCCTTTGGTAACCAAGTGGAATTGGTTAGCACTAACTATGTTCAACTTTCCTTTGTTAACCAAGTGATCTCGATTAACACACTTTTCTACCAAAATTCCTTCAATGCCTGAGAGAGCTCAGTAGACACTACTTGTCACAAAATAAACTCAAGAATTCTTGCTAGATAATAAAAATTATCTTGTTGACCAAGTGAATTCAGTAAGCACTGATTATCAACTGATATGAAATTTGTGTAACATCAAAGACAACACACAATTAAACAATTGTATCCAATAGGTTTAACGGTATTTTGAGTTATAGTCTTTTGCACAATCCAGAGATAGAACTATAAGCACTAAGAGATTTCCAAAATTTCTAGAGATTTGTAGAGCTTTCAAAAGTTTGATATTGACTAAATTTGATTGCAGAATCATGGCACAAGATGAAGGTAAGATAATAGCTCATATTGACATGGAAGAGTCTTCTCAAGCTACTAAACAAGACAAACCAAAGTTGGAAACCTATATGCAAAGGAGTGGGTATATTTCCTTCCAGGATCTTCTCATGTTCAAACCTTGAATGTGAGATGCATACCCTTTTTGCAAAGATGTCATTGTACCTGATACAAATGGAAATGAGATTTTGTAATATTTCTATCAAAATAGGTTTGAAAAGACAACAATTTAAACCTATGAATTAGGAATGTGAAAATTTTGATAATGCCAAAAGTAATAGTGGATGTTCATCCAATAAATACATTGATCAAATCCTACAATCCAACAACTAAATCTTTCCATATGAAGGATATGAGTATCCTATGTTGACTAGATAGGGAGACTTTCATTGAGGTCTTTGACCTATGAGGACCTATGATAAAGGAAATTGAAAAGGAGAAGATGAATGAAATTTTAAAAAGTTTTGAGATTTTATTTACTGGAAGAGTCATAAAGAACCACATTCCCAAATCAAAGGTAGAGAAGGGTGAGATGCCAAAGAAGGTAGGAGACCTGATGTCACTTGAGTTTTTTTGCAAATATTTCAAGTACACCATTTTTGGGAAAAACAAGTTGATAGAAATTGATGGCACAAAAAATGCCCCAAGCTACATATATATCATTGCTTTGGATAATCAGGATCTAAATCATAATGTTGGGTATGATTTTGTGGAGTATATCATCAATAGGATGCATGATGAAATTCTTGTGGCTCAGAATAGAGAATTGGGAACTTTAGATTCTTCCATTACTCATCATTGATGCACATTATTCTATACAAGAAAATAGGGCATATCAATCTGGACTTCATTGAAGCCATTTAAGAGAATGGAGAGAACTTTCCCATATATGTGTGAACTCATTTTTGGCAAAGGTTTTATCCATATGCCAGTGTTATTATTTTTTATAATGATTTTGTTTTTCCTATTAAAAACATGTTAGTAGATATTACTGAAAGAGTACCTAAAGGGTTAAGGATGCTAATAAGACCATCTGCATTCCCAAATGGGGATAGCGTACTAAGTCATGATTGGGCTAGTTTGTTTCTCTTTGAAAAAATTTCAATTGTAAGGGTTTTTGGGTGTCCACAGCCCCCTCATGTATTACCAAAATATATCCCTAAAAGGTTAGGCTAATTAAAATTCTTTTGGAAATTGTTGATGATGAATAAATAATATTTAGGTCCTAATGTTAAGAAATGCTCTTTTTAAACAAGGAATAGAAATGTAGGTAATTTTTGAATAGGAAAAGATGTTATAGAATAGATATATCAGTTCATAGGAGAGTTCAAGCTTCCCTCAGCCCCTACTACGACCTATGATCCAAATGATTTGGTGAGGCATGCTCTTAAACAGATGATAAAGTACACCCTCCCTAGCAGCAAACCAAATTAGGAAGAGGATTGCATAATGAACTGTTTAGAAGTAGAGGTTTATAGGGATAGAACCCAAAGATGGAGTATGATAATGAAAATTGAAAGAAGTCTTGAAGGTAGTTGATCCATCATTTTAGGGTTTCTACCATGAGGCAGCATATCTAGATAGATATAATAGGTGCCTTGACAATTTTGATCAAATAATGGCATAGGTACCTACTAAAATTAGATATAGGGTAGAGTCTCAATCCCCTCAACAGGAGGATGTCATAACCATTGAGGTTGATGATGATCAGCTAGAAAGTTCCTCATGGGCACAAGGGAGGAAGAAATGGAAAATGATTGATATCCCTGATAAGGTCAAAGGAAAGGCACTTCAAATTTTTCATAAGGGATCCAAATGTTTTGACACCATAAGACATAATTTATTGGTAAAGCAAAGTGAGCTTACCTTACAATTGTAATCAAGAGATTCCCTTGAGAAAATTGCAAAGCTAGTACAAAGGTTGCAAGAATATGATCCTAGTAGTAAGGTTCTCATAGTAGAAGAAGCCAAAGAGATTGTAATAAGAAGTGGGATGTTTCTCTTTCCATGGTGGGAGATGAGTTCATCTTTCATGCTAGACCAAATTAGAAGACAAGATAATTCAATCTCTTTTGAAAAGACCAATATTTCTAGTGAGCTACAGGGATCTGGATTCAACATGGATAGTAAGACAATGGTTTTATGGAGCATGGCTCCTAAAGGAAATGAGCCAAACCTCATGGAGATAAAGGATTCCCCCCAAGGAAATGTAATATTTTGGAATGTCACTACTATATCTAGTGATCAAATCCATAATCTATAGAACACAAAATCATTTTTGGGGAAGAAAAATGGATACTCTAGAAGAATAGTTGTATCAAACATACAACATATTTATTGATGCTAGGAAGAAGTATGGGGAAGAACTAAAGAGGACTTATTTCCTAGGAAAGAGGGTGGTAACTTAGCAGAAGAGACAAGAAGCCTTAGAACTATTACAAGACCCATCATAGAGGTGAGAGACTAGGAAACCCAAACAAAAGTTGATGCAGCAAATGTAGGAGAGGGTCAATAGATGGATATAGCTGAATGGAATGGTGCCAAGGAGGTAGATCTCAAGAAAATTAAGATCTTGATGATTTACAAGATAGGTGCCCTATAAATTATATCACAAAATGTGCATAGCAGCTACATTTCTCTGCAAGGAGATGAATTCCAATGAAACAATCAAATAGAGTAAAATTCATATTGATCTACTCATCAAAATTTAATGTAGTGGTTGAACAATAACATATTTGTACTTTTTAATGTGGATTTTGTATTTGCACCAACTATAAATAAAATCAAACCCTAATCAAAAAAATCAATCAAAGTTAAATTCATATTTATCTAATCATTGTTATTGTCATTTAATTACTACCAACAAGCACATCTTGCGTGTAAAGTTGTCGTTTTAGTGTCAGCCCTAGATCTAGCTGCAAAACCCAAAATGAGGCAAGTGGTAAACTTGTTAAAAGAAATTGATTAATTAATGAAAGAATATTAGTTTGAGCTTTACTTGGTTTTGAGATTACTTTAATATTCTCTACTTAAAAAGGCCAACCATGTGAAGGTGGAAGCTCATCTAGCATCACCCCACCTCCCCCTAACATCAATCTAAACTCCCCATTATCATCTAATTACATACTTCATTCATTCATTCATCCCTTTATGAACTATAACATTCAATCAATACAATCACATAACATTCAATCAAAGAGTATTTTTTTAAAATCATTTCTTCTTTTATTTTTCTTAGCTCTCTTAAGGTAAAGGAAAATAGGAGCATCAATATCTTCCTTATTCTCCTCCTCTTGTGGCACATGAAATGTCATATTATGATGCCTCCTCCTATTTTGAGGAGCAAGAGGTTACTTCACTAAAGGGGGCTCTATTGCAATAACAAGTAAATGGGTTAAATACTATTTTTCTTTTTTTAACTATCATAAGTATTTAATTAACAAGTAGAACATAACATGCATTTTTCTTAGCTAACAATGCCACATCATGTACAATAACATTTTGATCTACCACCACCTCAACATGTTGAACACTTGGAACATGCTCCATTCCTTCACCATGATGTTCAACATGCTCTAAAATATTCAAGAAATGTTACATGTCAAATTGTAATTGAAGATGTTAAATTGTATTCATAATTACATAATTAATTTCTAATAGAAAATCAATACATCCACTACTATGATGCACATCATTGCCTTCATCATGTGTAGGCTATGTGATAAGATGTGAAGGCTACAGTGAAACATTATGCACATTGTTATGCAGTCAATTTATGTTGGAAACTAACATCAAAAAATAAATTTCTCAACTATTCAATTTGATTTACTTTTCATTTGATCAATTTACATGTGTCTCATTTGGTGCACTAGATTCTTGGGTATGGCTTTTAGATTCTTGGCATAAGCATGCAGCCACAACTTTGTAGCATTCCCTGAAGGCATTTTTTTATCTTCATTCGTGGGGTCTACATTGAATTATGCACCCAATATTTTTTGTTAAATATAATCAATTTTGCACGTACGATTTGATTCAACAAAATTGTTTGCAACATTTTATATATATATATATATATATATATATATATATATATATGAAATTCTATTTTCGCTACTTACAAGTCAAGACTAAAGATTCATATAGCCACCATAGCCAAGTTTGTGTCCAACCTTTTCTAGTCTCACTTTTATAGCCACTAATGTGTCTTGTAGTCTATGAACAAATTGAAACATGTTACAGAGATCACTAATTAGTGCATGATTACATTATACTTAATACACCTATCATGACATACCTTCTTTTTCTCTTTATTGGTCAATTTCTTTAGCACATAGCCTTTTCTCTTTTGCAACTTATATTATTTCATTCCACTCCATTGGTGGAATCATAGGAGGACGATTGTACTTTGGGTTATCATTTAGACCCCTTTTATATCGGTCCCTCACAGTCTTTATATGTCTAGATGCTCTTTTGAGAAGTATGGTAGTGTTAAAAATGTTTTTTTTCAAAAAGGTCCTCAAAAGATGTAATGAGCTAATTTTTTAATTAAAGATCTTGTTCACTCCACCTTTTTTTAAAATAAATTGTTAGATCAATAACTTTAATATAGTACAATAAATGAAAGAAAAGAAAAATATTGTAGCAATGATATGAAACTACCTACCTTTTATGTATGGTGGGTCCAAATAGCTTCAATGTTATTTGAAAAAGATGATCATAGAAAACATCATTTCCTACAAAAACATCATGGGATTATCAGTCCAAAATGAGTTATGTACAAATAAACTACAATTACATTGTAAATGATAACAATTTTAAACCACCTATAAGCTTTCATAATTTTAATAGAAACATAGCTTTTTTGTTTAGCAACAATGTCCCTGTAAATAAACCAATACTAGTCACACGGGCTGCTCTAGGAAATGGTTCAGCTTCAGTAATATTATTCTATGTTGTTCTATCAACTATAGGTCTATCTATTAGTGCACAAAAAAGGTCCATGAGTATTAAATCCACCCAACAAAAAAAAATGCATGATTGGCACATTACAAAAAATATCAAAACAAGGTTTTACCAGTTGTACTTGGCATAGTTGAAGATGTTTACAAGCTTCTTGTTGCTGACAATGAACTGGGCAATATTGGAGTGATTACTGAAGGAGGTGTTTTCACTTCTTCATGAGCTAAAGAATACATTATTAGCAAAGACATTTTCAATGGATCAAAGATAAAATGGGATAGTAGCTATAAGTGTCCAAAAATAAAAGTTAAGTGTTATAATGTTGATGAAAACAAAAAATGTTGCACTAGTACGGCCACAATCTTCTATTATTTCTCATATTATTTCACAATGTATACAACTCCTACATTCTTTCTTCTCATAAGAATATGAGAAATTATTAATTAAAGCAAAAGTGTAATAATACTATAATTTGTAGTAACATTCAATATATGGATTAAGTATATATACCGAGTTGGCATATATCTGAATAGTTCAAATAGAGACCCAAGTATGGAATAACACTCATTCATAATTGAATCTACCTTAAATAAACTCAATAGTGTAATAATATTGTAATTTTCAATAATTTTGTAAAGAGAAAGTGTTACTTATATGAAGTTTGTGAGCTATAACCCTCACCATGTTAACCACGCAGTCTCCTAGGTGTCACAAAATCCTGTAGTAGAACACTATAATATTATAGGTCATGATCCATAAGATACTATAAAATATAAACATCTATTGAAATTCTATTATTTCGTAAGATTAATTATTTCTTACCTTCAAAGAATTGATTCTATTCTCGTCAGTTAGGTTTCTCTCAAGGATAATGTTAAGAATTTTATCACTGTATCTTTGTATGAGTTGGTGGGCCATGAATATGGGGTCATCACTATGGGTGATATCATCTAGAAATGATGCTCATGTTTTAGATTGCATTTGATCTATTGTCATTTTTGCTTTTCCCTATCAATAAGTATCAAGTTGTGACATTAATATCAGTAAAATTCCATCAAAATAACTCCAAAGCCATAAAGAAAAGAACATGATAATACAAAATTTGTTTCTATATAATTTGTATAATTATAATAATTATGGCTTACCTTCACTAAATAATATGTGTGAGCTAGTACATCCCCACCTGTGCGTTGGGGTGTATCCATGTTGCCCTATGAAAAAGATTTCTAATTCTTAGCAATTAGCAGCAAAATGAAAGTAATAGACTTATCAAAAAAAATTATTATTAAAATAATAGATTGTATATTGGAGTCAATATTAATTAGAGGCACTTGGTTTAAATTTTATACTTACCAATCCCACAATAGGGAATTTTTTTGTATCTACATGATTCAAATTGTGATTTATCACAAGCTCTTCCCCTGCACTTATTAATTTTATCACACATACAAAAATATGATTTATCTCGCATGCCTCGAATATAAAATTTGACCACTTATTAGTTGACACAGGTCGAGAACTATTTATAAATCCTGCAATATTCTCTGTTGCTTTTGGCCTTCCATCAATATACTAAAAATTACGTAGAAGAAAAAAACTATATGATGCATTCATCGAAATCATTGTATATTTTTTAATTCCTTACCTCTACTTTATGTGTGGTAGCTATGAAATATCATTATATATACTCCATGATAGTAGATTTCAACACATAAAAACTCAATTATTAAAACATAGAAGTCAAACAAATTTCTATAAATATATCATGTCCCCATCATACTTGACATTGATCATACGTCGATAGACATTTCATTGATCATCATCTTCATCTATGTCCTCATCATCAGTTCTATCATCATACTTGTCACTTTGATCATCTTCATCGCCATCATCATCTTCTTCATCACCATTATCATAACCATCATTGTCTTGATCATCATTCTCTTCATTAGCATGATCATGATCATTGTCATTGTCATCATCATCATCATCATCATCATCACCATCACCATCAACATCACTAGAATCATCTTCTTCTTCTTCATCATCATCATTGTATAACAGGCATTCGTGATCATCATTTACTTCATCTTCTAATTCTTTAGTATCTTCTTTTTCCATCACATTATACTTTACCAGTCTTTCTCTTGGATCATGTCTAACACAAAATGACCAACCTGATTTATGTGTAATGTCAAAGTAAAACACTTTCTCACAATGGCTTAGAAGAACATAGGACTTATCTCCAATTGGCTCAAATGACCTTGTATTAATCATTGTAAATCCACTATCATGTTCAAGAATTGTTCTATTAGGATCATTTTGATTATGTCGTAGCTTGTACCATTTGATGATAAATAGAACTAATTTGAATGAATTAAAGTCACACTCAATTATATCATCCAATATTTCATGGTATCAATTTTTAGATTTTTGAGGATGTATGTCATTTCTAGATGAAATATCGATGACTTCAAAGATTGCACTTATCCTAGAATCACAAGTTTTCTTTGTTTTGTCTAATTTTTTATATGAAATTTATAGCCATGGTAGAACATAGTTTTTTATTGTTTGATTTACAATTATTCAAACATGTCAAAATTATTTCTATTGATCTGTGGGTTGATATTAAACTTATGGGTCATGATTAGTAATCTTCTACGTACCTTTCTATCTCTTAAACTATATGATAGATTAAGTAACATTGGTATAACATTGGAATCTCCATTATGATAAGCTTATTTAACTAATGATGCAACACCATCTCATGTTAATAAGTGACCATTTTTTTGAGATTTTCAAATCTATACTATCATCCAATCAAAGATAGTTTGCAATATACAAATGTAGTGCATCTCACTCATGACCAACTATAAAGAAAACTAGGCTAGTTAAAAACAACTTATATTGATAATGGATAAAAATTAATTAACTGCAATAACATCTTATAATTACCTCTCGCTCTCCTCAATCTACCTTTCCCTATCACTTACTCCCCATCAAACTTGTTTATAGAGTTGGAATCCCAAATGCAACCTACTTGGATATTTGTTACAAACTTTAGAAGATATTCACTAATGTACACCATGGTCTGGTATACCATATATCCCTCTACCATAGAACCCTTAGGATGTTCTCTTTGTCAAACCAAACCCATCATAAATTTTAAGTTTCTCTCAACCATCCACATTGACCTAGTTTTAATAGGTATACACAATTCAATCCCCTCAGATTGATGTATGAGGTAGTGTTTTTGAACATTGAAAAAATTTGAAAGTAGATAGTTTTGCATTTCACACATAAGCTGTGAAATTTTTCTCTTCCAATATTTTTCTTTTTTTTTTATCAATTTATTTAGATGATAACTACCTAAAAGACATTCAACATGCAAGAATATATAAACAAGATTTTAGATAAAAATATACAATAGATTACATAAAAATTAAAGCAAGCCACAAATATAATATATATAGAATAATTATAAGAAATAACACTTCTAACCTCATGTATTTTCCAAGATCATATATAACTTGTTTAATACTATTGTCAAATAGGTGTGGGAGGGATAGGGGTAGTACGTACTACAATCATTAAAAAAATAATCTTTTCAATATATTATAAAATAATACAATAGGTAGTACATGCAACTTTATAAATATATTGTAAATAGAGAACATGACTTACCTTGACAAAGGTATATCAATCATGTGTTTTCAACCCTAGCCCAAAATCACCTTTCTTTTATACAAGACTACTTATATTTGTAGAAAATCCTATGAGAAATTTTTGTTTTTAATTATGACTTCTTTTAATGCATGAGTTTGTTTCTCCATTAATAACCAAGGAAGGGCACTCGTATTTATGCAATCTCCTTTGCTATTTGTTTCAATGAAATCCTTTAGTGCATGATTGGATTTATGAATGTCATGACAAATTTTGATAATTTTTTCTCTATTACACCTTCCAGCCAATATTTTTCATAGTGTCCATGTTACATTGTTTCTTATATGCATAGCATCAAACAAATGCACAGTTGGGAGATCCTTGTAGTATAGTAGCCTACTAAATTTAGTAGGATTAATTTTTATTCCTCTAGAAAGTTGGTCATTGATGCATTGATGACCTTCACAAGCATCAACTACATCATTACTAAATAAAAGACAATATCAGAATACAAATTTTAAACTTTGGACCACAAACTGGACATTACCTCAGTGATTTCATCGATCGTATTCCAACTTCCATTAATGAGGTATCATTCTTCATGCCCTTAATGTTTTCTCTTCTTTGTCATTAAAAATATATTTTTCATTAATTTGATACTTATGATTATTGTGGAGAAAGTGCCTAAAATCATTGAACACCTACTTTCCTAAACTTCTTGAATGATGAGATTTCATCTTTAGACCACAAACTGGACATGTGAATTTTCTCTTTGTTTGAAGACCTAAAAGATCATGTAAAATTGGATCATGTACAATTATCATGTGCAACTTAAGAATACAACAATAATATGTAAGCACTATAATAGACCAAAAATATGTGACCTTAGGGTATGTGCAGGATCATGGTCAACCAAACTATGGCCTTAAGTGGCAATAAAAAATTAGCAAATTAGGGTTATGTCAACTTGACACATAATTTTAAGTGGTTTTGCACTTTATATCAAAAATTTGTAAGAAAATAATTTGTAGGAAATTGAATGTAGATTATAAACTACTAGGCCTTATTTGGAGAAAAAAATAATTGATTGGTCAAAAGTTTTGATTTTAATGTAGTATTATGAAAATTTTAAGGCAAAAATAAAAATTAGGTGTATGTCTAACCACCTTAATCAAAATTAAATGATAATATTTTTTAATATAATTATAGATATAAAAAGTAGACTCGTGCCTAGATGTGACACATATTTTTGTGTATTTTTATTCCAAATAAATAATTAAATATGAATTTTTTACTAAAAATTTTTTGAAAAAAAAAATCTCATGTCTAACCACCTTAACTAATAGAAAACTTTACCAAAAAAAAAATTCTTATACTCGGTGAAGCATAGAATGTGAAAAAACTTTTGAATTTAGAAAAAGTATACCGTTTGAAAGTTATAGCTATTTTCAATCAATGTGTCAATCAGCACTTTACAATCATCTTCATTAAAAATTAACTAATAAACACTTATCAAACTCAGAATTTGACAGCAATTATATCAATGAAATCTCAAGAGTGTTATAAAAAAATCCTATTCATTTCATTCAATTTTGATGAAAATAACATTGTCAGATGGCTACCCAAAGTCTGAGTGTTAGTGAAACCCTTCTCAAACACATTTTTTGGGTTGACCGAATAGGCTTGGTAAATACCAACCCTAATTGGATACCCAAAATCAAATCGGGTATCTGATCAAGTGCATGATTTTTCAATTGAAATTTTGAAAGGAAATTTGAGAGGAAAGATTTTCCAATTGCAATTTTGGAGAGAGGGAAATTTGAGAGGAAATAAATTTGAGAGGGAAACTTTAGAGTGTTATAGAGGGAAATTTATTTGGGGGAAGTGTGGACATTGATATTATTATTATTAACTATTATTATATGTGATTATAATTATTATTATATTATACTAATATCTATGATTATTATTATTAAATATAATATAGTTATAACTATAATTATTATTATAACTAAATATAATATAGTAATATATATGATAAATATTATTATTAAATATATATAGTAATATTATATGACTATTATTATATATAATAATATATATGGTTATTATTATTATTAAATCTATAATCTAGTAACATATATGATTATTATTGTTATACAATCTAATAATATATTATTATTATATTAAAATATACAATATTATATTATTATTAAATATAATATTGTCATAAAATGCATCAAAAGGGGTCATAGGTTAACCTATGACCACTTTGGACACATTTCATGACAACATATGTCCCAAGGGCCCCTAGTGACCCCTTTTGATGCATTCCCAATGGGTCCCTAAGGGTCTTAGGGCTCCTAGGGACATACATTGTCATGAAATGTATCAAGAGGGGTCATAGGTTAAACTATGACCCCTCTCGACGCATTAGAACAAACAACATGTGTCTCTAGGGGTCCTAGGGCCCCTAGGGACATAGGTTGTCATGAAATGCATCGATATGGGTCATAGGTTAACTTATGACCACTCTCAATGCATTGAAACCAACCAAATGCATCCTTAGGCGCCCTAGAGCCCCTAGGGACATAGGTTGTCATGAAATGCATCGAGAGGGGTCATAAGTTAACCTATGACACCTCTCAACTCATTAGAACCAACCACATGCATCCTTAGGGGTACTAGGACTCCTAGGGACATACATTGTCATGAAATGTGTTGAGAGGGGTTATAGGTTAACCTATAACCCCTCTCATTGCATTATAACCAACCAAATGCAACCTTAGGGGTTTCAAGGCCCCTAGGGATATACATTATCATGAAATGTGTCAATAAGGGTCATAGGTTAACCTATGACCCCTCTCAACACATTATAACCACCCAAATGTGTCCTTAGGGGTCCTAGGGCCCCTAGGAACATACATTGTCATGAAATGTGTTGATTAGAGTCATAGATTAATCTATGACCCTCTCGATGCATTAGAACCATCTAAGTGCGTTCCTATGGGCCCTAGGACCCCTAGAGACATAGGTTGTCATGATATGCATCGAGAGGGGTCATAGGTTAACCTATAACCCCTTTAGATGCATTGGAACCAACCAAATGTTTTCCTAGGGGTTCTAGGACCCCTAGAGACATAGGTTGTCATGAAATGTAACCTATGACCCCTCTCGATGCATTATAAATAACTAAATGCATCCCTAGGGGTCCTAGAGCCACTAGGGACATGTTATCATGAAATGTATCGAGAGGGGTCATAGGTTAACCTATGACCCTTCTTGATGGATTATAACAAACCAAAAGCATCCATATGAATCCTAAGGCCCCTACGGACATACATTGTCATAAAATACATCGAACAAGGTCATAGGTTAACCTATGACCCCTCTAGATGCATTAGAACCAACCAAATGCATCCCTAGGGGCCCTAAGAACCCTAGGGGCATAAATTGTCAAAAAATGCATTAAGAGGGGTCATAGGTACGCATTAGAACCAACCACATGTGTCCTTAGGGATCCTAGGGTCCCTAGGACATACGTTGTCATGAAATGCATTGAGAGGGGTCATAGGTTATCCTATGACCCCTCTTGATGCATTAGAACCAACCACATGCATTCCTAGGGGTCTTGGGGCCCGTAGGGACATATGTTGTCATGAAATGCATTGAAAGTGGTCATCGATTAACCTATGACCCCTCTTGATGCATTATAACCAACCAAATGTGTCCCTTGGGGTCTTAGGGCCCGTAGGGACATATGTTCTCATGAAATGCATCAATCAGGGTCATAGATTAACATATGACCCCTCTCGACACATTATAACCAACTAAAAGTGTCCCTAGGGGTCCTAGGGCCCCTAGCGACATACATTATCATGAAATATGTCAATCAGAGTCATAGGTTAACCTATGACCCCTCTAGACATATTAGAACCAACCAAATATGTCCCTAGGGGTCCTAGGACCAACCATATGTATCCCTAGAGACCCTAGGACCCCTAGGGACATAAGTTGTCATTAAATGCATTGAGAGGGGTCATAGTATAACCTATGACCCCTCTCAATGCATTGAAACAAGCCACATGCATCCCTAGAGGTCTTACGGCCCATAGGGACATAGTTTGTGATGAAATATGTTGAGAGGGGTCATAGGTTAACCTATGACCACTCTCGACAATGCATTGGAACCAACCAAATGTGTCCTTAGGGGCCATAAGACCCCTAGGTTCATAGGTTGTCATGAAATGCATTAAGAGGGGTCATAGGTTAACCTATGATGCCTCTCAACACATTAGAACAAACCACATGCATCCCTAGGGGTCTTAGGGCCCCTAGGGACATACGTTGTCATGAAATGCATCGAGAGGGGTCATAGGTTATCCTATGACCCCTCTTAATGCATTATAACAAACCAAATGTGTCCCTAGGGGTCCTAGGGCCCCTAGGGACATACGTTGTAATGAAATGCTTCAATCAGGGTTATAAGTTAACTTATGACCCCTCTAGATTGATTGAAACCAACCAAATATATCCCTAGGGGCCCTAGGACCCCTAGGAACACAGGTTGTCATGAAATGCATTGAGAGGAGTCATAGGTTAACCTATGACTCCTCTAAATGTGTTGGAACCAACCAAATTTGTCCCTAGGGGTCTTAGGACCCCTAGAGACATAGGTAGTCATGAAATACATCAAGAGGAGTCATAGGTTAACCAATGACCCCTCTCGACACATTATAACCAACCAAATGCATCCCTAGGGGTCCTAGAACCCCTAGGAACATACATTACCATGAAATGCATTGAGAGGGGTCATAGGTTAATCTATGACCCCTCTCAATGCATTATAACCAACCAAAAGTGTCATTAGGGGTCCTAGGTCCCCTAGGGACATACATTGTCATGAAATGCATCAATTAGTATCACAGGTTAACCTATGACCCCTCTAGACACATTGGAACCAACTAAATGCGTCCTTAGGGCTCCTAGGGCTCTTATGGACATACACTATCACAAAATGCATCGAGAGGGATCATAGGTTAACTTATGACCCCTCTAGATGCATTGAAACCAACCACATGTGTCCCTATGGGCCCTAGGACCCCTAGGAACATAGGCTATAATGAAATGCATAGCGAGGGGTCATAGTTTAACCTATGACCCCTCTCGGCACATTGGAACAAACCAAATGCATCCCTAGGGGTCCTAGGGCCCCTAGGGACATAGATTGTCATGAAATGATTCGAGACGGGTCATAGGTTAACCTATGACCACTCTCGATGCATTGAAACCAACTAAATGTATCCTTAGGGGCCCTAGGACCCCTTGGGACGTAGATTGTCATGAATTGTGTTGAGAGGCATCATAGGTTAACCTATGACGGCTCTCGATGCATTAGAATTAACCGCATGCATCCCTAGTAGTCCTAGGGCCCCTAGGGACATACGTTGTCATAAAATGTGTCAAGAGGGGTCATAGGTTAACCTATGACCCCTGTCAACACATTATAACCAACTAAATGCATCCCTAGGGGTCCTAGGTCCCCTAGAGACATATGTTGTCATGAAATGTGTTGATCGAAATTATAGGTTAACCTATAACCCCTCTAGATGTATTGCAACCAACCAAATGCATTCGTAGCGGCCCTAGGACCCCTAGGAACATAGGTTGTCATGAAATGTGTTGAGAGCAGTCATAGGTTAACCTATGACCCCTTTAGATACATTGCAACTAACCAAATGCATCCCTAGGGGTCCTAGGACCTCTAGCAACATAGGTTGTCATGAAATGCATCAAGAGGAGGTTGTCATGAAATGCATCAAGAGGGGTCATAGGTTAACATATGACCCCTCTCAACGCATTATAACCAACCAAATCCATCTCTAGGTGTCCTAGAGCCCCTAGGGGCATATGTTATAATGAAATTAACCTATGACCCCTCTCGATGTATTATAACCAACCAAAAGCATCCCTAGCGGTCATAGGGCCCCTAGGGACATACATTATTATTAAATGCATTGATCGGGATCATAGGTTAACCTATGACCCCTCTAGATCCATTAGAAACAACCAATTGTGTCCTTAGGGGCCCTACGATCCATAGGGACATAGGTTGTCATGAAATGTGTTGAGACGAGTCATAGGTTAACCTATGACCCCTCTAGATGCATTGGAAATAGCCAAATGTGTCCCTAGCGGCCCTAGGATCCCTAGGGACATAGGTTGTAATGAAATGCACTAAAAGGGGTTATAGGTTAACCTATGACCCCTCTCAACGTATTAGAACCAACCACATGTGTCCCTAGGGATCCTAGGGCCCCTAGGGACATACGTTGTCATGAAATGCATTAAGAGGGGTCATAGTTTAACCTATGACCCCTCTCAATGCATTGGAGCAAACCACATGTGTCCCTACGAGTCCTAGGGCCCTTAAGGACATAGGTTGTCATGAAATGCATCGAGAGGGGTCATAGTTTAACTTGTGACCACTCTCGATGCATTGGAACCAATCAAATGCATCATTAGGGGCCCTAAGACCCCTAGGGACATAGGTTGTCATGAAATGCATCGAGAGGGATCATAGGTTAACTTATGACACGTCTTGATGCATTAGAACCAACCACATGCATCCCTAGGGGTCTTAGAGCCCCTAGGGACATACATTGTCATGAAATGCATTGAGAGCCTATGACCCCTCTTGATGCATTATAACCAACCAAATGTGTCCCTAGGGGTCTTAGGGCCCCTAGGGACATACATTTTCATGAAATACATCGATCGAAGTCATAAGTTAACCTATGACACCTCTAGATGCATTAGAAACAACCAAATGCATCCCTAGAGGCCCTAGGACCCCTAGGGACATAGGTTGTAATTAAATGCATCAATAGGGGTCATAGGTTAACCTATGACCCCTCTAGACACATTAGAACCAACCAAATGGATCCCTAGGGGTCCTAGGACCCCTAGAGACATAGGTTGTCATGAAATGCATGGAGAGTGTTCATAGGTTAACCTATGACCCCTCTTGATGCATTATAACTAACCAAATGTGTCTCTAGGGGTCCTGGAGCCCCTAAGGACATACATTATCATGAAATTCATCAAGAGGGGTCATAGGTTAACCTATGACCACTCTCAATGCATTATAACCAACCAAAAGTGTCCTTAGGGACATACATTATCATAAAATGTGTCGATCAGGTTCATAGGTTAATCTATGATCTTTCTAGATGCATTGGAACCAACCAAATGTGTCCCTAGGGTCCCTACGACCCCTAGGGACATAGGTTGTCATGAAATGCATCGAGAGGGGTCATAGGTTGTCATAGGTTAACCTATGACCCCTCGCGACACATTAGAACCAACCACATGCTTCCCTAGGGGTTCTAGGGCCCCTAGGGAAATACGTTTTCATAAAATGCATTGAAAGGGGTCATAAGTTAACCTATGACCCCTCTCAATGCATTAGAACCAACCAAATGTGTCTCTAAGAGTCCTAGGGCCCCTGAGGACATACATTGTCATGAAATGTGTCGATCGCGGTCATAGGTTAACCTATGACCCCACTAGATGCATTAGAACCAACCAAATGTGTCCCTAGGGGTCTTAGGGCTCCTAGGGACATACATTGTCATGAAATGCGTCGATTCTAGATGCATTGGAACCAACCACATGCATCCCTAGGGGTCCTAGGACCCCTAGAGACATAGGTTGTCATGAAATGCATAGAGAGGGGTCATAGTTTAACCTATGACCCCTCTCGATGCATTGGAACAAACCACATGAGTCTCTAGGGGCCTTAGGGTGCCTAGGGACATAGGTTGTCATGAAATGCATTAAGAGGGGTCATAGGTTAACCTATGATGCCTCTTGATGCATTGGAATCAACCACATGCATCCCTAGGGGTCCTAGGGTCCCTTGGGACATAGGTTGTCATTAAATGTGTCGAGAGGGGTCATAGGTTAACCTATGACTCCTCTTTATGTATTAGAACCAACCACATGCATCCCTTTGGGTCCTAGGGCCCATAGGGTCATATGTTGTCATGAAATGCATCGAGAGGGGTCATAGTTTAACCTATGATTCCTCTCAATGCATTGGAACAAACCAAATGCATCCCTAAGGGCCCTAGGACCCCTAGGGACATTGATTTTCATGAAATACATTGAGAGGGGTCATAGGTTAACCTCTCGACGCGTTATAACCAACCAAAAGTGTCCCTAAGGATCCTAGGGCCCCTAGGGACATGGGTTGTCATGAAATGCATCAATCAGGGTCATACGTTAAAGTTAACCTATGACCCCTCTCAATGCATTTTAGGACCAACCAAATGGATCATAGGTCATAATAATAATAATAACAATAATATTATATGTTGTTATATTTAATAATAGTAATAATAATAATATATTAATAACACATATAATATATTACGTTATTATATTTAATAATAATAATAATAATATATAAGAATTTCATATATATATATATATATATATATATATATAATATATTTATAGATTATAATAATAATAACATATATTATTAGATTTAATAATAATAAAATATAATAATACATTATAATCTAATACATAACTCATAACTCATTATACATTTAACTCATTATATACATTATAATCTAAATCTTAATTCTTAGCTGTGTTTTATGGGTAGATTGTGTTACAATTTTTTGCATCAACATTTCGGATCACACTCTGTGATCCATCATCAGGATGAGAGAGCTTAAGGAAAAAAGTAACACTCTGGTACACTTTTTTCCTTCAACTCTCTCATCCTGATGATGGATCAGAGAGTGTGATCCGAAACATTGATGCAAAAAATTGTAACACAATCTACCCAGAAAACACAGCTAAGAATTCTAATGGATTGTGGAAAACTACAATCTACTAAATCTTAATTCTTTTTTCCCTCCAATATTTTGGTCTCAATATCAGATATCTAATTTATTATTGGGTATCCAATCTCAAATCGGATACCTGATTTTATTGGCATAATTTTCCCAAAATATTCCCTGTGACTACAGACCTGACAACATCACTTTTTGTGGGCCATTTTCTCAAGTTTTAGTAAAAGTCATGTTTTGGGGCCCAAACGATTGAAAAAATTTTGATAATAAATCCTTAGGTGTCTGATATTGTCATCTAAATGAGAAGTAGCAATCATCAAAAAGTTGAACGCAAAAGGAAGATATCCAATGAAGACATTGCGGTATATAAGGAAAGGGACAAAGTAAATTATCGAAGGAAAAGACAAGGTATGTTAAATGTGAGTCAAGTTGATGATGAATTAGTCAAAGGTGAAATAATAGAGTCAGATAATGAATATGTGCAGTTGGGGAATGAAAATGTACTAATTGAAAATGATAATGCCGAGATTGAAAAATTTAGAGAATGAAAGTTTGCAAGATGAAATGCTACCAGGTCATAATGTAAATTGCATGATTGACCATGCCGAACATACCAATTCATAGGAACCTAATGAACTAGAACCTTACATATCTCCTAATTATAATCGACATGAAGGTTCTAGAACACCAAAATAGATAATTGAAATTGATGAAACGATTATTACCAATTTGGAAGAGAAAAAATGAGAAAGAACCATTCGATTATGGGCTTCAAAACTATATAAGATGTTTTTTTGCAACAAGACAATGGTGGAGCAATGTTAGCTTTTTATGCACTTATTAAAAATACAAAAGATGAGACCTATGCTTTCCAAATTAAAGATTTGTGTCAATAAAAAATTGGAAAGAAATGTCATTATTGTGAAGAATCTTTTTAGTGTTCTCAATAGCATTGGAAAAAATAGCAGGGAGAAGGATAAGAGAGCTTCTCGAAGGGTTATTACAACATCTTTGGTAAGTCATCATTTGAGAAAGGGTAGATATATGAGACAAACTTGTATTGACTTAAACTTAAATCATACTATTTTGAGAAGAGCACTTAGTAGATGAGAGAGAATTGATGACCCTCTTCAAAATGAAACATGAGCTTTTGATGGGAGACTTCCACATTTTGATAAGAAGTTATATGATGATGTGAAGGAAGAAATTACATAATTTTGGCACTCTAGCTCATGAGTATCACCCAATGCTAAAGATGTGTTAAAGTTGAGAATTGGTATCAAAGACCGCACGCCACATCCTAAACACTATTTGGAGGTAAGTCAAACTATGTTGTTCAAACAATTTAGAGAGATTCATCCAAGTCTTCATATATCATAAAGGGCTTTTGAATCTTTGAAGCCATTTTATTGTGTACCACTTAAAATTTGAAATACATGTTGTTGCAAATATCATGTCGACTTTTCTATGCACCATGAACTATTACACTCCATCCGTTCTACTTTGCATATTGAAACGTTGGAGAATTGTGGTGCTAGTGGACTTCCAAAATTATCAAGAGGCTTGCTAGATCAATGTTTATGTCATAGAGTCGATGGTTCTTTCTTTTATAGGAATGCTTGCTTAAATGAGAAGTGTTCAGAATGTGGTGGCTTATCCAAGTTTGACACATATTTCTATGAGGGGTGGGAACAAGATCTTGGAAAGACAATTGTAAAAAAAAAGGTATATGAAATGGTGAAATACATATTGAAGAGTGGGGGTGGGGGATCTAGATGTGAATTGGATGCAAAAGAAATCAATGTGGCTAATTTTATTTTAGATTTCAAGGCAAATCTTTTCTACAAGTATGCAAGACATAGTAATAGGTCTCAATGGTTGGATCAACAATTTAGAATGTGTAAGGAGACTTTTCTCATTGGCACTATTATATCAGTTGTTGATTTTGCTAATAACTACACATTGCAACCTCAAAATGAGATACAATCTTAGTATTACAACTCCATTCAGATTGCTATTTTCATCCACATAACATATAGGCATGCCCCTGATAGTGCAAAAGATAATCGAAAGATTATTAGAGAGTATCATTTTTGTATGAGTGATGATAGATCTCACTCTCATGAGTTTGTACAACATTATTTCGAGAATTATTTTGATTTCTTACAAGAGCATGCAATTGCTATGGATAGACATATCATTTGGTCAGATAATTGTACAGGTCAATTCAAGAATGCTCACATGTTTTATTGGTTGTGTAGGATGTACGTAGAGAGAGGGGTGCCTCATATTTGGAGTTTTTTTGAGTCTAGCCATGGGAAAGGGGAACATGATGGAGTAGGGGCATGTCTAAAGAGAGGTCTAGTTAAGGAGTAATTGAAGATTTCAGCAGTAGAGCTTCTTGATGCTCATAGCATTGTTGATTGGTGTAGTTTTGCATTATCACAGGGGGGACTCTTGATTCAGAGGTACACAGGTTCTTTTGGTTGGTTGAGGAAGGGTCTATAGGTGATAGATCAGATTATGCTATAGTGAGAGACTCATCAAAAATGCATTCATTCTGGAGCTCTGATTCTAGTACATGGACCATTTGGACATGACAACTAGCTTGCTTTTGTCCTAGTTGTTTTCAATGTGATTGGTATCATTGTGAGTCGAGTGAGTGAGTGAACACATGGGCTCCACATTATCTTACTACATTGTCTATCATACCCTCTATCAGAAATGATGACATGGAAAGTTCACTTGAGCATAACCATATATCAGATCTTTTTCATCCGGGACATGTCTTTGCATTGGTTGCACCATAGGAGAATGATGAAAAATTTGATTACTGGTTAGCATGTTGTGTATGAGGTAAACAAAAGCTTGCACAATCAATCATAGATTATGATGGATTCACATATCCTACTAGTTCATTGGTTGTCGCTGAAACATGGTTGCAGACAAACATGCTTAAAAGGAATGGAATTCCTACATTCAAAGACTATCAGAAGCACAAAATAATTATCATATATTCACATCTTATTATAGCAAAAAATGTAAAGTTGTTGAAACATCAAGGAAGACCAAAAGTAAAAGAACTTTTTACTATTACTAATGCTGATCATGAAGCCCTGTTGGAGACCCTAAAACAAAGAGAGGACCCTACTAGAACACTCAACTAGGTATATTTACTTCTTATGTTATTCTCTTCATAATGATTCAGTGAACCAATGATTATCTTTTTTAATACAATAAGTTACTAATATTTTTTATGATATTGGAATGTAGGTACATCATGAAGGGGTGGTGTGTTGGGGAAAATTCCAAAGATTTATGATGTATTATGATGTAAAATGTGAAAAAAAATTATATATGGTTTTTGTAATAATGAAAAAGACAGGTTAAATTAATTACATATCCTAATTTGTATATTGGTAGGTTCTTTGTAAGGAATTATAAGAGGAAGATATTGAACAAGTTCTTGCAAATCATATTTGCATGTGATACAAGGCTATAAGGACAATTTTAAGAGCATTTATAGCTATATGAGTATTTAAGCAAGGAGACAATGAAAGATAATTGCTTGCGGATATCTTATTACAAGTTTGAATTTTTTCTTATTTGACATAGAGTTAACATTAAGATTATTAAAACCATTTTTATCAAACTAATCAAATAAGACAAATACTTGTGTGCTTTGCTACATTTATCTAATCTATTTGTATAAACTCAAAGTATTGTTGTCCATATATATCCTAGTTTATCTATTAATTTTATTTTTTATTTTTAAATTTAACATTTAAATCAAAGCCATTATATTGAACTAATATTATATTCAAATAAGAAAAACTAAATAAAATAAGTAAATTTCATTTATTATTTTCTTATTTTGTTGTTGTCATTCTTTTTATTTTCATATAGAGAGAAAGGAATGAAACTTTTATAATCTAGAATAATTTTATTAAATTTGAACTTATGATCTCTTATTCAAAAACCAAATTCTCAACCTTTTGAAAAACTTAACATATGAAACTTTCAAAAGAATGGAGATAATTCATCATTCATTAATTCCTTATGAAACTCTCAAGCCTATTAGAACCCAATTTGTAAATTCAAAATGATTCTTCATATCTAAGAATGTAATTTCTTGAAATTTTTTAAAGCATACTTAACAAGTTTGATTCATGCACATCCAGCCATGGAGACCCTCCATCATCCGTGGCCACCCCGTACCGAGTAGTCTCCAAGGTGCTCTAAGTGCATTTCAAGGTTGATCTTCTGAGGGTTGAAAATCAAAGCTCATGAGGGTTATCTATGAAATGTCAAATTGTATAGGATGGTGATGCTGAGGCCTAAAATAACCTATCTCATTTTTGAGAGATCACATTCCGTTTGGATTCAGTACAGTGATATCGCTCGATGCCAAAACTCACAATGTGCCTCAGCTCATAAGTGCACCACAACATAACTTTGAAACCGCTGATCTTGAAATTGAATTGTCAGTGCCATTAGCTCCAAATGGGTGAGTGAACCCTAGTAACACCCTTGTTTTGACCACAGAGACCATCCATTGTCCACGGCCACCCCATACCGAGTAGTCTCCAAGGTGCTCTAAGTGCATTTCGAGGTCGATCTTCCAAGGGTCATAACTCAGAGCATATGAGGGCTATTGATGAAATGTTAAATTATATAAGATGATGGTGTTGAGGCCTAAAATAACCTATCTCATTTTTGAGATATCACATTCTGTTTGGATTTGGCACAGTGATCTCGCTCAATACCAAAACTCGCAGTGTGCCTCAGTTCATAGGTGCACCACAGTGTAACATTGAAACCATTGATGTTGGCATCAAATCATCAATTCCATTAGCTCTAGATGGGCACGTGAACTCTATTAACACCCTTGTTTCAGCCATGGATACCATCCATCATTCGTGACCACCCCATAGCAAGTAGTCTCCAAGGTGCTCTAAGTGCATTTCAAGGTTGATCTTCCAAGGGTTGTAACTTGGAGCTCGTAAGGGCTATCGATGAAATGTCAAATTTTATAAGATAGTTATTTTGAGTCATAAAATAACCTATCTAATTTTTGAGAAATCACATTCCATTTGGATTCAGCACAGCGATTTCGCTCAATGCCAAAACTTGCAATGTGTCTTAGTTCATAGGTGCACCACAGCGTAACTTTGAAACTACTGATCTTGGCATCAAATCATTAGTGCCATTAGCTCTAAATGGGTGAGTGAACCCTAGTGACACCCTTTTTCTAGCCACGGAGACCCTCCATCATCTGCGGCCACCCCATACTGAGTAGCCTCCAAGGTGCTATAAGTGCATTTCGAGGTCGATCTTCCGAGGGTTGTAACTCAGAGCTCATGAGGACTATCAATGAAACATCAAGTTCTATAAGATGGTGATTTCAAGGTCTAAAATAACCATTCTTATTTTTGAGAGATCACATTCCATTTGGATTCGGCATAGTGATCTCACTCAATGCCAAAACTTGCAGTGTGCCTCAGTTCATAGGTGCACTATAGTGTCACTTTGAAATTGCTAATCTCGGCATTGAATCATCAATGGAATTAGCTCTAGATGGTAGGGTGAAACCTTATGAAACCCTTGTTCTAGCCATGGAGACAATCCATCGTCCGCGGCGACCCCGTACCGAGTAGTCTCCAAGGTGCTCTAAGTGCATTTCAAGGTTGATCTTCTGAGGATCGTAACTCAAAGCTCATGAGAGCTATCAATGAAACAATGAATTCTATAAGACACTGATGTTGAGGCCTAAAATAACTTATCTCATTTTTGAGAGATTGCATTTTGTTTAGATTTGGCACATCGATCTCGCTCGATGCCAAAACTCACATTGTGCCTCAGTTCATAGGTGCACCATAGCGTAAATTTGAAACCACTAATCCTAGAATTCAATCATCAATTCCATTAGATTTGGATGGGTAGGTGCACCCTAGTGACACCCTTGTTTTGGCCGTAGAGACAATCCATTATTTGCGGCCACCCCATATCAAGGAGCTCCAAGGCACTCTAAGTGCATTTCGAGGTCAATCTTTCGAGGGTTGTATCTCAAAGCTCATGAGGGATATCGATGAAATGTAAAATTCTACAAGACAGTGATTTTGAGGCCTAAAATAACCTATCTCATTTTTGACAGATCACATTCTGTTTGTATTCGGCACAGTGATCTCGCTCGATGCCAAAACTCGCAGTGTGCCTCAATTCATAGGTGCACCGCAGTGTAACTTTGAAACCATTGATCTTGGAATCAAATCATTAGCACAATTATCTCTAGATGGATGGGTGAACCCTAGTGACACCCTTGTTTTAGCTATGGAGACCATCCATCGTCTACAGTCACCCCGTACCAAGGAGTCTCCAAGGTGCTCTAAGTGCATTTCAAGGTCAATCTTTTGAGGGTCATAACTTGAAGCTTGTAAGGGCTATCAATAACCCCTTACCAAGTTTGGTGAACTTGTCTAATTAAGAATTTAAAGTTATAACAAAAATTGTTCAAAAGTTGCAAAAGTTGCAAAATTGCAATTTTGCAAAGTGAAAATGAGTGCAAAGAGTCAGTTAGGGGTTTGAGCATGACCATACAAGGTTGGAAACACCTATATATAGTGTGAAATGATAGCATGCATTAATGAAGCTAGTTTTGTTAAGTGGATTAGTATGAGTTATGTGAACCTTGTGTAGGAGGTTAACAAGTGTGTTTATGTCATGATAGCACTTAAAATTAAACATTGCATCCAAATTTGATAATAAAGGTTGTTAAAATGTTATTCACAAATTATTTCATTTGAATCAAATATAACAAACATGATCAAAATTAATGATATTTCATACACATGAACGATACACATGATCCACAATAAATTGAACAATACTAGATACTAAATTAATATGTATATCATTGTGCACATAAATGACAAAAATATATATCAAAATACATGTATCCATAGAAAAATTACACAAATATATATCAAAGATCATGTATCCATAGACAAAGTACACATATATATGTCAAAATACATAGATCCATAAACAAAATGTGGCTGATCATGCCATCAGAATGTGTATAATATCAATGTTTATGTAAACAATGTGGCATATGCCATCTCAAAATGTCTCATGATGTATCCTATGACAACTATCCTATCCTATGGTGCTGGTGGATAATCAAAATGTAGCCTCTTTGCTGCACTAGGTGGATCAAATGCCTCCTACATAAACAAAAAAGGAAAACCCAAAGTTAGACTACTAAATTTATATGATTCTTTGTATCTAACATTGAATTACTCAAATGCATAATGATCATTTTTTAATGAAGATTTATACTATTAAACTTTCATAATAAATACCTCTCTCGTCGACCTACTCCACCAGTTAGGAGTCCTCTTGTATGCCCTCAACAATGCTTGTACCTTGTTGATTGTGGCCAGTGTATGTTCAAATATATTTGTCAAATGAATCTAAAACTTAAACTATAACATTATAATTCATAGAATGCTAAATTTATAACATATTTAATCAAGAATTCAAACTACAACTTACTAGTGTAGGCTCCTTCTCAAGATATAGTGGTTGCATCATCAAAGATACAAAACTCTCCTGTCAAACGTCGTGTGCACTAGGAGTTTTCTATGAGATACAAAATAGTAGTTGTTAATATCATGGAATTTAGTTTTGATTTTATTTATGAAGATAAGAAAAATGAAAAGTAAATGATACTTATACATATAATGGGGCTCTTGGTGCAAATGAAAATGCCTGAGAATCTATGACGCAAAATCTATATAGGCCCATCGCTAGTAGCCATACCCTATATACAATAAAGAATGTAATTAAATTTCATTACCATAAAAATTTTACAAGAATGAATCGATATTTAATCAAATAGGAAGCACCTAATTACCTTTCCTTTGTCAATGTGTGTTGGCTCATCCCTCGCACTTTGTCCCCCAGGGACAAGTGGTACCTGCAAGATAAAAGAAAGATTAGAAATCATATATGCTACAATATCAAATAGAAAAAGCAATGAGAACACAACATAATGCACCATAGATTTCTCAAGGTAAAATGAAATGGTCGAGAGTGTGGCATCATCAACCTGTCTCAGCTCCTCCTCGGTCATCAACTAAACATGAATGAAGATCACATACATGTATAAGTCAATATGGATTAAAAATTAAAATTACTCTATTATAAAAATTAACTTTAAATCGCATGTCATAAAAAAAAATTATACATGTACCAAAACAGAAGGAGTCCATGCCTCTAATTTCCCCTCCTCTCTCACATCAAGGTCTGTAGCCTCTACACATGCGTCTAGTGTATCCTCATCTAATACAAAATGATACTCAAGAAGATCACCTATGTGACCTAGGCAAATATTCTTGTACATAATGTAAGTGTGAGGCACACAAACGTGTGATGAGCTAGTTGATGATGAATTGGTGCCAACATCATCAACACGGGGAGGTAGGACTAACCTAGCCTAAGATATCAACAAGCTACTCAGTCTATGAATGGCTCTAATAGTCTGAGAACTAGCCTCTACTATAATATTAGGATGTTGCACTTGAAGAGGGGGGGAAAACATTAGTAGGGGGGACAAAAGTGTCAACTTTCTTCTACTAGGAAGAGGGTCTAATCTAAGAAGCTCCTAACCCTACACCCATGCTAGGCTTCATGCTCCAATAGTTCACCTTGAGGCCCAACACAAATTTTGCATACAATTTTCTAAGGAAATAAAATGGCACCTCTAAATTTCTATGTGGAGGGATATCAAAAACCATCCACCAACGATCCCAAAAGTTTTCAAGTATGGTGTCATTTGTGCACCATTTAATTGATAGTTTGAGTTTTTTGTGGTCGATTGGTAAACCAGTTTTCGGATTCGCAAAAAGGCCAGCCAAATCTTCTTTGGTTATATTGAGGGCCACAACCTCATCATAGCCCAAGCCATCATCAAACATCCTATGTGCTTCATCATGCCAACAAAGAGCGGCATTTTGTTCTTTGGTAAGGGTTTCAATGTTATCCACTATGGTGTTTAACATGGATAACATAGGAGCCAATGCAGGTACATTATTATATGTTGTTCGCAAAGCCCTCAATTCGGTGAGATTTTCAATTATCAAATCTTTAATTCAAAGAGGGTTTTGAAGGGGTAAAGGATCATTTTGTGGACAATTTTGTGGGGCCATTGGATCATTTGGTGGGGGTTTACGAGGAACATTATCCCTTTTCTCATGGTCATCATTTTGATCAGCCATTCCTATTAATTTGTAAAACATAATTTATATTAAAAAAATCTAAATTTTAATAATTTCTATCAAAAAAACCCTAAATTCTAACAAATTCAACTAAAACTAACAAATTTAAAATAAAATTTGTTAAATTTATACTAAAATTGATAAAAGATATTAAAAAAAACCTACCTTTATAGTGTTATTGATTAAAAAATGGATATTCATGCATAAAACCAATATATGACTATGATAAACAACTTGCAAGTTGTGATTTTTATTTAAATAACAATGAAAAATATCGAGTATCTGATATAATAATGGATACCTGATATTATCAGATATCTGATATCATATCGGGTATACCCGATAAGGGTTGGGCCTTACTTTTCAAGTTTGGTATTAGGATGGGTGAAAAAAAGTTACAGTGGATTTTGGAACGCTTTTAGACATTTTTAATATCTATTTTTTTCACATGGCCACTTTTTGGCACACCATGATCCTACATATACCCCTTAACAATATAACATACTGCAAAAATGAGTTAGCCTAGGGGAATCATGCATTGTCCATACAAGCATTGCATGGAATTAAAATTCTCTTTATCCTATTATTCTAGTGATGTCTTACATAGTGACCCCATTCCATAACTTCAACAACTTGTCAATAAGGGGCTCAATATACACATTCATATCTTAAACTTGGTACTTACCTAGTAATTGAATAAACATAAATATTACATAATTATTATGACCATTTTGATGCATTGTTTATAAATTATTTTAGATAACTATTAAATGAAAAAAAAATCCTACTACAATCATTGACAACATTATGTGTTTCCTCTTTATAGACATCCAAGGAGGAATGTTTTTGTTAATAACAAAAATAGGCCTCACTGAGTAAGAAGATCTCATATCTCCAAATGGAGTGACACTATCTGTTGTCAATGTGAGTTTGAGATTATGAGGTTCTTCTTTAAAATGTGGTCATGTTTCTTCTATCTCTTTAAATTTAGAACCATCTGTAGGGATTCACATAATGTCATCTTGACTTTTATTGCGTGCATGGTAATTCATAAATTGTGCCAAGCTAGTGCAACTGAATAATCAATCAAGACATGGAATCATGGAAATGTATCGAAGAACCTTGTGAGGCACCTTTTTTGTTATTTGATCTGACAGATATCTACTAATATGACAATTAGGTCATTTTGTTGCAAATTCATGTTGTATATGATCTAGAATGTGACCATTGGGGCATACATGTATTGTCTAATACTTCATTCCAATTTGATTCATAATGGTAGAAAATTCTCAATACAAATGAGAAAAAATGTTTGATGGTGGTAACAAAAACACCTATAAACCTACAACAACAAATATGAATTATTAATATAATAAATAGTAATGGTGTGCTAATATTGAAGATGACAAAAATGGCATACCTTAGCATACATGACATTGCTACATTGGATAAGCTATTCATAACCTTCAAGTTCACCAACAACACTATAGTAGAGAGAAGAGCTGTTTGGGAGCCTTGGTATAGGGGCTTGTGTGCCTTCTCAAGTGTGTGTGTCTATATATATATATATATATATATATATATATATATATATATATATATATATATATATATATATATATATATATATATATATATATATATATATCAAGACCATCATATATATATATATATATATATATATATATATATATATCAAGACCATCATATATATATATATATCAAGACCATCTTCTTCATCATTATCAAATGTGTTATTACCATCATCTTGAGCATCTTCATTAGCTAGGCCTATACCATCTTCTTCAATCATGTCCTCTAGTACATTGTCATCTTCTTCCATGGAAGTGTTATCCTTGGCTTGGATATTCACACCTCCATGTTCCTATAGTTGGAAATCCACATTCACCAATCCATGAAAATTGTGCCCCCCTTCAATGTAACCATGTTGCCTACAATGACTCTGGGTTGTTTTGATTAGAATTCTTCAATTCTTTAAGCCCTTACACTTTTTGCAAGGAAAATTACATTTATCAACTTTTCATTGGAATTGAGACCACAATCTAGCAATTGTCTCATTATTTTGTTATGGGTTCATATTTCCAAGTGTAGTCTTTCTTCACAAGAAAATATATCTGCAAAATTATTGGACATGTTTGACTTAATGTTTATATCTGCACATATGGTTTTGAAAGAAAAATTTGGTCACCTCACTCAAATTAACCCATATTATGTGCCAACAAAAATTGTTCTTATAGATGTGACCTAGGTATTAGAGGTTATTAATGATGCTAAATGGACCAAACTAAAAGATAATCCTTAGAAATATTGCATTTATCTATATTTCTTGAACACATCTCTTAGGTATACAAGAGTAAGAAGATCTTAGTGTATTTAAACTATTACATTCATTCAACTTCTCTCTTACCAATTGGTGAGTGTAGTCATTCATTGAGTGGTAGTAGATAATAGAATTTAGACTTTGCTTATATGTAGCCTTTCATTCCTCATCATTCTTCCAATGGAATCTATATATTCAACAGTAACGCCATGCTTCAAATCAACATTATGTCCAAACTCTAGAGACCAAACCTTCATGATGCTCAGGTTGCAAATATTTAGCATGGAAAAGGATCTACACTAATTTTTCGTGAGAGGATTTTATCATGCCATACCTAGGTTCACCATGCTCCAAAGACTTAAGAGGCTGGCAATTTTCTCATTTTCTTAAGCAATTCTAAATTTTATGTTATATATCACAATAACAAGTAGATACCTTCTAAACTTTAAAATATGATAATATTATACATTATAGGCATTCAAAATCTACCAAAATCATATACACAATACAATGATATAGTGACAAAGAGACATGCACACCTAAAGATCACAAGTTATGATGCATAAGCCTAGATCTATGGCAAGTTTCAATGAAAGGATTTAATCATGCAATGCCTATGTTCATCATGTTCCAAAGAATGAAGAGGATGGCATTTTTCTTATTCCCTTTTGAAATATATGTTAGATATCACAATTACAAGTAGATACCTACTAAACTCAAAAATATGATAATATCATACATTACAAGCATTCTGAATCTACTAAAATCATATGCTCAATACACTAAAAAATGAGCCATGCACACCTAAAGAGCAGAAGTTACAGTGCATAAGCCTATGAAAAAGGTTAGCAAGTCCAAATACATGACTTGTTACATGGACACAACATAGCCAATATGGAGCCTCCTATGGTTGTAGCAGCTGTACCAAATATCCCAATCCACAACAATCTCTAATTTAAATCTCATACTCACCATGGGGAAAAAATATTGCTTTAACCCTTAATATTTTTGCATAGATTTTTTCTATGCAAAATTTATGTAGTTCTACAAAACAAAAATGCTACATGTATATCATTCCAAGCTATAAACATTCATAAGATTTGAAAAACATAAATTTATCTCAGGGTCTTGTTATGCCGAGAGGTGTTCTTATACAATCTAGGCACAGATCAAACAACAAACTCCTACCACCAAATAAACCCACCAAACAAACTCGCCAAATAACAAAATGATAAATACATTTTTCTTTTTTTCATTATGAACCCAATTTGGTCAAAATTTTAACAAAATTGGGCATAAAAAGAAAAAAAGAAAAAGAAATCATAGGCCAATATGGCCTTTGGTCAAAAAACAAGGGGCAATGTACTAGTGGATGATAATGAATGCTCACCATCTACTAGTATCTCAAGCAGTGACAAAATATCTTCAGTGCACATGTACTCAAAAATAAATTTTAGAGAGATATTATGGGATCTTAGGGGTTCCTAATGTCTCTTTCGACACACTAGGACCCCTTATGACCCCTTTTGTTTCATTAAAGCCAAAAAGTCTGTGGAAGTACTTATGTTTTTCAATAGAGGAGATACACTCATTAGATCTACAATAATCTTAGATATATTTCGTCAATTGATGTCATTTCAATTTTGAAGCTTTCTTCCAACTAGATCTCCTAGTCCTTTTATAGTACCAACATGAAAATATAAATCTAAAGTTTAGTGATAAGATCTATAGATACCTTGCAAAAGAAGGTGCACTAAAATACAACTTAATGTGATCTTTTAAAAATATATAGGAAGGATGAAAACAAATAAAGCATTCTAGTTGTTAGAAACCATATCAAACCTTTCTTGATTCAAAAATGTTATTTTTATCTTGACTTGATACTTCTATCCATCAAGCTACCAGCCTCTTCTAATTATTTCTCTTGCCACTCTAAAGAATTTTGTGAATTAGGATTCAATGATTGTACAAAATCTTTATGATAAATCCAAAAGAAATATTTACTTCTCAAAAAAGGACAATATTTAACCCATACTACATACCCCATTAACATGTAGAGTGATAACTACGTGCTTAAACCAAAATACTTATACAAATATTTGTTAAAATGGAATAAAGATCATGTTTGTAAGAAAAAAAATGATTGCAACATATTTAATTAAGTGTACCGCATATGATATGGTTGCATTTCCATGCCCTCCAAATCTAGTGGTGGTGGCATATTGATAGGCTCTAATGATTTTTGAGATTGTTGAGATTGGGAAGACCTAGTTAACATTCACCTTGGTTACACTTAACACATTGTATGCATGTGAGCCTATGTCAGATGAAAATGATGAATAATCACCATCTACTACTAGCTCAAGTAGACATAACAAAATATGTTTAGTGCACCTGTACTTAGAGAACTTGTGATGAAGATGGCACCTACAACTACTAGATTGTACTCATGGAAAACTTGTGATGATGATTACACCTCTAATTACTAGTATGTTATGGAAAATTTGTGATGCAAATGACACCTACATTCACCAGAGTGATTATCAACATGTTTTAAGATTTCAAGATCTACACTAAATTGGCTATCAATGTTGAACATCAATTTTTATTTCATCTTGGTAAGAGCTCCAATAATTTGTTTGGTCATTCAAGAAGAATATTTTTGTAGGTTTCCTTGTTTGTCATGGAGATACACCCTTGGCTTAATTTTAGACCTTTCTTCCTATCTTGATATATACACAAAAAAACATCACTAAATTTTCCTATGTGATAAAAATCAAAGACAAAGTTTAGTAAAATGAATTGACATACCTCAGATCCTTCATAGGAAGTCTTTGTCATTTCTTCAGAAGAGTATTTATCTTCTAGCTCAACCACAAGAATCTCTCTCCTATATCCCAATCTTACATTTTATTATTGCATTGCAATTATGTTAGCACTATAAGGATCACCATTTTGATGAACAAAAAAATGAATGATTCTACAAGACTCACAATTTAAGTTCCAAAAGCTAAAATTTCGTTGATAGAATTGATAATTGAATCTTTGTATAAAACCCATTGTGCATTATCCCTCTAATCATTTATTTGATGAAATTAATCCATTTTTAGGTAGTTCCTTCATTAATTGGGCCTAATTAGGCATCTAAACAATTGAAAAGTACTCTTATGTAGACATAACACAATCGCATTATGTCTAGTAAAGTCATACTAGACATAACGTGATCATGTTATGTTTATTAGATATAATGTGATCACATCTATGACAATTTAGTCATACGAAGTATCGCCTCAAAAGATTTCCATTCTTTTCTATAACCAAGTTGCTAAGAAATGGCAAGAGTACCATGGACGACACAAAAAACCTATACTAAAGATACCCTATTGATAAGATTGAAAATAGTGTAGATTTGGTTGTGAAAAAATTCCAAGCAGAAATGAAGAAAAGGTGTGAAATTCCAACTTCAATGGTGAGAAAAATCATAAATGACTTATTTTTCATGGTAGATACATTCTTCACCTACATAGAGCTAGTAGAACCTGGAATGACATACATGGAGCCACTTGGATATGAATTCACTGAAGATAAAGTTGAAGGGTATGTGTAAATGATTCTCAAATTAGCTAGAGATGAAGAATTAAATAGATTTGGAACCTATGAAGAAATAATGTAGATGACTAATCAAGCTCAACTTGAGAAGTCATCTAAAAAGAAGGTTGAAGCTACCATGAAGAAGATCATGGAAGAATCCCAAATGAATCATGAAGAGGCAATAACTATGAGACAAATAGTGGTTGGAATGAAGAGGAGTGGACAAGAAGGTGTTATATTTGTGACTACACTTGTAGTATTGGGACCCTTGCCTACAAACCCATTGATAGAGAGCATAACATTTGTAGAATCTCAAGCAACAACATTGGAAATACCATATGCAATTGTGTCTCAAGATCAACCACAGAGAGAACCCATAATTCCATTAGTGGAGTCAAGTGAAGAGGAAGAAGAAGTGAGCATTGTAGAAGTAAAGAGGAAATCAACTAGATTAGCTAAGATTAAACAAGAATCAACAGAGACTCACAAGAAAAAAGAGTGGAGATTGAATTAAGGATGTAGGTCGACCAAATACCTAGTGATCATTATAATTACAGGATGTGAAAAAGGATTCCCATGATAAAGTGCGAGCAAAGATCTAAGATGAATGGATACCAGTAGTTTTCAATGTTTGGGGATTTTGTGAATCTCGTGCAAGGCCCACAAGAGAAACGATGTACAATGTGGTGGTAGATTTAAAGTCCCACTCTCCACTACAACATCCATGTTGACCTCCTATATGTGTTGAGTAAAAATGACATGCATGTTATGTAAATGAAGAGTTTGGGTTGTCGGTAGCAAGCAGGGAAATATTTTCAGGAGGCAATCCACGGCATTGAGAAGGAGGGAGCGCCAAGTTTCACACAATCTATTTTGTTTAGAAGCTAGCATAGAGGATGCTATAATGAAATATGGAGCTGAGCTTGATGATTTTTTTTGGGACCTTAAGAATTGCTACTAAAATTAGTTGAAAGCACTAAGAATAGAGGAGACCCAAGAAGACATTTCCAGCTTGGAATCTGAAGACAACCAGTATTTTTCCCTGGCTGAAGATGAATGGTTATTGCCTGTGCATAGGTTCTTTATCCTTAGGAATATGCATAGGATTTTTAATCCCACATTGAACATAAGGTTTCATTCATTTTAATTTTTTTTAAGAAAGACTCACCTCTAACGTTTCTTAAATTAAGGCACCTTTTAGATAGAGGTAGTCACTCAAGTGTGGGACCCTGCTTGATGGAACCATAAAGGTATTTTTATGGAAAATGTAGAATGATATGATGATGTCACCAGATGACATGGCCAGATGACAAATCAAAACATGAAACATGGCAAGGGTCCTCCAGTGTGGCACAGATTATGAGGCAAGTGACATGGATAGAGGTGTCGTGTGTCACGACTCACTATATCGTGATGACATGGCAAGGTACTGAGGTGTCATGCGACATGGTGATGCAATTTGGGAGTGACACATGGCGGTCAATGTTGAAGTGGCAGTTATAGGATAGATCATTCCAAATTGTGCCATGTGGCATAAAATCAATGATTGTCGCTATCTTGTGAAGTGGAAGATGTAGGGAGCTTAATATGGTGACATGGCGACCCAATCAGAGGTCACCACGTGGCAGAGGGCATAGGTAGATGTGGCAAAATGAGGACCAATTTAGTGGTTCCATGTGGCACCCAAGTGGAAGAGGTATTGATAGGTTAGATAATATTGCAGAACCTGACCAATGGCATGTTGACATGTGTCAGGGTTGGTCAAACCTAGTTTGACCCAGATTGGTAATTGAGGGAAAATTCAAAAGTGTTAAAAATTATTTTTTAATGATTTTCTTTAAAATCATGTGCAAGAGGTTTGTCTTTAAATTAAATGGGTTTTATTTTAAAGTTTTGACTATAGAAAAGATTTTATTTTTTGCAAAAAAAAGAATTGCAGACCTAAAAGCCAATCTAGGGACCTGATGTTCAAACTAAGATTTTGGGCATCTCTGATGCACCGACATAGCATTATCATATACCATTGAAACTAGGAGAGAACGAACTTTTCATATTTGAATTATGTTTTAAAATAGGAAGCCATTGGTTTAAGTTATTCAGGGTTTTGTACTAGGTGCCTTTTTTAACCATTTTATGTTAAGGCAGATCAGATCTAATTTGTGGCAAAGTGGCGAACAAGGGGAATGCCAGAGGTAGAAAGAATACAGTTAGGGATGATATTTTCACTTCCAATTTAGTTTCAATGAATGATTTATCAGCATTTCAAATGCATATCTGATAGTTTAGTAGAATAAGGGTTTTTCATCATTTAGGAAGAGATATTTCAAAGTTTGTTACATATAATGATGAGATTCATATCAAATTTTAGTTGTAAAGAGAAGAGAGATGCTTTGCAGTAGCAAGAAATGAAGATTCGAGTGGACACATGTCATTTCTAGATCAAATCTAGGATTTCATTCCTCTTTTATATCTCTCTCTTTCTTTCTCATTATGAGGGTTGGTTGCAATTTGTTTGTGATACCACAAGCTTGGATCCAAAGCTGTATTTCCACCACTTTTCTTCAACATTTTTCTCTTTTGTGAACAACAGTGTTGTAGTTTCTTGTAAGCAATGGATTCTATAGTCATTTGTTGTGTATGTTCTGAGTTTTGGCATATACATTTGATGTATTGGTTTCAAGGAGATTAATACAAAGCTTCATTTTCTTAGTTTCATTTTGATTCTCATCTCCTTTTCTATTGTTTGCAATATTTTGTGTTTAAGAACAAAGAGCTTAAGCTCATTTTCAATCCCTTAAGGTTACATGTTTGGATAGGTTTGCTATTGGAACAAAGAGACAAGTAAATGCTTATTTACCTTGACAGGGTTGTAGGTTTCACCAGGAGGATATTACAATAAGTATGAGAGTTTTTATGAAGATAGATGTATGTTTACAAGGTGAATGGATAGATCAAATATCTGAATATATGAGTATATCTCAGGTATCCATGTGTATGTTTTGATTTAGGTTATGCCCAATGGATAAGGGACTGATCAGCTAGGAGATTGCATGTGTTTGTTGTTGCATATTTGGGTTGTGTTGATATTCAACATCATTGGTCAAAATATTTTCCCTTTCATGTTGAAGAGCTAAAAGGTGTTACTCTCACTCAACTTGTGGATTTCATAGAATTGCAATTTTTATTGCATGTCTTTGTTATTGCATAAGAATAGGAGAAAGAAGGGTTTTATCTTCTTTGTTTAGATTCAGTTGTATGTCTTTTACACTGGTACCCTATGAAAAATCTAATAGGTCCACCCACCTAGGTTTTGCAAAGCCTGAAGTAGAAGAAGGGTCTAGCCTTATAGTTGGCCCGATGTCTGAAAGGGTATGTTGTTAGGATAAACCACAGACAGAAATAAAAACTACATACAAATATAACCAATAACAAAAAAATAATAGAACACACAGAAATGAACACAAAGCACCAAGATTTAACGCGGTTCACCCAATCCCTGGGCTACGTCCACCAAACAGCAAGTTTGATCTTATTACTGTATATGAGCAATGTTAGTATGCTAATAGAAACCAAATTTAAATAAAGCTTCTACAAACTAAACAAAATTCATAAACTTCAAGATAGACTAAGATGAGCTCTCAATTGAGAATATGAGCCATTAATGGGCTCTCTCAATGAGAAGCTCTCTTGTTGAGTAGCTTTGTCTAAATAGATAGGATGTATGCTCAAGCTTATGCTTCAAAAAGGGCTTCAAATGGAGTTAAAATTTGGGTGTGAGTGTATGGTTTTGATGTAAAATGGCTTCTCAAAATGGCATTATGACTTTACTTCATAGATTGTGTTATTTTGCAAAGGGGAAGGATCCAATTTATAGGCAAGAGGCTTGAGGGATTGAGGGCTAAGATGCAAGGATGGGAAAAAGCTCATGGAGGGCTCAGATTGCATGAGAAGAGAGCACATGGATTGTGCTTCCTTATAGCCAATCAAAGAGTGACACATGTCACATGGTGAGAGGATGGAGGAAAGGGGAAGGATGAGTCAACAAAGGAGGCTCAAGGGATAAAATCTTCATAAAGACCCTCATAATGACTTGTAAGAGCAATAAAAGGGCTTGTAAGAGTCATTTATGACCTAGTGGACTTCATAAAGTTTTATGGTTGAGATATTTTGAGGGTGATGAGAGCAATTTCGACTTGGACTTGATTAGGAAGGTTTTAAGCTTGTTTAGGCTTGTGCAAATGTTTAGAGGATGGATTAGGATGGTTTAGGATTAGCTTAGGGATAGGCAAGTGGATGGCATTTAATAAGGGTGGGTGAAAGAGGAGATATTTGTTAACTTTGGCTTGGGTTAGTAAGTTTTAACCCATGTTTAGGGAATGTGACAAGGTTAGGAGGGGATTAGGATTAGGTTTAAAGACATCTTCTAGAAGAGTCTAGACTTTGGATGAGGATAAAGACTTTCTAGAATAGTCTAGAATTTCCTAGGATGAGGATGAAGACTTTCTAGAAGAGTCTAGAACTTCTTAGGATGAGGATAAATTAGATTTTTAGGAAATAAATAAAGTTTTATTTATTTCAAGGGTTTGGGTTGAGGAGATATTTATTAAAACTTTTTTAATAAACATGAGGATTAATATTTAATCTTAATTAAATATTTTGAGTTGGGATTAGGGGTAGGAAATGATGGGATTAGCCTTTAATCGAAATTAAAGAAGGATTAGAAGATTTTGGAAGAGGTTATTGGTCATAAGGAAATTGGCCAAGTTTTGGGCAAAAAATAAATTTTTTATTTATTTTAGGATTTTTGGTCAATTTATTAATTAAATAATTAATAAATAAGGAAATAATGTTTAAATAAGATTTAAACATTTTTGAGAGGGATTCCTTAATTAAATATTTTTAATTAAGATAAAGGGATTTAATGGCATAAAAATTAATTAATTAATAAATGATGATGTCATCAGGTATTTTTTCAAAAAATAAAAATACTTTATTTTTTAAAGGATTTTTAGGTGTCTACAATTACAATCCAATGATTACAACCTAATTACAATCCGTAATCCCTTACAGATCAATACCGCTGCAAGAACCAATTTCGCATCACAACATCATGAAAAATACCCAACCCTAAGCCCTTTTATACAAGTATTAAACCGCTTTAGGGTTATAACATGTCGGCCATAATATGTCAGCTACCATGTCGGCCACGGCCCAAAAAAAATTTTGGGGCGATGCCCTAAACCCCACTATTTATGAAGTATGTACAGTACTTTCCTGATCAGTCACCACAATCTAACAATCTCCCACTTGGGGACTGATCAGGCTCCACACTAAATAACATATGTTGTAGATGAGAAGTAGTTGCCCCTAGATGTATTATGTTCTCATTCAAATAATTTGAAATAATGACGTTTCAAAACACCAACATGGTCAACTTTACAAACATCCTGAAAATGTGTTTTTGGCCTGTTCCTGTGCACTTTTTACTGCAAACATGTACCTGACGACTTTTTTTTCACCAAAATTTGATGAAATGAAAAGGGTTTTTTAATAATGTTCTTATCTTTCCATAAATGTAAGGTTTTTCAAATTACAATTTTAGTAAGTAATTATTAGTTATTTTCCAATGGAGTTATGTATAAAGTGTTGATTGACACAGCTCGAAAAACAACTATAACTTTCAAATAGCAAAACATTTTTGAAATTCAAAAAATGCATCACATTTTATGCTTCTACTATAAGGCGAAAAAAAAATTTAATTATGTAGAGTTTTAAATTAGTTAAGGTGGTCACACACAAGAGTTTTTTATTTGAAAAATACTAAAGTAAGAAATTAATAATTATTTATTTATTTAGAATAAAAATACTCAAAAATATGTGTCACATCCAAACATGAGTCTATTTCTTATATCTAGAATATTACTAAAAAATATTACCATTTGATTTTGATTAAGGTGGTTAGGCATTCGTCTACTTATTTTTGTCCTGAAATTTTTGTACTATTGCATTAAAACTCAAAATTTTGACCAATCAATTTTTATTTTTTTCAAATAAGGCCTAGTATTTTAAAAACTAAATTCAATTTCATAAAGATTCTTTTCTCTCAACGTTTTTATATAAAGTTTATAACAAGTAGAAAATTGCACATCAAATTGACATAACTTTGATTTGCTAATTGTTAATTGCCACTTAAGAGCATAGTTTGGTTGACCATGATCCTGCACATACCCAAAAGTTAATTTTGTATTATGCTAGATTTTATAAAGGCATGAAGGTCAACTAAGTATATATTTGACAATTAGCAAGATATAAAGGAAGATTGCTAAATGTGAATTTATGTTGTGTAATGCAATATTGATGTAATATTTTATGATGTGAATTCTGGTGTATAATCAGAGGAATGTGAATTATGATAGTTTTGAAGAGCAACAAAGGCAACATCAGATATTAAAGATACCAACAACATTGTAAAGAGATTTTGCATCTAACTCTTTGTATTGACGAACTTCATTGTACATTGCATGTTTGGGTAGTGAGCTCATCTTGTATACATTTTGTAATTGTATATAACAACTCTTAACATGGTTGAGGCTTCTAACAAGGTCTAGTCCTCTAATAAATACTGAGACACTATACAAATGTAATAGGCTCTTAACAGGGTCAATATCTTTCACAAGATACTTTTGATTAGTGGATCATTTTGTAGGTATCATCCCCACCAAGACTTTCCCTTGGCCAGGGTTTCCCTAGTTAACAAAATATGGCATTATGAGTTTCTTAATTGTATGATTATATTTACTATTCAACATAGTTATCTTTCTTTCTTATGTAAGTTATAAATTTGTTAAAGATATCCAATTTTGGGCTAAAGTTTTTAAGATGTTGATTCACCCCCTCTCAATATTTCATATTTCTAACAATAAGAAGTGAGCATAGACATGATTAGCTGGATCGACTATGTTGCATCAATATACTTACTTCTCCATCAACACCACCTCTACTTGGATTCAATTGTACGTAAATCATACTAGGAGGGAAGGGGCTTTTGAAAAATTAAAATTAAAAAATGGGTGTCTCATTTGGTAGGATTTATGTTTTAATTTAGGATTTAGACATTTCTTACTTGGATGGTCTATTTTTAGTTAGGTTGATATTGAATTTAAAGCAAACACATTGGAATTTATAAGAAGAGGGCATGAAAAAAGTACTTTATATCTTCCTCAAATTGGAGTGTTCGATCCATGGGCTTAAACATCGCATATTGGAGTGTTAGATCCATGGGCTTAAACATCACATATTAAGGTTTGATTAATAGACTAAAAGTAATAAATAGTTGTTTTGATATTACTAGAAAAATTATTCACATAAACCAAGATGTTTCTCTACTCTTGATTAATAATTTTTAGTAAAATAATAATTAATTAATTAAAAAATAAATAAAATATTCTAGATTGATGATATTCTTAAAATCGAAGCCAGTTTCATTTATTTAAAAAATAAAATTGTAAAATATAATTAATAAAAATAATAATTTTTAAATAAATATAATTAAAATAAATTATTAAAAAATTAAATATCTTTAAAAAATTAAACTATTTAATTTATATAATTTTACATGAATCATACTTAGCAATATATTATGTTTAAATCATTTAAATTTGTTAATTAACATAATTTTCAATAAAAGAAATTTTAAACATTCTTAATGCAATTAAGAAGAATATAGAATAAATTATATCCTCCTCAAATTGGAGTGTTGGATCCATGGGCTTAAACATCGCATATTGGAGTGTTGGATCCATGAGCTTAAATGTCACATATTAAGGTTTGATTAATAGACTAAAAGTAATAAATTGTTGTTTTGATATTATTAGAATATTTATTCAAATAAACCAAGATGTTTCTCTACTCTTGATTAATAATTTTTATTAAATAATAATTATATATATATATATATATATATATATATATATATATATATATATTCTAGATTAATGATATTCTTAAAATTGAAGCCAGTATCATATATTTAAAAAATAAAATTAGAAAATTTAATTAATAAAAAAATAATTCTTAAATAAATATAATTAAAATAAATAATAATAAAATTAAATATCTTAAAAACAGTTAAATAAATTTAAACTATTTATTTTATATAATTTTACATGAATCATAGCAATATGTTAAAATTATTTAAATTTGTTAATTAACATAATTTTCAATAAAAGAAATTTTAAACATTCTTAATGCAATTAAGAAAAATAAAGAATAAATTTCTAACGGAAATTCTTTAATGGAATATTGCCAAGCTATTTACATTCTAGATGTCTCTCCATGTATGCAGAAAATGACATTCATGTAAAACCAGTAGTAATGTCTCTCCGTATATGCTGAAAATCGCACTTTAGTATAAAATTTAATCTCCAACAATAATAGTTATTTGGGGATAATTTAATCCTCAAGACCGAATGCACATTTATTTTCTCTGGATATGAGTATTGTCATATTAAGCAATAAATCATGAATTTTACAACTATTTGTTCACAGATTCAGCTTCCCATACTTCAAGCAAATAGAGAGATTGGCAAGCTGGTCTAAACAATTGCCTATCTTATCGCGCCGAATCAATTGACTGCAACTCAAAGAGCAATTGACTGCAACTCAAAGAGCAAGAATATTATTTTGCAAGAATGATATTTTTTTGATGGAGGTCATGCACAAAGACGTTTTAGGTACTCAGGCTCATGCGTGTCTGAAATCTCTTCGGCTAAGAGCCAAGGACTGAGGAGCATCCACACTGCCAAATTCGCCCAGGGCACGATCCCACCCTCATCCCTTTTTTATGTCTTTGGACGTTGCACTCAGCAAGACTTGATCCCTGGTAGGCTCTTTGTGAGCCATTCAACTTCACCAATAGACCAAGGGCCCGTTGATATTTCATGTAAGCTATTTTACAATTCTTTACTCGCAAATCCTGAAAAGAGTAAGAATATTGTGGAACATTTGCAGAAGCGAATAAACTGAGCAAGAAGAAAAGGAATAAGAATAAGGTGATTGTAGCAATTCTAAAGCTTCTTGGGCACAACATTGGGCACACCATATACCTTCTAATCTAAATTAGTTTGACAGTAAAGGAATAAAACAATCAAAACCTTGCCTTACCCAAAGTAAAGATTAGTAGATTCTTTAATGAAGAATTATAAAAGCATTGCATTGAATAAAATGGCTATGCTTTCTGTTCTTGGAGTGGCATTCCATGGCCACACCTCTCTCTTTGTACATTCACTTTTTCTTTATGCCTTCAGTTTTACATTGGCGAGTTTCTCCAATGGGTATTCTTGTTATCTATGCTGTTCTTTTTCCCTTCCTCCAAAAATATATATTCTTTTCTTTTCTGCATAATGAACAGGGTATACAACTTTAGCCCTCTTACAAAGTGCCCTCGCCTCTCTCACTTACCTATCAATCTACAAATATGTTTTTTTCATTTAATTATATATTGTAAAATTAGCAAAGTCCTTAAGGTTATGAATGCTAGAAATTTCAACACAACAGACTGGTCAGAACGATGTTTTAATGGGTGAAAAACAATGCATTTACAGTATATAAAGGTAGATGATTATTGTATATGTTGCCTCTGAAACTAGGAGGAAATTGACTAATATGCTGAATGTGGATAATATGTTGAATAAGGTAAGGGAATAATATATTTAAGGATTTATAATCTGGAGGTTTTAAGATTAAAGTTAAATTATGATATTGTTACGAAGATTTAACTGTGTAATTTTTGAGTCAAATTTATTGACCTATGATTCATTTAGTGATTCACAAGAGCTTTGGTTGAGTTGGAGTTCCTTTTTTGTGAGTGTTAGAAAGTACAGTTCAAAAGCTCTCATATTGGCATGACATAGCAATATGCTGGCAAATGTTTGATGGACCTTAATTTACAACCACCCCTTACATTTGGTTGAGAGCTTTAAAACATTTTGTAAAATCAATTTTTGCATAACTTACAAACGACATTCCAGTTTGGTAAGGCCAGAGAAGACATTGTGAACTTGCCTTGCATCTTCCAATGATTTTGTGTTGTGAGGAATGACTATAATGAGCGTGAAATTTTTGCAATGGTGTTGACATTGAGGGATGTGGGCAAATAGGTTGTCCAAAACAATGTCAAAGATTGGAGGTCAAATACTTCTAATTGGATTAAGATTCGTCATAATTTTTCTTGATTTTCATTTTGATTAATAAATAAAGAAATACTCTAAGAAACCTTTTCCACCAACAATTATGCATATTTAAAAAAATATGTAAAATATTTTAAAATAAAAAATTATTCTATTTTTTAATAAATTAATATTTAATATTTTTTTAAATAAAAAAGCATACCATTTTCTCTCTAATTCATTACCTTAATAAAAGAAAAAATATCAATATAAAAAAACTTGTAATAATTCTTTAAAAATATAAACAACTTATTCTCAAATATTTTATATTTCAATGAAGTATTTTATGTAGTTTATTAAAAATGTTTCATAATTACAATTCAGTCCATTGTAATATAATTATAATTGAATTTATTGTTTCAAAGAAGATTAAGATTATGATTATGATTAATGTCGATAGGCATTCTACAATGGCAGAATGGGTGGAGTGGGAAGGTGTGAGTGTGTTAATGTTAACATTTACTTTCTAAGTTAAATTTGACAACAATCTACATGTCAAAATCTTAATATTTATTATAAATCGTATAAAAATAATTATATTATATATAGAGATATCAAAAAGAAGGAGATACTGAGGTATCAATCGAAAGTTCAGAAAAGGAGGCGCAGCCTCATCAAAATATTACATTGAAAGAGTTCATATACAAAGATCAACAAAGAGATAATAGGTGAAGCTAATGAAGAACATCCTCAAAAGTGTCAACCCAAGCGGTCCAGCCTAAAGGCCCTTCCATCCAAACGATGTTCTTTCTATACCATGAGGATCTCATCTATGTTGGATTTGGTCTTCTTCTTGATTTCCTAGTTGAGGTGCTTGCAATCTCTCTCGAATATTTGGAAGTCATCAAAAGTCCTCCACTCGAGACCATGTTTCAACTTATAAATATATTTTTTTTAATTAATAAATATTGCACAAAATATTTTCTAAAATCATAAACTTAAGAGATATAAATAATCATTTTTAAAAAATTAAAATTAAAAACTTCAGTAAGTGCAAAAAAAATCAAAAATATTTTTTAAAAAATGAACGGAAACAAAAATGTTTTTAGATGTAATAAATTAAATTTTAATAATGTTTGATTAAGTAAAAACAGGTTTTGAAAGGACCTGAAACCTTGTACAAAGGGGCAAGAAAGATATAACAATGAGAATCTTAAAACAAATGTGGAGAACCACCCGACAAACTAGAGGGATGCACAAAGGTTCCCAACAAGAGGGCAAATAGCTCAAGAGACCATAGACCATCAAAATTTATATTTTGGTCCATTCTTTTGAGAATGTAAAGACATATCAAATGAAGGTTTGAAGGATTTGTCTTTTTTTCCTAATGTTTATAACGGAATTAAATTTTAATAATATTTATAATGGATACGATGTAACCTAATCTCGTCCAAGAATAATTTAAAAAATTGACTCAAGAAAGATGTTTCAGAATGCCATAATTCTTTATTAAAACTTTTGCAACTCTACTCTACCACTACAATGAAAACCAACCCCTACTTAATACAATTCCAAAAATTACCATATTTGGCAGTTTTTTGGGAAAAATGAATTTTTCCATTTTTGGTAATTTTTAAAACTCATCCTAAGAATCTTGATTTTTCCCAAAAAAAGCCCCCAACTAATGCAAGATGAATTGCCAACTAATCAATGAAATCAAAGATATGATTTTGGATTTATTACAAAAATAAATTTCTACAAAAATGGAAAAAACACAAAAACCCACTTTCGGAGGTCAAGATGAGATTTCAGGTTCCCGAAAAAATGTTAAAGCAGCCACCTATTGAGCTAAGCTCGATCAGCAAACCAAATAACTCCTAGTGCAACTACCTCTAAAATTTCAGCCAAAACCCACATCTGAGTCGAAAGTTATGACCCTCGGAAGTAAATCTCGACCAAAACCCACATCTAAGTCAATAGCCTTGACCCCCAAATGCCCCTGCATTAGGATATCTATTGATATTTCTTTAGATAGATTTATCTAAGAAAATATTTTGCCTTCATTAATTATTAGATATTTTTAAATAATTATCTTATCAATTAATTTCATATATATCTACTAACATTAATTCATAATAATGCTGATAGACATTCTACAATGGCAGAAAGGGTGGAGTAGGATGGTGTGTGTAAATGTTAACTTTATCTTTATAGGTTAAATTTGACAACCATCTACACGTCAAAATTATAAAGTTTATTATAAACATAATATACTTTTAAAAGTTAATTTAATAAATGGAAACAAAGAAAATATAAATAGTTTCAGGTGTAGTGAATTATATTTTAATCATTTTGTAGTGGATATCTATCGGCATTTCTTTAAAAAAAAAATTATTTTTTATATCTATACTAGTTACAAATAAATTATGATAATAACTCAATTAGAATTTAAGATTACTATGATGCTTTAAATATAAATAATATTCAAGATTTCAATTAAAATTTGATTTAATATTAAATTTAAAAGTATAATGTAAATCAAGTATAAAATTTTAATTTAATTATAATAATAACATTCAAATAAAACAATTTACATAAATATTCATATTTTTAAATTCTATATTTTTTAATAACAAATGTACCGCCTCTTTTTTTTTTCCTAATTTAGTTGTTAAGAAATACAAATAACCTCAACAAATTTACCATGGGCCAACCAAAAAATCAGAATTACATGTCAAAATTGATTTTTAAAATCAAACATCAGATAAACTTTAGATTATGATATTTGTTTTTTACATAAATTAATTAATGTGATAGAGACTACCAAAGTGATGATAGTCACAGAGGTGAAACACCTAGATCATGTTTTATTTATTCTCATGAGAGATGGATTTGTGTGAATCATTAATCATGAATCATGGGTTTGACTAAAAAACTACACAATTAAATCTTGATAGCAATATTACAATCATCTTATATTTCAAACTTCTAAAAATATGATGTTAAATGGGATGGTACCTATGAATTAGTATTTTTATAAAATGTGAAAGAAAATAGTTCCTATAAGGTTTGATACAAGAACATGGCCATGTTAAATAGGCACCAAAACAATTTCTAAAAAATAATTATTGATTACAATTTTTAAAGTTTAAGAAGGAATTAAATATTATCAAAAGCATATCATATAAGATTTTATATAATATAAAGATGACCATTTTCTAGTGATATTCAATTCCTCTACAAATAGTTCTAATGTTTTTTTCCTTATGTTTCTTTTCTAAATAATTCTAATTTTTTTCTTATGTTTCTTATGGTCAGAGTCTCAAAAATAAACATGATGTTTAACCAAATCTTTAGAAAGAAGTAAATAAGTAAGCTTTGTATTGTGACCATGCCATCTTATGTACATTCATATTCAATTGTAATTCTTGTTTCGGTATTTAGACAAATAAATTGTAATTCTTGTTTTGGTATTTAGACAAATAAAACTTACAATGAAATAGGTATTGTAGCTATAATGTTAAAAATTGTTTTTGTGGGTTGTACAATAACAAATAAATTGTAATTCTTGTTTTGGTATTTAGACAAATAAAACTTACAATGAAATAGTTATTGTAGCTATAATGTTAAAAATTGTTTTTGTGGGTTGTACAATAGCAATTAGAATATGTGCACTTTTGATACTTTGACATGACTTTCTATTATCAGTTCATGCCAAAGGCAGAATACTATTGCTTTCATGCAATTCAATTTTTCAATTAAATTGACCAATCAATTCATAGGATTTAAATATTAAAAAGAATTTCAAATGTTTATATCTTTTTCTAATTTTTCATTATTTTATAAATCATATTTTTCATTCACTCTATTGGACCATTCTATTTTTGGTAAGGAGAAAATTCAATTTTCTCTAACAAAAATACAAATATTTTCTAACAACTTTATCATGCATTAATTCTAAGTTTATCTTTTCCACATTTGTGACATGTTCATTAGATTTTCAAAAAAGTAATATTTTTATGTTCTACGTGGCACCACTTTGAACAAAAATGATGTCTAATCTACAACTTAATATTTTCCACATTTGTACCTGTTCATTAGATTTTCAAAAAATAATATTTTTATCTTCCACCTCACACCACTTTGAACAAAAATAATGTCTAATCAATATTAACTATCACAATTTATTTTTCTTATGTATAGAGTTAAATATTTCTTATTTCTTATTTTAAATATATTTATTAGTTTTACATTGATGTTTATTTTTGCCAATTGTAAAATGTTATTTCTTTAAGTTTAAACTATGTTTTACTAACTACTATTTTACAATCTTGCTCTAATTTTTTTAATATCATTTTACAAATTGTTAAACTAATACTACCTACTTACTAGATATTTTGGTAGTTTGAATTAACTAATCAACATTTTTTTAAAAAATTTAATATTTCAACTTATAATTGAATTGAATTGGTAGAAATAAGTAGTTCATTCATATAATAAAATTTCTATTGTTATTTATATATTTTTTTAAATATTATAATTATTAATATTTTTTAAGTTCCCTTCAACTCTCTCTATTATTCTACCTTTACTTGTCCTTATAATAACATATCATTCTCTCTTTTACCTCTCTCTTTCTATCCTTCCTTTCCATATATAAATCTCTATTTTCCTTCTTTTCCAATTATTGGCAAGAACTTCGACGCATTGCGTCTCTTGTTTAGTTTTTGTTTTGATCTACACTCATGATTTTAACACACACAATTTGAACACTCCAAATAAGATAGAAGATTCCAAATTCAATTTTAAAATCTAATTCAGAATTTTTGGAAAGCTCACATTAATTTGAGGTGTAGAACATTAATTTCATAAGAATATGTCATAATTAGGTGGTTGAGAGATAATTATGCTATGAGGCAAAGTCAAATGAAAACTAGGAAGATGCCAATAAACTCGATTACTTAAAAGATACAAATATTATAGCTATTTTTTATTTGAGAAGTCAAATGAAAAATAGGAAGATAATAGTGAAAGAAACTTGCTTTACTCAAATATTTAATCGATATATATTAGAAATTAGTGACATGGGAACATTAGCATTATATATTAGATAATTGTACATTGTTATTAGACCTAACAAATCAAACAACCTTGTAAGGGTTGTTATTGGATTGAGGTCCTTTCACTGTAATATCTTGTTACGAATTATTAGTAACTCCATAACAAAGTAGGTGGTTATTCTTAGTGAGATAAGCTTAGGTATTATAAAACAACCTATTGATAGCATTGAATTCATGCAAACAAATTGAGTTACATTTGTACCCTTGTTCAATTCAAACATGTATCAAGGTCGTGACTCGTATCAATGTGGTTATGTAAAGTAATATGAAATTTGTTTGAGGGTAGTTCTACATTTTACTTAATTGTGTCCTTCGGATTGTTGTGCTGGTCTATTTGAGGATGTTAGTTTGCCTTCTATATGGGCTGTTGACAGTATCCCTCATTTGACCTGATTCAAAATTTAGTTTAAGTTGCTGCATCTACCTGGTAGGGGAAATCAAACAGAATTTGTTAATGCGTGTTTTGGATAGTTAGAACTGGGGTTTTGGCTTCCAATCACAAATTGATCTTTTGAGAAAAGTTCCATCTGTGTATTATTTGCTTGATTTCTTGTTTCCATTGTGTGAGCAGTTTTTTATTGTCAATGTTTCAGATTGCATTCTATGATCTATCATCAAGATAGAAGATGATAGAAGAGGAGAAGAGTAGGGGAAAAAAAATGAAACATAATATTGTTTTCTTTCTCCTTTCTTCTCTTGCATTCTGATGTTGGATCAATGAGTGTCATCGGAAAAGTTGATGAAAAAGACAGCTCACACAATCACACAATCAAATCCAGAAAACAATCAAATAATCCCTATCAGATGAATCTAAGATCCCGAGACATCATATCTAAGGGGTAGCTTTGCTTATACCTAGATATATTTCAGGTTAGATGGGCACTTAGCAGTTTTATTTTGTATGTTAAGGCTTTAAGCCTCGGTCTTCCAGCTATCTGTTTTGGCATGGGACCCTTCAGGGCCCACGTCTTAGTTGATCCAAAACAACAAATTTAAGAAATTTTTGAAACTTTAAAAAATGCCTGCCGCTGAAAACCGAATGAATATATCTAAACGAACAAAGATTAGATGTAACCAACACATTTCAAAAACAGAAGGAAATAAGTTCCCCAAACTTACATTAGGAAACACCGAGCTATCCAAATAAGTGGTATTCAAGAAATTAAGCAGACATTTTGCCAACATCATACATCTTGCAGTTCGCAACATTCCATATACGTAAAAGGCAAACAGCGAAAATCTTCCACTCAAAACTCACTCTTTTATCAATCTTTGGTTTCCAAAGAATACAGTGTATGTACATCACCTAATGAAGCGCCGTTGTCCCAATCTTGATTAGAACTGTATCAAATACCTGCTTTTGGCACCTCTGGGATGTATGCGAAATCATAGTTGGCCAGAACAATATGAATTTCATATCGCATCTATAAATATATTTTATGCAAACATAAACTGTCAAAGATCTGACAAATGATGAAGAGCGAACTTTATAAAATAGAGGAACTTACACTTAATGAAAAATACTCAGACATTGGTGCAAATTTTTAGCATACTCGTGTACTCACTTAAGTGTCGGAATATGTAGTACGGACGAGCACACAGTGATGCTCAATCTATGTTAAATCTCATCTGTCAAGGGAGATTAGAGAAAGAAAGAATTGATTTAAACAAAATTCTTGTCTCCTTGAAAATGAACTTATAGTATTTACAAACACCGGACAAAACTTTATAGGAACACCAGATAAAAAATATGAAAATACAAAATCCAGCACCTGCTACAGTTAACCACAAGAAAATGAGGAACCCAATTGCAGCAGTCCACCATGCTAACAGTACATGCATGAAGGACATTGGAACAAACAAGAAGACCAATGCTGCAATGCTTGTGAGTTTAACCAGTTCCCAAACCTTTTGCTTGAACAACCTCTGAGATGTCATACCATCTACCCAAACAATGTTGGGAAAGGGAAATAAAATGTGCATGTGTGACAGAAAAATTGAAACCAAATCTGCCATGGATTGCCCTCTGTCTGTATCTGGAAATGAATCCAATGCATGTAGCAGTATATAGTTCTTAGGCAGCTGCTGAACACCCCTCCACACACATGGAATGCGACATTCTGGGCAACGAATCCATCTTTGTCCAAGACTGGTGTCAATTGGGAGGTATTCCAAGCAGAGCTGACATACTGTGTGCCCACAGTATAACAAACGAGGTATATGATTATTGACATCAAACCTGTCCCAACATACTGGACAATCCGGGACTTCCATTGGTGTCGCACATTCAATTTTCTCACAACACCATGATTAGTATGAACATAAATATCACATCTGCAAAAGATAGTAATGCCACACTTAAGCTCCAGAAAAATCCAAGGTTTAAAATTCGTAAGTGACAAAACAAACCTTGTAAGAATTATTTTATAATGCAAGGACTACTCAATTACAAGAGCTGAAAAAATTAATAGGCATACAATATCTTAAAGGCTTGCCCAAGTGAAAGATGAGAGATACTCATGTTTACCTACTCAAAGAAGGTGCATGATAGCATAGTTCTCCAATATCTATTTTATCATAGAATAAATAGAGCATGCAACGATTGTCCAAAAAGCATAAAGCATAATAAGGAAAAATTCAAATTACGGCTTCAGTAGATATTTTTAAGCCTCCATCTAGTAAATAGCAATTATCCATGATGTGATTGAGATTTCCAGTCAATTATAACAATGAAAGCTTCTAAGAAAAACTGTCAGATTTGTTTACATCAACAATTTAGGTCACAGGGACATTATCCTTCATCATTATCTATATAAGGCCAACAGACATGACAGCTGAAATTCCTGCACGTGAGAATAATAATATGAATATAAAATAGTGTATATAAGATTTCCAGTCCATTAGGCTAATGTACGCTTCTAAGAAAAACTGTCAGTTTTGTTTGCATCATCAATTTGGGTCACACTCCATGATCCCATAATCAAGATGATAACAAGTGTGATTTGAAATGTCCATGTAAACAAAACTGACACCGTTTTTTTATCAGAAAAAATTATTAACATTAATGTAAATTGCCCATGTATAACACTAATCAAGAATAGTAAATTCTTGCTGTTCATTCTCTGTGTTTTTCTCGGTAACATTTATTTCCTATGTACTCTGTACTAATAGTAATAATCTGTTTTAAGCTAAGTCACTGGTTCGGACATGAGTACGGATGTGGGTACATTTATTTTATTAACGTAAATGTAAATTGTCCATATACAACGCAAATCAAGAATAGTAAATTCTTGCTGCTGATTTTCATTGCATCCATTACAATTTTGTCATTCTCTGTGTTTTTCTTGGTAAGATTTATCTCCTATGTACTCAACGCACTAATATTAATAATCTGTTTTAAGCTAAGTTATTGGTTCAGATGCAGCTACAGGTGTGTATATAAAAACCCAGTATGTGGATGCATGGAATTTTTATTTTTATTTTTTGGCGGGGCGGGGGGTGGGATGTTTTATCTCTAGTCTCACTTTTAAATCACAACTATTCATTGAGCTTATGCTTTCAAATCGGTCCAATTACAACAGAATGATAGCAGGGTCCAATCAGGGGTTTGTTCCGTACGAGTCATTAGTGCACAAACATATAAATGTCAAAATCACATTGCAAATATATCGTTCCACCATTGCTGTCCACATAATGGTTGGCAGAAGCATACAGCACCTATACACGTGGCTAGCTTCGATTTGTGTTACACATACACAAGTGATTGTGTCTCATACAACTAACAAGTACACATTGGGGTTAGCTCAAGGATATGTCATCAATAATAATGGTAACTAGCTTATAGGAATTTATGATCAGAATGGACCAAATTAAGTATGCATGCAGCTGGTCTGGTTAAGAGTTGATATACATGTTGTTTATTTACTTTGCCTTCAGAACTTCAATAATTTGGGGAAAGACCTAAACTGTACGCTCTTATACAGAGGTAAAAAATAATATGCCGCTGAGATAAGATGAGGTACCTTCATAGTGTGTTGATAATATTATTGTATGCCATGTGACATTCTAATATCCACATAAGGCCCAAGTTGAGCAAAGAATTTATGACTGTGGTAAACAGAATTATTAAAAATTTATGGACAGCCACACCCAAGATCATCAAGGATGACCAAGCATGGTCGAGAGGAAAGGTGCAGGCTGATATCAATGGATTGTGGGAAAATACCTGTAAGTTGAGAAGTGAAAATCAATAACAAACTAAACATTCAAAGAAACATAAGAAACCTAAATGGTAGACTGAGTCAGCCCATGGTGGGCAATAGGGTATAGTCTTGTTTGTCAAGTCAAGCAGTGGGTGATCGGGTACAAAGTGCCCATGTAAATCCCTGGCTAGGGTAGGTTAGTGGCAAACTTGCTGTTGTGATCATTAAAGGTCAGGATAGCTTGCATTTAGATGGATAGGTTGACGGGAAGGACTCCACAGTCTAGTCGGTTGTATAGTTAACACTATAACACCAGGATACTTAGGTGGCACGATGAGGTGGTGTCTTGTGCCTGAATGTTGCTGTTGAACTGAGAAAGTTCATATCCTAAGGGGGAGAATGTTGAAGATGAGAGATGTTGTTGAAGATATAGACTGAATCACAGAGAACCTCTTGTTGAAGATAAAAGAGTTGAAAAGTTGTAATGTTGTCAATGCATACATTTGATTATCTTATGTAATGTTTTGTAATGTAAAATCATATGCTATGCTTCGCCATCAATGCCAAAGGGGGAGATTGTTAGCCCCAAGTGATAATGTAACTGATGATGCTATGAATGTATATAAAAGAGTTATATCAGTTGTTATATTTTCATTGATGTCAAGTCTTAGTTGGCTAGACATTATGCTAACTTAGATGAGTGCTATATCAATATAAATTATGAAGAGGATTTAAAGAAAGTATGTTGAAGATTTTGTTGATAAGGATGGTATTAAATGTGCACTTGACTGAGTTGGACATTGGTCATGTAATGTTGGTTTGATTGTTTTACAATCATGTAATATTTTAATGTAATAAGCAATACAAGCCATATCCTAACTTAAACAATTATTATCATTTTTTCGTTCTTTTAAATGCTAAACATATGCATGAAAACATATTATTGACAAATGAATCAACTATATTTCAGGAAACTTATATCAAAACAAAATCAAACATTGAAACTCCCAACGTGCAAAATGAGGTATCCAAATAGGTCCACTCCCAGGTTTCCATGGACCAGCTGGTCCAAGTATTACTAAACACAAACTAGAATGGAGATAATGGAAAAGAGAATGAATGAACTAGTAACCCAACTTGGGCTAGGGCGAGAAGACACTCATTCTTCACCCCATCCTAGAGCTGATCCAGAACTGTCTGCTCACAATGAACAAGAAAAGAGACCACCCTGCCCACCCACCCTCCCCCCCCTCAATATAGTAGGAAATTCACAAGAAAAAGAAAATACTCAATGAGTTGTCCACTAATATTAAGAAGATCAAGCCCCCTAGGTTTTCAGGATCTGAGTCTGGGGATGCCACTGAGGAGTGGTTGATAGAAATGGAGAAGTATTTCGATATCAAGAGTTTCTTAGGGTCCTCAAAAGCTGTTTGGGGAATCTATCATCTTAGTGGGTAAGTTGCTACATGGTGAGAAAACAGTAAAACAAAATTGAACATTAAGACCACTGACATTGCATGGCATAAGTTTGTCATCATCTTTAAGAACTGATGCTTACCTCAGGCCTTTTATGATCATAAAGTGTTAGATTCTCAAACCCTCAAGCAAGGGAACATGACAGCAAGTGGGTATTGGGAAAGGTTCGCTCGACTTCTGACGTATGTTAATGTCTATCAGCAAGATGGGAGTTTTAAGGTCAAAAACTTTATCATGGGGTTGAATAATAGGATTGGAGGAGCCATAAATGTGCTAGCACTATGAACAAAGGTAAAAAAGGATGATTCCATCCATGAAAACAAGAGGAAGGCCAATTGGAGCGCATCTAGTTCCGAACCAATAACTCATAAAAGGAACTTTAAGGACTTTAAAACCAACAAACCCAACTTCAAGGGAAATAACAGTAGAGATTCGAAGGGAACTCCAACAACAGCAATGACAACAAAGGAAATAAAAAGAAAGGGCCAGCTAAAGGCTGTTTCGTTTGTGGTGGAGACCACTATGCCAACTAGTGTCCTAGTAAGGGTACATCCAACCAGCAAACACGTCCTCCCTTTCCATCTCAGTGAACTGTCTTCCAAGAGAGGATTCATGCAGCCCTGGACAACCGTCAAGCAGAGAAGCAATTGCGCCCCATAGAAACCTTGGGTATGAAATATGGAAGCCCCATTTCTATATAAATTGACAATAGAGCCACAAAGTGTTTTATATCTCCAAAATTACTAAGTAGATTTCCAAAAAGAACTGGATTTACGGAAAATTCATGAATTGTTGAATATGCCAACCAGTTAAAGGCTCAGGTAAACCAAAATTTGTTTGAGGGTTAGGTAGACCTTCCAAACTTCTCTACTAAGGTTAAGCTCTACGTAGCACCTTTGGGGTCCTATGATATTATCATAGGGATAAATAGGCTTAGCAAGCATAAGGTGAAAGTAGACTGATTAGCAAAGACAATAGAATGCTTAGATGACCTAGGAAATCTAGTAAGCATTCAAGGAATATTACATGAAGTAAAAACATGTCAAATATCAACCATGCAACTTAAGAGATGTAGGAGAAGGGTGCGAAATCTATGCAATGAGAATAGAGGATCTAAGGGAAAACCGGGAAAGAGTAAATCAAGATGATTATGTTCTAGAAGATGGTGAGATTAGGAGAGGAACAAAAGAATCCTTTACAGAAAAGTACCCCTATCTTAGGAACTATCAGGATGTGTTTCTAGAAAAACTACCTAGCCTACCACCTTCTAGGATATCTGATTTTACCATAGACTTGGTACCAAGTGAAGAACCCATATCTAGAGCACCTTAAAGAATTACTATTACATAGTTGATGGAGTTGCAAGTTCAATTGGAGTTATTGGATGAAAAGCTCATACGTCCTAGTGTTTCTCTTTGAGGAGTCCTAGTGTTGTTTGTTAAGAAAAAGGATAGAACCATGAGACTATGCATAGACTATAGGATGCTCAACAAGGTCACCATCTAAAATATATACCCACTTCCCCGGATTGATGATTTACTCGATTAGATGAGAGGGGCTGCAATGTTTTCTAAAATTGATCTCAAATCAGGTTACCACTAAGTCTAGATTAAGGAGGAAGACATTCATAAAACTGCTTTTAGAACCTTTGCCTTCCGAGTTGACTAACACCCCTACAACCTTTATGAACCTTATGAATAGTGTATTACAAGATTGTCTTGATAAGTTTGTGTTGGTATCGTTATCTATTCTTGCAATAAGGAGCACCGCCAAAAACACTCAAGAGATAGTTCTACAAAGATTGTGTGAGCACAAGATGTACAAGAATTTGTCTAAGTGCTCTTTTTTATCAAAAGGAAATCCAGTATCTAGGGCATACTATATCGGCGAAAAGAATTGCAATAGATCCCATGGAGATCAAGGCAATCAAGGAATGCTCGGTACCTAGGAATGTGTCCGAAGTCACAAGCTTCATGGGTTTAGCTAGTTTCTATAGGACATTTGTTAGGTACTTCTCTCAGAGAGCATACCCCTTAACTACCTTGCAACAAAAGGGTAAGAAGTTTGTCTGGTCGGAGAAATGCCAAGTAGGATACAAATATTTGAAGGAGAAACTAATACTACACCAATACTCAGAATGCTAGACCTTGAGGGTCACTTTGTGGTTAATATCGACACGTCGGGAGAAGGATTAGGAGGAGTCCTGATGCAAGAAGACCAAGTCATTGCATATGAGTCTAGGAAGTTAAAGAACTATGAGCGAAATTATGCACCACATGACTTAGAATTAGCAACCACCATTTACACTCTACAAATGTGGAGACATTGCCTAATTGGAAAACAATTTGAACTCAGATCAGATCATCACGGATTGGAGTACATATTCACTCAATCGAATCTTAATGCTCACCAAAGAAGATAGATTCTTAGCAGACTGTGATTTTGAGATCCGTTATATCAAGGCAAAAGAAGACCAAGTAGCTAACGCCTTAAGTAGGTGAGGACGTATCCCCGCTATACTAAGAATAAACATCGAACTTAGAGAGAAAGTGCTTCTGAATCTACGAGGAGATGATTTCTATAATCCAATATGCCAAGCCCTCCTAAGGGACCCTCATGAAAACAGATACGAAGGTTTTCAACTCAAAATAGATGGACTCTTAAGGTATAGTGGAAGGATGTACATACTTAAGGATTCTGAAATTTGGAGAATGATTTTGAGAGTAATTCACGCTGCCCCATACTCAGGACACCCAAGAGGAACTAAAATGCTAGCTGATATGAAACCTTTATACTTTTGAAAAGGCATGAAGCAAGAAACAGTTGAGTTTGTAGCAACTTACCTCAAACGTCAGAAGGTCAAGGCTGAGCACAAGTACCCAGCCAGGTTGTTACACCCAAATGAAGTTCCAGAATGGAAATGGCAAATAATCACCATGGATTTTATCCAATGATTACCTATGACCAGAAACAAGCATAACACTATCCTCATGGTAGTAGATCAATTAACTAAGGTAGCCCATTTCATTCTAGGAAATTTAACTAATGGGGCACCAAAAATTGGCCACAAGTTCGTAAAAGAGATTTCCAAATTTCATGGAGTTCAAAAAATGATTATTTCAAGTAGAGATGCTAGAATGACATCCAAGTTTTGGCAAACCCCGTTTTCAGCATTAGGGACAAAACTAAATATTAGTTCAACTTACCATCTAGAAACTGACGGCTAGACAGAAAGAGTGAACCAAGTACTAGAAGACCTTCTAACGGTATACTGCATGGATAAACAATATTGTTGGGAGATGTATCTTCCCTTGGTTGAATCTTCTTACAATAGCTCACAGCAGTCCGCTATTAAGATGGCACCATTTGAGGCCTTGTATGGGTGTAAGTGTAGGACACCTGTAAGTTGGAACATAATTGAGGATCAAGTCATTGTCGGTCCTCAGATGCTTTTTGAAATGGAAGAAAAGGTAGTTCAATTTCATCAAAGGCTAAAAGAGAAAAACGACCGACAAAAGATTTATGTAGATGCTAAGAGGACTCCCAGAGAATTTAAAGTGGGAGAAAAGGTTCTCCTAAATGTAAAACCCAAAAAAAGTACTATCAAGTTCAGTAAGAACACCAAGCTGGCCCCAAGATATGTGGGACCCTTTGAAGTATTGGAAGACGTAAATTTTGTGGCCTACAGAATTTCCCTACCTCCAATCCTTGCCTAGGTGCATAATGTGTTTTCACATATCATATCTTAAGAAGTATATAGCCAATAATGAGCATGTTATTAACTAGAATCTCTTGCAAGTACGAGGCCCAGAGGTGGTGGAAATAGAGCCACTCAAAATACTCAAGATGCGTAAGCTCCGCTTACAAAAATGAGACGTCATGCAAGGTCCAGTGGGACCACTATGCTGAAGAAAATGCTACTTGGGAAGATTATGATGAGATCTTCCAAAAATTCTCCATCTTCTTTTTCAAGAATATGAACTATGGTTGATAATATTATTTTGTAATTTTGTGTCACTATGAAATGACGCTCTTTGGGGTTGCATAACAGCTATTTCTTCATTATGGATATCCTTGTGTATTTAATTGCAATATACATCAAGGACAATGAAACACAAAAAGGGGGGCAAGGGTATGTTACATCCCCTATTTTGTGACCTTGAAATTTTTTATCTAGCCGTTGATTTTTCACACCAACCCAAAATGGTCGGTTAAATTAGTTACTCATTTTTTATTTATGAATGGGAACATCTGTTATTTGTAATGTTCATGAGAAATGGAAGGTGTGCATTAGTTTTTATGCTACTATAAGATTTGGAAATGATTCATTAAATTGGTTATTAAGTATAATAACTAGATTTTTTTTTAACAGTATATCCTATTACCATGATAGATTTCGTCTTGCAAGAGTGCAATGAAAGGGGGAAGCATTGCCAAAGAGGGAATTGGGCACAAGGACACCAACCTATCACTGAGCCAACATGTATGAGTCCTAACCACCATGGCCGTGTGAAAATGAGCTAGGCAAGCAAGCGTATACCACGAATCCACAGATCAACAAATTTACTAAGATATATTAATTTTCACTTGAACATTAAAACAAATTAAGAACAATTTTTACCTTTAAGAAATGGGTCAATCTAAATCCTTCTTGTAATGTTAGACATGTTATAGTATAATAGTACCCATGGTACTTACATATATTTGTACTTGTACATACTGAAGAGCACACGATTATATTAGGGAGGAGTGAATCAGTATAAATAGGAAATTTGCCAATTAAAAACTTTTCTCCAAACTATTAATATCAAATGTTCAAATTAACAACTATGCACATGAACAAGTTGACACAATGTTTTGTGTGGAAACCCAATGCGGGAGAAAACCACGACAATAAATGCTTTTATATAAACTTTGTCCTTTTACAATGTATTTTAGGCTTTGACCTACTAGAGGCTCCAACCCCTATGTTTATGAGCACCGACTCACTCGAAGCTCCAACTCCCACATTTCGCAGGCTCCAACCTACTAGAAGCACCAATCCCCACTATTGTCTTCGTGAGCACCAACCTACTGCACACAACTTCTATTCCACCTCAAAAATGTTGTTTACTTAACTAATGATGGACAATTAAATAACTCCTTTATTCTCTTCTTAATATTTTTTCCTTGCACAAATCCTCTTTACATCTGTTTATACTTTATATATTTAAATTAGCATAAATATCTCCTTTTCAATATTTAAATAATCTTATATTCTCTTCTATCTCATGTTTTTTAATTTATATATATATATATATATATATATATATATATATATATATATCAAATAAATATATACAATATATTCTGCACTCTTTTACTCAAATCGTATAACTTTCACTCTCACATCTGTTCTACCTTCACACGACCACTGACAGTTATCTTCTGCTCATTACATTTCTCATTTTCTTCTTCAAAACTGATTTATTATTTGTACTCCACATATGGGTGTGACTTTTCAAACTGAAAGGTCATAGTTCTTCCAAACAAAAAAAATTAGTTTGAACTTTGATACTATCCTCTTTACACCGTTCACTTATTTTTTAATTGCATTTCTACATTGAAATAATCATGCCTTTTTTTATGATTGTATTTCTTCATAAATATAAATAATAAACATTATTTATATTACTCTATTTTGTGATTGTCTTAACCTTGTCTTTTGTATCTTATCACCGACTCGGACTTTCTAATTTGATTTCTTTCAGTTCAAGTATTTGCCGTTATTACTTGTTGTTTGATGATCATGATACCCTTTACTAATTGCTGTTGATTATCTAATGTTTCTCAATCACATCTTATGAATCTGCCAAGACTTTCTTAATTTATCAATAAATCGGACTCTGTCTTTACTATCCTGATTTTGCTTATAACATAAACTCATTCTGTTCTGGCTTTGTATATATTCAGCCAGCATTACGTGGACTTCTCTGCAGCAGTGAATGAATTATTATTAACACATTAGATGTCTTCATGCTGTAATAAGTTTCAACGCTGGGCGCACACCCTATTCAATTCAACAACTTTAGTCTCCGACGACTCCTTGTCTTTTACAGCTTAGGCATGTGATCCTTCTCAAGCATATTCTATTTCTGATTAAAAACTCTTTGAGACCATGCACAAACTCTATTAACGCTACTTCATTTCAGTTGTTGCTACTGTTTGAAACCCAGTGATGTATGTCTCCTTTTATTTTCAAACCCAATGGCATTTTGATGATGACTGTAGACTTCAAAACCCGATGGTGTTCCTGTAGCATTTGTTCGGTGCTTGTCCATATAATGTCTCTGCCAATGAATATACGTTCTGGTATAGTCGACCTTCACAACCTTACATCCAGATTTCCATCGTTGCTGGGACCACGGCTTTTGTTTCAGGATGGTTGATTATCAGTGCACAAATATTTATTATCATTTTTAATTCCTTTTGGCATGGTCATTTATGTGATAGAACCAGAATAAATTTGCTTCACTATTATTTCATTCCAAGTTGTCACAAATAGTCACTGCTAGCTTTGTTTATGATATACAACCAAGACTCCCAGTGATGTATGTCTCATTCGTAGTCTTTGATGACATGGCAGGTATGTAGGCTGCTTACAGGGTCGTTAGTAGTGTATCTGATGTCCTCTATTATTTCTGATGATTCTGCTAATAGCATTTGAACATATTAGAATCATCTTCTTATTACCGTCTTCACCTCTATACACTCATCGTTTATTTCTTACTCTGTTAAACATAATCACATTTGATAAGTTGCTGACAGAGCACTGCTTAGTCTTAAACCGCTACTTCACATATTATAAATCTCCATGTGTGATCATTGCTCTCAAGATTATCATTGCTGCACAGTCACTCCTTTATATTGAATTGTAGGTACATGTGATGACCAACGTATATGCTTGTATTAAGTATATCCATCATATTTTGTAATGATTTCATCTCTATTATTTTACTTGGTTTTTAATGTATATATGTGCAATCTTCATCTAAACTTCATTTATGACTTTATCTATATACTTCATCCAACCTATATTTAAATCTTCTTTTCTTATTTAGGATTTTCTTAGTTATCTTTTGCATTCTCAGCTCCTCTGGGCATTTATGTATGACATATATCTTTGCCAATAATAATGACTTCACTGATCAATCTTGTGCTGATCAACAATAATCTCATGCTTTCACTTTGACCTCAATGATAACTTCTTTATACCTTTGACATCAATGACAATATTTCATCACATACATGTATATGTATGTATGTGTATATTCAAATATGACGTACATGTATGTATATGTATACTAAGAATACAATGTATACACAAAAATACATATATTTGGTATATATGTATATTTGTATGTTACACACACAAATATATGTAAATATACTAAGTACCGTTATAATAAAACGTAAGGAGTAAATTATTATTTTCATCTTATGTCAATGCATCATTATTTTAGAGTTCATTGGCTTTTTATTTTTGGCCCTTGAATTTACAAATCAAGAATTTAACTTATGCCGCACCATTTCAAGTCACCTTGTACATAACTCCTCTTGGTGGATTATAATTTTAAAGCAAGCATAGCTGGAAGAGAGACTTATCGTGGCCATTCTAAGCGTTGCAACTCTTCTTTCTATCATACCTAATGAATTTAGCAGTAGCAAAGGATCAAAATATTTCAATATGAGGAGCCGCTCAAGGCTAGCTTCAGCAATTTGTATCTGATAGTCGAAATTAGATGCACTCTTGCATTTGCAGTCTGCCAGGTGATACATCTCTCAAGCACTTTTCCATTACGAATTCTTATGATTATGAAGCTCTGCGATTGAGCTAATTTTGAGTGAAAGATTTAAATATGTTTTGAAATTGTTCCAGCCGGATTAGGATCCATGAATGTATGATGTCTAAATATGCTTAAGCTTTCCAGTCTGATAGAATTTATGATCAGAATCGACCAAATTAAATATACATGCAGTCAATCTGATTAAGAGTTGATATACATATTGTTTATTTACTTTGCCTTCAGAACTTAAATAATTTGGGGAAAGACCTATACTGTATGCTCTTATACAGAGGTATAAAATAATATGCCTCTAAGATAAGATGTACCTTCATAGTGTGTTGATAATATTATTGTATGCCGTGTGACATTCTAATATCCACAGAGCAAAGAATTTAGGACTGTGGCAAACAGGATTATTAAAAATTAATGGACAGCCACATCCGAGATCATCAAGGATGACCAAGCATGGTCGAGATGAAAGGTGTAGGCTGATATCAAAGGATTGTGGAAAAATACTTGCAAGTTGAGAAGTGAAAATCAGTAACAAACCGAACATTAAAAGAAACATAAGCAACTTAAATGGTAGACCGAGTCAGCTCATGGTGGGCAATAAGATATAGTCTTGTTTGTCAAGTTGAGCGGTGATCGAGTACAAAGTGCCCATGTAAATCCCTGGCTAGGGTAGGTTAGTGGCAAACTTGCTGCTGCGATCATTAGAGGTCAAGATAGATTTTAGTTAAATGGATGGGATGATGGGAAGGACTCCACAGTCTAGTTGAATGTATAGCTGATACAACACCAGGATGCTCTGGTAGGACGAAATGGTGTCCTGTGACTGATCTCACACAGAGTAGGGCCATTCTCATATGTGAATGAGAAGGGATACATATGGTCCATGGTTGGGAGGTTAAGCCTCTGACAATGATTCTCCTCTCCACCTAATGCCAAGACTCGCACAAGACAGTTCAAGACTGCATTCTTAGCCTTTTTGGTTAGTAGGTACTTTTGCTATATGTGTGTGTGTGTGTGTGTGTGTGTGTGTGTGTGTGTACATGTATATGTACATATATACATGTAGATATATAGACACGTGTATATATATATATATATATATATATATATATATGTACATGTATATATGTACATATACAGGTACATCCATACATACATATATTATGTATGTATGTATGTATGTATGTACATGTATATATACATATATACATATACATGTAAGTATGTATGGATGTACCTGTATATGTACATATATAGATATACATGTACATACACATAAGGTACTTTTGCTCCTTTTATGTGTATTCATCTTTAGTTAGTTATGCAATTATTATGTGATTGTTGCAATTACTTTCTTTCAGATTATATTGAGTAGGAAATGATCTCTCTTTGATTATGTAATGGTTAGTTATGAAGATAGTTTATAAATGCACTCATCAGATTATGTTTTCTCTAATTCATTTGTTAGTTAAGGCAATATCGGAAATTCAGTTAATCTATTATAACTAATAATCCCTTGCATGCAAATATGTAAATTTTGTTTATGTGAATATTAAATGAATGGGTAAATATATGGGTAGAAAAATTTGATGTTACACCCTTCACTTTTTCACTTTTCAATATATTCAAGCTCTCTTGCACTCTTCAAAGCTCTCTACAATCTCTCTTCATTCCTCTTGTCTCTTGTTTGCAATATCTTGCATTCTCTTGCTCCCTCCTTTGCCACAACAATCTCCTATAGTATGTGATGGGACCTAAATTTGTTTTACAAATTAAGGCCTCCATGCCCACATAATAATGACTCATATATCAAGGGGGAATGAAAGCACACTTGACAAATGAGATTTATGAAAAGAGTAGTAATACACAATAAAATCAGTGTTATTATAAAGAGAACTTAGGAGTGAAGGGAGCGTCTAGGGAAGATGAAACTGTTGACTATATATCTAAGTGTATGAAGATATGATACACATGATTCTTCCACAGATATTATGGCCAAGAAATGGTGTCTTCAGAATATCTCAAGGAGTTATAGATGTGATTTATTGGTATAATGGAGCAGTGATGGTGAAGAAAGCCATGATGAAATTCATTGCAGATGTCCAAGCCAACATGGGAGTCTCTGAGTGCCCACTGGGAAGAAACCAAGCACATCCTTGAGTCTTCCGTGGACTTTCCTTATGATTGCCATTTCCGATCCATCAAACTTCAAACACTTCTTTCTGAAACACAAGTAATTGACTATCAGAAAAGCCACGATGTTTGAAGCCATATAAGGAAATGAAATAAATGTTAATAAGAAACAATGATAGGGGACCCATATACAAAGACTAGAAGAAACATCGTCTGAAGAGTATGAAATGTGATTTGAAGAGCCAATCATCAAAGTCATAAATGGTATGGAAGAAAAATTGGAGAAGCCATCAAAGTCTTAAGAAAAATCATGTCACACCACGTGCACGTAACATATGCGGATGAGCTGGTGTCATGAAAACATTCCACCGACTTCAAAAATGTTTGATATAGGTTGCCTCTAATCAAATGCATGAGGATCTATGCGGTTGCATTTTTAAAGTAACTTTCCTCTATGAATGGCATGGTTTCTGTATTATATGATGCAAGAAGAGTTGGGACACGAATATACATCCACTGCCGAAGGTGAGTGAAATCAGAAGCTCTTCCAAGTCATGGGACATGGCAACATCGTTTCATCAATTCTTGATCTGTGCTACCACATATACTGCAGCTATGTCTGAGAGAAATGTAATCATTTACATATCACCCAATCATTCAAACCATGCTCACAGATTTGAAGTCCCTCCCATCAAACAAGCCATGATGAATGGCTAAAACCATAAAGGTCAAATTATAAAATTTAACTGGGACCATGGTTATATGCTCGATTAGTTATATACGAAGAGGTATGATTTATATTTGTGTAAGGTTTTGACTTTTAATTTTGAAAGGTCACATTCTTTTAAAATATTTTTCATATAAATAATAAATGGTAAGATGAAACAGAGACATATTTGGACATCCATATTCGACATTGAGAAGCATTTTATAAAAAGATATTTATTTGTATGGAGGAATAAGGGCTTAAATATGACTAGTAATATAAATTCATTTATTTATAATAAAATAAAATATCTTTTGTTTATTTCTAAATAGAGTGGAGATTTAAACTGCAGTGGATTAGTCCTTTATAACCATTTTTAAAAAAATTGTAAGCAATTTTAATGTCAGATAAGTGGACATGGTCATTTAGCATTTTAAATTTGATCACCACAGATATTGTGAAATATATAATTGTTTTTGTATCTATGTCTAGTTTTTCTCCCTCCCGAAGGAGTTAAAGTTCAATCTGGACTAATTTACGATTGCATATATATTTGATCTATCGCATCTTGATTATTTAATTGTTGGCAGTATAAGTGCGTAGAACTTTATAAAGTTGTATGTGAAAATCTTCATTGAAGTTGACTCTATTGTCTGAATAAGTTGGCAGCATAAGTGCGTGGAACATTATAAAGTTGTACGTGAAAATCTTCCCTGAAGTTGACTCTATTGCCCGAATGAGCAGAGGCACTGGCATTTTTATTATTGAAGTCATAATATCTATATCTTCCTTCCTACAAGCATCAAATCCATTATTTACAAATATTTTACAATTCATTCAATTCAAACACTCAACATTTAGTTTCATTTTACTCAAGTTCAAAGACCTTGCCAATCGGAGAACTCCAAAGCTTAAATTCGCTATAGAAAAAGCCTTGAATTGGGCAATTAGTGTTTGAGGTGAAGGTCTACCCGCCTAGGTGTAGCAGAGCCTGCAGTGCAGGGGAATCAAGGTGATTCTTGTTCGTTGGCCAGAACTGATTGCGAAATCCTATCAGAGAAGTGGCAAGCTCTTGGATCTGCAGTTTTAAGAACCAACAGTATGTACCTGTAGAACACAATAATAATCTTAAGAGGGGGGTGAATTAGGATTATACTGAAATCTTTTGCCAATTTAATTTATTGCTAAACTTGTGTTAAATATTTCATCAGTGTTCCATAATATCAACAACAATAATCAAATAAACACAATCCACAAGAAGAGTACAGAAGATATAACGTGGAAACCCAACTCGGGAAAAACCACCAACACCCAGACTGCTAGGAGCTACTGTCCTAATCCAGTCTCACCAATCTTTCTTCAAATACAACTTTAAGGGCTTCAACCCTTAGGAGCAACAACCCCTTTTTCAGAGCTACAACTCTTTTAAACTGAGCACCCACCTAATCTGTATGAGTATCCAACTCACACCTAATCTGTATGAGTATCCAACTCATTGACAAATTAGAATCCAAAACACAATCCAATTTTCTTTAAAACATTATGTTATCTCTATACAAAGATTGAATTGAATTTCTGAAAGTTTGGCTTTGATCTGATATCACTTTACTGAACATCAAAACATCTCCTTCTTAAAATTCAGACTGTAATTGAACTTCTGATAACTGTCAAACCAGGAACACAATTGTTTCACAGACATTTTCTTCAAAATTTCAACATAAAATTTTCAAATCCTGTGACATGTCAAATTTCAACATACAGCTAAATCAAATATACCTGCCCTTGTACATTGTCACAAATCTTCTTTTGAACTTCTGTGTTGATCTCTGTTCCTGATGTATCTGCTTCTCTGATTTTATACAATCTCAAAAACTTGTTTCCATCTGTATGCTCTTCTAATAATATATATTCTCAATACCTTTTTTGTTCATGTAATTGGCTTCTTCTCCAAAACATATTCTATTTTTCTACCATACTAAATGGACACAATAATACAAAATATATATAGAGGATGATTTAGTTGAAATTCAACTTCCTTTGCTTTGTAATAAAACTGTCCTCTAACCAAATATTAAATATATTAATATGGAACACGTCACCAATAATAAACCAATACACCATTTCAATTATTTTTTTGTGTCACCAAAACTTTAATAGGACGATTTCATTATCATCGGGCTGCCACAACTCATACTAGGAAATATTAAGACAAACTTCTTTTGTCCTTTCACAATTTTGTCTTTTCCCAGTTTTGTCTTTTGTCCTTTCTGAACCTTGTCTTTTATTACTTTCTTTTACGTGACCAAATAAAATTACATCTGCAGTGCCTTGTGAATATATTTATTGGCAATTCTAAACAAAATTTGTTTCCTATAGTTCTTTGTCAAACGTTTTGAAGAATGATTATCACACAAGTTTTATTTTTAAATATTCATGAGGCTGCCAGTGTATCTTTTACTATCCAACTACAATGCAACAGTTGCCGTAAGTTCTTCATTCATAACCAGTCTGTATAACATTGTTCGATCACCTGATATGCAACCCTATGTATAATATCAACAAGATATCTTACAGCCAACGCATATTTGTTTAGATACAAAGCTTGCTGTGAGTCTATACAGAACAGTAATGTGAAGAACAGAGTATTCAGATTCACACAGGTATGTACAAGATAATCATTTCATGGTTTGATATTCATCTAGAAAAGAGTCTATTTGACATCAATGACACTTAACAGTACCATCATAAATTGCAAGCAATCTATAGGTGTGCACAATTTCATGATCGTTTAGCACCCATCTTAGTGATTTTTTTAATCTTAACATCTATATTATGACTTCATATAGCACTTTATGGTCACCTAAACTCGAATTTGAATCCTACGCTATCTCGATGTCATTAAAATTAAAAACTTCTAAGTGTGCTTCTTTATTATTTTCTCCTTTATTATTTTCTCCTATGTTACCATTTCTGGCCTTCATACCCCTTCCCAACCTTCAAATCACCTATACCTTATAAAATGGCATCCTGTAGATATCTGAGGCCCATAGACATCTTTCCCTTCACTTTTTCACTTTTCAATCCATTGAAGCTTTCTTGCACTCTTGACAATTCTCTACAATCTCTCTTGACTCTTCTCGTCTCTTGTTTGCAATATCTTGCATTCTTTTCCTCCCTCATTTGCCACAACAATCTCTTATAGTATGTACTGTCATAAATTGCAAGCATTGTATAGGTGTGCACAATTTCATGATCATTTAGTACCTACCTTAGTGTTTTTTTTATCTTAACATACATAATAGGAGTTCATATGGCACTGAATGGTCACCTAAACTCAAATTTGGATCCTACATCATTTCAATGTCATCAAAACTCAATACTTCTAGATGTGCTCCTTTATTATTTTCTCCTATTCAATCATTTATTAGCCTACATGGGCCCTATGTTACCATTTGTGGCCTTAAGTACCCTTCTCGACCTTGAAATCACTTGTACATTATAATCCACCATGGTTTCAATTTGAGCCTTGGTTGGTGGGTATACAATAACCTAAGCATTCTAAACCCAAGTGGACACTCTATACGCTAGGTTTTGGGCTGAGATTTGAATCAGGGACCCACATTGGTATTCTAGTGGGATACTTGGATTTTTTATTGGCCCTCCAAAGTTTAAACCATTGAAATGTTGTAAGAGATAAATAAGTGGCCTATCTTTACTCATTTTATTAACCATGATCAAGATTTCACCTAATCTACTACCATTTTGCATTCAAGATCAAGTTTTAAGCCTTCTAATTGTTTTCAAGACAATCTTCTTCGTGGATCTATGCTCTTTTCCTCATTGAAGGCCAAGAAAAAGAGTCAACCATCAAAGAAGACCATTCATCTACGTACTTCATTCTTTCCCTTCTCCGAAGCAATGTTGAAAACTGCAACATCCACAACAAAAGGTTTTGATTTTCATGATTTCCTTTTAGGTTTTTGCGTTAAGTCAAAGCTATTGCATTGACCTATTTGATAACCTTTAAAGAAGCATTTGTTTCTCAAGCTATGATATACTTTATTTTTTAGATCTAACCTCTATTACATGAAAACACACTCTCATTATCTTATTTTGTTTCAAGGTTGATTCCAAACAAGGGTATGACTAAGGCAAACCCCTCTATACAACTTTATTCCCTAATTTGTGTAGGAGGAGTTGAACCTTCTATTGCAGATTTGGAAAAAGAGTTTTGAAGTTGCAAGGTATACAATGAGAAAGGCATCCTATACCCTCCAAATCAACTTTAGACTCAAACCACATATTAGTCTTAGTCATGTGTATTTATTGTTTTCAGTCATTACAAGTTTCTGTTTGACTTCATTCTATTTGTTTCTGCCAACAGTTGCCATTTAAGCATATTTAGCCTTCTACCCTGCATTATCCTATCACATAATCTTATTATCATATCATCTTTAATCAATTCATTATCAACAAATGACCATTGCGCCTGATTAGCACTTAAGTCCTACTTCTTCCTAGTGGGTCATCTTCCTTCCAATTGCACATTAGGCAATATGAGCAATCCCATGTTGATACAGAGTGACAAGTGTTCCTAAAATATCCTTAGGGTCTCCCTTATTGGGTATGTTTCTAGGCACCAAATAATGGTCCTTACACCAACAACCTTGCCAAGCTTGATCTCACCTTTCAGCCTTCCTCTTAGGCCCTCCTTAGAGTCCCTTCCCAATTAGAGTGTTACATCCCAAATTTTTGCCCTAAATTTTTATTTTGATCATAACCGTTGGTTTAACTAATTATTATCATGTGAAGTGAGTTAGTTAATTATAGATTGCATCAATTTATTTCTTCCTGATCATGTGAAGTGAGTTAGTTAATTATAGCTGTTGTATCAATTAATTTCTTCCTGATCATGTGAAGTGAGTTAGTTAATCATAGCCATTGTATCAATTTATTTCTTCCTAATCATGTGAAATGAGTTAGTTATTTAGACGTTGATAAAATCTCTCACGGTCATTAAATGATCGACAATGGTTTTTAATTAACAATTAAATATATCTTGAATTAATGTCTTCGCGAGAATGTTTGTTTGAATGATTGTAGGAAGAAGACTAAAGAGAGGGGCAGCATTGCTAAAGAAGATCATCAGAAGGGGATGGTCGAATAGTCTAGTCATCTAAATTGACAGGTTTGACCTAAGACTACCCTAGCAAGGATACTAGGATTTGACAACATGTTGCATTACAGAACCGCATGAGCTATTAAAGGAACAATACAATAATCAATAAAAATTTAAAACTATAATTCATACCTTTGAAGAAATTATTAATGAATTCATTATTTAATCATTATTATTCACACTCAAATACGAACATATGTATATAAAAATAAGGTGACATCAATAAATTGTAAGTTATAATCTAATGATGCCACTTTATCAATACTTACACATGAACATATATAAGAATGAACAATAATAATTAAATAATAAAATCAAACTTTTCAACTTCTTATTCTTTCCCTCTATTTTCTTCCTTCTTTTAAAAATCCGAATTGATTTGCATTCGAAAAGTCTGGCAACCGAAGAACCAAAAAAATTCTTTTTATAGACTCATGATCGTGTCTCAACACATCTTTTACCTTTCTTCCTTCTCTGCTATCGAGCTCTCTGCGTTTACATAGAGTGGAAAGACTAAATTTTTAATCCAACTGAAACCATTACTATTCTGTCTTTTCCCATAACACCTTCACATTCATATCTGCGGGTTACCGAGCAAGGAGCGGAGCCCTCTTCTTCAAACCACAAAGAATCTGAACTAAACAAAGGAGTCACGTAAGATACTGCCGAGCATTACTTCTTTATTTCTTATATTCTTTCTTAGTGCCAAGTCTATCATGGTTCAAGTACAATATAAAGACCAATTTCAAAAGCCGTCAAACCATGTATGTAAATCTTCCTTGTTGTTGCACCAATTAGGTATTCCTTTGAACATAAAGTCCCATATACTGATATCTAATTCTGATTGGCCGAATTCAAGGGGATGTTAAATAGATTATCAAATATGGACTCTGCCATCTATATCATTGATGTCACTTAATCAAGATAGTGTATCAATCATGCATGAACAATTATCTTAGCTCAGAATTTATTACACTCAGGAATGAAAATGATATCATGAAATCCAAACACCGAGGAATTCACCAGGAAATGATGCCACTATAGGTGAAGAGGTGTAAAGAAAATATAATGGATACAACTCTAAAGCACCTAGGAATCACCGGCATGGTAGCCTGAGAAGGTGAGGAGGTGTAGAGAGTCTACACAAACAAAAATGGAATCAAAACAAATGAATAATAATAAACAAAACTACAATAGCTCATGCATGTTCCAGTTATGAAATGTGTTCTCGAGTGGTGGAGATCAGGTTTGCAAACCCAACTTGAAATCTTTGGCCAGGGTAGAAATTAGGCAAATGTGTCGAACATGTGATCTTTGTTGTTTGTCCAAACGCTTCAGTTATTTTAAAGAATAACTGTTGTGACACTCAACCCACCTAATTACTCAGATGGCTGGGCTTATGAACATCCTAAGCCTGATCCCGAGTTAGGAAGGGCCATTCTATTAAATTAGCATGTGTGGGGATAAGCAATGCTTCTCCTCTCACCAATGCCAAGGCTTGAACAACGAATAAAAGGATTCTATGTTAATACTGTATGTTCTTTTACTTTTAACCCTGAGAAGAATAGATAGATATTTTTTAAACATTTACTTTTATGAATAAGCATTTCATATGATATAATTAGCCGTTACTTATTTCCAGTTGAATATGTTAGAAGTAGTTAAATTGTTAGCAATGCATATACATATTTCCTTTTAATTTCTATGAATTTAGTTGAATATGAAAGACTGTTAGATTGAAAAGTTTATTCTTTCAATTATAATCAATTAGTAGAAATCATTGTCATGTGAAATGGAATAAGTTACTTATTAAGTTAGATTAATATGAGATTAAAAATTGGTTATGAAAATTCGTATGTCGCATAGAGTACTCTATTAATCAATAGGAGTCACAACTCCTTGTATCAATACCCTAGTCCCTAAGACTTTCTTAGGCAACTTCTTTCACTTGCAACCTAGGATCTTAACACCAAGTCATAGGTGACATGTGTTTGTTTCTTCCAATATCCCCACAAATCATACCATCCAACCTGACCCTCTTGGTGGAATTAACAATGATCCATAATGTATTTTGTGCAAACAGGCCTAATAGAAGACCTAAAACAATTAGCCCTCCAATTCAACTAATTGGTCTTTTCTCCAAAATTTCCTTAACAAGCCCCAAATAAATCATAGGTCCTAACACCCTTTTGGACCTTCTATGAATTATAACAAAATGGGAGATGGGTTTTGCATCTGATTGGGTCTACTAGAATTGGGCCCAAATAGGCTTATTAGGCTTAACTGGTGAGGGTTTGTTCAATCCCCATCCAAATGGATTAAACAATGCAAAATGACACTTGATCCAATCCTATCTATGATTAGGGACTCTGAATCAACAAGAACTTGACACCCACACACTTCATTCTTCTTTGCAACACTCCTTTTCCTCTATGCCAAGCTTGTCAGATCCAAATGCCAAGCCTAGGGCATCATGGCAAAAATCAAGGGTTGATTAGTTTGCTCCAAAACTAAATGCATCTAGTAGAATACGAGTAAACCTAACACTCCCCCAAGAATTGACCACTTTTCACAATGGAATGTCAGCTTAGGGCCATGAGTATTCAAAATCCTCGATTGCACTGCTCTCCTGAACCAGTTTACACAAAGTTGCTTATAACTTTCTTCAACATTCACCAAATATTCTCTAACAAATTGCAATAGAAAGCTAATTCACAAGGTTGACCAACCATGCTCATTGATCCAATGGCCCAATCAATATTCGTTACTACAATCATAGGAAACAACAAAAATAGCGAAATTTTGATGGAACAACAGATCAATCACCTCTATTACTTGTCAAACTTCATTGTTACATCTTAAATCAACACCAAGGCCCTTAAACATGTCTCCTCTAATTGTTCCAACTGAAGTTTGAACTAATTGACCATTGGTGTGCAACAAATAGGAGTTGTTGCGAAAGATGTCAAAGTTACACTTTTACACTTTGACAACATTGCAACTTTATGACAACTTTTTACATTTTAATGAATTTCTAGCATTTGTCACATCCAAATGACCCAAAACTCCCTAAAAACATCCAAAAGGACACTTTGGGACCCTAAGACTCCTCTAAACAATATTTCGCATTATTTCACCCAATTTTTACCATAATTGCCCTATCAGGAATAATTAGGCCATTACAACTAAAGAGATCATAAACTTATTACGAATCATAGAAATTCAACTTCAATGGCTTTTACAATGCCTTATTACAATTGCAAAACAAAAAATAGAGGGTTGGCCCTTGATCAAACTTGGTTAGGGTGCTCCTGTACCACATGTTGCCTCTATTTTTTTACTATGCATTTTGGTGAACCCGGATTATAACATTTTCAGTTTTGATTTCATGTTTAGATCTCATTTATATGCATTTCATTTTTTCATTTCATGTATTTATTAGACTCACTAAAAAGGACATAAAAATTGCATATTGCTATCTCATAAGATATAGTTTGCTCTTGCATTGCATGTTGAAAATAAATAATAAAAAGGTACAAAATATTTTCTTTCTTATATAGAAACATTTCATCTATCTCAATTTGGTTTGTATGGATGGAGTTGTTATCTTCTTTTGCTAGTTCAATTTCAATATTTCTTCAAGATCTTTAAGATATTCCATTTCAAGCATATGATGATAATTTAGTTTTTCCTTTCATTTATTCCAATAATATACACTCCCTCAAACTTGATCCCACCCCTAAGGGACCTTCAAAGAAAGAAGAGATAATCACCACTTCTTTTCAGGATCTCCCTCCTAATAAAGAGGCCTTCAAAAACAATGATGATCTTTCTTATGGGGATTATTTGGTGCAAGAAAAAGATATCGTGACTATTTCTCCTAATGATACCCCACTTTCTATGTATACCCTTGACATTCAGAATATGGACGAGGCCTTAATGCATTATGTTTGTCCATCTCCTAAGGATCCTATTCCTCATAAGAATATTTTGAAGCAAGATAAAGATACTGCCTCTCTTAAGGACAATCTACCCTCGCTACTTATCATGACCATCAATCTCTAGAATCAAGATAATGTTATGCGTTTCATTCATTATTATCTATCTCCTAATACACCATTGAGTGAAAGGCCAAGATAAGAACACTTCTAGTCAATCTACTAAAGTGAATGTGAACAATGCTGATGGGACTAATCATCTCCATATAGAGATCAATCCCCCCATTATACTACACAACAACTTTTCATCAACTTCATGATAAGTCCTTCCACATTCCAAATCAAATACATCTCATGAGATTGGTTATGAAATGATTTTTAAATGGACAAAATCTTGGAATGATAGACCAAGTCCCTATAAATCCTCCTTTACAAGCCACTACATTTACACCTCAAGAAAACATTGTTCACAATCTTTTTCAAAACTTTATCACTCATTTCTTGTCTAGACAAAACAATGACAGTATACTGGGAATATAAGTGTAACACCTTAGCGTTTCTCTTTCATAATATGTTGTTTCCCATCATGTAATCCTAGTGGCTTACTTTACTAGGGGCTCTTTGTTTTGCATGGTATCCATTGTGAGGAAGATAATAGATCTTTCCCCTTGTCTTCCTCTTTACTAAAGGCAAGGTTTTAAGGCCCTACCAATTCTTCTTCATAGTATCATACCAACTAGCATATTTCAATTATTTATTGCTAGAAGATAAAATCCTTGAATTAAAAACCTCCACTATGGAAGCCCTACTAGTCAACACTTCCATTCTAATTTCTCCCCTTGAAATATTCTACGATTTATTTCCTTTTGAATCTCTCATAGCACCAAGGGGAGATGATCCAAAGACTAGCAAACAAGCTTGAAGAATATTAGTCGTCCTTAAAATAGTGCTATAATATCATTAGAAAGTGTTGAAATCCATCTTCTTGAGCACATAACCACTACCAGCATGTATGCACAAAGAGGCAATTAAGTAGAATATGGTTAATAAATTCTTCATTATTCTCACATGGTGAGCATAGTGATGGTCCATAAAAAACAATTTTCTGAAACCATTACATAGTTAATATTCTCCCCTGAAAAGTTGCCCAAGAGAAGATACTTGCCTTTGGGAGACAACTTATTCTAACATAGATTAATAGGGACTTTTGTATTTCGAAATCTGTGTTTCTCAATAATGGTCTTGTATCCATCTTTGGAGTTGTAACATCCTGTTTTGGTTCCATTCCATATTAATTCATCTTCTCCTTCCCTACATGTAATTTATTTGCTTTCCAATATTCTTTTTAGTCCAAATCTTCAAATGACAGATTCAGATGTTCAAATACCCTCCAATGCCATCTAAGAGTATTATTTAGGTCAAATATAACATAATATCTTACATAATGTCCCCAATATTGTTCACAAATTTCACTTATTCTACTTGTATCCATTTGATTATTGATAATTGAGTACTCTCAAAAGGCTTTGTGTCCATCCACTATATTCCATGAAATCTGATCTGATATAAGATCTCTACATGACATCATAATTCCGTATAGTAGTCCTCTAGAAAAATTCGATATCTTCAAGATTTATGGCCTAAATTCATCTGACATCATAGCCTTCTCCTTCTTTGGGATTAACACAATGAATCTATTATTAATTTCACTAAAGAATCTCCACGCATTTCTTGCTGCCTCCAAAGCATTTTTCATCTCTACTCCTAAAATTTGCCAACAATTTTGGAAAAACACTGCAGGAAATCCATCAGGTCTTAGTGCTTTATCTGGGTGAAGCTGATTAAGAGCCGCAATAATTTCTTGTTTGGAAATTTTTGACATGAATAGTCTATTATGATCCTCCTACACCAAACTTAGAATATTTTCTAGCAACTTTCTTTGGGATTAACGCAATGAATCCATTATTAATTTCACTAAAGAATCTCCACGCATTTCTTGCTGCCTCCAAAGCATTTTTCATCTCTACTCCTAAAATTTGCCAACAATTTTGGAAAAACACTGCAGGAAATCCATCAGGTCTTAGTGCTTTATCTGGGTGAAGCTGACTAAGAGCCGCAAGAATTTCTTGTTTGGAAATTTTTGACATGAATAGTCTATTATGATCCTCCTACACCAAACTTAGAATATTTTCTAGCAACTTTCTCTGTGAATTATAATCTGATCGTTCTCAGTTACTCAAAACGTTGATTAAAAAAATTACTACTTTCTTTGCTATTTGTCTGGATCTTCAATCATGATATCATTTCTGTCATTTAATTTGTGGATCCTATTTATACCTTCATCTGATCGTTCCTAGTTACTCAAAACGTTGATTAAAAAAATTACTATTTTCTTTTCTATTTGTCTGGATCTTCAATCATGATACCATTTTTGCCATTTAACTTGTGGATCCTATTTATACCTCTTCTTTAAATGTGCTATTGTGAAATAACTTCGAGTTCATGTCTCCTTTCAACCATACCTCTTTAGATTTTTGTCTTGAAAAGATTTCTTCCTTTGCCAAAATCTCCACATATTCTGTAACTTTTTTTCTTTAATATACCTGTTTGAATCCATTCAAACTATTGAATCATCTCTTCAAGAAGTCCTTTAAATTTTGTTCAATATTAATCTTAGAAGCAAAGATAATCTTGAAATGTTCCCTATTCCATTTTAGCAGATTACTTTTAACCATCTTTAGTTTAGATATGAAACAGAATAATTTTAAACCATCAAATTAAGCTTCTTTCCACCATTTGTCCACTAGATTCAAAACTCTTCGCTCTTTATCTGCATGTTTTCAAATTTGAAGGGGCACTGTAGTGGTTTGCTTTCACCCAAAATTTCTAGCTGAACTGGAAAATGATTTGAACCTGAGATTGGGACTATATAAGATTTCAAATCAAGGGGAATGAGCTGAGATCTCCTTTAAAAAAGAATCTACCAAGTTTCTCTACTATATGGCTAAAGCCTAATCTCCTATTATTCCAAGTAAATATCCCACTCTCCATTTCAATTTCCATAGGGTTAATCCTCAATACCCAAATTCTAAAATCCACCTATGATTGAAATTCCTTTTGAATACCTCCCCCAACTCTGATAGATACAAAATTGCATTAAAATGTCCCCCTAATATAATATTCTCATTTGGATAATTCTAAAAGAACTCAACTCACTCCATAATTCCAACTTTCTCTTTGTTGAGATTGGCTCATAAACATTGATGATTATAAACTTTTAGAGTATTGCAAAATGCTAACCAATCCCCCTTCCCAATTATGATTACCACCCAAGCTTTGAAAATAAATTTTGTTTGGATTCCAGATTGTGCCTACCTCCTCTGAGGCTCTTGTTGATCTTAACCCATCAATTTGCATTATGTTTGGTTTCTTAAAGCATAACGATTTCTACTTTAATTGAAAAGCTGCAGTGTTTGATCATATGCTACTTGTAGGGGCATTCATACCCCTAATGTTCCACAATATAAATGTCATGGCCCATGGGAAGGACCTTCCCTTTCCCTACATTCCAATAAGATGTAATTTTAGCTTTATCAGAAGCTTCTCCATCCAAGAACTTGAGTTTTGATATTGGCTTCTTCCCTTGTTTTTCTTTGAGTTATTCCCACAATCTGGTTTGTCTTAGGCCAACTTGGATTACCATTTACCTAAAACTTGTTTCCTTGTGTCAATAAACTCCTCTAATTCAGCATGACTCAAATCACCAAAAATGTTATTTGCATTTCCTCCTCCTTTCTATCGATTTCCAAAATCTTCTGAATTAAAGTGTTTTATAAAACCCCTCCTTACCTCCCTATCAGGGTCAATTAGACCAAAAGGGTCATATACTGCCTCTAGTTCCATTGACATATTTCTATCCTCCTCCCTTGTCCAATATTAGCTACCTTCATCTAATAATCTTCACTTATTTTCCTTTGATCTCTTCTTTTCCATCATATTCAATGGGATTAGCCTTGTTTTACAAGAGCTACTTTTCTACACTTCCCAATGTCATTTAGAATATCTCAGCTCTTCCCTATATCAGGTGAAATTACATTTACATTTTTGCATTTAAGTTTGAAATTCTCCTTCTATAGAACCAATTTTTCATTAAATTTGAATCCTTATCCCTCTTGTTATTCTAAAGAACTTCTCATAAGATGCCCCTTTTGTTGAGATTATTAGAATTGCTTTTGCAAATGCAACATTGCCAATGTTATAGATGTCTTTCAAATGCAGATTTATATGTCATATAAATATGGGAGGAGACATGTCTCTATGGTTTAATCATCATTTAATTAATAATAATATATTTTTTTTTAAAATAGTATGTATAACTATATATATGTCATAAATATGAGAGGAGACATGTCTCTATGGTTTAATCATCATTTAATTAATAATAATATATTTGAAATATATATATATATAATTTAACATGGATAAGAATATATAGGAAATGATGATTTGCCAATAATAATAAAATATCTCAGATCAAATCAATCCAACTGAAGCTACAACCTTAACACTCCCTCTTAGCTAGGGAGGATTTATAGAACGAATTATGCTCTCAAGTATATGAAGAGATGTCATCTCAGTATGATATTCTTGGAGTGGCATATTTAAGGATATCAACATAAATCCATCAACTTAGATGTTATCTTAAAATATAATCCGTAGTATGATTTAACAAGAAATATCAATCGTATGATATTCATCATACATAATATTCTTTTGGTATGTGCACTAGCATCAAATCCTTGACGCCTACCAAAAGAATATGTTTTTAGATTAAGGTAAAAATAGGTTTTGAAGGGGCCCCGAAACCCTATACATAAAAGAAAAAGATAAACCACGAAGCACTACCAAGTTTTACTAGGACCTGAAACCAATTAAAAAACCAAAAACCAGGTTTTACAAGGACCTATAACCAAAAGATAAGACCAAAAAAAGCAACTAGATTTTACAGGGACCTGGAACCTAGAGACTAAACCAACTGGTAAGCAAAAACCAGCAACTAGCACACCAGTACCACAACCAGCACACCTGCACAGCGGCCAGCACTCTATGAGAACTTGGTCGTTGCTTCTGTGCAGGTGCCATTGATTCAAAAGCACCATCAGGTATTGGAGTTGCTCTTGGTAATTTTGACACTCTTCTTGCTGCCTTAGGTCCATGACCTCTCCCCCCTATAGCTCTTTGCCATCTGGCTTCTTCAGCACGGATTTTTGCATCAAACTCTTTGCTTGGGGGGTACTTAGGCAAGCTTGATGGATCACAAGGAAGTGGCTTTGTAGTGAAGAACTCACTCTGAAGAGCTGCATCTGCATGTCCACGATCTGCAGGTTCTATTGCAAGGAGTGTTTCTAACAAGACCAATGTTGATGGAGGAAAATCTTTGAAAGCCTCTGCAATGCAACATTTATAGGGGTGTTGTGGTTTGAATATGGTTGCATGTGGTAATTTAGACTTCCTCCAATATTCTTCAGATGGTGAGCCCCATAGCTTAAATATTTTATGCAACTACTCCACCTCTGTTCTTCCAAGCATAATGGGCTTGCCAGAAAGCAATTCTGCAAGTATGCAACCTGTACTCCATAGGTCAATAGAGACTCCATAGTCTGTAGCACTAAGTAAGAGTTCTGGAGGCCGATACCAAAGTGTTACAACACGGCTAGTTAGAGCCTGCCTCTGGTTAGGATGAAAGAAAGTCGCTAGACCGAAGTCAACTATCTTCAAAATTCCTCCATTGTCAACTAAGAGGTTTGAACCCTTGATGTCACAATGGAGTACACCACGACTACGACAATGATCAAGCCCCAAAAGTAATTGTTGCATGTAACATTTAACCTGTGGTTTAGTAAACTTAATCCCAGGGCATGCAGCAAGTCCAGCAAGATCATGTTCCATGTACTCAAAAACAAGATACAGACTGCAAGACACTCCAAAAGTAACCAAAACCTCCAAATTCACAACATTTGGATGATCAAGTTTGCGTAACACTTGAATCTCTCGTGTCATAAACCAAACACTTTCAAGCTCCAAATTATCAAATCATACCTTCTTCAGAGCAACAATCTTACCCATATCAAGATCACGAGCTTTATAAACATTACTGTAAGTTCCTTGCCCAATCTTATACAGCTTCTCAAAAGAATCGGCCTTCCGCAGGATCCAACCCCTAATGGCTTCCCCTGCGAGAGCTGTGAGCCAGGCAGGCCATCCAGCAGCCACCTGTTCAGCCTCCGTATGCTTAGGCAAATTGCCAGCCAAAAAAGTTTCGATCATCACATCAAATTCTGCTAGAAGAAGATCAAGCAAATTCCCCTCCTCATCCTTCTTCTTCTTCCTCCTCCTGGCAATCTTGCTCTTCTCCTTGCCAAATGATCCACCGAGACTCTTCCCCATCAATTTCTAGGCCTCCACAGAAGCAACATTGCTTCCATTACCGGCACTTTTTACATCTTCTTTTACGTGCCATCTGGTGGAGTTGCGATTCGAACTCTTGCCCTTGGGAGAATCTTCAGTGTAGTCCAGAACATATGCCTGCTTTGTACAAACGCACCCCATGAACACCAAAAGAATATGTTATATCTTAGAAGGATATGAGTTATCTGATTTCCGGCACTCTGGGACAACAACTTAACAAGAAATCACAATATATAGTCTCTATCATGACAAGTATCATGATCTCCAGCACTCCCAGACAACAACATAATAAAGTCTGATCATGATACGTTTGTTATCATAACTTCCAGCACCCTAGGACAACAATTTAATGAAGTCTGTCATGATAACAGATCTACCATTTATAAGATCGTCACCTTACAATGGTTACCTTATGTTTATATATGTTAATGAAAGATCGTCATCTTTCATTACATATCATTAGCAAAATAGTAACCACCATGAACCAAGCCAGAGGGTGGTACAAGGGCTTTCACCTCAATTCTCTCTCACAAAGAAGAATGCATTACAAGGAATTTCACTTCGAACTTTTCCCTTAAAGAGAAGATATCACACTTCAAATTTCTCCCTCTGAATGATGATCCTGGGAAGTCAGGCCCTATAGTTACTCCCTTAGAGGCTCTCTTTGTCCAAGGGTGCCTATGATAAGCTATCAAACTCCCTCTAAATCTGATATCAATCTTCCTTCTTTCTGATGATAAATCGTTACTTCATGATGTACACAGGGGTAGGCCTATCAAAATCATGCAGTCACACACGTGTTTCTATGAATATCAATCTTGAAGAGTACCCATAATCTCAATCATCAAGTATATTCACTCAAGAGCCTCACTTTATCTAGCCTGATCATCAGATGACTAATGAATCTAGATCACAACTTCTTTAGAGCTACTACCATAAGATTAAGTCTACACAATATTTTGTAGCATGTATAAAATCGTAGCCTTCTTTTCTTGCGAGAACATCCTCAGAGATAAAGGAAAAGAATCAAGGCAAATAACTCTTATAGTATGTATATAATTAAGAGAGAGACTACAATGAGTAGATAAATGTAAAAAACAAGAATACTTATCTACATATGAAGGTTCATTGACAAAACATCTCCTTTCTAAGGATGATTCAAGTGGGAATGGAACATTGGTTATTGTTATTCCCCCAACAATGTAAAATTCCCACTCATTCTAGTTTATAGCATCAGAACATTTCTTCCAAGTTTTCTTTTAGGAGTAAGCCTATAATCCGTCTGTGATCTCGATGCATATGATCATTTCCATCTCTATTAGAAAAACATTTTTCAACTAGATCACATATTTCCTATCAATCTTTGTCAAGTAGACATGCTTTGATGCAGCGAACAAATATGAAGAAGTTTCTACGAAGCTATAGTGATCATTGATACTAAGGATTTGGTGACATCCATAAGAAATCTAAACATTGCATTCGTCAATTTGATACTTGCAATATGGTGGCTTCATTAATCGTATGTACAAATATACCATTATCACCAATATCGGTTTGAGAATCATGTTTCAAAGCATGCTTGATAGTTGTATTGTCAAATGCATAAGCTTTTGCCCTTTCCTTCGATGATCAAGCGAATGCTTATCGATATGATGTCAAGTAGAAGATTTCAACCTCCAGTTAGTAAGGCTATTATCAATGTTGTAGAAGAATGGATCATTCAATCCAATAATAGCTGCCCAAAATTTAAACTTTAGAACTTGATCAATAATATATTCATTCCATATTAGTATCTCCACTGCTAATGTACAAATATATATCTCTGACAACAGAAATATTGTGCTTGGATATTCTTCAGATGAAGTGTTTGTTATTAGTCACATTGATATCAGATATAGAAATATTGCCAGAGAAATAGTGATCTATATTCACCAATAGCTCCCATGGCTTATTTAAAATAAGAAGCCATAAAAAAATGAACATGCCATACTTATTTGAATCCATTTTTCCATATTTGTCTCATCTGTCATTATATTCAATGATATCTTTGTGTAGTCAATAAATGAATGACGATGAATCTCGGATAACTCACGGTTTTAAGGAAACTTGTCACCATATCCACAAGATTCCAATAGTCAATGATATCAAATGTTATATCTCAAGTGCTTCTAATGAATTGATGCAATTCCCTTGAACTCATCGATTCACTTGAGTGAGATTAGTTGATGTTTCATCTAAATAGAAGAAGTCATAATGTCAAATATGAATGTTAAGGAGATTTGAGAAACTCTCAAGAGTTAATGACCTACCTTCATATCCTAAGCCTTAGCGTGTCTTTCCAAATACACTCACCGCCCAAATTGGTATAATGAAATCATACTTTATTGATTGATGTCTTTGATCCACTTAGTTTTAATTCACTTTCTCACCATAACTTATTCGATGATTGGGATTCTATACTTTAGTTGTTAAGTGTAAAGTAATACCATGCTTAGAAAGGTCCATATCTTGAATAGACGATGACAATATATTATAACGAAGAAGTTGAGGTTCAACACTTCATAGACTTCTTCAACCATGGTGTCTTTACTCTTCACAGCCTTCTTCATGTTTGACATGCATACTATGCATTCAGTAGAAGGTGTAGATATTCAATTTCATAAATTTGTTCTCTAGACCAATGTGTCTTCTTTATTGAAGAGAGCACCATGATTTCTCCCCATTCTTCATCGATGTTAAATTACGAGCTCCATGTTCCGTGTTTTGCTCCCTGTTGATCGTTACTACCAAATTCCTTCTTATACTACTATCTGTGTTTAGTGATACTGCTACATCTATTCCTTTCTCCATTGCTAGGAAACTGGGGGACAGATTTAGTTATTGTTTCCTGCCTATATTCTTATCAGGTTGAATACTTGTTTCTCCTTGTTGAGATGGACCCTAACTCTGCTCTGTGCTCAATCTGCTATAATTTTGACTTTCACACCAAGGAAACTGACTGCGGGTGACGTTGAGTCTTTCTCTGGTCCTAATGGATTCTTCAAACCTTCGATGCCTCCAAATATCGTTGAATGAAGCTTTATTCTGATTGGTGGTAATGATGGCCGAAGACTCCCTTTTTGTTGACTACTACTTTGAGTCAATGGCATGAGAAATGATGGTTGCATTAATGCCAATTGTAATCGCAGGTATATAGGTCTATGGAAATTGATGTCTTCAATAATCCTTAATGTGTTCCTTATTTAGTTTATATTATAACGTGTATAACTGATTGGATTCTCTGATTTTCCATTGTGGAAAGTTTTCTAACCTCCTTTTATCCTTGTTGAATCTCCTTCTATATCTTTTTCTATTTCTTTCTTCAATGCCCATTCACAGGAATGCACTTTACTATGCCTTCTTCCTTCTCATTTATTGTATTCACTCACAGGGTAGTCGGGCACTAAGAGGAAATATCATGGCTTGAACCACCGCTTGTAATTTTGCTTTGTAATGCGGCTTGTAATGTCACTCGATATGGAGATGTACCACTCGACTAAGTTCTTCAATGACATCCAATGGTTATCTTCTGCAGAGCCGTATTTGGATTATATTTTTGCAGTTTAATTGCAAATTTATTGTTTTGGTAGGAAAGCCTTTCAAAGCTTTTCTTTTTCTTTTTTCTTTAATAGAGGGTTGATTTTTCTTGATATGGAAGATTTCTGATTTTGTCGCGACCTCTATTATTACTGTCAATACTCAATACTTACCATCCTTTCTCCCGTCTAGTTCGCTTGTGTTTTTTTTTTTTTGTCATTTGCAGCCTAGCTCTGATACCATGTTGAGATTATTAGAATCACTTCTACAAATGTACTAACATTGTCATTTTTATAGATGTCTTTCAAATGCAGATTTGAATTTCATATAAATATGAGGGAAGAAGACATGTCTCATTTCTATGGTTTAATCATCAATTAATTTTTAATAATATATTAACAAAAATAATAGTATGTATAACTATGTATGTATGTATATATATATATATATATATATATATATATATAATTTAACATGGATAAGTATATATAGGAAATGATGATTTACCAATAACAATAATATATCTCAAATCAAATCAATCCGACTGAAGCTACAACCTTAACACTTTCCACCTTTTTTTGCAGTTTTTTCCTTTATTCTTTCCTTTCACTTAATTAACATTTTTTTTCTTTTGCCTTGTTCACTGGCATTGATTTTAAGCCCTTAAGATTTTCATTCTCTATCAATCTAACCAATTTACTCCAACCCAAATTTAGGCTCCTTATTTCTGGTGAATACTGATTCTGTATATAGAATGTTTGTCTACCTCTTTCATTTTAGAACTTCTTGGAGGTATTCCTCTGTAGAATTTGATCGGAGTTGCCTCCCACTCCTTTGTGTCAATCTAATTCTGAATGGACTATTAAATGCTTCTGATTGTCTCTCTTACACCGCTGACTGTTTAGTTGCATATCTTCAGCTAAAACTTAATTTGCAATTTCCTCTCTTAAAGACAACATTAACCAAAGTTTTCCATCTCCTCTAAGGGGATATTATTTTGAGACAACTCATCATCTTTTACTATATGTTCATTACTATTTGAAGATCTGCAAATTTATCCTTCTGAGTTAAACCTTCACCGCTGAATATTATTGGGTCTAGGTTCTTCTTCATCCATTCCCCACTTAACCCCCCCCCCCCCCCCCCCCCCCTCTCTTGTCTCTTCTTTAAAAAATCCTTCCTTTGTGAAGTCCCTAACAGATCCATGATCATCTGGTGCAGCATTCTTTTCACCCTCCTTTTCATAATCCCTGACCAATCCATTATCATCTAGTGAAGCATCCCTATCTTTCCATTCCTGTGAGCTTTCTATTACCATGCCACCACTAGTCTCAAGGTCAAGGTTTATCTTTCTATTGATAAACCTATTTCCATAAAGAATATATGTATTTATGATGCCCCATTATTTATCTCTGGATTGTCATTCCTTATATTTCTCCAACTAGATCTAGTCCTTTTCTTCCTCTTTGCAAATGGGCCATGAATCTGATAATCATCAGGCTAAGCAAATTGTATTATCTCATCAACCATATGAGAATTTGATGACTACATTGATAGCAAGGTTTTCTTCATATTTTTGACCTTATTATTCACCACCAGTCAATTTTCCAATCTTCTGTTCGCCCCTGCTGTTAATTTCACTTCCTTCTCACGTCTATTTCATTGGTTAAAAGATTGCCTAGTCCCTTTCTTTGATAATAATATATAACCCAAAAAAATCTCCATAAGAAGATCAAGATATATTCCTTTTGTAGAATCTTAACTATAAAAAGCCCTTCAGCATTCCTCTAGAAAATCTGCCTCATTAAAATCTTTCCAATTTTCATCATTCCATATAGACAACGCCTTTATAGAAATGGATAAGTTCCAGAACTTATAGATCACAGCGTGTTGGTTAAGATCTTTGACATAAGGATTCAGTGTTTCTTCTAAGAACATAATGCAGAGGTCTTCATTTATAGATTAAATCAATGGCTCTATTTGGTTAATAGTTTATATGCTTCATGGGGCCAATCTTTGAGGTTCTACTGTTGATGTTTTTGCTATTGCCTCTAGAAATACCCTCCCCTGCATACCAGAATCTTCCTCCTCAGGAATCTCCTTATTCTTCTGTTTAATCAGTAGATTTGATTATTATCAAGATTTCCTTGAATCTTCCTAATCCACCTCTTTCTAATATAAGTATTATTTGCTTGATTTCTGATATTTATCTTGCGAATTTTCCATCTAGTCTCAATTTTTTCTAGATTATGAGGATATCCCATTGGTCAAAAGTTAAAACCCTAAAATATCTCTTTGGGAAATTATTCCAAAAAGAGTTGGTCTTACCTATATCTCTTTGAGATTTATAAATAGGCAATTCCCTTCAGAGATATTTGCAAATTGGATATGCAAAACCTTTTCCTTGGTTTGGCCAAATTTTATTTTGAAACAATGTAACACGGGCACAAAGGGACATTGGGACAGGTTTCCAAGATGAAGAAAAAAGGGCTTTAATTTGGGGACAATGGGGAAAGGGCAATGGGGGATGCTGTAAATACTATACATATAGTACTTGAAATTCTAGTTATGAAAGGACGTATAATACTATAAGAACTAATAAGTTATAATATCAATACTGGTAAATAGCAAAATTGCAACATGAATATCAAAAGCATCATAAAGATGATTATAATAAGTAGCATGATATCAAAACATGTACAAAATCAAGTGTATACATTCATAAATATGCATATGTTGTGTGTGTGTACCAGCGACCTTTACAATAGCCAGTAAACTCCATTTCTATCAGAAGTGCTGCACCAACAGCTTTTGCTTGCAGAATCCCCCATTGCAAGATGGTGGCATGAAGGCGGCAGTGGGGGGACTTGGGAATGCCAAGTCCTTGACGTGAGGACATCTCCAACTCGGGTGTGTGGGGGTGGGGGCGGGGGTGAGTGTTATACTGTTTTGAAATCTCCTCATTTGATATTTCCTTCCAAATGTTGTGTTTGTATATTCTCTTCCTGAGTGAATGATCTTATCTCTTTTCTTAAAAGTTATCCTGTTTTGTAATGTACACAATTTTTTGGTAGAGGGGGTTTAATTAAAACCCTGAACCTAGCACTGGCAAAATTAATATCTTATTGGAAAAAGTTGCAAAGGCTTTCCTTCCAAATCCTTCATCAGTATTTCGTCTCCTTTGTCCCCTTGAATTTTCTTCCTAAATCCCATTAAATCTAGGTCCACAAAGCACTGTATTTTGACGTCTGTCATCTCTAAACATCCTCCAAAGGTTTTCAAAAGCTCCAAAATTTTGTCTGATGTATATTAATTGATCAAGGCCCTCTCTGAAATGCCTCACCTTTCTTGATCAATCGAAGCCCTCTCTTTGTTCCACATCTCTCATCTTCTTCCTTGTAAAGAGACAATAATTGAGATATTATATTTTATTATTATTTATCTATTTGTAATTTAATATTATTATTATTTATTAGCAGTATAACACAAGAACTTGCACCCCCCTCCCAAAACTCGAAGTAACCGTCCCCGAGACATCCCTACACCGAGTACTTGAGTACCCAAGTACCCCCACCTCTAGCATTCCCTACCGATGCCGCTGCTAGGATTGAACACTTGAATTTCCATTTGAATTTTCATTATGGAATGTTACTATTGGGTATGCAATATGTTACTATGTTGAATGTTCAATGATTCTAGTTCATGTTGCAATTTTGCTATGTTTCAAGTATTTTAATTTCGTATGTTCTACTGAAACATCATTTCATAACTAGCATTCCATGTTCTATATGTATATTATACAACACCCATCCATGTCACTGTCCCCAGGTTGTCCCCTCATCATCCCAACAATGAGGCCCATTTTCCCCCGTCTTGAAAACTCATTCCAACATCCCGCCGTCCTGACGTACCCCAGTTCCGGTGTAACACTGTTTATTATTTAGTCCTATTTTAGAAAGGAGACATTATAGGACAAGCAATCTTGGGCAAGGGAGGCTGTAATGTGCCGTTTTGAAATGGATTTAATAATAAATTTAAAATTTAAAAGAATTAAAGCAAATTTCACATCAAAGATATAAAAGAATAAAATTAGATTATAACATAGCTAAAATTTAGTTAAGTTTAATGAATGGTCAGAAGGTGTGAAATGAAAAGTTGTGACCACCTAAATGTAGAAGGGAGAAAAGAACTTTATTCGAAAGGGGATATGAAGGAAGGAAGAGCGGAGGAGCATGTGAATCAAAAAAAAGTTTATAAGAGGGAAGGAATGGGAAGAAAATAAGGAAGTGACTACTTCAAAAGGCAATAATTATGAAGGGTTGTGGCCTTTCTGAGGGTGGCAATTATACAAGGTTGTGCTCTTTCAAAGGATGGCAATTGTAAAAAGTCACACAACTTCAAAGGGGTGGTAATTGTGAAAGGTTGTGAATCTTCCAAAGGGCGGAAATGATGAAGAATTCTACTCTTTCAAAGGGTGATAACTATGAACATGAAGAGAGTCGAGTAATTTCAAAAGGGTGGCAATTGTGGAAGGTGTCAGAAGCATGAATGCTGATGATACTTCTATGGGGGAGTATTGAAGAAACATGATTAGATCATTCTCATGATGATATATTGATTGTGTTTGTCATTGATGTCAACATAGTAGTTTTCTGTGGTATCTAACAGAAGAACAGCGGTAAAGATCAAGTTGGTACGGATAGCTAGTTAAGCATTTCCACTAAGCGAGATTAAAGGGAGATTATACCAAGTGTCTAGTATATGTAGCTAACCTTCGAAGCATAAGATATTAAGTCTGAAAGAAGTTATGCCAATTTCAGTGAAGACTGTTCTGAGATAGAGTTTATAGAGGCCCGTTTTGGTAAACTTGTTATATCTCTTAGTAGAGTTGTTATTCTGAGAAGTCGAAGTTAAAGATGTGAAGAAGACATCCTGGAGATGACGTAGCTAAGCTCACTCATCATAATGTCACATGTACAGAAAGTTATTCAAGTTACAAGGCAGTAGATTAATGTTATTGCTAAGTGTAACATGTTCTTAATAAGATCCTATACTAATTAATTGAGAAGGTGCAATAGCTGACTCAAGGAACTGTTTTATGGATTCGGTATAACGGAAGGACATTTTCCTTTATTATGAAGAGATGTATGTGATGTACGAATGATTGCAAGAAGCACGAAGAGTGGAATGCAAAGATAAGCAGAGCAGAGCGAATGTGAAGGAAACTTCATTGCGAAGGTTTTATTATGAGATCCAAAGTTTGATACTTGGATCCGAGGTTCGTGACTTGATCTACAAGGTCTGACAATGTTTGGTCCGGTTGACAAGACAAAGTAAACAAGTTAAAAAGTAGTATAGACAATTATTCTGCAAGGAATAATTGAAAGATCAATTGGACAATGAGTTCAGTGATCTTGCCCCAGTGCGTACTTCTGTCTTCCACAACTCCTAACAAGGTTGGAATCTCCTAACAGGGATTCAAAGTCTCCCAATAGGGACTCATATGCGCTAAATGTTGCAATAGATTCCTAATAGAGTCCATCCTCTAACAAGGAATATTTATATTAGTACATCATCTTGTGGGCATCATTTCCACTAGGGTTTTCCCTCTAATCAAGGGTTTCCCTAGTTAACATATCTGGTGTAATTGTGTATGTGCATCTTTGTATGGTTGTTGTTTACTTTGATTGAATGGTTAAGATTATTTAAAGTTGATGATTATTGGATAACTGATTCACCCCCCCCTGCAAGTTATATTGGTGGACTATTGTTTCTAACAATTGGTATCAGAGCATCAGGTCCTTGAAGATAAAGTTTAACAACTTTGAGAGATCAATGGCAAACATATTCATAAAGGATAGTCCGAAGTTCAATGGAACAAATTACGACAACTGGTAAGAAAAGATGAAGACACATCTGTTGTGTATGGGTCCAGGATATTGGATCTTGACAAAATCAGAAAAGACAATCATTGCTGAAAAGGATTTAGAATCTTGTACCGAGGAAGAAAGGGAACTTTTCATGTGCAAAATGAGAGTTAGAGAAGCACTATTGTCTGTACTTCCTAAAATTGAGTACAACCAAGTAAGATCACTTAATACTTCTCATGAGAATTGGAAAAATTTGGAAAATAGTTTTGAAGGTGATGAACATTCTAAGAAATTGAGGTTACAGAGTTGGATTTGTGCATTTCAAGATGCTAAGATGATGGAAGATGAATCTATAGAACATATGTAGGCAGGATATCAAAAATTGAAACCAAGCAAGATGATGAGGTGATCTGGAAGATATTGAAGAGCTTAACACCACCACTTAAGCAAGCAGTTCAAATGATACAGTTGTTGATCTCTTGTACCAAAGATTTCACAAAGGAAACATTACTTGGGAGACTTGAAGCAATTGAGAATGAGCTTAGACAGTCTGGAGAATTGACCAAAATAGAAACAACTTTCAATGCCCTAAATATTCGACCTAACTTATCGAGGAGCACAAGCGCTAGAGGAGACTTTGCTAGCAATAACAGATCTCATTGGGACAGAAAGATAGGAGTAGCCCTTCTAGTAAGAAGAGAAAAAGATGATAAGAAAAAATTTTAATGTTGGACTTGTAATGAGTTTGGTCATTATGCATTTAAGTGTCCTAAAAGAGAGAAAAGGTATAAAGGAAGGTTCAAAGCTAGAAGAGATAGAGAGTGTTTGTATGCAAATGAAGAAGATGATTCTGATGAACAAGTGCTAAGTGCTAGTGATGATGAAATAAGATTTGGCGATATTAAAGGAGAAAGTCCAGAGAAGATGGCTTTGGTATCATAGGTTGAAAAGAAATCTAACTAGATATTTGACAGTGGTTGTTCACATCATATGACTGGTGATATGTACAAGTTTGTTGACTTCAAAAGTCATGACAGAGGCATTGTTAGAGTTGGAAACAATGCAAATTGCCATGTTAAATGCATTGGATCTATAACTCTTGATGGTAAGATTAACACCGAGGATGTATATTTTGTTGATGGTTTGAAACACAATCTTCAAGAGTGTTGGACAACTAGTGGATAAAGGTTATTAGCTACAATTCACACAGAAGGCATGCATGATCAAAGACAAAGATGGAAAGGTAATTGGAACAGGAACCAAATCTAGAGGTAATGTATTTCAATTGAATCCAACTGAAATGACATATTTTGTTGCTAAGGTAGATGATAATTGTTACAACATAAGAGATTTTGTCATATAAACTTTGACAGTATTGTGAAAACTAGTAGTATGGTTGCAGTTAGAGATTTGCCTAAGATTGTTAAGCCTTCTAACACAATTTGCAAGGAGTGTGTATTGGCAAAGCATACTAGAACTTATTTTCCTAGCAAGAAGTTTACTACTACAGCTTAGTTGGAGATTGTACATACAGATCTTAGTGGTCCTATGAAGACTAAAGGATTCTATGGTAAAAGGTATTTCATGATCTTAGCTGATGATTTTTCTAGAATGATGTGGGTTGCATTTCTTAAAGAAAAATCTGAGGCATTTAATAAGATCAAGATATTCAAGAATAGAGTTGAGAATGAATGAATCTAGCATGAAGATTAAATGTTTAAGATCAAATAGAGGAGGAGAATTTACTACAAATGAATTTAACATCTTTTGTGAAGTTAATGGAATCAAAAGACAGTTATCAGCTCTGAGAACCCCTAAACAAAATGGCATTGCAGAGAGAAGAAACAGGTCAGTAACAAAAGCAACAAGAGCTATGTTAGCTGAGAATGATGCATCCAAGATGTTTTGGAGAGAAGCTATGAATATAGCAATTTACACTATGAACAGAGTGCAAGTCAAGAAAGACACGAACAAGACCCCTTATGAACTATTGTTTGGTCACTCATCTACAGTTAAGTATTTCAGAATTTTTTATAGTAAATGTTACATTAAAAGAGACAATGATATTGGTAAGTTTGATGCTAGAAGTGATGAAGGTATGTTTCTTGGTTATTCATTAAAAAGCAGAGCCTATAGATGTTATAATCTGAGAATTAAAACTATTGTGGAAAGTACAAATGTAAGACTTGATGAGAAATTCAAGATACAAGAGAGAGTAGTTGATTACAATTTTGATGATGAGAATGTTGTTACTAAAACAAGGAATGATGAAGTATTCTTTGAGACTAACAATGATTTGCAGAATGAAGGAGAGCAAAGGCAGGAACAAAGCTCGAAACCTTCAATAGAGCTAAGAGTTGAGATAACAACTCCTACTTTCGGTAAGAATATGACAGAGAATCATCCACCAAAGCAAATCATTGGAAGTAGAGATAAAGGTGTGATGAGAATAAGCAGAATCAGTGAAGAACTATGTCTGATATCTCAAGTTGAACCAAAGACTGCAAATGAAGCATGTAAAGATGACTATTGGAGGCAAGCTATGAAAGAGAAATTGGATCAAATAGTGAAGAATGAGACATGGGAATTGGTGAATTTAGGAACAAGATAAAGGAACAAGGTGAAGTTGTACGGAACAAAGCAAGATTGGTACGTAAAGGTTACTCACAGCAAGAAGGAATGGGCTATGGCAAAACCTATGTTCCTGTGGCAAGAATAGAAGCAGTAAGGTTATTCTTAGCCTATGCAGAGCATAAGAAATTCAAAGTGCATCAAATGGATGTCAAGTTAGCATTTCTCAATGGAGAACTTGAAGAAAAGGTATACATAGAACAACCTGAAGGTTGCCCTTTAACAGATGACAAGGACATAGTATGCAAATTGAAGAAAACATTGTATGGCTTGAAGCAAGCACCCAAGACATGGTATGCAAGGTTGGACAAGCATTTAACAAAGCTTCGATGTAGCAAAGGTATGGCAGACAGTAATCTATACTGGAAAGAAATAGATGATGAATTGATGATTTTGGTAATATATGTTGATGATATCATATTTGGAGAAAATGATGATGAAAGTGACAAGTTTGCAGAAGAAATGAAGAACGAATTTGAAATAAACATGATAAGAGAAATGAAATATTTCCTAGGATTATAGATTGTGCAGGACAATGAAGGAATCTTTCTTTCTTAAACTAAGTATTTGAAAAATTTGCTAAAAAGGTTTGGTTTGGAAACATGTAAACCAGTTGGAACACCTATGGTAAGTGGACACAAGTTATCTACAAAGGATCAGACACCTACTGTTGAGCAGAAGAAGTACAGATCTATGATCGGAAGGTTGCAATATCTGACTCACACAAGGCCAGATATAGCAAATGCAGTTGGAATTGTTGCGAGATTTCAAGCTGATCCTAGAGAAGCACATTATGCAACAGTCAAAAGAATATTTAGATATCTTAAAGGAACACCAGAGTTCGGATTGTGGTATGACAAATCTAATGAATTTACTTTATATGCTTATACTAATGCTGATTGGGCAGGCAATATGCATGACAGAAAGAGCACCAGTGGTGGAGCCTTCTTTCTTGGAGGAAGATTGGTTTCTTGGTTAAGCAAGAAGCAGGATTGTACCTCACAAAGTACAGCTGAAGTGGAATGTGTTGCAGCAGCAAACAATTGTAATCAAGTTGTTTGGATGAAGCAAATGCTGAAGGATATAAGGATAGAACGCAGTGAACCTGTTGACATACATTGTAATAACACAAGCACAATGAATATGTCTAAGAATCCAGTGTTGCATTCTAAGAGAAAGTTGCAAAAAAGGAAATTAGATTGGAGTATGTAAGCACCAAAGAGCAAATTGCAGATATTTTCACCAAGCCTCTTCCCAAAGAGACTTTTTAGTATTTGCGAGGTACGCTAGGGGTTATGCCCCTTCCTACATCAAAGTAGATGACGCAAGAATGCATCAATACAACATAACAAAGCACTATTGTTTGTCTGGACTAAATGCTGATGCTTCCCGTATGGGGGAGTATCTGTAATGGACAGAGTCATCTAAGACTCTTGTTGGATGTTATTTTGAATAGTATCTTTTGACACTTGAGCTAGTCAGAGACAGTTGTTGCAGAGGTTGATGGTTGTTGAAACCTTTCACATTGATGTCAATGGGGAAGAATTTACAGCATGAAAAACAGTTTGAGCATGGAAAAATAGTTTGATACAAAGCACATTGAAGTATATCAATGAAGGAGATTGATTGATGAAGGGGATTTGAAAAGAAAGGTCAACAATCTTTTAATGTTGGTATTTTTGGAACTAGATGTTTTTCATCTATGTTGCCATCAATGCCAAAAGGGGAGATTGTTGGAAGCATGAATGTTAATGATACTTCTATGGGGAGTATTGTAAAAACATGATTAGATCATTATCATGATGATATGTTATAACTGTATTTGTCACTAATGTCAACATAGCAGTTTTTTGTGGTATCTGACAGAAGAACAACGGTAAAGATCAAGTTGGTATGGACAGCTAGTTGAGCATTTTCACTAAGCGAGGTTAAAGGGAGATTATACTAAGTGTCTAGTATATGCAGCTAACCTCAGAAGCATGAGATATTAAGTTTGAAAGAAGTTATGCAAGTTTTGGTGAAGACTGTTCTGAGATAAAGTTTACAGAGGCATGTTCTGGTAAACTTGTTATATCTCTTAGCAGAGTTGTTATTCTGAGAAGCCGAAGTTAAAGATGTGAAGAAGACATTCTAAAGATGACGTAGCTAAGCTCGCTCGTCATAATGTCACATGTACGGAAAGTTATTCAAGTTACAAGGTGGAAGATTAATGTCCTTGCTCAGTGTAGCGTGTTCTTTATGAGGTCCTATAATAATTAATTGAGGAGGTGCAATAGTTGACTTAGGGAATTGTTTTATGGATTTGTGAAGGACATTTTCCTTTATCATGAAGAGATATATGTGATGTATGATTGCAAGAAGCACGAAGAGCAGAATGCAAAGATAAGAAAAGCAGAGCAAATGTGAAGGAAACTTCATTGCCAAGGTTTTATTATGAGATCTAAAGTTTGATACTTGGATCCGAGGTTCATGACCTAGTCTACAAGTTCTGATAGTGATTGGTCTAGTTAACAGGACAAAGAAAAGAAGTTAAAGAATAGTACAGACAATTATTTTGCAAGGAATAGTTGAAAGATCAGTTGGACAGTGAGTTTGGTGATCTTGCCCCAGAAGCTGTTTGAACAATGGGTCATTTTGTCTTCCACAACTCCTAAAATGGTTGGCACAACTCCTAACAGGGTTGGAATCTCCTAACAGGGATTCAAAATCTCCATGTTGTAATAAACTCCTAACAGGGTCCATCCTCTAACAAGGAATATTTATATTAGTACATCATCTTGTGGGCATCATTCCCACCGGGGTTTTCCTTCTAATCAAGAGTTTCCCTAGTGAACATATCTAGTGTAATTGTGTATGTGCATCTTTGTATGATTGTTGTTTACTTTGATTGAATGGTTAAGATTATTTAAGGTTGATAATTATTGGAAAACTGATTCACCCCCACCCCCCGTCCCCCATCTTAATTATATTGGTGGACTATTGTTTCTAACAGAAGGTTGATCTTTCAAAGGGAAGAAATGATGAACTCTGATCTTTCAAAGGGTTCTAATTTTGAAAGGATGTGACTCTTGTAAAGGACAAATATGATGAAGAGGTGTAACCTTTCAAAGTAGAAGCTATAAAGGGGAGGAGGTTTCATTTGAGGACAATGAAGAGAGATCACTTCGGGAAATAATTCATTACACTCAAAGGGCAGAGCAATTGAAAGTGGTCACTCAAACCTTATAAAAGAGATCATTCAAGGATCACTTATCAATCATCACTGTAATGTCCCCTCTTATGTGATTTATTAGGGTTTTCTCTAATTTCTTAAATTGCAAGAAACTTCTTTTCCTCTACAGCCTGGATATTACTGAAGCCTAATCTACAAGGATTATATTGCCAAACAATTCTTCTGATATAATTCTCAAGTCAATGATGGTATACTTGCTATATGAAGGAGATTGTCTTTGATCAACAATATTGAGTATGTAAACCTTATATGTGTGCAAGATAATAGGTATTGATCTGCAAATATAAAGGGCATAGATATTGATCTGCAAATATATGGATCGAATGAACAGCTGTCATGTCTGAATTGACTTTTGGTAGAAATGTTGTTAATGGAGATCCTCCTGATTCAACCAATGCAAGATGAATGCTGATGCAATAAGAATTGATCTGATATTACAAGAGATCGTATTGATCTAAGTTTCGAACACTACGGTTATGACCCAAAGATGTGGATGAATAGTGAAAATTATATATGATATTGATTACACAGAGTTTATATCAGTCTGAAATAATATGCTGATTGTTGTCTCTGATAACTTGTCTTTATGTGTATGTGATTGGCCTGAAAGACCTTGAGTTATTATCTGGATCACTTGCCTGATAAAGTATTTTTCTTGAATAATCAGTTTAGGCCACTGATAAGTCAAAACAAAAAAACTGTTTGCATAACTTCTTTGGCAAAAAACTTCTGACTTCAGTTCAGTTAAAAACAGGGTAGAACAATGCCGAACTCTAACAAGCATTCAATTAAGAGTAGAGAAAGAGTGGATCAATTGATAAGTAGGAGATAATTTCCACAGCAAGTCAAATTGTGATATTGCTATCAGGATTTAACTATGTGATTTTTGAGTCAAACTCATTGGCCCATGTTTCATGAGTAGTGATTCAATATGAATCCATCTCTCATGAGAATAGCTAAGTTACCAGATTCGTGCATATACCCCCGGATCCCGATTCGGGTCTAATTCAGGTCCAAATCTACGCGTGGATCCGTGAGGACCCGGGCAAGATCCATAATCTTGACAGATCCACAGGTAGGATTACGGATCCTGCTCAGATCCTCGAGGATCCACACACGGATCCATGCAAATCCGCAGCAAGGCCCAATAAAAAATGAAAAAAAGTGAGCCCAAGTTTGTTTTTTTATGTTTTTTTTCCTAAAGGCCCTAAACCCTAAAAACGACCCTCTAAGTCACAATGCAAGTTCATTTACTCTCTATTTTGCTCTCTATTTTGCTCTCTCATACTTGCTAGTTTGAAGTAAAGTGCTTAGATTTGAAGGAGATTGGTTGTGGAGCTCCAAATACCTTGCAAGAAGTGTTTAAGGTATGCATTTCAGCCATATTCTTGAGTTCTTTCATAGATTATTGATTTATTTTTAGTTTTCCAAATTTTCAAGTTTTTGTGTAAGTGTGAAGCATGGTTTTCTTTTATTTTTTTTTTTCTAGATTGCAAGAATAAAACAATGAGTAGTCAAGGCTCAGTGGGTGGGGGTGGGGCTGCATCACCAAGCTTCAAAATTGATTAGGGGTCTCCTTTATGGAGACACACAACAAGAGTCGCACAATGTCCTGCGGGTGGGGCATACATATGGAAATGTAATTATTGCAACATACAATATAGAAGCTCCTATTCCCAAGTGAAACTACATTTTTTGGGCCCCGCGGGTGAAGGAATTAACATGTGTCAGGATAGTGATAAGAAAGGATTACCAACTGCACAAATAGCACCGTTAGCAAAAGAGCAAGATGATGTTGATAGAGCAGTTGCAAAAGCAAAACATGGTGCTTCCAAAAGAACAAATACACCAACACCATCATCCGATCAAACAAACACAAGAACACATCCTTTTTTGCCTATGCCAACTACAAATGATGAAAATGAAGACCCATCTCCACTCACCCGAAAGAGAGGCCCACTAGATAGGGCATTCCAAAATGAAATGAGAGACATTGCTGATCACAAAATTGGACGTTGTTTAATTGCAAATGATGTTTCATTTAATTTTGTGAGATCACCTTATTTTAGGGAGATGGTGGAAGCAATAAATGATGCACCCCATGGTTACAAACCGCCTGGTTATGACAAGTTGCGCACTACCATATTACATGATGAGAGGAAATATGTAGAGGCTCAACTTCAACCAATAAGAGATTTTTAGGTTCAATCGAGTGTGTCTATTATTTCGGATGGGTGGAAAGATTGTAGAAACCATCCACTGATCAATGTTATTGATGTATGCCCTAAGGGGGCAATGTTCTTAGAGGCAATTGATTGTGAAGGGCAAGTGAAAGATGCAGAATTTATTTCATGCATTCTCACTGATGCCATAGAGTCAATGGGTCTTGATAATGTTGTCCAAGTGGTCACGAACAATGCAAAAGTTTGCAGGGCTGCAGGGATAATTATAGAGTCTAGATATGATCATATCTTTTGGACACCATGCACTGTCCACTCTCTCATTTTAGTGATGAAAGCAATTGGCACCTAAATAGATTGGGTGAAAAGGATATATGAGGAAGCTAAAGAGATTCAAATGTTTGTGACAAATCACCACATGTCACAAGCAATTTTTAGGAGTTTCTCGGGTTTGGAATTATTGAAGGTAAATTTGTATATTTAATAAATAATTGAATATTATTGTATTCCATAATTTTTGTTGTTGTTTACATTAACATGTTTTAATTTTTAAATGTATTACTAACTTGAGTTTAACATGTTCTTAGGTTGCTGAAACCCGCTTTGCCTCTCACACAATCGTCTCGAGACGACTTGTGAAGGTAAAAGAAGCATTGAAACATATGGTCATTAGCCCCCAATGGGGCATTTGGAAGAATTTCAATACAGCAAGGGCCTTAAATGTGAGAAGAATGATACTAGATGAGGATTGGTGCGGTCTTGGGAGTTATGTGTTGGAAATCGCCAATTCAATAATGGCAATGCTTCACTTCACAGACAGTGATGAGCCATACCTTGGGGATATTTATGATTCCATGGATAGTATGCTGGAAAAAATTAAAATGGTAAGTTTTACGCTCTTTTACAACAATTTTTTATTTGAGAAATATCTAGATTCTAAAGTTTAAATTGACATATTCACTAATTATAATTATTATTCATATTTCATATCCTAGGTCATACAGAGGAGGGAGAATGATCCTAAGGACACCCTTTACAAGGAGGTGGAAAAAATTGTTCATCGTCAATGGAACAAGATGACCACACCTTTGCACCTCCTTGCATATGCTCTATCCCCGAGGTACTGTAATTCTTATCAAATGCTTGTGCTTATTTTATCCAATGTTTGTGCTATTGATATTTGATAGTGTTCAATTGTCTTTTGTTATCCCCAGGTACTATAGTGCAGATGTACTTCGCCTTCCAGGTAGAATGCCATCATTTAGAGATGCAGACGTTGCAGATGGGAATAAGAGGGCACTAGCTAAGATATTCCAAGATCCAGAGATTGGGGCAATTGTGAGGAATGAATCTACTGCCTTCAACTCAGGTGAGGATTTCCACCCTATTGCCATAGCAGACCGAAGCAGGATGGGTACCATCAAATGGTGGTACCTTCATGGGCAAGCCTTCATGTACCTCCAACCTCTTGCCATAAAGGTCCTATCCCAAGTTTGTAAAATTAAGCTTAAGGTTAACACTTTCAATTCCTTGAATTTATTATTTAATTTACTTATCTTGATTGTTGTATTGATAATTTTTAATTTCTCTTTAGGTTGCCAGCTCTTCTGCAACTGAGCGAAATTCGAGTACTTACTCCTTTATCCATTCAGTCAAATGCAACCGATTGGCTCCAAAAAAATCAGAAGACCTTGTGTTCATTCACAACAATTTGTGCTTGTTGTCACGGAAGGATCCTAAGTACAAGAAGGGGCCTAAAAAGCTTTAGGATGTAGCACCCGAGACTCCTAATTTAGATATGACCATCTGGGATCTTGCTAGGTCCACTTTGATTGATGTGGATGATGAGGAGGAGGATAATTAGTTAACAATCCCCTCTACTACTAGTGGTTTGGGTTCCTCTAATGATACAGATGCAGCACTTGCAGCTCATCAGTACCCCTCTAATGCGGATTTTTCTTGAAAATCCATTTGATGATTAAATTAAAAACTTTAGTTTTGACTCTTGACTCTTTTATGAGTAAATCATGTTACAAACTTTAGGTTTAATGATCCATAGTTTGAATGTTACAAACTTTCACTTTCAGTAATTCAATGTGAATGTGTTGACTTTCTTTATAATCATGAAAATAGATTAATTATCAATGTCATTGATCAAGCATACTAGATTCATCGATTCATACTATGAAATGATTTAGTTTTAGAATTATGTATATTTCTCTTATTTTTTAGTGTGTGTGTGTGTGTGTATGCACGAATCCTCCACGAATCATAATTGGGGAAAAAAATCCCGAATCCACGAATCCGATTCACGTGCCCAAATCAGATTCGTGTCACGAATCAGCAACTAAGGAGAATAGTGGATCAATGTCTTTAAGTCCAGAAATATAGTACTTTTAATAGTCTGACTGAAAAAAAAAAATGAGCATGAAAAGCATCGTTCCCATAAATTTGTGGATCAGCTGAAGTATATATGAGAAATGAGGAACACATAAAAAAAAAAAAAAATTTCCAAGAGTTGAGAGGTTTTTTGCTATTATCAGTTAAAATTGAAAACTTTAAAACAAAACAATAATTAGATTCCCTTATTTTCAAAGATAGAAAACATTTTTAATGGGTTTCTTAGCAAAAACATGCCAGCGTTTTTTTACTCCAAGAAACATTACTCCTCAAAAAATGCAGAAGCTACAAGTGCAGATCAAAAAACATATTATGGAAAACAGGAAAACCCCTGTAATACTTCATTCAATTGCCATAAAACTTAGGACCCTAAATTCCTCAATTACATGAATTCCTCAACAATTCAAAAACCCTAAATTCTGTATTAACGAAAATCATAAAATTCCTGAATAATTCAGACAAAAACCAACTTGTCAAATTCCAAAAAAAGCACTAAATTCCTAAATAGTCCATAAACCACTCAATCCTTCAATTATCCAAAGAAACCCTGAATTCCTCAACAATCCAATCATTCAAAAAACCAATCTTGTTGCAATTCAAAACAATCTTAAATTCCTCATTAATCCAGAGAAACGCATAAATTGCTCATAATAAAATTTTTAAAAACTAGAAAAGCCCAACTTCCGCAAAAATCGAAAGAATTCATCTGTAATCTAAAGAGACCCAATTTTCTCAATGTTAAGAAATAATCGTCAAACTGCTCAAGATCAATAATCCGAGAAACTCAGACCCATGTGATAATAAATTTTAAGCAAACAAAAAATTAAAAAATCCTCAATAATCAGAAGGGAACCAAATTTGCCAAAGATACAAAAACAGACAACAACAAATCTAGAGTTTCTGAATAATCCAAACGAGCACAAATTCCTCGATAAACCAAAGAAATCCAAGCTCCTCAATGCTAAAATAGATAACCTGTTCGATAAAAATAAAAAAAATACAATTTATTTTCTCCACTAACATATAAATACATCCGAAATGAACGAACAGGGATTTACTTACTTCTATACTATAGTATTGTCTCTATGTTTCCCTTCGCTTGGGTGTATTTGAATCAAAGCTGTCCTCGGCAACAATCTACTACGATGAAACAGACAGAAAACATAAAAACATAAAAAGGAAAAGGGTTAGGACACAGATGAGGTGTTTTATTCCAGGCTTGACAAGTGTAATCCATGCCACGGTAATAAGCATTATAGTCAAGATTATCTCGGATAAAGAGTTATTAAAATGATAAACGGGAAAAAATCCAGAGGAAATCGACTCCGTCAATGGGCAGATAATTTAACAAGAGCTACGTTATAGCATGAGTCCCGCCTTATGCAAAAACTATAATTTTCAAATATTGGAAGTATGGTGGGTCTCACCTCTCAACTAAATTAGTGTAAAAATGTTTTAGTTTTTTACTCAAACTCATTAACCATGTTTGATGAAGTATAATATAGTTAAATTTTTTAGTATAATATAGTTAAATTTTTTTGTGAATGGGATAACAAGTGGGCTTACCATTGAGAAATTTTCTTGAGTTGGATAGTACTACAATTGTGACTTTTGAAGAAGGTCCAATGCTACATCTCTCCTAGAGTGTTAATTGTCAATGTTATAATTTGACTATGGAGGGGAATGCTTATGGATGCATTAAAATAGTGCATGACATAATATTTTACTACATTTAATAATTAAATTAGAATTCAAAACATAATTAATATTTTAAATTTTAAATTTTTTTAATGCAATCACTCGCAAAGTAATATTGCAACAAAAAAAAATTATTACATAAATAGTAACCATTTATTATTAATATAAATATAATGTTTCACCATTAAAAAAAATATTAATTGTGAAGGAAAAAAATAAATAATATATAATGTGTATCACAATAATACTTTTCTTTAAATATTTAATATAATATAAATATTAAATAAATGTTTTAATCTAAATATATGATCTTTAAAAATTGTTTAGTAACAATTTTATATATCATATTTACTTTTAAAAAGTGTAAGTGTCAAAATTAAGAGTCAATGCTTGATTGGCACAATACTATAAAACTAGCAATCACACTCTCGTGTGCAATGGATAAAGTCAATTAAGAATTATTTTTTAGATAATGTAAATATACGTAATTACTTCACTATTTTAAAAAAAATTAAATTAAATTAACAAAAATATACATAAATTTATTTTCCTTTTTCAAATAATACTAAATTGATTGGAATAAAAGATTGAAATAGTGAACAAATTGCTTATGTTATCCCTAATCAATGAGCATAAAATACATTTCAATTTTTAAAGATTCTTTTTTAATCTTTGTAATAATGGAGGAGTTATTTTTATTTTTGATACTCCTTATTTTTATGTTTCAAAATAAATTACCATAATTATTATGTATAAGATTGTTGCACATTCCATCATATTAATTATATATTACATTTTCGAAAAAATAATATTAGCATACGAAAAAAGAAAGAAATTAAAATATGAAAATGTTTATCTACAATTAAAAAATTTAATAACTAGTTAAAATGTAATGAAACTATTATGTAAAAAAATAAATAGTATATCATGACAAATACTAATAAGTTATAACTTAAATTTAAATTTAAAAATTAAATATATTATTAATTAGTTAATTTAATTTAAAATATATAAATCTAAATATCAAATAAAATATAACATAACTTTATAATTATGTATGTATGTATGTATGTATGTATGTATGTATGTATGTATGTATGTATGTATGTATATATATATGTATATATATATATATATATATATATATATATATATATATAATAGAATGTATAATATAAAGTAAATAAATATTTAATCCAAATGTACAAGAGAATTAGTTTATTAGATTAGTTTATTTTACTCTTTTTTGTGCTTCACTGCAGAAAATAAGGTCATGATTGGCCATTTTAGAGGTCCAAGATCTATTTTTTCCAGATTAAATACCCTCAACACCCATTACGATCAAAGCACACAAGGTTTTAGAGAGGAAGATGGGTTCATGATGATTCACACCCACTTTATCCCAATGGAGAATGCACCTGAGCTAGGATTATCTATCTCAGATATTATAATTATAATAAAATTAAATAATGCAAAGATATAAGGTCCATATGCCCATCCCCAAACAGAGTGCATGCATGTCTTCCATGTTTTTTTATTGCACCAACCCATTTGACATTTGGCAACATCAGTGAACTGCAAATGTTAAATGCCAGTTGTGCAGAAAATTGTGTTAAACTTGTGGACGAAAAAAGCAAAAGCAGGGTCTTCAAGATAGTTGCAGGGGTGGAGTCTGTGATATAATCTGTAAGAGTCCATAGTTAGAACTACACCACTTACTCACATTGCTTCTTCCATCATTCCTGAGTCAGGTATGTTATGAAAAAATCATGAATTGGGTATGTTATGGAAAATTTATGAATGGTTTCATAAATATATAATCCATGTTCTCTTTATATACATGGTGTTTTTGGGGGAACACGTTTTTATTTTCTTTTTCCATCCTTCGTGTGGTGACTTGCAAAAGGTGGTTCCAACATATGCGAGTGGGAATTATAAAAAATGAGAGGCATTATTGCAAAACGCATCGCACTATATGAAAATGATCAATTTTTAATTGATTGTCTGTCTTGTTCCACGTGGCTTTGTAGTGGAAAGGTGATTATATTGAGCAAGTAAAAAAATGTAGGAGACATGCATGCACTCTGTTTGGGGATCGGCATATGGACCTTATATCTTTGTATTGGGGGTATGGCATGGTTTATTAAAAGGATTGATAGGTGGTTTTGCAAAAGTGGCATTAATTTTTCTAGGTAGTGCTTTTTAAATTTTTCAATTTGTCGTGTTTTCTTAAGGTGATATAATTTTTTTTAAGCCTAGCGAGATTCAATGGTCTTGCAACTACTAGTCGGCTATCATGATTAGATTTTGTTACAAATACTATTTTCAATTTCTTTGTTGAAATTTGTTACTAGCATCCACTATTAGCCACTTTTAACATTTCACTAGCACTATAGAATGAATATGGAGGCTGGCAAATCACTCAGCAATCATGATTTTGCAAATTATGCAGAGATCTGTTTCAACTTATTTGAGGACAAAACTGAAGCACTAGCTCACACTTAATGAACCTAATCTAGAGGTAAGCATAGGATCAAAAGAATTCTCATCAAAATATAGTGCTCTACAGAACAACCACATTCGCTCAAAGGCTGAAAGCTAAAAACATGAAATAAAACCACATTAAAAGGCAATATTTCAAAGTTCGAGGCCCTTCTTTGCTGAGTGTAGGGGATATGAAAATGTTTAATTGCACGCAACAAATAATATTGCTATTAAAGGTATATTCAAGGATATTGACAAAGGTGCTGACAAATCCCTATTGGGAAAATATTAGATATGTAGCTAAGTAGATTGATATAACAATCTCTGCACTATTTTTAATTAATACTTAATACTAGTTTTTGTCTTTTTAAAATCTATGGTTAAATGTAACCTAAGCTTTTCTAATTCTAAGATTTTAAAAAAAATCATAATTAGAAGTGAGATATATAATGGAATGCTAATATGATTGTAGGCATGAAATTTGTTTCGATGAGAAAAGTGGTTGAATTCGATGAAAGCTAAGCTTGAAATTAACCCTGAAGATATACACAAGGTATTAGAAATTTGGAACAATTAGAATCCAAGGTCTTCCCTGCAATTGCTTTTCTGGATACTACAACATTGGCCTGAGCATAGTGTGAGTGATCCACTAAAACTAATTTTCAAGGAAAGCACCTCAAAGAGGCAAAAATAGAGCATGGTTCAAACTTCAAAATGTTGGATAAGACCTCTTTCTTAACATGTTTCAGAAGATACTGGTAGGAAGGGTTTCAAGTTTAGGCTCTCTATTTTATTTACTTGTATGTTGTTAATTTGTTAGTTTTTCTAATCTTTGTAAAGGGTTTGTTGTATGGAACAGAAAGTGGTGATGGTGGCAGGGGTGGTAGCTACATGGTAAGGTAAAAGCTATGGCTGTAGTGACTAACAGTACAAGGGTTATGGCAGTGGATATTGTCAAGACCATGATAGTCATAGAAATACCTTGAAGATGCAATAAGTGTAGGAACCATATTCAAAACTAGACAGAGATGTTCTAGAAAAATTATTAATTTCTGAAATGAAAAAATAAATAAAAACCCCAGTAAAATTATGAAGGACCAATTAGGAAAAAGATAATATTCTCAAAAAATCTAAAAAAATAAATAAATACACCATACACTTTAGAAACTTTGGTTAATATTTCTTAGACACACATTTCGATGCAAACTAATGTGCAAAAGTTCATGTGAAAACAATATTCTCTACCTTTAAAGGTGAGACTAAAAACATGCAACAGGAAATGGACGTGTCTTTTTACTCCTCCGTCTATCGAATTCTAAAGTGGGAGTAGGCACATAAATTCGATTTATGTATGTAGTTTCTATCATTAGTATGTTTTAGAAATGGGCAAATATTGTTGTTTCAATTAGTGGTGAGGATCCATAAGTCAAGTTTCTTATAAATCACTACTATTTCTATGGAATAATTTATTTGGCAACATTTAAAAGGTAGCCAACAAGAAGATATATCCACATAACTCATGAGCAAAATTTTGTCGCATGGATGCAACCATTTATAGATAGAAATTTATTTAATATCTAATTCAAAGTTGTTCTTTATTTCATTCATAAATCAATTTTACATATCTTTAAAAAAAATCAATTCTAAAGGGGATCTTGAGATATTTGGTGATTGTGTTGTGCTTAATTTCTTTCTACTCAATAGAAAACTAAGTTGGAGTGGAGTTAGGAAAAGCTAATTTAGATCTAGAAATGGTACAACAAACTATCTAAAGTATTAATCACCTCTTTAGTTGAATTATGAATAAAAAGCACATTAGCTAAGTGGGAGTTGAGGGTAGTGACATTATTAGGCAAAGAGATGACATGGATAAGTTGATTAGCCTTAACATATTGGAGAAAATAACCAAGGGTGTATGTAGCCAGGAGATACATAAATAGTGCAAGAGGACGGCCTTGGTTGATATATTTTTTAAGGGGCAATTGAGGAGATAGGGAATCATTGACAACTAATCTAGCATTAGCATCAACGAAAATCATTTTGATTTGAGCATGGATTCTGGGACCAAATCCCATCCATATCATCATGTTAAGGAAGTTGTAGAATGCAATGATAAACTTAACAAAGTCTAGCTTAACAATAAGATTATCGTGGGTCATTTCTTGGGCCCACTCAATAGTTCTTCAAGTCAACATGCTGAAAGATAAATCTTCCACCTAGGAATCTTGTTTATTCTAGTTGAGCTATCATTTGAGTAATGGGTTTAATTCTTTGAGCTAGAGCTTGGCTATAAATTTAAGAGGTATTAAGCAAGGTAATAGGTCTCCAACCAACCACTAAATCTTCTCATTTTCCTTTGGGAATTAGTTTAATTAGGCATTCATTAATGATAATCCTAGAGTATCAATTTTAACTCCCTCAAGATACACGTAGTAAGAGATTTCATGAATGTAAAGCCATAAAGCATGGTATCCTACAAGAAGTCCATCCATTATGGGGCTCTTGTCAATGGTCATATTGTAAAGGATTTCATCAATTTCTTCCATGGAATTAAGAGGGCTATCAAAAAAGTATCAATTTTGCAAGGAGTATAACTTGCCACACATTCCTTGACAATGTTAATTAGAAGATCATGTGTTGTTTCATCTATAAAAACTTGATTATATTAATCTAAGAGGATTTTCTTGATGTTTGATTGGGTCACGAATGGGTTCCATTAGCAGATTCAATAACTTGCCCATCTCATCTATGGGCCAAATATGGAAACCAAAAGGGAATGTCTACTACTTCTTTACAACATTACCTTTTACTTAAGGACAAAGGAGGGTTGGGAATTGGTGATCATACACACAAGGTGTTTGTTCAACTTCTAAGTGGATAACCCTCTTTAGAGGGTCATGCTCCTTTGAAGGAGTTGATTAGATTTTGCATCCAAATGATATGTGTTGTTCGTTCTTGGGGGGACTATTAGTTGGAAAGCCAAATTCTCTTAGCCCCATTCTTTAAACAAAGAGTTAAGAAATTGCATAAAAAGTTAAATTGTTGATGATATGCTATATAGACCGAGTGGGTATCTGAGATTGATTAAGTTGTTTAAAGATTACTAAAATTTAAAATTGGTACATCTAAACCCAAGATAATTGATTCACAACCCCCCCCCCCCCCCACCCTAATGCTTGCCTCCTCCCAGTCATTCTATATCACTATAACAAATCCCTCCATCCAAAGTTTTTGGTGTGCACTTATATCAGTTGATGTTTATCAACATGTTGCACTTTTTCTCTTAAAGAGGATATTATTACTGAATTTTTTTGGATATCTCATGTATTCTAAGTCAATAGTGGTTATTTATTCATAATTCATAGAACATAGTACTTGGTAGCATATGTCATTGAAATTTTCATTGCCAACTAATATTAGTTGTGTTATTTAAAACATCTTGGTGTAGGAGCAACATGGTGGATCCTAACCATTTCCCTTCAATTTTGGATGTGTGACCCTTAGGTTGGAGTCATTTCATTTCAATTTATAATCATTTGTGCATGTTCGTGCCTTAATAAAGCAGTAACAATACATTGGTCACACAAGTCAACATTGGTCAAAGGGTCAGTCAAAGGTGAAATTTGTCATGTGATGAAATAAATTATGTTTTGGTATTATTTGCGGTCATATTGATGATTACTCTAGAATGATGTGGGTAAATTTATTGAGCAATAAGTGAGAAATATTTCATAAGTTCAAAGTGTTTAAGGCTTTAGTAGAAAAAGAAACCACTAAAAACCAAAAGTGTTTAAGATTTGATAGAGCTGGAGAATACAATTCTTTAGAGTTTGTGTAGATATAGGAATGATCACTAAAAGGGGTGAAAGTGAATTAGTAATCACTAACCTAATCAAATTTAGAGGCCGATTAAACTTAATTAAATAGATTTACCAATTAGATCTTCATTAACATATAGCAACATTATTAGCTTAAGCAATCAACTAAAGTACAATATATGAAATAATATCTACATAATAGTAACACTAGATATATCTCATGGAAACCTAATCAGAGTGAGAACCACGGTCTAAGAATGATACCCACAAATGTTTGTTCTCTTCTAGAAAATGCTCAATTAGGAGCTTTCTTAATTACGGGTTACAAAAGCACCATTAAATGCTACTTGGTTAAAGGATTTCCCTGGAGATCTGTTAAAGTCTTTACCCTATTAGGAGTAACCTTGTTAGAGGATTTTAAACACTCTTTTAAGAATGCCACCTAGTTAGAGGATTTTACAAAAGACCTGTTAGGGACACTTGATTAAGGGATTTTACTATCACAATTTTTAGAGAGTAACAACTAGATAGTGAACTATTATTTTCACTATTATGCTAAATCAGGTCCAAAAAAGTTCCTCAAACATCAAAATACCATGCTCTGATCCTCTATTCAAATTCTATCTTCTTCTATGATAGCAAATTCCTCTTTTCTTCTTCACTATGTTTTCCAACCACAATACCAACACTTTGTGATATGTGATACAATTCTTGTTTCTTCTTCTTCCTTAAGTAGGAACACTTCAATCACAAACCTTAAACTTAAAGAAAATGATCAAAGTTAACTCTTAAACTTCTAATCATCTAGTCAACCTCATAATTCATATTTTTCATTGGCCAAATTAACCTTGTAGAAACTTCTCAATGAATCCTACCTCAAATATATTATCTCAATCTTTGTGTCATCTCTTCATGCTCTAAATTATGCTTTATCCTTCTAGCTATCCAATTCATTTCACATTCTTCAATAATAATTCAATCTTCATGATCATGTCTTAAATCTTTACTTCTTGTTCTTTGGATGTCGATAAGACTTGCCTTTTTTCTGATAAGCCTTTTTTGTTTCAATTAGTCTTTTTGTTCTGATAAGAATTTAGATCACCGATAAGATAAGTCTCTTACCTATAAGCTTGTCCAATTCACCTATAAGATCTTATATCTTTGAACTAGTTGAATAATCACCATTTGTACTCATTATAGACTCTTGTCTTGACTAAATCATCTCAACATCCTCATAAATCATATCCAATAATCAAATCAATAGATTCCTTCATAGATTTGACCAACTATTCAAATCATTCAATTGTTCTCATTATCTTGTTCCAATTATTACCCTATTTAATTCTTGTCCTTATAACTCTTCACAAACCTTTACATAACATCTATGTACTATAATGCACCCTACAACTCATACTTTCTTCCCATAGATATGTGGTAACGTGTCAAAGCAACATCCAAAACAATTTGAGATCAATGAAAATAGTATAAGCAATTGACCTGAATTATGTTGGCCTTATACCAATAATCAACATTATCTATCACTTGTACCTATACTTATCCAATCAACATCTTCATCTTATTAATCAATTATGCCAATAATCTCCCCGTTGGCATTGATGAAAAACACTTTTGTGTCTAGAGATGGAAATGGAAAAATATAATTCTACCTAAGCATTATTTCCATCTTCATCCAACCATCATACTAATTAATCACTTTGTGTGCATGTACATTACCACCATTTTGAGTATTCATCATCATTCTTAATCTATTTCAATCAACATCATTTCCTTTTTTACTTCTTCTCATATTTCAGGATCCTAATTCTATCTCCAACTTCTTTAGTTTTTGTACACTTATGTTTGTACTCACTTTCTTCCCCTTTGACAACAATGCCAAAGGTGATCAACCTTCTTATTTTATCATGTCCCTAATTTATCTCTTATTATTTCTTTCATTATTTCTATTTTTTTCCTATTTAGTTTTTATGGTTCATCTTTCCATTATGTCTCCTTGTGTGGAGTAGTCGACCTATATATCAATTCATGTTTATGATTTTTTGTCATGTACCTTGAACTAATGTAGCTTGCATTTTCTTTTAGTTGATAGTCGATAGGGGTAGGATCCTCAATCTACCTCTTAATATTTAAATCTTTCCTTAGGTAGTGATTTAGTGAACATATCTACAACTTGTTCCTTAGTATAAGGAATGTACTCCAAACTTACTTATTTATCTTGTAATTTATCCCTTAGAAAATAATACTTTTTTTCTATGTGCTTAGTCTTTGAATGCATTATTGGGTTCTATGATATGTTTATAGCACTAGTGTTGTCACAATGAATATCAACAAGTTCATTCACCTTTATATGTATTCCTTCTAGTATTTTCTTAAACCGTAGTACTTGTTGTCAATTGATTGCAGTTTCATCATATTCAGCTTCAGTGGTAGATTGTGAAATACAATTATTTTTCTTGCTTTTCCATGAAACTTATCCATTACAAAGATAGAATGTTCCACCACTTGTATTATTTTTTTCATCAACATTTCCTACCCAATAAGAATATGTGTATGTCTTGAGATCAAAATCACCTTATTTTTCATACCATAATCCATAATCTTCAATTAGATATTTGAATATTGTTTTAACAATAGTCATGTGTGAATCCTTAGGATTTAATGAAAATATTACAACTATTTTAACTGTGTGTGCAATATCTAGTTCTCTATATTCAATGAACTATAACTTGCCTATCATTGATATATAAAAAATTTCATTTACCTCTTTAGAATCATATTCTTTTGATAACTTACAACTGGTAATCACAGGTGTACCTATAGGTTTTAAATCTTCCATACTTTCCTTGGCATACTTAGACTGAGTAATGTAGATACCTTTCTTGATTTTTTGTACTTGTAATCCTATAAAGAATTTTATCTCACCTATCATAATCATCTCAAATTATTTCCTCTTTTCATCAGGAAATGATTTTCTCATTAACTCATTTTCTCCAAAGATAATGTCATCAACAAAATTTTCAACAATCAATACTCTATCCTCATTTTCAAATTTCAAGTAAACAATAATATTATCACTTGTTCTTTCAAATCCAATCTTGATAGGGTAAGAGTGTTGTCTATAATCACATTATCTCAGTGCTTGCTTCAACATACAATTCTTTGTGTAGCCTTCAAACCAAATCCTTACCTTTTTAAGCAATAATTCATTCAAGTTATTTAATATTGACTTCCTCTTCAAGTATTAAATTTAGAAAAGAATATTTTATATCCACTTGAATAACCTTGAAACCTTTATATGTAGCATAAGCCAACAGCATTATGACTCCTTCCAATCCTAAAATAGGTGAAAAATGTTTCTCCATAATCTAGTCCTTCTTCTTCTGCATACCCTTTGCAAACAATCTTTCCTTATTCCTTATCACTTCACCATTTTTATTTAACTTGTTCCTAAGAACCCATTTCATACTTATAACATTTTTGTCAAATAGTACAGGAACCAATAACCATGTTTTTCTCAATCCAATCAATCTCCTCCATTGAAATCACCCAATCATCATCCTTTACTATTATCAATTCCATCTTTGATGATAAACATATATAATATCATGTCCTTAACTAAGTTTTGGTTCATACTCATTCATTCCTATTACTAATTATATCTAATAAATTGTGATTTATCATTATATGTCTTTGGGTAATTGGATCTATGTTTTGTATTCCTTCATTTCCTTCATTTGTGTTATTAGTTCCAATTTGGTTATCAATTATCAGTTGAATATTACTTGTTCCTACAATCACTTATGGTGTTGTTTCTACTTTCACTAGTTCATAGTAGACTATTTCATTATATCATTTTAAGCTTCACGCTATCTTATTCATTATTTTCTGAGAATTCATCAATTTTTACATTTTTACTTTCAATCATCTTAGTTGTCCTTAAGTTTAAGCACTTGTAATCATTACTCTTAATAGAATGACCAATAAATATTCTTCCATCACTTTTAGTATAAAGCATGCATTTCATCTCATCTTTCTTGATATAACATTTACTACCAAATAATTTGAAATAGCTAACATTAGGTGTTCTTCCATACCAAAGTTCATAAGGTATTTTATTTGTACCTTTCTAGAGTTGTACTCAGTTTAATGTTTTAGAGTAATAAAGTATTTTCTTATTAATTAAATCATATTGATTTAATTATTAAGTCACTTATTATCTCTAGTTTACTAAAGCTAAACTTTGGGCATATTATAATTAATTCTTTTATTAATTATTATCATGCAACTTAGGTTAGTTACCTATTAGGGTTTTGATCTCCTTTTATGAGGATCAATCTATTTGTAATATATTCATAAACTTTTGATAATAGCAATCTCTTTTTTTCTCATCAAGAATATCTCATCTATGGATCTAAGAATTTTAGCCTCCGTAGCTTTTTGCTTCTCTCTTTTTTAACACGTGTTTGCATGCAGGTGATTCTTGGGAGCTGTGGGGTTGATCTTTCATCAACTTGAACATGGTATCAAAGCTCCAAATCTTCATGCCCCTATTCTATTTATGAGAAGTTTGGCTTGGCTTTCATATCTGTGCCCTTTTTCAAAGGGTTTCATTTTTTAGGGTTATTTTGTATTGAATCTAGGGGTCATTGATTTTTGGGACACATTGAACCCAAACATACATCAATGTTGAGCTCAGAGCACCCAAAAACCCCTATTTTCATATAAAATTTGTCCAATTTGGACAGTTGGAATTTGAGGCAAAATAATATTGCTTCTTGATTGGGCACATTTCCCAAGGCAATTTTTTTTAAATTTTTGGCACACAAATCAAGATTTTTTGGTTCAAAAATCAAGATTTTGGCACATTTCCCAAGGCTATGATTTTCTAATTTTTGACATGTTTTCTAAGGGGACAATTTTTTTATTTTTGGCATGCAAATTGAGATTTTTTGGTTTAGAAATCAAGATTTTTTGGCACATTTCTTGAGGTTATGGTTTTCTAATTTTTGGTACACAAATTGAGATTTTTGCACATAAATCAAGACATTTTTGGTATGGAAGTGGCATGCTTCCTAAGGTAATTTTTGGTATTGGCAAGCATGCTTTCCGAGGCATTTTGGCATAGATCCCGAGGCATTTTTTTGCTCTTTTAGTGCTTTTTTGACCTACATGTGGTTTTTTGCTCATAACTTGCTCATCCGGACTCTATTTTTCACAAATGAGATATCATTGGAAAGATGGTTCTGAGCCCATTGTGATGGTATACTTTATTTGGACTTTTGATGTTATTTGTTTGCTAGTTTATTCATTCAAAGTCAAAAGTTCTATTTTGCACTCTAGGAGACATATTTTGAGGCATTCTATTTTCTAAATTCTGGTCCAAGCACATCCCATTCATTTTTATTTTTATTTTTGCATTATGGTGGATATCATGGTTGTTTTAGTTTTGGAGATCAATTTTGTTTCTTAAGATGATTTTTCATGGGTTGTACTCTCTCTAGTATTATCCTTATGTCTCTTTTGATCTTTGTTGACATCCTTTTTTAGTATTTTTACAAATGCACTAAGATAAATTGTCACTCTAATGTATTTTGGAATCTTGCACATCTTTGTGTTTTTTTGTACTTGCACTCCATTATAAAGTGCCTTGGGGGGTTTCATGTTGGTCATATTTACCATCTTCCTTTGTTAAGTGAGTTTTCCTTCCATGACATTAGCCTCATGATGTGTCGATGATAGGTGTCATTATAGGTGTTTGTACTTCTTTTGCACTCTCGATGTTCCTAGTTCTTCTTTCTATAGGAGATATTACATTTAGTTTCAATATTCATGTCTTTCCTTTCAGCATTATAGGGGGGTATGTTGGTTCTATTGCTTTCTTGGTTTGATGGAGTGAGCTATGTATTCAATATTTGATCCTATGTACTAGGCGATTGCAATGGTTGGATAACTACACATTTCAATGAGATGGACCATTTACCATATAAAAATTCTTTCATTCCTATTTTCAGAGGCCTTAAAGATACATTTCATCTTCAATGATCAGCTCTACAAACTTAGTCTGCTCTATTTGGTCATGTTCTATATAGTAGAGGTTCTTTAGATCAACAATTTGGCAGTGTTCGTAGCTTCATGCTTCAGTGGTGTTCTTCATGATTATCCTTTTGTTCCTATCTTCTGGAACATTCTTTCCATCTATTTTTTGAGTAGGGGTTTTCCCATGTGATTTTATCTATTTCTTCTCTTTTTAGAGATTTGGTAGTGCTTGGGTACCTCATTAGGCCTTGTTGTCAGGACCCAAGTTTACTTTCAGCAGTAATTTCTAGGTTTTTAGCTATTCCCTAAGTTTATCTTAAGGGGCTATTAGAGTAGCAAAGTATTTTATTATTAATTAAATCACATTTATTTAATTATTAAGTCACTTATTATCTCTAGTTTACTTAAGCTAAACTTTGGGCATATAATAATTGATTCTTTTATTATTATTATCATGCAACCTAGGTTAGTTACCTCTTAAGGTTTTGATCTCCTTTTATAAGGACTGATCTCTTTGTAATTTATTCATTCACTTTTGATAATAGTAATATCTTTTCTTTCTCATCAAGAATGTCTCATCTATGGATCTAGGAATTCTAGCCTCTATAGCTTTTTGCTTCGATCTTTTTGTGATAGGTGTTTTCATGCATGTGATTCTTGGGAGCTGTGGGGTTGACCTTTCATCAACTTCAACATAATGTGCATATAGCAATACTCACAACTTCTCTACAAAATTTATGTGTAACTCCTTTCTATTTCAACAATTTTTTGGCACATTCCACAATAGACTTGTTTCTCCTTACAACATTTCCATTTTGTTGTGGTGTACTTGGTACAATCAATTGTCTTTTAATTTCATACTCATCACGAAGATCATTCAGCTCATGTGAAGTAAATCTGCCTCCTCTATCAAATCTAATATATCTCAATGTTTTACTATTTCCTTCTAAACTCTTTCTTTATACATATTGAACATATGAAAAGTTTCTGATTTAACTTTTAGAAACATAGTTGACATCATCCTTAAGATTCATTAACAAATAGAATGAAGTACTTATCACCATGATAAGTTTTAGTTCCAATAGGACTACATAAATATGTATGTACTAAGTCCAGAATGTTTTTAATAGATTACATCTTATGGTTAAAGCTTGAATTTGTTAGCTTTCCTAGCTAACATTCTTTACATATTGCATTATCTAGTTTAGTCAATATAGCTATACCTCTAACACTTTTCCTTTTCCTCACTTCTACTAGATTATCAAAATTAATATGACAAAGCCTTTTATTACATAACCATCATTTTTCTACTTTTTCAATTAAATAATGTCTAAATGTACTATTCAGCTTGAAAATATTACCTTTTGTCTGTTCGCTAGTAGTGACTAGTTTACCAAACTTTCCTGATATCTTGCACTTTCCATTAATAAACTCAAATATGAATCTATTGTTGTTCAACTAGGAAACGCTCAATAGAATATAGTACTTTAATTCATCCTCCCTCTAGACATCTTCACATCTAATTGTTGACATAGAAGTTTGCACCCTTTCTTGAGGTATGACCCTCAAGCACCTCCAAGTGTGGGACTTGTGCTTTGAGGTCAAATCTCTAGAGAAGGGTAGCTTCTATACAATCAAGATGCACCTAACTACTCTTGAGAGGAAAGGGAGAAGGAGATGCATGAAATCAAACTACCTAATCTAATCTAAAGGGGGTGATGCACCTAATTTAAATGGTTGCAACTATATTTAGGGATGTACAACACATTAATGAAAAGTCCAAATACATAGATCTTAACTCTATTCTACTCCCAAAGAATCACACATAGGTTTAGAAGTGATCAAGTGCTAAAAGGAAAGACATCTTCACAATACGACAACCATCAATAGTTTGGACACAACATACAAACCCTAAAGACCAAAAAGAAGCATTCAAAATAAGGAAAAATACATTCACAAATCATGAAAGGAAAGAAGAGGTAAAGAAGAGCTATTTCATTAATGGAGATCAAGGAATACAATTGCAAAGCACAAGCCTACTACAAGTAGACGTAAAAAAATAGGGAAGAACCCTTTACAAATATTTACAACTACCTTTTATAGAGTTCAAGCATAACTCTAATGTTTACATTGAGACTATAAACTCAACTACTGAGGTTAAGTTGTAGAAGAGAGCAATAACTACTGATTAGAGGAGATCATGATTAGATGCACCTTTCCATATACAAAATGTAATCTTTTAGATGCTAATCTAGTTAGAAGAGACAAAAATGGTGGTCATTAATGTTTTGGCTAGTAGATGGATCAATATGGCAGCAAAGGAATGAAATATGCATTTAAATAGGCATGGAGAACACCAAAAGTGGTCACAGATGATGAAAGGGTCAAATTGCCATTAAAGAGCTACTCAATACATGTTCTTGACTATGCCAAATTAGATAAGTCATCAAGTCAACTGAATTTGATTATCCAACTTTGTCACATGGCCCAATGCCCTTGAAGTGTTTCGCTAGATCATCCATCATTCATCTATTTTTTGACCTATGCCTACATATCCATTCATAGCTTCACAACTCATTTTCTTCATCAACTATTTGTTCTTGCGAAATTATGACCTATCTCATATTTTATGTCAACCCCTACTTCTAGCCCTTTATCACTTTGGCCCTTTGACTATTGCAACCCTACAATAATGTAAAATTTGATTATCTGCACCATGATTGTGGTTTGGGCATAACCACTTACTAACCATGCAATGATGTGAGTAGCATTTATTTTCCTTTGTCATCACTTCATAGCTTATTTCTTGGATGACATCAAATATAAATGCAATTTTGTGACCATTGAGAACTTAACTGTCTACACTGCCTTTGGCATGGTCACAACTTAAAACTTGACTGCATCTTGGACCCTTGTGACCTTGTGAAGACTGCCTCTTTAACTACTTGATTCTCCATCATAATTTCCAACTATGTTTTTCCACTAACTATGTTGAACAAGTGAAACCATATGACTAACCATGATCGTACCATTGTATCTTAACTTATTAACTTCGATCCTAACTCTACGATGTTGTGCTCAACATGTATCACTGCTTCGTAGCCTTAACTAGGATTTTCCCTTGATTCCATTTGATAACATGAATGAAAGGGAATCACCACTTTGTGGCCTAAACTCTAGTTAGCCTTTAACTACTTGCAAACTTGTGAAAGCATTGAAATTTGACTGCAGCTATTCATTGTCACAACATTGCAACTTAACTTTGAAGCTCACCTCGATGGAATGAAATTGATTGAATTGATCAACCTTCATTCGATGAGATATTGTTTATCCTTGCAACGATGTGAACAAGAGGCATATGCAAGGGCCACCATGACACATGTCACAATGTTGTTTCCTCACTTTTGTTAAACTTCCTACATCTTCAAAATCTGGGGAAGCGACATCCATTGATTTGTGCTAATCTGACAATAGAGGAAAATTCATATCTTACATTAGTCATAACAAAAGAGAGGCCCACCATGACATGTGTTAACTCCTCTAATGCTCGCCACTCAAACCTTGAGTTCAATGTTTAACCTTGTGAACATGTGCACAAGAGCAATTTGTGGCTTTGTAGACCTGACCTTGAGTAAAGCTTAACTCTTTGACATGAAGGGATCAAAGGTATTTTGCAACCTCACAAACTACATTTGAATGCTAGTTCTAATTGTTGCTAAACCATGCAAATCGTGGACTTGACCATTTTGTACCATCACAACCTATCTCATGGTTAAGTGTTAAATTAGAGTGACAAGGTGATGCAAAGTAGTTGCATGGTCAAAACTTGAAATCTTTTAAGGATATATCATACAATATAAAATATTTGAAGGCTTGGGGATATAAGAGATATGATTACAATTTTTACGTATCCTTTTCAACTATGTATGGAAATAAGTGAGTGGGTCGAATGAACATGGTCATGGTTGCCACCCTAGTTATTATAAGATTGATCAATGTTGGCATTTTAGAAGGGGGGGTGGGGGGCAGGGGGGGCTAAAATGGTTAATAGTAATGTATCAGTTAGCACAATAAAGCCTTTACCTTTGATCACATAAGGAGAATTATTTCCAAATCTGATTGAACCTCCATCACAATCTTCCATAGTTATTAATTTATTCTTATCTCGAGTCATATGATGTGTACAACCATTGTCAATGATCCAACCATCATTACAATTTGTACTTGAGACTAATGCTTTCTCTTCACTGATTTCAACATTGTTTGTAGATGGATCTTTCTTTGCAACTACAAACATTATTTCCTCATCATTGTCATCAGTATTGTACTCATCATCATCTTGATCTTTAGTAATGTACACACATCTTCTAGATTTTTTACTTGAAGTTATTCAATTTATCTCTTTTTTCCTCTTTATGATCCTTCTTAATTGTATTAGGACATCCATGTGCAAAGTGACCTATTTTTCTATAATTTTTGCATAATTTATTAAGCACTCATTTTTTATCAAATCCTCAAAAATATATTTATTTGATTGTAACCTATGGTTTTACCACTTTATCCTAAGTCTCTTATTTAATTAAGAAATTTTCTCCCTTTTAATTAAATTTAAAAAGGCCCACTTCCCACTTATCCTAAGCATGCACACATAAAGCATTATTCCTATTTTAAAAATAAAAGAAAATACATTTTTTTTACAGATGACTGCATAATTTTCTATGTGAGAGGAATCTTCTATTTTTAAAATAGCTTTAATTCTCCTTCACAAATTTCAATCCCTCTCAAAAGTCAACAATTGATTGTGATTGGTGGAGATGCTTGTGCACTAGATTATTCAAGATGCATTCTCCTCTCTTGATTATGAATCTTTTGTCTCTTCATTCCCACTATCCATTTTTCTTTAAAAAAGAGGGATCTCTCCTCATTCTCCAATCTTAGTCTCTCATGTTGACATTATGTTGTAGATTTTTGTGGTGAAGTTGGGGCTTTGAAGTACTTGGAGTATTCTTTCACTCTTGCATTTTTACCTTAGCTCTCATTCTACTTGCATTATGACATTCTTTTCTTAGATTTCTTTTATAGTCTAGCTTAGATCACATAGCTTAAGTTGGAGGCTTTGTAAATCTCTTTGTTAGCTTGCATTTGATTTAGAATAGCTTTCATTTGCACTGCATTTTATTCTAGATTCTTGGATATTGTCAAGGAGAATAAATAGAAGCCAAAGAGTTGGTACAAGAAAAGTACCTAATTGATAGGACACCCTTAGGAAGAAGAGCTGGAAAGTTTAGAATGACATGTGGATACATGATAGATGACATTGGCTACTCGATAGTTCTCTTGAGTAGAGCCATGGGCCTTCTTACAACAAGTCATCTCAAAATATGGATGCTACATTTCATTGAAACCATCAGAACATGCAAGATGCCTATTGACTGGGCTACAATATTGAGTGATAACCTAGATGAGCAGTTGATTTTAGTAAAAGATGACCCCTGCTTCTACATGACATCTTATATGGTATATTTGTTGGTGGCAAGAACAAAAAATTATCCATGATTATACAAAAAAGGGAGCATCAAATATGTAAATTCTTGGCCTTATGTCGTGTACCCACAACTGGTGAAGAAGAAGCTCCCACTGTAAAGTGTTGAATATTAGGTGGTCATGATTGTTTTATATTTTCCATCATTAGGTCCATTGAGGGAGACTATGCTAAGACAATATTAGTGGAAGCTTCCACATGGATAACACAAGTCGGTGCATATTACATCCATTTCAAGACATTCACCTATCTCCAGGTAGCTAGTACCCTCTTTCGCCCAAAGAAGCTCTCATGATATCCACTGGATAGGATAATATTATTGGAGATAGCAAGGAAACTAGCTTTTGCAACAAAGTTAGAAAATAGCATAAGAAAATATGGGTGTAGCCCATCACTATCAGAGCCTTTGAGGTAAAGAAAATAAGAGATATTACTGCATTTAATTCATAGTGGGATCAATATCCTCCAGAAGATTACCAAGAACCTCACCCTTATTTTGACAACATTGGGATGGTACAACATCTAGTTGGGAAGAAGTTTGTGCCCAAAGAGGCACTCGAGGATCATTGGATGAGTGCAATAGATGACTATGATGTTTGCATTAGAGACTATTGTAGAATGAGTCCACAACTTGTTAAAAAGGTTCTCAACATGGAGATACCCCTCAAAGCATGGGACAAGGATTTCCCCAAAGTACTAGATCCCTTGTACAATAGGGATAAGATTTACAAGAGGCCCATAATGAATGTAGAGATTGGGCGGGAAGAGAATGATGATATTAATCATTGGGGCTAACATATAGTTGAGCTAACAAGAGAATGGATCAAGAAGCCTTTTTGGATGGATCTAGTACCTCAAGCCCTACCTCTTTAAGCTACAACTCAACCCAAGAGAGGTAAAGGAGTGAAAGTCACTGTACTGACCTACCTTGCTAAATCACCAATCAGACCATAAATGGTGCACCAACATAAGTGGGAGGTTGAGTACTTTGAGACATAAAAGGATAAGGGAAAGAAGAGAAAGGAAGCATATCTAGGTTGAGACCTCGGAAGAGGAACAACCAAAGTGGATTGAAGAAATGGAAGGTGAGGGAGTAGACATTTTTGACCTCTCATATTTTGACTTTGTACCTATAGGTACTGAGATGGTAGGAGAGAGGATACATAATACTCCTCAAAATGAGCAATTGGAAGAAGATTGGAATCAAATGCCTCCCTTACCACAAGGGTCTCTTGGTGTTCCTCCTCAACCAACACAAGATATGTTAGAACTAATGGATCAAGGATTAGTGGCCCTACCTTCTTCGATGGTTGAACCTGAGAATCAAACTCTAGAGGAAGGAGAATATGTGCAATTATATATTGATGAAGTATTAAAGAAAGGACAAATAGTAGAAGAAAGGAAACAAGCTCCTCTTGATATAGAGGTTGGGTCCCTAGCTCAACATGACACAAAAGCTCACTCTAAAGGTCATCCTCGACATGAGAAGACTTCAAAGAGGAGTGATAAGGGAAATGAACCTACATTAGAACCTACCTCTTCATCATAGTACATGTCACCAATGGGGACAATGCCATCATGGCTAAAAAATGAAGTTTTTTAAAGGTAGAAGAGGTAGATGGAATTGACACTAGAGGAAGACATGACATAATTGATAAAAGCAATCAAGAAGCCTAAGCCACCAAAGGGTGATGCAAAAACATTATAATTTATAATGAAGAATTAAGATTAGGATCTTCTAGCACATATCGTCATTACACTCCCTCACATATATAGATGAATTAACTCTTGAGGATTATCAAATGAAGGAGATAATATTGGGGAAGCCCACGATGGATACTAAAAAAGTTTTGATCATCATGGGTCTCAAGCCGATCTTTGCACATGTTGATAAGGATGAGTCAGAGAATTTAATACTAAGGAGACAAAATGAATTATTGAGGGGATAATTGAATGAAATGGTAGGTCCTATAGACTCGGATAATCCTGAGATTTCTCTTGGAGCTACATTGGAAAGAAAGGAGATGGGAAAACCTTTGGATTCATTTTAGGATGCTTGTCAAAAATGATGTCATAGTGCAAATAATACAAGGTAGTTTGAACCTTCTACACAACATCTAGACTAATGCCAAAAAATTGGTTTCCATTATAAACCAAGATTTTGGGTTGATGGATGAAGTACGTACCTGGGCCACTAATTTGCAAGCACTAAAATCTACAAAAGGGAAAAGGTACTAAATGGTAATGGAGATTTATTCAGAATAGGAGTTAGATAAGCTAGATGATTGGATAGAAAAGATATCTTTTGGAAATAAATTCATGAAAGGACTAGACGAGGATATTCAACAAATAAAGAATAAGGCTAAAGAGTAATTTTTGAAACTAGATAAATACTACAATGTTGCTAGCCTTGAGATTTTTGAAGATGAGTCAAGGACTAAAATTTCCCTAGTGCAAAAAATAGTTCAACAATTTAGGGATTCATTCAAAATAGCTTCATCTAAAGACAACATTAGACAAGCATCCAAAACAGAAGAAGCATTGTTGGAACTAAATTCTAAGTTGGAGGATTTTGTTGATACAAGGATAAAAGTGAGTAACTATTGGAAAATAGTTCAAAAAATGTATGGATAGAAGTGAGCCATTAGATTTACTATTGGCTTAGGAAGTAGCAAAGATAATCAAGAAATTTAAAAGCAAACATCCAAACATTATTTTGGTATAAAGGGGAAGAAAACCCAGATGCTGGAAATAAGTTTTTACACTTAGAAGAATTTTTGGATTTTTGGGTCCTTTCACCAAGGTGCACTGATAATTTTGAAGAAGAAGTAGTGTGCCAACATTTAACTAATACTTTCTATATTAGAGCATTTCATGCATCAAAAATTCATTTTGATGGCAGTTCAACTCTCAAAGATACCTAGAGAAGGCTGAGCTTCCATTTTTAAAGCTCTCAATGACTCCCAGATCATCTCATGGCTTCTATCTTCTTATCTTTTTCTCATTTTATTGTTTTAAGTCATGTAAATGCTCATGCACCCATTAATTAATAAAAAAAGGTGGAGACCTAATTAACACCATCCAGAGAGTCATTTTGTATATAAATAGCTTTATTATATTACTTTTTAGCATAAGTTGCATTAGAAGAGCTCTCACTCCTAACACAAAGGGAGGAGAGGATTTCTTTTAAATACATGGATGTAATATGTATTTAGGGTCGATATTTTGATGCAATAATATATGCTATTGGTTCTCTCATTCTTAGTTTAGTAAATCTTGTTGGAGTGTATTATTTTGTGAATGCACAATGTTCATGAATAATAATGGAGCTAATGATTTTATTAAATTTTTATAATTGTAAAATCTTTTAATTTTGGTGTTTGCCTTGTGTTAACAATTTTTGTTGTTGTGAGAAATTGAAGAAAGGATCATTATTGTTCTTACATAGCATTTTGTCTCATTTGAGCACACTTTCCTTTGCCTAGTGATTTGATGAAATGTGAAATATCTTTTAGTTATTATTGGCATTTCCATCGATGATTGCATTAGTGGAGTTGAGGAAGCGTTGCTCCTAATTTTATTGGTTTTCTACTAGATTTTTTTGATAATTTAATTCACAAACATGTTGTTACTTTGGCTTATGTCTAGTAGGAATTTCCCTTTTAGTAATTTGTTTTAAATCTCTTGTTACTCTATCTTTTTTTTTTTTTTTTTAAGAATGCCTGGTTAAAGTAGGAAATCATATAGTTACATTGGTTAGAACTTGCATTCATCATAAAATAGAAAATACAAAAATATATCTCTTTTGTAGTTACATTTCAACAAAGTTGTGTAGATTCGTAGGTACTAGCAAAGGCCTCCTTGTGAACATTTACATTTATCTTCAATTGAGTTACCCAATAGGTTGAAAAACAACCATTTGGAACCTTAGAGTTGGTCATTGATCAAATTTTCAAGAGAGAGATTCGAAAGGATTTCTACCATTAAACATTGTGCAAAATGACTGCTCAATAGTGTCTAATAAAAATAAAAGACTAATGCAAGCACAATAATGAAAAACCCAACATAATATTTTTTTGTTTGCTTTTTATTAGGACAGCCCTACAACACGCTTGTTAGTAGCCCTTTATATTCACTTCTCCTTCAAGAAAGAAACCCTACAAAACCAAAAGTTAGGGCATCAAATATATGCAAAATGAAATCAAAGCCTTGAAAAACCGCTGGTTATGAGACATTAGGAAATATGGAAAAGTAAAATGAAAGGAATCAAATGCAAATTTCACCCCTGGACTCAGACTATACAAGAAAACTAAACTAGGAAATACTTTGCAGATAGACAAAGTGTCATACAATACACTCTACTGAAGCTAGGTGATATTTTAGGACCAAGAAACATAAAGAACTAAATAGGAGCAATAATGCACCAGAAGATAGGTGATATTTTGAGCTAAAAATACGCAATAGTCCAGAAATTGGTAGGGATTATCTACCAATTATGAGAAATATCACACAAAAAATATTGCAAATTATCATATGATATTCTTGAAGAGAAAAATCCAAGGTAGACCTGCAACGACATAATGTAAAAAATGCAATGAAAAGTGAAATGAAGTTAAATCCAAGAGTCTAGCCCCACAATGGGTGTCCAAAAATGTATGCACAACATGTAGTACACTTCTATAAACCCTCCTATTGTAGATATCCAAGAGAAATGGAGTCTTAGATGACAACTTATATCTCTCTATCCATGATGCACAAGAATCAAATAGTGGTGGCTCTCAAATGAACCTAGTTACAAGACCCTTGCAAGGTGCACCATGAAATGAGAGATTCAATGAAATACAGTAGAGAATGATATTCATGTACAAAAAAGAAAATCTAATCCAAGTACAATGAAAGTAAAGGATAAGCTATGATGCAAGAACTAAGCTATAATGGTTACTAATCTAAAATGAGTGTGAAGTGCTTCAACAACATGAGCATTGCAAGAGTGTGGTGAGTGTTCTAGAGTAAAATAGAAATAAAATTAGTGTTTATGATTATGAGAGAGTGAAAAGAGATCCACCTTATAAATAAAAATGGATGATAGGGATTAAGAGGAAAAACCTACAATGGAGGATTAATCCCATGTTGACTTTGGTGCACAAAAATCTTGAGAGGCAAGATCAATGGTTATGTTTCAGAGACAAAAAATGTGTGGAGAATAAGAGATGAAAAATTAGATTCCATTACCTTGGAAAGTGTGCATTCAAGTGTAGATAAAAATTCCTTTTTCATGTGCACACATAGAATAAATGAGATTTATTTAATTAAAAGAGAGCAAGTTATTCTAACTGAATACGACTTAAGATAAGGTGGTTAAACCATAGGTTATAATCAAAATAAATAAATTTTAAGGATTTGACCAAAGATAAGTGATAGATAAATATACAAAAATTGATAGAAATGGGATTCATGTTCTAGATGGCCATTTTTGGGTGACTACAGAGACAAGCCAGATTACGGTTCTAGTTGATATTGCAATATTACATGAGCATTAAAGCATTAATTCTGAGATAACCATGAGTCAATATTGCATTAAAAAATACATTGATAAAAGTCAAGGATATATTTCAAAATCAAATAAGTGTTCAAGTGAACTAGGTTGACATATATGCAGTATTCCAATCATGAATAATTCATACTATAGACACCTGATGCATCAAAAAAATAGGATCATCAAAACCACACCCTTAAGAAGAACCAAAAGAAAATAGCATGCCTCATACCCCTAGTCCTCTAGTCAAGTGACATCCTAGAGAGACTAAGGAGGGAACACAAGTGAAAATCATCCATAGTAGACAAAATACAAAGAAAATTCATAGTAAAAGGTGAGCTACTTTAGCTTAAGCTTTGTGTTGAGATCATCATTGGTTTTTTAGAAAATGATAGATGGAGTGCACATTTATATAACTCAGGCCTATTTACTTTATTTTAACCACTTGGTAGGACTACTATGTTTACAACCATGACACCTATTTATCATGTTTTTACCAAGGTACTTTTATTGTTACGTAATTTTTATGGTCTTTTGAATTGTTTCAAATTTTTTTAATAACTTTGATTTTTTTAAAATTTTTTGTATTTTGATCTTTTTAACAAAAAATTGATACATCAAAGCACCTATATTCTAGGTTTTCACTATGATGACCATTATTTTAAGACTTTTTGTTTTTTTGTGTGTGTGTGTGTGTGTGTGTGTGTGTGTGTGTGTTGTTTCATAATAGATATGTACATGAACCTTGGATGAAGAATGAAATGCATAAAACTTCTTCAAATGGATGGTGTTGATAAGTTCTAGGAGATGTTCTTCCTCTAGTGTTGAGAGATGATAGGCTCCAGAGCTAAAAGAAATTGTGATTATGTAGGGACCCAACTAGTTGGGTTTAAATTTCCCTTTTTGTACATATTTATGTTTATTCTTTGGATTCTCTCTTAAGACTATATTGCAAACCTTAAAGAATTGGTGATGCACTTTCTTATTATAGCCTTTGGATATTGTTTTCTAGTAGACCCTCATATGGTCAAACACAACTTTTCCACATTCATCATGAAGTTTGAGCTCTTCAATGTGAGATATTTTGTAGTCTTCATATGTTACAAGCCCTTTTAGGGAGACTCTCAATTAAGGTGTTTCTATAATGATTGGAAAGCCTACCTCATCCCTATAGATGAGGGGAAAAGAATTAACTATCATTATTGTTCAAAAAAATTCTATCTAAACCCCATGGTGTAGGCTTGAGCTAGAGATGATGGTCTCTACTGGACTTATTAACAACTTTGTTAAATATCTTCAAAATAGTCTTATTTGATGCTTCATCTTGTCCATTACCCTAAGGGTAGTAGATGAATGACTAGTATTCTTTGATTTTGAACTTCTTGCATAGTTTCTTCAAGTGTTTGTTTTTAAAATGTCCTCCATTATCAACAATAATGGAGGATGTCACACCATAGTGATAAATGATGTAATTTATGATAAACATGGACACTTATTTTCTTATAGCTATAGAGAGTGAGAAAACTTAAACCCACTTTGTGAAGTACTTGGTTGTTGTGATGATGAACTTGCATCCACTAGAAGAGTTTAGATAAATTTGACCCATTAGGTCAAATGGCCAGTATTGAAAGGGCTACTGAGTGATGAAAAGAATGAGCTCCCTGACTAGATCATGTATTATTTGGAGGTTCTATCATATATAACAATGTATGTCTGCATAGTAGGCCAATTATAGCTATCTCTAAGTAATTTTTTAGTGAGCATGAGACCATTTCAATGAGACCTACAAATTCCTTTATTAACTTCCACTAACACATGCTTAGGCTCCTCTCATTCAAGACACCTAAATAGAGTACCAACTATATATCTCCTAAGTAGGTTACTATAAATGATAGTGTAGTAGGAGGCATTGCAGATGAGTTGTCATTTTTCATTCCTAGATAGACTATCGATAGTTACTTGATCATAAAGAATGGAGAAGATTTTAGCACAATGGGATGGATCATGGCCCTACAGTGCTAGGTTGTTCTATCTGCTCTCTCTATTAAACTTAGCCTTCCTTGATCTATCCTTATCCTTTTCACACATTCACAATCTTCCTTCACATACCATAATGATTTAGGGTTTGATCTCTTCTTAAATAAACAAATGTGGAAGGTTCAGATCAAAACCAATGATCCAAAATTTATTCTTTTGCCACTTAGTCCTTCTATTTTTATGATTGGTTACTTTTCCTTCCTAGGGATTGAAATCCTTTGAAAAATAAATGTAATTAGCTCCTTAGTTGTATTTATAATAAAAAATATCATGTGGCAGTTAGCCAAAATGATTTACATAAGTGTTTGTACCATTAAAAACACATATGCCAAAACTAGTTTACTTGACAATTGAATGTCTTGATGGTTGGTCATAACTAGCTTTGCATGTTGTCCCTCATCTTTTATAGGCTTGAAGATACTAGCTCACTTAGCATAAATTAAATTTACATCACTCGGTCTCCATATGTTTCACTTGGTATGTATTGTGACTCGGTCTAGATACTAGGGTGCTTGGAAACCTTTGACTTGTTCAACATATAGTGAAATATAAACAAGTCCATGTAGCTCAACCTTCTTAGGATGGCTCATTCATAGTGATGACTAACCAACAATGCCTAGAAAATGACTAAGTGTTAGACTCTAATAGGAAATAAGACTTAGAGATCAACAATCCCCCCTTTGACATTAGTGGAAAAAACACTTTGTCATGACTTAGTAATTCATTAAAATTTCAAAATATCAAAAATATAGCACTCCCCCTTAGATTGTGATTTGGTTTTAAAAAAATTGACTCTTCTATACACAATATATGTACATTTCTATGGTCCTGTTATCTCTAATGCTAATTCATCTTATTTTCCTCTTGTGATTTTGATCTGATTTCCCTTATGCAAAATGATGTCATGAATAATTTCCCCCTTGTTTTTGATACTCTATGGCTTGGGGTTTATAGGGGCCGACTGACATTTATTGAAGAATATTTTGTTATTTGATAAAGTCACCTCTAATCCTTGATTCCATCAAGATCTAGCTAATTCAAGGACCTAAATTTGGATTTCTAGCTAAGCAACTAGATTAACTAAACTATCCATAGTTGAGAGATGAGGGTCTCTCTTAACTAAATCTTGTGAAACTTGTAGTTCCTTCTATATTACCTCCAAATGAGGTAGCAACATGTTTTGTATTGAGTTAATTTATACCTAATGCTACGATCTTTAGCCATTAGCTTGGCTAATCTCTCTTGACCAAATGTCAATTTATTATATGAATGAGAGCTTGAACTTTCATTCTTTCTCAATGAATTAGCACAAGCCTTCAAATATTCTTGTAGTGATCAATGGGGCATTGATTCTCCATAGTGAAGAAATCAACATCACAAAGTTTTATATACAATGAATAGATGATTGTCAACATCCCTTCTTAACTAGTTGTAAGGTTAGAAAGTTAAATATGTCTAATTCTAAGTTCTCTTGAGACTTTTTGCAAAATTTTGTGCTCAAACTTTTTCTCATACCATGACATCATCTTCTCATTGGTCTTTATATCTTTAGTATTCACTTTCTCAACTATATACACTAACTGGTTTGAAATAGGTCTTTTCTCATTTACATTATGGATATCACAAGAACCTACGAAAATGTCTTTAATATCATGGAGTACCCCCTTTTTCTTGAATTCCCTCCTTAGTTGTTCTTGCTTTGTCTTAGGACTCAACAAAGCTTGTAGATCTGGCATTTTCTCCAATGTTATATTATCAAGGTCATACTTGGGTAGTGTGATGACCTCATCTAAACTTATTCATGTCTATGGTGTGTCTAACATTTGTGCCATTATCTATGACCGAGGGGTGTTGTCTCTAGGTAGTGATATTTGAAATTGATTCCCCTTTGCACTTTGTACAGGTGTATGTTGTTCAATGGGATAATTCTCTTATTGAGTTGTTGTAACCTTAAGTAGGTATAATAGTTACTGGATCAGTATGAACAACACTCGACAACTAAATAAGAGCTTGAATAACCTCTTTCTCCTTAGGCTTCTTGGTCTCTATAAACTTGGATGGTCCTACCTTCTTTACTTCCTCTGAGATATCTTGATAAGATTGATCTACTTCACCTTTCTCTTCTACTTGCCCATCTATAGCATGTGTATACTTTGGTAACACAATAATAGCCTTGCCCTATTGCTCGAGACTTGTTTCTTGAATAACTGTTACTGATGTAACTAGTGTAGTAGCAATCAATGCACTATCAATCCGTGGATAATCTTATAATTGTAACAAAGCTATATTGGTGCATGGGAGAGAGGTGTTTGAGGTATTTGATTTGACATTTTTAAAGTCTTCCTCATATAATATGTTCTGATTCTATGGTGATGAATCAAGAGCATCCTCCATAGTGACAACATCCTTTTGTTCGCTCCCCTCTACTAACTTCCTCACTTCTTCTAGTCTCTCAAGTTCATCACTATGAGCTTGACTCTCCAACTCTATACCATCTTTTCCCTCTTCCTCTTTTTCCTCTTCTCCTAATGGTAGTAGCAATCCAAATGCTTTCTTCCATATCAAAAAGCTCTCTTTCTCAATTTCATCTGTCTTATTCTTCAAAATTTTATATGCCCTTACTTCTGGCATGAATTTCTTGGAAAAATTTCTTAGGGCAATAGACATATATGTCTTCCCTAAATTATGCATTATTGGTGCCAGTGTGGTCTCCTTTATTTTCCTTTCAGTGGATAATGCCCACTTCCAATTTGCATCTAATTTATTATACAAATCCTCAAAAATACCTTTACCTAATTCTATAGGTGTATATTAAAAATTTCCCATCATGTCTAGGATGGCCTTTTCAACTTTCTCATATCTCTCTTATTTAAAGAATCGTATTTAATCTATTTGAAGCCTACTATGCCAGCTGATTTCCTAATATTTTCACATACTTGACCAATTGTCATGAGAGGTCATCTTGGAACAATCTAAATCTTTGTCAGATCATTAGACTCAGTTTCTTCTTCTTCATTCTCCTCCTCATCAGGTGTGACAACTAGTTTTCTTCTTGGGCTCTTTGGTAGGCTCTACTCAATCTCTTTTTTTTGTTTCCTCTTTGTTGGGATTTTCTTGGTCTTAGAAGTTGAGGGTTGAGCTGCCTTGGATCTTGTTATTATCCTCCTCTTTGGCTTAGGTTTAGGAGGTGTGAGTTTCTTTCTCACATTCTTCTTTAGATCCTCCTTTACCTTAGGATCAACAATTACAACTTTCTACTATTTGGTTGCCTTGGGCTCATCAACAACTAGCTCTTTACACTTTGATTCTTTATCTTTTTCTTCTTCATCATTAGAGTCTTCATCTTCACCTTTTCCCTCTTAGTTAAAGTGGTCCTTTTCCAAGCTTTCCCTCAAGATTCCTTATCATCTTCTTTCATTTCCTATCTATTTTGGGCACTTTTATTTGCATCATCATTCTAATCTTTGTTGACTCATAGTCATTGAAGGGCTCAGTATTCTTGTCTATTTCTTTTGATAATAATGTAGTAACTATTATATTGATCTCATCCATGTTCACTTCATATTGCATTGGTCTTAACCATGTAACCCTTGGTAATATTACCTGTGCATATGTGAAATCTATATCTACCATGAAATAAATGTCTTCATAGTAGTGATCCACCACTAATTGTGGGATTATCATTATATTCTTGATTTTTTCCTTAAACCCATCAAAATAGTTACCCATAATTATCTCAAAATTTTCACCCAAGTAATCAATGAAAACATTGATTTACTTGGTAACTAGTCTTTTCCTATCCCATACAACTATGCCTACTGTAGGTAATGAATTTTGCACATAGAAAAATACAAAAACTAGAAAAGATCCAAACTTACATGAAGTATTTTTTGCCTTCTAAATTGCTCCAAGATTTTCTAATAGTTTTTGTAGTTGCAACTTGTCTAGGTCATAACTCTGATCTTTCTTTACAATTTTGTAACCTAGGTCGACTACAATGCATATAACATTATTTATCTAGCTTGACTGATATCATTTGTGTGCAATTCCATGCACTACAAACTTAATAACTAGATCTTCAATTCCATCAATGGACATTGCTTGACCGTTCCATTTTTCCTTCATTTGATTCTTCATGACATTCTTCATTGCACATCTCATAGTCTTTGCTCTATCTAGGATGGGATAACTAGTAACTCAGTGAATGATTGCTTTATTGATCTTTACTAGACCACCTTCCAACCATAATTTCATGTCATGTACTCATCTTAATACAATCTTTATCCATTCTACTTTCAATACCTTAGGAAATTCTAGGGCATGAGTAAGACCTTTCTCAGCAATAATCTTATTTTCATTTTTCAAGATTTCATTATCACATATCTTGTCATAATCAATTTGTAAATCATAGGTCTCCAATATCTGCAATCTTGCACATGTAGCATGATAAAACATCATGAACCATTAAGACTCTCAGTGGAATCGATGACAAGGCACTACATGCATCTGTATTAATAGCAATATTAGGGTACACCATGAATTTGGGTGGACATTTGTCATTCCTTACAATCCATGCATTGGTTTCATTCAACATCTCTTTCCTAGATACAAATATAGTGGATGCCATTTTGAAACTATGGTTTAAACAACTTCACTTCGACAATTTTGAAATCAACTTAACGTGGCACTATAAACCATACTTAGCTCTTCAAATCTTGTTGATGACACATTGTGATTTTCTCATTCTTTCACTGAAATTGCCTTTAATCACTTTTGTGCTATGAAATTGCTTGGTAAATGATAATGGACATTGATATTTGATATATGCCTTTAAACTACTAAATTAGGTCTGCAATAAATGCATTATATTGAAGTAGGTGAATTACAGTTGTCTTAGCCTTCACATAGAAAATGTATTCGCACTTCTTTCCTTCTAATGATCAGGTTTTGTCACTTAGCTCAGTCAATACCATTTAGCCTGGCCAACACATCAGCTTAATCATTGTAAGCTTTCGGTTGATATTACTGATGAGGCATATTAATGTCTTAATTTTGATATAGTTTTGATAGGTTGGACTTACTCTTTGTGCTTTGTCAAAAAAATTTCTAAAACATTTGCATAAATATGTTTTGAACTTATACCAGAGATAGCTAGAATTTAATAAACCTATGGTTAGTGTGTATGACATACTTTGCTTAATATTATACATAGAATGTAGTATTTCATATAAATATCTTACGCTATGTTCTAATATCTAAATAAGAGTAGGAATGTTATCTTGCATATATGTTTCAGATGTTTTTAACTTTCAAGAAAATGTATTGCATTAAAGGAAGAGGATGGAGTCTGATCGTGGAAAGGAAAGCACAATTTAGTCCCTATGGATAAGTCATGCCTATAGATGAGTTATTGTTCTAGAAAATCTAGGAGACACAACTTGCTATATTTCCTGAAAGTTGTTATTCTATTGCTTAGTAATAAATGTACTATGTTATGGTTGATCTTCTGCCTTCTTTTCTAGTGATGTTTGTTCAAGACTTTTATGTCATGTTTTTAATAAGTATCCAATCCACTATATAATGGATTTGGATAGTCTTAGTAAGCTAATGAGAAAATAGACAATGCTGGTTTAAGATTCAAAACTTACTCTTTTTTTGTTCTTCATGAATTATTTTGTTGATATATTCAAAGAAGGATTTTAATGAAAGAGTGATTTTGGAATAATTGTTGTGTTCATAGTTATTTGAAACCAACCAAGGGGGCCCACTTAGGAGGTGGAATAGATTTAGATAGAGTAGATTCATTGGTTTCAATTTCCTATTTTCAAGATGGATTTACTATATTAGTCTTGCAACATTGTTACTGTGAAAGTTCCAACAACACTTGCAAAAAATGATCATGGTGGATGTTTTGAGTTGTTAACTAGTTTAGGTTCATTTTCCAAAGCTTTTTATAGTTATTTTTTGTTATCCCAAGTGTGTTTACTATTTTTTAATAGTAGTATAGATTCTTGTCATGCATTTTACTTTCCTACAGCATAGGTTTTAAGACTCTTAAAGGAACTTAGTGCACATACCGTGCTGACCTATTTCAAATCCCATGCCCCGGGGTTGAAAATTCAAGTGTATTTCATGATGGAATGGGTAGTCTTCAGAATAGATATAGTATCCTTGAGAGAGAAAATGGTGTGATTATAGTCTTCAGAATAGATATAGTATCCTTGAGAGAGACAATGGTGTGATTATCTTTATCTTTTATGAAATTGTACAATTGCAATGCTCAATCAATATAGACAATATTATCAATGTTCGACACTCAATAGTGTAATTGATTCCATTGTCCAATCCTTCTCTTAGATATATCCTAGTGCATCTTGATTCATGCAAATATGGACTTTTAATGACATCACTTGTTAAAGGCTAGTGTGTAACATATCATTCAAGAGTATAGTTCCTTACATACCTTCCTTGCTTAGTTAGATGTGGTGTGATCACTTGATCCATTGGATTGGCTGATCTCATCTTCACTTGATTCACTAGATCCAACTTTTAATTTATTTTTCTATGTTTGATTCATTACCTTCTTTGTTTGTTCCATGTTAATTTTACATTTTCCTCTGATGTGTTCATTTCTTGGTGCTAGTGCTTAGGTCTTGCAATTCTTACTAACATGTCCAACCTAGTGACAACTAAAGAAAACTAAGCTTCCATTCAACCATTTTTTTTAATCGGTTCTAAAATGTGTCCTAATGCAATTTTTTAGAATGTGACCATACTCTCCACAATAATGATAACTATACCATGTGTTATAATCCCAATTGTAAGAGTTTCCTTTCTTGGGGTGTATGTGCTTGCTTCTTAGATGTTTAGTTGAATTTGCTATGCCTTTTGACAAATGCATAAATGTCCTTCAAATCTAGGTGTAATAGGTGTATCACTTGACTTTGACCTAGAATCATGTGCTTAATGTCCTTGCTTCTTGCAGTTAAAACAATAAACTTAGGTTTAGGATTTTTCTTACCATTCTTGCTTCTACAAATGTTTTTTGTGTGTCCTATTTTTCCACAATGATGACATGTAGGTTTAACTTTAGGTTTTGCATTTCATTTCTCTCCACTCTTGGGTGACTCTCCTCCATCAATAAATTAAGAGTGCTTGATATGTCCTAGGCTAGAAGTATCACTAGATTACCTTGGTGATCTCATTAGTTCTTCAAAATACCTTATAGATTCACTTGGCTTATTCATCCTCTCTAGAAGTTCTTTCATAGATCTTAACTCATTCCTTGGTTACTTAGTGATCTTAGATTTGTAATCTCAATGTCCTTTCTGTTCAGCTCTTAATTTGTAAGTAATAATTGATTCACCATATCCAGCTGATTATTTGTAAGCTTCGTCACATTAGATGACCTTTCTTCAAGTCTAGTAGTCATTTGTCTCTTTTCTTCTTTGGCCTTGGTTTTTTCCTCTTCAACTTTCTTCTTTTATTTAGTCACTTCACATAGTCTTATTGATAGGATTTCATGTTCTCTCTCCAATCCTTCAACTTCTTTATTTAGAATACTATTATTCTCAAATAGGTCTTCTATTACTGCATCACTTTTATTGGAATTCCCATTGTTATGCAGTCGTTTAGTAGCCATTTCTTTATCAAGTGTATCATTTTGCTAAATGCCCATATCTTTCCTTTTCTTTAAGGATTTCCTTAACTCTTCTTTTGATATTTCAAGTTGCTGCAATATGATCTAGATATCAATCATCTAATTCTCAATAATATTTCAACAATTTTTTGTTGATCTCAGATTGGTTTTGACAATTGAGTGTCAACACACTTAAGACATTTACTCAGTTCATGCTGAACTAGTAATGCATGTCAAGCATAATATGTAAATACAAGACCATACCAAGTTACAATGAGTGCTGAGTCACTCAAGTGCCAAGCAGATAGACCATGCTGAGTGATTCAAGTGTTGAGTAAATGGTAGTTGCCAAGCAGTTCAGGTGTCGAGCATCAGTAACTTCAAGTGTTGAGTAACACAGATTGGACATATTTTTTTGTAATTGCACAAACAACTATGTAAACCATTTTTAGGCCGAATTAAAGGTAGATTATGATCTTTTAGAGGTAAGGATGAATCTATTTGTGGATTCCCTATGAAATTATGTGCAACCAATTAGAAAATAGGAAGAGTTAAGTGGAAAAAAGGATGAATCTCAGCCATAGATTCATACCTAACCCAAAGCCACTAAAGTCTTTATATGGAAGATGAAGCCCTAAGTTTCAAGAGAGATGCGAGCATAGTGAAGGGGTTAATAATTGAAGAAGAAAACAAGAGAGTTTGTAGAGCATATAAGGTGACTTAGCAGTGAGAGTGAATTGTAGAATTAGTTAAGTGAAGAACAAAGGATAGATAAGAATACAACATTGTTACATTTGATCATAAAGGATCAAGAAAGATATTGTGTGGATTTGATCTTTAATCAAGTAATCTAGAGCCAATCACAGGATCTATGCCGAGACATCTTAATAGGTGATTTTAGTTAAATCTCCTAAGTGGAGTGGTCCTAATAGGCCTTATCAAATCCTTTAACAGGGTGACATTCCAAGTGATTGATCATAAGTCCTTTAACCAGGCACACTTCTAATAGGGTGTTGAAATCCTCTAACAAGGTGGGACTTAACAGTCTTTGTACGCCTTTAATAGGGTAGATCATGATTCATGTTCAAACCATTGTAACCTTAATTGGCTACACTTTATTGTTGCGGTAGTGAAGATTTGTGGGTGTCATCCCCACCCCATTTTTACCTTCTCATTTGGAGGATTTTTGGGTAATCATATCTAGTGTCAAAGTGTGTGTGTTTAATTGCTTACCTATTTTAGATGCATTTACTTTACATATTATTTCAGTTTATCTATTGAATGCATAAAGTGGATGTGAGGTGAAAAGTTTTATGGGTCCAAGATCAAACTCCTGATTCACCCCCCCACCCCCCCTCCTAGTAGTTTACTTCTTTCCCCCTTGTAATTCCAACATTTGTACACCTTCGTCTCCAAGATATGAACTCTCAAGTTGTTAAACTTCTTTTAAGAGAATGTTGGTAAACAGATTTGTCCTTTCTTGTTTCTTGTGAAGATATGACTCTTAATGCCTGAATGATGAACAATGTCTATTTACAATAGTTGAAAAGCCATTCTCTGATTACTAGCTTCTCTCTTAATTGGTAGGTACAACTCCCTCTGTGAATGATGTTCAAATAATTATGTTTTATTCCTAAAACTAATGTGGGGTATGCTCTTAACCCGAGAGGAAAAGAGGCAAACCAAATTAAGCCTAACTAGAACTTAATTCAGGCAAGAAAGACTTCTCAATACTAAAACAGATTCACATATCCACACATCTTATGAATCCATAAATCTATTCACATAAGACTAGAATAAGTTGAAATTCAAATCTAAACTATAATTGATAAACCAAGAACGTTAACAAAATCTTTAGCCGAATGAATCATAACAATACTTATCATATTCATTAATGATCTTGAAAATAGGGGAAAGAAGCTCTATTCCTCCTTAATTCTCTGTAAAATGAAAAGGAAACATAGATTGAACACAATACCTACTGGAACAGAAAATGATTGACATAAAATACCATTTAATTGACTCTACAACAAAAAGTACTTCACACCAAAAAATTTCTGACCTTTCATTAATCAATCAACTTCATACATATAGATTTTGAGAGATGACCGTTACAATAGGAATCTAAATCGGTTCATCTTCTGAGGAGACAAATAGCAAGATGCCAATTTGTCATATTACAAAATTTACAAAATTGGTAGAAGTTTCAAAAGAAGATGGAAAGGAGGCATCATCGAATCATTTAGACTTCTTCCCCTTTTCAACTTTCGCCCTATATGCTTTGGCGTCGACTATAATGGGAACTAATTCCTCATGACTAGGCACGTGTACAATAGTGAATCTTAAGAGCCATTTGGAGTGTTCTCAAGCCAATTCTTTCACAAAATTTAGATGTCCTATCAATTCTTCAGCAGGTATGTATATGCATCCACCCAGTGTCTATGGCTCTGTCACTCTATTTTGAATGCTTGGAGCCATTCCTGATAGGTTACTTAAATACATAGAGAAGTTGTTCTTCATTATCTCTACTCCAATAAGGGCTCTCCCTTGACCATTAGTTTGTGGATCAGTGTGTAACCCTTTCATCAGTTCAAATGCCCTATCTTGAGATCTCTTCACTTTATCTTCTATTTCCTTGAGTCCTTTTTCAGCTTCTTGAATCATCTCTAGCTTGAATTACATACCCTAGAGCCATTCAAATAGGGGTTCAGTTCCTTTCTTCAAAATCTTTACTTCAACTACCTCCTTTGCCTTCATCTAGATAATCATTTTTAGGAGAGAAATACACTCATCACATCATGCTTTCTCTACAACCAAAGTGCATTGATTAGATGAGATATTATCTTTCTCAGTCTCCAATCGAAGGATAAAATTCCCAATTTGATCAATCATAGCAACTCCATCCGCATTGAGTTTATCAATCCACTCTTTCCCAATCTGACCAAAATGTCTATCTTTTTGAAATTGTGAGATGAACACTTGCACCTCTTTTGCTATAGGATTTTTAGTAGCAGACACACCAGTAATGGTTGCCAATGGAATGACTAGCTACCTGATGAATCTTTTGAGTTCCTCTATCTCAGCTTTCATCTTAATCTTTGATAATTTGAGGCTTTCTAACTAACCTTCTATTATCTGATTGCCTGATCTCCATAAGCCAACTTTTGTATCATGCCTGGCCTCTCCAAGATCAATTGAATGTAGAGTGAAGTCTTCAGGAGTCGTATCCTCAATCCTCCTTGCTTTATTTGGTTTTGCAATCTCCATAGTCAAATGTCTGGTATCTAGATCCTGCCCAAGTATGGACAAAGTTTTCTATTTCTTAGCTTTTAGCATGGTTGACCCAAAGCGTACTGCTTGAGACACAACATCCTTTCTAGGAACACTTTCACCTTTCCTCTTTCTTTTTCTTTCTAAGGTGTCTTCAACCCAAGACTTTGTACCAATCACCTTAGAAGCCATTCCAAGTGACTCTATGCTGAACATTTTCTTCTTTATTGGAGTCATTGGTACTATTGTTGCAGAGAAGGGATTCTTCGGATCTTGAGAGAGGAGCTGAGATGAACCTGAGACATTCTCTTCTTCTCGAGTTCTCTTTGTAGCTTCATCGAATTCAGTGGACTCGGTGCTACTACTCTTATCATCTCCAATTTCTACTATCTAGATGGGAGAACCAATTGGCTTCAACAGAGAAGCACCTACAGATGGAGTAGGGCTATGATGAGGAGATCAAATTGGGGTAACATATGGAGATGGAATTGGGGTAGTGTGAGGAGGAAAAGCTAGAGTGGTGGTTCCATCTTTTGGCTCTTCTGTCCCTTTTTCTTCAGTACCAACTTGAGCTCCAATCATTGGTAGAGAACCTCCTTGGCAAGTTGGAGCTATTGAAATATTCTTCTCCAAGGGTTAATGACCTCCTCCTGCAGATTGAGCCGGCCCTTGAGTAGCCAAAGTTGTAGCACTAGGTGTGGTGCTTTGAGAGGAAGTGGGAGTAGTAGCAGCTAGAGAAGCTTGAGTAGGTTTGCTCTTGCTCTGACTCTTTTTTGCTATCCACTCAACCCATTTCCTAGTTCTCTTGATGATCCGAGCCATCATAACATCAATATCTTCTTCTATATTTACACATGGCTTAGAGCTGATTGGAATGCTTCTCAATTTGGTCAAATATGTATTACTATACATATTTTGACCATCATCTTCTAGCCCTTCTACATCCAAGTTGATGCCATAGGTCTTGATTTGATCTATTGTAAGTCTAGCAAAGGCGCGATCCTGATTCTCTAGCTCATCTCTACAATCAACCTAGTAATCTTCCACAGTAGTTACATGTTTGATGACGCTTCCGATTTGGACCACATCTCTACCATACCCATTTGGATCAAACATGGGCCTTACCACTTCATACTCCTCCAGTCTGTATTTGTTCTCAAATGCTTTGAGTATGTTCTTTGCATCAGATCTGGATTCACAACTATAAGCTCCAACTTGTATGGGGAATTCATACCCCTTCTTTCTCAAACTGGCACTCAACACATTTACTTGAATTTCTTGCCTGACAACCTCGATGAGTACGATCATATTGTCTGGATATCTAGGCAGCTTCAGGGGAAATCCATCAAACGCTGCAAGACACAAATAAGAGAAAGATGAGAATTGAATAAAATAACAGCCAAACTGGCTAATGACTACCATTGCTTCTGGGCTGAGCCTCCACTCTAGACACCCTTGGAGTTCCCTATAGATTCTCATAGTAAATGTATCATTAACTTGGATATACTCTGCATAGCTATTCTGTAATTGCAAGCATGGATAAAACTCATAACTTTTTACATTTTCAGGAAAATTCTCTATTCTGGGGAGTCTTGGCCACAATTGTAGGGAAGCCAACATATATATCAAGAAAGATGACATATAAAATGAATTGTAAAACTTGGCTGCACTAAGAGCCCTAGAAAGATGTTCACTTACTTCATATGCCCAGTCAACATACTATGTGTCTGAGTAGATAATTTGCACCATAAAGAAGTATTGTTCTATAAAATTGAGTGCTTCTACCTCACCTTTTAGTTGATGCAAGAGGACCAAAATATCCACAATTTCAAGCTTAAGATATGTGCCAAACAGGGTTTTAGAGACCTTACTCTTTGCTCCTCTAGGCTTTTGGAACCAGGAATTCATGATCTCCTTTCGCCACACCATATTCTTCAGGGAGAATTCAGACATGGCTCCTCTAATTGTTAGCTCAAAGAACTCCTCTTGTTCTGGAATCTGCAAATAATTCACCACCACTTGCCTATCAATTGAAATCAATACCATTTGATTAGGCAATAGGATCTTCTTGGTGTCCAAGTTGTAATGATTGATACATTCCACAATTAGCTCCGGAGCTTGTACTACAATAGGAAATTCAGTTGCTTCCACTAGTCCACTTCCTCAGAGCTTCTCCATTATAGGGTGAATCAGCTCAGTTCTCAGCCTTCTCTGAAAATCTTGCATATCAAAGAAACGTAGTGAAGTATCAGAGATACTCTGCCATGTTGACTTGATTCCACCCAGCCCATCAAAATTGAAGAATCTTGATGCCATCTTTCCTGATATAGAATGATAGAAATTCAAAAATTGTGATAATGTAAGAAAATGAACCCTAAACTTTGAAGTTTTTCGGAAGCACTATTCAATATAATAGTATAATAGTAAAGCAGTGATTTGAAATTTTGTTATGTTCTTCTTTATATAAAAACCCTTGATCTACCCGTTAAGTTCCATAATCTGTGCCACATGAGTGACTTTAAGGATAAATCCATTGGGTTAGTAAATGTAAGGGTTCTAATAGATTTCTCCTTGTCATTTCACTATGTCCGTTGGCCCAATGGTAACTCTCCTTTATTACTGACTTACCTTTTGATTTTCACCCAGTTTTGGAAAAGCAAGAACAGAGTACCCCCTGAAGAAAAATCCGCTTGGCTAGATTTTGCTCAAAATATCCTTACAAATTTCACTAATTTTCTTCCATTTTTGTCCCAAACACATCCTGTGACCTATTCAAACACTTACCATGCTTGCAGTAGCGATTTTTCATTAGATGCAAAGAATTGGTCTCGAGGGTAGAAAACCCACAATGGAGAAGGCAATTTCCATTTTTCCGCTTAAGCTTTCGCTTTACCTTTTTTGCCTTAAGCACTTTACTATAAGCCTTCAAAAAACATAAAGAAGGCTTCACAAGCGAAAAATGGGGCCCACTAGTAACTTTACCTTTCTATTTAGGCCTTTTCGAAAAACTTACTTCTTGTTTCGAAACCTGTCAAAGGAGAAGCTATTTCTGAGTTTTTCACTGATGCTTGTTCTGATCATCCTAGTGAATTCTGAGTGATTCCCACTATGAAAACATGATAACATTTGAATGATTCATCCATAATATGGATTGCCTTTCCTTGTTTCAGCCTACAAATAACATTTATGGATCCCTGTGGAGTTTTACCTTCGGGGTGTGAAAACCCACTATGGAGAAGAAGAAACTTTATTTTCGGTCGATTCAACTTTCTTTACACTCAGATCAAAACGAATTGCAAGTATATTCATCTAATGTAGAATTATTCAAGAATCTCCATCGAGTAAGGACCTAGACTACTTGTATGACTCATGACAATAAGGAATACCCACCTAGCTATATAATGCAGGAAAAGAAAAAAGAGTGAAACCTGATGGAGAAACTTAACACTTTGAGGGAGGAAGAAACAACTAACTCGACTGATCCATACATAATACGAGTTAAATCCCCCACTTTGCAAAATTGGCCTATGGTAAAAAGTGGGGCAACAAAGAACTAAGCTCTGATACCAATTGTTAGAAGTCTTATTGGGAAGTAAGATAATGAGAGTGGGGGGGGGGGGGGGGGGGGGTGTTAGGGGGATTGAATTAGGATCTATAAAACTTTTCACTTATTGAACAAAATAGTAGATTAATTGCATTCAACCCTAATACATCTCATATCTAGATCATATACCATATAATCATGAACTATAAAACTGAAATAAATCTAACTATGCATGAGATCCATCAACATGAAAATGTAAACACATAACATAAAGATTTTGGTAACCCATAAACCCTCCAAGGTGAAGGTAAAGTTGGGGTGGGGATGGCACCTACAAATCTTAACTATTGCAACTATAAAATTTTCCTGTTAGGGCTACAATTTTGATCACTTCTGATGATCTACTCTATGAGGGGTCTACTCAGTTAAAATAATTACAAGACTATTAAGTCTACCTTGATTAAAGGATTTAAACTTATATTGAAGTAAGCACTATGTTAGGAGATTTAACTAGGTATTTTAAAACCACTATGTTATGAGATTTTCCTTGATACACTGCTTATAATGTCTTAGTACCCGATCCTTCAATTTTCTCTCATGAAATTGATTATAGATCTTCTCTCTTCAATGTATAAATCTAATTTCCTTATCTAATCTTCTTTGTTCTTTCCTTCACTACTAGGTTGCTCTATTTGATCTCTCTATCAAACTTAGCCTTCCTTTCTCTATCCTTAGCCTTTTTGTACATTCAAAATCTTCCTTTGCATACCATAATGGTTTAGGGTTTGATCCATTCTTAAATAGACAAACATGGAAGGTTCTATATCAAAATCAATGATCCAAAATTTATTCTTTTGCCACTTAGTGCTTCTATTTTTCTGATTGGTTACTCTACCTTCCCAAGGATTGGTGTTCTCTAACAGAATTTATAATTGTCACCTTAGTTGTCTCTATAATAAAAAATATCATGTAGAAGTTAGCCAAACTAATTCACATAAGTGTTTGTTCCATTACAAACACATATGCCAAAACTGGTTTACTCAACAATTGAATGTCTTGATGCTTGGTCACAACTAAAATTTCATGCTATCCCTTAGATTCTATAGGCTCATTAGATACTAACTCACTTGATGTAAATTAACTTTACATCACTCAATCTCCATATGTTTCACTTGGCATGTATTGTGACTTGGTCTATACTAGGGTGCTCAACAACCTTGGACTTGTTCGACATGTACTGAAATATAAACAAGTCCATGTAGCTTGGCCTTCTTAGGATGGTTTGGTTGTAGTGATGACTAACTAACACTATCTAGAAAATGACTAAGTGTTAGATAGTAATAGGCAACAAGGCTTAGAGACCAACAACTTGTACCCCTTTAGAATAGTGTAACCCTAGGGTGTGATAAATAAAACTCTTGCACATCAACTACATTGTGTATAGGATCTACAGTAAAGAGATTCTAAGTGCACTCTATAAAATACATGATAGATGAATCCAAGAGCTCAATCTACATTAGGCTACCATCTTGTAATGGAAAATCAACCAATTAATTAGTAATAGCCTAACCTCTTATAGATTTTTGGTGTATGCACTCAATGTCAAATTTTGATAGGATCATCATCAATTTAGCTAGTCAACCAATCAAAGTTTCCTTGTTTAGTAAGTACTTTAATGGAACAATTTTATCTTTGAGTTGCATTGTATGTGTCAGAATATAATGTTAAATATTTTGGGAAGAAAACATAACAACTAGTTAGGGCTTTTCAATGTTGATGTAATTGATTTCATAGGAAAGCAATATTTTTCTTTTTTAGTAAATAACATGTTCCTTTTTCTCTTCATCTTACTAAGCTAGTAATGCACCAAGGGAAGTGACAATATCTGATATGTAGAGTGTCAATGGTTATCCTAGATTTGGAGGCATCAAGATTAGAGGATTGTCCATATATTCCTTGACCTTGTTCAAGCCTTTGCTACATTCTTCATTCCAAATATAATTATCTCCCTAATGGAGTGTCTTGGTGAAAGGTTGAGCTCTATCAACTAGATGAGAGATGAATCAATGAAAATATTTGAGTCACCCATGTAGGCTCCTCATCTTACTTACGTTCTTTGGAGGTGGTATTTTCATAATAGCCTAGACCATTTTAGGATCCATCTTGATTCCTTTTTTTGATATGATGTAGCTGAGAAATTTTCCTAAAGTGAACCAAAATGTGCATTTCTTAGGATTTATCTGTATCTTAAATTGTTTCATATAATCCATGATCAATCCTAGGTTAGAAATATGATTTGCTCTCTTTCTAGACCTTTCCAATGTATCACCAACATAGTATTCCATAATTGTATGCATCATGTCATGGAATATTTTAGTCATTTCCCTTTGATATGTGGAACTAAAATTATTTAAATTGGATGACATAAAATTCCAAAAAATGTTCCCTAGGTGCAAGTGAAAGTATTCTTCTTTTCCTAGAATTTAGGGACGCTCTGTTGGAATAGATTAGAATAACTAAAGGTGGGGGGGGGGGGGGGGTGTGAATTAGTTATCCAAGGTCCAAAAAATCCCAATTAAACTTATCAATTCTTAAAAAAACTCATGCATATAACTTCTTCTTATAAACCTTGCATGCATCCATTAGATCATTCAAAATATAAACTTGCAGATTATTGTCCTAGGTCAAAATCACTTTGTAGAAATGTAAACATGAAACATGATAGAATCATTCACACATATGACACTAGGATTTTATGTGGAAACCTAATTTTGGAATAAAACACTAGTAACATGCTACTGATTCTCACTCTTTTGAAGTGGTGCCCTATGAAAGGCTAACCCTATTAAAGGTTACAATACACACTATTAAATGTGACCCAATTAAACAATTTCAATCACCCTATTAGGAGTGAGCATTTTTAGAGGACTTTAGGCCATTCCATTAGAATACGACTAGGTACAATGATTTACAAATGATTGTTAGGTCAACCTTAATCTAAAGGATTTTACCTAAACTGATACAATTATTAGAGAGTATTAGTAAGGCTTGATTTGATAATAAAATACAACTCACTTTGCAAATTATAGATCTCTATTTAGTCCTCCATTCTACTTGGCTTCATTCACTTCAGCTCTAATAGCTTGTTCACCCTTTAGGAATTCATTCTCTTAAGTCTTCCTACTTTGCATGCTAATTGTAGGCTCTTTCCTTAGGCCACCATATGAAACAACACCCTAGACTCCTTATCTTCTTTGGGATCTCACATATGCCAACAGTTTCATCTAGCCTTGCATTCCCTTGTAAAGAGAATTTAGATATTTTTCCACTCAACCATAATCATCCATTTAGGATTAGGTAGGATTTGTTGAATCTAACCATCTTTTTAATTTTTTCTTCCTCTAGAAACTTCCTTCACAATCCTCCTTGAATTTGACTCAAAATGATTTATCTTGAATTCTATACCACCAGTTCATCAAGATCATCTTTCACACATTTCACACAATCCAAGAAATCAAACTTGTCAGCTCAAATTTATCAAATTCACGATCAAACTCATAATGCTATCACTTGACACTAACTTGCTTCTAATGCTGAACACATACTCTATTACTCAACGTCCATTATCAAATCACTCAACATGAACTAAATTTTACTAATGCTCAACATTAACTAAACTTTACTCGGCTTCCACTAAGTTTCACTTAGCTTGGCACTATCTACAATTTACTTGGCATACACTGAAATTCAACTTTTTTGGGCTCCAACTAGTTTTTTGCTTGACTTACGCTAACATTTCTCAACACCTACTGTGAAGATTCATAGACTCAATTTGTTTCACTTTTTCTTCTAAACTTTAATTAGTGTATCCATCCTTTGCAACCTTAAGTAGATAATCAAGCCACTATGTTATTACTATCTCAACTGATCTTCATACTTGTTTTCCATATTATAACTCCTTTCTTTTAGGTGCTCTTGTTACCTAATTTAATCAAATCCTCTTCATCAATCAAACAAATGATAGTACTCTTATCGACTAAGCAATTGTCTCTCTAGCAAGTAGCACGTTTGACATCAGTGACAAAACAATGATTGAAGCACATTCTCATACTTGTATCAATCTTTGATCAACAATCTCCCTCCTTGGGATTGATGTTAGACGATTACCAACAACAGTACCAAAAGGGAAATAATTCCTTGTATTGAAATCTCTTCCTCTTTCAACAACTTCAATCTTTTGTATAGGTTACAAAACTCTATTCTCTTGTAGGGCTTCTCCCTCTAAATTTCTTTGATTACTCCCTCTATTTGATATTCAAGTATCTATCTTTTCTTTATCTCCCTTTGTTTGTAGTACTTTATCTCCCATACTTGATCTCTAATTGTTGGTTGGTAGATTCCAATCTAATCCCTCTTTGACAACAATGCCAAAGACTTGTCATCTTATATACATAGATGTATAACAATTTTATGTTCTTCCTCTATCACCTAACTTGTGACTGATTATTTGTTTCAGCTCTTGATTACTTTAAGAAAGCTCCTAAAGTATAGTCCACTACATCAATTTGAATCGTGTGTCTTCCATTGTATTTGATGTAGGGCACATCTCTAGCTTCTTAAATGACTTTGGAAAGGGGTATCACCCTTAGTTTACCTCTTAGATACTCATGATCATCCTTAGGTAAAGATTTTGTGAATATATTAGCAATCTGTTATTTTCCATTCACACATTCCATCTTCACCTCTTTGTCTTAGACTATCTCTCTCAAGTGATGATACTTGATAGCTATATGTTTTGTCTTTGTATGCATCACAGGGTTCTTGGATATATTTATTGCACCCGTGTTATCATAGTACAATACAATAGGTTTTGTGATCTCCTCCTTAATTCCTTTGAGTAGCTGTTTGATCCATCCAATGTTTGTACAATTTACTACAGAAACAACATATTTAGCTTCAACAATAGATTGAGATATGCAATTTTACTTCTTACTAGTCCATGTAACTAGTCTTTTTCCAAAAAAAAATGCTCCACCACTTGTGCTTTTTCTGTCATCAACATTTCGAGCCCAATCAACATCTATATAGGCTCTCAATTCAATTTTATAATTTTTCTTGTAGTATAGACCAAAATACTTTGTTCCTTTTAGATATTTCATTATTCTTTTAACAACCATTAAATGATTCTTCTTAGGATTGGCAAAAAATCTTGCAATAATCCCAACAACCAATGTAATGCTAGGTCTACTATAAATTGCATATTGCAATTTTCTAATCATAGACCTATACAAAGTTTGGTTCACCTTAGCTGAATCATCATTCTTGGATAGCTCATGTCTTATCACCACAGGTGCATTAATAGGCTTTGAATCTTCTAATCCAAAAGTTTTTAGTATTTCCTTTACATACTTAGACTGAGTAATGTAAATACCATACTGCATTTGATAAAATTGCAAGCCAACAAAGAATTTAATTTCTCCAAACATGGATATTTCAAATTCTTGCTTCATTTGATCAGAAAATTCCTTGCAAAGTGCATTTTGTCCTCCAAATATGATATCATCAACAAAAATTTCAGCTAGTAAAATACCTTTACCACCTTCATTATTCAAGTATAAATTATTATTGTCATTAGTTCTCTCAAAACCAATTTTCGTAAGATAAGTATGAAATCTTTCATACCATGCTCTAGGTGCTTTTTTTAATCCATATAAAGCTTTGTGCAATCTACATACCATGTTCTTGTTGTTAGCATCAAAAAATCCTTTAGGTTGTTCAATATAGACTTCTTCCTCTAATATACCATTAAGAAAGCTAGACTTCAAATCCATTTGGTAAATCTTAAAATCTTTGTATGTAGAATAAGTAAGTAGAGTTCTTACTCACATGGGAAAATGTTTCTTCATAGTCTATTCCTTCTTCTTGAGCACATCCTTTGCAAACTAGTCTTGCCTTGTTTCTTGTGATTTCATCATTTTCATCTAACTTATTCCTAAACACCCACTTGTTACCAATAAAATTCTTGTTCTTTGGTCTAAGTGCAAGTGACCAAGTTTTGTTCTTCTCTATTTTCTCAATCTCCTCTTTCATGGCTTTACTCTAGTCATCATTCTCTAGTGCATCCCTAGCTATCTTAGGTTCATGCATGCTTAGCAAACATGTATCATTTCTCAACTTATTTCTTGTCATTGGGCTGGCCTCTTTATCTCTAATAGTCTGTGTAATAGGATGATTTGTTTTGACATACTTTGATAATCTTGATTCTGCTTTATTTTGTTCAATAGGTCTTTCAACTTCAGAATCATTGTGTGCTTCTCTATTAAGTAATTCAAAATCTCTTTCATGTGTATTGATCTCATTGTCAGGATGTACCTTAGGTTCATTTTGTAACTTGGTTCTTGAATGTAGCTTGATATTCACTATCTATGACTCGACAGTCATTGAGAGTTGCTATTGTTGATTTGCAACTTGATTCACGAAAACATCCTCAATCATGTCATCATAGAAGTATACAAAAGATTTGTAATATTTAGATTCTTTTGCAGATTCAACTTCATGTACTTCTGTGTATTCATCAAATTTCACATTTGCAATTTCCACAACTTTGTTAGTGTAAGAGTTTAAACACTTATAAGCTTTTCTCCTTGTGGAATAGCATAGGAATATACCTTCTTCAATTTTTTCATCAAGTTTTTCATTCCTATTATCCTTAAGAATATAACACTTGCTTCCAAATACATTAAAATATTTTACATTGGTTGAGTATCCATACCATAATTCAAAAGGTATAGAATGAGTACCTTTCTTGACTTGTACATGGTTCAGGATATAGACTATTGTACTTACAACCTCTCTCCACTATTTCAAAGAAATTTTTTCTCCATCATCAATGTTCTAGTACAATCCATTATAGATTTATTTCTCCTTTCAACAATTCTATTTTGTGGAGGGGTTCTTGGTGAAGAAGTCTATCTTTTGATTCCTTTGTCATTACAAAACTTCTCAAACTCATTTTATGTAAATTCTCCACCTCTACTAGATCTCAAACATTTTAGGCTTTTGTAGTTTCTTTTTTCACTCTAGCCACATACCACTTGAACATTTGAAATGCATTAGATTTGTGCTTCAACAACATAATAGTCATCATTCTAGAATAGTCATCAACAAATAGAATAATGTACTTATCACCTTTATAACCACTATGAACTAACTCAAGTATAACTTTTGAAGTATAAGTTTTACTCTTAAAACTTGACTTAGTCATCTTGCCTAACTAACATTGTTTACATATAGCATTTTTTAGGTTTCTTTAGTTTTGGCAAACCTCTTACATTCTTTGTCTTACTGATACCGACCAAATTTTCAAAGTTAACATGACACAATCTTTTATGCCACAACCATACATCATCAAACTGTACCACTAGATAAGTAGCTTCATTCATAGAAAGATAGAAAATATTATCTCTAGTCTTATCACCATTGCCAATTAGTTCTCCATTAGCATCATAAATATTGACTTTTCTATTTCCAAATTCAACCTTATAATCGATACTATTCAATTGTGAAACACTTAGCAAATTGTGATTCAATCATTCTACATAATAAGAATTATCACAAATGATCTTATTTTTCATCTTAATTGATCCTTTTCATTTAATAAGACATGTTGCATCATTCCCAAATCTAACACTATTTCGATCGTAATGCATAAGGGAATTGAACTTACTTTTATCTCTTGTCATGTGATTGGAACATCCACTGCGAATGATCCTACATCTATCACTCTTGTTCACATAAGATATATGTGGAGTTGCCTCATCTTCATTAGATTCATCTTTCATTGCAACATAGACAACTTCATCCTCATGATCATCAGATTCTTCATTTGATTCTTCTTCAACAATGTAGTAGGACTTCTTTCCTCTATCTTTGTAATCTTTGCTATTCTCATCTCTTTTTCTTTTGAACTTGTCTCCACCTTTTTAGTTCTTCTTTTTGGACATCTAGTAGTAATATGACCAAATTTACTACAATTAAAACATATAATGGACATCGTACCTTTGTATTTCCCTTTGCCTCTATAAGATTTCCTAGCTAGCAGTGCTTCAAGCTGATCAAGATCTTCCTCCTCTATATCACTATCATTGGATACAAGTTTTACCTTTTTCTTTTTCTTTACACTAGATTCTTTCAATGACACCTTAGATTTAAAAGTAGACTCAACATTTTCATATATGAAATTATCAAAGTTAGAGAGTTCAAAAGCAGTAAGCCTACCTACCAAACCTTCAAGAGTTAGATCATTGGCAGGCACACATATCAACTTTGTATAGTAGAAACTCTAATAGTATAGATGGGTAGATATTCCCTTAATAATTTACTCAATATGGTATCATCGTCAATTTTACCAGTAGATCCTCTCATGGCATTCACAACTTCTTTTATTCTAAAACAATATCGAGCAATATTCTCACCTTCTTCCATTCTCATATCATCAAACTTACCTCTAAGACTTTCTAATTTGGCTCTCAAAATTTTTTTGTGTCCTTCATAGATGGTATTAAGAGCATCTCACATATTCTTTGCAATGTCACAATCTTTGATGTCATTAAACTTTGAGTAACTTAGTGCAGATGTAATTTCCAACATTACCTGATTGTATTCTTTCTTTTTTTTCAAATCTTTGATAGTGAGGGCTCCAATAGGATTGACATGTTCAATAGTAATGGTATCTTATGCATGATCTGCAAGTCCTCCTAGGTGTAGCTTCATCAAACTTTTCCATGCAAAAAAGTTCTCTCTGTTAAGCTTGGGTACCTCTCTCTTAGGCATCTTGATCTTTGACTTATAGTACCTTGAAACTTTCTTTCACAAGCAACCAATGCTCTGATACCAATTGTTGGAATAGTTTAGAATAATTGAGATTCGAGGGTGAATCAACTAACCAAGGTCCAAAAACTCTTGATGAAACTTATCAATGCTTAACAAAACTCATGCATATAACTTCTTCTTATAAACCTTGCATGCATCCATTAGATCATGCAAAATATAAACTTGTAGATTAGTGTCCTAGGTCAAAATCACTTTTTAGAGATGTAAACATCAAACATGATAGAATTATTCAAAAATATGACAATAGGATTTTATGTGGAAACCCAATTTAGGAAAAACCAGCTGTAACATGCTACTAATTCTCATTCTTTTGAAGTGATGCCTATGAAAGGCCAAGCCTGTTAAAGGTTACAATACACATAATTAAATGTGACCCAATTAAATGATTTTAATCACCCTATTAGGAGTGTGCCTTGTTAGAGGACTTTAGGTCATTCCATTAGAATGCCACTCGGTTAAAGGATTTACAAATGATTGTTAGGTCAACCTTAATCCAAAGGATTTTACCTAAACTAATACAATTATTAGAGAGTAATAGTAAGGCTTGATTTGATACCAAAATACAACTCACTTTATAGATTATACATCTCTATTTAGTTCTCCATTGTGCTTGGCTTCATTCACTTTAGCTTTGGTAGCTTGTTCACCCTTCAGGCATTCATCCTCTTAAGTCTTCCTACTTTACATGCCAATCGAAGATTGTTTCCTTAAGCCACCATATGAAACAACACCCTAGGCTCCTTGTCTTCTTTGGGATCTCAATATGCCAATAGTTTTCATCTAGTCTTGCATTCCCTTATAAAGAGAATTTAGATATTTTTCTGCTTAACCAAAATCATCCATTTTAGGATTAGGTAGGATTCATTGAATCTAAAGATCTTTTGGATTTTTGCTTCCTCTAGAAACTTCCTTCACAATCCTCCTTGAATTTGACTCAAAATGGTTTAACTTGAATTATGTGCCACCAGCTCATCAAGATTATCTTCCACACGATTCACACAATCCAAGAAATAAAACTTGTTAGCTTAGATTCATTGAATTCACGATGAAACTTATAATGCTATCACTTGACATTAACTTGCTTCTGATGCTCGACACATACTATGTTACTCGACATCCACTATCAAGTCACTCAACATTACGTAAAGTTCACTAATGCTTGACATCAACTAAACTTCACTCGAAGATTCACTTAGCTTGGCACTATCTACAATTTACTTGGTATATACTGAAATTCAACTTTACTTAGCTCCAACTAGTTTTTTACTTGGCTTACACTAAAATTTCTTAGCATCTACTGTGTAGTTTGTTAAGCTTATCAAAATCAATTCATTTCACTTGTTCTTTTGAACTTTAATTGGTATATCCATCCTTTGCAACCTTAAGTAGATAATCAAGCCACTATGATATCACTATCTCAATTGACATTTATACATATTTTCCATAACTCAACCTTTTCTTTAGGTGCTCTTGTTGCCTCATTTGATCAAATCTTCTTCATCAATCAAACAAATGATAGTACTCTGATCGACTAAGCAATTGTCTCTCCCACAAGTAGCAGGTTTGACATCAGTGATAAAACAATGATTGAAACACATTCTCATACTTGTATCAATCTTTGATCAATATGCTCTTGATCTTATTATATCCCAAGAAGACATCCATGAGGGAATATGTTTCATAGCCCACATTCATGTTCACTATCATATCAATTTTGGGTCATGCTAAACTATCCTTTGGATATGATTTTATTCAAGTCTCTCTAATCTATGTAGACTTTGATAGACTTATACTTTGATAAAGGAATGATGTTTGATATCCATTCAATAGAATCTATGGATCTGATAAAACACACTTGCAAGATTAGATTTGACAAGTAGATCCATGTATGGATGCATCTTTCTAGGGTTTTTCTTGAAAGGTTTGACACTTTTTAAGATAGATAAATTATGCATTGTCAATTTCATGTTTGAACCTAACATATTAGAATAAGTACAGGAAAAGTTGATTTTATTTTTAACAAATAACTTAGTAAACTTATTCTTTTCCTCTTCAAACAAATATTCAACTAAGTAAATGATATGAGGCACTTATGTTGTCCCAATGTTGATTGCATTTATTGGTTCTATTAGATTTGATGACCTATATTGAAAGTGATTGGGAAAAATACCTATCATCTCATCCTTGGGTACCTCAAGGAGGTTTTCACCTTCAAATACATCTTTTGTTTTTACTTTTTTAAGCTCTAACATTTCCTCTAAGTAGATTTCACTATCAGTACACTTGTTACTTTTCATTAATATCTACTTTAGTCATGTTTGTATCTACTTTATTGGTGGAAGAGACTATAGTTCCAACAATGTTTAGACAATGAGATAACATATAGTCATTTTGGAAAGAAGGGATCTCAACTTGGTGAGACTATTATGAACAATCTATAAGTTTAGGGTGAATGAGTGAAAGGGAAGCATATGGTTCCAAGTATTTAATAGTGTGTTCATTAAATTTGGATACAAGTAAGTCAAGGTCTATAAGGTCCTCTTCAAAGGCATCTATCCTTATAGGAACCCTAGGGTGGTTGCCTTGATTTGAAAAAAGAAATTTACAAGCCTAAACCATTTGACCTAGTAGAGGACTCATTGATTACCTTGATTTGGCTAACATATCTATATACCACATCAATTTAAAACTCTATCAATTCTAGTATAGTGGACTCCACTCCCAATCTAATGAATCAATGTTATCATGTCTTTCTAGAAGTTGTGAGATGATTTTCTTAATATGTTCCACCCTAGGGGCCTCACTTTGAGGGTGACCCAAATGAGAATGTCTTTGCTTGGTTGTCAGTTTATTCTTTATTTTCTCTTCAAAGAAGGGATGTTGAAAGAATCATGCCAACATGCTTCAAAGAATTAGTTTTAAAAAAGGGGTCATAACACTCCCCCTAGTATCTAGGATTAGTTGTTTCCATATGGATCCATTTCTCATGAGATATCTTGTAGGTCTAGTTTCTTCTTTTGATTCATGTGTTTCATTTGGATCTTTGTCAAAGATTGGGCAAATATTTGTAGTAAAGGAGAAAACCACACCAATTTTATCTCTTATTTTATGCCCATCAATTACACTAAATGATTCTCCAAGAGGATTTATATGATCACCTATGGGCCCTTGTCCAAAGTAAATCATATTTTTCAAGAATTCAAAACCTTTCCCATATTTATTTGGGGTGATCTTAGTAGTAGTGGTGGAATTTTTAGTGTCTTATCCTTGGTAAATCCATAACAAATAATTCTTTCTTTATTCTCCTCTTCAACAGGGATAGGGGACTAGATAAATGACCCATGTTGAATGATCATTATAGTTGTTGTGGGTCTCATGGCCTTAGAAATATTCCTATAAGATCAAGGTGAGATAGGGAGGGAAATGACATAGCCAAGTCAATATTCTCCCATGCTAGTTTGGCTTTGGATTCCTTTGATTCTCTATCGTATGGAACAATGTGTCTACTATCTATTGAAGAGATTTTTGAAAATAGAATTGTCACTCAAGATGCTGGCCTCAATTGCATTGTATGGGAAATTTATGCATTGATACTATTTAGAGGGTGCTAATTGCATTTCATGCATCCATGGTCTACCTAACATGATGTTATATACTAGAGGAAAGTCTAGTACTTAGCAAGTCACATCTCTTTCAATAGGTCCCACTTTCATTGGAAGTACTAGGAAACCTTTAGATGATCTCTCCTCATGATCATATGATTCGATAATTATTATTCTCTTTCATGAAATAACATGTTCAAAGAATCCCAGTTATTTTATAGTCATATGTTCAAAGATTTAAACTTGCTCTTCCATTTATCAAGACACACGTGATACTATTCTTATGCATGAAAAATTAAATGTGAAGGGGCAAATTGTGTGGGCGGTTGATAAATTTTCAATCCTCCTTAGTGAAGGACCTATAGCAAGGTAAATTTGGGTGACTCAACATGTTTTGGAAGTGGTCAACGCTAATATTTTTAGGGATCTTTTCAATAATTAAGGTCTTCTCCAGTATCTCCCAATGTATTAGGGATAATTCCAATCATTTGAAGACATAAATTTTTGTTAGAGTTCTTTGTAATTGGTCCATGAGGTTGTAGATTAGCTTAACAATAGTGGATGGGGTTCTTTTAAAATGGGCTATCAAGATTTAGTTATTGATTGTTGAGAAGGGTCGACTCCCTTGAGTGTGACCTTAGCATGACTATGAGCCTCTAAATTCAAGCACTTAAAGGTTTGTTTAGAGGGACCTACTATCTTGAGAATGACCATGGGTTGTTTCAGTGTTTTTGAGTTTTAAATTTTGGATTCTTTAGATTGAGAATGAGTAGCAAAGTGATTTTCACCCTTAAGAACCACCTTTTCAGAGGCTGACCATATGAACTAAAGGTGGATGTTTCTTTCTTTCTCTTACTTCTAATCATGCTTAACAAGTTATAAATAGGTTCTATAATGTGAATAAAATTATCTTTACTAGTATAAGTATAGTTTATCTTAGCATCCTTTCCTTTCTTTTTGGATCCCTCTTCCATTCATATTTAGGAAGAGGTTCTTTTTAAACATTGTGATCAAAATTATTTTTATGCCAATCTATTTCAACTTTGTCATTATAAATTAGGTCATGGATGACATGTTTGAGTTTCATATAGCCATTTTTTATGACCTTTATGTCTGTGGTAGTTGAAGTAGTGGTCATCATTCCTTCATTTGAATTTCACTTCAGTTCATAAGGTCTTAGATTATTCAAAAACATGATGGCATTGTTGGAAAATAATATTTTCAAGACAATCCTTGAGGTGCAAAGGTCCTTTTTGATTTTTATGCCTAGGGTGACATTACCTTGTTGGAGTCACATTATTTTCTTGAAGCTTCTATTTTCTTTTCAACTTTGATGTTGGAGGACAAGTTAAAGATAAAAACCTTAGGTTTTATCATGGAAGTGTTCACTACACTATTAGAGACCACATTCTTGTTTTTATTCTAGGATTTTTTCTTGTCCTTGTTATTGTTGTTTGACTTGTCCTTATTTAGGGTGAAATTTACCTTCCTTAGTAGGATATCCTTGATGCAAACTGCACTCTCCAATATCATATCAAAAGTATAAAAAAAAATTTCTCAGTTTGTAATACAATTTTGGAACAATGTTTTTGAAAAAAAATGTCAATCCTTTTGGAATATCATATTTCTCACAAGTAGTGTGAATAAATATTCCTACATCTTTGAGGGAAGGTGACAAATGAATCATCAATTCATTGGTGGAAAATTGATGTACTAGATAATCAAAGAGTTGGAGGGGTGGAGATAGATTTTTTAACCTCTCCAATGCTTATGTAATGAGACTTCTAGGGAAAATCCTTATAAGGTAAGTTGGTTCATGTAAAACCTCCATGTTTAGAGAATAGAACTACCTCATGAACATGTTAGAGACTTAAATTTTTCTTGAGTTCCCAATCTAGTAATTAAAGTGTACACTTGTACAAGTGATGATGTAAAATGAGATAAAATTCTTCAGGGTGTCTTAGTTGAGGCATGAGTTCCTAATATGTGACACTCATGAACAAGAAAATATGAGACAAAAGTAGATGAAAAAAAGGGATAGACAAGTAATATAGATTACTAACTAATACTTGTAATCGATAAACTTAGCTTTACTTTTGAGAAAAAAGGTAGTCCTAAACCTACTATAATAGACCGGTGGATAGAATTCAACCAAGATTAGAAAGTTAAAAAGTAGTATTTAACAATTTAGAAGACCTAAAAGTATGTTTTAGTAGAGAGTTCAACCATATGACAAAACTCTACAAAGGAGGTGATAAACCATAGATAGGAAAATATAAATCTATAAGTAGAATGATAGAAACTAATAGGATGATAGAAGTCCACAGATAGAATGAAAGAACTTCAAAAGTAGGATGATAGAACCTTGACCATGGTGAAATAAAACTAATATAAATTTTGTATCATACAATTATAGTATAGATTGTAGGTGATACAAATATTGGAAATGATAAATTAAAAAAAAAAGATCTAAAAAGGCATGTTTGACTAATTATTTGCAATTGGTTTCCTATTTTGGATAGTTTGAAAATATTTTAGTTTATCAATTTGAAAGATTTTTTTGCAAATAGATTTTTCAGAAAGACACTCACATAAGACACAAAAATTGCTTACTCACCACTCATATATATTTTGTTCTCAAGTTTTTACCATAACTGATGTAGACAACTGATACTACCAATGCTAAGTAGTTAACAATAGGTATGTGGTATAACCAAGGTATGACATGAAAATTTTCCCTCATTTCAATCTTGGACTATACTTCCTATGTCTTGAAAACACAAACAAAATAGTAGTCACAAATAATCCTACTAGGGACAAAGAAACTTGGCTAAATGATGGTAACAAGGAGACTTTGCATATCAAAGAACAAATAGACCCATCCCTAGAAAATAAAATTGATTGAGAAGACAACAAAAATTCCAACAACTTATATGTATTTTTTTAACTCCCACAAGTTATGTCACCCCCAAGAGGGTATCTAAATTTTTGACAATTCCAAGGACTTAATAGAATATGCTCAAAGGTTTCCCTACAATAGGGGCCAATGTCATATTACACCTTCAAATATTTATGTGGATACCTATGGCAAGTTATTGGTGTGAGTGTTCCAAGGGGTGCTTACACTACCCCTCAATAGACCTAGCTCATCTCTTCTAGGCACTTAGTCCACCTAGGTTCTTGATTGACTTAGATGATTAACCAACACCAATCAAAACTCTTCTCCAAGAGTTTTATTCTTTTTTCTTACCCTCAAAAGACTAACACTCTTGTTTAGTACTCTTCTCCACACACACTTAGAGATCTCTAAGTGCAACTTGCTCACAAAATTCATCCTTCCTTGTAGGGTCATCCATCAACATGAGGTCACTCCATTGTCTTTTCTTTGAGTCCATTTTTAAACATCTTTAAACTTCTTCCTTATTGATTTAAAGATTTTGTCTCTAGGAAGCCTAATTAGGCCTCGTTCTAATTAGCCTTTAGAATTGACTAATTCCTTTTTCTTATAAAAAAATCTTCAAACAACCTAGAAAATAAAATCTAGATTCAAACAACCTTTTGGATTCCTTAAAGGATTCTATAGGTCTTAGAATCCTAAGTTGTATGTATAGGTCATTCCTATTATCTAGGTCTAATAGGGCTATAAAGTCCATTTCCTAGAACTTCACTAGTTTCTTGTTCAAAATCCTCTCAAACCTTTTATCATACTAAGATACACTCATGCTATGACTGGAAATGTACTTGTTCTATACTATACCTCTATGTTCTATAAGAAATCTTCTTTTCTCTTGTCCTAAACCTCTAATTGGGCTCTATATGCTCACCTAGGGCTTAGCATTAAAAATAATTCCCAAAACTTCCACAACTCCTAATCCTATACATATGTAGACTAATGACCCCCTAGCCTTTCCATCTATCCTTAGGTATTTCCCATGGCTAGATTTCATGGGGGAGCCATTTCTTTACGAACTAGTCATCATAAGATCAAATGAACTATCAAAACCAAAAATAATTTATTTAACCCTCTAAAACTACTCTACTCAACTTGATTACTAAATGAAAAACTCTTAAAACTAAACCTAGAATACTATTCAATCACCGAGTCAAGTATTTCAATCCATTTTAATGTACTGTGATCAAAAAACTCAAAATGTTGTTGTAACACCATCTCCTAGACTTTATGGAATCTAAGGGTAATAATGTTGCATGAAACTTTTGCAATTATTTCCAATGTTTCCATGAAATTTTTTTTTGGAACATTTGGCAACTTCTTGTCAAGCCATGATCCTATTTCTTAGGACCTCTATCCTCATGAGATTTTGAGGAACCAAATAGCTTAATGACCCTAGGGTATTATAATAACAACCTTAACAACATTTGTGTGCCTAAGACACATTAAATACTCCATCTCACTATTTCCTCTACACACTTAAGAAATTGAAATAAAAACTAACAAAGACTATTTGTGTGACCTTGGTACTAATGAATAAATCACCTAGCCAACTATGAAAATAACCTTCTAAGGTCTAAAAGAAAACTAACCTATTCTCTTGAATTGGCTACAGCCAAGTACAAGCCAAAAATCTTTCAAACATAGGAGGTATCCTTGGTGTGCTCCCACACCATCCTCCGCAAAATGAAAATATCAATTCACCCTTGGATTGAGGATATTTGGATCAATCCCAAACTTCTTGAATTCTAATTCTTTTATCCATACTACTTCATCATTCATCTATCCATTCTTCTTTATCAAGTGTTTCTTGTATTCCTTTGTTCTAGTCTTTTTATAGACTCTTGTGTCCAGTATGTTTTCTAGTCATATAGCTATAGAAACAGGTAATTGGAGATCCTCTACATCTTTAACCACTTCATGAAAAGTTTAATCCACTTCTTGCTATGGTCCTCTATAATGGACAAAGTCTGTAATGTTGAAGATTGGTGACAGTCCACTATCTTCTGGTAGTTCAACCTTGAATACATTGTCACCATACTTAGCCAATGTAGGACATGGTCTTATTCTCTTCATCTGCAACTTGTGAGGGACTCCCTTCTTCAATATTGACTTTTTAAGATGCACCATGAATAAGTCACCATATTGAACTTAACCAACCTTCTACTTTCATTTACCTTTGCTTTATGTTTCATGGTGTTCTTTGTCAATGTTTTCCTCACTGTTTCATGAAACTATTTCATGGCATATGAAAAATCATCAGCATAACCACTTGCTTTCACTCCATCTTTCAAATCTCTTAACTCATAGACACTCCTTGGATGTAGTCCATAAACTATCTCAAATGGACTCTTCCCTATAGATCTATTTATGGTGTCATTATATTCATATTCAGCTTGTCTAATTAGTTGATCCCACTATTGTCCATACTCCTTAGTCAAACATCTTATAAGATTTCCAAGGATTCTATTAACAAGCTTGGTTTGATCGATTGTAAGATGATCCAAAAGATAATTTTGTGCCCAGTCTTTTCCAAAGAGTCTTCCAAAAATGACTCATAAACCTAGTGTCCTTGTTTGACACAATGCTAATAGGTAACCCATGGATTCTCACAATTTCTTTGAAGAATAGAAAGGCTATTTGAGTGGTATCATTAGTAGTCTTGCATGACACAAAGTGAGCCATTTTGCTAAACCTATCTACAAACACTTACACACTATCTATGCCTCCTTTTGTCTTGGGTAACCCAACTAAAAAATCCATGCTTAAACATTCCCATGGCCTAGTAGGAATTGGTAGTGGTTGGTAAAGACTAGTATTTGTAGTTGGCTTTTTGACATATCACACAACTTTCCACATGCCTCCTAACATCAAGATTCATTCTAGGCCAATAGTAAAACCTTGAAACAAGGTCTTGAGTCTTAGTGATCCAAACATGATCACTCAAAGATCTATTATGTTTTTTTTGTATCAAATTCTCTCTAATAGAGCCCCTAGGGACACACAATTGATTCCCTTTAAACAAAATATCACTTTGCAAAGTATATTCAACATACCTACTATGAAAAATGATTCTTGTATTCAACACATACCTTATATATGTTAGAAAAATCCTCATCATTTTCATATAGATCCTTGAAATGATCTATGCCCACGCTCTTCAACTGAATTTCTTGGAGAGTGAGCACTCTTCTAGACAATGCATTTGCTACCTTGTATAGAGTACCCTTCTTATGCTTGATACTGAAGGTATATTCTTGTAGGTATTCAACCCACTTCATGTGATTGTGACTTAACATTTCTTGTGAATTCAAGAAAGTAAGTGCTTGGTTGTCTGAATACACAATGAATTCCTTAGGAAGAAAATAATGCCTCCACTTTCTTAGAGCTTGGACCAATGCATACATTCCTAGGTCATAGGATGAGTATTTCCTCTTGGCTTCACTCAACTTTTTAGAATGAAAAGCTACTGGTTTTCCCTCTTGGCTTAGAATAGCTCCAATTTCCACATTTCTATTATCACTTTCAATAGTGAAAAGCTTTTAAAAGCTTGGCAATACTAAAAAAAGTTGAGTAGATATCTTCTCCTTTAGTAACTCAAAGCTCTTGTTAGCATGTTCATTCCATACAAACTTAGTTTTCATCCCTCCCTTGATAGTATCTAACATAGGATTACAAATTCCACTAAATTGTCTCATGAATTTCCTATAGTATTGTGCAAGACCATGAAAGCTTCTTATCTCTATTACTGACCTTAGAGTAGGCCAATTCATGATAGCTTCCACTTTGCTTGTATCCTTTTCAGTTGACCATATGCTAGAATGAACCAAAGGTAAACTAGCTCTATTTTGATGAACTCACACTTGTCCAAGTTGATCATCAACTTCTCCTCTTGAAAACAATGTCAAGTTGCTCTAGGTGCTCACTCCTTGTCTTGCTATAGATTAGTATATCATCTAGATATACAACTACAAACTTTCCTATGTATTCCTTGATAACTTCATTCATGAAACTCATGAATGTGGAGGGGGCATTAGAAAATCCAAATGGCATGACAAGCCATTTTTATAGTCCTTCATTGGTCTTGAAGGTCGTTTTCCACTCATCTCCTTCATGTATCCTTATTTGGTGATAACTGTTGGTCATTTTTGCCTTCCCACAAGAATCACCACATTTGAATTTTCCCCGTGCATTTTTTAACATTTCTACGGGCCCGCAAGTCCCCATTGTCAGATCTTGAAAGATCAATGGCTAGCATTATTGCGCTATGGGAAGTTGCACATTTTTTTGCCATGGCGACATAACACCTTTTGGCCATGTGGCCGGTGGGTCCTCCTCTTCCTTGTTTTTTCTCTGGCACCGAATTTTGATAGATCCCTAGAGGGCGCTATGGCACTATCAAAAAATTTGCGTTCCTCACCATTAACGACATAGTGCCCAAATGGAAAGTGATCTTGTAGCGACATCAAAAGAACATGGTGGGTCCCAGGTATGCCCCGTCGGATATCAGTGATGTAATTTGGTACATGTTGGCAGTGGTCAATTTTGTCATTGGCTAAGGTATAATTGTGTAGAATGTGGGTCCTGCTTCCCTTAGCGGGTTGCAAACGAGGACTTGTTAGACAGATTGGCATGTGGCCAGTTCTTATTGGTTGATACACTGATAGGTTAGATTCATCTTGCTTGCCGTTAGATCTCAGAAGATCAATAGTGGGTACTATCTCGCTATGGAAAGCTATGAGGATATTATCCATAGTGACATAGCACCTTAATGACGCATGGCACAGATGGCATCATGGGCCCACCCTTCTCCAAAATAATGTTACAGCTCATCCTCAGTGGTAGTTGTCAGGTGGGTCCATAATTTGCAAGGCTAAGGTTATCATGAGGATGACAAATTGATGGCACCGAAGGGCGCTATGGCGCTATCGGGAAATTTGTTCTTCTAGCTGTTAGCGACATAGCACCCAGTTGGTAAAAGAACACTGTGGGACATCAGGTAACGTGGGAAGTGACTATGATTGAAGGAGGATTTTGATTCATTTCTAGCCGTGTAGATCTTTTGATGGTAGCAGTAGCCTAGACCCATGCCCCTTTCAAATGCACGAAGGTTTCCTCACCCTTAGATCGATCTGGATCAATGGTGGGCACTATCTCACTATAGAAAGCTACAAGGATATTATCCATAGTGACATAGCGCCTCAGCGACATGTAGCAAGGTGGGGCTGAATGTTATGAAACTGCAGGGATGGTACCAGTTTAGGCTAAATCAGATGCCAGGTGTGCTTAGTTGGTTTGTGGGCCCAAAAGTTTTAAGGAAAAAGTTCAATAATACAATGAGTCTTCATGATCATCAGATCTAAGGGGAATCGACGGTGGGTGCTATCTCACTATGGAAAGCTATGAGGATATTACCCATAGTGACATAGTGCCATTGTACTACGTGGATTAGTGGGGCTAGCTCTCACCAAGATGAGGATAACAGGTTGTGCCAGGTGGTTGCCAAGTGTTTCATGGGCCTAGGATTTTGTGAAGATAGCGTAGTAATATGGCGAGTCTTCATGATCATCAAATCAATCTAAATCCATGGTGGGCACTATCTCGCTATGGGAAATTGCTCAAATGATACACATAGTGACATAGTAACTTGATGACACATGTCCTAGTGGGTTCGGTGGAGGCAGTAATAGTTAGATGCACTGGTAGTTAATGTAACCATTGTAGTTGGAGTTTGATGAATTGGCACAGTTAGTAAAAGAAGATTGGTCAACCTCGCAAAGACCTTGTGGTGTGGTAGAGTGAAAAAGAGATCATTGGTCCATGTGGCTCATTTTGGTGCTAGGGTTATGTTGAGCTACTGACCACGCTGGTTCGTAAACTAGAAACAGGGGAAAAGTCAAGTTTTTTGCATGATTTGATCTTTGTGATCGATTCCAACCACCCTGGAGTAAATATGAAACAAAGAGGAACACTCTACCCCCTGATCCAATCCATCTACCTAGTCAGAGCATAATTATGGCATTGTTTCTATCCTTTCAAGGCATTATTTGACATAGAAGACCAGATATCATTGCATTTGGATCCATATCTAGATTAGATTTTCTTCATGATTGTTCTTTGTAGGGTTTAATGGCAGTGGTTGCAGGATAGTATTGGAGGAAAAATCTTAGTTATGCCAGAACTATAAAGGCAATTTTTGTTAATTTTGTAAGGTGTCAATCATTCTCTGTTGTTCTCTACTGTTGCTCTACAATTTCAGTGTAAAAATTCCCTTTGCCTTTGAATTGAATGATATTCTACCTTATCTCCTTCAGCCATTGGTGTGAAAGTGCAAGAACTCTTTGGCTCTTACTAGTGTTTTGTAGAGATCTATGATCTGCATGACTGTATCTCCTTGGCCTGTGAATGATAATATAAGTGAATCTCTCTTTCCTTGTGTCATTCATCTTGGTCTTCTGATCTGCATGTGATTATTAGACTAAAGCAAGTCTGAATGTGTATATCCTTAGTTTCATTCTGGTTCAATAGTGCATATATGGGTGGAGATTGGTTTGAACACTCTATTTTGGTGCATCGCCTCTTTAGATTAGATTAGGTAGATTTTCTTTCATGCTCTCCTTCTTCCTTTTCCCCTCCAAGAGTAGTTAGGTGCATCCTGATAGTAAGAGGAAGCCATCCTTCTCCAGAGACTCAACCTCATAGTTCAAGTCCCATAGCTTGGAGGTTGTTTCCATGTTTCACGAGGTCATCCTTAGGTAAAAAATTTGGACAAGGGTGCAAAATTTAGTGACAATAGTTTTTGGCACGCTCGGTGGGACTACTTTTCAAAAAACTTCAAGCCTACTAGTGTCAAAAGGGAAGATTTCAAGATCAATACTGAGGAGATAGTATTGGCTTCGATGTTTAAGTCTTCAAGAGACTCATTCTTCAAAGTACTTGGCGACTCTAAGCTTTGAATACATATCTGGTTCCAGACCAAAGTTGTAGTGATTTATGCCCAGAGCTAAAACAAGGGCATCTTCTAGAGGTAAGTTTTAGTATCAAGAGCTTTCATTTTCAAACCCTAGAAGAAGGAAGACTGGAATATCTTTATCACCAGTTAGGAGTGCAATAGTAACAAATACACCTACAAGATCTATCTCTACTCCTCCTTCTATTAGATCTCAGCCTAGACTGCCATCAATACATATCAATAGATCAATTGTCTATATGGCATTGCCTAGAGCTCATACTTTTTCCACCTTTAATGGTGGCAGTCCTCTTTTGTTGGCCCAAAGACATGACATACCAATAGCTTCCCTCAAAAGTATACCAGAGTTTACTGGTGAAACTTCTATCTCTCCCTCAGAACACATTCAAGAAGTTGCAAATGTCTGCAATATCCATGGTATTACAGAGTATGATGTTGCAGTTAGGCTCCTAGCCTCATCCTTGAAAGGAAAAGCACTTCAGTGGTATAGAGGTTTAGCTCATGGTTCTATAGCAGATTGGGATGGATTAGTAGCAGGATTGTGCAAACATTTTGAGGATAAAAGTGACTATTTGTCACTTTTAGAGCAGTTGACTAATATAAAAAGAGCCCCCCATGAATTTATGACTAATTTTAATTATAGATTTCAAAAGGCATGGGATAGAATACCTACTTCAATGAAGCCTACCCCTGGTAATGCCTTCTTGCATTACCTTAGAGCTTTTAACAGTGATATTGCCACTACAATCCAAACTATGGGAGGAGATACCTTGCCTAATGCTTATGACATAGCAATAAAATTAGAGAACATCCTAATACAAGGAGGTAAACTAGCTCCAAGGCCTCCTATGACCTTCTTTCCTGATGTTCCAAATCATCAACCAGCAATGGCTCCCCTTCCCACAACTTATACATCATAGTCCCTTGCCCTAGTCCCTCAAGCCTCCACATCTTCAAATGGAATAGATTAGATTAAGGAGATGATGCAATCTATGATGCTGAACATAGATAAAAGATTGCAAAGCCAAGAGAAGAAGCTAGAGGATAGTTTCTCTATGATGCAGAAAATGAGCAATAAGGTGGTGACTTTAGAAAGACAAGCTCAAGGTAGTAAAGCTCATCAATTACAACATCAAACTCTAAACAGTGGTAGGCCTCCAAATCATAATTATGGTAATAATTCTTTTGATCAGAATAGGCAGAATAGCCATGCTTCAACCTCAAATGTAAAGCAAAGTAGGGCCATAGTCCCTCAAAATAATATGGCTCAAGATCAAGATTTTTTTCCCTCCTATAACTACTCCTATGCTTATTGTATGTGTTAGAAGGCTAATTATTTTATGGCTTTGATAGTCCAAGAACCTGCTGCAAAATGATCATACAAGGAGGACCAATTTAAAGATGCCTCAGATATGCAAAGACAGGGCGATTGCTCTTTTATGAATCATCAGATGGAGGAGCATTGTAATGCAAACCAGGATTCCATTGCTCATAACACTAGAAGCAAAAGAAGAGCTATGGAAGATGTTGTCCCTCCTCCTCCCAATCAATCCTCAACTTCAAATGCAATATCTCATGAGCAAGCATCAAATAATCAATCAAGTACCTTTCAGTAGCAAAGGCAAAATCATGGTAGAAAGGATGCAAGTGGTCCTCAGGTTATTCCATCTCAACCTCATACAATTGAAACTCCCAAGGGTTCTACCAAAACACCTACTATGCCATTTAGTGTGGTAGAGAAAATGAAGAAGATAAATGTGAATACCTCCATGTGGGATGCTGTTGCTACTATACCCATGCAAAATAGGTTGCTGCAGAAAGAATTGGAAAGAATTGAATTAAAGGATCAGACACTCAACATGGAAAGTGCCACAAGCCTAGTACAACCATCAAGGGAGGTAGAAACAAGTAAAAAGGTTAGACCTCCTCCATTCTATGTTTCTCTAATTATAGGGGGTAAACTGGTCCATAATTGCATGATTGATTTAGGGGCTAGTAGTTCAGTGATGCCTAGGTGTGTTGCTAATGCTCTGGGAATGAAATATGAGCCCATTGTTAGGAATGCATTACAGTTGGCTGGTATTACTATCAAGACTATAGGGATCCTTAGGAATGTGGAGATGGCCTTACATGCATGCCTTGGTTGTACTATAACCCAAGATATCTTTGTTTCCGAGGTCAAGCCATATTTTGCCATCTATCTGTCAAGAGACTTCACTGCCCAAATAGGTGGTTTCATATCTTCTGATTGGTCATATATGTCTTTCAAGATGAGATATGGAGCCAATGCTTCAATTAGAGTAGAGCCTCAAGCCCTCCATCATACTGAATCTTACACCCCTAATTCCATCAACATAAATTGCCCTATCCTAGAGATGGATGAGAATGACATAGTGAATGAGCCCACCACTCCCCTAGCGGAGATACCTGATTTTTTCTTGGATGAATGTGCTAATGCATATCAATTTGACCCTATGTCAGAAACCCTTGAGACAGGTCTTAGTACATATTGTATATTGGAGAAAGATGCCCTAGTTCCCAACCTTGTGGGTACTAAAGAAGATATGAGTGGGATATGGAGTATGTACTTTGATGGATCAAGGAATAACATTGGGTCAGGGGCTGGTGTGATGTTGGTTTCTCCTGCACAAGTAAGGTATTATTTCTCATTTAGGCTCCAATTTAGTTGCACTAATAATGTGGCCAAGTATGAATCCTTAATTCAAGGTCTCCTACTTGCTCAAAAAAGAGGAATCCAAGCCTTAAGGGTATATGGAGATAGTGAGTTGGTGGTTAACCAAGTGAGAAATCAGAATATCAACAAAAATGGTTTGCTCAAGTCTTATAAAAATAGGGTATAGGATTTACTTGAAGGTTTCAATGCATTTAATATTCAAAGCATCCCTAGAAAGGAAAACAAATATGCTGATAGACTTGAAGCAATAGGTGCATCTTATGATGTGCTAGGGAATCTTGAGGAGGAGAAGAAGCAACAAATCAGAGTGGTAGTAAGACCTACTATCCTTGATAACAAAATCCATTGGCAAGTGTTTGAATCTGATAAGAAAATTGTGAGCTTCTTGTAGAATGAGGCAGAGTTTTCAGAGAGAAATTAGTCAAGGTTGCAGGATCAGTATGGGGACCAAATCATTAGTCTCAGCTCTAACAATTTGCCTAAAGGTCTCATTACTTTATAGAGTGTTTTCAATCTTGATGATCAAGAAATAGGTAGAGCCATGAACCTAGCTGCTGATGAAAATGACTACACTCTAGTCATGGTTGCTAATGGAAAGTCCTTAAACATGGGGAAGGTATGTTTTGAAATTGAACAAGAAATTTTTATTCATCTATGTCAAGAATTTAATGATGTATTTGCTTGGATATATGATGACTTAAAGGGCTTTGACCCAAGGTTGTTTCAACATACCATAGATTTAATTGATGATGTAAAGACAATAAGACAAAAACAGAGGCTAGTGAATCCCAAGATTGAACCCCTAATGAGAAAAGAGCTATCCAAGTTGATTGAGGTCAATACAATTTTTCCCATCAAACACTCATCATGGGTAGAAAACCTTGTCCCTGTTGGGAAGAAGAATGGAGAAATTAGATTGTGTGTGGACTTTAGGGACCTTAACCAAGCTTCTCTTAAAGATCACCATCCTCTCCCTTCTATGGAGCAGATTTTGTCCAAGGTCAGTGGTTCAAAGAGATTTTCATTTCTTGATGGGTTCTCTGGTTACAATCAAGTGCTGGTTAAAGAGTCTGATAGATACAAGACTACATTTACCACTAAATGGGGTACCTATGCTGATTGTAATATTCCATTTGGGCTAACCAATGAAGGTGCTACATTTCAAAAGGAAATGGAGATGGCCTTCAAAATATTGATTGATAAGTTTGACTTAGTTTACCTTGATGATATAATTGTGTACTCAAAGGATGTAGAAGATCATTTTGATCATCTAAGATAGGTATTCCTAAGATGCAGAGAGTTTGGGGTTTCCCTTAACCCAAGCAAGTGTGTCTTTGCTACTAACCAAGGAAAATTATTAGGGCATATTGTATCTGAGGATGGCTTAACCATTGATCTAGAGAGAACAAAAGCCATACTTGCCCTTCCTCTTCCTAAACACAAGAAAGGCCTGCAAAGTTTCTTAGGTAGGATAAATTTTGTGAGAAGATTTATTCCAAATCTTGCTACCATGGTAAAACCTCTTACAACTATGCTCAAGAAAGGTATGGTATTTGCATGGACCAAGGAAGGGAAGGAAAGTTTTGAAGAGATCAAAACAGCCATAGCCTCAGCTCCTACTCTCATCAATCCAAAATTTGAGAAGATTTCATTCTTTATACCTATATTATCCTTGCTCTTAGCTTTACCTTCAGAGGTTTCTTGTCTCCTCTTGCTTTTCTCTTCAATCTTCAAGGCTATTTGGTAACATTTCCTGATGGTTTTGAAATTTACTAGGCTCATCTCTTCTTGAATAGACCATTTGAGGGCATTCAAGTATCTTGCTAGCTTGATTCTTTCTTCTTCAACTACCTTGGACCTGAAACACAACTTTTGAAATTCCTCAGTGTATGCTTGGACATCCAAATATTTTTGTCTAAGATTTTGTCTCCTCCTATGAAGCTAAACTTTATAGTCATTATGAAGATAGGTCTACTTCACTTTGTTTACCATACCCTTCCATGTAACTATAGGACCTTTTCCATCCTTTTCTCTCTTAGTTGGCACAAACTTCCACCAAGTAAGAGCTAAACCTATTAATCTAGACTTGGCCACCATAACTTTTTGTGCCTCAAAGATACCATCATATTCAAATTGTTCTCAATGCTATCAATCCAATCCATAACTAAATCTGGATCCATTTTTCCACTAAATAGTGGCACTCCTAAAGCTTTGCCACTCAATTCCTTTAATGCCTTCAAGAATGGCTCTTCAAGAAGAACAAGGTCAAGTGTTGGTTCTTCTTCTTCCAACTCTAGTTCCTTCTCCCTTGCTTCTTTTTATTTATTGAGCTCTATTTTCTCTTTGACCTTATCAAATTTGTCTTGGATTTCACCCAAGAGTTGCTCCATTTGGGCTAGTCTTTCCCTCAATGACTTGTTGTCTTCTTCTTGTTCTTCAACCTTCTTGGCTAACTCAATGTTAGTCACCATGGCATTGTCTTCTATTTCTCTACTTGGTGTATTCTCTCCAACTAATTCAGTAGACTGTAACATCCACCACAAGCCTGATTAGAACAAGCTCTGATACCAATATGGTGTGAGTGTTCCAAGGGGTGCTTGCACTGCTCCTCAAGAGACCTAGCTTGTCTCTTCTAGGAACCTAGTCAACCTAGGTCTTTGATTGGACTAGGTGATTAACCAACACCAATCCAAACTATTCTCCAAGAGTTTTATCCTTTGTGCTTACTCTCAGAAGACTAACACTTTAGTTTAGTACTCTTCTCCACACACACTTAGAGAGATCTAAGTGCAACTTGCTCAAAAACTTCATCCTTCCTTGTAGGGTTATCCATCAACATGAGGTCACTCCATTGGCTTGTATTTGAGTCCATTTTGAAATATCTTTAGACTTCTTCCTTATCAATTTCAAGATTTTGTCTTTAGGAAGCCTAATTAGGCCTAGTTCCAATTAGCCCTTGAAATTGAAGAATTCCTCTTTCTTGAAAAAAATATTAAAAAAACCTAGCAAATAAACTCCATATTTGAACATCCTTTTGGAGTCCCTAAAGGATTCTATGGGTCTTAGAATCCTAAGTTGTCCATATAAGTGATTTCTAATATCTAGGTCTAATAGGACTAGAAAGCCTATTTCCTAGGACCTCACTAGTTTCTTGTTCAAAACCCTCTCAAATGGATTGTCACACTTCTCAAACCTCTTATCATACTAAGATAAACTCATACCATTTCTAGAACTATACTTGTTCCATACTGTGCCTTTCTATTTTGCAAGAAATCTTCTTTTCTCTTGTCCTAAACCTCTAACCCAGCTCTGTATGCTTGCTTAGGGCTTAGCATTAAAAATAGTTCCCCAAACTTCCACAACTCCTAATCCTAGAAATATGTACATTAATGACTCCCCTAGCCTTTCCATCTACCCTTAGGTATTTCCCATGGCTAGATTTCATGGGGGAGCCATTTCTTTACAAACTAGTTAGCATAGATCCAATGAACTCTCAAAAGCAAAAAATAATTTATTTAAGCCTCCAAAAATACTCTACTCAAATTTCTTACTGAATGAAAAACTATCAAAACTAAATTTATAATACTATTAAATCACCAAGTTGAGTCTTTCAATCCATTTTAATGTATTATGATCACAAAAACTCGAAATGTTGCTATAACACTGTTCAAAATTCTATTCCACACACACAAATAATACAATGTATATCCTCCTCTATGAAGATTTAAGTCTTTGATAATATATGATGTCATCTCCACCATTCTAGGGCCTTTTTTTCAAGCACCATCTCCTAGACTTTAGGGATTTTGAGGGTAATAATGTTGCATGCAACTTTTGCAATTATTTCCAATATTTCTATGACAACATTTTTGCAACATTTGGCAACTTATTGTCATGCCATGATCCTATTTCTTAGGACCTCTATCCTCATGAGATTATAAGGAACCAACTATATTAATGATCCTATGGCATCATAATAACAACCTTAACAATATTTTTGTGCCTAAGTCACATGAAAGACTCCATCTCACTATTTCCTTTACACACTTTCAGAAATTTAAATAACAACTAACAAAGGCTATTTGTGTGACCTTAGTCCTAATGACTAACTCACCTCACCAAAAATGAAAATGACCTTCTAAGGTCTAAAATAAAACTAACCTATGCTCTTAGCTTGGCTAGAGTCAAGTACAAGCCAAAAATATTTCAAATATAGTAGGTATCTAGATGTGCTCCTGCATCAGTTATTCTTTAGGAGATATTATTCCACCTCTTTGCACTAGTATTATGTATCCTTTCGGAGGTTAAATAGGTAGCAACTAGCTAAAAATTTCTAGTATAGGTTTCCATTCACACTAACCCCCAATTGTCTTATAAGTGAGATTGAGGCTGCTCAACCCCAATAGCACTTGAAAGTGTACACCCTTTCAAGTAAGGATGGAAGCAATGCTTCTTAGCACAATAGATAGATAATCCTCAAGGAATTTATTGAGTCTTGAATTAAGAGGATGAATTTTATGAGTCTTTTGATTCTTTGGGATCTAGGAATCATATTTATTAAACTCAAGTGGAATCACCTATGAAAATTGTGTTCTCACTTGGGTCATTCCCAAGAGATTTTTCTCTCAACCAAAAAGCCATTAATAGGTAAAAAAGAAAAGAAATGAGATTAATGAAATGGGCTAGCATTTCTGATTCTCCAAAGAGGATAAGAGAATACTCTCATACCAAATCTCTACTCTCTAGAAATACTAGACATGTTTATTCTAACTCAAAGTACACTTAATTTTATGATGTGCCCTAGGATATAACAAAATTAATTTGGTTGAGATGACGAGTCAACCTAAAAAATAGATACATTAGTAGTTTCTCATGCTTTTTCTTTGATCAGTGAACCTATAATTATCAATTTTTAATATCTCTTTGACATGTAGAAGCTACGAGTTAGATTAAAAAAAATTCATAAAAAAATCCAAAACCCTACAAAATAGATTTCTATGATAACAAAAATAAGCTATAGATCACAAGAAACTAGAAAAAACTACTAGAAACCCAAAAATATGCATTTTAAGCTATGAAAATGAGCCTCTATTTTTATTGTGGTATGTAGAGTTCACCAAGATATCATGTGATAGAACTCTTTAAGCAATGTGATGAAACTTGTAGAGATAATATAAATCCATAACATGTATGATAGAACCTTTTGAAAAATAATAGAACTCCAACAAAAGTACCATAAACTATGAGAAATATTTATTTCACCCAATATAAAGTTATATCACATGATATGTTGTACATGTGTGTCAAAAGAAAAAAGGGAAAGTGTGTAGAGCTAGAAACTTGTTAGCCCCATGATGGGTGCCAAAAAATGAATCAAAAAATTATGACACTTCTATAAATCATTACATTCAATAGATTCATTGATCTAAATCCTTACAAAGAGATTTACAACTTCCTAATCACAGCATGCAAAATCCTACTTGATGCAAAAGGTGCTTTTAGATAGAGTAATGAGATGTCTGCAAGGTGCACTATGAAATGGAAGATTCAAAGAGGAAACATGCAATAGTTTTGGAAGTACTTCATGAACTCCATGAATGCATGCATGTGATACATGATATAAATCTAAGAAATATGCAAGACTAAACTGAAATCATGAATTATTACAATCCCTCCTAATTATTCTATATTGTTTAAGATAACATGCAAGGGTTATAAAATAAGATAAATGCTAAAAGACTCCCAAATGCTCAAGAGAATTCATAAGGTAAAACAAAAACATAACAATAGCATAAGAAAAATATTCATTGAAATAAGGAATGAACCTCCTATAAAGTTTAGAAATAATAAAATGGTTGAGATTAAGAAATGAGCAATGGTGGAGATTTATTTTTTTGTGATCCATGTGATCTTCTTTTTAGAAGTTTCACAAAAGTGTGAACTTAGAGTTCAGTTATTTTATTTATTTTATCTTAGGAATGAGATGTTTTTTTTCAAATTTATTTGATTAAAAGGGGAATGTTTCTTTTAATTAAATAGACTTAGGATATGATGATCAAACTTAGGATATAATCAAATTATTGATTATGTGATGAAAATATTGAAGATTTAATGAAGATTTAACTATGTGAAATTGATTTAATGCATAATAAGGTCTATTATTTAATTTAATTTAATAATTCTATATTGGGGGATTACAGTATACTAGACCAAAAATTGGTGATTACAATGATCACTACTCAATCTTTTTTAATCCTTTGTGAAAAATCAATAGTTACTTGTCACTCCTCTTTTTGATGTGACATTGTTAAATCACCATACCATTAAGTTTTTTATTGAATGGAAAATATATTAGAGTCATCCTTCTAGGATGCAATTGTACCTCAACACATCTTTGGTCCTTCATTAAGCTACTAAGGCCCATATTCAAAGGGTTTGGAACCTACAAGCTAGACCACATCATCCCATTGGATGGATTGCATGGTGGAATGATGTCATCTCATACACAAAAATGTTCCTTCATATTTATGGAAGATGAATTTTTATGTAAAACATGTGGTCATATGACACAAATGCTAAAGATATTTGTGTTGCAACTGAAGCATTGACAATTAATCCTTCCAATGTGGAGTTGTACATTCAAGTTGCTCAACTCAGACATGAGAGATAATTTTCATACCACCACTCTTCTACAGGATCCTAGATCAAATTTTTTGGCTTAAAGTGGGAGAAAAACATTCCAAGGATTTTTTATTGGCTTTAAGAGTATGCAGCACCTTAATAGGGATAAAAAATTAAAGAGAGCTAGGTTTTTGTTACTAATCTTCCTAAAATTCTTCAAGCCTCTATCTATCACTATGATACTTGGTATTTTTAGAACAAGAAATTTCCATTACATGTGACCAATATTGAAGGTACTATGTGGTGGTTGTGCCCACTTGACTTTGTAAAGTTCAGAGGGTCTTTTGTTACAAGATTCTCATAATTGATGACCTCAAGGAGGCTATATTTTCTATGGAAAATGAAAAGGCTCATGGGTGTGATGGTTTTAGCTTTCAAATGCCTTTGGCCTTGTGTTATTCCAAACCTTTATAGGGTTCACCTCAAAGCCTTTCGTACCCAAACTCTTGAGTATATCATCAACAAAGAAATTATCAAGTTTCTAGAGATCCTAAGGACATTTGTAATTATTGGCACATTACCTCTCTTAATGTTTCATACAAATTTTTTACTAAGGAAATGGTCATCAAAATTTGTCATATCCTTCCTCTTATTGTGAGGTTAGAGTAGACTAGATTTATTAAATTCAAATATATTCTCAAAAAATTTATTGTTATTTGAGAAGTAAATGGAGTGGGATAAACACCCTAAGAAGAGTGTATTTTGTCTCAAAATTGACTTTTCTAAAGCTATGACCGTGTGAAATGGAAATTTATCTTGGTTATGCTCAAAGCCCTAGGATTTGGTCCTAGATTTTCTTTGGTCTGATTATTTATGTAGTAACTTGTCTTAAAATCATGGTAAAAAATTTAGATGCGAGTCCTTTATTTGATCTTAGGGTTTCAGGTTTTGGGACTTGTATTTTTGATATCTTTTAAAATTTATGAAAACCCTAGGTCTTGCCCTTTTAAATTTATCTAGGCACGAAGTCTTTTAAAAGTGGTTGAATATTCTTTCCAGCTTGGTTTGAAGTCATTGTTGTGTCTTTTTGAAAAGGTTCTATCCTGTCGTTGGATCTTGTTTGGATCAACGGATGTTGCATACTTGCTATGAAAAGCTACAATGCTATTTACCTTAGCGATGTAGTGACCATCAAAAAATTTTGTCATAATACTGATAACTTGGTAAGGCATTGAAAGAATGTATCAATTTGAAAAAATTATGGTCACATGTTCTCTCCTAGGGTGGTCAGTATCAGAAAGGATGCACGTGGAATAATTCACAAGGGATCTCATCAAAACCTAAGATATTCTGGTGAGTTGCTATATCAGGATCAAAAAATCATCAATTTTCCCAGTAGTGATTTGGTGAGTGCTCAGAATTTAAAAAAAGTGGCCAGATTTTTAAAAAAAAAATGTTGATGTGACCGTGGTATTCCCATGTAATTTCATAAATATGTATGACCTTCCTCTCTGACAGTAATATTAATTGGTGAAGTCTCAATTACTGTGTTACATGTTCTCCATGACTAGAATTCGTTATTTGCTAAAGGTCGCTACTTCACAACCAAAAAATCATCAATTTTCTCGATAGTGACATGGCGAGTGCTCGAATATTACAAGAGATGGTGTTTTCTTAAAAAGGGCAGTGATTTTGGGGATCCCAAGGAAGATATCTTACAAAATATGCCTTTATTTCCATGACAGTCAAATTAGCCATGATTATTCTATTTCTAATTTTCCTTGTACCAATTTTTGATGAGTTGCTAGAAGTCGCTATGTCACTACCTGAATGTAAGTGATTTTCACTAGTAGTGAAGTAGTGGCCCAGCTACAAAAACAACAACATGGAAAAACCAAAGGGGAGTGATGTCATTGGAACTTAAAATTATATATATATATATATATATATATATATGCAAGGATGTTAAGCCAACTCAACATCAGTAGTGACTTGAACCCACGCCCGATGCAAAAAATATGTGAAGGATCTTGATCATTAGATTAAGCATGGATCAACAATACTCGCTATCTCACAATGAAAAGATGTGCACTTATTATGTATAGTGAGGTAGTGAGTAAGGGTCTTACCACAACTTTCAACATTCATGAAATCTCCATGCCCTCATATCAACTTCCAATCTACGGCTGTCGCTATCTTGCTATGAAGAGTTGCATGAAGATTATGTATAGCGAGTTAGCAAATGAAGGACCCACCATATTCCTTGTAAAATTCATATCAAATATTTGCCGCATGATCAAAGTAGCATCAATGGTTTTTTCTATCTCGCTATAGCAAGGTGCTTAAAAGTTATGCATAGAAAGGTGGCGACTTGATGACACATGTCCCTAGTCATCAATGGGCCTAGACTAAAATGCCAACATTGAAGGAAAGGTATAGGTGGAAGTTGTTTATTGGTTTGACTGCCAACATGTTAGGGGGAAGGATGAGTCAGCTCAGTTTTATTTCCTGCATTGTAGGATTTTTTAAGGATCAATGATGCAAATTCAAAAGGAATTATGATGCCACCCTATTTTTCAATTTTGTGCATTTATGATGAATGAAAGCTTCACATGCAAGAAAAATAGAGTATAATACAAGGAATTTTACCATTTCTAGTCTTGTGTAAGAAAAGATTTCAAGTTTCCTGAGCACCAGAGCCTACTAATGATATTGTGATAAGCCTAACAAAGACATGAAGCAACCCTCCCTATCTGTGAGTCACTGAAGAGGTTTGAAGAAGAACAATTTGGGAAAATTAGGTAAGTACTCATATTATAACCTTTATAGCCTTCTAATCCTTATAAAATATAGTCAATATGCATCCTAAGAAAGCATTTTTTGGGCAAGTAAATTATATGAATAGGAATGTTCATGAAGATTTGCTAGAATTACTCGCAGAATCCACTACTGAACCTACACAAGTTAAGAAGTTAATTTCCTTAAACCCTAGGCTTAAGATTGCTGATGGCCTATATGATAAAGGGAACTAGGTTAGGGATGCAATGATTGCACAAAGTGGCCTTATTTTGTTCAAAAAATGGTTCTTACAAAGGAATTGGTTTGCCCCTCATGCTAATGTCTAGAATTTTGATTTTGGAAAGCTAATAGTTCCAAGTGTTTTCTTGGATTATGATTTGGTTGAAACCATTGCCAAGAATTATGACCAAGCTGTTAGGGTGGTGAGAAGAATTGATGGGGTGGCTCTGATCTCAACTAGTCTTGAAGAAATTAGGGAGGTTTTTCACCTAGAGCCATTGTCAGATTATCATGTGCCAATTAATTTTTCAGAATTAGAAAATGAATACAAGGCAAAAAAGGATGTAATTAGGGGAGGTGCACTGAGGGCACACATTGGTATAATAGGAAATCTGCCAATAATTACTGCAGCCTCTAGGGAACCTTTTAAGAAGAGTCTTTTCACTTCCCCGGTTGTAGAGATATACAAGACCTTGTGTCATATTTTTGGAAAGGATGAGTAGGATTTTATACCCATTGGCTTTATGTATATGATGGTTCAAATTGCCTCTTTTGGTGTAGATGTTATCTTTGATTTTGCTTCCTTTTTGGCTAAAGAAATCCATGTTGGTTTGGTTTGGTTGGGATCGCCAAAGGGAAAATGTAGAAGACTTTTGGAGACTATTCTTTGTTGATGCATATGTTCTTATTTAAAGGGGTGGCATATTTTGGCAAAGAGATGGAATTGAACAAAGAGGAGAATGGAGAAGCATTGCTAGTCCAGTTGTGGAGTGCAGATATGACCTAGGATGCAAATAATGTTAGTTTTGTCAAATTTGATATGTATTTTGCTTCTAAATTGAGATGCCTCATATTAAGTGATAATCCCAAGATCCGTAAGGCATTAATGAACCTCCTCAGGCCTATGGACAACCCCCATTACTTGAAAGTTTCACACAATTGTAGAGATATCATTCCTTACTGTTTTTCTACTATTTTCAAAATTTATGGTTTTAGGGGGAGCCCTCATGTTTTTCCCTACCAAGTACCTTTAAAAGTAGGAATGGCTGAAATTTTGTGGCAGTTAGGAGGAGTGGAGGAGATGTTTCTGCTGAAAAGGTCACTGGGGTCCATTTTCCTACTTGCATTGTGGCACACCAATTTGTGATCACTAAAGGGGGTTGGATCTTTTTACATAATGTTTTGGACCAATATATGATGGCTATCTCCCATCCCCATTTTTGTGATTCTGAGGGATTTTTTAATCAAACCTTGAGGCATAGGATTAAATTGGGATATGTCAAACATGATTGATATTATCTAGAGGACATTATAAGGAATGAATTCTCATTGTAGGAATACGAAATTAAAAAAGGAAAAATGGAGAGTTTATTCCCAAATTTTAGAATTTATTCATTGTTTTGATCAGAAATATGGTCCTCTAGATAATGCTAATATAGTTCCCTGAAATAATGGAAGTTATGAATGAGAAGAGACAATTTTTTATTAATTCTTATCCTGATAAGGTTAGAGAGGTCATGAGGAGGTTGGATTTCACTCCTAGTATAGGAGCTAGTCAAATAATTGTTCAAAAGAAACTACGTTATACTGTGATTCAGAATAAAAGGCCTCCTGTGGATAAAGGCAAACAAATAATAGGATCCACCACTGTTGTTCAAGAGGAGAGACCTGATGAACCTACTCCCAAGAGGTAGAAGGTATGCACAAAAAGAGCCCTCAAGTTGAGGAATATTCGCCTACTCAATCCCCTTTAAGGATTGAAGGAGAGTAGCTCACTGGTGAGCAAATTGAGCAAATTTGATCACAGGGAGGCATTTTTATTACTCAAACAGAGTTAGAAGAGGGAAACGCTCAAGAACCTCCTCCACCAAGTTTGGATCTAACAATAGGTGACTATAGAGGTAGGGAATTGGACCTTGTGTTAGAATAGGAAAGTCATCAATTTTTGGCTGATGACAATTTTGTAAAATCTAGGGCTTTCCAACAATTTGCATGGAGGATAAACATGAATAATTTTGAAGAAAGATGTAAAAGGGTGAAAATAGAGCATCCAAAAATGAATGAAGCCTCCATTGAGAACCAAAAAAAAGAAGAAATGATGAGAGAGTTTTAGAATATAAGCCCTAAAGAGGGAAGATAAATGGTGAAGGCATCTAACATTTTGTTGTTACCAAATTGGGACATTGCTGATGCCTTAGTTTTCAATTCTATTTCAAATAAATTGAATTTGCAAGATCAGAATAAAAAAGAATTCCAAGGAACTACATTTGTTGAGGATCAAGCTGCATTGGTTAGCTGGTCATTAAGAAGAGGGTCTAGAGCCACACTATCACAACTAGATGACTCTAGATTGATGGGAAACATAATTGTAAGGAGAGTTGTTGATCTTCTCGTGTATAGGTAGCACATTGGAATGTGGACTCATCCCAATTTGTTTTGGCCACTGCTAAGAAAGAAGAACAGGCCATGATTGAATTATAGAGCAAATATGAAATACTTCTTGAGGCCTAAAATAAAGAGGTTAAAAAGAGGATTGAGCTTGAAAATGAGCTAATGGGGAGGTCAATAGCATTGAGAATAACATACCCTCGTCCCCTAGTTGAACCCTTCAAATCCAACCCCTTGCTAGACATGCCAAATACACCCCAAAGGCCATAGTTCTGCACTGCTGAAGATCTTGAAGAAGAAAAGAGTAAATTATGGGCCCTACATGTGGAGTTGGAGGAAAAATATGAAGATAAATTAAGAAAAGCTCTCACATATTTTGGGGACAAAGTTGAATGGCCACTAATTCTTGATCAATTGGCTAGGGTGATCAGTATTTGGGAGGAGTTGAAAGCCAATGATGAGGCTTTAAAGCCTATTGTGATTAAATGGGTGAGAAGGGAGAAAGAAATGACATTTTTGTGTTACTTTGTCATAAAAAATTCTTATGATCAAATTGAAAAAACTTTTGATATTATTTTTGATCTTTCTAATTTTGACAATAGGAGGATTCATTTACAGAGAATAATAGTAGGCTACTTGAACAAGTACAAGAGCCAAAAGTTTAGTTTGTTTCCTCATGCCCTAGATAAGAGAAATAATTTAAAAAACGAAGATGAATGGGTGAAAGAACTTGATGATATTTTTTGTTTAAGGATGAATAGAATTATAAATGAAGCAGGGCATGCATGATGGGCTACCACAATAGAAGAAATAGTGAAAGCCCAAATATTCTTTGATTCTTTAAAACATGAATTTTGTTGCTATTAGTAATGAGGCTGAGTATGTGCTTAAGAGACAACGTGATATTTTGCAATTCAATTGGCCATATGACACACTGTTTGACAAGTGGATGGTAGAAATAGTTCCTGATGAATAGTTTGAGGAGGTTGAAACTGACAGTGATGAGGTGCAGGGTGATGAAATCCAAATCATTGATACCATCACTACATAAGGCCAACAGGAAGAAGAAAACAAGAATGATTAGTCAATTTCAATTTTAGGCCTAGGCCCACAAGATGCTGACACAACCAAAGAAGAGGGAAATATAGAAGTTACTCCCATAGTACAGTATGAAGTTGGTGGAAACCCACAGGTGGAGATGAACCTGCAATCATTAGAACAAACTGCATTATTGGCTAGCTTGGTAGTTGCATACATGGAGGAATTAGAATAGCTGCCAAATCAACAACTTTAGGGGATGTGAAAAAAAGGGACCCACAAGAAGAATATTTGATGTATAAGTCTTTCTGTTACTCACAATTTGGTCTTTTTGTGATAGGTGTATGTAAATATCTCTTGTAAAAGACACCTATCAATTCTTTTAGCTTGAAGCTTGTTGCATCTCACATTATATAAGTGAGATTCCAAGGCTAAAAAGAAGGTCTGATTTATAATGTTGTTAGTGATACTTAGTTTGTTTTCGGTCCAAGTAATTTGAATAGGCTTTATGATGTATTTTCTCTATTAGTTTATGAGAATACATTAATACAGAATGATCTCTGCATTTCTTCCTATGGTCATTTTGAGTTTTTTGTAAAATGTATATAATTTTCAAAGAAAATGAATACAAATTATGAGTTGTCCCCATATCAGTTCTTTCTGAATTTTGTCTCCTTTGGGTTACTTAGTTATCTTGATGTTGTATGAGTAAAAAACTTTTGCAATTGAATGCAATCCTTCAGGTTGTATATTTTTTCACCACTGCTATTAGTTCAATGAATTGAGTAAATGCTTTGATGATTTTGATAAGGTCACTTTAGTAATGAGAAGGATATTTTGAAGGATGGATTCTAGTAAGAACTATTGATAATATTTTTTGTAATGCAACAAATTAGAGCTATAGATTTGTAGTAGACTCTGAATGCTATTGGATTAGGCACTGGTCAAATTAATTTAACTAAAAGATAAATAGATCATAAATGGGTATCAAATGCAAAATTTCAATCAATTTTACTTTTATTTCTTGAAGATCTTCAAAGATGGTCAATACTTATTTGCATGAAATATTCTAGCAATATGTAGCCACTGTTGCAAAGAATACTTGTAGATCTACAGAAGACTTTATGACCAAATCTGTTGTAGGGGATGTATTCTATTTAAAAAGTCACAATTAGCTGTGTGTTTATGAACTGAGGATGAAAATTAGAATGAAACTAAGATAGTTTGCATACAAAAATAGTTAGATTGAGTCAACCCTTAGGTATACCCACCATGGTTTTGCAGAGCCTAAAGAGAAGAAAACCATTCCTAGTTTTGTTAATGTTGGATCCAAATGGTGTGTATGTGTAACTGAAAATAGGAAATGGCTAGTCCTTAGGTTGCATAAGTATTATCATTTTGGTATTGAGGCCCTCTACTGCTTAGTAGTTTTAAAACTCCAACAAATTCATCATATATTAAAGTCATTTTTGGGGATGCTTCAGCTTGCATCACCATTAATTGTTGTACTATTTTCTTAGCTCGTTGGATTATGGAGTGAATCTATGTGTCATGCTTCAATGCCTAGAAACTTTTTCTTAGCCTTAGGCTTGAGAATTCAATAGCACAAAAATCAATGCTATAGATAATATTTTCTCCTAATGCCACATTGGAATCTCCACTACAGATAAAATGGATACAACATGGGGAAAATTTTCATTTTCTAGCCATCCCTTTTGCCTTCTAAGCTATTCAAGTTGAGCTATGAAATAATAAAAGAAAAAAACCAAGAAATATCCCTGTAAAATGACACTGAAGGTCTAGGTCAACTTTGAAGTAGACCCTATAATCACTGAAAAATGGTCATCTAGACTATGAGTCCCCTTTTCTAGCATCTTTGGTTAATTTATTGATTGCTCATTCTTGATCAAATCATCAATTTTTTATTTATTCAACTAAGTTTTTTTATGTAATTGAAAGAAATTTCTCCCTTTTTAATTAAATAAATTCCCTAAAGTACCACTTATCCTAAGTGTACACACATAAAGCATTATTTCTATTTTAAAAAAGAGAGGAAAAGACATTTCTGTGTACACATGAATGCACAATTTTATATGTTAGAGGAATATTCTATTTTCAAAATAACTTTAATTCTCCTTCACACATTTTTTCATGTAAATCCCACCATTGATCTTGATTAGGTGAGATGCTTGTACACACAGATCACTCAAGATACATTCTCCACCCTTGATTAAGTCTCTCTTGACTCTTAATCTCAATCACCCATTTTTCTTTAAAAGGGATGGCTCTCTCCTCATTCTCTAACTTTATGCTTTGGACTAATGTTATGTTGTAGTATTTCTAGGTGCTTTTTGGATCTTTTAGGACTTGGAGAATTCTTGCAATCTTGCATCTTAATTTAGCTCTCACTCTAATTGCATTATGGAATTCTTAGATTATCTTTCTTTTATTCTCTAGAGAGAATCTCACATAGCTTAAGTAGGAAGGTTTGTAACTCTTCATAATTTGATTAACTTATCTTGCATATTGCATATCATCTTATTTTAGCTTGCATTCTCATTGTGATTCTTGGATGCTAGCACTCTTTTTGTCATCTTTGAATCTCTCATTCTATGACACACCTTTCAATGGTTGCATAGCTAGTTCATTTGAGAGCCACCATAATTCTATTTGAACCTTTTCATGTCATAGATAGAGAGATATAAGTCACCTCTTGATATTCTCTTTTTCATGGGAATTCTTGAGAGCCCAATGCTTTCCATATTGACTATGCTTACCCTCAAGGGCTACCTCTAAAATAGACTTAAGCTAATCTTCATTTTTATGCAAACCTTTTCAATACTACTAATACTAAATATCCTCAACCTTCATGTGATGCTATGCCTACTATTCCCACTTAAACTAGCCCTTCACTATCTCTTCAAGATCCTATTATGAAAACCTTACAGTCTCCCTTGTGCTTAGAAGTGGCTCCATGTCAAGAGGACTCTCAAAAAGATAAATATATAAGTAAAGATCAAGATCAAGATCAAGATGTCACTCTTCAATATCCTATGTCTTGTGATATTGCTATCAAGATTTTAACTGTGTGATTTTTGAGTCAAACTCATTGATCCATGTTTTATGAGTAGTGATTCAACACGAATCCATCTCTCATGAGAATAAATGGAACACTTAGCACTCATTGGATCTAGGTGATGCTCACAAGGGTGAAGCACTGAGACTTCCTGGGAGGTCACCCATCCCAGTACTACTCCAGCCTGAGGGTGCTTAACTATGGAGTTTCCTCCATGGTTAAACCCAAAGTTTCCTATGTCTTACCAACCTCATAAGTCTAATGATGCCACTACTTCCACTATTTCCCTTGAGTTTATTAAAACCATGAGAAGATTTCTCTTCCTATGCTATCCAAAGCTACTTGTCAACATCAAAGTATCCCCTCATCCTCTTTTTCTACTTCTACATGTCCACTTTAAAATGATTCTTAAGCTTCAAATTATCCAATCAAAGGTACTCATAAGTCTATTGATGGTCTTGGACACATTTATCAATCTAAAGATATTGATATCCCTCCTTGCTATCCATTTGCATCTATTAAGTCTATACTTGGTCCTTATCCATCTAAGTTAAAACCTTAAAATCTTTCCTTCAATAGTGGGACCTTATGTTCCTCCATCTCATAATTTTACTTTTAGCTCTCCTTCATACCTCAAGATAAAAAAAGATACTCATTCTTGAGAAATATTCATCCACCTTTCCATCTAAACCATTTATATCAGCTTTATCCATCCAAAACTCCCAAGTCTTTTGGAAGCAATTTATATGTTCAACATAAAATGAAGAAATGCAAGAATCCATTGAAAAATTAAGATCACTATGTCCTATCTAATCAACATGTGAATGCAAATAAAGAAAAAAAATTAAAGAGACCTTAAAGGTCCACTAACCAAAGAGAAAAATCAAATCAAATATGAATTCCTAAATCTATCATTGAAGAAATGAATCCCAAATCATTCAAAGGAAAAGAAAAATAAAAAGCTATATGGATTCCCAAGTCTCTGCTAAAATACTTGAATATTGAAAACAAATCAAAGTTGACATTCAAGCTTCCAAAGGATTTCACTTTATCTTCTTCCAAACATCTTCCTCAAAAGCTTTCGAAGCCTTCAACTCCATCTTCCTACAAAATTACTTTACTACCTCATACATCTAAGACTTAAGCTATTTCATCCACGATTCATTTGTCATTCCACCACCCTTCAAGGTGTGTGTCAATTTTTATCTTGCCCATTTTTTCACCTATCCTTATGCAATCCTTTCAAACCTACACTAACCTACTATCCATGCTTCTTATAGCCTTCATGGACATAAAGCCTTATCCTCCATATAAATTTTCTACCATATCATTTCCATCACCTTATCAAAATCTTTGAGAATACATTTATATGGTCTTCGCTTACCATGAATTATCCTTCCAATAGGAGCACTATCCAAATTGGAAAATCTTGAACTCTTTTTGAAAATAAAAATTAAAAAAATCTAAAAGGAAAAGAGAGAGAGAGAGAGAAAAAGTTCCTACGTGAAAACCTAGTAAACATGTTCCTTGTTAAAAAATTTAAATAGAAATAAATTCATCCTATGGTGAAAACTACTTCTTGTGGCACCTTAGATAAGTATCATGATGAAAACATGATAGATAGGTGTCATGCGTAATTCTTTCATAATCCTTCTATTCCATCTTTCCTCTTTGATCTTGAGAATGTTGAGCTATTCTTTAGGATTGGATATCTTATCCATGAGCTTCCCTATGATAATATTTCTTATCCTAAACCATTCACTCATAGCCTACATACCTAGCTTCATCCTTATTTCTTTGTGCTACTACTACCCTATCTAGCTAACCCCTTGGTCTTGATTAGAATAAAAATAGTAAAACATTGTTCTTAGAAGTCTCATGACATATGCATTCTTTTGGATGATATGCTTTCATGGAATCATGTCATTTATCCCATATGTTATCTCACTTATTGGTGTCCAATACTTATCCCATATACTTTCTCGCTTATTGGTTTCCACTACTTATCCTATATACTATCTCACTTATTAGCTTCCACTTCTTATCCAAAACATGCTCCATACAGCTATGTTTCCCTATCTTGGGTACTCTTGAGGATTGAGTCCCTAAGAATAGCTTTCACTCACTTCATACATCTTTCCTTATCTATCTAATCTACTAGTTTGCTAATCCATCATACCCTACACCTTGTAGACACTAGAAAAAAATGATGTGATCTTGCTTAAGCTATAGCCACTCCTGCCAAGTGATGAAAAATTGGAAATAGATTCTACTCAAGACCCTTGCATCTATGTCTATCAACATCTCACCTTGTGCTCCAAACCATTCATCTCACTTTAGTTAGCCTTGCCTATCTTAGACCTAACTCTCATTTAGGTCTAGGGGGCACAAATTGCAGAACTTATCATGGTTTCCTTACTATATTGGTGTTTCTTTGGTAGTTCACTCAACAATTTTTTTAAACACTTTCCCTTGACATCAAGTGTTTTTCAACACTTATTAGATACTTTTGCCACAATCTAAGATGTTTCATTACTTCTCATTAGAAGACTTGATTCCTAAAGAGATAGTCGTGTGACTTTCGCACAAACTTAAACTAGTTGAGATTTGTTGGCTTTATTTATGTTTTCTTTGCTTAGCTTTCCCTCCCTATCAGTCTCTCAAGGATGTCATGAACTAGAGGAATCAAGGAAAGGGGCATATTTTATTTTATTTTCTACTTATGGGTATACCTTTTTGATCTTAGGTGTCTTGACCATCTTTCTTATTTTTCTTGACACTCAAAATATAAAATGTATCATGCTTTTCTAGTTTTTGCAAGTGTGTGCTGATAACTATCTTGATATTTTATGTCTCAAAACAAGCATAACCTTGCTAAATTAAACCTAGGGAATCTAACTTCAACATCATCTTGACCTATATGTCTTTGATGCATAGGTTGGATTCCTACATACCTTTATGATATAGATCATATTCATATCCTCACATTTATGCCAGCGATGATTGTATGATCTTACAATGTCCCTAAATAAGGCTCAAGAATAAAAACTAGAACCCACTTATATAGCCTTACAATTGCACCTTTGCATATGATCTTGCATTATAGACCTCATTTTATAATAGCTTTGAATTTTTTGTGTTGAAATAGACTCATTTATCTTTCATGGACGTGTTGGTCAACTGCATTTATCTTCTTGATTTTTCTAAACCATGTCTTCATATCCTTTTGATCTTATCATCTCACCACTTCCTCTCTTTTGCTATCATGAAAAGGGTTAATCTTATCATAACATATATCTCCACATTTGGACCCCATATATAGAATTTGGATCTAATTTTAATGTCTTGGATCCATTTTTGGGATTGAAATCAAAATTTGGATTCATCTTGATGGTGAAAATTGCATTCAAAAATTCTTCCTTCTTCTACAGAGTTAGCTGACTTTCCAAGGATTAATCTTCAAAAATTGCTGGGGAAATCATTATTTCTTCATTTATTCATCATTATTACTCTTTTCCATTTCTTCTCATCCATTTCATTGTACACTTATTCTTGCTTTGGTCTAATTTTGATGCTTTATCTTTCTTGGCCAAACTTAATCAATCTAGGACATCTCTTCATTTCTTGGTGGTCACTCTTTGGTCTTAATTTCTTGTATATCATTATGAACCTTTCTTTTTCTTGATTTGATCAAATCATTCTCATTTCTACATCTCCTTTATCTCATTTCAATTTTGATCCCGAGGGGCAAGAATATTCTATCATTACTGTAAATTGCTTTTTCCACCTGTTTGCTCTTGATTCATCTACTTGATTTAGCTACATGGCTTGGCATATTAGTGCTCATATTGTGTATTAGTATTGTGTATTTCTCTCTCCTAATGCTTAGTTTTTCTGCTAATTGATTGTGCATTTATGATTTTTTGTTTCTCCATCCATCGTTCTTCAGGCACAAACCTATCTATCTACTACTTGTTTGGATTCTTCATTCTTTGAATTAATGTTTTCCTAGATCGATCACATATTAGTTAAGGAGGGAAAAATGTAATTACCAAAAATGGTCACCTAGACTATGACCCCCCTTTATAGTATTTTTACTTAATTTATCCATTGTTTATTCTTGATCAAATCATCTTTTTGCTATTTATTGGATTATAACCAATTATTTGACCACTTTATCCTAAGTCTATTATTTAATCAAAAGAATTTTCTTGCTTTTAATTAAATAAGATCCCTAACATCCCACTTATCCTAAGTCTGCACACATAAAATAATATTTCTATTTATAAAGAAGAGGAAAAAACATTTTTGTCTACACATGAATGCACAATTTTTATATGTGAGATGAATCTTCTATTTTCAAAATAAATTTAATTCTCCTCCACACATATTTTGACTCTTAAAACCCACCATTGATCTTGATTAGGTGAGATGCTTGTGCACATTGGTCACTCAAGATGCATTCTCCACCCTTAATTAAGTCTCTTGTGCTTCTTAATCTTAATCATCCATTTTTATTTAAAAGGGAGGACTCTCTCCTCATTCTCTAACTTTATTCTTTGCACTAATATTATGCTCAATATTTCTAGGCACTTTTTGGAGCTTTTAACACTTGGAGCATTCTTGTACTCTTACATATTAGTTTAGCTCTCATTCTACTTGTATTATGAAATTCTTGCACATCATCTTAGTTTATCTTGCATTGTATTGCATTCCCATTGTGATTCTTGGATGTTAGCACTCTTGTCTCATATTTGAATCTCTCATTCTATGATGCAACTTGCAAGGGTTGCATTGATTGGTTCATTTGAGAGCCAACATACTTCTATTTTCACCTTTTCACATCATGGATATAGAGCTATAAGATGCCTCTTGAGATTCTCTCTTTCGTGGGTATTCTTAACAATAAGGATTTATATAAGTGTTCCACATTTTTGGTATACAATTTTTTGGTGCTTGTCGTGGGGCTTGAGCCAAGTTTCTAGCTCCATTTTCTGGAATTGTTTGAGTTTAGCAGTTTAAATTTCTTGTATTTAAGTTTCATTTTTCACTTTTGGAAATTCATAGCCTTTTATTATATCTAATCAAGTGGTTTTGCAAGGTTCAAACTCTGGTTTTAAGGCTAACCCTTGTGCAGCTTGAGTTGAAGGCCAAAACCCTAGGTTTTAAAATATTTGATCATATATTTCAAATGGATTAGGATTTGGATATGAAATATTTTTTGATAGGTTGGTGATGTATCAAAGATGCCTCAGACCAAAATTCATATTTTTTAGAGCTAAATTGTGTGAGTTATAAATATTCCTTTATTTTTCCTAAAAAATGTTTCTAGTCACAAATCAATGATTTTTTCAATAAAATTAAGTTTTGTAAAAGGTTTCTGAATTTTTTAGGGAGTTAATTCTTTGTGTTTTGAATTTAAATGAGATCAAATGGCTCAAAACTTGATTTAGAAAATTGGTTTGCTTTGATAAAATAGGTACCTAGGGCACAAATTAAGAGATATATTTGAAATTCTTATATTTTTCAAAATATCATTGAGTTTTACTATAGGTCTTTTCTTTTCATTTTCACTTTTGAGACTGAAGTCATGGCATAACAAACAAATCTTGTTAACTAGGTCAAAAATGAAAAACAAATAAAAGGTATTTTGGTGATTAGGTTGCACTTTATTTACACATGGTTCAATGCATGATATGAGTTGTCATTTTGTATACAATCAAGCAATTCAATTTTTTTTTTGAATTATCATATTTCTTTATGATTTTATGCACATTATTGAAGTTTGTGAAGGCAACTTGGAGGTAAAAGAAGTGAAAAAATGGAAAAATTTGGAAAGCATAAAATCATGGTGCATATGTTCTAAACCTTATTATTTGTATTTTAAAAATTGATCATTATCTTCTATTTCATTACAAAGTCATTTCTTTATTTTTGTCAACTTGTTTGGTGTGTCTTCTCAACACTGAAAAAAAGGCTTAAAATGAATCATTCACACTTGGATTTGGGCTTAAAATAAACCCCTTTGTTAATCCCCAAGGTTTTCTTATTTATATTTTATTCTTGCATCCTCGTTAAGGAGTTTGTGGGCAAAATAAATAAGGGATCTTGCTTTTTTTTTAGGGGGCCTACCTAGAGAAGCAATCACTTTAGGGTATGACCTCAACTCTTATATTTTGGTAGAGCATAAATATCACAACTTGAATCTAAAGACATGGCTCTTGGAAGTAGCAATATTGTCAATCTTGGCTAAGCCCCAAAGAACTTTATACCTTTGGGAATAAAAGGTGGAGATTGGGTTACCATTTCATCCCAACTATTTGGTAGTACTCTCTTTCATCTAAAAATTTGGGCCTCACATACCTTGTGTATATCAAGGACATCCCCTAGTTAAGCTTGTGCATACTTGTAGAAATTTGAATAGTTTTTTGGTGTGTTTGATGTGCTTTAATGTTTAAAACCTTCCCTAGTTGGAGCAAAATGGAGCACATCCATCAAATTAATCCTTATGATTTTTTCCTTTTTTCATGCTTTCATTGTATTTTTATTCAAAAAAATCCTAACAAGATTATAAAACTTCAAAAAATAGAAAAGCCTTAAAACTTCAAAAACAAAAAGAAATAAAACAAAGGTCCAAATATTTTTTTCCCCAAGTCAAAAGATCAAGTCTAGACATTTTTATTTTGGTTCTTGCTAAGGGAAGTTCCATCATTTAACTTTTCTTTCTATGTCTCTAGTGCTTAAACTTCCTTAAAATGAATTTTTGGTCTTAGCACTCTTGGTCTTTTCTACCTTATTGGCCTATATCAACATAGTAGGACCTTCTTTTTTCTTAAATGTTTACTTTGATCTCTTGACAACACTCTTTGATTGGGAAGGTTGTTCACGTGCCACCCCACTTTTTCTATCTATTTGGCTATCTGGCTTCTTGGCTAGCTCTTGACTTGAGTCACCAGTGTTGTAAATTTATTGGACACTTCTCTTGACAAGTCACTCTTTCATTGATACTTCTCTTTGGAAAGTGAGCATTCCACCTCTCTAATTTGGACACCAAGTTATGTTGTGTCACCTTATCATGTTTCTATAATCTTCCTTAGGTTTACTTTCTATCTAGCACTAGGGGTTTCAAAAAAAATTCTACCAAAGGTCAACTAAGTATAGATGATAATGAGTTCCTCTATGTCATTAAGGAGTTTCAAGACATATATCCTCAATACAAAGAGATAGAAAAGATAGATGATCTTTCTTAGCTTTGTATCACTAGGAACATAATAGAAATGAAGTTTAAAATTGAGAAAAGGTTAGAGGAAAGAGTCACATTCTCACATGAATTTTCCTTAATATCTTTACATACATGTGAGTCATATTTTTCAAGGTCTACATATTCCACTCCAAGACATCAAATTTCTTTATCTTCTATATCCAAATACCTCTTTAGAGAGAACATTTCATCAAGAATCTATGTCAGAGTTTTATGATAAACCTATCTTTGACCACGACGATGAAGACATGTATGTACACTATGCAATTGAAGAACCTAGCATGTTTTTGAGAAAATTTTTACTCTCTTAAAGAATTCTTATGATGCCATTTTGAAAATACTTCTAATTAATGAGCTTATCACATTTCCTAAATCTAGCTCATATAGAAACCCATTTTTATAGGTATTTTGTGCTTATCATAGACATAATGATCATAGTACAACAGATTGCATGGAGCTAAAACATAAAGTTCAAGATCATATTGACGATGGAATTGTTGATATTGGAGCATATAATGACTCATGTGATGAGGATACTTATCTTAAGAAATATTCAATCGTTTAACCTATGTCTAGTGATCATCTCCTTATAGCCTATAGTTCTTGTTGGAAACCTAATAGGGAAAGTGAGATAATAAGGAGTTGGTGGGGGGGGGGGAGGGGGCATGAATCAAGATCAATAATACATTTTCATACTTCAAAAATGAAACATATTTGATAAGTTCACATAAACCTTCATTACAATATTAACCTCATATCAATATAATCATATACTTCAACATATCATTAGATCTACATTCTAACTGCATGAATAATAACTCATAAACACATACCATAATAACATAGAGATTTGGTAATGTAGAAACCCTCCAAGGTGAAGGTAAAACTCTAGTGGGGATGACACCCACAAAATCTTCACTACAATATTAATAAAGTTGTGCCTATTAAGGCTACAATGTTTGATCACTTCTAATAATCTACCTTGTGAGGGGTCTTCCCTATCAAAGGATTAGAAGATTGTTAAATCCTACCTTGATTAAAGGATTTTTACATCACAACTAAGTGAGTAATCTATTAGGATATTTACAAAATCCTATTAAAGATACTTTGTTAAGAGATTTAAACCCTAAGACACTTGTTAGAATGTTCAACATCTGATCCTTCAATATGCACTTAAAATGTTGATATCAGATCTCCTCTATGCAATACAATATCACCTTACTATGATCAATTTTGATTCTTTGACTCTACTTAAAATTTTTCATTGCACTTATCGGTCTCTTCTTCTTGATTCACCTCCAAAACTTCACATGCAACCAAACTCTAATCATATATGTTCGACACACACTCACACACACGAACTAGGTCATAAAACCTCCTTAAATATGTATTTAGGTGAACCTTATAGATGCCAATTAATGATCTAGATTTATTTATTTTTCTCTTAGTCCTTGCATTCTTTTGATTGGTGAATTTCCTTACATAGAGATTAAAAATCCTCTATTTGACACATAATAAGTGCCTTGATTATCTCCCTGATCTATAAAACACACTTTCAGCTTGATAAAAATTCTTTACATAGGGTTTTTTTGCCATTCCAAACTAATATACAAAATTGTGTTACTTGACACTTACACCATATTGACACTCGACATAAATATTTCATCTTGTTGTCCCTTGACCTTAACTATGCTTGGCATATACTAAATTAATTGGCCTCTGTAACACTTAGCTTCAACTATTGTCTATGATAAAATCAAAAATCACTCGAGTACTCAATGACCTCTGGCTTCCTTGGTAGTAACAACTGCTTGACACATGACTTGAAATATATACAAGTCTTCAATACATGACTTGGCCTATATAGGATGGCTCAATTGTAGTGATCGTCAAACAACCATGCCTTGTGAATGACTAAGTGTTTGACACTAATAAACAACATGACTTAGTGATCAATAGTCTCCCCCTTTAACATTAGTGGCAAAAATACTTTGTCATGATAAAAAAATTTCATTACAAACACTAGAACATAAGTACTCCCCCTTAGAATATAATCTGTACCTTGATTCGGTAAACACGACACATGTTATTACTTTTCCCTTAGTATAAACATATTAAAAACTTCAAAAACTTTCAAAAACTCCCCTTGATCATCAATACATTTCCTCATTTATTAATATCATATTCATTTCTCCCTTGTTTTTATCATTTATGGCTACTGGGGTGTAGGGGTCAAACCAAACTTATCCAAAAATAGTTTTTGGATTTGCAAGATGTTGTTTAATGTGCTATCCAAGTTAGTTCATATAGATTCAATAGCTTGAATCTCAATCACCAATTTCACTGCTAGATCAACCAAATTATCTATAATAGATAGATTTGGATCTACTTAAACTATCTCTTTGACATTCTTAAGATGCATCTTCATAACCTCAATATGAGGTTTCATCATAGCTTGAATAGATACCAGTTTGGCTCTTACTCTACTATATTGCATAGTTAACTCTTTGAGCCTTCCATGTTGAAAATTAAGCTTGAATAGGTGGACATCACTGGAACTAGCATCCATAGCTAGTTCATTGGCACCATACTATAAATCATCTTCTAACTTATCCATCCTCTTTATGATGTCTTTTGTGTAGGTGGAGCTATCACACAACTTCCTAAACATGATATGTACATTATTAGAAGATTGTACCAAATTAATGACAAGTTTTGACAACTCTGTGTATGCCAACAATCTTTGCTTGTACCTTCTCCATTAATCTCTTTTCAAAATTTCTCTATGAACATTGTATTAATCTTTCATTTACATCTATATCTATTTTTGTACTTGTTTTTGTTAATGTTCCCTTCTTAGCTTGACTTTCTTAGCCTTCCTCGAAAATAATTCACATAGAATCTTTATTTGTTCCTTTGAAAAACTAGATTTATCCCAATTAGGTATTACAATATTCTCTACAAGTGTAACAGGCTTATATTGGAATTCAATTGGGGAGTGGAATCTCTTCTTCTTGATCTTCTTATTTGGAGTACTAGAGATTGGCATTGATAGCCACAAGCTTTTCTGTAGAGCTCCATACTCGGTCTTTGGGTCTTAACTCTGATTTCTTTGGCCTACTTAGCCTCTTGACTCAATTTATTCTCCTCTATAGTTTTGAGTTCAATTATAGAACTCTATTGTCCTACCTCTTTTGCTTCCTCAATTTGAGGTCTTGATACTTGTGGCCTTTCCTTGTAAATATGAAGAAAATAGGACCTATCCTCAACCCAAATTCCCAAAAGGATTGATCCAAATTGATTAACCACAAGGAAGTGATAAATGCACAAATGGATCAAGCAATGGAGAATATAAAGAAAGGAATATATCCTATAATCTTGCTATGGAAGGTAAGTACTTGAAATATTGAATAAATAGAAGACAAATGCTAACCTTAAAGTAAGATAAATCTAGAAAATTCTAATTTTTGATGTTTGTGCATAGTTTTAGGGAATTCTACAACTTATTTTGGACTGGAAATGTCAAGATGAAGAAAACCCAAAAAAAATTGTCTGTTTGAAGGTAGGTCAAACTTGACCCAGATAGAGGGGCACAATCTTACCTTGGGGCACAATTGTACCTTAAAATTTTGACCTTGAATTGTACTACTTCGATAAAATTTCTATTCATGAATCCTGCAAGTTTACGAAAAGGGTATCCAAATCTACACTTTAATTCGCTGTTCCACACTTGTATATGTAAGAGAAATGGTTTATTTAGTTGGATGGGGGGTTTGCCTTGGTCAAACTCTGGTTTGGAATGAAATGTCCCTTTTCTGATTTTGTATGATATTTCATGCCTCTAATCAGATTTTCAAGATCAAACAACCAATATCACAAAGATCCACCAAATTTCTCAAGAAACCCCAAATCGGGTATGCTAAAAATAGTGCCAAAAGCTTCACAACTTCACAAATTATTAATAAATCTGAAAATGGACATTTTTACAGAAATTTCAGCAGCATAAAAGCCTATAAAATGACATTTCTAGATCCGTATATCCTTTGCACAGCAGTTCACAAATGTAGGACAAAAACTATGCTCATCGGGCTCCCAAAATTAACACAAAAAAGCCTGAAAACACCACAAAAACACTAATAATCTATCTCAAAAGTTTAATCACATCCCAATACATATATTCAGCTCTATTTTAATATTTAAAAGTATGATATACAGCAGCAACCCAAACTGATATGAAATACTCAACTGAAAACACCAAACTCATACAAAAAACACACCCGAAAACCCACAAATCTGCACTGTTCAGCACAAAAGCAAACTCTGTATGAGTATGCACATTGAATGGATTCAAACTCCCATCCTTAGCCTTCCTGGAAACCTGCAAACTCCCATTCTTGGGTCTCCCTGGAAACCTGCAAACTCCCGTTCTTGGGTCTCCTTCTCCACAGGTTTGGCAGCCTCTGAAGAATAACAAAGAATGAGCAAAAATCAAGTTCTCGAATCAGCCCAAAATGCCTCCAAACCCCTTAAAAGAGGGCATAACCATAACTCACGTCCAAGAGAGGTTAATGAAACATATTTTAATAATAATTTTCATTTATTAGTCCAATGGTTTCCAAAGATTAATCCCCTTTTTCTGAAACTTCACTTTCTTGGGCCTACCTACCTTAGCAAAGATTATTATTTTTTAATTATTTGAAAAGGGGACATGATAGGAATCAAGCTTGAAATGTAATTGAAATTGTAATATGTATAAACAAAGGAAATGGATCTATTCACCATGCTTAGATTGAAATCCTTATGGAGGATTCAAATCCTTGAATCCACAAGTATAAATGCTCCAAATGAATGTAGAAATGTATGTAGCATGTCTCAAATCAATAGAATTAGATCTTCAACACCAATATTGAACATATATTTTCATAAGAAAAGGCTTGGATGAATGTGGATGGAGAAATCTTCAACAAAAGGGCACCATAGAGATTGAATCCTTCAATAACTAACAATGGACCTCCTTGAATTGGATCTTGAATGGTTGAACACTTGAACACTTGAATTCTTGATAGATATTAGATCTTCACTTCATAGAATAATGGATGCTCATGATAATAGTTCTTCAAGTGTGTATGCTCTCATAGTAAGTGGATGATGGATCCTTGATATGAAAATGAGAGAAGGCAACTTCCTTATATAGGGATCTAGGGCACAAACTTCTAGAGAAAGCCAACATGGGAGAATTAAATACCAATTAAACTTAACCCTTAGAAATGGAACTAGATTAAATGCAATTTAAGAGTCTACCATTTTGAAACTTGAAATAGCTGACCCAAAAGTGGGAAAATGAAATTTTCTGAAGCCCAATATCCCAAAACTTGAAAATTGGACCTGGGGTCATGAACGAGGTTGACCCTGCCCTAGTTCAGGGTTGAGATTACCATTGACCTAGGTTAGGGTCAAGATTAACCTTGACCCTTCAAGTCATGTTTGACCTAAAAAGTCAAAGTCCTTAGTTTTCATAGAGAAAATTGTCAAAAATAGGCTAGAAATAGAGAGAGAGAGAAGTAGAGCAGGGGAAAAACTACTAGATTCATGCAAAGACCTATTCAAGGTGCTTAACATGAGCCCATACCACTTACTTAGAGGGCTAAAGAATCTTAGCATGGAAGTGATTCCATTTTAAGATGATACATTTAGCGCCCACTTTAGCAAGGATATGGGCTCAATACAAACTCTTGGTAAAGTAGATTGTAATGAAAAGATAATCTTATTAAAATCAAAGGGACAAAGAGATCCTTAAGCTCCCAAAGACTGAAGTCTTCATCAACTCGAAGATCATAATAAGAGAGACATCTCTAGAAAAAGAGAAAAGGAAAAAAGTATGATTTTCTTGCCTAATGAGAACTTATGTCCCATTGTGAACCACACAATGAAATCACACAACTAGAAAGATGGAATTGAACCACCTAGTGAATGTGACTACTCACTAGTCAACCCATGAAGTATTCACCCTCAAGAATATTGTATTCCATAAGAGTAAAACCAAAAAGTAAAAGAGATCAAATCTTAAGGACACCTTCAACCTTAAGGGAAAAAACATTTGAAACTAGAGGGATTAGGAGATCCTAAAATATAAATCCATGCTTTAAGGATTAGTCACTAATTCAAAAAGGGAGAAAATGTATCTTTAAAAATAATATATATGTATTAAAAAGTGCATGTGTGCAATAGGTGAGTAGAGCATATGCCCTAATGTTAAAGTCATTGTTAATATTTTAACAGGAGCAATGGCTTTAACAGAAACGCAAACAACTCCATTGATTACGTTTCCACTACAAGATGCCCCCAAAAAAAGAGAAATCAAGGGAAATACTACATAAACATAGAAAGAACATAGAAGGGATCTACCTACTATGTGGTTTGTATGATCATAAGATTATATATATATATATATATATATATATATATATATATATTTGTAAATGAATTGAGATCAATGAAGAATATTTTCAGACCATGACTTGGAGACGAAAAATAATTAGTGCTACCAAGTCATGTATCCAAGAAGATTACACAAGGAAACACGTATGAACAATAGCACAGGTACAACATAACATGAAACAACATATGGAAGAATGGAGATACATATAGAGGAATAATACAATAGGTTCAATTCCTTTATCACCTTTGCGCCAAAAGAGTGACAAAGATCATATAAAAGAATCTAACAACATTTAGCAAACAATTATGGGAGAAACACAATACAATAGACAAACACACAAAAAAGGCTACCATGAAGGACTAGAAAATGAAGCATGCCACCTACTCTCCCCATCTTATTGTATATCATTTAGGGAATGTGGGTGACTCGCAAGAGGGACTATATCCAACATAGTAGGAATGATAGCCAATTCCAAACAAGGATCCTCTTGATAATCACAATGTTCAATACTAGGTGTAAGTGTTAATTGTGAGGAAAGCATATTAGGTAAATCAATGTGAATGTAAATAGTTTCATATTCATCATTAAAATCATTAGTATCATCAAGAGTATCTTCTTCATATATATTAATCAAAATAGGATTTAAGATACAAATGGAATCCTTAGAATCATGCATCTTAACATCATTATTAGTAACAAATTCTTCTAACACATCATGCATAGTTGTATCCAAAGAAGGTAAAGATTTTTGAATAAAAAAATTATGAGCTTTAGCTTGAGCACAATGCTTCTTATGACATTCATTAGAAGATTGATTATATTTTGTCTTGCTTGAAATGTGTTGAGAACTAGGAGAAACAATTACTAGATCCTTCGCAGGTTCTTTAGGAGGATAAATAGGATTATCAAAAAAACTAACAAGCAATAGGAGGAGCTTGATTAATAGATATAGAAGCCATAGATAAAGGAGGTATGGAAGGTATAGGCAAAAGACCATGGTTAAGATTCATAGGAGGTAAACTTAATTCAACAATTTTATGATGCTTATAGGCTTGATATGAATGAAAAAGATGATTAGGATGAGAAGGACATGAATTAGGTAATGAAGGCCAAAAGAAGTCAATTGTAGCACAATCCCTAGGCCTAGAAGTGTGATATAAACTATGATTAATGGTCTTCACTTTTTCATCATAAATTTTTTTAGGAAATTTATGAATATGTGAAGCAACAACATGCATGGCATTTTAAGATCATAGATGTTGAAGTCCTAGTTAGGATATCTAGATTTTTCAAGGCCAAAGAAGAGGATATCCTAGCAAAGCAGGATGGTTCCCAGAACATTAAGAAGGATATTCTATAAAATTTAGAGATGAATGGACCTTAGGATAGTGGCTTACCAGGAGGTGATGCAGGTTTGAACAAGGAGATTTCAATAGCTACAATCAATGAGGATAGGATTCAATATTATCTTCAAGCATAGGATATCAACAAGTTACCACCTCATTTGGAGAGTAAGGTGGAAAAGGTTTTGAATAAGGAAGTGGAGATGGTGTGGGATAACCAAGAGATAATAGAATCTGGGTAGGGTATTAAAAAATATTAGGGAATCACTGAGATTTCTTCATCTATTTTGAAGGACCAGTCTATTTCTTGTATTTTGGAAGAGAGATTTGGGAATAATTTTTCTTCTCCTAGTAATAAAGTAAGGATAGATGAATGGATGGAGGGAAAAAAAAGAAGTCATTCCAAGATTAAAAGGAAGAATAATAGGGATCCCTCCCCAGTTTCACCAACATACACCAAGAGTTGTGGTAAATCAAATGTGGGAGATAGACAAAAGGTACCAAGAAGGAAGAGTGCAAACCAAGTCCTGCAAGAGGAGGCCAAAAGGAATTTGGAGGATGGGAGCCAACCAACCATCCTGGAGTGTTCTAATACTAAAAAATGAATATAATATCTTGGAATATTAGGGGACTAAATGGGGTCCATAAATAGGAAGTTTTTAGGAATATGATAAGAGATCAAAGACCTGATATATTGCTAATTCAAGAGACAAAAATGAAGAAGGAAGCCTTGGGTAAGATCTCCTTTAGTAACATTATGGTTGGTGAGGTTATAGATTCTAAGGAGGCATCAGAAGGTTTTCTTACTCTTTTTAATAATAAATAGTTTAAAGTTGCTCCCTTGTATAATGAAGGTAATACTCTTTTATGTAAAGTGCTTCATATGAATACCAATGATTCTTGGATTCTTTTGAATCTCTATGCCCCAAATACTAAAAGGGAAAGGAAGTATTATTGGACTAAGCTTGGGGCTTTGGTCCATAACAATAATCTTAATAAAGGTATTATTATGGGGGATTTCAATACTCCTCTCATTGATGAGGAAAAATTAGGAGGTTTGGCTCAAGATTTGGAAAGTAAGTTGGATCTCTCTAATTTCATAAATAGCTTGGCTCTTTTGGATATTGATCTTGAGGGTGGTGTCTAAACTTGGTCCAATAAAAGAATTGGGAGTGAATGTTGTTGGAAATAGAGATGGAGTAACTGAGAGGGGAGGGGTGAATCAGTTACCACAAAAATTATTTCTACAGATCCTTAGATGTCTTAAAATACAGCTACTGCTGACACTTGGCAACTACACAAATAAATGCTGAAACTTGATAGATATTCTGTTAACTTTATTAAGCATTTAAAGTGATTAGCATGCATGCATAAAGAAATAACATGAACACAAGAGACACCAAATTTAACCTGGAAACCCAATTTGGAAAAAACCACCAAGTAACTAGTTACCAATTTTCACTCTTCTGAAGTGAGCCCTGTTAGGAGCCAACCCTGTTAAAGATTAAAAAACACACTGTTAGGTGTGACCCTATTAGAGGATTTGATCACCTTGTTAGAAGTGGCCTTGTGAGAGGTCTTTAAAACAATTCAACTGAATTGTCACCTTGACAGAGGATTTACAAAATGGCTGTCAAACCAACTCTATTAAGAGATTTTGAATCACTATTACAATGATTAGAAATAAATAATGAAGTGATCTGAGATATATGCAACTTATCTTTTCTAAATACAGATCTCTGTTCTACTTCATTAAATCCTCACTGATCGAATGCAACTTTGCAACTTCATAGGGATGACAAATTCTTCCTCAACATTCGCTCATGTAATTGCTTATACATTTGCACTTTTATGCATCCACACAATTCTATAAACATTGAATTCACAACTTGAACTTTCATATATACCTTATAGATTGTCAAGTCAGCTCAATTACAAGTTTACAACAACTGAAAAACATAAATCAATTGGCTGCATAGAACAATTAAACTTGATTCTTTAGAATCATAAATTCTTTGTGGCCTGACCCAGCTCGGTGACCACTGCTTTAAAATGGTTTCCCTGTGTTAACCAAGTGAAGCTTGGTAAACACTGAAAACCTTGCAACTTCCTTCAGAGATCGAGTTAACTCAGTAAATACTAACCTTCCTTTGTTTACCGAGTGAGCTTGGTAAAAGATAACTTTTATTCGCTTATCGAGTGATCTCGGTAAAAGATAACTTTTCTTTGCTTACCGAGTGAGTTCGATAAAAGATAAATTTTCTTTGCTTATCGAGTGAGTTCAATAAAAGCTAATTTTCCTTTGCTTATTGAGTGAGCTTGGTAAAAGCTAACTTATTGAGTAATGTTCAGGAATTCTCGGTGGTCACTATAAGTTGCTTTACTAACCATCTGAGCTCGGTAGACTCTATCTGATGGCTGATATGACATTTGTGTAACATCAAAGACAATACACAATTAACAATTGTATCCAACAACAGGTTAGATTGGATAGATCTCTCATATCTCCAAAATGGTTGAATTATTTCTCTTGTAGACTGTCCCTTCTCCCTAGAGTAGGGTCAAACCACTCCCCCATATCTCTCTTGATTGTTTCTCTTGAGCCAAGGAGGAATTATACTTTTTTATTTGAAAAGATGTGGATTTCTAATCCAAATCTATTGAACAAGATTTCCAATTGGTGGAGTATGGAAGTGGAAGGAACTTCTATGTTTAGAGTAGCAAAGAAGTTGAGTAATGTGAAGAAGATGATTAAAATTTGGAACAAGATAGATTTTGGCCATATCTTTCAAGAGAAAGAGGAGATTTTAGTTAAGCTTAGTTCTATTCAGGATTTAATTCAACAAGATGGATATAATGAACAATACAGGAATATTTAGATGTCTATTTTAATTGATTTGCATAATATTATAAGTAAATAAGAGAATTTCTAGAAGCAAAGATCAAGGATTAACTGGCTTAAAGAGGGTGATCAAAATACCAAGTTTTTCATCTCTTCACTCTTCAGCACAAAGCTAATAACAAGATTTCAGGAATTAAAAAGGGTCAAGATACTTTGACTAGGGAGAATGATAGTTCTGCTAAAGCTATGTCTTTTTTCTCTTCTCTTCTTTCATGGGATCCAATGTTATTAGTGGTGGATAATAATGAAATTGTGTCTTGTCTCCCTCAGATTATCCAACCTCATCACAATAAAATGTTGAGGGTGATTCCTAAAGCTCAGGAGGTGGAACAAACTTTTTTTTCATTGCTAGCCGATAATGCCCCCAGACCGGATGGCTTTCCAAGTTTATTTTTTCAAGTTTATTGGGAGGTGGTTAAGGAAGATGTGTTTAAGGTTGTTCAAGAATTTTTTGGGGGCCAGGAACCTTCTTAAAGAAATTAATTCTACTTTCTTGGTTCTCATTCCCAAAGTTCTAGGGGCTGATTGTATGGAGCAATTTAGGCCTATAAGTCTTTGTAATTCCTTTTACAAGATCATTTTGAAGGTGTTAACTATCATAATTTTAAATATTCTTCCTTTAATCATTTCTCAGCAATAGACTAGCTTTATCCCTGGTAGGTAGATTTTGGACTCTATCATGATGGTTCATGAAGTTATTCACTCATTTGAAGTAGGTAAAAGGGAAGGTTTGCTTCTCAAGCTAGACCTTTCAAAGGCCTATGACCAGGTGGACTGGACTTTCCTTGATTCTATCCTCCAAACTTTTGGCTTTGATCAATATGTTCACAAGCTTATCTCTTAACTTATTTCTACTTCTTTACTTACCATTTTGGTCAATGGGGATCCTTTTAATTTCTTCAAACCTTCGAGAGGTCTAAGGCAAGGTGACCCTCTCTCTCCTTTTTTGTTCATTATTATGGCTGGGTGTATGGGTAGGTTGATTGAGAAGAATAGATAGGAAGGGAGACTAAGAGGGATTAGGCCCTCTTCTGGGAATGGTTGTTTTACTCATCAACAGTTTATGGATGGCACTATTATGGGATGGGAATCTTTTGTTAAGGAGGCTAAAGTGATGCAGAATCTTCTGGATGTGTATATCAGAGGATTAGGCCAACTAATTTACTAGGAGAAGAGTTCAGTTTTCTTTATCAATACTCCTATTTATAGACAAATAAAGATAGCCATGATTCTTGGGTGTGAGATTGGTAAGCTACCCTCAAGCTATATTGGTCTCCCAATGGGAACTAAGCCTCCTAATTCTTTTTGGAATAGGATTCTTGACAAGTTTAGTAAGAAGTTGGTTGGGTGGAAAGTAGCCACACTAAGCTAGGCAGGTAAATGTCTTTTGGTTAAGTCCACTCTTTAGAATCTCTCGATGTATGCTCTAAGCCTCTACGAGATACCAACCAAATTTGCTAACAAAATGGAAAAGATTCAAAGAGATTTTCTATGGTCTAGCCTTGAGGCATGCAAAAGATATCCTCTAGTGGTTTGGGATAATGTTTGCCTCCCTATGAGTTATGGTGGTCTTGGTATAAGGAAATTAAAACCTCTCAATAAGGCTCTCCTAGCCAAATAGATATGGCACATTTTCAATAGTATAGGGGATTGGAGAGATGTGTTAATGGAAAATTATATTAGAAGGCCTTCTCTAAAGTTCTTGGTCAATAATGTTGAAATACTAAATGGTTTAGTCATTTGGAATGGAATCCTTAGGGCAAGAGATCTAGCCAAAGCTAAGACTAAGTGGAATGTGGGTAATGGTGATGACATACTCTTCTAGTATGATAACTAGTTGATTCAAAGTCCTCTAATCAATAATCTTATTTATGGGAATTGGGCAAATGTTTGTATTAGGCAATTTGGATTAAAAGTTAGAGACTACAGAACTAACCAAGGACAGAGAGACCTATCTTTTATCTCGAATGATCTCAAGCCAATAATGTTATTGTTGAACTCAATGATTCAAGATAATCCTAATGGTTGTTACTTGGTTGCTCCAAGATATAATTCTCTTTAGAGCTTGAAGGAGAAACCTCATTGGGCTAGGGCTTGGGTCCCTGGCCTTACTCCAAAAATTAATATGTTTTTCTAGCTGGCTTTACAAGATAAAATTCATACACTGGAAAACTTGAAGGAAAGAGGCCACTATATCCCAAATAGATGTATTTTGTGTAAACAACAAGAGGAGTTGATTAATCATATGTTTATCCATTTCCCTTATTCTATGGAAGTTTGAGACGTTATTACAAAGAATCTTAGTATCAATTGATGCAAGCCAAGTAATGTGCTAGATTTCTTTTGCCGATGGAATAGCATGTATAAAGGCTCAAACTTGTAGGATTTAAGCACCTAGTCCTTGCCTCATTTCTGTTGAGGAGTTTGGAAGGAAAGAAACAATAGAACATTTAGAGATAGGGAGGAACCTAGTTATGTTCTGGTGGATAAAATCAATAGGAATATGAAGGAAAATTATCAAATTAGAAAGGGAGGAGACATTGAAGATGGGGTAAGAAAAAGGAAAAGGATAGGAGATCTAAAAGATAGGAGGTGAAATGAAAGCTTCCACTTGAGGGATGGTATAAAGAAAACTTTGATGGTATGACAAAAGGGAATCCTAGTCCCTTGGGATGTGGAGGTATTATAAGAAACTGCTATGGTGAAGCGATTACCACTTTATCTTATCTAGGACATTAGACAAACCATTATGTCAAAGCTAGTGCAACTCTCCATGTGATAAAATTAGCTTGGGATGAGGGAGTTAAAAAATTATGGTTGGAGGGAGACTCAAATAAAATCATCAAATGTATTAAAGGGGCTATCCAACCATCATGGACAATAGTTAACATCATTGAAGATATCTATTTAATACTTGGTAATTTTGATAGCATCCAAGTCAGTCACGAATATTGGGAGGCAAACTCGATCGCTGATTGGTTTGCCAACAATGCAATAAAGAGAAACATGGTGATGATTTGGAATACCGATGGGAATATTCTAGTAGGTGTGAAAAGCCTAATTGAATTGGAAAAAATCTAGGGAGGTACAAGGGAAATCCAAAGACAATTATGGATATAAATATGAATATGGGTGTTAGTAAGTGTAATAATGGTAAATACAAATGGAATAGGTAGATGATGTTATTAGGGTCAAATTGACACATTTTATGGGTCAATTTTTATTTGTACCATTTTAGTGGTATTGAAAGAAAAAGAGGTGAAAATAAAAGTGGTTTTCATCAGAGTATTCAAAGGGTTGAGAAGGGGTTTCAAAGGATGGAGTTTATGAGAATAGTTAGTACTGAGATTGCACAGATGGTGGGGGAAAGAAGTAGGAAAGAACAAATAGGTGAGGCAGAAAAATGGAAGAAAAGAACTAAAGTGTGGGAGAAGTTAGAAAAGGGAGGAATTACCAAATATATAGTGAAGCTCCATGGATACAACCTTGTGATTACTGATCTTATAGTAAATTCGTGGAAAGATGAAAGGGTCAAAGTCAATGGGGTTTCATATCAGGTGACTCTGGACATCATTGCTCATATAACTAAAATTTTGGAAGGACTGAAGTTTTACAAAGATAAGAAGGTGTCTATGAATTCTATGAAAGATTTTGCAAAAAATACAGATGAAAGGAAGGAATTGGTCAAGAGCAAAACATACTATGAGATGGATTCGATAAAGAAACTATGGAGGTATGTTTTAAGGGATATTTTTGAGTATATATCTTTAGACACAAGATTTGATAGGGTTAGGACATATCATTTTTTTCTGCTCAATCATTTTCATTATGGGATTAAGGTCTCTTTTCTTTTCTATTTATATACTTCCATGCATAAGAAAATTTTTGTGTACAAGAGAAAGCCTACATTGAATCTGGCCTTGCATGAGGGTTTATTGCTTTTGATTTATGAGCATTTCAAGGCTCAATCTAGAAGCAAAACCCCCACCCAGGCAATTGCAGAATCCAAGGAGATGGGGAGTTCAAACTTCTCGTCTTACATAGATGATGTTCAGAGTATAAGTTCAGAGGATGAAGATGCTAACCCTTCATCTGGTAAGAAGGATAAGGTTTTTGAGAAGAAATTTCCTTCTTCAACTAAAGCTCCATGTAGGAAAAGTCCCAAGGGGATTGGGTTTAAAATTTTTGGTTAAGGAGATGAGAAGTATAACAAGGAAGGGGATGATATGGATATTGATGAAGAGAATAAGGTTAAGGAGGATGTTACGAGGGAGGATTTGATAGCTAAAAAGTAGAGGAGGTCTAAGGAGGAGGATATGCCCCTAGAGGGGAAAATGGATCTTGGGCCAAAGATCATAAACATTCCTCTCTCCCTAGTTTCCCCTCCTTAGGAACATAACAAGGAGAAGATAGAGGATGAGAGTGGAGAGGAGGTTATAAAGGAGAGGCACATTATCTGGAAAAACTTTAATGTTAGAACATCACAAATGGGAATTGTGAGAGAAACAATGAACCCCCAAATCCTGTAAGGTAAAGAGGGAAAGCTCCAGATGGAGCAACTTATTGATCTAGCTCTGGTGGCTATTATAGATAATGCAAGGGAAATTGGCATGAATTAGATAAATAATGCTAGAAATAGTATGATTGACAATTTTAGGTCAATTAAATGGATCTACCATGAACTAGAGGAGGTCAAAGAAAGTGTGAGTCAATTGGAAAACCAAGGGAAGAAGTTAGAACATGGAAATTTGATAGATCAAGGGGATGGCCTCAAATTGGAGGAAAAAAGAATTTAGAATCTGGAAAATTACAATCATAATTTGGCAAACTAGATGATTTCAATTCTAAATTGTCTTAATGAAAATATCTCTTCTCTTACCAGAAAGATGAAAGACAAGGGTTTCTTGGAGGATAATGAGGAAAAGGATAGAGCCAGAGATAGGATGGATAAGGACATGAATATAGACATTACCTTCAGCAACTTGGATTAGATTGGTCAGAAGAAGTAGGAGCATATGGTTGAGGAGATTTAGAAAGCCTATGAAGTGGTGGAAATGATGGAGGAGCTGGAAAGAAAGGCAAAGGAGTAAAAAAGGTTTTACATTTCCTGTCTTTTGGACTGTGTAGTTTCTTTAGTCTTTGGTTTTTAGCTTTTTTCTTGTTTGTTGTCCTGGCCTTTTGGTTGGCCGTAGTACTGTGGCTGGGCTTTAATTGCTTATTATTAGCCTTTTGATATGTATGGACTGTGGCTAGGCTTTGGTTGTTTAATATCAGCCTTATGATTTGTATTAACTCTTGGATTTTAGGATCCCTATAAAACTTTTTTTTCTTATCAAAAACATGCATGGCATTTAGCCATGACAAACCAAGCTTTACTTGAAATTGATGAGAAGTAGGAACAACAACAAAGGTAGTGTTGACAATTTTTCCACAAAGTTCAATCAATAAATCAATAGAACCAAATGATGGAAAAAGAAAACCATTACCAGTTTGAATCCACACATCCAATGTATCATAAAAAAAATGTTGCAATCCTTACATAAAAATATTTTCTTCTATAATAACATTGAGTAAGAAGGTAGGATCTGTACACTAGAAAAGGTGCACTTCTCTAAAACATTCTATCCGAGGTTCTCCATAGATTGGAAAACTTGAATGCCGACTTAGAGCTCCCTAGTCATGGAGTGCAAGGGGCATACAAATGAGCATATAAGAGATCTCAGTTGAGCCTTAAAAACACAACCTTTGCTAGTAAATCACAAAATGGGAGATTCTTTAGACAAGAGCAAGAGTGCTAGTGTCAATTGGATCATGCAATGCAAAAATGAAACTATATTAGGATGAGATGCACAATGCGAGCTATACTAAAATGAGATGGGAATGTTACAAATCCAACTATTAAGCTATGTGATCTAACTATTTGCAAAGAAACTACACTAACATGCAATATGATCTTAAGACTAATATGAAGTGGATGAAAGAATGAGACAAGAAATGAGAAGTTCTCCAAAAGCTCCAAGAAAATCTATTAGAAAATCTATAGCATAACAATATTCAAGAGCGTGTCCTCATATGAAGGGAGAGCCCTCTTTTTAAAGAAAATTGGATGGTTGAGATCAAAAGACAAGAAATGGTTAATCAAGGGTGGAGAATAATCCTTGCCTAATTTTTGACATTAAAATGTCCTTAGTCAAAATAAAAGGCTCCACTCATATAAAATTATGCATTTTTGTAGAAAATGATTTTGTTTTCTCAAAATAGGAGGCTTCTCAACACATGGAAAATTACACTTTCATGTGTAGACAAAATATTTTGTCAAAATAGAAGGCTCTACACATGGAAAATTACACTTTCATGTGTAGAAAAAATATTTTGTCAAAATAGAAGGCTTTACACATGGAAAATTACACCTTCATGTGTAGACAAAATATTTTGTCAAAATAGGGGGCTCATTTGTAGACAAAAAAATGCATTTCTTTTATTTATGAAATAAGAAATGTGTGGATGGATTTTTGAGAATTATATTTGAAATAAAAGGGAGCAAATTCTTTTAATCAAATATTTTTTTAGAATATGATGGTCAAATAATAGGTTAAAATCAAATAAATTGATTTTACTTTATTTTTGTGATTACATTTGCCCCTCTTTGACTAATGTGTGATCGATGTGGGAACACATGTGGTCAAAGAATAGAAAACGCTTAAAATTATTCATCTAATATGTGATCGATATGGGAACATATCAAATGAAGAAGCCATGATAGCTCTAACTTCAAAGAATGAAACCATTTTCTAACTAATGTGTGATCAATATGGGAATAGATGTAGTCAAAGAATAAAGAGACTATAATAGTGATGGATATAGCAAGCATTGAGTGACAAGACTGATAGTGATAGTCTAGAACATTAGTAGATAGATCAAGAGCAAATGGAGATGGTCAAGCATATGCCCCTAAAAGAGAAGATGTTGTCAAGCATAGCAATGATAGAGTATGTTTGCCCCCTCGGGATTGAAATTGAAATGATAGAGAGGAAGTGCGGAAACTAGCAAGATATGAGAAAATTGAGATATGGCAAAGTCATTATATAGGTGATTAGAACCAAAGGTTAACCATAAAGAAATGATGGAATGCCCCAAGTTAACAAGAGTTGGCCATGAATGATGAAATATGAAAATGAGGTCAAATCAATAAAAAAGAATGATATAGAGGTGATAGTTGTGAATTGAAGTAGACATGAAGCATGGTAATGGTGAATTCATGGAGGAATGAAGATGCCCCAGTGGAGATTCAAGGACTAGACCGCCAATAGTCAGCTAACTGCAGAGAAGAAGGTAGAATGTGAAAATGTGATTTTGACCCAAAAGATCAACTTGAATTTTGATTTTGATCCTGACAACATATCCAAGATGAAAAAGTTAGCTAGGGTTAAATAAATAAATAAATAAATAAATAAATATTCAAAAATTGCCCAAAAATATTAAAAACATTCCACAAAAAGCCCAATACATTCAAAAGGGGGTAAAAATTGCCAAACATGGTCGTAAAAGCTCGAAACATTTACCACCACAAAATTCTTCTCAATTTCTAATATTAAGAAATTGATATTAAGAAGAAGCGTGGTAATGTCCTGAAACATAATTCTAGGCTTCCATGTGTTGAGAAGCCTCCCATTTTGACAAAACAAAATCATTTTCTACAAAAATGCATAATTTTCTATGAGTGGAGCCTTTTATTTTGACTAAGGACATTTTAATGTCAAAAATTAGGAAAGGATTATTCTCCACCCTTGATTAACCATTTCTTGTCTTTTGATCTCAACCATCCAATTTTCTTTAAAAAGAGGGCTCTCCCTTCATATGAGGACACACTCTTGAATATTGTTATGTTGTAGGTTTTCTAATAGGTTTTCTTGGAGCTTTTGGAGAACTTCTAATTTCTTGTCTCATTCCTTCATCCACTTCATATTAGTCTTAAGATCATATTTCATGTTAGTTTAGTTTCTTTGCAAATAGTTAGACCACATAGCTTAGTAGTTGGATTTGTAACATTCCCATCTCATTTTAGCATAGCTTGCATTGTGCATCTCATCCTAATATAGTTTCATTTTTTCATTGCATGATCCAAGAGTTCTTTGACACTAGAACTCTTGCTCTTGTCTAAATAATCTCCCATTTTGTGGTTTACTAGAAAAGGCTATATTTCCAAGGTTCAACTGAGAGCTCTTATATGCTCATTTGTATGCCCCTTGCACTCCATGACTAGGGAGCTCTAAGTTGGCATTCGAGTTTTCCAATCTATGGAGAACCTCAGATAAAATGGTTTAGATTCTCCACCCTTGATTAACCATTTCTTGTCTTTTGATCTCAACCATCCAATTATCTTTAAAAACAGGGCTCTCCCTTCTTATGAGGACACAGTATTGAATATTATTATGCTGTAGGTTTTCTAATAGGTTTTCTTGGAGCTTTTGGAGAACTTCTCATTTCTTGTTTCATTCTTTCATCCACTTCATATTAGTCTTAAGATGATATTGCATGTTAGTGTAGTTTCTTTGCAAATAGTTAGATCACATAGCTTAATAGTTGGATTTGTAACATTCCCATCTCATTTTAGCATAGCTTGCATTGCGCATCTCATCCTAATATAGTTTCATTTTTGTGTTACATGATCCAAGAGTTCTTTGACACTAGCACTCTTGCTCTTGTCTAAAGAATCTCCCATTTTGTGGTTTACTAGCAAAGGCTGTGTTTCTAAGGCTCACCTGAGAGCTCTTATATGCTCATTTGTATGCCCCTTGCACTCCATGACTAGGGAGCTCTAAGTTGGCATTCAAGTTTTCCAATCTATGGAGAACCTCAGATAGAATGGTTTAGAGAAGTGCACCTTTTCTAGTGTACATTTTTGGCACCCACCATATATGGCATTTGAAATTCCTAGTGGAGAGAACATCATACTTGTAGCTATCACCGAAGTAAAGGGCATAACACAAAAAATTGCTTCAAGCTCAAAGATGTGGTTCAAGACCTCATTGAAGCTGGCAAAGTTGTCATAGATGGCCTCATTAAAAATGTTGATCATACGGCTTTCAAACAACCATTAACCCAATATGAAAAGGGTGAGAGCTCAAAAGCGATTGCCAAAAAGAATCATGATGCCAAAATTAGTTATGCTTATGCTAACACTGATAATGTTATAGGCATGCTTGAGCCCATTGACTACATATGTATGGCAAGCTCCAAAAATGACAACTGGCCAAATTATGATGCTAAGGATGAATGACCAAAAGTGGTCTTAAGGACATGATCTACTCCTTGAGACCATATTGATACTAGACCCAAGGTGGTGCTTCAAGTGGCTGAGTCTTTGTCTTCTTAGAATGAACCACTTAATGCTATTACTAGGGGGCAATCTAAGGTTTTCCTAAAAGTTGCTCATGACCCTAGAAATGCTTCATAATCTAAGCAACCTATTACTTCCAAGATCTCCAACTATGATCTTGTTAGCCAACTACAATGCACACCTGCACAAATCTCCATTTTTGAGTTACTAGAGTTATCTCCTTTGCACAAGGATATCCTAGAGAAAGCTTTAGGCTCCGCCAACATCCCCATAGACATTGATGCAGAATGGTTCCAAGCTATGGTAAATCACATTTCATCACCTCACCACCTTACATTCTCTGAAGAAGATGACCGAGCTCTTAGTCATCCCCATAACCTAGCTCTCCACATTGAAGTTCAAATCTTCTGTACCCGTATCTACTGAGTCCTGATAGACAATGGTGTAGGGTTAAATATTATCTCATTCTAGGTAATCCAACAGTTGGGCATGTGAGAATTTGCCATTGACCCTAGGCAAAAGATCACCATCAAAGCCTATTATGAGGTTGAACGCCCTTGTAAGGGTTTAATTGTGCTACCAATCTGAGTGGGTCCAATGGAAAAGGATGTTGTCTTCTAGGTCCTAGACATACCTCTCGCATATAACTTGTTGTTGGGCTAACCATGGATTCATGACATGCAAGCAGTGCCCTCTACGTACCATCAATGCATCAAATTCCCATTTAATGGTACTGAGATAATTGTCCCTGGTGACAACTCGATGTCAATCAACACATTGAACACTACTAAAATGCTAGTCCCACACAACTGCTCTTCTCATGAGCCAACATCATCTTTCACAGAGTGTGAAAAAAAGCTAAAAATGATGAGCCTTGGTATGGGTGAGTACAGTTTGGACTCTATTGCTGCCTTACTAGTTTCCCCTTGGTCCTATGGGAAACCAACTACTGCAAAGAAGCCTTCTACTTTTGCTATGACACTTTTTGGCACCTTTGTACAATCTTCAATACCTCTAGAAGCATAAAAGGAAGAACATGCCATTAAAGACTAGATCTACAGAGAAGAGGAAGATGAGGAAGTTACAGTGACTACTCCTATTTCCCCCAAAAGATATGAAAAGGCTATAAATTTTTGACAAAAATGGACTATCAGGGTCATGGGTCCTTAACTCGTTGTAAGAATGCTCTAGTTGAACCTTTAAGTCATGCTCAAGGTCGGGATACTCAAGACACTACTGGTCTAGGCTTTGGGCTAGACAATGATATACCAACATGTGGTCAAAGACTATCCACATCTAGTGAATCAGAGGATGATGACCCTCCCATGATGGATACTACGTCACAAGATGAAGACTTTGTACCTCTCACTTCCCTCCTTTGGGGAGAATAAATATTGACCACTGATAATGATGAGGAAGCTTCCACTTCCCAACAACACAAACCAACAGAATCAACTCCTGAGGACATGAACAGAGGACGAATCAGACAAAATATTGCTTGTCTCATAGCTAGGGATCAAAGTACAGATTCTCATGAGTATGAGTGGGAAAGTCTATCAAATACATCTTATAAGTTAGGGGTGGATGTAATTCATGCCTATACAACCCAACCAAATGTAGTCGAACGGTCTAGTGTAGGGTCAGAAGAGTTTGACTCACAACATGTCTCAATGGATCACGCTAGTCCCTCTAGGTCTATTCTTGAATATTGGAAAATTTTTTTGGGTAAAATTGTTTAGAGCCTACAGTTCTTGAAAAAATCCAAGCTATCATGGATATGCCTCCACAAAAGAATAATCAGCCAGCTTAGAAGTCTGCAAGGGCATCTACAATCTATAAGAAGATTTATCTCTCAATTGGCTGATAAGGTTCAAGCTTTCAATAAAAATCTACATAAAGGATCTACCCATGTTTGAAATAGTGACTGTCAATAGAGTTTAGATCAAATCAAAGACTACTTGGAAAAACCTCCAGTTTTGATGCCACCCATCTTGAGAAAACCTTTGATTCTGTATATTTTAGCTACAAATTCTTCTCTAGGAGTGCTCTTAGCCCAAAGTGATGAGACGGGTATAGAAAGAGCCATATACTATATCAGTCAAACTTTGGTAGCCTATGAACTAAACTATACAAATATAGAGAAGGCATGCCTTGCTGTAGTATTTACCTCTCAAAAAATCTGACATTATATGTTGGGACATACAGCTCACTTGATTGCTAAGATAGATCCTTTTTTGGTCATGTAATAGCCAAAACATTTTCAGGTCTTTGATTTTGACACTTGAGACATATTTTTAACCTATAAATGCAGGCTCCTTAGTTTAAGGAGTGTCCACTACTCCATCATTGACAACATACTTGTTTTTATTTCAAGGTTTTCCTTTGTCTTTACCGTTTCCATTGTTAATTTTATTCTTGTTTATGACAATGTCCCCTTTCTTGATAGCAACATCCTCAATGCGATATGCACTCTCAACCATGGTGTTGAAGGATGTGAATAGTTGCTTTCTAAGATTGAAATATAGCTTAGGTACAAGTGTGTTGATAAAATGTCAATTTTTTCAGCTTCAGGAACTTGTCGAGGGTATCGTGAGTATAGAGATCTCTATCGTTGGAGGTAGATGGCAAAAGGTTCCCCTAATTTTTTCTTGATTTGGCATAAGTCAAACATAGTCACAGGATGTTGGATGTTGTATGAATATTGCTGGATAAAGCATTGTGCAAGTTCATCAAATGTCTTAAGAGGGGGACTCAATTTGGTAAACCATTCCATGGCTTGTCCTCTCAAACTTCTAGCAAACAGATGCATAAGAAAGGTGTCTTCATGCATAAAGTACATGCTAAGAGCATAGAAATGCCTCACATGATCATGAGGATCACCATTTCCATCATATTTGTCATACTTTGGAACCTCTATATCCCTAGGAAATGGCTGCATGCATAAAATCCTATCAAATGGTAGAGCACATATCGAATCAATGAAAGAAGTCTTAGGTGGCTCTTTTAATGTTTTTAGTTGTACAAACTTTTTCATCATTTCTTGCACTTGTTCTCTCAAGATTTTAGTTTTAGTGGGTTCCTGTTTATGAATTATACATTCTACATCAAAACCTTGGGGTAGTTTCCATCCCTTTGCCACCATGTAGCAGAAGTATTGATCTCCATTCTCTTCTAAGGCTGAAAGCATTAGTTTTTGGGCAAGGCCATCTTGTTGGAACCTGATCACATCTTCACTCATTATTTCTTCATCACTATCATGATGAGAAGGCTTAGATGGTGAAGGATATGTGCCCATGGTGGCTCTAGGAGTCCTTGGTGGCATATGGTTGCCATCTTCATTCCCAAAAGGATTGTGTGGACAAGTTCCATTATGTCCTTCACAGTGTGCTTGATTGTCAGTGCTGACATGTTGGTTTTCTCTTTCGATAGCATATATAGCATCCAAGATTCTTTGTGTTTCATGCGCTTGTTCTTCTAAGCAATGTTTGATTTCATCAGGGTGTACCATAGTGGCTATACCACTGGTATCATTGGATGTCTTAGAAGGTGTACCAAATGGATTCTCAAAACTATAAAGTGGGTTGTGTGAAACATTGACCGTTTGTGTTTGGGTAGATTCAAGATTGTGATCACAAGGTTTCTTGTGAGGTCATTTGGATGGTGTTTCCAATTGTTTGAAAATGAAAGGTGTGTGGTTACCATTACCAACTTGATGTCTAGTTGTGACCAGCATGTAAAGAGTTGTCTTTTTTTTTTAGTAGGACAAGAAAAGTGAGCCAAATTTGAAGCTTTTACAACTAGGACTAGTCACTTGTCAAAGTGTGATAGATGGCTTGTCAAACAGTGCTCAAGATCTTATAGCACTGGTGGCTTGAGCCGAGTGGACAAGTAAGAAGCTCAATGGTGAATATCTAGAATAGAATAATAATTGGATTTTGACAAGTGATTCATCAAGGATGTTTCAAGACTTACATTCGATGGACTAAACCCATCTTTTCAACCTAAGACAAATTCTTCACACACTGATACATAGCCAGGATCAAGGGTGATCAATGTGACACTCCTTGGACCAAAAAAAATCTAACTGCAGACTCTGTTTTTGACCCAAAATACACTGGGTGATATTTTCCTAGAGGTCGTGTGACAAAAGTTCAACATAAAGTATTGCATGACAGAACTTTTCATAAGGTGCGAGACTTTTCTCGATGGAAGGGCTACACTTAGTAGCCAAGCAATAGTTTGTAGGATGATATTATGAACAATATTTTTCTAGTAGGTTGTTTTGTTTTTGTATCAAGACATATAGTAACACCAAGCAGTAATCTTCGAGAATTTGGTTTGAAGACAATAGGGGTAATTACATGTCTCAATCAGTTGAACAAGGGACAAAGCAACCTTATCAACACACAGTTGTGATATTTGAAAACAATAAAACCCTCTGAATGCTATCATTGTGTTTGATGTTCAAGAATGTTTACACAGGTCATTCACAATCGAAAACACATGCCAAGTAGATCTACCTAAAGGTCACAGCTCATTACTCAACAGCTTGACCCATGCTAAGTGCCTTTAAGGGGAACAAATGGTAAGTGTAAAATCTTGGGGAGATCTAGGTAACCCACTAGGATCAACCTTGCACCGAGAAGTTGAGCGGATAAATAGGGTAGCTGCTAACCTAGGGTGTTTAGACAGGGCTTCTGTTCATAGTGTTCCTCTTGCTCCCAATTATGGGACACCCCACCTCATAGTGGGTAACAAGCCTCGCAGCCACAAGAGCACCTTAAGCGTTCTTGCCTAGTGATCTCTCTATGGTTGAAATCCCATAAACGATCACACTAGGTGAAAACAAACACTACATCTACCAAAGTTTTGTGTCCTTGGTAGCCTTGAGTTTATAGTGGGTTGGAAGAGCCGAGTAATTTGCTTGTCCCCACTTGGATCGTTCCTCTTAGGTTGTCCGAGAGCAGGCCCGCTAAAGGATCCTAACTAAACATTGAGTGGATCAACTCTTGGAGTTCAAGATTTTTGATTCACCTCAAGGGTGAAGAGCATATTCTCCTATTCCAATCGTTTCTCCCAAAAATGCCAAAAAAATTCAATTATCCCCTTGCTTTTGAAAATCCAAAGGTGGGTCAAGATTTCTAATTCACCACAAGGGTGAAGAGCATACTCTCCTATCACCAAAGAACCTCAATCACAAGTTTAATGTGCCTAGGAAATGAAAACAACTAGTAGAGTGCTGCAAATGAAAGTGAATTAACCCTCCTAACTTAAGCTAGATTTCAAAAATGAATGCCGCAATTTAAGCAAAGAATAGAAGTTTAGGCTTACCTTGTTCGAAGCTAGCAAAGGCTAGGCACATTTTTAAGAGTCTTCACCTTGTTTTTTTATTTTTTTAATCTTTGACATGCGTTCTACAAGGAATGTTCAGCAAATTTGTTTAAGAATTTTTCTTTGGCATGCGTTCCTCTTTCTTCGTCACTTTGTTTTGTTTTTAACGAGAAAGTAACAAGAAAATCCCTACAAAACAACCAAGGTTAAAGCATAATAACCAAGTAAGACCTACAACACAAAGTGTTTAGTTTTCGCAATAAAATCCAAGTTATCCTCTAACCAAGTATATGTAAAGAAGTGGAAGTTAATCATAAATGCTCTCAATTTCACTCTTTGCTTCTGACCTAGTCAATAGATTGGACTCGTTTTCTATGATTTAGAATCCAAAAATGGAAGTGCAAAGAATAGACCCCTACTAAAATCTAGAGAGATTTCCAAAAATGTAAGAAATTAAAAACAATCTCTTCATTTGTGCTCTATGGACCCATTTTGTCAAAATAGGCCAGATTTATCAAATCAAATTTTTGGACCCTAATGTTACTTTCAACTTCAAACTAAAAAGAATGGACCCCATCTACAATTTAAAGAGCTTTCTAAAAATGTAAACTTTTTTGCAAAAGACCTTGATTTATGATCAAAAATGAGTTTTTTATGAAAAACAAAGAAAATATCATAACTAATGCAAATTGAGTCAAAATGATCCGAAAATTGGGTTGAGACCTGTGTGATGCACCATCAACCTAAAAAAATAATTTCAGATCCAAACTCAAAGTATTTTGGGAGATATGCTTGAATCTTTCAAAAAAAGGTTTCTAGCCTTCAGATGAATTTGCACAAAGGTTAGCCTTAAAGACAAAGTAAGAAACCTGCAAAACCACATAGTTAGATCCAAGATGTTGCTGTAAATTTTTTTTTTTTTTAAAATGATAATTTACTCAAAATACAAGCAAGAAAATGGAGCTAGAAATTTGTTCTAGCCCCACGGTGGGTGCCAAAAATGTACACTAGAAAAGGTGCACTTCTCTAAACCATTCTATCTGAGGTTCTCCATAGATTGGAAAACTCGAATGCCAACTTAGAGCTTCCTAGTCATGGACTGCAAGGGGCATACAAATGAGCATATAAGAGCTCTCAGTTGAGCCTTAGAAACATAGCCTTTGCTAGTAAATCATAAAATGGGAGATTCTTTAGACAAGAGCAAGAGAGCTAGTGTCAAAGAACTCTTGGATCATGCAATGCAAAAATGAAACTATATTAGGATGAGATACGTAATGCAAGGTATGCTAAAATGAGATGGGAATGTTACAAATCCAACTATTAAGCTATGTGATCTAACTATTTGCAAAGAAACTACACTAACATGCAATATGATTTTAAGACTAATATGAAGTGGATGAAAGAATGAGACAAGAAATGAGAAGTTCTCCAAAAGCTCTAAGAAAACCTATTAGAAAACCTGTAGCATAACAATATTCAAGAGTGTGTCCTCATATGAAGGGAGAGCCCTCTTTTTAAAAAAAATTGGATGGTTGAGATCAAAAGACAAGAAATGGTTAATCAAGGGTGGAGAATAATCCTTGCCTAATTTTTGACATTAAAATGTCCTTAGTCAAAATAAAAGGCTTCACTCATAGAAAATTATGCATTTTTTTAGAAAATGATTTTGTTTTGTCAAAATGGGAGCTTCTCAACACATGGAAAATTACACTTTCATGTGTAAACAAAATATTTTGTCAAAATAGAAGGCTCTACACATGGAAAATTACACTTTCATGTGTAGACAAAATATCTTGTCAAAATAGAAGGCTCTACACATGAAAAATTACACCTTCATGTGTAGAAAAAATATTTTGTCGAAATAGGGAGCTCATTTGTAAACAAAAAATGCATTTCTTTTATTTATGAAATAAGAAATGTGTGGGTGGATTTTTGAGAATTATATTTGAAATAAAAGAGAGAAAATTCTTTTAATCAAATATGCTTTTAGAATATGATGGTCAAATTATAGGTTAAAATCAAATAAATTGATTTTACTTTATTTTTGTGATCAAAAACTTGATAACATTAGCAATAAATGCTAGAAGGGGGTTTATAGTCTAGGTAACCATTTGTAGGTGATTACATTTGCCCCTCGTTTACTAATGTGTGATTGATGTGAGAACACATGTGGTCAAAGAATAGAAAAAGCTTAAAATTATTCATCTAATATGTGATCAATATGGGAACACATCAAATGAAGAAGCCATGATAGCTCTAACTTCAAAGAATGAAACCATTTTCTAACTAATGTGTGATCGATATGGGAACACATCTAGTCAAAGAATAAAGAGACTATAATAGCGATGGATGTAGCAAGCATTGAGTCACTAGACTGATAGTGATAGTCTAGAATATTAGTAGATAGATCAAGAGAAAATGGAGATGGTCAAGCATATGCCCCTGAAAGAGAAAATGTTGTCAAGCATAGCAATGATAGAGTATGTCTGCCCCCTCGGGATCAAAATTGAAATGGTAGAGAGGAAGTGCGAAAACTAGCAAGATATGAGACAATTGAGATATAGCAAAGTCCATAACAAAAAATAGGTGATTAGAACCAAAGCTTGACCATAAAGAAGTGATGGAATGCCCCAAGTTAACAAGAGTTGACCATGAATGATGACATACGAAAATGAGGTCAAATCAATAAAAAAGAATGATATAGAGGTGATAGTTGTGAATTGAAGTAGACATGAAGCATGGTAATGGTGAATTCATAGAGGAATGAAGATGTCCCAATGGAGATTCAAGGACTAGATTGCCAATAGTTAGCTAACTATAGAGAAGAAGGTAGAATGTGAAAATGTGATTTTGACCCAAAAGATAAACTCCAATTCTGATTCGAGCCCGACAACATATCCAAGATGGAAAAATTAGCTAGGGTCAAGAAAAATAATAATAATAATAAGAGATACAAAAGGGTAGATAGCTGTGATGATAGGGTTAACCCTTTTGATGATAGAATATTAAAGAGGTGAAGTGAAAGATCAAGAGAGTGAAAAGACATGATCAAGAAGAAAGTAAAAGATGAGATGAAAGCAATCAGCTGAGATGTCTAAAAAATGATAAAGAGAGAGCTCTCCCTATATGAAGGAATGCAAGACAATGCAAATGAATATGCAAATTGGTTTACTAGAAAGGAGTACAAAACATTTAGACTCTAATTTCATCATTGAGCTTTTATAAGATCATACAATCAACACTAGCATGAGCTATGAAGATATGAATATGACCTTATCTGGATGTCAGGATGAGGTGTAAGCATTAAGGCACAAGAAGCTGAAATGGCCAAAACACCTATCCCTTTTAATTTAGCAAGAGAACATAAGCATCAAAGCATAAAGGCTAGGATGACCAGAATGTTTCTTGCAAACAAGCACACCAGACACGCGAGAGATCCTTCTTATGCTAAGTAATCAGGAAGTTTTCTATCTACATTGACCCTTATGTTCATAACCTAAGATAGAAGTCTACGAAGGATACTTGTAGTGACCCATACATTCACTTAATAGGACAAGTATCATTATTTACTATAGCATGAAGAGTTCAATCCAACAAGCAAGGAAAAGAACCAACCTCACTAAAGTGTCCATACAAAATGAGTTGAGGTATACATGACCATCCAACATGAGATAGAGGCTCTTATAGTAGACACCCCTTTTATATGGATTCATCAGATCATTGGAACTAAACCATCAAGCAAAAAACAAATAAAAGATCATATCTCATAGTCTTGCCTCCTCTAGTTTTGAACATCATTGAGTGGCAAGAGACATGGGACTAAAGAAAAGAAAACATCACATAGTTTTTGTTTATTGCAAAATAGTGTGTGATAGTATTTAACAATGTGCAATTTGTTCTTATCCTGTTGAATAAAGCAAAAGTGGGAGTTGGTTTAGACCATTAAAGGATAGTGGAAATTGAAAAAAAATCATGTCGTATCATGAAAAGTGCAGTATCCAATGGACAAATTGAGCAAAAAGTATAATAACAAAGGATATGTGAGATACCTGTCTATAATTACCCAAGTTAATATTGAAAAATCAATAGACAATTTCACCTACTCCCATTATTACTTTGACACTTTGTAACGACAAGATGAGTGAAATGACATGTAGAGTCAACAATTTATGTGAAAGTTTTTCTATAAATGAGTAGCTACATTGAGTGAACCAATTCACAAGTCTACAAGATTAGTAGTAGTCTTGAGAAATTGGAGTGGAGTAAAAAAAGTTTGTGAAGTATTATAGTCATGGCCAGCACTCAAGATAAAGTGCAGCAAGAACTAGAGATGGTAGATACTGGAAAGGGGGGATGGATCGATGAGGGAAGCGATAGCTTGGTGGATGGAATAGGGTGAAGGGGACAAAGAAGAGAAAATTGCAAGTGGTCAGAACCAAGAGGAGCATCGTCTCATCAAAGGGTTGGTAGATCCAACCCAAAAGTGGTTGGAGCAAGCCAAGTTGAGCTACCAGTCTAGGGTCTAATAGAGGACAATGCAAAGGACCCTACCCTGCTTCAGTTGTTAGAGGAGAGTGCAATGCAACTCATGGAGCAAGAGAAACTAGTAGAGGAAACAAGATCACCAAGCTTGGAGAGACTTAGGGAGACTGTAGATGTGCACATTGGTTTCACAGATAACCAAGTAGAGGAACAAATGCAGATGGAGGAGCCTTCCCAAGATATGGAACAAGGACTAGTGCTAAAGCCTATTGCATCACCATGTAGGTGGGAAAGAAACATCTTAGGGGGTACGAGCAACATCCTTGAGGAGAACACAAGTGGTGCGCTAAGGTTTGCCTTTCATCCATTTAAGGAAGCACAACCTAGCATGATGTTGCCACCAGTTCATGATGCAGCCAAGGAAATAGAATTGGAGCTAAAGAAAGTGTTGGTGATGGAGACAAAACAGGTTGATAATGAAGAAAAAGATTCAAATTTATTTCAAGGTTTGATTGAAAGAGCTTGAGAAGATGGAGCACAGGAGGAAGCGAAGCGTGTGGAAGTAGCATTGTCAACAGAATGAGCACGAGCAAAAACTACAGAGACATCTCTGGCAATAGAGTTGGTAACAGTGGAACAAATTTGCAATGAGATGGTGTTGCTACAAGCTGAGGTGGAAGCATTCAGAGAAATTATGGCAAAGACTAATGCCATAGCATACCGATCACAAGATCAATTAAATGCTGCCAACGCAAGGATCAACCACTTCATGAACCAGATGCATGAAGTAAAGCATGAGAGGGAATCATGGAAGATGATTGCGAATAAATATAAGATGGAACAAGACATTGCTCAATAGGAAAAAATAGTAGCTAGGGCAACAAAATTGTGAGCAGACATGAATGAAGTGAGGGAAAAGTCAGAGAAGCTGGCATGAGAGGCAGCATACTACATAGGATTGTACCATCAAACAGTCCCTCCAGAGCACAGGAGAGGAATAGCCTTCTTGGATAGGATGTTTATTACTCAGATGAATACTTTGTAGAGACACGACCATATCTCAATTCTGATGGATACAATCTGGGAAGGTCCAAGAATGACACTAGGAGCTTCATCATCTGGGACTGCACAAACAGGAGTACCCCTAATTGGAAACCCAAATGCCCCACATCCACAAGGAGGACTTTGACAAGCATTGTACTGATGTTGTGACTTTGTGTATCGTGTGGTAGGAAGTATTTGTTCAAGTGGATTGTGTCGATCTCATGCCGTAGGTGGATGTTCTTGTGATTTTATTTGAAAAATGTTTTAAATGTTTTAATTTGTAAGCTTTTTTATGAATATATGGATGTTTTTGGAATTTTTGAAGAATATGTGATTTTTTTGGAATTTTTGAAGAATATGTGAATGTTTTTGGAATTTTTGAAGACTATTGTAAAGGTAATTTTCGTAAAAGTGTGAATAATACAATCTATGGAATAGGGAAAACGTTTACTTGTATGTGGGGAACTGAATGTCTACAAATTTGCATAACATTTGACTAGTAGCGTGTAAAGCATAATTTTGTGTGTACTAATAGCCCTTATAGATGATTACAAGGCCAACATTGGGATGTTTCTCTAAGTGTGCACCGAGATGAACATTCTCAAGGTCAATAAAAAGGCATTTTGGGGGTCCAAAAGGACACCTAGGCCTCGAGAAAGCCAAAATAGGCCATTGAAAATGTATTTTGACCCAAAAAAGATGTTTTGGGGGCCTAAAAGGGATGCCTTGGGCCTTGAAAAAGGAAAAATAAGGTCTTGAAAAAGGCGCTTTGATCCAAAAAGGACGCCTGGGGCCTTGAGAAAGATGAAATAGGTCCTTGGAAAAGGTGCTTTGACCCAGATGAGCCTTGAAAAAGGTGCTTGAGCCTAAAAAGGCACTTGATGAGCCTTAAAAAAAGGTGCTTGGGCCTAAAAAGGCAATTGATGGGCCTTGAAAAAGGTGCTTGGACCTAAAAAGGTACTTGATGGGCCTTTAAAAAAAAATGCTTGGGCCTAAAAAGGCAATGATGGGCCTTGAAAAAGGCGCTTGGGCCTAAAAACGCACTTGAGGGGTCTAAAAAGGACACTTGGGCCTTGAAAAAGATGCTAAAAGGGTAGCCAAGCTCTTATGCTTACGCCTACTTATTCTATGCCCCCAGCTGTATGAAGATGAAAGAATTCGATGTATATCAAGGCTTTCAAGATAGCATTGATATATTTGTTGAAGGTGGTTAGACTAATCATGGCTATTGCAACTTAAATAAGACTAAAAATCCTTCTTGATTCACATTAATAATAGCTGCATGGAAGGAAGGCGACAGTCGGCTTTGCGGCATCTCTTTCGCGATCTGAGTTGTGCTAGATTTTCCTAAGCCTAGAATTATGTTTCAGTACATTACCATGCTTCTTCTTAATATCAATTTCTTAATATCAAAAATTGAGAGGAATTTTGGGGTGGTAAATGTTTTGAGCTTTTACAACCATGTTTGGCAATTTTACCCCCTTTTGAATGTATTGGGCTGCTTGTGGAATTTTTTTGATATTTTTGGGCAATTCTTGAATTTTTGAATTTTTTTTTGACCCTAGCTAATTTTTCCATCTTGGATATGTTGTCGAGATCAAAATCAAAATTCAAGTTGATCTTTTGGGTCAAAATCACATTTTCACATTCTACCTTCTTCTCTACAGTTAGTTGACTGTTGGCGGTCTACTCCTTGAATCTCCACTGGGGCATCTTCATTCCTCCATGAATTCACCATTACCATGCTTCATGTGTACTTCAATTCACAACTATCACCTCTATATCATTCTTTTTGATTGATTTGACATCATTTTCATATTTCATCATTCATGGTCAACTCTTGTTAACTTGGGGCATTCCATCACTTCTTTATGGTCAACCTTTGCTTCTAATCACCTATCTATCGTGATGGACTTTGCTATATCTCAATTTTCTCATATCTTGCTAGTTTCTGCACTTCCTCTCTACCATTTCAATTTCAATCCCAAGGGGGCAGACATACTCTATCATTGCTATGCTTGACAACATTTTCTCTTTCAGGGGCATATACCTGACCATCTCCATTTTCTCTTGATCTATCTACTAATGTTCTAGACTATCACTATCAGTCTGGTCACTCAATGCTTGCTACATCCATTGCTATTATAGTCTCATTATTCTTTGACTAGATGTGTTCCCATATCGATCACACATTAGTTAGAAAATGGTTTCATTCTTTGAAGTTAGAGCTATCATGGCTTCTTCATTTGATGTGTTCCCATATTGATCACATATTAGATGAATAATTTTAATCTTTTTCTATTCTTTGACCACATGTTTTCCCACATCGATCACACATTAGTCAAAGAGGGGCAAATGTAATCACCTAAAAATGGTTACCTAGACCATAAACCCCCTTCTAGCATTTATTGCTAATGTTATCAAGTGTTTGATCACAAAAATAAAGTAAAATCAATTTATTTGATTTTAACCTATAATTTGACCACCATATTCTAAAAACACATTTGATTAAAGAATTTGCTCCCTTTTATTTCAAATATAATTCTGAAAAATCCATCCACACATTTCTTATTTCATAAATAAAAGAAATGCATTTTTTTGTCTACAAATGAGCCCCCTATTTTGACAAATATTTTGTCTACACATGAAGGTGTAATTTTCCATGTGTAGAGCCTTCTATTTTGACAAAATATTTTGTCTACACATGAAAGTGTAATTTTCCATGTGTAGAGCCTTCTATTTTGACAAAATATTTTGTCTACACATGAAAGTGTAATTTTCATGTGTTGAGAAGCCTCCCATTTTGACAAAACAAAATCATTTTCTACAAAAATGCATAATTTTCTATGAGTGGAGCCTTTTATTTTGACTAAGGACATTCTAATGTCAAAAATTAGGAAAGGATTATTCTCCACCCTTGACTAACCATTTCTTGTCTTTTGATCTCAACCATCCAATTTTCTTTAAAAAGAGGGCTCTCCCTTCATATGAGCACACACTCTTGAATATTTTTATGTTGTAGGTTTTCTAATAGGTTTTCTTGGAGCTTTTGGAGAACTTCTCATTTCTTGTCTCATTCTTTCATCCACTTCATATTAGTCTTAAAATAATATTGCATTTTAGTGTAGTTTCTTTGCAAATAGTTAGATCATGTAGCTTAATAGTTGGATTTGTAACATTCCCATCTCATTTTAGCATAGCTTGCATTGCGTATCTCATCCTAATATAGTTTTATTTTTGCATTGCATGATCCAAGAGTTCTTTGACACTAGCTCTCTTGCTCTTGTCTAAAGAATCTCCCATTTTGTGATTTACTAGCAAAGGCTGTGTTTCTAAGGCTCAACTGAGAGCTCTTATATGCTCATTTGTATGCCCCTTTCACTCCATGACTAGGGAGCTCTAAGTTGGCATTAAATTTTTCCAATCTATGGAGAACTTCAGATAGAATGGTTTAGAGAAGTGCACCTTTTCTAGTGTACAGAGGCAAACTATTGAGATAGAATATCCAAAATATTTCTCTTGAGAATGAACAAGAATTAATAATAAATTTGAAGGAAGATATCAAAAGGGAAGTTGATCATATGAATCTAGCAAGAGGAGGGAAACTATTGAATGAAGCAGGGGTGATGGTTCTACCTAGTTGGAATTTTAGTGCATCATACATTTTTGACAATTTAATTAAATTTGGTAAAAAGGATATGAAACTTGATGTACAAGGAGTCAAAGATGTCATAATTGGTTCAAGATTTGTGGAAGATGAAAAATCAATTTTATTGTGGGGCTTATACCCCCACACAAAAGGCCAAAAATTATTGATGTTGATCAGACTTTTGGTCATTTGATGACACTGAAAGTAGGGGTGACATACCCTAACAAGGTTGCAGGTATGTAAGTGGACTTGGCATTGTTTAATCAAGCAAGTGCAAAGAAAGTGACATTTGAGAGGGATAAATGGAAGACATTATATGAAAATATGTTAAAGTTAGGGCAGCCTCAAGTACAACGAATGGTACAATCATGTGTTGATGCTCTGAGAATTGAATTAAAGATATTGTAAGAAGAGAATGTAAAATTGAAAGATGTTTTGATTATTAGAAGAGAAGTCTTCGACACTCTGATTAAAAGTCATTTTAAGAAGTTGCTTGAAAAATTAGGTCAGGTTTGGGATATTTATAGTACTTATAAATCCCTAGCTTTGAGACATAATGAGATATATAAGATCGTGGACAAAAGAAAAGAATACCCTCGAAGAAGATGAAGATATTCAAGAAGTAGAAAGGTTGATTGAGGATCATGCTGCATATTGATAGGAATTTAAGTTTTCTTTCACATTAATAGGGGAATTGGTAATAGAACACAGAGTTATATCTTGGCAAGATGAATATGGGGACACCATTGACTAAGAGAGATGGATGGATATGTGTTTTGTGATGCAAGAACAAGCCCTGGAAGCTACACAGAATAACAACCTAGAGATGTCCAAAGCCATCATGTAGATGGAGTAGATGTTCAAAATTGAGATCAAGGCAACATAAGTAATTAGAGATGTCAATTTACTAGGAGGTATCAAATATGTAGAATACATCTCACAATGCAATAATTTTATTGAGTCATCATCATCAGAATATGTAGCATAAGTCTTTTGTTTTATAAACTTGTTTTATGTACATACAGTTAATTGTTAATGTGTTAGTTAGTTGTAAATCTTATAAACAAAGGGGCATACCCTTTCACCATGTAACCAATCTGATACCTATAATTATAAGGGTAAGATTAAGAATAGGATATCATATCATATAGAATTACTATCAAGATATTATATTTATAGTAGCAATCCTATTAAATCTAAAACATCCTAATTGGCTAGAACTATCTACACGTTTATGATAGTAACAATACTATGAAAAGATAGAATGATTTATTATGAGTAAGTTAAAGAAAAAGATTAGATAAGTTCTAGTTGTATGCTCACTATAATCTAATTGAACTTTTATATAAACTTATCTTGTATAGAAAATGCAACAAAAAATATTGCAAGTTACATTTTCAAAATTAAAGTATTAAATATAGAATTAGCAAAATAACAACATAATATAATTATGACCCTTAAGAATAGTTTAAGATCTTCAATAACTCTGTGAATCTAGTACTTCCATAGTTTGTCTAGTCATCTTCAACATTCTGTTTGGAAAAACTTCATCCTTTCAAGTCTTCAATTGCCACTTTGGTGCTCCCATCCAGATCTAGCTACAAGACCCAAAATGAGGCAAGTGGTAAAGTTGTTGAAGCTGGAAGATCGAGTACCTAATCTTCCTCTAGAGATTCATACATATACCATAGAGTATCATCCCATCATTCTAGACCTACAGTGAATTGAATTGATTAATTAATGGAGGTAAAGAATACTTTAATATTCTCTACTTAATGAGGCCAACCACGTGAAGGTGGAAGTTCATGTGGCCTCACCCCCCATCCCTCTAGCATCAATCTAAATTCTCCATTATCATCTAATTACATACTTCATTCATTCATCCATCCATTTATGAACTATAACATTCAATCAATATTGTTGGTGTTTGAAAATGTTACCCATTTCCAATTACCCTGATGAGAACAAAACATATATAGGGGCAACTAACTCCCATTTTCAATATGCCCATTCAGACACTAGGCCAACTATAAGGCATGACCCTTCTTCTTCTTCAAGCTCTGCAAAACCTAGGCCGGTGAACCTCTTTAGATCTGACATATGGAACCAGTGTAATAAACATAATCAGGATCTATAAAAGCAGATGAAACCCCTAATTCTTCTATGCTTAACCAAGAGATCACAAGAATGAAATAGCTAAGGACATGACTCATGAAACTGGAAAGCTAAGTGTGGGTTATACTTTGAATACCTTTCAACATAAAATGAAAAATTGATTTAATAGATTGATGATAGCAAGACCCATGTATGAGCAACAAAATTTAATGATCCTATCTGTGATCAATGCCTTATCTATTGGGCAATTAAATGAATTATAACCATACATCTCCTAGAAATCTCAGACATATTACTACATCCAGATCTCTAATCTATCTTTCACTTTGTGAACTGACATCTGCATCAAAATGAATCTCATACTCAGAATATCCCATCATGAAATCAGTAAACCCTGTGATAAACACCAAGCGGTTATATGGCTCTTGGTTGCATAAGCAAGGTATTTCAATCACATACATCACTAAATGAGATGCAACCTAATCTATGGTTTTTGATCATAAACTAGAAAAGATTACAGATCCACAAACAGGAGACAAGATTCAGGTTGAATTTGAAACCATTGCCGCTCTTTATTTGTTTTCTTTGAAATCAAATACATGAAAGATGTACAGAATACTTCATAAATCACCTAACAAACATGAACTATTTGCATAAAACTCAAAATGCTATTCAATACAAGAAGAAATGTTGAAGAATGGTTTCTCAGTGCAAAAAATTGGAACCCCCACAATGACAGAAAGAAAGAAAGATATAGAAGAGAAAAAATTCTCGGATCTGTTCTGAAGAGGACAAGTGTCCACTTGAAATTCAATCCTGTGCAATTGAGTAACCTCTTTCTTCTTTCATCCCATCTGATCTTCTGTTTCATCATTACATTGTAACTGATTTGCAAAATATCCCCAGCTGAATGATGAAATCCCTTATTTGCTAAATATCTGATTTGCATCAAAATGCTTGATAAAACTTTATCTAACTGACTCAGAAATGCCCCCAATTGAATTCTCCTTGTCTTTTACACATATTCAAGCTGTTAACTTGCCAAAAATACAACTGAACTTCTTGGTCTAAAAACAGTTGCAATTCAGGTATCTGAGACAAATCCTCCTTAGCTCAAACAGACTGATACCTGTGCAAAAACTGACTCTAGAATTAGAAAGTTTGTCTTCTCCCGATTTCGGCAATATATAACATTGCCTATCTAGCCTCTTGGAAACCTCCTGAAATTCATTTTGAAAATGATTCCTCTGCTAGAAACTCATGTTTGCACATTTAATTTTTTATAAAATTTGAAAAATTCTAAAGTATAAACTTTAGAATATGTCTCTCTTTGAAAATTTTTGAACGTGCATACCCACTGCCCAGAAAAGTAAATAAAAACTTATTTTTTATTTTTTACAAATTTTTCCTTGCCCTTTGAATTAGGGGTCAAACTGACTTTGACTAGCTGCCACTTGGCACTTCCTGATTGGCTACTTGATCTGTATCATCTGCCATGTCACCAACTGCTCCAGGACCACTTGCCACATGTCATTTCCTAATTCTCCCTCGCTATATCGCTATTTGACTCAACAACGTCCACGTCATTGGTGACATAGCGACGGAATGACACGTGTCATCCTTTGCCACCTCATCATCTACCTTGGAACTTGTGCCACATCATCATCTCCTAGACTTTCTGCCACGTCAGTCTCGCTATCTCGCTATAGTTAACTAGCAAGCATCTTTGCATGGCGAGGTAACGATGGCTGCACGATCAAGACACGTGTCACAATCTCCTTTCCCGAGTCCACCTCAGTACGCATGTGTCTTTGCTCAAAATTATGCCCTTTCGTGCATCTAATGTCATGAGCGAACCCCACTACATGCTTGAGTGGCTTACAAAAACCTCCTTCTGAAGACACTATACAATATGTGAAGATTTGTATTTAAAAGTTAAAAATCTCCACACCTGCCAAATGTGGGATAAAAGACTTTAACCATCCTCTGCTCTCTTGCTTCTGTGAGCTCCACATTTTCTTGATTTGCAGCGTCTCTTAAACTCAACAGCAACAATCTCACCAATGACCTGACGAAGAAAACGTGTGGGGTAAAGTGCAAAATCGTGGCATAATAAAAAGTCTGTGGTTCGATCTCTAGCAATGGCATGCCCCAAGCGATAAGTCCAGGCAATACATTCTTTTTATTCTCCTTGTGATTTGCAATCTACCTCCATCTTTTATTACATTGGCTGCCTCAACTTGGTTGGTCTGAGATGCTTCTTACTTTCTGCCGTCTCTAATCAATCTTTATAGGCATGGATCCAAAGAAGCTATCTGGAAAAATTGGGAACTCGAGCTTCAGAGGAAAAGCACGAATCCAAACCTTGTAGATTTGAACCACAACGGGTAATCAAACTTCCTTCGATTTTGGCATGATCTTTTTAGTTTGCTCACAGCTTCTAATGCTTGGTGGCTTCTTCCTTTTTAGGCATGAAGACTCCTTCTGTAACACTGAAGCTTCCTCACTCAACGCTAAAATTCTCCTCCCCATTCTCGTGGAAATCCCCTGCAAAATTATGGGGCCTCCTTTCCAAACCGCAGGGTTTTCCTTCTTTATTGCAACTGCCTACTCCTCTTTTTACATGGTCGACTTCTATTCTATGCTGAAAACGTCCCATGCCTAGCTGGCTACTCTTTGAACTCACATGGCTCCCCTTTCTGATTTCCATGACCTTTCCTCTATCCACTGTCGTATCTTAATAGCTTCTACCTTCAATGATGCTCTTGCTATTTTTTGTGTAAGCATCTTTTCATTGTCTGGTGCTGCCTTCCCTTGTTCTGGCCATAGCACCCTGCCTTATGGATGCCTTCTATATGCTCATTATGAACTTGTTTCTTTGCATCTAACAATCGATGGGAACCATGAGTCTCATCTTTCAATATTTTTTGTTTTTGTTTTTGTCTCACTAGAGCTCCATCTCTATCAGTCTTCCTGGACTTCTTCTCTGACCTTTTGGATTCCTCGTGATCCATATTAGTAGGAGACAATTATCTTTTATGAGAAAAAGATGCCTCTTCCTATTAGGTTGATCTATCTATCTGCAACACACCATCGGTCACCCAATGCGACACCAACATGCCCACCCCTAGGAGTAACCAAATCATTTGGTTGTTGAGGATGAGACCACTCAATATTTAAAATCATGTGTAGATATATGATTTTCATAATTCTAATGAATTTAGCCGGGCCCCACAGTGGGTCCGGCTAAAAAAATTTTCATTCCTGGACAACTGAATCCTCCAAACTGACCAACTGAACATCTCGAACTGATTTGAATAAAGTTTGACTGTCGATTAATCAAATAAAACTCACTTTATCACCTTTTGCCAACTTGTAAAATTTGGTGTCAGGAGGCCTGTTGACTAGCCTTAAAAACTGACTTGAACCACTAACTAGGCTCTAAAAACTAACACACTGAATCTTTGTTCTGCATATTTTCATCCTGTCGAATCTCATCTCATGACGAATTCCCAGTTGAAAGATATTCACCGTTAAAATTGCCTTCTCAGAATTACCTACAAGTAAACAAGTCAAAAAACAACAAATTGGCTCTAGAATCGGCTTGGAAAACTAGGCAAATGAGCACATGGGGAAAAGAAAACTGGGACACTCATTCTCTGTCATGAGGACATTATGGATCTATGATTTAGGCTCATGAAGAATAACTAGGCGAAAAAGGCAGACGTTCAAAGTAGGCTACTTAGAATTTTGTGGACTGGACATGCTGATAGAAAGCATTTTCTGTGAAAGGAATTGACCTGGAAAAGTGTGCAGACGAATTCGTCACGACTTACAAACTGACACACTGGGAGTATTTTCAGAGTAGAATACAGGGGAACAAACCATTCAACTTGACCTATCATGAATTTGTAGATATAACGTCACAAACAGGGCTTCCAATCAATTTGCAAATACTGACACCAGCAAAAAGTCAGAAACTCCACTTGGAATCACGCTTGAAAAATGATCAAACGTATTCGTCCTGATATGAAACTTGAAACATAACAAGTCCCTGACGCTTGCAATGCAATGCAATAGGAATTTCAACATTTGGATCAACTAGTCAAAAGTTATAGCATGTCAAACAGGGCTTCCCAAAAATGTGTGCAAAGTGCAAATGAATGAAAATAGCAACTGGCCAACTTTGAGGGATTCAAAACCTAGTCAAACGAACTCAAAACGACTTGAAATTTGAAACATAGGTTCTCAGGTATGGACAGTAGACATTCTCAAAGTGGTGAATCACAAAACATTTCTGGGTGGAAGATATTCAGATGCAAACACAACCTCCTGTCACTATTTGACACAGGTAAAATTACAGATTTGACACTAGCTCAAAACAGGACTTCACCAAATAGTTCAAAATGTTAGAATGACACTATGGATCACATGCATATGTCAAATGAAAGGTGTTAAGCCACTCAAACACCATCTAGGCCTCAAATCGACAACTAACCACATATGCATAAAAGGAACTTTAGGGCATGATTTTACAAATAATTTTTTCAAAATGTGACAGAAAATGGACCATGCAATTTTCAGTCCCAACAAATACAATCACATAACATTCATTAATATGATATAAAATTCATTATTACACAATAATAATCAAGACATAATAATATGCATTAACATGACATAAAAATCAATATTAATATGCAACATTCATAGATAATTACTTAAAACAATGTTCTTTCATAATCCAACAAAGATTATCAAACGAGGTTTATCAAAAAGCATTTTTTAAAAATCATTTCTTCTTTTTGTTTTGCTTAGCTTTATTAAGGAAAAGGCTAATAGGAGCATCAATATCTTCCTCATTCTCCTCCTCTCATGGCACATGTAATATCAAATTATGATGCCTCCTCCTATTTTGAGGAGCACAAGGTTGTTGCACTAAAGGGGGATCTATGACAATAACAAGTAAATGGGTTAAATTGACGTACTTTTTTCTTCTTCTTTTTTTTACTATTGTAAGTATTTCATTAACCAGTAGAACATAACATGCATTTTTCTTACTTGAAAAATGCCATATCATGCACAATAACATTTTGATCCACTATCACCTCAACATGCTGAACAATTTGAGCATGCTCACTTCTTAACCATGCTATTCAACATGCTCTAAAATATTCAAATAAAGGTTACGCATCAAATTGCAATTGAAGATATTAAATTGTATTCATAATTGTATAATTAGTTTCCAATAAAAAATTAACACCTCCACTACTATGATGCACATCATGGCCTTCATCACATGCAGGTTCTATGATAGGATTTGAAGGCTGCAATGAAATGTTATGTGCATTGTTATGCATCAATTTATGTTGGAAACTAACACCAAAAAAGATTTTTCTCAACTATTCAATTTGATTTACTTTTCATTTGACCAATTTACCTGTGTCTCATTTGGTGCACTAGATTCTTGGGCATGGCTTTCAAATTCTTGGTGTAGGCATGCAGCCACGGCTTTATAACCTTCCATCAAGGCCATTTTTTATCTTCATCCATGGGCTCTACATTGAATTATGTGCCCTATATTTTTTTCTTAATATCATTAGTTTTGCATGTATGATTTGATTAAAAAAAATGTTTGCAACATTATATAAAAAAAATATTATATGAAATTCCATTGCTGCTACTTACAAGTTGAGAGTGAAGATTCATATAGCCACTAGAGCCAAAAGTTTTTGTTGGCCAACCTTTTGTACTCTCACTTTTGAAGCTTTTGATGTGTCCTACTGCCTATGAAAAGTTTGAAACATGTTAGATTATATATTTAAAAAAAACACTAATTAGTGCATGATTATATTCTCCTTGTTGCCAATAATGTAGTCAACAATTTTGGAGCGATGACTGAAGGAAGCATCTGCACTTCATCATGAGCTAAAGAATACATTATTAGCAAAGACATTTGTGATGGATAAATATCAAATGAGATACTAGCTAGAAACATCCAAAAATCAAAGTTAAGTGTTATAATGTTGATGAAAACAAACAATGTTGCACTAGTAGGGCCACACTCTTCTATTATTGCTCCTATTGTTTCACATGTAGCCAATGAACTTCATGTACCAATTATTTCATTTGGGGCAACAAATCCAACACTCTCATCATATCAAAATAGAATCATTGGTTTCTATGGGAGAAATGGATAGCTTCTTATTGTGGTTACATATACAGATAATATGTATGGAATGATGGCAGTTGTAGCTATGATTAGTTTCTATGGATGGAATGATATAATTATCACATTATATTTTTTTGGTGCACTTGAGTTAATTTGCATATGCATACTAGGGTTGTCTTTGTATAATTTCAGTAGTGTAGAAATTTGATGTAAGAATGTGGTGTACAACTACTGCATTCTTTCTTCTCATAAGAGTTGTTTTATGGACTTTGAAGTATAAATCAAACCATGATTTTCAAGGATGTCTGAAGGAGCAAGCCATATTATTAGTAAAGACATTTGCAACATTGTTTTTTTTCATTTCCAATGATAAAGATCAAAGTTAAGTGTTATAATATTGTAAAGAGAAAGTGTTACTTACATGAAGGTTGTGTGCTACAACACTCACCATATTGACCATGTGGTCTCACAGGTGTCACAAAATCCTATAATAGTAACACATAATATTTTAGATCATGATCCATAAGATACTATAAAATATAAATATCTATTGAACTTTTATTATTGCTTAAGATTAATTACTACTTACCTTCAAAGAATTGACTCTAACTATCAATTCTTCTTTCAGTGCCTCTGTCTCCTCAGTTATGTTTTTTTTCAAGGAGAAGGTTAAGAATTTCATTGCTATATTTATTTATAAGCTTTCAGGCCATGAATCTAAGGTTAGTGCTACATGTGATGTCATCTACAAATGCCACTTGAGTTTCAGATCACATTTGATTTGCTATCATTTTCACTTTTCCCTATCAATAAGTATCAAGTTGCGACATCATTATTAGTAAAAGTCCATCAAAATAAATCCAAAGCCACAAAGAAAAGAACATAATAATATGACATTTGTTTCTATATAATTTGTACAATTACACTAATTAAGGTTTACCTTCACTAAAGAAGGTATGTGAGATGGTACATCCCCACTTGTGCCTTGTGGTGTATCCATGTCACCCTATGAAAAAGATTAGTAATTCTTAGGAATCAACAGAGAGATGAAAGTAGGCCCAAATCATGTAATGAATATGGAGCTATGCAATATATCCTTTCATTAACAAAAAAATTAGTGTTAACTGAAGATAGTTCCTTGGGTACCCATTCTTTCTAAAGATGTGTGTACTTTAAGAGAACCTTCTTATTTCCTTCACTCTCATTATCATAAGAACATGACCTCCCCTCAGCAAGAAAAAATTGCATTCGTTTATTGAATTTTCTTCTACTCTTTGACCTCTAGTTGATCTCCCTATTTTAGACCTACTAGATGTCTCACCTTTGTCAAGTATATTCCCACATTTTCCTCACTCAAAGAAGATAGATTAGACAAATACCTATTTGGTGATACCTGCACTCCATAAAATGACAAGATATGCAAATAAAAAATTGTATCTATAGAGTCTATTGACTTATACCTATCAATCCATCTGATTGTGCAAGATCCTATTCAAAGGAATTAAATAACATGCATATGTAAATCATTTATCTTAAGTTGCCCTAAAATTACATGATATATATGCTAAAAATTATGTAGAAGACAAAAATTACATGATGCATTCATCAAAATCATTGTATATTTTTTAATTCCTTACCTCTACATTATGTGTGGTAGCTATGCAATATAATTGTATATACTCCATGACAATAGAGTTCAACACATAATAACTTAATTATAAACACATACAAGTAAAAAAAAATTCTATAAATAAATCATGACCCCATCATACTTGACATTGAACATATGTTGACATATATTTCATTGATCATGTCATTTATCATCATCTTCATCCATGTCATCATCATCATCACCACCATCATCATACTTTTCACTTTGATCATCATCACCACCACCACCATATTCATCACCACCATCATCATCTTCATCACCATTATCATGACCATCATCACCTTGATCACCACCATCTTCATTAGCATGATCATCATCATCATCATCATCATCATCACCATCATCATTAGCATCATTAGAATCATCATCTTCTTCTTCTTCTTCATCATTGTGTAACAATTGTTCGTGATCATCATTTATTTCATCTACTGATTCTTCAATATATTCTTCTTCCATCACATTATACTTTACCAGCCTTCCTCTTGGATCATGTCTAACATCAGATCTCCAATTTAGTTTATATAAAACACCAAAGTAAAACACTTGCTCCCATTAGCTTGGAAGAACATAGCGTTTATCTCTAACTGGCTCAAATGACCTTGTACTGATCATTGTAAATCAACTATCATGTTAAATAATAGTCCTATTAGGATTATTTTGATTCAATTGTACCATGTACTATTTGATAACAAATAGAACTAATTTGAATGAATTAAAGTCACACTCAAGTATATCATCCAAAATTGTATAGTATCGATTTTCAGATTGTTAAGGATGTATGTCATTTCTAGATGAAATATTAGTCACTTTGAAGAATGCACTTATCCTAGAATCACAAGTTTTCTTTGTTTTGTCTAAAAATTTTATGCAAAATTTATAGCCATGGTAGTACATAGCTTTGTGGTGTTTGATCTACAATTATTCAAACATGTCAAGATTATTTGCATCAATTTGTGAGTTGATATTAAACTTATAGATCATGATTACTAATATTCTATATACCTTTCTATCTCTTAAGTCATATGCTAGATCAAGTACCATTGGCATAACACTAGGATCTTCATTATGATGAGTTTATTTAACCATTGATGCAAACTATCCCATGTTAATGAGTGACGATTTTTTTGAGACTATTGAATCCACACCATCATCCAATCAAGATTATTTTCAATATACAAATGTAGTGCATCCAACTCACAACCAACTATAAAGAAAACAACTAGACCAATTAGAAATAACTTATATTGATGATGGATAAGAACCAATTAACTACAATAACATCTTACAATTACCTCTTACTTTCCTCAATCCACCTTTCCCCATCAAGTACTCCCTTTCAAATCTATTAATGGAGTTGGGATCTTAAATGTGATCTACATTGATCTTTGATGCAAACTTGGGAAGATATTCACTAATGTACACCATGGTTTGGTATACCATATATCCCTCTACCATAGAATCCTTAGGATGTCCTCTTTGTCAAACCAAGCCCTTCATAAATTTCAAGATCCTCTCAACCATCCACATTGACCTAGTTTGTATAGGTCCACATAATTCAATCTCTTCAACTTGATGTATGAGGAAGTGTTATTGAGCATTGAAAAAAGTTGAAGCTAGATACTTTTACATTTCACACATAAGCTGTGGAATTATTTTCTTGCAATATTTTATATCTTTTTTATCAATTTATTTAGATGATAACCACTTAAAAGAGATTCAACACGCAAGAACATATAAATGAGATTTTAGATAAAAATATACAATAAATTACATAAAAAGTAAAGCAAGTCATAAATATAATATATGTATAGAAAATCTAAGAAATGACACTTCTAACTTCATGTATTTTCCAAGAGTATATATAACTTGTTTAATACTGTATATGCTATTTTAATATGTTAGAAACACTAAATTAAAATAATCAAAAAGCATTTGCATACTAATTTAACATAACTTCATGAGAGACAAAGTGAAGTCCTCAAATGAGAATATGAGCCATGGATAGGCTCTCTCAATGAGGATGATCACTTGATGTAGAGGTGTGTCTAATAGCTAAGATGGCTTGATTATGTATGTATGCTCAAATGCTCAAATGGGCTTCAATGGAGGATTTTTAATAGATTTTGGTGAATGGATTTGATGTAAAAATAGCTTCTCAAAATGGTATTATGGCTTTACTTTTTAGATTGTGTTAAAATGGCTTGGGAGAGTATTCCTTAAATAGGCAAAGGGCTTGAGGGATCAAGGGCTAGGATGCAAGGATGGGAGAAAGCTTATGGAGGGCTCAGATTGCATGCGAGGAGAGCACATGGATTGTGCTTTCTTACAGTCAATCAGGGAGTGACACATGTCACAGGGTCATTGGTTAGAGAAAGAGGGGTTGAGGGGTCAACAAAGGAGGCTCAAATCTCATAAAGACCCTCATAATGGCTTGTAAGAGCAATGAATGGGCTTGTAAGAGTCATTTATGACTTTGTGGGCTTCATAAAGTTTTATGGTTGAGATATTTGTGAGAGAGTTGAGATATTTGACTTGGGTTGGATTAAGAAAGTCTTAAGCTTGACTTAGGAATGTGAAAATGATTAAGGCTTGGATTAGGCTTGGGTTAATATTAGATTAGGCTTGTTAGAGATGGGCAAGTGGATGGTATTTAATGAAGGTGGATGAAGGAGGAGATATTTGTTAGCTTTGGCTTGGGTTAGCAAGTCTTAACCCATGTTTAGGGAATGTGACAAGGTTAGGGGGGGGATTAGGATTAGGGTCAAAGATAAGGATTGACATCTTCTAGAAGAGTCTAGGCTTTGGATGAGGATGAAGACTTTCTACAAGAGTCTAGAACTTCCTAGGATGAGGATAAATAAAGTTTTTAGGAAATAAATAAAGTTTTATTTATTTCAAGGGTTTGGGTTGAGGAGATATTTATTAAAATATTTTCAATAAACATGAGGATTAATATTTAATCTTAATTAAATATTTTGAGTTGGATTTAGGGGTAGGAAATGATGGGGTTAGCCTTTAATCGAAATTAAAGAAGGATTAGAAGATTTTGAAGAGGTTAGTGGTCTTGGAAATTGGCCAAGTTTTGGGCAAAAAATAAATAAATTATATATTTTGGAATTTTTGGTCAATTTATTAATTAAATAATTAATAAATAAGGAAATAATGTTTAAATAAGATTTAAACATTTTTGGGAGGGATTCCTTAATTAAATATTTTTAATTAAGATAAAGGGATTTAATGACATAAAAATAAATAAATTAATTAAATAAATAATTAATTAATTAATGATGATATCATCAAGGAATTTTTTAGAAAATAAAAATACTTTATTTTCTAAAGGATTTTTAGGTGTCTACATTTTGCGCCTCTTTGACATAGTGTTGAAACAACACTATTTCAAAGAAGTTCAGATATAAATGACATGGAGATGACTTTATGGAGCAACACAGTTGCCCCAGTCTTGGGTAGAAGAGAGAGAATGGACTACATGATGCCCCCTCAAGAAGGTGGCGAGAAGAGAAAATGAGGCTCAACGATTTTTAAAAAAATACAAGAATCTTGGATGAGCAAGGAGACTCAGATTGGCAAAGAGAAGGGGCTGAATTAGTTCAAACTCTCACTACGGGAGAATGAGAAAGGGAGAATTAGAGGCAAAAGAGTAAATAAGCTTAAGACTTTAGGGGAGATGGAGGATGAAGGAGCGGAGTGCCATAAAAAGGAATCTAGGATAAGGGAAGGGATGATGGGATGAGGTAAAACTGAGGCAACATGATTTCAAAGAGTCAGATTGATGGAAGATGGGTGTCAGCGATGCTTAGGACTAGGATTGTGGATCTCGAAAGATGAGGCTTGGTGGATTGATTTGATGGGTGGATCCCTAAGACTAGGATTGTGGATCCCTAAAGCTAAGAGTGATGATTGATTCTGACAGATATGGTTGCACAAGCTGGGGTGGGAGAGATGGATGCTGGATATGGATGGGGGATAATGAAGATGAAGGGAATCCATTGAAGCTTTTTGAGCAGGGGGTTAATTCAAAGAGAAGTACCACCATGTAGTTGAGCACTAGATTTGCTATAGGACAATTGGTTAATTGCCAAGGGTACCAAGAACATCAAGGCCTTTTCATCAACTATCCAGAGGACTAACAAACTGACTCAAAATAAACACACAAGGATTGCCCTAGTAGCACACATGAAACCCTGAGGAAACAACATGGAACCAACACTGGGTAACCCACAAGAAAAAAAGAAAAATAAATGAAAGACCTGATCAATACCTTACACTCAGATTGCCCCATTCACAGCATACCATGATATGGAAGATCATGGAAACTGTGAGGAGGGAACAAAGAGATTGCTTGAAAAAGATACTTCAAGACCCAAAAGAGAAGATTTGAAATCAAAATAAAGCGAAAATACAAAAGAGAACCATTTGCTAATGAGATGGGTAGGACGAGGTACTAACGGACCAAGATCAGACATGAGGAAAGCTATATCCTGCAAGGATCTATCGGAGAGCACCTAAGCTGGTGGATTTGGATTAGTGATGCACTTGGCAAGCTGAACTAAGAAGGATAACACTTTGGTGATAGGAGATTTAGCTAAAGGATGCATTGGAATAGATAACTAAGATTTGTGTGATGTGTGCAAGATGTTGATCAAGGATGAACTGACACGAAAGTTGGATAGATACAATGGTACTAAGCGAAAGAGGATGTACAAGCTAACAGACCAAGATATGGTACAAATGTACAACTTGTTTTGGACAAGATTGGATATACAAGCTATGATACTAGGTATGATACAAGCATTGGATACAAGATTATTTACAAGCTGTACATGAGCTCCAAATGATAAGATAGTAGGATGGCTCAAGTTGGTGCAAGATGCAAAAGCTAAGGATGAGGTGATAGCAGAAGATATGGATTTGGCAGGATGCATCCAATGATGATGATAGATGTGCGACCAAGGATGGGGAGAATGTTATGTTTGGTGGTAGTTGAGCTAATAGATGCTGCTAGAGTGAATGGCTAATGAGAGGATGGCATTGGATTTGCATGACAATAGCCTAGAGCAAGATACCAATGACAAGGGAGGATGGACAAGACAAGATCTCCAAGGAATACAGTGCCCCCAGTTAGAAGTTGACATGAAGAAGGAGGTCTTACAATGGATGTGATAAGATTCAAGCTAGGATGGAAAAGCTGAAGGTGCTAGGGAGATGGATGATAGCTGGGATGATGGGGTGAGTCTGCAGAAGATAAGTGGATAGTGATAGATAAAAGTTGGAGGATGAAAGATAGGTGGATAAATTGGAAGATGGAGTTGGATGGCAAGATGTGACCAAAAGCATGAGGATGATAGGGTAAGCTGGGGATGGCTGGATTATGCATGATGCTTGTTTGCCAAGTTTTCACCAGTGGACGCTTTATTTTTCTTTTCTTTTTTTGACTTTTTGACTTTGGACTTAGTTGGAATGATTTTGGCTTTCTTTAGCTATTTTTGGCTTTTTTGAGATTTTTCACTGGCTGTTGGAATGTTCAATTTTGTTGCTAGCTATTGGTACACCGGATGTGTGATTTATGCAATAGATCAGATTAGATGGGATTGATGGTAGGAGATGGAGGGATGAAAAGGCTATAAAGGAGCATCAGATGGGGATGCTTGTAGGATCAACATTGGCACATGTTGGGACAGGTATGAAAAGAGCATATGGGGGATAGATGGTAGATGCAGGCTTGATGGAGGATTTGTTGAAGCACACTTGGGGATATAGGCACCCAATATGGAGTTAGGAGATGGGGGACATGAGTCACTGGATGGGGGATTAGCAATGGTGGATGCCATTATGCATTGGGTTTCAACTTTTTTCTTTGGGATCCACATGGTTTTGGATTTTCTTTTCATAGGCTTTTGCATTGTTTTGCATTCTTTGATTGGATTTTTCCTTTTTGGAGTATATCTTTTAGAATAGACATATGATTGCCTAGGATGTGGATTTTTAGCTTTATGCATTTTGAAGTTGGCATTCACATTGCTATGGTAAGCTTTGGGAAGATGGTTAGGAGAAGCTTTGTGAGATGGAGAGGATATAGAAGAGCATGTAGGGGGATGATGATGGATGATGTGCCCTGATATGTGCCTTTGTTGATCTTGCATAGGAATGAAGGGAATATGATTTTTATGATGGCTAATAGGAGGATGGAGGATGGTAGATTTTGGGACATGGGGACCCAAAATGGATTTAGCAGATGAAGGGGGGATATGGTAGGTTGTTTTGGGTTGCAAAGATGGTGGAGGGGGGATGACATAAGATTTCTTGAAGGAGTGATGGGAGGCTGGCATGGTGCGCCTAGAGATAGGCTTGGTTTGGGGATGGCATGTACCAACACTTTTAGATGGTGAGCCTTTGGATACATATCCAATACCATGAAATCTTGGATTCTTTTGTGCAATAATAGGCTTTCTGATTCTTTGCTCTTGTGGTCCTAAACCTTGACCTTGATAATGCCATTGATTGAGCATTTGAACGAGCTGAGGAAACTTTTTGTTTGTAGAAAATGGTAGAAGTTCTTTATTAGATGTACTACAATGGGGAGATACTATTCTTAATTCTTCTGCTAAGAGGGGGCCACCATGGATGAATGTAAGTGAACCAAGAGGGTAGATTATAGATGGTGGAATAGCTTGGATAGGTGGTAAGATGGAAGCATACAGTGGAGGAGATGGTAGGATAGGATCTTGATTTAGCTGATGGGATGAAAAGATATCTTGCAGTAGAGGAGGTATGGCTTGAGGTTTTGGAGATGGAGGGGATGGTGACTACACTATGGATGGAAGACATGGTATGATGATATCTTCATTTATGCTTTGGGGGATTCAACATGCTTTTGGGCAGGATTTTGATAGAATTGGATTGGAGTGGATGATGCGATAGGAGGTGAAGGGATGGATTCTTCAAAGGTAACGAATGGATAGATGAGAGATTTGATAGTGGAGATGGGTGAGTAGAAGATGGATGCATAAGGGTCATTATGGGAGATTTGGGAAATGCTTGGAGATGATGTGGATAGGATTTTGAGGGATTTGATAGGTGGTGGGATTTTGATGCTTGCGGGAAGTGGAATGATTTTAAGCAATTTGATGGATGGTATGGGGATGATAGCTATGGGAGATGGAGGTGATATTATATATGGGGAAGCTTCACCACTGACTAATTCACATGGTTGGATTAGATGACATGGGTTATTAACTTTTGGAGGTAGCTTTTCTTGTATTTTCTCTAGGAGATTCCCAGGAGACTCGTCTGTTAGAGGTGAAGGTGGTGGATTGACAGGAATAGCTGGTGTGATGGGGGTGGAAGATTGGAAGCTTGGTTGATTGGGTGATGGAGGAGAAGCTGGGATATGAGATTGCATGACTAGATAGTTTGGAGGAATGCTTGGATTTCGAGGGATGGTTGGCGGAAGGCATCTAAGGCTCTCAAGATACCTGTCATAGTCAACAAGATTTTCATCATCATTAGAATAGGATGTAGCGAGAGAAAGGACAATGCAACCAAACTCATCATGATAGGGTTGGGATTTCATGTTTTGATGATGAGTTGGATGGGGATGGGGTCTTGCATATGGATGAACATGAAAAATCATGGTTGGATTTGGATTAAGCGTTGATTTTGGATTGGGTGATGAAAGATTTCCTAGGGAGAGTCAAATCTGCATGACAGACCTAAAGAGGATTGGTTGGAGATTTTTGGCTTTCCTGTGGATGGAAGACTTCAAGGGTATGATGTCAAAAAGTGAGAGTTTTGCTTTCCTATGTGCAGGATTGGTGGCTTTTGGTGTCAACTTGAGGATAGACAAATGATCCTATGGGCATGACACGAGATTGACCACTTGTGGATCCCAACCTTTAGCTTAAGGTGATGAGGGATGACAAGTGACAAGGCTAGATTACCCTAGACAAAGCTCTATCAAAGGGATAACCTTGGGGGGATTGAGGGATTTGGATAGATTGATTGGATAGCAAACTCTAGCAGAGTAACAACAATTCCTTCAAGGCTTGGGTGATTTTGGATTGGGTTGCTAGCTGGCTGGGTGGATGATTTGGATGGACTTTGGATTTGGGATTGTTCTAAAGCAAAGAACTAGATAGATTCAGTTGCGGCAGGGGAGCTTGGATGATTTTCTGATGAGGCAGTGACTACGCTAAGTATGTCTTGAGCTGGGAGATTTCTACTTTTATGGAATTTTGACCAAAGTTGGCAAAAATTCATTCAAAAGCTATGAACAAACAAGTAGAAATTTTTTTGGAGCAATCATGTCAAACACACCAACATCCTAGGAAGCTTTCTACAAGGATGAAATTGGGTTTAGCTAGGGAGTCCTTGATATACACAAGGTACGCGAGGCCTAAATCCATAGATGAAACCAAAAAGATGTCACACAATCAAGAGGAGCGGTAACCACTTCTCCTCTTTCACTTCTCAAGGGTATAAAGTTCCTTGAGGGTTAGCCCGAGTGACAAAATTTTGATCCCAAGAGAGGTGTCTTTGGATTCACCTCTCGATCTTTATACTCTGCTAGAATGCTGGAGTTGAGGTCATCCCAAGGGGTGATGAAATCTCTGAGTAGGCCTCCTAAAACTTAAACAAGATTTTGGATCCTAATCTTAAGCACCCAAGATGGCCTCAAAAGATGACAAGGGGAGAGAAGACTTGGATGATCTTGGGCTAAAAGACAGAGTTCTTTTCCAATTGACGCTTCAGTTTTTTGATCTAGACTTTTTGAAAACACATGTGATTAAGATGAAAAGGTTCAATTTCAATTTGAAATGCACCAACAAAAGAGAAGTGATCAAAGAATGAATACACAAAGGAGAGTTAGGGTCAACAAGAAAGTAAACCCGCGTGCTCGGATTGCCCTCCACATCAAGTATCGATTAATTTCTTTCAAGACATTCAAGAGTTGGTGTTTGTTCGTTTTAAGCCAAAAAAGAGATGTGTGTAAAGCTCAATTTAAAGCGCACGCCTGGAGGCCCTCCACATCAAGATTTGTTCAATTTTTATGCCCAAATGAAGTGTTAGCGAGACTAATGTGCATTCAAGAAATTTTCTATCTTAGAAAAACTAATAAAAACTCAAGTGAGTGGAATTTTATTTTTGTGGAGCACTTAACACCTTCTTAGGTAGACCCATCCCCATATATGGCGCTGATATTGCAACCAATGGTTAGAATGATGGGTGATTAAAGAGGGTGAGTCCAACAACAAATTTACTCAAAGTGTCTTTATTTGTTTTTATAACTTAGAAAGTTTCTAAATTGTGGATTCTTTTTATGCCCCAAAAGATGATTATTTGATCTATGGCATTCAAGATTGGATTTGTTGTTTTAATCATGCATTCATAAAAAAAACAAACTTGATTTTAATCCATGGCACTCAAGAGTGATTTTAGCAACATGCATTCAAAGACAAGTGATTAAACATTCAAGTTTTTTCCTTTGAGCATTCAAGATTGAGATTTTGCTTGTTGTTTTAAGAACTTTGAAGTGATTTGTTTTAACCTTAAATCATTCAAATATTGTTTTGGACTCAAAAGTGAAAATGACTCTTTGGACTTTGGTTTTCATTCAAGATTTTGTGTTCTAGTTTGTATGTTTTAAGCCTAAAAAGAAAAAATGACATTCCTAGTGTTGGAATATTCAAATATGGAAAGAATACTTAGGAGGGGGGGGGGGGGGGGGGGGGGGTGAATCAGAAGTATTACACTTTAACCAATAAAAATTTTATCTAAAAATAAATTGCATGCATGTAAATAGATCAAGAAAACATGAAACTAAGACATGCATCCACAAAACATAATACTGGAATTTGGTAACCTAGAAACCCTTCAAAAATAAGGAAGTAAAACTGGGGTGGGGATGATACCCACAAAAGTCACTGTAGTAATATTGTTCAACCACTTCTGATGGTCTGCCATGTTAAAGGCTTTACACTGTGTCAATAGTGACCTAGTTAAAAGATTTACAAACACTTAACATGAAGTGTCACCCTATTAAAGGATTTAATCACCTTTTGATAAGGATCTACAAATAGCTATTAAGCCAACCTATCTACATAGGCTTTCCTTTCCAATACAATGGTAAGAGAGTATTAGGTATTATAAACCTGATAGTTTGCAATCCTTGATTTTTGAATGTTGGCACTTGTTCTAGCTCTCTCTCCACTTTCAATCCTCTGAGATCTGATTTCTATTTGTCTACTTTGCTTTGTTTTGATTAATTGAATATTGAATTGTTGTTCTTACTTTCTATGTCTCCTTTCACTAAATTCCATTTTGTTTTTCCCTTAACACTGTTCTTTCTTCTCTCATCATCATTTTAGTGAAATTTTTTTTTCTTCCTTAAAAAGACTTCAAAGACTTAGGGTTAGATATGGATCTAAAATCCTCATTGAATCTTAATTTCCCGCTCAATACTTGCCTTTTGCTGATTGGTTGCATGTCTTTCCAATTTTCCAATTGGCTGCATGCAGATTGCATAGGAAATGTAAAAGATTCATTCTTATCTCTAAATATTTCAAGATTTACCTTATGTTGGCTATAAAAATGGTTTACATCATAGTTTGTGCAATTACAAACTCTTGTGATGATATCCTGAGTTACTTAGCTCTTGAAGCATTACTGATGCTCAGCACATGCTATTTCTTGGATAGCTCGACACCTAAGCAAAATTGTATCACTCGGCACCTTATGTTACTTGGCACTTGATATCACTCAGCACTTGATATCACTCGGCTCCTACTCTTTGCTCAGCATGTATAGTGAAAAATGGTTAAGTGTATTGACACTCAGCTGTCAAAATTATTCTTTAAACCAACAATCTCCCCCTTTGACATGAGTGGCAAAAAAATTTAACTAAGATCCTGTGATCTTTGGCATTATTTCATGTATCTTCTTATTTGCTTCAAAAATATTAGGAACAAATAACAATATACCTTATGACTCCCTGTGAGTTGATTATGCCTTGTACACTCAGTGACTTCTGTCCTGTTTTTGCATTCTGACCAATATGTTATATCAAAATTTGTCAAATTTTTTTTAATTAAAATTCTCTATCTCTCCCTTTTATCATACTTACCATTTCATTATGTACTTAACTCCCCCATACTTAGTCTCTACTTAACACTCCCCCATACTTATTCTCCCCCTTTTTGACACTTATGTCAAGGGTTCTATAGGGAAATGCCATACTTGGCCAAAAATGTACTATTTACTTCAAGGAGTACCTTCAGAGCTACATCCCAATTTGCTAGTGCAACATCCAATGACTTATGTTGGATGGAAATCTCTGCTGCTAGGTGTACAAGTCCATCAGATGTAGAAAGATTGGGGTCTTTCTTGAGGACTGTCTCTGCATTCATCAACTCCTTCTGAAGTATTTCCAAATGAGGAGTAATAGAGGATTGAATTTGCATCAATTTAGCTTTTGTGGTTGCCTCCTTTGCTGCTAAGATAGCTAACTCTCTTTGTGTGTGAAGCGATTGGGAAAAATGCTTCTCACTCTGAGCTAGATTTGTAGGGAGTTGCATGCTAGAAATCTTCAGATTTCTCTCCAAGCTCAGTATCTTTTGGCTAGTGTCCTATGTGAATGTGGAAAAATCACACAACTTGTACAGGGAAAATATGTTTCCAAGTACAGTTTTGACTGTTTCAATTTTCTTAGCCAACTCTACTTGTGATAGTGTTATATCACCAAATATTTTCTTGTTTACCTTGCCTTGAAACTTTCATTCTGACCATTCCAGTAATTTGGCATTTCTTTCCTGGTCTTCACTAGTCACCTGGTCAACTATATCAGATAGTTGCTCTATAATTGGCCTTGACTCATCTAGAGACTATAAGTAGAAAGCTTCTATGAATATGTCTTTGATTTCATTCAAGGTAAGCTTGTGCTTGTGTTCTCTTTTTAGTGATTCTTGTCTCCTTGTTCTATTTAATGCACTCTGAATTTCATTGATATTTTCTTCATTGAGAGTGCTGGATTCATAATATGGAATCTTTATTTCTTCATCAAGCTCAGGAATTCCATAGTGAAGTTTCCTGACTACCTTTGATGAGCTCGAGCCTGGTATCCTAATTTGTATTGATAACCTATCAGCACTCGGCTGCTGAAGAGTCTATGTTGGAGTACCAGATTTGGGTAATGCAACCAATGTTTGTATTGTAGACTCCTCCTTCTTGCTTGTCTCATCTTTTTCTTCAACTTGTATATCCTTTTGATGATCACTAGGTGGGGTTGAACTTGTTGGCTATTCAAATGTTTCTTCAACTTCCCCTACTGTTGTACTCAGCATCTGAAGTGTGTTAGTGACTACACTTGGTGGAGGTGGTGGAGGAAGGAATAGAATACCAGTAGGTTGTATGGTCAAAGGTGGTTCGTGTGTTTTCACCTTGGCTGTCTTTGTTTTTACTACTGGATTCTGCAATTCATCAACACTGACCAATATAGGATTTGAACATAATTTTGCTACTAGTGTTGATTGGTCAAGGATTTCTAAATCCTCTACAGTTAATGGATTGATGTTTGGACTAAAAGTGTCTGTAACATCCTTGATTTTGATAATCTCTGCAGGTGTGATGGTGGCATGAGGAGGACTAGGAGGGGATACCTGTATGTCTTCCACACTTTGATCTTGTTGCTTAGTTGTATCTTTCTCTTCCTCTTTCTCCTCTATATGTGCCTTTTCATCTTCCTTTTCTTATTCAACCTTCTTCTCCACTTGTTCCTTCTCTTTTTCTTTGATTCTTGACACCTTCATCTCCTTTATCTTGGCACTTGCCTCTGCCTTATATTCTTCATTATACACATCTTCTATTTTTTGGTAAACTATCTTCCACAATCTTGTGGATTTTGTAACTACCTCCTCAATTTTGTTCTGTAAAATGTTGAAAGCTCTATGTTTGGGAGTGAATCTATTGTTATGCCTCTTGACTGCATTCGTTATTTGATCCTCAGTTAAATTAGGCAACAATCTAGCTAATGTTGATTCCCTTATCTCCCTTTCCATTTGTAAACAAAAATGCCATTTATCCTCTACAATTTTGTACAATTCTCTAGGCATTGATTCATCTAATTCTAGAGGTGTGTGCTTATACTCAGCCATCATAGTGTACACTGATTCCTCTAATTTATTTTGTTCTTTGGTGAGCTTAGAAAAATTTAGATTCTTTAAACCTTTCAAATCATCATTCTTAATTTTTGAACATAATTTATCAATAGTGGTCTAAGGTTTGTGCCTTACCACTTGAAATTGGATGTTGTCCTCTAACTCAATCTTCTCCTCATCTGTTTGAGGCTGGGCAACAAATTTTTTTTTCTTCTTTGGCTCAACAGTAGTCTTCTTTGAAGTTTTCTTCTTCTCTTTTGCCTCCTCTTGGGCTTTTTGTGCTGCAGCCCTTGTAGTAGGTCTCTTTGGTGCAGGAGAAGCTACTTTCTTTCCCTTGGGTTGAGGAGCAGGAGGAGTTGTGGCCTTTCTTTTTGTGACCTTGGTTTCAACTTGTGCTTCCTCGGCTTCTTCTTCCTCAACACTTTCCTCTTTATCTTCTCCTAACCCTTGAGTTAGACCTTGTGGTTCATCTCCCTCATCTTCAATGTCTTCTTCTTCCTCTTCTGTTGTTCCTTCTTCAACACCAATTTTTCTCTTGATTTGCCTCACCAAATTTTCTTTCTTCTTTACTATTGAGATAGTCTTCAAATCTGTTATCACCCTTGATTTTACAACATCATAGGTTCCAAAGGCTTTTGCATTCTTATCAACTTCTTCTGCAAGGAGGGTTGTTATTGCTGCAGAGGCTTGATCAATGTCGAGTTCATAGCCTAGTGGCCCAAGCCATCTTACTCTAGGTATGATTGCTTGTATATAGGTATAATCAATATCTACAAGAAAACAAATGTCTTTTTCATATTTCTCAGTCAATGAGACTGGAATCCTCATTCTTTTTTTCATGGACTGTTTGAAGTCCTCAAAGTAACTAGTCATTTGGGCATCAAAATTATCACCCATCTGTTCAATATATCCATTGATTTTTTCAACAATTGTTTTGTCTGGACTCCATCTCATCTTACCCATAGAAGGGAATTCTTTCATTAGATAGAAAAACATGCACACCAAAACTGATCCAAATTTGCACTGAGCTCCCTTGCTCTTCCTTATAGCTCCCAGATTCTCAATAATCTGTTGAAACATGAGCTCTGCTAGATCATAGGTATGATCCTTTTTAATAATTTTGTATGCAACATCAATTGCTATACAAGGCACACTATTTAACATGCTTGACTGATAGAATTTGTGTGAAATAATTCTCACAACAAAATCTAGTAGGGGTTCTGTGATTGTATCAATAGTCATTCCCCTATTATTCCATTTAGCACCCGTGTTTTTCTCTATTACTTCTTTTTTGTCACTACGCAGGGTCTTTGGCCGATCTAGGGTTGGAATACCAGTAACCCTATGAACAGTTCTCTTGGTGAATTTCACTAGCCCTAATTCTAACCAAAAGGCTCCATCATGTATTCTGCTCAATACTATCCGTACCCATTCAACTTTGAAAACAATGAAAAATTCTAGGGTTTTGGTCAATCCTTTTCTCTCGACTATTGAGAACTCATCTTTTAGTATTTTTTCTCACATAGCTTTTCATATGCATTGTAAATTTCTAAATCTCCTATGGCTCCAATTTTGTAGATATAGCATCTACAAACATCTTGGACCATAACAACTTTATCAGGAATAACTGATAATGCACCTGCGGGATCGTTCTTGTATGCAACTTCTAGAATAGGCTTGAATTTTGGTTGCTTAACTTTATTACTAACCAATTGTATTTCATGAATCTCTTTACCCTTAGTGGTTCTAGACCTAGATGCCATTGTTTGCCAAACTAGGGTTTACAGTTTAAACAAGATTATAAACACTACGTAGCTTGGCACACAAGTAAAATACCTCAAATCGATGAAACTCGTGCTGAATCATTGTGGAAATATTTTACAAATGACTTCTGAGCTAACCTTGATCTTCTCCGCTCTTCTCATCTTTGCTTTGTGTTTGAATGGTGAGAAGTGATCAAAGATTGAACTATGTACCCTTCAAAATAGAGTAATTAATGCTTAGTGCACTAACAACTGTCTACTCGACACCTGAAGGATTTCAACATGACTTGGCACCCATTGTGTTTCACTTTGCTCAACATCATCTATCAACTTGGTCGCTATTAGCAACTTGGCACCTGAAGACAATTTTGGCAGATTTTACAAGACTCTTAATTTTGACTTAGCATCTTTGCTTATGCTGAATTCTTCTTTGCAGTTCTTCTATGTCTTGGGATTGATGTATGATGTAACTTAGTTTATCAATCCCACATACCCATTCTTGCTTAATTTGATGAAGTGTGATCACTTGACCCATTAGGTGAAGTGATCTCTGTACTTGATGTGCTACACTCATCTTTCTTCTTCCATGTCTTATTCATCTCACTTTTGATGTGTTCAACTTCCATCTTTGCCTTTCCGTTATTGAACTTAGAACTTGGTACCTTTGACCTTGTTGGGAAATTCTCGCTGATATGACCAATTTTTAAGCAATTGAAACATGTGGTTTGACTCAACCATCTTTTATAGTTCCCCCTGAAATGTGTTCTTATGCAATTCTAGGGTATATATCCATATTCTTGACAATAGTGACAACTGTACCTGGTGTTGTAATCCCAAAATTCATGGTTTGATATCTTTGTTGGTTGATTTGATGTCCATATAGGCTTTGATCTGCATTCAAAAGCTCTATGTCCATATTTCTTGCAATTATGACAATGACCCTCAAATCTTGATGTCTTAATAGTCCTGGCTCTACATTCATATGCTTGATGACCTTGCTTCTTGTACTTATGACAATAGTTTACATTCTTAGGCTTATCATGCTGATGGGCATTCTTGCTTCTACATACATTAGATGTATGTCCTTTCTTTCCATAGAAATGACATGTAGGTTTGACATTTTTACCTTTTTCGCTTCTTTGTTCAACACTCTTTGATGATTCTCCAACTTCAGTACTGTTATATCCAAGTCCTGATGTATCATGGGTTGATCTTGGGGATTTCAATAATTGCTCAAAATACTTGATGGCTTCATTGGGTTTGTTGAAGCTTTTTGAAATTTCTTTTTCTCTTCTTAAGTCATTCTACAATTGTTCATTCTGCATCTTTAGTGTAGAGATCTCAATGTCTTTCAGATTAAGTTCATGATGAAGGTTCATCATTTGGGCAAGTGTATCCATCTGCATGTTTGAGATCCTTGTTAATTCAGTACATTTTTCTTCAAGTCTGTTTGCAAGATTTTTTTGTCATTTTCCATCATGACTTTATCTTCAACTGCTCTTTTCTTTTGTTCAGTGATTTCACATAACATTATGACCTGTGATTCATGTTCCATCTTGAGAGATCTTATCTCATCTGCTTGAACTTTGTTTTTCTCCATTAGTTCTGCAATTGCTGCATCAAATTCTTTAGTATCTCCATTGAAAAATATATTTGTGCTATCAATCTCCTTGTAGTTTATCTCATTTTCGCCTATGGCTAAATCCTTCCTTCTTTTCAATGAGTTTCTCAACTTATCTCTAGATTCCTCCAAGCTATGTAGAGCAAGTTGCACATCTATCACCTAGTTTTCAATGATCTTTCCTAGTTTAAAAACTTTCATCTTTAGATCTTTTCCTCCAAGCTGTTAGGCTTTTTCTTGTGAGAACCTAATCCACTCTGATACTAATTGTTGGAATATTCAAATATGGAAAGATGGAAAGAATACTTATGAGAGGGGTGGGGGGGGTGAATCAGAAGTATTACACTTTAACCAATAAAACTTTTATCTGAAAGTAAATTGCATGCATGTAAATACATCAAGAAAACATGAAACTAAGACATGCATCAACAACACATAATACTAGAATTTGGTAACCCAAAAACCCTCTAGAAATAAGAAGGTAAAACTGGGGTGGGGATGATACCCACAAAAATCACTGCAGTAATATTGTTCAACCACTTCTGATGGTCTGCCCTATTAAAGGCCTGCCCTGTTAAAGGCTTTACACTGTATCAATAGTGACCTGGTTAAAAGATTTACAAACACTTAACATGAAGTGTCACCCTGTTAAAGGATTTAATCACCTTTTGATAAGGAAATACAAATAGCTATTAAGCCAACCTATCTACATGGATTTCCTTTCCAATACAATGGTAAGAGAGCATTAGGTATTATAAACCTAATAGTTTGCAATCCTTGATTACTGAATGCAGGCACTTGTTCTAGCTCTCTCTCTACTTTTGATCCTCTGAGATCTGATTTTTGTTTGTCTACTTTACTTTGTTCTGATTAATTGAATATTGAATTGCTATTCTTACTTTCTATGTATCCTTTCATTGAATTTCATTTTTTTTTTCCCTTAACATTATTCTTTCTTCTCTCATCATCATTTTAGTGAAAAGCTTTCATCTTCCTTAAAAAGACTTCGAAGACTTAGGGTTAGATATGGATCTACGATCCTCATTGAATCTTAATTTCCCACTCAATACTTGCCTATTGTTGATTGGTTGCATGTCTTTCCAATTTTCCAATTGGCTGCATGCAGATTGCATAAGAAATGTAAAAGATTCATTCTTATCTCTAAATCTTTCGAGATTTACCTTATGTCAACTACAAAAATAGTTTACATCATAGGTTGTGCAATTACAAACTCTTATGCTGATATCCTGAGTTACTCGGCTCCTGAAGCATTATTGATGCTCTGCACATGTTGTTTCTTGGATAGCTCGGCACCTAAGCAAAACTGTATCACTTGGCACCTTATGTTACTCGACACTTGATATCACTCGGCACTTGATATCACTCGGCTCCTACTCTTTTCTCGGCATGTATAGCGAAAAATGGTTAAGTGTATTGACATTCAGCTGTCAAAATTATTCTTTAAACCAACACCTAGATTGTTTTGATGCATTGAAAACCTAGGAAACATTCAAAATTTTGCAACAAGACATTTGTTTGGAACAAATAACAAAGCTTTTAGGACAATTTTGGCAACCATTTAGGACTCTTAGTTTTCATGAGATTTTTAGAAGAACTTTAAAATATTTGCAAATGAGGTTCATTTTATCCTTGATTGATGCTTTGAGTTTGATTTAGATTTTAGTGTGCACTTAGTGTTGATTTTGAACCTTTTGAAATGGAAACTTGAAGTTCTTTTTAAATTTTCAAAAATGAAGTGTTCCTAACTTTGCATGAATGCATCTAAAACCTTGATGTTGCAAGGATGCAAATGATTGGATTGATTTAGTTTCACTTGTTAAAAGATTTTTTTTTTTTTTTTGCAAATTTTTAGTTTTTACTGGATTTAAGTATGATTTGAGGGTTCATTTTAAGCACTAAAACAAGGTGTGTATGATTTTGCTTTCTTAAAAAAAATTGGCCAAGATCCCACAAGAAGAAGAAGAAGAAGTAGACGAAATAGAAGAAGAATATAGACAAGAAGAGGAAGAAGAATTCCAAGTGCTCCATCCACCTATATGCTTGAAAAATCTGAAAACACTCTAAATCCCATCAAAATGTTTGCAAAGAACTTTTGCTTCATCTTCTTCTTGCTTCTTTGGACCTGTAAAACCTAATTAAATGGCCCTACCAATCACAAAAACATGAAAATTAGCCAAAGTTAGTACAAAACATGCAATTTTGACTACAAATGATAACAAGTATGACCCATGCAGGGTCCCACCAGGCATGCCAGAATGTATATGCTACTTTAGTATGTTAGAAACACTAAATTAAAACAATCAAAAAGCATTTGCATACTAATTTAACATAAGTTCATGAGAGACAAAGTAAAGTCCTCAAATGAGAATATGAGCGATGGATAGGCTCTCTCAATGAGGATGATCACTTGATGTAGAGGTGTGTCTAATAGTTAAGATGGCTTGATTATGTATGTATGCTCAAATGCTCAAATGAGCTTCAATGAAAGATTTTTGATAGATTTTGGTGAATGAATTTGATGTAAAAATAGCTTCTCAAAATGGCATTATGGCTTTACTTTTTAGATTGTGTTACAATGGCTTGGGAGAGGATTCCTTAAATAGGCAAAGGGCTTGAGGGATCAAGGGCTAGGATGCAAGGATGGGAGAAAGCTTACGGAAGGTTTAGATTGAATGAGAGGAGAGCACATGGATTGTGCTTCCTTACAACCAATCAAAGAGTGACACATGTCATAGGGTCATTGGTTAGAGCAAGAAGGGTTGAGGGGTCAACAAAGGAGGCTCAAAGCTAATAAAGACCCTCATAATGGCTTGTAAGAGCAATGAATTAGCTTGTAAGAGTCATTTATGGATTTGTGGGCTTCATAAAGTTTTATGGTTGGGATATTTGTGAGAGAGTTGAGATATTTGACATGGGTTGGATTAAGAAAGTCTTAAGCTTGACTTAGGAATGTGCAAATGATTAAGGCTTGAATTATGCTTGGGTTAAGATTAAATTAGGCTTGTTAGAGATGGGCAAGTGCATGTCATTTAATAAGGGTGGGTAAAGGAGGAGATATTTGTTGGCTTTGGCTTGGGTTAGCAAGTCTTAACCCATGTTTAGGAAATGTGACAAGGTTAGGAGGGGGATTAGGATTAGGGTCAAAGATAAGGATTGACATCTTCTAGAAGAGTCTAGGCTTTGGATGAGGATGAAGACTTTCTAGAAGAGTCTAGAACTTCTTAGGATGAGGATAAATAAGTTTTTTAGAAAATAAATAAAGTTTTATTTATTTCAAGGGTTTGGGTTGAGGAGATATTTATTAAAATATTTTTAATAAATATGAAGATTAATATTTAATCTTAATTAAATATTTTGAGTTGGGATTAGGGGTAGGAAATGATGAGATTAGCTTTTAATTGAAATTAAAGAAGGATTAGAAGATTTTGGAAGAGTTTAGTGGTCTTAAGAAAATTGGCCAAGTTTTGGGCAATAAATAAATAAATAATTTATTTTGGGATTTTTGGTCAATTTATTAATTAAATAATTAATAAATAAGGAAATAATGTTTAAATAAGATTTAAACATTTTTGGGAGGGATTCCTTAATTAAATATTTTTAATTAAGATAAAGGGATTTAATGGCATAAAAATAAATATATTAATTAAATAATTAATTAATTAATAAATGATGATGTCATCAGGGACTTTTTCAAAAAATAAAAATACTTTTTTTTAAAAAGATTTCTAGGTGTTTACAAATACTATTGTCAAACTGGTATGGGAGGATAGAGGTAGGATGTACTACAATCATTAAAAAAAATGATCTTTTCAATATATTATGAAATAATACAATAGGTAGTACATGCAATTTTAAAAATATATTGTAAATAGAGAACATGACTTACCTTGACAAAGGTATCCCAATCATGTGTTTTCAACCTTAGCCCAAAAACACTTTTCTTTGATACAAGACTGCTTATGTTTGTAGCAAATCCTATGGAATTTTTTTTGATGACTTCTTTTAATATATCACTTTGTTGCTCCATTAGTAACCAAAGAAGGGCACTCGTATTAATGATGTCTCCATTTCTATTTGATTTAATTAATTTTTTCAGTGCATGATTGGATTCATGAATATCATTACAAATTTTGGCAATTTTTTTTCTCTATCATGCCTTACATCCAATATTTTTCATAGTATCTCTATTACATTCTTTTCCATATGCATAGCATCAAATTAATGCATGATTGAAAAATCTTTTTAGTACAGTAACCTACTAAATTGAGTAGGATAACTTTTTATTCCTCTAAGAAGTTGGTCATTAATGCCATGGCAACTTTCACAAGCATCAATTACAACATTACTAAATAAAATAAAATTTTAAAATATAAATTTCAGACTTCAAACCACAAACTGAACATTACCTCAATGATTTAGTCAATCATATTCCAACTTCCATAGATGAGGTGTCATTCTTTGTATCCTTGATGTTGTCTATTCTTTCCCATTAAAAAAATATTTTTCAGTAATTTGATAGTTATGATTATTGTCAAGAAATTGTCTAAACTCATCAAATACCTACTCTCTTAAACTTCTTGAATGACGAGATTTCATCTTTAGACCACAAACTAGACATGCAAATTTTTCCTTTGTCTGAAGACCTAAAACATCATGTACAATTGAATCACGTACAGCTTAAACATACAACAATAATGTGTAAGCACTATAACAGACTGAAAATATGTGACATTAACAATTTAACATAACACAAAAATGAGTTATCCCAAGGGTATCATGTATTGTCTATACAAGCATTGCATGGAATAGAAATTGTCTTTGTCCTATTCATCTAGAGATGTCATACATGGGACCCCACTCTATAACTTCAACAACTCATCAATAAGCGGCTCAATATACACATTCATATCTTTAAGTTGGTACTTAGTAATTGAATGAACACAAATATTACATAATTATTATGACCATTTTGATGTACTTTTTATAAATTAATTTTGATAACTATTAAATGAAAAAAAAATCTAGTACAGTCATTGACAACATTATGTGCTCCCTTTTTATGGACATCCAAGGAGGAATGATATTGTTACTAACAAAAATAGGTCACACTGAGTAAATAGATCTCATATCTCCAAATTGATTGACACAATATGCTGCTAATGCAAGCTTGAGATTATGAGGTTGTTCTTTAAAGTGTGGCCATATTTTTTCTATCTCTTTAAATGTAGAACCATTTAAAAGCATTTTCATAATGTCATCTTGACTTCTATTGCATGCATGGTGATCTATAAATTGTGCCAAGCTAGTGCACTTGGATAATCTTTCAAGACGTGGAATAATAGGAATGTACCAAAGAACCTTGTGAGACACTTTTTTTGTTATTTGATCTGATTGATATTTACTAATATGATAATTAGGGCATTTTGTTGCAAAATTATGTTGTTTATGATATAGAATGTGATCATTGGGATATGCATGTATTGTCTGATGCTTCATTCATATTTGATTCATAATGGTAGATAATTATTGGTATGAACAAGGCAGAATATTTGATGGTGATAACAAAACTCACCTATCAACCTACAACAACAAATATGAAATGTTAATATAATGAATAATAATGGTATGCTAACCTTAAAGATGACAAAAATGACATTCTTTTGCATATGTGACATTGCTACATTGGATACACCATTCATAACCTTCAAGTTCACCAACAACACTATAGTAGAGAGAAGAGTTGTTTGGGAGCCTTAGTATAGAGGCTCGTATGCCTTCTCAAGTATAGGTATATCAAGACCATCTTCATCATCATTATCAAATGTGCTAGTACCATCATCATGAGCATCTTATCAGCTGCACCAATACCATCTTGTTCAATCATGTCCTCTAGCATATTATCATCTTCTTCCACGGGAGTGTTATCCTCAACTTGGATATTCACACCTTCATGTTCCTCCAATTGGAAAACCACATTCACCAATTAATGAAAATTGTGGCCCCCTTCAACATGACCATGTTGCCTACAACGACTTTAGGTTGTTGTGGCTAGAATTCTTTGATTCTTTAAGCCCTTACACATTTTTCAAAGACAATTACATTTATCAACTTTTCTTTCAAACCGAGACCACAATCTAGCAATTTTCTCATTATTTTGTTCTTGGTTCATATTGTTAGGTGTGGTCTTTCTTCATAGGAAAATATATCTGCAAAATTATAGAACATGTTGTAATTAATGTTTATATCTGCACATATGGTTTTAAAAGAAAAAATTGGTGTAATTAATGTGTATATCTACAAAAATATTGGACATGTTTTACTTAATATTTATATTTGTACATATGATTTTGAAAGAAACATTTGGCCTAATTAATGTGTATATCTACAAAAATATTGGACATGTTGTACTTGATGTTTATATCTGCACATATAAGTTTGAAAGAAAATTTTAGTCACCACGCTCAAATTCACCCATATTATAATCAATGAAAATTTGTCCGCTTACAATTCTCTTTGTTAACTGCAAAATATACAATGCTCATTATACAATACTTAATCAATAAGATCATCACCTTGGTATTTAATCATTTATCTATAGCAAGCTTACAATTAGCATGGTACACAGGAGATCTTGTTATAGCATAGTGGTCTTCTATGACTCATTGTGCCCACAAGGAGTACTTTGTAAGAAAATTTGCAATAGAGAATATAACCATTTTCACATAACCCATAATAGATCTGAAATAAATATGCAATTGAAATTCACGTGCAAGAGAATAGACAACATACCCACAAAAATTGTGACACAAGATATACCCTAAGAAACCCGCATTGAGGGAAAAAAACCCTACCCCCAAAAGCATCCATCACCATGTATTATTCAACAAAAATGACCATTGCAATATAACCATGGAAGCCTTCAAATCTATAGCCATAGCCAAGCAATCCATGTGAACAAGCATGAATCCACACATCCCATGCCATGCTTCCAACCTTCACAAATGCACCCTTGGCTAACCTATCAAGTCTTATCCCACTCGACTCTTTCCCTTTTTGTGTTTTATCTTTTATTTTTATTTTTCTTATCAACAACTACCTTTGTGGTTGCTTATATAGTAGCAAGTCTCACAAAACCACCAAGTGGTATGACATGAACCATGTACTCAAAACCATGTGCTACCTAACCCCTTGACCCCACATTTAATATTGAAAATTTAATTCTTTTCCTCAATATTAAATAATTACATGAAATTTTATCACAATGCTACAATAAAACTAATCAAGTATATCCCATGAGAATCTTTGCATGTTGCACATCCATCTAGGTACAACATTACATAATAAAATAATTTAATATAACAATATTATATAATGTTTGCAACACCCATTATCTCAACAATCTCCCACTTGTTGTATACATTGGATAAGGTCAATCTATAGCCACATAAATGAACAAAGGAACAATCTCTACCAACACATCCACCATCATGGATCAAATTACACCATGTGCTCCATCTTGGTACCCACAACAAAATTAAAGTATCCAACATCTTAGAAATGAATTATCCCACCTCTTATAATGCCACTACATAGAAGCCATCCAAAGAGAAAACCACCCAACTTATCACACTATAAGATCATAAAATCCTATCCCAACTAAAAATACCAAGTACAAAAACCTAATCCAAAGGTAATCACATGTATGAATAGTTGTCAAAATATCCATAGTTGAAATAGTACCCACAAAAAGTGCCAAACCTATCCAACTATCCATACCTCTAAAGATATATCAAGTGAATCTCACATAATCAACATATCCAATCTATAACCTACAATCAAAAGCCTAAACAAAAATATCTACCACATATATTCCAAGAAGCTCCCACTGCAAAAGGTAATGTCAAATCTATAACCAACTCACTCATAACATCTCAAAAAAGTGAGTCTGTGTAGTGTCAAGGACATCCACAATACATAAACCAATAGCCTGCAAGAACAACTCTTATAGTCTTCAAAACTCTCCCAAGTTCTCCACAACCAACAGAGGAAAGAGATAAAGGAATAAAATTTTCATCTCTCAAATGACATACATGAGCACAAACTAGTCATCACAATCTATAACCAATCTTAAATCAAATGTAAGCAAAACTGAACATCCAAGAAGATAACCAAGACCAAAGAGAAAACATGCAAATCATAACTTGTATCATGTCCTTCTACACACACCTCTAGATCTAAATTATTCAAGTGTGATCTCCTCCATAAAAATCCAACCAAGAAACCTCAACAATACCCAAACCATACCATATAACTAATCATGGATATAAGCCTCTCACAAGAAAATCAAACTCATAAACTATTCCTAATCCAAGGAATAACCATTTGTAAACCAAGGAATATGCCCAATATAAAATATCTCCCAAATTCAACCAACATAACAACATATGCAAATGGAGATAACCAATGCTAAGCCATCTCTCAAATGAACCCTCCATAACTAACTCATGTATCATAGCTCAAGATCCATATCCATAAAAGACAAGCATAAACATAATGCACTTGACAGAAATAATGAGCTATACCTCTCAAGTAGCAAACCATCAAGTAGACCAAGAGTGGGGAATGAGAATGCTCATCAAGATATCCAAGTCTCCAACCAAGACTCATCTACGAACAATCTCCTCTCAAGTCCATATCAGGTGAATGCCCTTCAAACTTCTTGCTGAAACCATCAACCATCTCAACAAATATTTCTCTAATCCAAGAGAAATCGGCATCACCACCATCTCTAAGTATCCATGAGCACCTGTAACCAATCAATCCATGCCAACTCCAAATGCAACATAGCAATATCATGAAGTATCTATCTTATGATTAATGTACTCAATACCAAGAAACTAAACCAAGAGCAATGTCAAAGTTCCAACCATGGCCTCAAGAACATAGACAATATGATCTAAACCATCTCAACCAAAGAGATAATATGCTCCATATGAACATACTATAACATGTCAAAACTCTAAACGTGTATCAAGAGTATACCATGACATAAAAAATGAAACCATCCTCACACAAAGGATAACATGCCAAATGAAAGCATAAATCACACCTTTACCAAAAACATCATGTGTCCTCAAGATGCAACCACCTTCACACACCATGAAGAAAACCATCTCTGCATACCATGAAGATAACCAAGAACCCCATGAGTCTTCAAGATCTACCCATCTTCACACACCATGAAGATAACAAGCACACCATGCAAATGTCAAAGATGCTTATGCAGCAATAGGATCTAAGACAAACCTCCAACATCTAAAAACACTTAATAAATATATCAATGCCAAAAGAACCCCACTCAACCATGGTACCAAGACATCTATGGCATCATAAATCTATCTCCTACGTGAAGATCCCATAGGTCTACACTCACATAACCAAAGTGTCAATAACAAGTGAAACCAAGAAGATATAATACAAGATCTCACTAAACTGTGTATCTAAGCTATCCATGATATCATGATGAAAACCATCCTCTAACTATGAGAATCAACCACGACATCAAACCATCAAAGGAATCAAAGTGCACAGATATGAGCTCCTTAAAAGAAACCAAATAACCATGATCCTCAACAAAAAAGATATACCATCATAACCAAATTAGGAATCCAAACCAATGAATGTCAATGATGCACTTGTATATCCAATCATGTCATGCCAAAATCTATGACACCATGATCACATCTAGGAACCAAGCATCTAACTCTCAATATGTCCAACCTGTCAGCATAAAATAGTCAACCACAATCCTTCATGATGACTATACCTAGTAACAATATCTCATCCCTTCTACATGAAGAAAAAATTAGAAAATCATGTGACTTAGCGCATAGACAACCCAAATCCAAGCCATCAATCTGAATATGCATTAATAATAAAATATTGATGGGTAAAGATAACCCATATCCAAGCCATAAATGCAACCTATAAGTATATACCACTTATAAAACTACACAACTTGTAGACCCAACAAGTCATCATACATATCTAAACCAAATATTGATAATCATATCATTATGAGACCAATCTAGAATATGAATTGAGTATACAATGATATCAAATCTTAAATCTCCAAACATACAATGTCATAAACTTACAATCATACTATAGTCAATATATACCATAAAATTTTTGGATTAATATATCACCAAATAAATCATGCCAAACTTACACCAAATCTAACCCAATGTGTAGAGCAATCCAAGATCTTTTTGTTGACTACTCGAAGTCCAAAATCTGACTCTATATGCCTAAGTTATGCCCTTATCTATGCTCAAAATAAATAACATATGACTTTTGGGGTCTTAAAACCTAAAAAAATGTCAAAATCCTAGAACCAAACCTATACGTATTTGTAGTTATCTGAATTAGCTTTCCAAAACCTATAAGAAGTCTAAAATCTAATATCCTAAGAGAAAGTTATGGCTGTTTTGCCAAGACAGCCTTTTAACCATTTTCACTGTGAATTTTTTTTTTTGAAAATTTTGATGAGATTAAATTTGACAGCTATCACGGGATGAAACTAAAAAACTCTTTCATTTCCTTTAGACATAGCCAAACTAGGGCATATTATATATCAAAATTTATAGAAACATTGACCCGGATCCAATGGTGAGCTTTGTTTTTACCCAAGAGGTCATTTTTGCAAGCTCCCCCTAAAAATCCTCATTTAAATGAAACATTCAAAAAATCCATTTGTCCAATAATTTCACATGCCCAAAATCTACCAACATCCAACAACAAACACAAAACTCTTAGATCTGCAATAAAAACAAATATATCTTGCCCTTTCTTTTTTATCCTCTCGTGCATTCCTATGGATTCAATCTAGGGTTACAATAATAAAACCATAGCTCTAATACTACTTGTACGAAAACTTGCAACACAGAATATAATTGTTTCGACATAACTCATAACAGATATGAAATAAATATGCAATTAAAATTCACATGCAAGAGAATAGACAATATACCCACAAAAATTGTGACACAAGATATACTCTAGGAAACCCTCATTAAGAGAAAAAAAACCTAGCCTTTAAAAGCATCCATCACCATGTATTATTTAACAAAAAAGACCATTGCAATACAACTATGGAAGCCTTCAAATCCATAGCCACAACCAAGCAATCCATGTGAACAAGCATGAATCCACACATCCCATGCCATGCTTCCAACCTTCACAAATGCTCCTTTGGCTAACCTATCAAGCCTTGTCCTACTCGACTCTTCCCCTTTTTGCCTTCCATCTTTTTTCTTTATTTTTCTTATCAACAATTACCCTTGTGGTTGCTTATATAGTAGCAAGTCCCACAAAACCACCAAGTGGTATTATGCAAACCATGTGCTACCTAACCCCTTGACCCCACATTTAATATTGAAAATTTAATTCTTTTACTTGATATTAAATAGTTACATGAAATTTTATCACAATGTTACAATACAACTCATCAAGTATATCCCATGGAAATCTTTACATATTTCATGTCCATCTAGGTGCACCATTACATAATAAAATAATACATATAACAATATTATGCAATGTGTTCAACTCTCATTATCTCAACTTACTTGAGCTCACTTGAGGGGAACATGCTAGCCCAACTTCATAATCAAATTGTTTTATCTCTTAACTCTTGAAGTACTACTGTGCAATCTAAACTTTTTGATTCTTACTCGTGTTCACATCTATGATCAATTCTCATGGATAGTTATTGAAACTATACCCCTGCATGTTGAAACCAAATTTTAAAGATTCGCCAATGTTGCTTCTCACTAAATCCTACATTCATATCACTCTATGCTTTCCTTTTTGGTGAAAATTAAGAAAAAAAAAAAATAGTAATAAATGCAGCCCTATACCTTGAACTAATTAAGAATTTTAGATGAACTTATTATACAATTTTAAGATATAACTAAAGCTAACCCTAGAGTGACCATTGATTTTATGAGAAAGTTGGCTTTACAATATTTTTTAGTTATATTTACTTTTAGGATGACATCAAATGAGATCAAGCTACACAAGGATTGCTTCAAGTTTCAAGACATACAAATGAGAGGAAGATACATCATCAAAGTGCAATTTAGGTTCAAGATCAAGCTAGGTACAATCACATGAAGACATCTGCAAATACAATCAAGTTCAAACTAGATTGAGATACAAGTTCAAGATGCAAGTTCAAGTTAAGGCATGAGAAAGATCTAAATAGATAGAGAAGACTTGCAAGACGAGGCATTTGAGAACATGGGCCAGCACATTCAACCTCAAGAAGTTGATAGTTTTAGAATAGCTAATCAAAGTTAGAAATGTTGAGAGTTACTTTCTAATAATTGATAAAGAAATATTTAAAATTTTAATAGCCACATTGCACAAACCATCATTCAAAACACATATTCTCAAATGGAGCTATAGGATAAGGATGATGAGGTGGCACCAAGTTGTCTTCTCGAATCAAAAAATTCCAATTCAAGCAGAGTTAATCACATTATATCAAGTGTCATTTTCTCATTAGCTAAAAAATCATTGTAATTTTTTAATTGGCCCACGATGTAGTGTGCACATGTAATTGGTTGTAAAAGATATGCATTGACAGAATCAAATATGATTTAAGTGTTGTCAACTAGTTGGCATCAACTATTAGATTCTGCCGTGAGAGAAATTACCAACATGGATATCTCTAATATATTTATTTAAACAATTGAGATTGCTTCGTAATCATCTTAGTTATTTATGGGTTATTTTAGCAGATGTTAGTGTTATTCTTCTAGTCACCGAAGTTTGATTTTTGTCATGTTATCATTATTTTTTGCATTTATCTATGAAGGCATGAGTTATTGTTCAATCATATTTATATCATTAATTTATTATTTTATATAGTTATTTATTTAGTTAAAGTAAAGTTTTGCATATAATATGGGTCTTTCATCAGAAAACTAATAGATTTATAATTAATCTACATTTTTTACTTAAAATAGTAACATATATAAGAATATTGAAAATGTATGTATTACAATCTAGAATTACTCTATAATCTTGTGGTTAGAGCATCCAATGTAGTTCATTTAAGGAAACATGGTAAAAATATACTGAACTTATTGCAAGAAAAAGAAAATTTCATACACAATCCCACAATCTCAAATCCTAATCACCAAAAGATTTTATGATCTTGTTAGGCATAATCATTCAGAGTGTCAATGCACACAACAACTTATAAAAACAACCCCTACCAACTATGAAAGCTAACAAGGTGGTCAGATTTGGATGAGCCAGAACTAGGGCATCAAAGATATACATGTATCTGCTAGAAGGCCACATACCTCCCATGAGATATGCTATATATTATTACTGCAACTAAAAATACTCAATAACATTTCTAAAAAACACTTAAAGCTTAAGGGGATCAATAATTACCATTCAAATCTAACTCTTGACTGAGTATGAGTTTCTTGAAGGGACTAGAGTTGGTGATTGAATTTCATTGTTGCATTCTGAAACCTTGTTAAACAATGGAAGACTTATTGTACCAAAATAAGATTTGTTTTGTTGGTCAGTCCATGGTGGTATTGTACAAAATCCTCAACTCCGACAATAACTCTCGAAATCCTAAAATCCTCAGTTCCTGTAATCCTTAGCTCCAACGAGATATGATTCTTTAGCTCCCACAAACCTCAACTCCAATACCTCTAATAACGTGTGAAGACAGAATAACAAATTAACAAATTAAAACTTTTGGCTATTTTGTTAATACAACTTGAGTTGGTCAAAATTTTGACCAAATTGGGAAACCCTGAGTTGGTCAAAATTTTGACCAACTCGAGCATTAAAAAAACAAAAAAGGGTATTGAACAAGTCTCTTCATATGTTTGTTGAAAATTTAGGTCAAAATTTGACCTATAATGTGCTAGTGTCAATTATGTGGAAATGGTTATATTTTTGGTTGCAAGTTTCCTTACACCAAGCTCGTCGTCATGGCTTTGGCAGCAAAGGTGATGGTTGGACGCATCACTCAAATTCCCCCCCTCATCACAGTTCTACTTCTGGCTAGTGTACTAGTCCCTCAACTTCTAGTAGCTCTAGTTGGCCAAATATTGGCAGAGACTCTTTTTGGCCTATTATTGCTCTTGGTTCTAGTAGATTAGGTTGGGAAGATGCTACCTTTTCTAAAAACATCCCTCACCTAACTTTGGTGATACCCCCTCTCTAGAGGGAAGAAGAAGAGAACGAAAAACAAGAGGATGGGTGATCCCTTTCATATTTGACCTTTGGCCTTGCTGATGTATGGGAAAAAATGATGATCAAGATCCTCCCCACCTTGATTATCATTTATTTGGCCACCTAGGTTGTCTTTATGTGGGCTTGGCCCCTTTTGTTTGAATAGTTGTATGTATTCTATAGGCTTGGGATGTTTGACTAGTACAAGATTGATTAAAGGTTCCCCCCTTAATATTGCAACACACAATAGAAACAGAGAAACAACACAATTTGAGAGAACAAAATATGTGCTTCTTATTATCACCACAAATGCGGAATTACATAATTATAATATGCAAACCCACATGGGTGTCTTCCTTACAATAGTTTGGAAGATAGAGTTGTGACTATCACCTTTAACTTCCCTAGATACCCTATGGATCTTCCTTATATAGGCACTTTTACTACCCGTGAAGGTTCTACACACTAAGCCCTAACCCTTGAATTTGACCAACCTCATATTGTATCATTCCATTACACTTTATTACATAGGATTGACTCAAGACAATTTACAAATTACATTTTTGGGTGGGTCCACTTCTGGAGACTGTAACTAGCAAACCGTTTAGCCAATGGGATATAATAACCCCATTCTGGAATCCTCAGCTAGCGATCTACAACATCTAATCACACAAGCATATATTAGCTACGATTTCGCCTCATTTTGAAGACATGAAGTTTGGATAGCAAAAATTCATACTGAAAATATGTAATATCTGTACTAATACATATGATATGTCAATGAAACTCATCTAGCAAGTTGATATGTCTAAGATGAACCTCCACATATAAGATTAAAACAATATGATCACATAATATCAACTTACTAAAATTAGCAAGCTCTCCCAAAAAAAAACCTTTGAACAAGAATAACCCTTATTGAAAAAACAAAACTGAAAAAATATAAATAGAAATATTTTTGAATGATGTAAAATTGCCCTTACACCCAAGATACTCCTACATCAAACATAATTATATATCCTTTGATTTTTTTAATGAATATGTACTATTATTATACACTTTAATAAAAAGATTATTCAACAAAATACTTATTAAAACAAAACTAAAACAAAAATTGAAAAGCTTACAAAACAAACCCCACATGCACTACCTTACATTTACTTTATTATTAATTTTCTAAATTAAAAGGGTCTTTAAGAATACTACAAAATTTAAAATATATATAAACAAAAACCTACTCGCATAAAACTAATATCATCATTAAAAAGTCTCCTCAAATTTCTACTTCCAAGAGTTCTTCAAAGTAAACCTAATTAATGCTTATCCAGAAAACTAGTTATTTAAGAATACTCTTAAGTTTTTCCCACTAGAAACATCAATATTGAATTGCTTTTTAAGTTAAATGAGTTCTATCTTTGACTATTAATATTTTTTAAGCACTAAAAAGAACTTGTCGCTTACGGGGAAGAGCACATCTACGATCTTCCTACACTAAGCCCTAACCCTTGAATCTAACCAACCTCATATTGTATCATTCCATTACACTTTATTACATAGGATTGACTCAAGACAATTTACAAATTATATTTTTGGGTTGGTCCACTTCTGGAGACTGTAACTAGCAAACCGTTTAGCCAATGGGATATAATAACCCCATTCTGGAATCCTCAGCTAGCGATCTACAACATCTAATCACACAAGCATATATTAGCTACGATTTCGCCTCATTTTGAAGACATGAAGTTTGGATAGCAAAAATTCATACTGAAAATATATAATATTTGTACTAATACATATGATATGACAATGAAACTCATCTAGCAAGCTGATATGTCTAAGATGAACCTCCACATATAAGATTAAAACAATATGATCACATAATATCAACTTACTAAAATTAGCAAGCTCTTTCAAAAAAAAAAACTTTAAACAAGAATAACCATTATTGAAAACACAAAACTTGAAAAATAGAAATAGAAATATTTTTGAATGATGTAAAATTGCCCTTACACCCAAAATGCTCCTACATCAAACATAATTATATATCCTTTGATTTTTTTAATGAATATGTACTATTATTATACACTTTAATAAAAAGATTATTCAACAAAATACTTATTAAAACAAAACTAAAACAAAAATTGAAAAACTTACAAAACAAACCCCACATGCACTACCTTACATTTACTTTATTATTAATTTTTCTAAATTAAAAGGGTCTTTAAAAATACTACAAAATTTAAAATATATAAAAACAAAAACCTACTCGCATAAAACTAATATCATCATTAAAAAGTCTCCTCAAATTTCTACTTCCAAGAGTTCTTCAAAGTAAACCTAATTAATGCTTATCCGGAAGACTAGTTATTTAAGAATACTCTTTAAGTTTTTCCCACTAGAAACATCAATATTGAATTGCTTTCTAAGTTAAATGAGTTCTATCTTTGACTATTAATATTTTTTAAGCACTAAAAATAACTTGTCGCTTACGGGGAAGAGCACATCCAAGATGACTAGATAAGGGGCCATTAAAGTATATAATACAAGAATTTTTCAAATGTCTTGTAAAATATGAACTTCAAAGAATAATCAATCAAATCTATAAAAAAATTAGTCGATACAAACATACAAAGAGTACAAAGAGTCCCTTTTGATTTACGAATTATTTAGTGCATGCCACCCACTTTTAAAGAAGGGTGAAGTGTTGACAAGATATGTACTTGACCAATAGAATTTAGGTTTTAGAAAAACCCAAAACAAATGGCATCTAATTTTACCATTACAAAATTCCCTTTTGGTATTGAATAATATAGTTATACCCATAATGATTGGTTATTGGATGGAGGTGGCTAAAATTTTAACATCAATACATTATTACATTATCAACAAGAAACATTCACTACATTATAATAGTCCATTTAACAATCTCAAGTTTGAAGTCATGCAAACCTAACAAATCTCATATCTAAAGTAATTTTACAACAAAGATAAGAGTAAGCAATTATTATTAAATAAGTTGTACTTTTCAATGTTATATTAACAAATAGTATTATGATTTCACTATATGGTTTTGAGTCAACTTAATTGTTTTAATAATTTAGAAGAATTCATTTTTGATAGATATAAATGATCTATTAGTACTCATCACATCACAATAATATTTATATTATTGGAGCATTGAAACTTCTTTAGAGCTTGCATATCTCAATACTACTCTACATTAAGTATGTTCAACCATGAAATTTATTATATGATCGTACCTAAAAGATAATATTTTAAGAAAAAATATACATAATATCAAAAGGATAACATAGAGTTGCACAATATTTTTCATCAAAATTTTTGTAGATGGTGGTGTACATACCCTTTGAATTCTATGAGACACAGTCCACACTATTTGAAACGAATCTACACCATATATATTTAGAAATTTATGCATCTTTAAGCCAACTTCTATATTTCAAAAAATTAAAATTGTTTTCGATTGACTTTAAAATTATGAATAAATTTTATTTTAATGATGTCTACGAGACACAATAGTTTTAGGGACCATGGAATAAAAACCTTAAACTAACTTATTCTTCTTTTGATGTCAGATCTTTTGTTGGGAAGCTAGTTGTTAGATTGATTTAATCTCATCAAATAAATGGTGCAAGTTGCTAACCTTCAAACTATTTTCATATGTAGTTTGAGTACATGTAACTCATAAGTTGGGCATTGGCTAAGTTCCATATAAAATGCACTAAAGATAATATATTTAAAATAAAACATAAAAAAATTGACGAAAACATGTTATTCTTCCCCATTTTTTGATGGATTTATAATAGAATAATACATATTACATAGAACAAATGCTAAAAATTTCACAAAAATCTAGAGTGTTTTGTGTTATTTCAAATTTAATCAAAAATACATTTTATATGATGCATAATTATTGATAAAGTATCATTTCATCTCCACCAAAACCTTATCATTATCTCTTCTTCACTTCCTTGGATATTTTCTCCTTATCAATCTATGCAATCTCATCCTCAACTTCAACTAAAAGTAATCCAAACACTAACAATAATCACCTTTATCTCAACCTACATTAAATGCAAAGATGACCTAAATAATCTCTACCTCATCACTAGAATACAGGTATCACTACCATGGAATACAGGTATCACTACCATGGAATCCGCCTCTACCATTTGTTTGGACAATGAAGAGGAGATCCCAAGATCCCCAACCACTCTACTTTCAAATGATTAAAGACCTTTGTGACCTTAAAACTTGTCTCAAGCATAGGGGGAGATGTGATTGAAAAGGACCTTATGTTTGGCATGGTGGGTAACATGGAATCACACTTTGAGCAGGTAGAATGACTTAGTGCTTTCCACCCTTGAAATTATTCCTAGGCCACTAAATGGGTCCATCTCCTAGGCGGCTCATAAAGGATGGAGTGGAGAAAGAAAATAAGATAATAGACAATCACCCATGAAAAAACAAAGGCTCCATCTTAATCAAGATGCATGTATGGAACAAAATCTTATTGTTTTGGCCCCGTTGTTTATGATCTTTCAATAAAATAAACAATGTACTTGTAAACTATTATTATTTTATTATAATAGATTGTTTTTTTCTCCAAATGTCACTTTATGATTAAAGTTATCCTTGATTGTAAAATTGGAAATACTCGAACTTAAATAAGAAGCTTCTCTATACATTTAAGGCTATTGGTGGATTGGTGCATAACTCTTAATTCCAATTTATTATTAGAAGTATAAGAAATAATTTGTTGGTTGAATCGAGTTGGATTAGTCTTTCCAAGAATATTAGCAAAAATATTTAAAATTAAGTACTCATAGAACGAAATATTTATTCACCTCAATCACATATGTGATTATGAATGGAACAAGTTTATCACATTATGGTTTCAATTGTTTTTTGAGTTAAAGGGTTTGTTTTAGATGGATATTATTATTTCAAAAATTCTAATCGATTCTTATTCTTAATGATTTGAGCAGTTTTTTTGGATAGGTATATGGTATGTTCTTTTGATTTTTCTCAATATTTAGATTATTAGTATTTTTCTAATTATAAATAAGTGTTTAGTAAATTTTATAATATAATTGGTGATACCGGTATGACGTATCAAGTCGTTCTAAATGAAATAAATTTTGAATTTTAGCTATGAATCAGTGATGCTATAAACAAGGGACTCTATTCCCAATTAACAAAGCTAAGGCTCAAATATGTGAGCGCATTTGATTACCAAAGGCACAACTTTATTATCACAATGACCCAATAGAGATATGATCCTTGGTAAGCACAACATCACCACCAATTTAATCAACACAAGAAGTAGTAAACGCATTTGATTATTGGCACTATAAATAGATAGAAGAGGAATTTTTATTTTTTACAGAGCTCTATTTTGTTCTATTAATGTTCTTCATAGAAGAGTCAAAAAGAGTTTGCTTGTTCTTGTCTGCTAAAACTTTGTAATTTGTTTGAAAAATTAAAAACAATGAGATTTTTTGAGATAGAGAAATAATAATTATTAGTTCCTACCTGCGGTGGGATAACTAATGCATTTTTTTAGGTCTTTATTATCATTTAATCCAACCAATCATATTTGAAGATTTTCACATATATATGTCATTTATATACTTTAGAAATTTTTACATATTTTAAAGATATAAAAATAGTTAATTTACTATATTTTCATTCGTTTTTAGCTGAAAAGGAAAGAAGGAAATTCTAATTTATTGAGAAAAATATTAAAAATTAGAATGAACATCACATAGCAAGTTCCTTTTTTCCTAGCCTTTTGGAAAACTCTTATGTCTTCACCCATTCCTTCCCCCAAATCTCACATTTTCATGTTCACCAAGATTTGAGGCTTCTACAAAAGAATTCTAGTTCATCAAAAACAAGTGTGTACATGTCCTCAACAACTTTCTCGTTTAGATTAGATGGACAATACGTGTGTCTCTTTACTATGACAATTGTACATTAACCTTAACATTTTTTAGGCTTTCATTTAAGATTTGTTTCTCTCATTTTTTAAATACATCATTATCCTTTTCTCTAACTAGGAGTCTCCCAAAGGTTTGAAGGAATAGATGAAGGCCTTAACATGCACTAACAGATTCACTTCTCACAGTTTACATCTCTTAATCTAGACAACAACGAGTGGGAAATGTTAAAAATTAAATAATAGCATGGCACATTTGTGTGAAATCCCTACATCAACATTATCCACTTTTATGACTTTTTCATCCTATGATGTAATGATCATATAGATGCATGCCCTGAAATCCCTATAATTTTCCTGTAAGAGCTTCAAGCTGCTTAGAACTCTCAATGTCATCTAGGAGAAACATAATTCTTTTAACCCATTACATAATCTTCTAGAAAACACTTACCTTCATCAACATTATCTACTCCACCTCTAAATTATGAGACACATTCTAAAGCATGTTGGTTTGAAGCTTTACAAGCTCATTCACCCATTGACATATTTCTCCCACACTTGGAACAAAAAATGGGGAAAAAGGAAGCTCTTTTGACATAATCTTTCTTGAGCTGGTTTTACCAATCCCACCCATATTGTGTAAGCCCATATTCACTATCTCCTTTTGAAGAACTAATCCATTTATAAATCTCTTGCAATGCTCCACATGCCAATCCAAACCAAAGAATTTTGGTATTGCTAGATATGCTTTGTATGGGTTGTATCTCTTTTTAACATTGATTACAACTTCTCTGATCATATCATACCAGTGTCACTATAAGAAAGGAATGGTTTGATATTAAAATATGAAAATTATATAAATTCCCCCATTGCTTGCTCTTGTATTGATTGAAACATCAACCACAAAGATACTTCAACTGCTAACTATCAAGTGAATTGAACATGATTTGAATGTGCAAACAACATGGCATTTGATCTACTAGAGTTGGATCTCTCAATGAAAACTCATACCTGGAGTATGTATCATTGTCCATCTATAGTTCCAAAAGGAAAAATAATCAAACAACGACGACGGCAAAAAATAATAATAATAATTTTGTATTGGCAAGTTTGCTAGTATGGATACATGGATGTTGTCATTTATGGAAGCACTATCATAAGGTAAGGTCACATGGAGTTAAGGTATAGTTCTAGTTTTGGTTAATGAGAAAATTGTCTAAGCCATATATTTAGACAACACAGGTATAGTTTTAGTCAATGATCCTTATTGAAGTTATATATACAATCATAATTTTTGATATTGGTAATATAGAGTTTGTATATGATAAAGGTATGTTCGTTGGTATTAAGGTTACAGTTGGAAAAAAAAATTGGACAGAAAAATGAAGACAATTTACTATCATAGAATACAAAGTATATGGCTGTTAGAATGTGGTGACTAATCAGGAAAGTACTGTACATACTTCATAAATAGTGGTTTAATACTTGTATAAAAGGGCTTAGGGTTGGGTATTTTTCATAATGTTGTGATACGAAATTGGTTCTTGTGGCGGTATTGAGCTGTAAGGGATTACGGATTGTAATCAGGTTGTAATCACTGGATTGTAATAAGATCGGACTTGTTGTTTGGTGGACGTAGCCCAGGGATTGGGTGAACCACATTAAATCTTGGTGCCTTGTGTTCATTTGTGTGTGTTCTATTATTTTCTGTTATTGGTTATATTTGCATGTAGTTTTTATTTCTGTCCGTGGTTTATCCTAACAAGTGGTATCAGAGCGAGGTTGTCTTTCAGTTATCCTCTGCAGGAAAGTCTCACGGTTAAGTGGGAGTCTCACAGTTGAGTGGGAGCGATGGCAGATGAGGGTAAGTTGAGGGTTGACAGGTTTAATGGGCAGAACTTCCAGTTATGGAAGATGCAAATGGAAGACTATTTATATCAGAAGGATTTATGCAAGCCGTTGGAAGGAAAAGCCAAGAATCAGGGAACTATGTCAGAGGTTGAATGGGATCTTTTGGATAGAAAGGCACTCGGAAGCATTCGATTATGCTTGGCACCATCGGTGGCATTTAATATTACAAAAGCAGAGACGACATAAGATTTGATGAAAACCCTAGTGACACTGTATGAAAAGCCCTCTGCTTCAAATAAGGTATTTCTCATGAAGCGTTTATTTAATATGAAAATGGAAGAAGGTGGATCTGTTGCAGATCATTTAAATGAGTTTAATACTATTACTAGTCAATTATCTTCTGTAGGTATCAATTTTGATGAAGAAATTAGGGCTCTCTTGATTTTGTGTTCTTTGCCTGAAAGCTGGAATGGCTTGGTAATGGCGGTGAGTAATTCTATTCCTGGATCTAGTACCCTAAAATATGATGATGTGATCGGTGTTATTTTAAGTGAGGAAACTCATAGAAAATCCTCAGGTGGATCTACATCAGGAAGTGCTTTAAATGCACAAAGCAGGGGCAGAATGATTAAAAGAGGAAGTAACTCTGGAAATCGTGGGAAATCAAGAGGAAAGTCAAAGGGGAGGAGGTCTCAATCGAGAGGACCAAATGATTGCTGGTACTATGGGAAACTAGGGCACAAAAAGAAAGATTGCTGGAATCGAAAGAAAAATGAAGGAGATAAATCAGATGGAGACAAGGAGGCAAATGTGGTAAGTAACAAATCCGAAGAGGATGCTTTGCTTCTGTCTTTAGAGAGTGTTGATGATTCATGGGTTTTAGATTCTGGTGCTTCATTTCATGCTACACCTCATAGAGGTTATTTCATTGATTATGTCCAAGGGGATTTTGGGCTTGTTTATTTGGGGGATAATGAACCTTGTCAAATTTTTGGAAAGGGAAAAATTAAGATTAAGTTGCAGAATGGGAATCATTGGCTACTACATGAGGTAAGACATGTTCCAAAACTAACTAGAAATTTAATTTCAACAGGGCAACTCGATGATGAGGGTTGTGTAGTTACTTTTAATGATAAAAATTGGAAGGTTTCAAAAGGTTCCCTTGTAGTAGCAAAAGGTGTGAAAGTAGGCACCTTATATCTTTGTACAGGTCATATTGTTCCTTCTACTTTGATTGTTTCAGAGAAAAATGAATATTCAGGAACAATTACTGCAATTGAGCAGGGAGAACAAATAGCTGCTGTAGATTCTGATGCAGCGCTGTGGCACAATAGACTTGGGCACATGAGTGAGAAAGGTATGAAAGTACTTCATTCAAGGAAAGTTTTACCAGGTCTAAAATGTGTGAATATGGATTTCTGTGAAAGTTGTGTGTATGGAAAACAAAAAAGAGTGAGTTTTGTAAAGACAGGGAAGGAAAACAAAAAGGAGAAATTAGAGCTTGTGCATACAGATGTACGGGGACCGGCTCAGGTATCTTCCCTTGGTGGCTCTCATTATTATGTTACATTTATTGATGATGCAACTAGAAAAGTATGGGTTTATTTCCTTAGACAGAAATCTGATGTATTTCAAACTTTTAACAAATGGAAATGCTTGGTTGAAAATGAGACTGGTAAGAAATTAAAATGTCTCAGATCTGATAATGGTGGTGAGTATTGCAGTCATGAATTTGAAGATTATTGGTCCACTAATGGTATTCGTAGAAAGAAAACTGTTCCAAGGACTCCACATGAAAATGGAGTGGCTGAACGCATGAACAGGACTATAATGGAGCGCGCAAGGAGCATGAGGTTGCATGCTGGGTTGCCCTTACACATGTGGGCGGAAGCTGTCAATACTGCAATATATTTGATTAATAGAGGTCCCTCTACTCCTTTGGACTATGGTATTCTAGAGGAAGCATGGACTGGTAAGAAGGTGAGTTATTCTTTTCTCAAGACCTTTGGTTGTGAAGCTTTTGCTCATATAGACTCTGAAAATAGAACCAAGCTCAAAGCTAAATCAAAGAAATGTGTCTTTGTTCGATATGGCATTAATGAATTTGGTTATAGGCTTTGGGATTTTGAAAATCATAATATTATAAGAAGCCGGGATGTCATATTCAATGAAAAAGTGTTGTACAAAGATCTGTTGCAGCAACATGAGAAGAAAGAAGATGATTATGTAGTGCTGGATGATACTCCAAAAGTTGATGTTCCAGCCATTCCTCATGATGTGCAACAACTGCAACAACAAATACCACAGACACTGGTGAATGTTAGACGGTCAACAAGGCAAATTAGACCTCCACAAAGGTTTTCTCCCTCTTTGTATTCTATTTTAATTACTGATGCTGGTGAACCTGAAAGTTATGATGAAGCTGTGCAGGTGGATACTAAGATTCAGTGGGAGTCTGCAATGAAAGATGAAATGGACTCTTTGCTGAAAAATAAGACATGGGATTTGTGCAAGTTGCCTGCAGGTAAAAAGGCTTTACAGAATAAATGGGTTTACAAGTTGAAAGAAGAGGAAGGAGGTAAGAAAAGATTTAAGGCCAGGTTAGTTGTAAAAGGATTTGCACAGAAAAAGGGAATTGATTTTGATGAGATATTTTCTCCTATTGTTAAAATGACTTCTATTCGTACTGTTTTAAGTCTTGTGGCTACTGAAGATTTGCATTTAGAGCAGATGGATGTTAAAACAACCTTTCTTCATGGTGATTTCGATGAAGAAATATATATGGCTCAGCCACAGGGTTTTGAGGTCAAAGGTAAGGAGAACTTAGTGTGCAAATTGAAGAAAAGTTTATATGGCTTGAAGCAAGCACCTCGGCAATGGTATCTGAAATTTGACAGTTTTATGCATGAGCATGGATATAATAGGTGTCATTCAGATTACTGTGTTTATTTTAAGAGGTTGGATGATGATAGCTACATTATTTTATGTTTATATGTTGATGATATGCTTGTAGCTGGGTCTAACATGGATCATATTAAGGGGCTGAAATGCCAATTAGCACATGCATTTGCTATGAAGGATTTTGGGGCAGCAAAACAAATCCTTGGTATGAAGATTTGCAGAGATAGGAAGAACAGAACATTGACACTATCTCAAGCTGATTATGTTGAGAAGGTGTTGCAACGTTTCTCTATGGAGAATGCTAAAGCTATCAGCACACCTTTACCTGGTCATTTGAAATTGACTAAGGAGATGTGTCCCAAGACACAGGAAGAGGAGGATAAGATGTCCAAGGTACCCTATGCTTCAGCTGTAGGAAGTTTGATGTATGCTATGGTATGCACTAGGCCAGATATTGCACATGCAGTGGGAGTCGTTAGCAAGTATATGAGTCATCCAGGATTTGAGCATTGGAATGCTGTCAAGTGGATTCTCAGATATTTGAGAGGAACATCCAATAAGTGTTTACACTTTGGGGGCTCTACTACTGATTTACAGGGCTATGTTGACTCAGATTTGGCTGGGGATATTGATACCAGGCGGAGTACTACAGGTTATGTCTTTACTATTGGTGGGGCAGTCGTGAGCTGGGTTTCAAGGTTACAGAAGATTAATGCTCTCTCCACTATAGAGGCAGAGTATGTTGCTGCTACAGAGGCAGCCAAGGAGATGATATGGCTTCAGTTCTTCTTGGAAGAATTGGGACATCCTCAGAAGGATAATTATTTATTCATAGATAGTCAGAGTGCCATTCATCTTGCTAAGAATTCAGCTCTGCATTCTAAGACCAAACACATACAGTTGCGGTACCATTTCATTCGGTCAGTTTTGGAGGATGGACAGTTAAAGCTGGAGAAGATACATACCCATGACAATCTAGCAGATATGTTGACAAAGGTTGTAACAAGGGAGAAGCTGAACTCCTCTTCAGCTTCGGTTGGTCTTTTAGACTGAACATGAATAAAAGAACAGTAGAGTCCAGGATGGTTTGATCCAGTGGGAGCCCCATGTGGTAGTGGTATTGCTATAGGATCAGTCTCCAAGTGGGAGATTGTTGTTTAGTGTGGAGCCTGATTAGTCCCCAAGTGGGAGATTGTTAGAATGTGGTGACTGATCAGGAAAGTACTGTACATACTTCATAAATAGTGGAAAATTTTTTTTTGGGCAAGTAGCCGACATGGTAGCCAACATATGGCTGACATGTTATAACCCTAAAGTGGTTTAATACTTGTATAAAAGGGCTTAGGGTTGGGTATTTTTCATAATGTTGTGATACGAAATTGGTTCTTGCGGCGGTATTGAGCTGTAAGGGATTACGGATTGTAATCAGGTTGTAATCACTGGATTGTAATAAGATCGGACTTGCTGTTTGGTGGACGTAGCCCAGGGATTGGGTGAACCACGTTAAATCTTGGTGCCTTGTGTTCATTTGTGTGTGTTCTATTATTTTCTGTTATTGGTTATATTTGCATGTAGTTTTTATTTCTATCTGTGGTTTATCCTAACAATGGTGAAGAAGGGTAATTTGGCTAAGGAATTGAATTGTCTTACCAATTCAATTACTTGGAAATATAGGGACAACATCCTAGATGTTAACCCTTAGTTAGGGTACTATGATAATAAGTTTTGGATAAGTGTTTACACATTTTTCTATTAGGCTAACTAGACATGATAAATTAGATGGGTATATAAGAAGGAATTTTGGATATGAAAAGAATAACTATGCTATGATTATGTTATGCAAATTTCATGTATGTTTGGATATTGACTTTTGATAATTAGATGTAGTTAGTTGATCCATGGGCATGATCAGATGTGAGAAATACAAAAGGACTAATCAAATATTAAAGATATTAGTAAAGTCAATTTTGGTATAGTATCTATTTCTCTTGTATAGACTTCATATCATTGTATGAGTAGTGAGCTCCTTTTGTAATACAAATCTTAATAGGGTTGAGACCTCTAACAAGGTTTAGTCATATAATAATGATTGATGCATACTAAATCAATGCAATAGACTCCTAATAGTATCAGCAGTCCTAACAGAGTATTTTGGATTAGTGTGTCATCTTGTGGGTACCATTGACACTACGATTTTTCCTTGGCCAAGGTTTCCCTAGTTAACAATCATGTTGTTGTGAGTTTCATTGTGTTGTGTACCTTACTTTTCAATTTACTTATTTACACAAGTATATGGTTAAATAACAAAATCTATTTATGGGCAAAAAGTCTTGGAATACATATTCACCCCAACTCTCAACATTCTCTATTTTTAACAATCGATATGAAAGCTTAGTTACTCAGGAGAATTTTAATAGCTTCAAGAAGGCCAGAATAGATTTAATAAATTTACAAAGAAACTATAAAGCAACACTTGACTAATTGGATGAACCAAATGAAAAGAAGGAAAGATTGAAAAATAAACTCAAGGATGTACGTCTTTACATAAACAAACTTAAGGATTAAATTGATGTTACAAGGGCTAAGAGGAAAGAGATAGATAATAAGATCAAGGAATTATATTTGGTCATGAAACTAAAGAAAGAAAATAAAGACTAAAGCATGAACTTGAAGTTACATCACTTAAAGTGGTCAAGATATCATTTGAGACTACATATTACTATCTGAGTAGTGAGCTCTTTTTTTAATACAACTCCTAATAGGGATGAGACCTCTAACAAGGTCTAGTCCTCTAATAATTACTAATACATACTAAACAAATGTAATAGACTCCTAACATGATCAACACTCCTAACATTTTGGATTAGTGCATTATCATGTGGGTGCCATCCCCACTAGCGTTTTACCTTGGGTAGTGTTTTCATAGTCAACAATCATAATGTTATGAATTTTGTTGTGTTGTGTACCTTAATTTTTAATTTACTTGTTTACGTAAGTATATGGTTATATGTTGAAAATTTTCTCTAGGAAAAAAGTGTTGGAATATGGATTCACCCCACCTGTCAGTACTCTCTATTGCTAACAATTGATATTAGATCTTAGTTACATATAAGAAGTTTAACATATTGAAGAATGTCACAATGTATTTAACATATTTACAAAGTAAACTATGAAGAAACACTTGATAAATTGGATCAACCAAAGCATGAGAATGAAAGACCGAAAACTAAGCTCAAGGATGCACATGATTACATAGAGAATCTTAAGAGTTGGATTGATGTTTCAAGGACTACGAGGAAAGAGCTAGCTATTCATATCAATGAATTAAATTTGGTCATGAAACTAAAGAAATAAAATTAAACACTAAAGCATTAACTTGAAGCTACACCACTTAAAGTGGTCAAGATATTAGATGAGAGAAAATCAGAGAAATATAAACTTGAAGAAGATATGAAAGGTAAAAATAGTGAATGTGCCAAATTTGAACACCTATTTTACAAAGGTAAAATATGAACTTGATAATTCATAACTTAAATACAAGGAACTCTAAAAGTGAAATAATATTGTGAAAGGTGAGATTGATAAGACCAAGCTACATCTCGATAATTTATATTCAAGCACAAATAAATTTCATGACCAACTAATGGTACAGAAGCCTAAGGGAGACATGATAGTAGCTAGATATATACAAGAACCTAAAAACATGGTTGACCAAGAACTTCACAAATATCCAAATCAAATATAAAATTAGATTGAGGAACCTAAGGAACAAACAAAACCATTCGAGGGGGTGTTATTCTTGTAACAAATATGGGAACATAAAGAAATATTATTAAGGTAATATGGATGCAAAAACTTTTACTAGATATCGTTTCAGTTGTTGGTTGTATGGACATATATGACATGAATGCAAAAAACCTAATCAATGATCTAGTCAAATTGAAAGATCTAACATTACAACAAGAAGACCTTTTGGAATGGACAATGTCATAAACAATGGTGTTACATTTTGTATGTGTAATAACATTGGACACATGGTCATTGATTGTAGATTGCAAGTTAACTAGAATAGACTAGGCTATGGAAATTCAATTGTTACATGCTATAATTTTTAATAATTTAAGACATATAAGTAGGTATTATAGATTTAATGGATTTGCGAGCAATGTGAGAACACATCATGTTAGAAAGAATAATTATGCTAGAAGAAGGAACAATAATATTAGTAAAATTTAGTACGAAAGCATTGATTAAAAAAAAAGGAAAGAAGTGTTGCTAACAACAAGACCATGGGAAGAAAAAGATCAGATTAATGTAGAGAAAAAAGGGGAAGTAGTGTCAAGCATTGATCCCTAATATTCAAAGGTAAAAGTACAAAATTGTGTCACCTTTTAGGCCGACTTATCAAAATGACTAAATTTGAGTATTTCTATCTAAAAATCATTTTTTAATAAACATATGATCTAGATCAATTCATTCTAGCTAAGTTATATATGGTCACACACTTTTTCAATTGGAAATGTCTATTAAATGTATGTTTTATACTAGTTTGTATCCAATTACTAAATAACTAAAATTATTTCAGAAAATTGATGTTTCAATAACTCTTGCTATTTTTTATGATATTTTCTTAATAACATATAAACACCATTTTCTAGAGCTCAAAGTCAAGAATATTCTCATATAAAGTTTCTAGCATTTTAATTAGATATCGTATATTGTAATTAAAAAAATCTACAAGCACGTATTTTGACACTCAAAAATATGTCGATTATGAGAAAGAAAAAAATATTAAATCATATAAAAAAATAAAAAATAATATAATGTTCGAGAAGAGGGAGTCCTCTTCTAGAATGTATAATTTTTCTTCTGGTCAAAATAATTTTGTTTTGAAAAATGTGGTTGGAGATGAAAACTATTGACTTGAGGTGAGTTGAAATTTGAATCTTGATAAAAGAGAAAATAAAGGTCTAAAGCCAATTGTTATTTTTTATTTTTCTAGCTATATATGTTATATATAACATAGTCTAAGATCAAAGGGAAATAAGTTTATTTCCATATCATTTTGTGGTGGGAACTAGACCTCTAATTTTTAGCATTTTTCAGCAACTAAAAAATGTTTATAAAAATTAGAAAAATATATCAATTCTTGTTTGAAATGATTATTTAAAACTATAATCCTAAACTTCATCCATTTCTACACATTTCATTAGTTTACCTCATTTTCAAAGTATAAATAATAAGACTAGTTTTATGTTATTGAAGGTGAACATTTATAGTTTTGTTAGTCGTTTCCTTTACAAAAGGGTGACACAGGTTGGTTCTATCATAGCCATAGGGGGATAATTTCATTAGTAAATCATCAAACCCAAAATTCAAAGAATTAAGGTATGAAAATTTAATATAAGGTATATGTTGTCACAAAAGTTTGCACCCTTGCATAAAGTTTTTACCTAAAGGCAACATTGTGAAACATGAAAACAATCTCCACGCTGTGGGACTTGAACTGTGAGATTGAGTCTTCAAAGAAGGTTGAATCCCTTACTATCAGGGTGTACCTAACTACTTTTGAGAGGAAGAAGGAGAAGGAATGAATGAAAGAAAATTACCTAATCTAATCTAAAGAGGGTGATACACCAAAATAGTTTGTTCAGTCATATCTCTTCCTAACAATGCATTATTCATCAATATAACCTCAAAATACATTGATTCAACCTTTGTCTTAATCCAACAATTACATATAGATCAGAAACCAAATGAAATGCCACAAGGAAGGAACTTTACTCTATAACATTCAAAGGCAAGAGTGAATATTGTTATGCATATTGAAGAATGAAAATGAAACACCAATAGAGGCAAGAAGATTTTGCACTAATATTGATGGGAGAATGAGGTAAAGTAGAGGATCACATTTACTCATAGACTAAAGGAAACTATGGTAACAAAGTATAGAATAATGTTGTTATAGAATTAGAGAATAAATGACCAACCCTAAGAAGGGCTGCAAAATATGCTTTTAAAGTTCAGGCGTAACTCAGATAGCTTCTACTTTAAGGAAAAACTCAACAACTACATTTAAGATTGCAAAGAAAAATCACTATAAAACTAGGAAAGATATGATCATGGTACACATCTAGATGCAGGAAAATCATATCACTCACCAAATAGAAACTTTGAGAAGACAGATATGATGGCCATTAATGTTTCAGCCAAGTAGATGGATAACCAAGTGATGAAGGGAATGTCCTTTGCATTTATTAGGCATGGAGAATGATGAAAATGGTTGAAGGTGATCAAAAAGATCATATCCACCATTAAAGAGTTTCTTACTTCATGTTTTCAACATGCCAAAATAGATAAATCAGCAAAATATCTTAATTTCCTATTTATAGGAACGGCTGGTCAGAAGCAAAGCGAGTTAGGTATGAGAACCTAAGGAAGACAAGCAGTCAAGGACTCTACTTCATCAAGTGACCTAAGAAAAGAGTTTGGATTGGCATGCTAAGAAAGGAGGCTCAAGCATATGAATTCTTGAAGGGTGAACAAGCTATCAAAGCTGCAAAGTATGAAGGACAAACATAATTGAGGACTAAACAGTGATCTATAATTTGCAAATGAAGTTGTAAGTTGTATCAAATCAAGCCTTACTGTTACTCTCTAACAATTGTATTAGTCTAGGGTAAATCATTTGGATTAAGGTTGACTTAACATTCATTTGTAAATATTTTAATGAGGTAGTAAATGGTCTAAAGTCCTCTAACAAGGCTCACTCCTAACAAGGTGATTGAAATCCTTTAACAGGGTCACATTTAACAATGTGTATTCAAACCTTTAATAGGGTTGGCCTTTAATAGGGCATCACTTTAGAAGAGTGAAAAAGGAGTAGCATGTTACTGGTGCTTTTTCCCAAATTGGGTTTTCACGTAAATCATTGTGTCAAGTGTGCTGATGAATCTGTTATGTTTCATGTTTACATTTCTACAAGTTGATTTGACAGTAACTTACAACTTTTAACAGATTGCATAATCTTTAAAATGCATGAATAATGAATAATGTTTGATGGGTTCACTAAGCTATGAAAAGTTTTAGTTATACATTTAGACCTTGGATAACTGATTCAACAACCCCCCAGCCCACCCCCACCATTGAGCATGTTGACCGTACTAGAGCCCCAACTACTAAAGATATGAGAAATAAGAAAGAATGTAATCAGGCAATGTTGGAGATTTCCTCTACCCTAAGTTATGCTAAATTTGATGATATCAAAGGTCTTGACAATGTAAAGAAAATGTGGGATGCCCTAGCTACCATCTATGGAGGAGACACAAATATTCTTAGAGCCAAAGATGAAAGTCTCAGAGGTAAGTTTGATTAAATGAGAGTGGAAGACAATTATAATATTGCTCAATATATTGCAAGGATAAAAGAAGTAGTTAATGCAATAAGAGGAGCAAATGGAAAAGTAGATGATGATACTATTTTAAGTAAAATTTTAAGGACACTACTACCTATATATGCTATTAGAGTTTTTGCAATTCAAAAATTGAGATGTAGACAAGGGAATGATCTATCACTTGAAGGGCTAGTAGGCAGACTCATTTCTTTTGACCTATCTAACTTTGATAATTATAAACCAAAGAGTGTTGAATCTACTTTTAAAGCCAAAGTGTCATTGAAGGAACCTAATGAGAAAGAGAAGAAGAAAAAGATAAAATATGTATCTAGTGACAATGATACAGATGTAGAGGCTGTTGAACAACTTGAAGAACTATTGAAAAGAAGATTCTACAAAGGTAAAGGTAAGTTCAAAGGTAAATTACCTATCATTTGTTTCAATTGCAATGAGGTTGGTCATATTTCTGCTAGATGTCCAAAAAAAAAGAACTATAGAGGTGGTGACCAATACAAGAATAGAAGAAATGAAGACAACAAGGACTACAAAGACAAAGGCAAAAAATTGTGCTACATTGTTGAAGAGGAAACATCTAATGAACATGATGATGAAGTGGTATATGTTGCAATGTAGGATGAATATGATGAAGATGAGGCTACTGCACTTGTGGCTTGTGTGAACAAGAATGATAGATGGATCATTGACAATGGATTTTCAAATCACATCAGTGGAGACAAAAGTAAGCTCATTACCTTGAATTGTTATGATGGAAATAGTGTAAGATTTGGTAATGATGCACCATGTTTGATAAAAGGAAAAGGTTCTATCAAACTCATAGATAAGATTTTATGTGACAATGCTTACTATGTTGAAGGACTTAACTATAATTTGTTGAGTCTGTCACAACTAAAAAATTTGGGATGTAAGGTTGAGTTTGAAAACAAGATAGCTAAGATATATGACACACATGGAAGAATAATTAGACAAAGTAATCTATTCTATCTTGATATAGAAGATGCTCCTTGTTTAGTTGTAAAATTTGACAATGTGTGGCTATGGCACAAGAGGTTATGTTATGTCAATTTTGATAACTTGGTTAGTATCAATAACATGAAGAAGGTTAGAGGTTTTCCTAAGTTGAAGAAGCCTGATAATGTAATGTGCAAACAATGTTAGTTAAGAAAAATGACAAATTTAAATTTTAAGAAAAAAACTTATACCTCTAAATTAATACTAGAGATAATTCATACTAACTTGTGTGGACCAATTGATATGCAACGTTACAAAGGAGATAAGTACATTATATTGTTTGTTGATGATTATTCTAAAATGATGATAGTTATGCTTCTAAACAAGAAATCTAATGCCTTACAAGTTTTTAAGTGGTACTTAGCAAAAGTTGAAAAGGAAATAGGTTAAAATTTGAAGTGTTTAAGACTTGACAGAGGAGGAGAATTCACATCAAATAAATTTGAGATGTTCTGTAATGATAGAGGAATCAAAAGACAAACATCTGATCCTAAAACCCCTCCACAAAATGGAATTGTTAAAAGAAGAAACATATCTGTGATGGACTATGCTAGAACACTCATGATAGAGAAGAATGTTGCTTTGAAATACTAGAGACAAGTTGTAAGTACAACTATCTATACCTTGAACCATGTGCAAGTCAAGAAAGGTACTCATTCAAACCTTTTGAACTATGGTATGGATACTCACAAAATGTGAAATATTTTAAGGTATTTGGAAGAAAATGTTACATTCTTAAGGATTTTAAGAATGGTAAACTTGATGCAAAAATTGAAGAAGGTATATTCCTAGGCTATTCCATGAGAAGTAAATCTTATAAGTGTTTGAATACTAATCATAAAAAAGTTGTTGAAAGTGCAAATGTAAACTTTGATGAATATGTAGAAGTATTTGAGGTTGGACCTATGAAAGAACTAGAAGAATAAAAATCATTTGTATACTCTTATAAAGGTATGCCTACTAAAGAAGATGTTGCAAATCATGCTACAAACTAATAGCAAGTTTCAGTGACTTCTTAGTCACATACTACGAATACCAAGTTGCATTCAGAAATGAAGCAACATTTAGATGTCAAGTTACAAAATAAAGTTGAAGCACATTCTAATTTTGAGATTGGTGGAAATGCTGAGTTACCTAATAGAGATGCACACAGTGATGCTAAGATTGAAAGATCAAATGAAGAAATAAGAGTTGAAGCAAGATTGTCCAAATATGTGAAGAGACATCATCCTACTACACAAATCATTGGAGATAAAGATGCTAAACCAATGACAATAAATAGATTGAGAAATGATACATGTTTGTTGAGCATGAAATAACCCAAATTAGTGAAAGAGGCATTAGAAGATATAGACTAGAGTAAGGCCATGGAAGAAGAGATTGAAGAAATTGAGAAAAACAAAACATGGATTCTAGTTCCTAGACCAGAAGACAAAAATGTGATTGGCACAAAATGGGTATTAAGAAACAAGCTAAATGAAAATGGTGAAGTCACAAGGAACAAAGTAAGACTAGTTTGAAAGGGATATGCACAAGAAGAAGGAATTGACTATGGAGAGACATTTGCCCTTATTGCTATATTAGAAGGCATAATAACTTTACTTTCTTATTCTGCATACAAAGGTTTCAAAGTTTGTCAAATGGATGTTAAATTTGCATTCTAGAATGGTATATTAGAGGAAGAAGTTTACATAGAGTAGCCAAAAGGTATTTTTGATGTTAATAGCAAGAACTTGGTATGAAAATTACACAAAGCTCTAGATGGTTTGTGTAAGAATTTTCCTTAGGGAAAAATTCACCCAAGAACTAAGAACTCAAACACAAGCACAAATGTAGACCAAAAAGAGAGAGTATGATCAGAATGACAATATATTCATTCAATATCCCTTGAAGTACACTAGGAGTGCCTGCATATAAAGGCCTCTAAGATGCATCTAGAATGCCTAAGAATCAGCTACATGACAAGTCATACAATTAGGCACATGTTGACTAGATATGGGTTATCCTTTATTAAGCACAGAAGTAAGTGTGTTGATGAGAGGATAATCCTATAAGGGTGTAACATGAAAATCAATGTTGTATACAACATGTTCTAAATTAGAGTTGCGTATTTCTATGTTGTCAATATGACAACTCAAAAAGATGTGCAAACTTCTAAGTGTCTCACAAAATAAAATAATAAAACAATGCAAAATAAAATAATACATTGACCTAAGTAAACTTAAGTAAGTGTAAATAGTAAATATGTATTTACGCCAACACCCCCCCTTAAGTGCAACTTGGGGGAATACCCTTAAGCTCACGGAAATTAGGAAAAAATTCAAGATGGGTCTTGACTACTAGGCTATGTTAGGTACCCATGTACATAATGAAATGCAATCTCTCATAAAGTAGAGAAAGAGGGAAAACCTCATGGGAAAAACCCTCCCCCAAAAAGAGAGATGAAAAGCAAGATGCACAGATGGATGGAGTAATCAAGACCCCCCCATTATGACATACATCTAGTATATACAATAGTGAAGGATGAGAAGAACAAGATCTCATAGGAGGAAAAAGTCTCCCCCATATGAAAGAAGAGGAGGACAGACAAGGTAGTCCCCCCCCCCCCCCCCCCACCCCCCAAATGAAGAATACTTGTTAGTGAATGCCACTCCAAGGAAGAAACTAGTCAATGAGTGCAGAATGACATTCCTCCCCTTTGGAAGAAACAATGGCAAAGGTACAATCCTAAAGATATATGGTGGGCCTAAAACCTGCTGAAGTATCCCTATGTTTATGTGGATGTTTGCCACTTCCAACTATGCTAAAAAGAATGAATGTAGATCTGGCAAGGATGTCTATTGAACCTGTTCCAATGAACCATTTGTCTCCTCTACTAATAAAAAGACCTCTTCTAATTGTTGTACATAAGGATCAACAATCACACTAACCTGTAAAGATTGATCATGTAGAGAATGGACATGAGGGTCAGAGTGAGCCCTCAAACAATTGTAGAAGAATCATCTTTGTCAAAGAGAAGATGTAAGTCCTGAAGGTTGTGTCCCAAGTCTATCACATGTGACTCCACAAAAAAACCTACAATGTCTACCATGTAGTCATCAACTGAAGCTAGAGCTTGAAGACAACATGTACCATGTTGTGTTGAACCTTACACTATGGTGATATAAGCATGTGGACTAGATTAATGATGTGACCTCTCATTGCAATTGTTGATAGAACCCCACATGTCTGAATCTATTGAAGCACTATCGCTTGTGTCACTATCAGTTTCCACAATATATGAAGTGCGAAGAGGAGTAGAGGATAACCTGGGTGAACTTTCCTCAAAGTGAACATCCTTCTCCATAAAGATCTCATAAGTCTCTGGATCCAAGAGTCTTTATGCCTTTATTCTATCTTCATACATAATGAAAGTACAAGGCCTAGTTGTTGGTGCCTTGCAACCCCTGGAAGATAAGTTTTCCCATGCTAGAAAATTGAAGACATTGAAATGACTCACAACTAGTTTTATGCTACATCATGCCTCAAAAAGAGTCTTCCCATCTAAGGCATTATGTGGAGACCTATTATGTAAGTGAGTGACACTAATAATGGCTTCGACGTCTAATGTAGGATCAAGAGACTTGTCCTTTATCATACAACTTGACATGGATTTGAGAGTCCTAATCCTCAGTGCTACAACATCTGTCTTGTGTGGACTAAATGCTGGTGGGTTCTAAAGATCAATTCCGTCAAGTCTACAAAAGTACTTAAGTCTTCTATCCACATATTTGTTCTCATTGTCCACCCATAGAACCTTGATGGATTTCATTGATTTGTGTTCAACATGAGTCTTGAAGGCTTGAAGCTTATCAACCACTTCATTCTTATGATGAAGGAAGTGGACCCAAGTGAATCTTGAAAAATCATCAACAAAAGTAAGGATGAAGTGTCCTTGGTTGACTAAAGTCACTGCAAAAGGACCTACTAAAACCATGTGAACTAACTGGAGAACAACTGGTGATCTTGAAGACTTCCCTTTATCATAATTCTCCTTGGGATGCATATCCACTAAACATGAGGAATAGTCACCCTTAGAAAAGTTGATGTAAGGTAGACCTTTGACCATGTTTTTGAAGAAAAGTTGCTAAAGAGAGAGAAAGTCAAGATGATAGAACCGCTCATGCCATAATTTGATTTGTGAAGTAGAGTGAGTCAACGAGGCTTGAGAAGGAGACTTAGGCACAAAGTGGGAGAAGGAATAAAGCCTCATGTCATGATTGAATTTCCCCACTGCAACCAATGAATCATATTTTAGACTTTGCACCACCACTAAATGTGGAAGGAACTCAACTTTGTGACAATCTCAAAGGTGAGTGATTTGGTAAAGTGAGAAGAGATTGGAGCTAAGATTTGGAATGTAGAGAACATCTTTGAATTCCCCATTTTCCATTTCCACATGTCTTGTCCCTTCAACTTCCATTTTAGTATCATCTCCCATGAAGATGTGTGGTACCTTTAATTGTTTCAATGAGGAAAAGTCTCCCTTTGAAGAACCCATATGATATGAGGCACCTGACTCAAGTATCCATTCTAAAGAAGAACTTGTGTTTGGCATAAGTGCTTGCCCTTTTCCCTTTGAAGTAGTCGGAGTTCAATCCTTGGGAGTACCTAGCACCTGAATCTTGTTCTTCCTGAGTAGGTTTTCCAACTCATTGATTCTTTTAGTCTTGCAATGATGCTCATCATGATTTGGCTTTTTGCAATATACACAAAAAAGTTTGTCCTTCTTTTCATTACTTCCCTTCTTGTTGGAAGAAGAATTCCCTTGCTATGAGGAGGAATGTTGTATCTTAGATTGTGTTTTTTGCTTCCATTTCTTCTTCTTATTGTTGTTTTTCCTTCCTTGACTTGATTGGTGCTCATCACTAGCCGCCAAGGCTTTGGTCTTTGATGTTGTGAGAAGTCTTAAATCAATCCAGTGAGACTATTCAACAATTAACATCTCTACAAATGCATCAAATATAGGCTTCTAGTAAGTAGTTCCCATGGTTAACTTGTGAGTATTGAAACTCAAAACAAAGGAAGCATACTCTGAAGGTAGCCTCTTCAAGATGTGATGAATCAACTTGTCATCTTTCATGGGATTTACACAATCTTTAAGAAGTGCCCTATACTCATTGGCTTTCTTGATGTAATCTTGAATTGTGTCAAAGTTCTTTTGATCTAAAAGAAGTAGATCATCCTCAATTTAAAATCCCTTTTCTTCATCCACCTTACCATACAATGATTCAAGTTTGTCCCAAGCTAGTTTGGGTTTCATGAAACTGGCAATGTGAAGAAGATATCTCTATATACACAACTTGTGATAATTCCTAAAGCCTATTGGTCTTGTTTTTTTGATTCAATGAGTTCTTTAGCATCAATAGATTTGGTAATTGTACCATCAACATAAAGACTATAACCTTTTTCCATTAACCTACTCCATGTAATATCTTTTCATGTAGAATAATTTTGTGAAGTCAGAGGTGGACATTTAAATGAACCCATGATGAAGAAAATATAAAGAGCACACAAGAGACACAAAAAAACATATTACGCACCCCCCCTTTCACTCAATCAAGAGACCCCCCCAAAAAAGATGCTTTTGGCACTTTATATGTGTGTACAATGGGCCACTTGTCAAAATGAAGAAAGTGGACTTTTTGATTTTTCTTTTACAACTACATTTTGAGGCCCAAATCTATAACTAAGCACTGTAGCTCAAATGTACAATAATTCTAAAAAGTAATAGAAGCAGTACAATGCAGAAAAAGCCCTAGTTCTAAAAGTGAGAATTTTGTCCACAAAACCCTAGAATTTTGCTAGAGATCTAGAATGTAGATGAAAAATAATGCACTTTCAAAAAAAATAGAACTTGTTTTTGTGTCTAGATGAGCCTGTATGGAGTGTTTGAAGTTGCAAAATGTAGGATTAAGTAGGTATAGTCACCAAAAAAATGCAATTTCTAAAAAATCCTTGCACCAAAACTAGAAAATAACACCACCATTGGAAAGGTGAGGAAATTTAACCCAATTTCAAAAAAAAAAAACTTGAATTGGAGTATGGATGACTGAGTTATGGCCTTACAAAGTCAAGGTACCAAATCAAAAAGCAATGTGGAGAGGGCTTTGATAGGAAAACTTCTATCTTAAAATTGACTATCGAAGAACTGTCATAGCAGTTCAAAATTGCTTGGGAATGATGGTCAAACAACTATCAAATTTTTTCCTATGAAATGCTAATGTTAATAAAAAATCAACAATCTGGGGGATGTGGCAGAGTGATTGGACGGTCTGTACGATACAGATGGTATGAATGTATGAAAAAAGTTTGAGGTTTCATGCTAATGTGCAAGTATGGCTTCGTGATGTGGTAGCATACCATTGGAAGCAAATGTGGAGCCATATGTTGACTATATAGATTATGTGGTGGTATAGCTAGCTGCTTACTATGCACTAAAAAGTCACCTTATTGTGCATAGCATTGGGTGATGTGGTGAACATTGCCCACTTAGTGGGTTGACACCGGGCACCACGTGGCATAGGATTTGGTGGTTCTACTAGTGCTGACTAAATTGCATTGGGGGGATAGCATAGTATTGACCTGTCCAAGTGTCAAATGCAGTGTAAGTATAGGGTCCACGTGGTAACAGCCTGAAGCTGTTGCATGTCTTGCACTAGTAGAAAGAAAGCATGGAGAAGATTTGAAGCGGCAACAAAAATGTAAGCTTAGCTAGGAACTTGTTTTTCTATGGCAAAATTTAACAACGTCAGTGACAGTCCGTGAGGGCTGAAAAAGCAAAAGAATTTTGTAAAGCGACAACACAAATTTAAAAACTAGTGAGGGCCATAAAACTTAGTCCCACATTCATCAATTAAAAAATGCATAGACGTTTAAAACAAAATCCACCTAAGTGATAAGTAACAAAGCCACATAGTGGCTATTAGGCTTGTGTGCTAGCGAGTTGGAATGTTTGTCGAAATTGGTCAGCCAGTGGATTTATATTGAATCTACTCGTTGAATGATGGATGAAGCATGCTAATTAAATATTCCTTTGCACAAGGCTAGGATCTGACAACCTGGTACCTACAAAAAAACTTCTCTACTACCTGCCCAGAGGGAAATGTTTTTTTGAAATAATACAATCGAAAACTAATGTAGAGAATTAAATTGTAGACCCAAAACTTAATCAAATAGATCTACAAATGACCATACCAATACTTGCAAATCAAGGCCTTTGGCTATTGATTTGCAAAAAAAATTCCCTCATGGTTGACTTTGGCCTAGGGCAGTTTAGTTTATAGTCAATCTTCACCGAATTAGTGTTCTGGACGCAATGGCAAGGTCAAATCTAGCTCTAGATGCTCCCAATTTTTGTAGTACTCTAGATTTGGGCCAAAGTGCTGAAGCAACAATAGTCTTGAATGTCTATGAACATAATAACAATGATAAAAAAGAGAGAGTATGATCAGAATGATGATATATTCATTCAATATCCATTGAAGTACACTAGGAGTGCATGTATATAAAGGCCTCTAAGATGCATCTATAATTCCTAAGATTCAACTACATGATAAGTCATACAACTAGGCACATGTCCACCAGATATGGGTTATCCTCCATTTAGCACAGAAGTAAGTGTGATGATGAGAGGATAAGCCTACAAGGGTGTAACATGCAAATTAGTGTTGTAAACAACATGTGCTAAATTAGAGTTGCATACTTCTATGTTGTCAACATGACAACTCAAAAAGGTGCACAAACTCCTAAGTGTATCATAAAATAAAATAATAAAATAATGCATTAACCTAAGTAAACTTAAGTAAGTGTAAATAGTAAATACGTATTTACACCAACAGTTTGAAACAAGCACCAAGAGCATGGTATGAGAGACTTCATAAGTATCTTGTGAAGATTAGATTTGAAAGGATTGATGATAACATCAATCTGCACATAAGCACAGAGAAAGGAAAAGGTATTTTGTTATCTGAAATATTTGTTGATGATATCATATTTGGAGGTCAAGATGCTTAATGTAAGAATTTTGTAAATTAGATGAAGCAAGAATTTGAAATGTCTATGTTTGGAGAAATCAACTTCTTTGTAGGTTTGCAAGTATATCAGATAAAATATGGTATCTACATCACTTAGTCAAAGTATGTCAAGGAAATATTGATTTTTTTTGGATTGGAGGATTCCGAATGAGTAAGTACACCTATTGTCACAAGACTTATGTTATCAAAGAATGGTGATTTAGCTGAAGTGAATCCAATACTGTATAGGTCTATGATTGAAAAATCACAATATGTAGTACATAGAAGACCTGACATTGCATTATTTGTAGGGATAGTTGCAAGATTCTCTACAGATCCCAAGGAGAATCATTTAATGGCTATGAAGAGAATAATGAGATATCTGAAAGGGATAGAGGAGTATGGTCTATACTATAAGAAAAATGAAAATTTAGAATTAAGAGCCTACACTAATGCTGATTGGGTTGGAAACATTGATGACAAAAAAAGCACCGGTGGAGGAGCAGTTTTCTTAGGCAAGAGGCTAGTTACATGGACTAGAAAGAAACAAAACTACACCTCACAATCTACTATTGAATTTGAATGTGTTGTTGTTGCTGTAAATTACACAAACATTGAATGCATCAAATAACTACTCAAAGGAATGAAGAGATCATAGATCCAATGATACTTTATTGTTATAATACAAGTGCTATCAATTTATCAAAGAATATAGTGATGCACACATAGACTAAGCACACTACAATCAAGTGTCATTACTTGAGAGAGTTAGTTCAAGATAAAGAGGTGAAGATAGAATATGTCAACACAAAATAAAAAATTGTTGACATCTTCACAAAAGCATTACCTAAGGAATCTTATGAGTATCTAAGAGGTAAACTAGGGGTGATACCCCTATCAAAGGCTATCTAAGTAACAAGAGGAGTGCCCTGCATCAAACAAGCTGATTTTCATATATTACAAATTGATGCAGAGGATCTTACTTTAGGAGATGCCTAAAAGTGATTTAAAAAAAAAAGTAGAAACATCAAATCAGTCACAAGCAAGGTGATAGAGGGAGAAACTACAGAAATTGAAAATCCTATATCTGCATGTTAAAGATGACAATTTTTTTTGGCATCTGTCTTTGGCATTGTTGTCAAAGAGGGAGATATTGCTGATCATGTCAAGACCAAGCCAGCATAGAGAAATTTACTGACCCAAAGATAATATTGCTAATAAGAGGAAAACATAAGTATGATGAGGAAGATAGAGAAATTTCAAAAGAGGGAGAAATCCTAATATCAACCTAGTAAGAGGGAGAATATAAGATGAAACTCAAAGGGAGTTATAAAGGGTTTTGTAACCTATTTAGAACATGGAAGTTGCTTATAGAGGGAGATATTTCAATAAAAGGAATTATTTTCCTTTTGGTATTGGTATTGTCTTATTGTTTTAACCTAGTCAGTTTGGTTGAACAAGGTGTTTACCATTTGGTTGATTTGGTTGATCAGTTTTTTTTGCCATCAATTCCAAAGAGGGAGATTGTTGAGAATGGATTGAACAAGCTAATCAAAGAGGAAGATTGTAAAGGGATATTGTTGAGAGCATACAAGTATGCTTCAATCATTATTTTGTCACTAATATCAAACCTACTATTTGCTAGTAAGACAATTGCTTATATGGTTTAAGTACTATCACTTAGATGATTAATGAAGAGGATTTGATCAAAAGATGTAACAATAGCACCTAGAGGAAAGCTTGAGTTATGATTATGTAATGAAGTATAAGAATTAGTTAAGACAGTGATGACATGATGTATTGATAATCTACTTAAGGTTACGAAGGTTGGTTACACTAAGTTTAGAAGAACAAGTTACATAAAGTTCTTCTATCAAGCTTGACTAAGTGGATAGTAGGTGTCGAGAAAAGTTAGTGCCAACCAAGAAAAAAATTAGTTGAAGCCAAGTAAAAGCTCATTCTAGTGTATGCCAAGTATAACAGTGAGTGTTGAGTAAAGTTTAATTGATGCCAAGCACCAATAAACTTTAATTTGTGTCAATTAAGTTTGTAGTGGATGTCGAGCAATGCAATATGTGTCGAGCATTAGAAGCATGATAATGCTCAGTTGCTGCATTGTTTAAAAGATCATGAATTCGATGGATCTAAGCCAACAAGTTTTTTTTCTTGGAATTTTTGACCCAGGTGGAAGATAAGGACGATGAGTTGGTGGCACACACTTCAAGGTAAACCATTTTTTATGCAAACTCAAAGAGGATTCAAATAAAAGTTTCTAGAAGAGAGATGGAATGTTAGATAGATTCATTGTATTGTACCTAATCTATCCTAGCCCTAAATTGGACAATGGAGAATGAGTGAAAAAATATCTTAATTTCCTATTTATAGGAATGGCTAGTTAGAAGCATAGTGAGTTAGCTATGAGAACCTAAGGAAGACAAGGATTCAAGGTCTCTACTTCATCAAGTGACCTAAAAGAAGAGTCTTCCTTGTCATTCTAAGAAAGGAGGCTTAAAGAGATGAATGCTTCAAGGATGAACAAGCTATCATAGCTAAAAAGTATGAAGGCCAAGTAGAATTAAGGATTGAATAGTGATCTATAATTTGCAAATGAAGTTATAACTTGTATCAGATCAAACCTTACTATTATTCTCTCACAATTGTATCAGTATAGGGTAAATCCTTTGGATTAAGGTTGACCTAATAGTCATTTTAAAACCCTGTAACTGGGTGACATTCCAAGTGAATGGTTTAAAGTCCTCTAACAAGGCTCACTCCTAATAGGGTGATTAAAATCTTTTAATAGGGTCACATTTAATAATGTGTATTGTAACCTTTAATAGGGTTAGCCTTTCATAGGGCATCACTTCAAAAGAGTGAACAAGGAGTAGCATGTTACCAGTGGTTTTTCCCAAATTGGATTTCCACATTAATCATTATTTCAAGTGTGTTGATGAATCTATTATGTTTCATGTTTACATTTTTGCAACTTGATTTGACAGTAACCTACAAGTTTTAAGAGATTGCATAATCTTTCGGATGAATGCATAATGAATAATGTCTTATGGGTTCACTAAGCTATGAAATTTTTTAGTTATACATCTAGACCTTGGATAACTAATTCACACCCCCACTACACCCATAATTATTCTAAAAGTATTCCAACACTAGTGACATAATGATATCCATTGATCTCACATCTAATCGACAATTCCAATTTGTACTGACCACTATGCATAGCCCAAAAGGAAAATGACTTACCCAAACATGTGTCACATTATTGCTATGTCATTATGGAAAATAGTCATGCAAGTTTTGATAGTGACAGCACAACGACCATAGATCCTAAAAGATCGGATGGATGAGAAGATGTAGGCCCGTTGAGATCTTTATAACACATGACCACTTGAAGACTTAGGATATAAAACACAACCCAATGTTTTAAACATATCCTTATAAAATTGGACCATCTAAATATTTGAATTTATGACTATTGGCCATGCTTTAGAGGCAAAAAACTTAATTTTTTGGTAGGAAGGCAAGAATGGCTAACAATTCTGGTGACTCAAAGGCGATACTAGCCTGCTATGTATATGACTAGTGACCTAAAGCATGCATTGGATTATGTAAACATGAAATAAAACCCTATGTATTGTAAAACCATAACTCTACCTCTATCTTCTCTACAACCTCAAACTTTCAAAACTTAGCTATCATATAGAGAGATAACCTATGCTCAATACTTCTTGGAAAACTAGAAACTAACCTACTATATACAAAAAATCCTAAATTCCATTTACTAGAATTGGTAGGATATCACCATTGGGACTGTATAGCTAGAAAACATTGGCTTTCTTGCAAGTACTGATAACATAAGGTCCACTACAAATAGCGTTAAATTTGGAGTTCCTACTTGGTTTGGCTCTATCTACATCACACTTGAGGACAAGGTCTCCCTCTCTAAAAACCATATCTTTGGCCTTCTTATCAAATCTCTTTTTGACCTCTTGTTGATGTATCTCAAGGGTTTGGATAGCATTTTTTCTTTTCTCTTTTAGGTTCATTAGTTCTGCTATCCTGACAGTAATGGCATCATGTTCAACTAGCTCTAATTGATGAACTAAGTCTAGGGAGGGGAACTTAAGGTAAATATGAAACCTTACTTCCCTTCCATATACTATCATGAAGGGAGAGTTCCCAATAGCCATCTTAGGTGTTATTCTGTGAACCCAAAGGGTTGTCCTTAGCTTTAAATGCCAACACCTTTGATTGTCATCAATGGTCCTTTTCATGATTATGATCAGGTTCTCATTGGAGGAATCAATCAAGACATTGCCTTGGCGATATTAATTCGAGGATGTACTTAAATATATTCCATGATCAATTGCCCAAGAACAAATATGGGTCCCAACAAAGGACTTAGCATTATCAGATATGATTGTTGAAGGAATGCCAGACCTAGTAACAATTCCATCAAGGAATCCAACAATTAAAGTCTTTGTGGCATCCTTCAAAGTTACTACATCTATCCACCTTGTAAAATAATTAGTAGTAGCTAAGATTTACTTTTGACCATAGATGGAAGGTGGATTAATTGGGACAATAAAATTTAGCCTTCATTGAGAAAATGCTTGATCAACTTGAATAGGATGTAGGGGAAGAGCTACTAATCTCTATTTATTTTAGAAGGCACATTTCTCACATTTCCTTACATGCTTATAAAAGTCATAGAATAGAGCTAGCCAATAATAACCATCTCTCATGATCTTCATGGCTATTGTTCTAGCTAAAAGATGACCACTATAAAGACCATCATGAAATTCCTTGACCATCCTATCAATCTGATCAATGTTGATGCATCTCAATAAGGCTCCATTAAATATTTTCTAAAGAGAAACCAATCCACTAGGATAGAGGGAATAGACTACAATCTGTATTGCCTTCTTTTGGCCCTATTCAATCCTTGTGGATATCCTCCTCCTAACAAGAAGGTTTCCATTTCTTGCATCCAATCATTTAGATTTTTATTCCTTGCTGATTCTACATTTCTTATAACTAGAGAAACCTCCTCAGTTGTCTCCTAAGATGAAATCATCTATTCACACAACCCTTTACCACTAACTAGCTTGGCGATCTTGATGTCTATGTCATACCGCATGACCTTAGTGATCCATCCAACCCTATTTTCATTGATCTCTTTGTTTAAGAAGAAGTCCTTCACATTTGCATGAGGAACTAGGAGTCGGATCTTTTTGTGAGAAAAAAGATGCATGAATTTATTCAAGGCCTTTATGACAAAGAGGACCTGCTTCTCTACATAATTGTACTTATCTTCATAATTCTTTAGTTTTTCATTAAAAAGGGATATATGTTGTTCTTCATTTTCATCATTTATTTGACTCAAGATAGTTGAGATGCTTGACTCACCTCCAAGAGTATAGAGAATGAAATCCTGATCAAAATTGGGATTGATAAGGGTAGGAGCTGATGCTATTACTTCTTTGATTTATTCAAAACCATCTCTCCCCTTCTTGTACATGTGAAGACCATGTTATTTTGTTAACACAATTGTAAGGGGCTTAACCATGGAAGGAAGATTAGGAATAAATCTTCTTACAAAATTAATTCTACCAAGGAAGCTTTGCAACCCTTTCTTATGAGTAGTAAGTGGGAGAGCAAGAATTTCCCTTGTTCTCTTTGGATCAATAGTCAAACCCTCTTTAGACACAATATGTCCAAGCAATTTCCCTAGATTAGAGGCAAACACACGCTTGGATTTAGTGACACACCATACTCCCTGTATTTGATCAACACTTTCCTCAAATGACGAAAACAATCTACCACATTCTTAGAGTAGATTGTTATGGCATCAAGGTAGACCAATACAAATCTCTCAACCATATTCTTGAAAGCCATTTCAATTGCCTTTTGAAAGGTAGTAATTGCATTAGTTAGTCCAAAAGGCATCTTGCAATAGCCATAAGTGCCCCATTTACTGGTGAATGAAGTCTTATATCGGTCAAATTCTTGAAACAACACATGGTTATAACTAGAAAACCCATCTAAGAAAGAAAATCTATCTAAACCACCAACCTTGGATAGAATTTTTTCCATGGAAAGGAGGGGATGGTGATCCTTAAGAGAAGTCCTATTAAGGTATCTAAAATATACACATAGTCTAATCTCTCCACTTTTCTTCCTAACAGGAAGAAGGTTACCTACTCAAGAGGAATGCTTGATAGGAAAAAAAATATTGGCCTCTATTAACTTGAATAGCTCCTTTTTCATTAATGGCTCAATTATATGATTAAATTGCCTCTATTTTTGTCTAATAGTTTTGGCATTATTATTCAAATCTATGGTGTGCTAAAACAAACTTGGGTCATGTAGGAGTTGATGAAATCCAACTCCGCAGTCGCCAAGATCACCTACATGCAAATAGCTTGCTGAAGAGAAACCGAAAGAGCAAGAGCATGAAGCAAAAAATGCAAGAGGAAATATTTCACAATAGGAAAATGAGATTGCTATGTGAATAGAATTGAATACAATGAGAGTGAGACCATTTAAAAAGGCCTCATGGAAGCTTGTAGAACAAGCTGGAAGGAGGTAGAGGACAAAAATGACAACTCAGCACATATCCTCAGAAAGTGGAATATGCTAAAAAAGGAGAAAACTCCCGAGTTGTCAACAACAACCACTACATGCATTAAATACTAAATATGCATTAACCTAAGTAAGCTTAAGTAATAGAATAAATAATAAATAATTAATTATTTACTCTAACACCCCCCCTTAAGTGCAACTTAGGGAAATGCCTTAAGCTCAAAAAACTAAGATGAAATGAAAAATGGGTCCCGGCAACGAGGCCATGTTAGGTACCCATGTACAATGCAACCTCTGTAAAACGGAGAAAGAGGGAAAACCCTGTGGGAAAAACCCTCCTCCAAAAAGAGGTAAAAACAACATGCTAAGAAACATGAAGTGAAGGAAGGAAGGCCTCAACCAATCCCCCCAAGGACAACTGCCGCCAGAAATGTTTCAAGAGACTCTCTCAAAACCATAAGTACAACCAGCCCCCCCATGAGAATAGACACCAAGCCCCCCCCATAATGATGGAGCTCCTGTAGAAATGATCGAACCAATGAAATTCCAATTCGGAAGGAACAAAGGCACGTAACAAGGAAATCCCTACGCGAGAGGAGCAATTGGAAAGCCTAGCTGATGTCCAGAAGAGAATGTATGAGGAACCGAAACGGGAATTCCCAAGGCAGGTGTGATGACATTGTCATGAATGTCCATTGAAGTATCTGCAACAAGTGTACCTGGAGTCTCAATAAATGAAGCTGGAAGATCAGGTAGAGCGGAAGGAGAATCTTGTAGAGAGGAAAAGCCCTCATCTGGTTGTGGTGTGGCAGTCAAAATAGGGATCTCAGGAACAATACAAAGGTTCAAGTGTCCTGACTGCACCACACGATGCTCCTGCGAAGGAGATGGTGGACCAAAGTGTGAGAAGGTATAGAGATGAGTGGAAGGATCAACTGCCCCTGTAGCAATAAGATCTCCTGTAGCACGATCTCGAATGAAGACTGAATCAGTAGTGAACTCAACTGTCTTCCCTGATCCACTGCGTGTAATCTGAGAAATTGAGAGAAGGTTGGCAGACAAAGATGGAACATACAATACATCATTGAATATACCATCTTGGATGTGAACTGAACCTTTCCCATAGACTGGTAATGCAGTGTTATTCCCCATGAGAATGTGAGGAATAGGAGAAGCCTCAAGAGTGGAGAAGACACCTTGAGAAGATGTCATATGGTGAGAAGCACCTGAATCCAGTATCCAAGGAACCTGTGAAGAAGATGCAATAGAAGCCTGTAATGCATGACCCTTTCCAAGATCTGATGTAGATGTTGAAGAGGTGGAAGAAGCCTGAAAAGAAGACCCTTGTGAGGTAGAAGAGGATGGAGAGGAAATAGTGCTCTTCTGAAGGAGAGCGTGCAAATCAGCAATCTGTTTCTCATAGCCATCACATCTCTTCTGAAAACAACGTGCCTCATCATGAGATCCTTTCCCACTATAGGAACAGGTAGGAGTTGCGGTCTTCTTTTTCTCCTTCTTGTTAGAAGATGATGAACTAGTAGAAGAGGGATCTGATAGCTGCTTCAACTTCTGTTCCTGTGTAACCTTGGAAAGCAATACCTGTGACTGAGAACTTGAAAGTGAATCCATTTGAGTAATCTTCGATTGTTCACGGGTTAACCGATTACAAAATATTTCAAATGAAGGCATCCTATGTATATCACCCAAGGCATCCATAGTGGAGTAGAAAGTGGAAGAGAAGATCTGATACTGTCCCTTTAACTTTGAGAGTACCAAAAAGATACACTCATCATCTGTTTTGTTCTTCCCACTGTAGACACCTAAAAACCTTTAAAAAATAAAGTATTTTTATTTTCTGAAAAAGTCCTGATGACATCATCATTTATTAATTAATTAATTATTTAATTAATTAATTAATTTTTATGCCATTAAATCCCTTTATCTTAATTAAAAATATTTAATTAAGGAATCCCTCCCAAAAATGTTTAAATCTTATTTAAACATTATTTTCTTATTTATTAATTATTTAATTAATAAATTGACCAAAAATCCTAAAATAAATAAAAAATTTATTTTTATCCCAAAAATTGGCCAATTTCCTTATGACCAATAACCTCTTCCAAAATCTTCTAATCCTTCTTTAATTTCGATTAAAGGCTAATCTCATCATTTCCTACCCCTAACCCCAACTCAAAATATTTAATTAAAATTAAATATTAATCCTCATGTTTATTAAAAAAGTTTTAATAAATATCTCCTCAACCCAAACCCTTGAAATAAATAAAACTTTATTTATTTCCTAAAAATCTAATTTATCCTCATCCTAGGAAATTCTAGACTATTCTAGAAAGTCTTTATCCTCCTCCAAAATCTAGACTCTTCTAGAAGATGTCTTTAAACCTAATCCTAATCCCCTCCTAACCTTGTCACATTCCCTAAACATGGGTTACGACTTACTAACCCAAGCCAAAGCTAACAAATATCTCCTCCTTCACCCACCCTCATTAAATGCCATCCACTTGCCTATCCTTAAGCTAATCCTAAACCATCCTAATCCATCCTCTAATCATTTGCACAAGCCTAAACAAGCTTAAAACATTTCTAATCAAGTCCAAGTCGAATTTGCTCTCATCACCCTCAAAATATCTCAACCATAAAACTTTATGAAGTCCACTAGGTCATAAATGACTCTTACAAGCCCTTTTATTGCTCTTACAAGTCATTATGAGGGTCTTTATGAAGATTTTATCTCTTGAGCCTCCTTTGTTGACTCATCCTTGCCCTTTCCTCCATCCTCTCACCATGTGACATGTGTCACTCCTTGATTGGCTATAAGGAAGCACAATCCATGTGCTCTCCTCTCATGCAATCTGAGCCTTCCATAAGCTTTTTCCCATCCTTGCATCTTAGCCCTCAATCCTTCAAGCCTCTTGCCTATAAATTGGATCCTTCCCCTTTGCAAAATAACACAATCCATGAAGTAAAGTTATAATGCTATTTTGAGAGCCAAATCCATACTAAAGCCATCTATCCACACCAAAAATCCACAATCATCCATTGAAGCCTTTGGAAGCATATTGAGCATACATCCTATCTTTTTAGACAAAGCTACTCAACAAGAGAGCTTCTCATTGAGAGAGCCCATTAATGGCTCATATTTTCAATTGAGATCTCATCTTAGTCTATCTTGAAGTTTATGAATTTTGTTTAGTTTGTAGAAGCTTTATTTAAATTTGGTTTCTATTAGCATACTAACATTTTCTCATATACATTTTGGCACGCCCGGTGGGACCCCGCATGGGTCATCTTCATTAGCTTTTTTAGTCAAGTTTTGTATGTCATTTGCTGATTTTGGCTAATTTTTCTTGTTTTTGTGATTGGTAGGATTGTATAAATTGGTTTTGTAGGTCCACATGAGCATGAAGAAGACAAAGGAACTCATAATCTATCTCATAGTGTTTGCAGATTTTTCAAGCTTATAGGTGGACAAAGAACTTGAAATTCTTCTTCTTCTTCTTGTCTATATTCTTCTTATTCCATCTAATTCTTCTTCTTCTTCTTGTGGGAGATCTTGGCCATTTTTTTTTTTTTAAGAAAGCAAAATCATACACACTTCTTTTTAGTGCTTAAAATGAACCCCCAAATCATACTTAAATCCATTGAAAAACTAAAAATTTGCAAAAAAGAAAAAATCTTTTAACAAGTGAAACTAAACTAATCTAATCATTTGCATCCTTGCAACATCAAGGTTTTAGATACATTCATGCAAAATTAGGAACACTTCATTTTTGGGAATTTAAAAAGAACTTCAAGTTTTCATTTCAAAAGGTTCAAAATCAACACTAAGTGCACACTAAAGTTCTTTTAAAAAATCTCATAAAAACTAAGAGTCCTAAATGGTTGCCAAAAATTGTCCTAAAAGCTTTGTTATTTGTTCCAAAAAAATGTGTTATTGCAAAATCTTGAATGTTTCTTAGGATTTTCATGCATCAAAACAATCTAGGAATATCATTTTTGGGCTTAAAATATGCAAACTAGAACACAAAATCTTGAATGAAAACCAAAGTCCAAAGAGTCATTTTCACTTTTGAGTCTAAAACAATCTTGAATGATCTAAGGTTAAAACAAAGCACTTCAAAGTTCTTAAAACAACACACAAAATCTCAATCTTGAATGCTCAAAAGAAAACACTTGAATGTTTAACCACTTTTCTTTGAATGCATGTTGCTAAAATCACTCTTGAATGCCATGGATTAAAATCAAATTTTCCTTGAATGCATGGTTAAAACAACAAATCCAATCTTGAATTCTAAGGATCAATTAACTATTGCAATATCAAACACTTCATTTGGAGCTTCTAAAAATTGAACAAAACAAATCTCTTTTCCACATGCAATCTAGGTAAAGTTTGATTTTTGGACATTTAAGAAACCTTGTTAAGTTAAAATACAAATTTGCAAAAATCAATTTGAGTAGTTCCTTGGACTTACCTCTTTTCTAATCACCCATCAAATATTAACCATTGGTTGCAATCTCAGCGCCATTTATGGGGATGGGTCTACTTGAAAAAGGTGTTAAATGTTCCACAATCTAACTCACTCACTTGGTCTTTGAATTTTTGCTTTAACTTTATCAAAATTCTTAAATGATCAAAACTCTAGATTAAATCGATCACACTTCAAGTTTGGGCACTAAAATTGAACAACAACTGACGTGGAGAGCCTCCGGGCGCGCGCTTGAAATCGAATCTCACACACTTTTGTTTTGGGCTTAAAACAAACTCACACTCAATCTTGAATGCCTTAAAGAAAATTAATCGATACTTGACGTGGAGGGCCTCTGGGCGCGCGAGTTTGCTTTTGTTGACCCTAACTCTTCTTATTGTTTTCATTCTTCGATCGATTTACTTTTGTTGGTGCTTCAAGTTGGAATAAACATTGTATCTTAAACATGAGTGCTTGCAAAGTCTAGATCAGAAAACTTAAGCGTCGGTTGGTAAAAGAACAAATGTGTTTTTTAGCCCAAGGTCATCCAAGTCTTCTCTCCCCTTGTCGTCTTTCGAGGCCATCTTGGGTGCATAAGATTAGGATCCAAAACCTTGTTTCTTTTTAGGAGGCCTGCTTGGGGATTTCATCACCCCTTGGACGACCTCAACTCCAGCGTTCTGGCGGAGTATAAGAATCGGGAGGTGAATCCAAAGACACCTCTCTTGGGATCAAAATTTTGTCACTCGGGCTAAGCCTCAAGGAACTTTATACCCTTGAGAAGTGAAAGAGGAGAAGTGGGTTACCGCTCCTCTCGGCTGTGTGACATCTTTTTGGTTTCATCTACAGATTTGGGCCTCACGTACCTTGCGTATATCGAGGACTCCCTAGCTAAACCAAATTTCATTCTTGTAGAAAGCTTCCTAGGATGTTGGTTTGTTTGATGTGCTTGCTCAAAACTTTTGTCTGCTTATTTGTTCATAGCTTTTGAATGAATGTTTGCCAACTTTGGTTAAAATCCCAAAAAAAAGAAAAAATATCCCAACTCAAGGCATACTTAGCGTAGTCACTGCCTCATCAGAAAATCATCCAAGCTCCCCTGCTGCAACCAAATCTATCTAGTTCCTTGCTTTAGAACAATCCCAAATCCAAAGTCTCTCCAAATCATCCCCCCCTAGCCAGCTAGAAACCCAATCCAAAATCACACCCAAGCCTTTAGAGAGTTGTTGTCATTCTGCTAGAATTTGTTATCCAATCAATCCGACCAATCCACCAGCCTCACCAAGGTTATCCCTTTGACAGAGCTTTGTCTAGGGTAATCTAGCCTTGTCACTTGTCATCCCTCATCACCTTGAGCTAAAGGTTGGGATCCACAAGTGATCAATCTCGTGTCATGCCCATAGGATCATTAGTCTATCCTCAAGTTGACACAGCCACCACCAAATCCAGCACATAGGAAAGCAAAACTCTCACTTTTTGACAGCATAAACTATCCTTGAAGTCTTCCACCCACAGGAAAGCCAAAAATCTCCAGCCAATCCTCCTTAGGTCTGTCATGCAGCTTTGACTCTCCCTAGGAAATCTTTCATCAGCCAATCCAAAATTTGTGCTTAATCCAAATCCAACCATGAGCTTTCGTGTTCATCCATATGCAAGACCCCATCCCCATCAAACTCACCATCAAAGCATGAAGTACCAATCCTATCATGATGTGTTTGGTCGCATTGTCCTTGCTCCTGCCACCTCCTATTCCAATGATGATGAAAATCTTGTTGACTATGACGGGTATATTGAAAGCCTTAGAAACATTCCCCCAAGCATCCCCGAAAATCCAAGAGTTATTCCAAACTATCTAGTCATGCCATCTGATATTCCAGCTTCCCCTCCATCACCCCATCAACCAAGCTTCCAATCTTCCACCCCCATCACACTAGCTATTCCTGTCAATCCACCTCCACCTTCGACACACGAGTCTCCAAGGAATCTCCTAGAGGAAATACAAGAAAAGTTGCCTCCAACAGTCGATAAGCCATGTCATCTAATCCAACCATGTGAAGTAGTCAGTGATGAAGCTTCCCCATCTATAATATCACCTCCATCTCCCATAGCTATCATCCCCATACCATCCATCAAATTGCTTAAAATCCTTCCACTTCCCGCAAGCATCAAAATCCCACCACCTGTCAAATCCCTCCAAATCCTATCCACATCGCCTCTAAGCATTTCCCAAATCTCTCGTAATGACCCTTATGCATCCATCTTCTACTCACCCATCTCCACTACTGAATCTCCCATCTATCCATCCGCTGCCTTTGAAGAATCCATCCCTTCACCTCCTATCGCACCATCCACTCCAAACCAATCCTATCAAGATCCTGCCCAAAAGCATGTTGACATCCCCCAAAGCATAAATGAAGATATCATCGTACCATGTCTTCCATCCATAGTGCAGTCACCATCTCCTCCATCTCCAAAACCTCAAGCCATATCTCCTCCACTACAAGATATCGTGTCATCCCACCAGCTACATCAAGATCCTATCCTTCCATCTCCCCCGCTCCATGCTTCCATCTTACCACCTATCCAAGCTATTCCACCATCTATAATCTACCCTCTTGGTTCACTTACATTCATCCACGGTGGCCCTCTCTCAGCAGAAGAATTAAGAACAGTATCTCCCCATTACAATACACCTAATAAATCACTTCTACCATTTTCTGCAAGCAAAAAGTTTCCTCAGCTTGTTCAAATGCTCAATCAATGGCATTATCAAGGTCAAGGTTTAGGACCACAAGAGAAAGGAATCAGAGAGCCTATTATTGCACAAAAAAATCTAGGATTTCATGGTCTTGGATATGTATCCAAAGGCTCACCATCTAAAGGTGTTGGTACACCACACCCCCAAACCAAGCCTATCTCCAAGCCCACCATGCCAGCCTTCCATCACTCCTTCAAGAAATCTTATGTCATCCCCCCTCCACCATCTTTGCAACCCAAAACAACCTACCATATCCCCCCTTCATCCGCTAAATCCATTTTGGGTCCCTATGTCCCAAAATCTACCATCCTCCATCCTCCTATCAGCCATCATAAAAATCCTATTCCATCCATTTCTATGCAAGATCAACAAAGGCACATATCAGGGCACATCATCCATCATCATCCCCCTACATGCTCTTTCATATCCTCTCCATCTCACAAAGCTTATCCTAACCATCTTCCCAAAGCTTACCACAGCAATGTGAAAGCCAACTTCAAAATGCATAAAGCTAAAAATCCACATCCGAGGCAATCATATGTCTATTCTAAAAGACATACTCCAAAAAGGCAAAATCCAATCAAAGAATGCAAAACAATGCAACAGCCTATGAAAAGAAAATCCAAAACCATGTGGATCCCCAAGAAAAAAGTTGAAACCCAATGCATAATGGCATCCACCATTGCTAATCCCCCATCTAGTGACTCATGTCCCCCATCTCCTAACTCCATCTTGGGTGCCTATATCCCCAAGCACGCTTCCACAAATCCTCCATCATGCCCGCATCTACCATCTATCTCCCATATGCTCTTTTCACACCCGTCCCAACATGTGCCCATGTTGCTCTTGCAAGCATCCCCATCTCATGCTCCTTTCCAGCATTTTCATCCCTCCATCTCCTACCATCAATCCCATCTAATCCGATCTATTGCATAAATCACACATCCAGTGTACCAATAGCTAGCAACAAAATTGAACATTCCAACAGCCAGTGAAAAATCCCAAAAAAGCCAAAATAGCTGAAGAAAGCCAAAATCATTCCAGCTAAGTCCAAAGTCAAAAAGTCAAAAAAGAAAAGAAAAATAAAGCGTCCACTGGTGAAAACTTGGCAATTCAAGCGCCTTGGACAAGTACCATGATGAAAACTTGGCAAACAAGCGTCATGCGTAATCCCGCCATCCCAAGCTTAGCCTATCACCCTCATGCTTTTGATCATCTCTTGACATCCACCTCCATCTTCCACTCTATCCACCTATCCTCCATCCTCCAGCTTCCATCTCACACCATCCACTAATCTTATGCAGCTTCAGCCAATCATCTCAGCTATCATCCATCTCCCTAGCCCCTTCAACTTTTTCCATCCTAGCTTCAATCCTATCACATCCATCATAAGACCTCCTTCTGCATGTTATCTTCTGATTGGGGGCACTATATTCCATGGAGATCTTGTCTTGTCCATCCTCCCTTATCATTGGTATCTAGCTCTAGGCTATCCTCATGCAAACCCAATGTCATCTCCTTATATCCATCATAATCCTAGCTATCTACCATCCTATCCAGCCATCTCATCCTGCTCCTCTAGCTATCCTTGGTCACAAAATCTCTCATCATCATTGGATGCATCCTGCCAAATCCATATCTTTTGCTATCACCCCACCCTTAGCTTTCGCATCTTGCACAACATCGAACCATCCCGCTATCCTATCATCTTGAGCTTTTGCCTGCTTGTAACTATCTTGGTCCGTTAGCTTGTACCATATCTTGATTAGCTCACTTGTAAATATCTTGGTCTGTCAGCTTGTACATCCTCTTTAGCTTAGTACCATTGTATCTATCCAGCGTTCGTGTCAGTTCATCCTTGGTCAGCATCTTGCACACATCGCACAACTCTTGGTTAGCAATTCCAATGCATCCTTTAGCTAGATCTCTTTTCACCAAAGTGTTCTCCTTCTTAGTTTAGCTTGCCAGACACATCACTCATCTAGATCCACCAGCTTAGGTGCTCTCCGATAGGTCCTTGCAGGATATAGCTTTCCTCATGTCTGATCTTGGTCCGTTAGTACCTTGTCCTACCCATCTCGTTGGCAAACGGCTCTCTTTTGGATTTTCACTTTCTTTTGATTTGGGATCTTCCCTTTTGGGTCTTGAAGTATCTTTTCCAAGCAATCTCCTTGTTCCCTCCTCAAGGTTGCCACGATCTTCCATATCATGGTATGCTACGAATGGGGCAATTAGAGCGTAAGGTCTTGATCAAGTCTTTCGTTTGTTTTTCTTTTCTGCTTGTGGGTTCTCCAGTGTCGTTTCCACACTGCTTCCTCTAGGATTCATGTGTGATGCTGGGGCAATCCTTGCGTGTTTGTTTTGAGTCAGTTTGTCAGTCCTCTGGACAGTTGGTGAAAAGGCCTTGATGTTCTTGGTAACCTTGGCAATTAACCAATAGTCCTATAGCAAATCTAGTGCTCAACTACATGGTGGTACTTCTCTTTGAAGTATCCCCCCGGTCAAAAAGCTTCAATGGTTTTCCTTCATCTCCATTATCCCCCATCCATATCCAGCATCCGTCTCTCCTACCCCAGCTGATGCATCAGTATCTCTTTGAATCACTCATCACTCTTAGCTTTAGGGATCCACAATCCTAGTCTTAGGGATCCACCAATCCAAATCAACCCACCAAGCCTCATCTTTCGAGATCCATAATCCTAGTCCTAGGGATCTCCGAAACCCATCTTCCGCCAATCTAACTCTTTGAAATCCTGTTCCATCAGCTTTATAATCCCCTCATCCATCTCCCTATCCTGGATTCCTTTTTATAGCGCTCTGCTCCTTCATCCTCCACCTTCCCTAAGGTCTTAAGCTTGCTTCCTCTTGTGCATCTGATTCTCCTTTATCATTCTCCCATAGTGAGAGTTTGAGCTAATTCAGCCCCTTCTCTTTGCCAATTTGAGTCTCCTTGCTCATCCCAGATTCTTGTATTTTTCAAGAAGCCACCAAGCCTCGCTTTCTCTCCCCGCTGCCTTCTTGAGGGGGCATCTCACAGTCCATTCTCTCCTCTTCTGCTCTAAGCCTTGGGCATCTTATTTTCTTATCTTTGATGCCATGCCACTTGCGGCATCACATCAAAGAGGGGCAAAATGTAGACACCTAAAAACCTTTAAAAAATAAAGTATTTTTATTTTCTGAAAAAGTCCTGATGACATCATCATTTATTAATTAATTAATTATTTAATTAATTAATTAATTTTTATGCCATTAAATCCCTTTATCTTAATTAAAAATATTTAATTAAGGAATCCCTCCCAAAAATGTTTAAATCTTATTTAAACATTATTTTCTTATTTATTAATTATTTAATTAATAAATTGACCAAAAATCCTAAAATAAATAAAAAATTTATTTTTTGCCCAAAAATTGGCCAATTTCCTTATGACCAATAACCTCTTCCAAAATCTTCTAATCCTTCTTTAATTTCGATTAAAGGCTAATCTCATCATTTCCTACCCCTAACCCCAACTCAAAATATTTAATTAAAATTAAATATTAATCCTCATGTTTATTAAAAAAGTTTTAATAAATATCTCCTCAACCCAAACCCTTGAAATAAATAAAACTTTATTTATTTCCTAAAAATCTAATTTATCCTCATCCTAGGAAATTCTAGACTATTCTAGAAAGTCTTTATCCTCCTCCAAAATCTAGACTCTTCTAGAACATGTCTTTAAACCTAATCCTAATCCCCTCCTAACCTTGTCACATTCTCTAAACATGGGTTAAGACTTACTAACCCAAGCCAAAGCTAACAAATATCTCCTCCTTCACCCACCCTCATTAAATGCCATCCACTTGCCTATCCTTAAGCTAATCCTAAACCATCCTAATCCATCCTCTAATCATTTGCACAAGCCTAAACAAGCTTAAAACATTTCTAATCAAGTCCAAGTCGAATTTGCTCTCATCACCCTCAAAATATCTCAACCATAAAACTTTATGAAGTCCACTAGGTCATAAATGACTCTTACAAGCCCTTTTATTGCTCTTACAAGTCATTATGAGGGTCTTTATGAAGATTTTATCTCTTGAGCCTCCTTTGTTGACTCATCCTTGCCCTTTCCTCCATCCTCTCACCATGTGACATGTGTCACTCCTTGATTGGCTATAAGGAAGCACAATCCATGTGCTCTCCTCTCATGCAATCTGAGCCTTCCATAAGCTTTTTCCCATCCTTGCATCTTAGCCCTCAATCCTTCAAGCCTCTTGCCTATAAATTGGATCCTTCCCCTTTGCAAAATAACACAATCCATGAAGTAAAGTTATAATGCTATTTTGAGAGCCAAATCCATACTAAAGCCATCTATCCACACCAAAAATCCACAATCATCCATTGAAGCCTTTGGAAGCATATTGAGCATACATCCTATCTTTTTAGACAAAGCTACTCAACAAGAGAGCTTCTCATTGAGAGAGCCCATTAATGGCTCATATTTTCAATTGAGATCTCATCTTAGTCTATCTTGAAGTTTATGAATTTTGTTTAGTTTGTAGAAGCTTTATTTAAATTTGGTTTCTATTAGCATACTAACATTTTCTCATATACACCCACATCCCTGCAAAAGTGTACGTAGAGATTTGAACTTCATCAAGAAGTCCTCAATGGTGGGAAAGTGATCAGGTGTCAAAGAAGTCAATTCTGCATCTAGCTGAAGTGCCCAAAACTCATTTACTTGTCCAAACAAAGTCTAAAATTTTAGCCAATAAGCCCGTGGAGTAGTCAAACCATCCAAGTAAAACAACAAGCTGTCTGAAATGTTGAGTGCAATAAGCCCCATGGCTTCATCCATCTTGTTCCTGTGTTGTAGAATCTCAAAAGGTCGTTGGAGATTAGGCTGATGCTCATCCAGACAAGACCATAGACCTCTTGACATTAGAAGTCTAGTCATTTGTGCCTTCCATGTGTGGTAGTTGTGTGGTGTGAGACGGGATATAGATGGATCCGCCATTGAGAGAAAGAAGAAGACGGAAGTAGAAGGGTCTTAACTGAAGTAAATTACAGAAAAGAAAGACACCCCCCCACAAACATACAAAAATATCTCCCAAATACCATAAAAAAAACAACTAAGGAAAGCAAAAACTGAAAAGGAACCTGGATTTGTTGATGCAGAATAGGAAACAGAAGCCTCTACTTTGACACAAAAAATGGAAGCTCAAACGAACTCAAAATTGTGCGAAACTAGCACCAATGTGTCCATCTCTGAGTCAGCTTTCCGACGCTTCTTTCGGATCGGAAAGAGACCTCCGTATGCTCAAGTTATAGCCAAAAAACCGACTGCTGCTCCAAAAATACACTTGCAGGAAAATTACAGATAGTAGCATAAATTTGACGGCCGTATGCCCGTCACAGACCAATCGCCGGAAAAAAAAATGTCACGGAAAGGTGATGTCACTTTCCGGGAAAGTGACGTCAGCGCACCAAAATATGACATCAGCAACAGCCACGTGGCGGTCGTTGGTTGGAGAGGCCGCAGGGCGGCGGAGCAACGGAAACTGCCGGTGGCGGTGGCGCCCGGGAGGAAAACCCGGTGGCGCCGCTGTCTACGGTGGCGGAGGCTGCTGCCCCCGGGCGGCGGACAGGAGGAGGCCGGGCAGCGGCGGAGCCGGGAGGAGCCGCGGCAGAGCGCGGGCGGCGCTGCCTGCTGCGGCCGCTGCGGGCGGCGCGCGGGTGGCGCCCAAAATAAAATATTTTTTTAAAAAAATTCGCGCTGCGTCCGTACGATCCGTACGGCAGCGAACCCGGGATCCTCAAAAAATCACCGAAATTGCCCTGTCTCCAAAAACGAAAAGCTTTATATGAATCCTGACTGCAAACGGCCTTTCGGATCCAATGGTGATGCCCGTTTGGGCTGAAAGTGCTCCAAAAATTTGCTCTAGCCCTAATTTGAAGAAAAAATGCACAAACAAACTAGGGTTTGTGACTTCGAATCACGGCTTCACAAATCCTTCAAACAAGAAGCAGCAGGGAGGCTCTGATACCATGTAGGAGTTGATGAAATCCAACTCCGCAGTCGCCAAGATCACCTACATGCAAATAGCTTGCTGAAGAGAAACCGAAAGAGCAAGAGCATGAAGCAAAAAATGCAAGAGGAAATATTTCACAATAGGAAAATGAGATTGCTATGTGAATAGAATTGAATACAATGAGAGTGAGACCGTTTAAAAAGGCCTCATGGAAGCTTGTAGAACAAGCTGGAAGGAGGTAGACGACAAAAACGATAACTCAGCACATATCCTCAGAAAGTGGAATATGCTAAAAAAGGAGAAAACTCCCGAGTTGTCAACAACAACCACTACATGCATTAAATACTAAATATGCATTAACCTAAGTAAGCTTAAGTAATAGAATAAATAATTAATAATTAATTATTTACTCTAACAGGTCAAACCTCTTTAAATCATCATATGTCAAAGAAATTATATCATTAAACTCTTGACATAGATTAACACAATTTTCTTGTTCAATTTTCAAACATACCATTCCCACATTGAGAGTTCTCCCATCAACAATAGTAACTAGTATGTGATTATCTTTATTTGTAGCTAAGTTTGACCCTTTGCTCCTTGCTTGATCATCAAGTTTGAAGATACTCTCCAAAGTGATTAGGCCTTAAGGTAACTTTTTTGAACAAAGGTTCATGAATTGATCACCATACTGCACTTGTAGCCTAGATTGATTCCTCTCAGAGAATTCTGCTTCATTTTGAAGGAAATTGACAATTTGTACATTAGAATCAAAGACTTGCTAATTTGTATTATTGCCTAAAATTACAAATCTTACAACCAATTTGATATGTTGTTCTTTTTCATTCTCAACATGCTCTGGTACATCATAATGAGCACCAATGGCTTCTATTCTATTAGCATGTTTTTTCTTGTTCCTAGGAACACTCTACATATTGAATTCTTGAAAACCTTCAACCAAATCTCGCACTCTATGTTTATATGTTTTAGCAAATTGTTCTTTGTGATATTCTAGCTTCTCACTTGGTTAAGAACCAACTCATTATCCCTAAATACCATTAGAGCCATGATTCCTCTCCTTTGTGCAAGATGGATACCTTGAATCAAAGCTTCATACTCTGCTATATTATTGGTGCAACTAAATTGGAGTCTATAAGAGAAATATAACTTCTTTAATTTAGGGGAAATGAGCATGACATCAGCCCCTGAGCCATTTTTTTTTTTTTTTTTTCCATCAAAGAACATACTCCACAATCCATCAATATCCTCTCCCTTCTTTATAAGGTTAGGAATTGGAGTATCCTTCTTTGATATGAAATATGTGCCAAGGTCTATCTCTAGGGCTTCTTGTACTAGATCAAACTAATAAGAAATAGCCCAATCATCCAAGACATAATCAGGCACATTTTCTAAGGAAGTAGCAGGTTCTTGTGCTATGTTCCTATCTTCTTCTTCAAAAATAGTGCAATTCATGATTATAAGACTTGGAGTATAAGTCTCTATGTGATTAAGGGCCAGAGGCTCTACTCTTAAGGAAGCTTTTGTTCCAAAAGACCAATTAGATGAAATATAGCCACCTATTTGTGCAATGAAATCTCTAGAAATATAGTTGGAAAATGGGGTTTGACCTTAGTGACTCTTTTGTAATTATGAAACCAGGGCAAGCATGCAATGTCATCTCCACACCTTTTAAGACTCCTACAGTCTTGATAGAACAACCATCCAACTAAAGTACATCTCTCACCATTGGTTCATATTTAATATCAAGGAGGTTAGTTATATATTTAGGCATTACTGAACTACTAGCCCCTAAAAAAATCATGCAATTATGGACTAGCTTATCTTATACGATCAAAGAGGCATAGAAAGGAGGAGGATTGATTTTCTTACTTTTTTCTACTTCTTTGATTGGTTGTACCAAGCTTGTTGCATTTCCTTATATAGGTGGTTGATTGTTCACCTTTATACTCTCTAAATCTTTTTGTAGTAGCTTCTTCTATGATGATATAGTAGCAACAACATCCCATATAGAGATATTTATATTAGTATTTTTCATTTGATCTACCATATTGAAAGGATTATTAGCTGCTTTGACTAAAACATTGGGAGCTACATGGATAGGTGGCTAAATTTGGGAAGTCTGAGGTTCAGTAGACTTCATGTTTCTCATATCTTACCTAAATTGAGGAGCAACATTGGATTGTTAATTCATCACTGGCACATGAGGATCAACATCTAAAGTTGAAGCTTGAATTGGTGGGGAAATATCATTCTCAAAAAGTCTTGTCTTACTTCTAATATTATGAGCTATAGGATCATGATTAGCATGACACTATTCTTCTAGTTGAGGATTCATGAAAGAGAAATCACCCTACAATTTTAGATGAAAAGCATCAGTAGGTTGACTAACATTATATTGTTATTCTATTGTTTTCTCTTGTTTAGTTAGTGCTAAGTAAGATTCTGTACTTTGACTCATACAATATCCATAGGAATAGTTACAAGAAGGGGAAAAGTCTTGATCCTGAGCAAGATTGTTTTGAGGGACTGATGATCCTCTAAAAGGCCATTATTTTGAGAACTTTTTATCTTTTTTTTAACATTTGTCTTGCAAGAAATAGTGTATGACTCTATGGTTTAAGCAAAAGAACTTATGTTTTATGAATATGTTGTGTTTGCTTAAATATATGGTTTTTTATGGTTTAATGAAGGATATTACATGCTGATAAATATCTCCTCATCTATGCTATGTTTGGGTATCTTCCTTCCTATAGCCATAGAATTTGCAAGAGTGATAATCTAAATATTATCCATTTTCTAACATTGATGATGAAATGAAGGCATGTATGTAGAAGTTGTGTTTAATGCTCTGCAGGTATTGTTGCACATATTAAAGATAGCATTTTAGCACTAAAGTCAAAGCCAACTAGATGATTGATGAATCACCATATAAGTAGGTCATGGTGCAAATTTTGTTATGGTGGCACATGAAGATAGTTTCCTCAACCTACTATATTTCTTGGGGAGTTAAAATGCAATTATAAGTGTTTCTATTGTAGACTTTATTATTTGTAATTGATCCTCATTGATGGTCATAGGAGTAGGAAGTTATTGATCTTTCCTTTAAATAATTTCCACTATAACCTTTAAAGGGGATTTAGATTTTGATCTTTTTCTAGTTTGACCAGAAGGAAATAGAGTAAATGTTTTAGCAAAGTAGAATCTTGTTTTCAAATCTAATTTCTTATTATGACTTAATAGAATACAAAGTTCAAGTTTCCACCTTTAGACTTGGTTTTTTTTAAGTTCACTCATCCAAGGGGTCCCACTTGCTAAGTGAACTACTTTGTTAGAACATATTTCCTTAGTTTATTTCTTTGCAAGGTAGACTTCTATTGTTCCTGTAGCCATTGATAACAAAATCATTGAACTATTCCTATAGCATAGGTATTTAAGTAGATTTACTATTCGCAACATTATTCTAAGCTTTAAAGAAAATGTTATTTCAGTTCTTTGCCTAATTTACTTCAGCATTTCTTTTCTATTGTAGCTTTAATGACTTAAAGAGGTATCAAAGCATATACTTTGCAACTATGCTCTCAATCTTATGCTCTCAACTTGACAAACAAAATGAAGTCAGTATGTTATTCTTAGGGAACTATATGATTATGTTTAGTCATGGAGTTAATGTAGAAGGATGTCCAGTCCTTTATTACTAAGGTATTTTGCTAACTAGCCAGGGACTAATGCCCTATTTGGGTTTCTATTTATAGTAGGGGCATTTTCAATCCTTGAGATCTCAAGTGAAGCCACCTCCCATAGACCATGATCTTCAAGCCAATCTTCCATCTTGAGTCTCCACAACTTGAAATTACTGCCATTAAATTTGTCCACCTCCATTTTTAGTATGATAAACTAGCCATCCTAATCTACAAATAAGATTCAAAATGCTTTGCACAAAACTCCCACTCAACTTGAGATTAGCTCAAAAATCCATACCCAACAAATAGGATTAAAAGTTGATCAAGGTCTGATACCACTTGTTAGGAAACTCAAGTGCAGAAACAACTTCTTACACTAATACATTAAGGAAAGTATTGTGCGATTTCCTATTAAATCCTTACAATTTTAGATTCAATATTATGTAAACAATAATATTGCAATCGACCATGAATATAGAAAACAGATAGAGAAAAAAAATACATAAACACAAAGATATGCCAATGGGGAAAAACCTTTTGATAAAACAACCCCACCCCTCCAAAAATTGCACAACATATCATCTTCAACACAAAAGGTTACAACACACTTGCAATGCAAGTTCTTTCAAGATAACAACAACACAAAAGATTAATCCAATAGAAACATACCATACCAACAATACACTTTCTCTCTGACCTATTTGTAACCTTTAAAATGCTTATATCATGTACTTTCCCTTTTAGGGAAACTTCTAAAGAAAAACCATATTAGGGTTTTACCATTCTTTATAAAAATAAAAACCCCAAATTTTTTTTGAGGCGATGCTCCAAACCCTGCACGTGAGTTGGAGACTCGAGTGTACAATACTCAATGATCAATTGCCAAACTTTTTCACATGTTCATGCATCATCAAATCTTCCATAGATAGCTCTTACACATTATAAGAATCTATCATAACTATTTCAGCCATGATCTCCTTACACACAATTCAAGATGTTGACACATACAAGTGGAGTGACATATCAACATGCCAACTAGAAATGTACACTCACACTTAATTACATTATTTACAAAAATTACATTTACAAAAAGAATAATAAGAATAGGAATTATCCAAGATTGAGACACCTTATTCCTAACATATTATATATGGGAGCTTGATACTGAAGTTGAGGAGGCTTATTATTTTGAGTTTATTGTCTTTCTAGGGCCACCCACTTGTTACTCATCTTTTGTATCACTAAGAAGCTATCCTCAAGCTTCTTCTTCTGACCCTGCAACTTCTTGTCTATATTTTGCATCATGGATTTCCTCATATATCTAATTTCATCCATTCCTTTTGAAGATGTGGAGGCTAAAGGGACAATAGCGAGGGGATGACTTGTAGATGTGGTGGGGATAGGGACTATAGTAGGTTGATGATTGGGCATGTCAAGAAAGAAAGCATTAGAGGGCTTGGAGCTAACTTCCCACCTTGTATCAAGATATTTTCTACCCTTATGGAAATTTCATATGCATTAGATTAGGTATCCCCTCCCATTGTTTGTGTAATCACCCAAAATTGGCCCCATTTTCTCAAATTGCTTAATCATTACTTCTATTGATCAACCTGAGAAAATTTAGATAATCATAGAATTTCATCTAGCTCATGCTCCTTAATCATTTATTCATTTCTATAAGATGTTAGACACTTGAATTTATTCAAATGTTAGACATTCTTATTCAAATTCAAATTTGAACCCCTTTTGAAAAATACACATGAATATTCATTTCAAATAAATTGAAAATTGACATTTATCTCCAAAAATGAATTTTATATTCAAAATGGGACCTTTATTCCATTGTGAATATTTTATTCATAGTGGGTTTAAGGAAATGAATATTTTATTCATGATGGGTTTAAGGGAATGAATATCTTATTCATGGTGGATGGAAATTAATATTTTATTCATAATGGGTGGATATGAATATTTTATTCATAGTGGGTTCAAGGAAATGAATATTTTATTCATGGTGGGTTTAAGGAAATGAATATCTTATTCATGGTGGATGGAAATTAATATTTTATTCACAATGGCTGGAGATGAATATTTTATTCATAGTTGGTTCAAGGAAATAAATATTTTATTCATGGTGGGTTTAAGCAAATGAATATCTTATTCATGGTGGATGGAAATTAATATTTTATTCACAATGGGTGGATATTAATATTTTATTCAAAGTGGAGTTCATATATTCATTTTATATTCAAAGTGGATTCATAATATATTTTTTAATCAAAGTGCTCATTTTAATATTCAAAGCCCTCACTTTAAAATTCAAAAATGCTTGTCCATTTCGAATTAAATAATAAAAATGGACCCATCCACTCATCTTTGCATGAATCTTCACCCTTGATCATGAGTCCCTTGAATTTGATCTCAACTGTCCATTTTTCTTTAATAAGGAGGCTCTTCCTCTCTTAAGGACATCTATTTTTTCTTATTGTTATGTTGCAGGATTGAAGATCTTATGCTTGTGGAGAACCTTTATCTTCTAGTCTTCATTGCTCATGCTTCTTGCTTCTCATTCTAGCTTTTATTTATGCATATAGCTTAACACACCTAATCTAAATAGGGGCTTTTTTATAATCTCTCATTCTTGATTGCATCTTGCACATCATTTCTAGTTTACTTGCATTGAATTTTTCAATCTTCCATTTCATGTTGTACCTTGTGATGTATTTGCATGTTTTGTTCATTTGGGAGCCATATTTGCATAACCTACACATCATGGATAGGAAGCTATATGCTACCATATAGGTTCTCTAATTCATAGAGTACCTTGGATATAAGGGTCTACAGAAGTGTGACCCACTTTTATGCACAAAGTTTGCACTATGGTAGCTATGTCACTATTAAAGGCTCTGAGGTAATGTAAGAAAGTGTTACTAGCAGAAGGCATTACTGCAGTGGGTATTCTATCCCATGTCTTTTGAAATCTATAATTAAAATTTTTCATACATTCATGGGGTTCTCTCTTGATGGTTACTAGCTGATCCAAAAGTGATCACTTTTATCCTCAAAATGCTTACAAAGCCCTACTCCTAACCCACCCCAATCAGTAATATAGTTATGTGGAAAACCTCTATACCATTGTAGGGATTTTCCCTTTAGTGATAAAGATAGCAACCTAATAACAACATAATACCATGTATATTGTAGACATTCAAAATCTCTTGAATATGTTCTATGGATGAGATGGAAGTTTCACTAGTGAAATTAGGTATACCTTTGAGAGATGACACTAGAATATCATTTCTTTGGGCCAATAGGAGAGGACTCCCACCACTAAAGGTGGAAAATTCATGTGCTCTATGTTGTTCCATATGGAATAATAATCTATTTAGATTAAAAGATGGAAACCTAGCCTATGATCTATCTGTACACTAAGAAAAGTGCACTTCTCTAAACCCTTCTATCCAAGGTTTTTCATACATTGGAAAGATTGAGATGTTGACTTAGAGCTCCCTATCCACGGAGTGCAAGAGAGTATATTTCAAACATAAGAAGGCTCTCAATCAAGCCTTAGAAATACACTTCTTGCTAGTAAACCATGCAATGGGAGGTTCCAAAGATGAGATGCAAGAATGCAAATGTCTACAAGGATTTTCTCAATGATGCAATACAAAAAGGAAGCTAAGCTAGAATGAGAATGCAAAATGCAACTATTCTAAGCAATATGCAAGTGCTAAAAATCCCACTGTTATGCTATATTATTTAAGCTATTGCAAAGAAACTACAAAAACATGCAACTATGCTAAAATGCCACAGATGAGAGAATGTAGACAAGAAATGGAAGTTCTCCACAAGCATAAGTCTTCAATCCTGGAGCATAATAGTAGCAAAAGAGTGGATGTAAGAATGAGACAAGAAGCAAGAAGTTCTCCACAAGCAAGAAGGTCTTCAAATCTTGCACCATAATATTAGCCAAAATGAGATCTCTTTTCCCTCTTGGAATGCCTACTATTTATAGATTTTTTTTCAAAGAGTTTGGGCTAGAGTTTAGGATTTGCCATGGTGAGATTTAGATGAATTAAAAATCATTTGTATGAGACACACTTTGAATAGAATATTCATAGTGGGGAATCCATTAGATTTTATAACTCAAAGTGGGGATCCCACTTTGAATAAAATAATCATAGTGGAGATTCCATTATGACTATACATAATATCAAATTCATAGTGGAGAGTCCATTAGATTTTATAATTCAAAGTGAGGATCCCACTTTGAATAAAAAAGTCATAGTGGAGATCCCATTATGATTATTCAGAAAATCAAATTCATAGTGGAGAGCCTATTAGAGTTTTATAATTCAAAGTGTGAATCCCACTTTCAATAAAAGATTCATAGTGGAGATTCCATTAGGGAATTTACAATTCAAAGTGGTGATGCCACTATGAATAAATAATGATATCCTAGATCCCACTATGAATAGAATTTTATCAAATTAAGATCCCTTATTCTACTTTGTATTTTTAATTTGATTGGAAATATGACTCATTTTGATTTTATTGAAAATGGATATTCATGTATTTTTCTCAAAGGGTTTCAAATTTGAATTAAATTAGAGTGTCTAGCATTTGAATAAATTCAAATGTATAGCCATCCTAGGTAGAAATGAGAGATTAATGAGTATGAGCTAGAAATTGATTCAATGATTGTTCAATTTTACTTGATTTGATCATAAGAATTGATGAATTTAGCAATTTGATTTTGTAGGGCCAATTTTGGGTGATTACATTTACCCCTCTTTGACTAATGTGTGATCGATAGGGGAACACATGTGGTCAAAGAATAGTTAAGAAGCTAAGAATTCCTCATGTAATATGTGATCGATATGGGAAAACATCAAATGAAGAAGCCATGATAGAAAATAGATAATATAGCTCTAACCTCAAAGTATGAAGTTATTCTCTAACTAATGTGTGATTGATATGGGAACACGTGTAGTCAAAAAATAAAGAGACTATAATAGCAATAGAAGGCATTGAGTGATCAGACTACTAGTGATAGTCTAGAACACTAGACAGATCAAGGGAAAATAGAAATGGTCAAGTATATGCCCTTTAAAGAGAAAACATTTCTAAAAATAGCAATGATAGATTATTTCTACCCCCTCAGGATCGAAATCAAAATGATAGAGGAAGTGCAGAAACTAGCAAGATATGATCAATAAAGAACAAGAGCAATCATCAATGAAATGAAAGTTTGCCCCAAGCAAGGATGAAATAGAAGAAACATGATATGAAGTGAAATGGTAAGTGAAAAGATAATGGAATCAATGTGAAAATGAAGAAGTGAAGAAAGGCCCAAGTGAGAATCAAAGATAGGCTCAAGCAAGTTGGCTAACTACATAGAAACAAATGGATTTTAAAATGAAATTTTGACCTTAAGATAAACTCAAATTTCAATTTTGATTCCTTAAATGGATCAAGGACATCAAAATTAGCTAGAAGTCAAAAGGTTATATAGATGTGATGATAGGACAACAAAAGACCAAGAAGAAAGCAAGAAAGATATGAAAGCAGTTAGCTGATATGTCCATGAAAAGATGAAGAGAGAGTTCCCCCCATATGTAGGAATGTAAGACTATGCTAGAGAATGGACCTAAAATGCATGCTAATATGCAAAGTGGTTTACCAGAAAGAATGCATAACTTTTAGACTCTTATTTCATTATTGAGCATTTATTAGGGACATCATGAGATCATACAACCATCACTAGTATAACTATGATGATATGAATATAATCAATATCAGATAGGCATGTGGAAATCCAATCTAAGCATCAAAGACATGTAAGTCAGGATGACTATGCGATTAGATTCCCTAAGTTTAGTATAGCAAGATTATACCTCTATCAAGGCATAAGTGCCAAGATAACCTGCCAGTGTGGTCTTGCAAAAATAGTCAAGGATAATATGTTTGTAAGTGAAAGTTTCCAATAGGACAAGCTTGAATGCTCAAAAACACCTTTAGACAAACAAAGTATACTCACAAGCAGAAATCAAGAAAACATGCCCCATACCCCTAGTCTTCTAGTCAATGACATTCTTGAAAGACTATTAGGGAGGGAACATATAGCAAATAAATCAGCATAGGTTAGTTGTTTAAGTGTTTAAGTGTGTGTGTGTGTGTAAGTCACTTGGCCATTTCTTCAAGACTTGATTCTAATAGTGAGAAATATCACGACATCAGAGACTATAGGTAAACTATTTGAGAAGTGTTCAGAAATAGTTGATATTAAGTTGGGTGAGTACTGAAAAACATTATTTTCTGAGGTACCAAAGAAACCCTAATGCACAAGGATATCTTAATAGGCTGAGAAGCTATGCCCTTGAGACGAGGACAAGAAACAATCCCAAGCTAGGAAATTTGTAGTGAAATGGGTGATTGAGACTAATAGACATAGGTTCAAGGGTCTCAAGCAATTTTTGTTTCCATTTTTTCACCACTTGACATATTTTTTTTAGGACTTTTTCCAATTTTTCATTTTTCATTTTTTTTTTGTTGATTTTTTTGGTGATACATCTAAGCACCTTTTGCTAGGTTTTCATGAAGATGATCATAGATAAGTATGCTCAAACATGTTGATAGGGTAAAGAAAGAGAGATGGTAGTAGGAATAATATATATGAAGGATAAGAGTTTATGTATAGAAAGTAAGCGTAAGCTTTAGAGGATTTCATGAGGGTAGCTGAATATTTGACAAGATCAATGTTGACACACACCTTAAAGGGTATTGGAATGATGGAGGAATCATGGATGAAATAGCTTGAGGTTTAGATGTATGAGGTGCTAGAAGAGATTTGGGAAAAAAGTGGGGTGGGAAGCTTTGGAATATTTTTAGGAATATTTTTGGAAGAAGATGGAATGGAAGCCTTTGGAAGCTTGAATATCAACTTTGATTTCTTTTCAATGTTCAAGTCTTTCAAGAGAGACTTGGGAATCCATATAGCTTTAGATTTTCCTTTGGATACTTCAAAACACATTTCTTCAACAATGGGTTTAGGAACCCATATTCACTTTGATCTAGCTTTTTTAATAGTGGACCTTTGTGGTCTCTTGAATTTCTTCTTTGTATTCACTTGTTGATTAGATGGGACATAGTGATCTTCATTTTTAAACGGATTCTTATGTGTACTCTTACTTCCAAAAGACTTGGTATTTGTGGATGAATGAGGATGATATGACTGGTTTAGATGGATAGATGGGTGAAAATTCATCAAGGATGAGTGTTCTTGTTTATCTTGAGGTATGCTGGGAGAGCTAGGAGTGGAAGATGTAGGAGATGAACGAGCATAAGGTCCCAATATAGATGGAAGGTTTGAAGGCTTTAGCTTTGATGGATAAGGACCAAGGAGAGACTTTGGATATGCAAATGGATAGTGGAAAGGGATGTCAACATCTTTAGAGTGAGCAACATGGTCAAAGCCATCAATAGACTGATGAGTAGCTTTGATAGGAACAACATTTTTAATAGGAGCACTTGAAGCTTGAGGACAATTTTGAAGTGGATATGGAGAAGTAGAACATGAAGGAATGCTTTGATCTTGACAAGTAGCTTTGGATAGCATAGGAAGAGAACTTTTCTCATAATTTTCAATAAGCTCAAGGAAGATAGTGGAAGTGGTATCTTCATCATACTTGGGGAATGGAAAACACATAGGATATGGAGGGGTGAAATTTTGAAGGAGATGAAAGGGTGCTTGATCTTGATCTTTCTTGACATTTATAGATTTTTCTTTTTGAGAGTCCTCTTGACATGGAGCCACTTCTAAGGACAATGGAGAATGAAGAGTGAATGGAGTAGTGCTTGGATCTTTAGGCTTAGTAACATGGAAAAGGTTTGTAGCCAAGTGAAGGTTAGCTTGAGTTTCCTTTAGAGGTAGCCCTTGAGGATAGGCATAGTGTACATGAAAAGCATTAGGTTCTTTATTTGATAGAGGCATGTTGGCAATATTTGAAGTATTGGGAGGTGCATTACTGTTGGAAGAAGCGGAGGTATCAAGGAAACCATCACTAGAAATAGGTTCATTAATATGATCTTTCTCAAGAAAAGTATCCTCATCATATGAGTCATTAGAGGCATCAATAATCCCATTATCAATAAGATCTTGGATTTTATGTTCTATCTCAATGCAATCTGAAGTACTATGCTCATTATGTCGATGATAAGCACAATAGATATCCAAGAATGGATTTCCATATGAGCTAGACATAGGTAATGTGATGAGCTTGGTGCCAAGAATTGTTTGCAAAGTGTCATCATAAGAATCTTCCAAGGGATCAAAATTTCTATCAAAAGTATGTCTAGAGTCCTTTTGTTGTTTATCATGTGAATAGTATACATCGATGTCTTCATCATTTTCTTGGTCAAAGATAGTTCCATTATGATAACTTGGAATAGGCTCAAAGGAGGTACCATTTTCTTTCTCTCTAAGGAGGTCTTAGGATCTAGAAGATGAAGAAATTTGATGTCTTCGAGTAGAATATGTAGACCTTGAAGAACATGAACCATGTGTATGTAAAGGTCTTAAGGGAGATTCATTTAAGAATGAAATTTTCTCCTCTAATATTTTCTCAAGTTTAGACTTCATTTCTATCATACACTTAGAGAAATGAAGGTAAGAAAGATCATTTGTCTCTTCTAATTCTTTGTATTGAGCATATAGATCTTGAACCTCTTTAGTAGCATGGAGGATATCATGATCATCTAGCTTTGGTGGAGGTTTGGTAGAAAGGTTTGAATATCATAGTGGTAGATATATAATCAGGCATGAAGGAGACTAGAGGAAGCTAAGAAGGTGATGCAGGATAACTTGATGTCCAAACTAGAGAGGTAGAGTGTTCACTTGCCAAAATAGTAAAGATGTTCAAGAAAGTGTCCAAGAAACTTACAATAATAGTGACTCAAGTCAACATCTAGGAAAGAATCCAAATAGCCAAGTAGATAGAGTAAGCAGGGTAGTCAAGAAATCAAGGTAACCATTTCAGCAGAAATATAACTAGCAAGTGGACATAGACCATGAAGATAGAAAGACTAAGAGCACTAAGACCAAAGAGTCACCTTAAGCATGTTTAGAACTAGAGACATAGAAAAGAAAAATCAAATGATGAGACTCCCCTTAGCAAGCAACATAAGAAAAATGTTAAGACTTAATGCTTTGACTTGGTTGACAAAGTTTGAAAATAGTTGATAGCATAGCAAGTTTGGTGTTCAAAAGAAATTTCTTTCCAAGAAAGATAGTGACACATGAAGTAGTCTTCAAAAAATCAAGCAAGGGACAAAGAAACCTTGCATGATACAAGAATATGTGAGGTCTTAAAAGAAAGCCCTAGAACTATCATCGTGTTTATGTTCAAAAGATTTCCACAGGTCTAGCACATTCAAGAACACATCAAAAATTATCTACCTAAAAGTCATAGTTTATTACTCAACAACTTGGCCCACACTTGATGCTCCTTTGCCTCACACCAAGCGGTTTCCCACAAGTGATATTGGATTTTTCATAGAAGTGCCATAAGCACAACTAAGGGAACATAGATGGTGAGTGTAAAATCTTGGGGTGATCTAGGTAGTCCACTAGGATCGATCCTTGCACCAAGAATTTGAGAGGAAAAATAGGGTAGCTACTAACCTAGGGTGTTTAGAAACGACTTCCATTTGTAATATTCCTCTTGCACCCAATTAACAAACAACCCACCTTGAGGTGGGTAACAAACCTCATGGTCACAAGAGCACCTTAAGCATTCTTGCCTAGTGATCTCCTTATGGTCAAAATCCCATAAGTGATCACACTAAGTGAATATAAACACTATGTCTACCAAGGCTTTTTGTCCTTGATAGCCTTGAGTTTATAGTGGGTTGGAAGAGCCAGGTAATTTTCTTGTCCCCAATTGGATCATTCCTCTTAGGTTGTCCGAGAGCAGGCCCTCTAAAGGATCCTAACTACCACAAAATGGATCCACTCTCAAGGGTCAAGATTTATAATTCACCTCAAGGGTGAAGAGCATACTCTCCTACCTCAATTACTTCCCCCAAACACACCAAGAAGATTTAGTTATCCCATTCCTTTTGAAACTCCAAAGGTGGGTCAAGATTTCTAATTCAGTACAAGGGTGAAGAGCATACCCTCGTATCACCAAAGAACCTCAATCACAAGTTTAATGTGCCTTGGAAATGAAAACAACTAGTAGAGTGTCACACATGAATTTGAATTAACCCTCTTAACTTAAGCTGAATTTTGAAAATAAATACCACAATTTCAGCAAAAGCAAAAGTTTAGGCTTACCTTGTTCGAAGCTAGCAAAGGTTAGGCACATTTTTAAGGGTCATCGACATGTTTTTATTTTTTTAAATCTTTGACATGCATTTTATAGACCATGTATAGAAATCCAAATTTTGTATGAAATCCTCTTGGCAGCATCCCGAACCTGCAGTAAAATATTCATATTAGACTTCCATGATTTGGGTTATAAGTTTTATTCTATGAAAAATCATAAATAAAAATTATTAAAAATTAATTTATGATCATAAAAATCTGAAATTTTTATTGTGAGTTGAATTCATCATCCACAACATGCAAAAAAAAAATTAAAAATTAAAATTCAATTATTTATGGCCAAAATTAATTTTTTTAATGAAAATCATTAAAAAAATTATTAAAAAATAATCGCTACTCTGAAAAATATAAAATTTGGTTGGTGAGGCCAAGACATTATTCAAAACTTGCAATTAAAAATTTAGCCCAATTCTGCAATAAAAATGTCAAAATAAAATAAAATAAATCTAAATATTAAAGGAGGCTTTTTCAAGCCCCATGGTAGGCACCAAAAATGTACAGTAAGAAAAGTGCACTTCTCTAAACCCTTCTATCCAAGGTTTTTCATATATTGGAAAGCTTGAAATGTCAAATTAGAGCTCCCTATCCACAAAGTACAAGAGAGTATATTTCAAGCATAAGAAGGCTCTCAGCTGAGCCTTAGAAATACATTTTTTACTACTAAACCATGCAATGGGAGGTTCCAAAGATGAGATGCAAGAATTCAAATGTCCACAAGGAGTTCCTCAATGATGCAATAAAAAATGGAAGCTAAGCTAGAATGAGGATGCAAAATGCAAGTCTTACAAATCACACTATTATGCTATCTGATTTAAGCTATTGCAAAGAAACTACATTAACATGCAACTATGCTAAAATGCCATGGATGATAGAATTTAAACAAGAAATAGAAGTTCTCCACAAGCATAAGTCTTCAATTTTGCATCATAATGGTAGCAAAAGAGTGGATGTAAGAATGAGACAAGAAGCAAGAAGTTCTCCACAAGCAAGAAGGTCTTCAAATCCTATAGCATAATATTAGCCAAAACAAGATCTCTTTTCCCTCTTGGAATGCCTCCTATTTATAGATTTTTTTCAAAGAGTTTGGGGTAGAGTTTAGGATTTACCATGGTGAAATTTAGATGAATTAAAAATCATTTGTATGAGACACACTTTGAATAGCATATTCATAGTGGGGAATCCATTAGATTTTATAATTCAAAGGGGGGATCCCACTTTGAATAAAATAGTCATAGTGGAGATCCCAATATGACTATTCAGAATATCAAATTCATAGTGGGGAATCCATTAGATTTTATAACTCAAAGTGGGGATCCCACTTTGAATAAAATAATCATAGTGGAGATTCCATTATGACTATACATAATATCAAATTCATAGTGGAGAGTCCATTAGATTTTATAATTCAAAGTGAGGATCCCACTTTGAATAAAAAAGTCATAGTGGAGATCCCATTATGATTATTCAGAAAATCAAATTCATAGTGGAGAGCCTATTAGAGTTTTATAATTCAAAGTGTGAATCCCACTTTCAATAAAAGATTCATAGTGGAGATTCCATTAGGGAATTTACAATTCAAAGTGGTGATGCCACTATGAATAAATAATGATATCCTAGATCCCACTATGAATAGAATTTTATCAAATTAAGATCCCTTATTCTACTTTGTATTTTTAATTTGATTGGAAATATGACTTATTTTGATTTTATTGAAAATGGATATTCATGTATTTTTCTCAAAGGGTTTCAAATTTGAATTAAATTAGAGTGTCTAGCATTTGAATAAATTCAAATGTATAGCCATCCTAGGTAGAAATGAGAGATTAATGAGTATGAGCTAGAATTGATTTAGTGATTGTTCAATTTTGCTTGATTTGATCATAAAAATTGATGAATTTAGCAATTTGATTTTGTAGGGCCAATTTTGGGTTATTACACTATCAACAGGAAGAGTGGAGAGAGTTCTTGTAGGTGTAAGTGCTACTATTGCACTCCTAACTAGTGATAGAGATAATCTACTTATCCTTCTTCTAGGGTTTGAGAATGAAAGCTTAGTGTATTGAAAATTACCACTAGAAAATGCCCTTGTATGAGCCTTGGGCATGAATCTCTATAACTATGATCTAGAAACCAAAATTTGGAGTTTGAGTCTCCAAGTACTTGAAAATGAATCTCTTGAAGGCCTAAAAATATTGAGAGAAGCACTATCTTCTTAGCATATATTTGAATTTCCTTTCTTTGACACCAGTGAAGTTAAAATGCTTTGATATGAGAGTCCCATCGGCCATGCCAAAAACTATTGTCACAAAAGCTTGCACCCTTGCCTAAATTTTTACCTAAAGGCAACCTTGTAAAACATGGAAACAATCTCCAAGATATGGGACTAAACTATGTGATTGAGTCTCTAGTGAAGGTCGAATTCCTTACTATCAAGGTGCACCTAACTGCTCTCGAGAGGAAAAGGGAGAACGAATGCATGAAAGAAAACTACCTAATCTAATCTAAAGGGAGTGATACACAAAAATAGTTTTTTCAGCCATATCTCTTCCTAACAATGCATTATTCATCAATATAACCTCAAAATACATTGATTCAACATTTTTCTTAATACAACAGTTACATATAGATCAACAACCAAATGAATGCCACAATGAAGAAAATTCAATCTATAACATTCAAAGGCAAGAGTAGATACTATTATGTAGATTGAAAAATGAAAACAAAACACCAATAGAGGCAAAATGATTTTGCACTAATATTGATGGGAGAATGAAGTAAAGAAAAGGATTACATTCACTCATAGACAAAAGGAAAATATAGTAATAGAGTATAGAATACTGTTGTTATCGAATCAGAGAAAAAATTACTAACCCTAAGAAGCATTACAAAATCTGCTTTTATAATTCAAGCATAACTTACATAGCTTCTACCCTAAGGAAAAACTCAATAGCTACATTTAAGATTGTAAAGAACAATCACTACAAAATTGGGAAAGATATGATCATGGTACACATCTAGATGCAGGAAAATCATATCATTCACCAAACAAAAACCTTGAGAAGACATAAACGACATCCATTAATGTTTTAGCTGAGTAGATGGATAACCAGATGATGAAGGCAATGTCCTTTGTATTTATCAAGCATGGAGAGTGATAAAAGTGGTTGAAGGTGATAAAAAAGATCAGATCCTCCATTAAAGAGATACTTACTCCATATTATTGACGTGCCAATTCAGATAAATCAAAAAGTCAACTAGATTTCACTACCTAATCCTTAGGCCTCGCCATGTGGACTAGTCATATTAAAACATTTTTCCACCTTGACAGTATTCAAACTTATGTTGAACCACAACTTTACCTTAGCCATAGGTTTGGCACCTTTTATATTAACTAATCATTTTACCTTGCGAAACTGCGAACTCATACTAATCATTATCACAGCTTCATGACTTGAGATTGATACAATATAGAATGCATGTGGTCCTGCAAAAATGGACTTAACCACCACTATGTACTTTCTACCTAAGCCCACTAAGACACATGTTAACCTATCACTATGTTACTATGACTAAAGGTTTGACAATTTTTTATAGTGACATAATGATGACGCTCAATCTACTTTCAATCTAATGGTCATGAAAATGCACCAATCCTTGCTAATACCTTGACCAATCAAAACACTCCCCTATGCTAGCTCATCTAACACCCTCTCATCTCTGGCCCATATCTGAAATAGGTCTCACACGTCCACATGTTGCATCATCACTATCTTGGTATGGAAAATAATTGAACATTTTTGCATAGCAACAAGTTGACAACTGTTGATCATTTCTAAATCAACAGTGGTCAAGGGGATGCCAAGAAACTAGCCCACCTCAAAAGGTCACGAATAAAACTTTGCAAGTTGTTATCTCATCCGAAAAATCCACTAGCTAAAAAGAAGGAAGGCCCACCTAGGATGCATGGCACATTATCATTATGTCGCTATGGTTATTCTTCATGTACTTTCTACTAGTGACATAACAGTATCCATTGATCTTAGATTTGATTGATGGCTCCAATATGTACTGACCACTATGCTTGACCCAAAAGGATATGGCCTCACCCGGAGCGATGTCACATTGTTGCTATGTCATTATGCAAAATAATCATGCAATTTTTGTTAGTGAAAATGTAACAGTCGTAGATCCTAGAAAATCAAATGAATGAGAAGATGCAGGCCCATTGGAATATTTATAACATGCCACCACTTGAAGATTTAGGATACAAAACATAACCCAAGGTTTTGAACAAATCCTTATAACATTTAACCATTTGAATATTTGAAATTATGACTATTGACCATTCTTGACATGCAAAAAACTTAAATTTTTGGTGGGAGGGAAAGAATGAATAACATTATGTAAGGCATCATATATCCTATATCAAAGTTCATAGATCTTAAGAGAAAAGTATGAAAATTCATTATAAAACTAAGCATGTTATTTTGAAGTCTGTGAGTAATTTGTACTATACATTAAATGCATTAATGAAAAAAGAAATGATTAAGGATTTAAAGGGTAAATTTGAGTTCATTATCACCACTTGGGTAGTTGAAGACACCATAGAGCAAATATTGTGAATTTGGAAGCAGATCAAAGTGATTTTGAAGAATTTGCCAAAAAACTCAACACGGCCTCTCTTAAGTTGTGTTAATTGTAGCAAAAGGGTATGTTCATCATCTACTAATTTGAATCTAGCTTTAACTTCATTTCACATTGTAGCCTAATCAATGATTATTCTATTTGGGAGATTGTGAAACCAATCCATGACAATGTTAGTTAGGGTTTGTATAAACAATCTAATGACCACTTTTTCTGTGGCAACTGCAAGAAATTTTCAACCAGTGTTAAAGGCATTCAAGTGTTCATCAGTGGACTTCCTCCCATATCCATTGAATTTAGGAAAGACATCCCTAACTCCCTTTGGGAGAGGATCTAGATTAGGACCTTAAGAAAGAGGACTGACTTGGGCACCCTAAGGATTATCATCCATTTTTTTAGAGGCTAGGTGTTGAAATAAGTGGCTACTAATATCCCTGGTAAAATCAAGCCTTGCAAAATTAGAAAAGTTATGACTTCTTACAAACTCATAGGGTTGATCTAAAAATCATTTCCTCTCTTCATTTTGGGTATATTTACCACCATCCAACTTGCTAAAATGAAAGGATTTTTGGTTACATATATTCAAGGAGGTTGATAGGCTAATCTTCCAATGAAATTTTTTTCTTGAGCAATGAGTATTCCTCTAATGAGCTCTACTCATTCTTTTTCCCTCTCAAGAACTTAACTAACTTGCAAGAACTACTCAACACTGGTTTTGAGTTTCCACACTTCTACATTTAGGTCTCAAACAATATATTCTTGAGTATTATCAAATCCCAATCCTAGTTGAAGAATAGGGAAAATCTTTATGTGCGGTAAGACCATTCCTTATAACAATGTTTAACCCTAAAGGATTCCCTAGTAGAGTTGCCAAAAACTATTAGTGACTAGTTTTTCCCTTCTGTAATACAACATAATAAATAAGGAAAACTTCCACAACAATTGTGTTCCTTTAACTGAACTCTCTCCTCCTTAAATGATAAAAATTAATTTCCTTTATTTCAAAGAGTTTATCAAGTGAGATCTTCTAACAAGAAATAACTAAGGCTTTTGGAAATACTTTTCTATCTCTTATGCAAAAGTATTGCAAGGATAATATTGATTCAAAAAGAAGCCTAAAGACTTAATAGAATAAGTACTAGAGAATAACTAAAATAAGGATGATTGATTCCTAAACAATATAATTTTAAAAAATTCACAAAATATAGCATATCATCATTGTTCATGATTAAGAAAATATTCCATATGAAACAAATCTGAATTCCTAAAATATATTATCACAAATGACCAACAACATATAATAGTATCAAAAGATTTCTATTTCTATTTCTTGTCTATGTAAATAGCATAACAAAAATGGTTCTATCTAAACCTAATTTAACAACTTAAGTTACTATCACAGAATTACTAGAGTATCAATACTAAAAATATTTAAAATTTTCAAATATATAGTCATGCAAGGCTTATAAAATGGTTATAAAATAAATTCTAGTCAAAGTTGATAATACTAAGCTTAGAACCATAAAATAGCTAACTTAGGAACTAAAAGATTAAATGGACAAAGCCTTATTTCTTAAGCTAAGTAACTGAAATATTAACTAGGTTTCTTGGTTGTCCTTTCTCTAAAATTACATTGCCACCTACGATTTTCCAGTCCTTATAGGAAACTTCAAAATCCATAATTTCTTTTTGCTGTGAAACTCCCAACTATTATGTTCTCAGATGGTAGAGGATGACGAAACAACGAGCGTGCTCTATCTTCTTAATCTGCATCCTCAGATGATCATCACTAATTATGATGATGGAATATGTTTGAATGATGATTTCTAAAATAGTGGCAAAAACCTCCTTGGTATCTTTGAGAGCTCATAGCTCATCCTACCACTCATTTATCCTTCAAGTCTTTACTAGACTAGTCCTTATTACCTAAGATCTCAAAATTGATACATTTCATTTCATTGTGTAGGATCTCCTTTACGCAATTGAGTTATTTGACTAATTATGAACACTCTTCCAAGCATTGCTCAATGACCATATTACTCCATTCTAGGTTAGTTCTAGAGACATCTAAGAAGTCTGCATCAATTTAGCTAGAGATTTATCTACTCCATACTCCTAAACTTCTGTGATGTGAGCCACAACATCCTCCCATCTCTCTTTTTCCTTAGCCCATTCATTTATCTTTTCTTCTACATCATCCAGCATTTGTTCAGATTTCACATTTATCTCAGTTAAGAAAGCTATGTAGCTAACTTTGAAAGAAAATATTGATTAAAACCATTCATCAAAAGCTTTAGAGACTGACCTATCCCTTTTAACCTGATCTATGAATTATTGATTCACTAGAGAAGTCATGTCAATCTTGCAAATAGCCTGGGGCTAGCATTTAGATTATACATTTTTTAGATTAAGGATGTATTTTGCCAGCATGTAGATGGATTATTTTAGTTCTTTCTTCTCTTTCCAATCTTTCTAAATATGATTGCTCACCCATGCATGTCCTGCATTCAAGATCTTCATATCTATGGCTCTGGAGGCTGGTCTGAGAACTCTTTTTTCCACCATGTATTCTTGAGTGGTGATGTTCTTGAGATTTTTGTCTTTAGATGGTTTGAATACATCAGCCACCAAATCCACTATTCATTCATCAACACCAAGTATAGTCTCTATTTTTGGTTTTTTGCTTTTGGTTAATTTTCCGATAAATATGACAACCATGTCCTCAATTGAAATGCAAATGCATACCAAGCTCCTTTTCTTGTTCACCAAAACATTGAACCAATTTGGTGCTAAGGAGGTACCATTGGATGGAGGGGTTTGTAAGGAAGAGGAAGCATAACTAGCGATTTTTGAACCTAGGGCATTATACTTACCTTTTATCGACTGATTATTCTAATCCATGGCCTCTTGAGTTCTTCCTTCTAAATTTTTTTATCTTGGCTTCTATCTCAATTGTAGCTATACTAGTATCCTTCATGACAACCTTTTAGGATTTCTCCTTTTTTGTGTGAGAATGAGTTCGCCTTGCCAGCTTTATGTGTTGAACTAAACTTTGAACCTCAGGTGGAACTTCAACTTTAAGGTTAAAAATACCTATAGAGGAAAAGATAAAATCTTTATTAGTATTAATATCATGAATATGCAAAAGTGAGGTAGATATAATGAGGGTTTCTTGTAAGGCCTAATTTGTATTTTATTTATTTATTATCTTTTCTTCTTTAACCAATTTTTAGTTCTTACTATGACTAGGTCAATCTTGAACTACAAGTCATCTTCCTTAGGTGAATCCCAATTTATTTCTAGAAGGGGAAAACCTTCAACCTATGTTATATAAAAAGGATCAACAATTTCTTCACCTTTCTTCTCCCTTACCCATTTTATATTCATCTATAGTTTAAATTCTTTGATTTGTTTCATGCTCAATCTAGACCAACACCTCTTCCTCACTTCATAATCATCATCACAGTCAACCCAAAAGTCTTTTACATAAGGGACATGTAATAAATCTAGTCACAGTTCAAATAGAGGCTAAGTAAATTATTTGTCATCAAAGTAAAGATGAATAGTATCAGCCTTTGGGTTCATCAAATTCAGTTCATGTTTCAGACAAAGGAATCTTATATAGTTTTGCATTTGTAATGGCCAAGTTCTATAGGGAATGTGGAACTAGAACCTCTCTAAATGTTGTAGCTTATGTCTACTTCAACTACTTTCCTATAGACTTCCATCAAAACATATCTCTCTAAGCAATACATTGGTAGTTTTACTGATTTTCCTTCATACCCACCAACTTGGATGTAGGCAAACTTAGAGAAGTGGGTGAAGAAACTATCATAGATCGATATGAATTGTGTTTCCTCTTTTATTAACCTCCTCTCGTCCTTCCCTTGTAACTCAAAGATGAGTTTAGCAAGGAATGTATCTTGTACTCTTTTAAATTCATCCCTATTCTTCTCTTTCTGAAAATAAGGGAAATATTCATAAATAGGCATGTTAATTACCCAATTGGTATGAGGAAGTTCAACCAATTCTTTGCAGCATGCCAAGACATAAAACATTTATGAACTCATCTAGAAGTTAAACACTCCATATGCTTGAGAAAGCTCTTCGTGAAACCTATCAGCTATGATTTTTGCCCAATCAATGCATTTTTTCTTATCACTTAGGATAGTTTGGACAAAGCAATCCATCTAGTTCTCCTAGGAAAAGATATATTGATTTCCTTTAATCTTGTTCATGAGAGTAATCACATATTTGATATTAGGAATCATGTGTTCTTTTGTCAATAGGTGAGGAAGATGGGAACTCCCTTCTCTAGTTTGAGCAACCAATTCTTAGCAATAGCATTATTGAATGTATTGGGGTCTATTGAAAATTTAATGTTTGAGAGAACAATTGTCTAGGTTTCATATTCTTCATGTGTTGGAATCCTTAGAGCACCCATGATTATAACCCTATTTATATAGACCAAAACATCTCCAAGATATGTTATTATTCATCTTTGGGTAACATCGTATCTATTCCTTCTTTCTAAAACTATTTTTGGGCAAAGAACTAACTCTGGGAAACTAATAGCTTGTAGCAATCTGCTATTGGCTATCTTTTCAGTAATGTAACTAAGGGTAGGCTTAGAGAACCTAGAAAACTTTTTTATGTCATCATTAGCATGGAAGGGTATCCTTTAGTGTGAGCAAGAAGCAAGTAAGGGAAGATGTGTGCTTTCTTTTGGTAACTTAGGGTGAGAGCTATCCATGGAAATAAAATTCAATAATCCTTTTTAAAAAATAGTTAAGAATAAGTAGAAATTGAGGTGGTTGATAGAGTTACTCACTAAGTGAAATAAGTAATAGTAACCATTGAGGAAGATAAAAGAAACTCACCATGTGGGAGAAACAACAATTTTCTTCCACAAATAATCTTGTTTTAGACCACCTATGATTCCATACAAGGGTGAGTTTTTACCTTATTATTGATATCATAATGAAAAGGAAAGTAGCCTCAAAAAGCCTTTAAACAGATACTCACATCATGACTTGATATGGAAAGTACCGATTTGACAAGAGCACTAAATTCATTTATGAGAGTATTTTCATTTTCATGTAACAAATCTTTTTGTGACACTTCATACCAATTATTTATTTCATGGTGTCCCTTTAGCCTTTTTGGAAGGAATCTGACACATTTCTATACTGCCACCTACTAGTCCTCTTGAATGTTCTAGACCTATGAGCTAAACCTTGAGCTATTTAGAAGTTCAGATTTCAAGTTCAAAGCGAAGAATATAGAAATTTAGGCATAAAAGACCATCATTTACTTCATCAAAAGGGTATGAGTAGAAAATAATTAAGTTTGGAAGAAAGTGTTTGTTCAAAGTTCAGTTTCAAACTACATTCAAAATTCAATAGATCTTATGTTAACTCCAAGCTTGGCTTTTATTTTGGACAAGTTGGTTGAACTTCAAACTTTGAACTTAATTAGTTTAGGGTTCAAGTTCAAGGGTACAAAAAAGGCTTACATTTATAGGCTAGATGGAAATAGAAACTAGTGACTTTGAACATTGAACTCAATTGAGTATAGAGTTCAATGTTCAAAACCCAAACTAAAAAGGGAGTCATTGAAAAACATTGATAGAAAAATACATGGGTATTTTACACTGGTAACAATTCTCAGAATAAGCATAAATCCATCAAGTATCATGTTCTGAGAGAGAAACTTGTAGAGAAAGAAATCAAATTAGTGTATGTGAATATAAAAGTGAAGATTATAGATATTTTTATGAGGCCTTTGCATAAGGATGCATTTGAGTATTTGTGAGCTATGATTGCTATTATTCCCCTACCCACTTTTGAGTAGATGATGCATTGAATGCATCAGTCCAGTAGTACATAGAACTATTGTTTAGCTAGACTAAATGTTGATGTTTCATGTATGGGTGAGTATCTATGATGAGTAGAGTCATCAAGGAATCTTTTTAGTCCATATATAACAATGTCTTTAGACACTTGAGCTAGTTAAAAACTTTGAGAAGATGATTAACATAATGAATCCTTTGTCATTAATGTAAACAGGGGAGATGATCATGTGGAAAAAATCTTCTAATATTATGAGGATATGTGTAATGATGGGGAAGAAATGTAGTAAAGGAAGATGAGAAGCACATTGAGTTATATCAATGGGGGAGAACTATGAACAAATGATTCCCATCCATGTAAGATTCAAATAGCATAGATGGAGAGTTGTTCCTACAATTTTCATATTTGATTGATCAACAAGATTTGAAAAGAAGAGAGAAGCAAAATCAAATCTAGATTTGGTATTCTTGGAACTTAGATGTTTTTCATCTATGTTACCATCAATGCCAAAGGGATATTTTTACCATGAATGCTAATGATATTTCTTTGGGGGAGTATCCTAAGTATTGGAGAGTTTATTATCATGATTAATATGTTACATTCATGACTATGTTTGTCATTGATGTCAACATAGAAATCTTTCTGTAAAGACTGGCAAAGTAGAATACATAGAATGAGGTCATATGGATTCTGCATTAAGGATGAGGCTTAGTGTAACTAAGGATACATTCTATATCATTTCATAATCAAGTGGAAAAAGAATGTGACGAAAGTCAAGACATGCAACAATAATTTAAGAATTATGGAGGGTAGTTTGTAGATAGAGTATCCAAGAAATAGATTCTAATGTTTGGATTGTATCACTTAACACAAATAGAATCAAGTTGAGTGAAGCTAGATAGTGATAGAAGAAAGTTTGATGATGATGTCAGTGAGTGTGCAAGGTTCAAGTTCATATGTATGAGAAGTTGTATATACTATGAGAAAAAAGTATTTTATATTTCCAAAAAATGTAATGAATTATAATATCTTAATGAGGTCTTATTATAATTAATTGAGAAAGCCTCAAGGTTAAATTATTGAATAATTATGAGGATATAGTATAAATGAAGATTATTATATATGAAAGTGAGATTAATTTCTGCAAGTGCAAATTGTACAAGTGATTTGTGAAGTTAGAAAGTGTGTGTAAGTGATCAAAGGGATGAGTTTGATGTGAGTTCAAAGATCTAGTATTGAGATCTAAAGAGTTTTGGCCTAGTCAAGAGGAGAAAGAGAAGGATTTTGAGTTATAACATTTCTATTATTTTGCAAGGAATAATACAAAGACCAATTGGATAGTGAGTTTAGTGCTCTTGCCCCTAAAGATATTTGGAAAGTGGGTCCATATGCCTTCTACAACTCCTAACATGGTTGGAATCTCCTAATAAGGATTCAAAGTATCTTAACAGGGACTCATATTTATTGAATGTAATTAATTGTCTCCTAATAGAGTTTATCCTTTTACTAGGAACGTTTTTATTAGTACATCATTTTTTGGGTAACATCCCCACTAGGGTTTTTTATCTGATCAAAGGTTTCCCTAGTTAACATATCTGGTGTTATTATGTATATGTATCTTCTTATGGTTTTTTATTATATTTTTCACATTCTTCAAGATTAATAAGGTTGATAAATATTTTATTAGTTGGATAACTAATTCACTATCCCCCCTCAGTTATCTTGGTAGACTTTACTTTTTGACACTCCTTAATACCACCAAGTTTTTCTTAGAAACAATAGTCCACCAAGATAACTAAGAGGGGGGGGGGGGAGGTGAATCAGTTATCCAATAATTAAAACATCTATCCACCTTAAATAATCTTAACCATTCAACCAAAGTAAATAGAAACTATAACAAGATGCACATAGACAATTACACCAGATATTTTAACTAGGGAAACCCTTGATCAGAGGGGAAACCCTGGTGGAAATGATGCCCACAAGATGATGTTCTAACATAAATATTCCATATTAGAGTATGGACCCTATTAGGATTCTATTACAACATTATTACATATGAGTCCCTATTAGGAGACTTTGAATCCTTGTTAGAAGATTCCAACCCTATTAGGAGTCGTGCCAACCCTGTTAGGAATTGTAGAAGACAAAAGGACCCACTGTCCAAAAAGCTTCTGGGGTAAGATCACCAAACTCACTATCCAACTGATCTCTCAACTATTCCTTGGAAATTAATTGTTTGTACTATAATTTAAATTCTTTCCTCTATCTTATCAATAGGACCAATCACTATTAGACGTTGTAGACCAGGTTACAAACCTCAAATCCGAGTATCCAACTTTGGATCACACAATAAAACCTTGGCAATGAAGTTTCCTTCACCTTCTCTTTACTCTACTTATCTTCTCATTCCATTCTTTGTTCTTCTTAAAATAATTCATACATCTCATATCATGATAAAGGAAAATTTCCTTCCTTTATATTGAATCCATAAAACAATTCCCTAAATTAGATATTACACCTTCTCAATTAATTATTGTAGGACCAAATTAAGAACACGTTACAATTGGTGATAACATTAATCTTCTGCCTTGTAACTTGAATATCTTTCTGTACACATAATATTACGACAAGGGAGCTTAGCTACATCATCTCCAAATTGTCTTCTTCACATATTTAAATTTGGCTTGTTAGAATGACAAATTTGCTAAGAGATATAACAAGTTTACTAGAACATATCTTTGTAAACTCTATCTCGGAACAATCTTCACCAAAACTTGCATAACTTCTTCTAGACTTAATGTCTTACACTAATGAGGTTAGCTACATATACTAGAAGTATAGTATAATCTCCTTTTAACCTCACTACTGAAGGTACTCAATGATTTGTCCCTACCAACTTGATCTTTCTATTGTTCTTTTGTTAGATACCATAGAAAAGTGTTATGTTGACATCAATAACAAACATAGTCATGACTGTAACATATCATCATGATAATGATCTAATCATATTTCTAAAATACTCCCCCATAGGAATATCATCAGCATTCATGCTTCCAACAATCTCCCCCTTTGGCATTGATGGCAACATAGATGAAAAACATCTAGTGTGAAGAATACCAACTGCAAAAGACTATTAATCTTTCTTTTCAAATCCTCTTCATCAATCATTCTTCCATACTATACTTTTCCTTCTATACTTCTTTCCAGCATGTTGTACTTATTTTTCATGTTTTACCTCTCCCCCATTGACATCAATGTCAAAGGTTTTAACAACCATCAAACTCTACAACAACTATTTCTAACCTACTCAAGTGTCCAAAGACACTATTAAAACAACAACCAAAAAGATTCCTAGATGACTCTACCCATCATAGATACTCCATAATAAAGGAAGCATCAACATTTAGTCTAGACAAATGATAGTGCTTTGTTACATTAGATTGATACACTCTTGCATCATCTACTTTGATGTAGGAAGGGGCATAACTTCTAGCATACCTCACAAAAACTCAAAAGTCTCTTTGGGAAGAGGCTTAGTGAAAACATATGCAATGTGCTCTTTAGTGCTTACATACTCCAATCTAATCTCCATTTTTGCAACTTTTTCTCTCAACATGTGATAATTGATAGAAATGTGCTTGTTCTTAGAATGCAACACTATATTCTTAGACATATTTACTATGCTTGTGTTGTCACAATGTATGACAACAAGCTCATTGAATTCTATCATTATATCCTTTAGCATCTGCTTCATCCAAATAACATGATTACAATTGTTTGCTAGTACAACATATTCTACTTCTGATGTACTTTGTGAGGTACAATCCTGCTTCTTGCTTAGCTAAGAAACCAATAATCCTCCAAGAAAGAAGGCTTCACTATTTATTTATTTTTGTCATCCATACTACCTTCCCAATTAGCATCAGTATAAGCATATAGTTTTAAATCATTAGATCTACCATACCACAATCTAAACTCTAGTGTTCCTTTTAGATATCTAAATATCCTTGTGACTGCTGCATAATGTGCTTCTTTGGGGTTAGCTTGAAATCTTGTAACAAATTCAACTACATTTTCTATATCCAGCCTTGTCTGAGTCAGATATTGCAATCCTCCAATTATAGATCTGCACTTCTTCTACTCAATAGTAGGTGTCTCATCCTTTGTAGATAACTTGTGTCCAGTTACCATAGGTGTTCAAGTGGGTTTACATGTTTCCAAACGAAACTTTTTCAATAAATCTTTCAAATACTTAGTGTAAGAAACAAAGATTTCTTCTTTATCTTACATAATTTGTAATCCTAAAAAATATTTCTTTTCTCCTATCATGCTTATTTCAAATTCCTTCCTCATTTCTTCTACAAACTTTTCACTTTCATCATCATTTCCTCCAAATATGATATCATCAACAAATATTACCAAGATCATCAATCCATCATCAACTTCTTTGCAATATAGATTACTATCTATCATACCTTTGTTATATGCAATGTTTGTCAAATGTTTTTCCAAGATTTCATACTAGGTTCTAGGTGCTTGCTTCAAGCCATACAATGATTTCTTCAATTTGCATACTATGTCTTTGTCATCTGTCAATGGACATCCTTTAGGTTGTTCTATGTGTACCTCTTCTTTAAGTTCTCTATTCAAAAATGTTGACTTGGCATCCATCTAATACACTTTGACTATTTTATGTGCTGTGTATGCTAACAATAACATTATTGCTTCTATTCTTGTTATAGGAGCATAGATTTCATCATAGTCTATTCCTTTTTGCTATGAGTAACCTTTACATACCAGTCTTGCTTTGCTCCTTACAACTTCACCTTTTTCATTCATCTTGTTTCTAAATACTCATTTTGTTCCTATTACATTCATGTCTATTGGTCTAGGAACCAATTCCCATGTCTCGTTCTTAACTATTTGATCCAATTCCTCTTTCATATATTGTTTCCATTAGTTATCTTTAGATGCTTCATCTACAATCTTTGGTTCAACTTGAGATATCAAATATAGTTCTTCATTGATTTTGCTTCTTGTCATCACATCTTTATCTTTGCTTCCAATGATCTACTTAGGTAGATAATTCTTTGTCATATTCTTACCTAAAGTACGAATTGTTATCTCAACTCTTAGGTTTGTTGAAGGGTCCAAGCTTTGTTCCTACCTTGGCTCTCCTTCATTCTGCAAATCATTATTAGTCTCAAAGAATACTTCATCATTCCTTGGTTTAGTAACAACAATCTCATCATGTGAATTGCAATCAACTATTCTTTCTTTTATCATTAATTTCTCATCAACTCTTACATTTACACTTTCCGTAATAGTCTTATTTCTCATATTATAACATCTATAAGCCTTGATTTTCAATGAATAACCAAGCAACATACCTTCATCACTCCTACCATCAAAATTACCAATATCATCATGTATTTTGATATAGCACTTACTACCAAAAATTCTGAAATACTCAATTGTAGGTGAGTGAGCAAACCATAGATCATAAGGGGTCTTCTTTGTGTCTTTCCTAACTTACACTTTTCTCATAATGTAGACTACTATATTCACAACTTCTCTCCATAACATCTTCAATACATCATTCTCAGATAACATAGCTCTTGTAGCTTCAGTTCCTAGTCTATTTTTTCTCTCTACAATGCCATTTTCTTAGGGGTTCTCTAAGCTGATAACTATCTTTTGATTCAATTACCTTCACAAAATATGTTAAACTCATTTGAAGTAAATTATCCTCCTCTATCTGATCTTAAACATTTAATCTTCATACCTAATTCATTCTCAACTCTATTCTTGAATATCTTGAAATTATCAAATGCCTCATAATTTTCTTTAAGAAATGCAACCCACATCATTCTAGAAAAGTCATCAACTAACATCATGAAATACCTTTCACCAAAGAATTCTTTAGTCTTTGTAGGACTGCTAAGATTTGTATGTATAATCTCCAATTTTTTGTAGTAGTAGACTTCTTGTTGGAAAAAGAAGTTTTTTTATGCTTTTCCAAAATACACTCACAAATTATGTTAGTAAGCTTTACAATCTTAGGCATATCTTTACCTACAAACATACTACTAGTCTTCAAAATACTGTCAAAGTTTATATGACAAAATCTCTTATGTCATAACCAACTGTCATCTACCTTTGCAACCAAATATGTCATTTCAGTAGGATTCAACTGAAATACATTACCTCTAGATTCGATTCCTATTCTAATTACATATCTATCTTTTTTTATGATCATGCATGTCTTCTCTATAAACTACAACTGATAACCTTCATCCATTGGTTGTCCAAGACTCAATATATTGTGCTTCAAAACATCAACAAATTATACATCCTCAGTGTTAGTTTTTCATCAAGAGTTATAGATCCAATACCTTTAACTTGGCATGTTGCATTGTTTCCAACAGTAACAATGCCTCCATCATGACTTTTGAAGTTAACAAATTTGTTTATATCACTGATCATATGATGTGAACAACCACTATCAATTATCCAATCAAATCTATTTTCAACTTGTGATACTAAAGCCATTTTCTTTGGACCTTCTTCTCCAATAGCTACAAATCCAATTTCATCATCACTAGCACTTACTACCTATTCATCACAATCATATTCTTCATTTGCATATAGACACTATCTATCTCTTCTAGGTTTGAAATTACCTCTAAAAATTTTCTCTCTTTTTGGACACTTAGATGCATAATGACCAAATTCATTACAAGTCCAACATTTAAAGATTTTCCTACCATCCTTTTCTCTTCTTACCAAAAGGACTACTCCTTCTTCAATCTTTATATCCTTATCAAATCTACTACTACTAGCAAAGTTTCCTCTAGTAGTTATTCTCCTTGATGAGCTAGGTCAAATATTCAAGGAACTAAAAGTTCTTTTTGTTTTAGTCAATTCTCTAAAACATTCATTCTCAACTACTTCAAGTCTTCCAAGTAATGTTTCCTTAGTCAAATTTGAGGTACAAGATATCAACAACTATATCATTTGAACCACTAACTTAAACAATAGTGTTAAGATCTTTGATATCTTCCATATCATCTCATCATCTTCTTTGGTTCTTCCTTTTGATCTAATACCTGTAATAATTATTGATATCCTACCTACATATGTCCTTATAGATTCATCTTCCATTATTTTAGCATCACAAAATTCAAAAATCCAACATTGTAACCTCAATTTCTTAGAATGTTCATCACCATCAAAACTATTTTCCAAAGCTTTCCAAATCATATGAGAAGTAACAAGTGACTTTACATGGTTATACTCAATTTTAGGAAGCGCAGACAATAGTTCTTCTCTAGCTCTCATGTCACACATGAAGAGTTCCCTTTCTTCCTTTGTACAAGATTCCAAATATTTTTCACAACATATATGTCTTCATCTTGTTAGGATAAACCCTTGACAGAAATAAAGACTACATGCAAATATAACCAATAAAAAAAAATAATAGATCACACAAAAATGAACACAAGGCACCAAGATTTAATGTGGTTCACTCAATCTTTGGGCTATGTCCGCCAAACTGCAAGTTCAGTATTATTACAATCCAATGATTACAACCTTATTGCAATCTGTAATCCCTTATAGCTCAATACTGTTGTAAGAAGCAATTTTGCATCAAAACATCATGAACATACCTAACCCTAAACCATTTTATACAAGTATTTTATGCCATTTTAGGGTTACAACATGTTGGCCATGTGTCGGCTACAACATCGGCCATGACCCAAAAAAGAATAGGGGCAATACCCTGAACCCCAAATAATTTATGAAGTATGTACGGTACTTTCTTGATTAGTCACCACAATCTAACAATCTCCCACTTGGGGACTGATCAGACTCCACACTAAACAACAATCTCCCACTTGGAGACTAATCCTGTAGCAATACCACTACTACATGGGGCTCCAACTAGATCAAACCACCCTGGACTCTGCTATTCTTTTATTCATGGTCAATCTAGAAGACCAACCAAAGCTAAAGAGGAGTTCAACTTCTCCCTTGTTACAACCTTTGTCAACATATCTATTGGATTGTCATTTGTATCTATCTTCTCCAACTTTAACTGTCCATCCTCCAAAATTGACTGAATGAGCTGGTACCACAATTGTATGTGTTTAGTTTTAGAATGTAGAGCTAAATTCTTTGCAAGATGAATGGCACTCTCACTATCTATGAACAAATAATTATCCTTCTGAGGATGTCCCAATTCTTCCAAGAAGAATTGAAGCAATATCATCTCCTTAGCTACCTCTGTAGCAGCAACATACTCTAACTCTGTTGTGGATAGAGCATTAATCTTCTGTAACCTAGAAATCTAACTCACAACTACCCCACCAACAATAAAGACATAACCTATAGTACTCCACCTAGTATCAATATCCCCTACCAAATCTAAGTCAACATAGCCCTACAAATTAGTAGTAGATCCCCCAAAGTGTAAACACTTATTGGATTTTCCTCTCAAATATCTAAGAATCCACTTGACAACATTCCAATGCTCGAATCCTGGATGACTCATATACCTTTCTCACTCATGTGCCCAACTCTATTGTGCCACAGTGTTGTATCAGAATCTATAGCAGTTATTTGTTCTCCCTACTCAACTACAACAATTGTTCCTGAACATTCATTTTTCTCTGAATTAATCAAAGTAGAAGAAACAATATGACCTGTACAAAGACATAAGGTGCCTACTTTCACACCTTTTGCTACTATAAGGAAACCTTTTAAAAGCTTCCAATTTTATCATTAAAAGTAACTACACAACCCTCATCACTGAGTTGTCCTGCTAAAATTAAATTCCTACTTAGCCTTAGAACATGTCTTACCTCATGTAGTAGCCAATGATTCCCATTTTACAACTTAATCTTAATTTTTCCCTTTCCAACAATTTGACAAGGTTCATTATCCCCAAAATAAGAAATCCCAAAATCCCCTTGGACATAATCAATGAAATAACCTCCATGAGATGTAGCATGAAATGAAGCACCAGAATCTAAAACCCATGAATCATCAACAATTTCTAAAGTCAGAAGCAAAGCATCCTCTTCGAATATGTTAATTACCACATTTTCCTCCTTGTCTCCATCTAATTTATCTCCTTCATTTTTCTTTTTGTGCCCTAGTTTCCCACAGTACCAATAGTCATTTGGTCCTCTCAATTGAGACCTCTTCCCCTTTGACTTTCCTCTTGATTTCCCACGATTTCCAAAGTTACTTCCTCTCTCAGTTGTTCTTTCCCTGCTTTGTGCATTCAAGGCACTTCCTAATGTAGATCCAACAAAGGATTTCTTATGAGTTTCCTCATTCAAAAAAACACTGATCACATCTTCACATTTTAGGGTACTAGATCCAGGAATAGAATTACTCACAGCCATTACCAAACCATTCTAGCTTTCAGGAAAAGAACACAAAATCAAGAGAGCCCTAATTTCTTCATCAAAATTGATACCCACAAAAAATAATTGACTAGTAATAGTATTAAACTCATTTAAATGATCTCCAATAGATCCACCTTCTGCCATTTTCATATTAAATAAATGCTTCATGAGAAATACCTTGTTTGAAGCGGAGGGCTTTTCATACAGTGTCGCTAGGGTTTGCATCAATTCTTTTGTCGTCTTTTCTTTTGTAATATTAAATGCCACCAATGGTGCTAGGCATAATTGAATGCTTCTAAGTGCATTTCTATCCAAAAGATCTCATTCATCATTTGACATAGTTCCCTGTTTCTTGGCTTTGCCTTCCAACGGCTTCAATAAATCCTTCTGATACAAATAGTCTTCCATTTGCATCTTCCATAACTAGAATTTCTTCCCATTAAACCTATCAACCCTCAACTTACCCTCATCTACCATTGCTCCCACTCAACCATGAGACTCTCACTCAACTATGAAACTTTCTTGCAGAGGATAACTGAAAAACAACTAGGCTCTAATACCACTTGTTAGGATAAACCACGGATAGAAATAAAAACTACATGCAAATATAACCAATAATAGATAACATAGAAATGAACACAAGGCACCAAAATTTAATGTGGTTCACCCAATCCCTGGGCTACATCCACCAAAATGCAAGTCCAATATTATTACAATCCAGTGATTACAACTTGATTACAATTCATAATCCCTTACAACTCAATACCATCGCAAGAAGTAATTTCACATCACAACATCATGAAAATACCTAACCCTAAACCCTTTTATACAAGTATTTTATGTCATTTTAGGGTTACAACATGTCAGCCATATGTTGGCCATGTGTCAGCTACAACATCGACCCTGAACCCCAAATAATTTAGGAAGTATGTATAGTACTTTCCTGATCAGTCACCAAAATCTAACACATCTTTTCTTTCCAACAATCATAATTTGTTCCATCAAACTTTGGGCTATCCTTTCTAAATATGTTCACCATGGTGATTACAAACTGATTACAATTCGTAATCCCTTACAGCTCAATATTGTTGCAAGAAGCTACAATATCACCATTACATCATGAAATCCCTAACCCTAAGCCTTTTTATCCAAACTTCTGGTGCTTACAAAATTAGGGATAGAATAAGTCATCCAATAGGAAAACTAGCAGCTAATACCATTTACAATATAAGGGAATTTTTTTCTTTTGGGGCATTGCCCCAAAAAAACTCTCATAGGGGCATTTTCCCTTGACCCTATCTTGTACTGTGACAAGGAGCACACCTAGGGCACTACCCTTTGAGCCTGTAGAAATAATATGGAGAGAAAACCATGTCAAATAAACCTCTAAGTCTGATTAGGCTCCATATCAAAACAATCTCCCACTTGGAGACAAATTAGACTCCAAAACAATAACCTCCCACTTGGAGACTTATCATAGCTCTTCTAAACATGTAGCTCCCATTGGAATATATCAAACCACCCTGTACTCTGTTGTTATTTTATTTTTCTCAGTTGAGAAGACCAATCAAAGCTAAAGATGAATTTAGAATCTCCCTTCTCACTACCTTTGTAAACATATTCATTGGATTTTCATTTGTATGTATCTTATCTTGATTTAATTGTCCATCATCCAAAACTGACCAAAAAAAATGGTACCACAACTGTATGTGTTTTGTCTTTAAATGCACAACTAAATTTTTTGCAAGATGAATGGCACTCTGACTATCTATAAACAAATAATTATCCTTCTGTGGGTGTCTCAATTCTTCCAAGAAGAACTAAAGCCATATCATCTCTATGGCTACCTCTATAGTGGATAAAGAATCAACCTTCTGTAATCAAGAAACCTAGGTCACTATTGCCTCACCAATAGTAAATGCATAACCTGTAGAACTCTATTTGGTATCAACATCCCCTACCAAATCTAGGTCAACATAGCCCTATAAATTAGTAGTAGATCCTCCAAAGTGTAAACACTTACTAGATGTTCCTCTCAAATATCTAAGAATCCATTTAACTACATTCCAATGCTCAATTCCTAGATGACTCATATACCTGTTAAGAACTCCCACTGCATGCGCAATATCTGGCCTTGTACATACCATAGCATACATCAATCTTCCTACAACTAAAGCATAAGGTACCTTGGACATCTTATCCTCCTCTTCTTACATCTTGGGACACATCTCCTTAGACAACTTCAAATGACCATGTAAAGGTGTGCTGAAAGCTTTATCATTCTCCATAGAGAAACATTACAACACCTTCGCAATATAATCAGCTTGAGATAATGTCAATTTCCTATTCTTCCTATCTCTAAAAATCTTCCAACCAATGATTTTTTTTTGCTACCCCCTAATCCTTCATAGCAAATGAATGTACTAATTGTTCCTTTAACCTCTTAATATCCTCCATGTTAGACCTAGCTACAAGAATATCATCAACGTATAAACATAAAATCATGTAGCTATCATCATCCAACCTCTTAAAGTAAACACAATGATCTAAATGACACCTACTATATCCATGCTCATTCATTAAACTATCAAATTTCAAATACCATTGTCGAGGTGCTTGCTTCAAGCCATATAAACTTTTCTTCAATCTGTACACTAAGTTTTAATTACCTTTGACCTTAAATCCCTATGGTTGAGACATTTTTATCTCTTTATCCAAATCATCATGAAGGAAGGTTGTTTTAACATCAACTTACTTCAAATGCAAATCTTCAGTAGCCACAATAGTTAAAATAATACTAATAGAAGTCATTTTAACAACAGGAGAAACTATCTCATCAAAATCAATGCCCTTTTTCTATGCAAATCCTTTTACCACTAATCTAGCTTTAAATCTTTTCTTACCTCCACCCTCTTCTTTTAACCTGTAAACCCATTTATTTTGTAAAGCCTTTTTACCTACAAGCAACTTGCATAAATGTTGACCGTCTAACATTCACTAGGGTGTGCGGTATTTGTTGTTGCAGATCATGAGAAATTGTTGGAAATTAGCCTTTGGAGTATCATCTAGCACTACATAATCATCTCCTTTCTACTCATGTTGCTGTAATAGATCTTTGTACAACACTTTCTCATTGAATATGACATCCCTACTTCTTACAATTTTATGATTTTCAAAATCCCAAAGCCTATAACCAAATTCATAGATTCCATATCCAATAAATACACATTTATTTGACTTAGGTTTCTGCTTGAATCTATTTTTAGAATCTATATGAGAAAATGTTTCACAACTGAAGGTTTTGAGAAAAGAATAACTTGCCTTCTTATTAGTCCATGCTTCCTCTAGAATACTATAGCCCAAAGGAGTAGAGGGACCTCTATTAATCAAATATAAAGTAATATTGATAGCCTCTACCCACATGTTTAAAGGAAACCCTACATGCAACCTTATGCTTCGTGCATGCTCTATTATGGTCCTATTCATGCATTCAGCCACTCTATGTTCCTATGGAGTCCTTAGAATATTATCCTATCTATGAATACCATTATTGGAGCAATAATCTTCAAATTCATGACTGCAATACTCACCACGATTATTAGATCTAAGACATTTTAATTTCTTACTAGTCTCATTTTTAACCAAGCATTTCCATTTCTTAAAAGTTTAAAATACATTAGATTTATGTCCAAGGAAATAAACCCATATTTTTCTAGTTGTATCATCAATAAATGTAACATAATAATGAGAGCCACCAAGGGAAGATACTTGAGCTAGTCCCCATACATCAATATGCACAAGCTCTAATTTCTTACTTTTATTTTACTTCCCAATCTTCACAAAACTCACTCTCTTTTATTTTCCATATGCACAAGTTTCATACAAATCCATATTGACACATTTTACACCTGGTAAAACATTCTTTGAACAAAGTACTTTCATATCTTTCTCACTCATGTGCCCAAGTTTGTTGTGCCACAACACTGTATTAGAATCTACAACAACTATTCCTAAACATTCAATTTTCTCTAAAACAATTAAAGGAACAATATGACCTCTACAAAGATATTAGGTTCCTACTTTCACACCTTTTTCTACTACAAGGGAACCTTTTTAAACCTTCCAATTTTTATCATTAAAAGTAACTACAAATTCCTACTTAGCCTTGCAACATGTCTTACCTCATGTAGTTCTTTTGAGTCCTACAATCTTACTTCTTATACCCTAATTTCCCATAGTACCAACAATCTCTCAGTCCTTTGAATTGAGACCTTTTCCACTTTGACTTTCCTCTTGATTTTCAAAAAAAATTGGAATTATTTTCTCTCTCAACTGTTCTACCTCAGTCATCTTCACTTTTTTAATATTAAATGCCATTGATGATGCTATGCATAATAAAATTCTTCCAAGAGCCTTTTTGTCTAAAATATCCTAGTTGTCATTTTCCACAGATCCCTGATTCTTGGTTTTTCCTTCCAATGACTTCCACAAATCCTTCTAATCAAGATAGTCATGCATTTTTATTTTCCATAACTAAAAATTTTTCCCATTAAACTTGTCAACCCTTAGCTTACCCTCATTTGCCATCACTCCTACTCAACCTTGAGACTCCCATTCAACTATGAGACCTTGAGGTAAAGGATTGCTAAAGAAATGACAATGGTCTAGCTAAAAATAATGACGATTATCTAGCTTTGATAACACTTGTTAGGATTAACCTCAAATAGAAATAATAGTTACATACAAATATAACCACATGGATACATTAGGGGTCAATTTTCCATGTCAATCTGCGACGGTAGGCAAATGTAATGTGTTTTTGGGCTTTTTTTTTCAATTATAGCCTGTCAACATCGCAATTGCGATGCTAACAGGATATAAGAGAAAAAAAAAAAAAAGGAAAACATTGCTCATTTGGGTAATTTGTTATACAACATGACCTCATTTGGCTCGCCACTATCTTATTCTCTGCTACCAGATGCAATGTCGGATGGATGGATGATTTAGGGAAAGTTTGAAGCAAGGCCATTTTCAGACTCCTATTCACATTCTGACTTGAGTTGGCTTTGGTTTTTCTAGTGAAGGGGAGCAATGGAGCCGCTAAAGAAATAGACAGAGTGGAAAGCCTCCTAGGCCAACCCCTCATAGGTTTTTCTCAGTATGCTGGTTATGTGAGCATTAATGAAAGGAAGGCCCTATTTTACTTGTTCTTCGAAGCCGTGAGGGATTCGTCAAAAAGGCCTCTTGTTCTTTGATATTGGACAAGACTTACGAAGGAATATGACATAACAAATGTGCAACTGGTATTTTGGATCCCTTCTCTTATACACATTCAAACACTTTAGCCAACTCTGAATTTCTTGTACATGGGGTTTGCCCCCATTCACTTTGTTTTATTTTGTGAGTATCCACACTTCCCTTGTTTCGTCTTTTCATTTTATTGTATTATTACAAGACCTCAACCCTAGATACTATTTTAGTTGTGCAAATTACGGAATCCAACTGCAAGAATGTTATTTGTAAGTTGATTTTTAGAAAATCCAACATGGAAGGAGCAATATTAGAGCAAAGCAACAAACTTTCTAATCTAACAAAAATTGGAATTGGTGTCTAGAATTGTTCCACACACCTAGTCATTAGAGGTGAAGATGTTCAAGGGTATCAGACTTGAAATGATATCCAGAATATATCCTTCAAGAATTCAATGTTGAAAAATATATTGAATAAAACAATCTTGTAATATTCAGAGCAATTATACCCTTCAGCTCTTCCATTTCCTTAGGAATATTTCTTGGGAGCTTCTTGTAAAAAAAAATTAATGAATTTGGAAGGCATTGATAATCTTAGGGTATGGCGTTGCTAGTCCTTTAATCCAAAATGTTGTTTGATTCATAAACATTATTTGAAAGATGGAGCCAACGTGAAATCCAGTCTAAAACTCTAAATGTTGTCTCTATGTTTTTCACTTTGTGTCACATTTATCGTATCATTCAACATCCCTAAACTCTCAAGAATCAATCCTCATAAATTATTATGAGATTAATCTAGAATTTGAAGATTCTTGAATGTAAAAAACTTTGGTGAGAGAATGTTTTACAACTCATTAAAAGACAAGCTAAGAAATCGTAACTCTGCTAGTGTTCCAATCCAAATTGAGATACACCCCTGAATTTTGTTTTGCAAGTCAAATACTCAAAGTTTTGTGCAATTTGAAATAGGATGAGGAATAATAGCTTGCAATTTTTTCTTTACTCAGATTTAGTGTCTCAAGTAGAGGAAGATTCCCTAACTCTTCTAGTAACCCACCTTTGAGATAATTTTCAGTCAAATTCAAAATTCTTAATTGAGAACATTTGACTAGATTTGTAGGAGTGACATCACTTAGTGCATTCTTTGAAAAGTCCACAAATACTAAAATATTATTCGCAAGACATATAGATAGCGGAATAGAGCCAGTTAACAAGACAATTGCAAATTTCACATCACTGGAAATATATTGAAGAGCCTCCATGTTTTACTTGTTGTAATCTTTGTAATATATTGCTACAGATTGCTAACCAAAGCTCCAAAACAATTTTCAGCAAAAAGAATATCAACAAACAACATTAATCATATTTAATTCAGTACAAAAAAGCTCTTATGTTCGCACTCTTGAAATGCAAACTGTTAAGAAGATTCTATCAAGAATATGTATTTGGGGCAATTCAAATGTATTTTGAAATTCTCAAATACATTCTACTCATTATCGAAATTATGCAAGAATTATATATTTTATTGTGTAGATCCACCAAATATTGGTCACCTTTCAAAGTGATAAGAATTTTCTTCTTGAATAAAATTTGATTGTGCAGAATTATCTTGATTGTTATCAAAATTTTATATCTTTAATATTCAATTGCAATTATTTAGGGAAAACTAGAATCAAATGCAATATGTGAACAATTAATTTTGAGAAATTTGGTCAATAAAATAAAGGAGAGGAAGAATCAGTTCAACCCATATATCAACTACTTCGTGGGACTTCTAACTATATGTAAGAAGTCAAATATAAAAATTCAAATACATCAGAACCAACATAAAACCTTCATGAATTCAGCATTCAAAAAGATATTGGATAAAACTATCCATCAAAGTAAAACACTTGTACCTTGATTTTAGGTGAAAGCACAACATTGCAATCACACTGGCAAATCCAACTCCAAAACACAACCCGACTAACACTGCCCACCATCGATCCATCTTGTCTGCATCTCCATCTGCATCTATCACTGTTGTGATGTTCCTTTGTCTTTGGCCACCTATTTCACCCCCACTAGATCTCATTGCTCCATTTTCAATATGCCCTATGGATGTCCCTATCTAACTATATATCTTTTAATTCCATATAATAACTAATTTATGTGCTTTTTCATGACTATGTTTGACTCATATAATTGTGATCTCTCCAGCACTATTATGTCATCTAATATGTCTTTCCTTGTAGCTTATATGTTTTGAAATTGTTGTTAGGCCTTGTAGCTTGTATAATTTGATTGCTGGAGAGCTTCTACAGCTAAGCAAGAAGGCCATTGCACGAGTTATAGCCACACGCTTGGATATGAAAATTGTATATTTTTTAATCTAAGGTATATTTTAACTGGAGTTTTAGCTTATATGTTTTTAAATTTCTTTTAGTGGCTTAATGTTTAAAGGTCTCTTGAAATAAGACCTTTAGGCGGTTGGTCAAAGTTTTACAAATAATCTTATCCACAAATTTGCCTAGAGTAATTGACTGAATGTTATAAAAGGTGATTGGGTTAAATGTCTTAGGCATAAAGTCAAAGAAAGTATTTTTTAAAATATTAAAGTATTTAGCTAGGTCTAAGAAGATTTGTGTACTTTCGACAGTTTTGCTTAGTTTGTGAAAGTTGTAGACCAAAGTATTCATAGCCCAATTTTTGCTTCCTATGAAGAACGATCATGTCAGATAATATAACTGAAGAACAAAATAAGGAGACAATCACTAGATTGTGGTCTAACTTGAAAAGAAAAGGTGATGGAAAATGTTATTGTCCTTGAAAAATTTGTAAGGGCTTAAATCGTAGAAGACTACTAATCAAAAAAATTAAGAGACATTGTAGGGAGAATGGTCACATTGAAGGGGAGCATGACTATCATCCACTGGTAAGTTGCTCATTATATCATTTTAAGTAAATTTACATACATATGAAATCACTTGATGATGAGTTTATGATCATGGTTTATTTATGTTAATCAATTTTATATAGGTTGATCTCCCCAGGGAAGTACATGATATGAACCACAACAATCCAAAGAATATGGTTTTTGAAGTGGAGGAACATGGAGGTGTGAATATCCAAGGTGAAGATAATGATCCCATGGAAGATGACAATCATGCCCTAGAAAACACAATTGAAGATGATGGTATAAATACATTGATCCATGAAACATTTAGTCCAAGTGTATCTGATCATGATGATGATGATAGCCTTGATGTACCTCTACTTGAGAAGGCATATGAGCCCCTATACAAAGACTCCCAAACAACTCTTCTCTTTGATGTAATTATATTCTTGAACTTGAAGGTTATCAATGGTTTATCCAACATAACAATGTCACATATGTTAAGGTATGTCATATATGTCTTTATAGTTAACAAAGGGTGAATAATGTACCACTAATATTGTTTATAACTTATATTTTTTGTTTTAGATTGATAGATGAGTTTCTATTACCACCATCAAATATTCTACCTCGCTCATATCGAGAATTATCTACTACTATGAAAGATATTGGAATGGAGTATGAAGCAATACATGCTTGTCCCAATGATCATATTATATATTATAAAGAACATGAATTTGCAACACAATGCCCTATGTTTCATACAAGTAGATATCAAATAGATCGACTAACAAAAAAGGTGCCTCAAAAGGTTCTTTGTTACATCCCCATTATTCCACGGATGTGACAATTATTCAGGTGTAGTAGCTTGGCTCAATTTATGGATTATCATGCAATAGAAGTCAAGATGACATTATTTGAATACCTATGCATGGTTCAGCATTTATGCACATAGAGGAAAAGTGGCAACACTTCAAAGAAGAACCTCATAATCTTAGGCTTTCATTGGCAATGGTCAATGTCAATCCATTTGCAAAGATGAGATCTGTTTACTTGGTGTGGCCTATTTTTGTTATCAACAATAACATTCCTCTGTGGATGTCAATAAAGAGGGAGCACATTATGTTGGCAATGATTGTTCTAGGTATCTTATCATTTGATAGTTATTAATTTACATGTACTTACGAATCTTGCAGTAAAAAGGTCACAATAATTATGTAATGTTACTATTCATTCAAGTAGGTAAATATCAAGTAAAATATATGAATGTATATATTGAGTCTCTTATCGATGAGTTGGTGGAGGTATAGAATGGTGTCACTATGTATGACGTGTCTACACTAATAGTACAAAGATAATTTCAATTCCATGCAATACTTGCATGGACAATACATGATGCCCCAGGGCTAACACATTTTTGTGATATGTTATAGTGAATTCAAGTTGTGCGCGATAATTCTAATTATAAAAATTAACATATTTAATAATCCAATTATATCATTATCTTGTAGGTCTTCAAACAAAGGGAAAATTTGCATGTCCAGTTTGTGGTCCAAAGATGAAATCTCATCATTGAAAAAGTTTAGGAAAGCAGGTGTTTGATGAGTGTAGACACTTCCTCCACAGGAATCATAAGTATATTATTTATTATATTCATGATTTATTTTTCTTGCTATGTAATCTATTGTATATTATTTTGTAAAGTCTCATATCTATATATTTTTTGTGACTTGAATCTCTTAATGTAGGGGGTTTTCATCTAAAGAAATCCATAAAGAAGATATAAACTATTGGAAGAGACTAAATCCTCATTTACTTTATGAAATGCAAAAATGTCTACCTTCAACTTTTTTCAATGCACAGGAACACTACCTCATACACCTAGTTGAGGAGATTGAATTGTGTGGATGGTTGAGAGGCACTTGAAATCTATGAAGGCTTTGGTTCGACAAAGAGCACATCCTGAGGGTTCTATGGTAGAGGGATATATGGTATACCAGACTATGGTGTACATTACTGAATATCTTCCTAAGTTTGATTCAAATATCCATGTAGATTGCATTTGGGATCTCGAGCCTTTTAAAAAATTAGAAGGGGAGTACTTGATGGGGAAAGGTACATTGAGGAAAGTGAGAGGTAATAAATTATAAGATGTTATTGTAATAAATTATTTCTTAATCTTTAAAATAAATCGGTTGTAAGTTGTCTATTTTTTTTTTTTATACAGGTGCTCAAGAGTGGGATGCACTACATTTGTATATTGCAAAAAATCTTGATTGGATGATGGTATGGATTGAATGATGTCAACATTCTAGTCGCAAATTAACATGGGAAGGTGTATCTTCATTGGTTAAAGAAGCTCATCATAATGGAGATTTCAATGTTATGCAAAGGGAAATAGATTTAGCATGTGGTTTAAGAGATTTCTAGGTACATATAAATCTATTAATCACCCGTATGTTTATCAACTCACGATACAATAATTTTGACATGTTTCACATATTATTGCAGGTTAAACACCACAAGGCTATGTTCTGTAATTGTCAAAAAATTTGCGTCAAAGTGTTGGATGACACAAAGAAAACTTGTGATTCAAGAATAACTACAGTCTTTCAAGTGACTAATATTTCATCTAGAAATGACTTACATCCTTGAGAGTTTGAAAATTGATACTATGGCATTTTGGATTTTATACTTGAGTGTGACTTTAGTTCCTTCAAATTAGTACTCTTCGTTGTCAAATGGTACAGGCTACGACTTAATCCAAATGATCCTGATAGAACTATTATTGAACATGATAATGGATTTACAAAGGTTAATACAAAGTCATTTGAGCCAGGTGGGGATGAGCCCTATGTTCTTCCAAGCCAATGTGATCAGGTATTCTACTCAGAGGTTCCACATAAACCAGGTTGGTCATTTGTTGTTAGACATGAACCGAGAGGAAGGCCAATAAAGTATAATGTGATGGAAGAAGAAGATACCAAAGAAGTAGAAGATAATGTAGATGGTGATCATGATTGACAGTTATTGGATGATGTTCCTGACACAAATTTTCATGAAGAAGAAGAAGAAGATGATGACGATGATGCTGCTACTGATGATGATGATGAAGATGATGACGACAATGACGACGATGATGATGACAACGATGATGGCGAGGATGATGATGATGATGATGAGGAGGAGGAGGAGGAGGAGGAGGATGATGAAGATGATGATGACAAGGATGATGATGATGAAATCTAGAGGTATGCCATCAATCCTTAATCTATTTAATATTCATTTCTTGATAGAAATATATTTGTCTTATATGGTTACATAGTTTATTCATTATCTATTTAAAAGCTACAAGTTTCAACTACAAATAGAATACCTCTAATCTAAATAAACTATTAATCTAAATTAATTAAATAAAATTATTTAAAACACATATTGATGCGTAAATGTATTGAGCCTTCTTTTCTTTCAAGTCAAAAGAATTTGTAAGTGTTTAGTTTAGAAAAGGGAATTCATTAAATATCTATAAAAGGGAGTTGTACCTAGAATAAAATTCATAGGGAAAACATAACATAAGTGCTTACCCAATTTTTTGGTTGATAATTCTACCTCTATAGGTGATGCAGAGACCCTAGGTGGACTTGCAATCATTCATCACAAGAGGGACTGCCATAGTGTTCTCACAACACCAACCAAGCATCTTCATAAGATCCCTCTCCTTGATCCAAGCCAACTCCATAACCTATTAAAGTGCACACCAAATCCTTATGCCACCTTAGGTTCTACATCTTTGGAATAATCACATAAATGTCCCTCAATCCATCCAATGGATTCATCCAAGCAATCTAATCAACAAACTATCAAATGCTCACAATGCCTCAATATGTGCCAAACTTGACTTCACCTTAACTAGGTGTTTCCTCCACCTCCACACACATCAAACAACTTCAAATAGCATGTACCCAAGGTGACTAAGCCCTTCACTAGGCCTGCTTCCCTAGTAGGCTTATAATGTGAGCCTAATTTAAGTGTTATATTGTGTACATTTTAATGTTTTTAATTTTTATGTGATGCTTATGATGGATGTGATTATGATTATGATGTGATTATGCTCACAATAATTGAATTACATTTGCAGGAAACTGAACCCCTTTCAGGAGCATCTCGTACAGTCATATGGATCAATAGGTATAAGTCAATACTCCTTATAGATAGTCTATTTAATACACTTATAAATAGTAAGATTGATGTCTTCTAAGATCTCTCCCATTTGCAGGTACCAGCGAATAAGTATTTTTCAGAAGTGTCTTCCTCGAGTAAGGGAAATATAGGAATAGAAGAGGAAAGTGAGACATGCAATTTATCTAAAACAGGGAGATTAACTAGAGGTCAAAGGACTAGAAGGAAATTCAATAAATGCATGAAATTTTTCCTTGCTCAAGGGGGGTCATGTTCTTATGATGATGAGACAGAAGGCAACATCATGGTCCCCTTGAGGTACCAACATCTACAGAAACATTAGGTACCCAAGGAACTTCCTCCAATAAACACTGATTTTTGTGTTAACGAGAGGATATATAGCATAGCACCATAATCATTACATGGTTTGGGCCTATTTTCTATGGACGGCATAAAGGTGTCTTACAACAAAGTTTCTGAATTGATGGTGTATGTTAGACCATGTTACGATTACAAAAGTTGGATGCATATTGTTCAATAAAAAAAAAGTATGCATAGGTATGCCCTCTCGAAAAATTATATACAACAACAAGACAATAAACCAAGTAAAAGTGTGGCTATATACATTGATGGAAGGCCAAAAGAACAAGGGAATATTGTGGGTTTTATAAATAGTAAATGACCTAGGTCAACTATAAAGCAACCAAATTGCATATTTGAGGCACGCGATGGAAATCATGTATTCATCTGTGCGATAAAATCAATACATGCAGGGGAAGAGCTTTTTATTGATTACAATTTGAATTGCATAAATACAAACAAGGCTACTATCATGGGGGTGGTACATACTATTAAACCAACTTCTAATCAATGACTCCAACAGAGCATTTAGTCAATAAATTTTTGGCTAACATTTTTATACTTGATCTTTGACATAGGGGAAAAATATGGAGCAACTGCCTAGAGGGGATGTTGGTGATGTTCTCGGCTCATCTACACATGAGCAGGTAAAACTCATTGTAATTGTGTAAACTAGATAGAAGAAAAATGTTTTTTTAAAAATTTGTTTTCTTCATTGTTTTGGAGTAATTTTGATAATACTAATACTATTGTTGTCATAGAGGGCCAATGGTTGGAGGGAGGGAAAGGAACCTGCAGTCCCTCAGCAGCCCCCCCTGAGGAGGACCCTTTCTATATTGATTTAGCAAAGACCGATGACCCAATCGGTTCGATTAAAAAGGTGCTAAAGAAAATTGGCAGAGAAATTATACGTTTGGCAACCATAAAGCCTACTACTAAAGAAATAAAAGATAGGGGATCTGAATTGTTGCACACCTCTAAAACCTTAAAAGTAAGTATTAATGAATTTTTAATTATAACAAGAGTTCAATAATGGTTTTTACGTTATGCTCATTAAGTAAAATATGGATGCACTGTCTTTACAAAGTTTTTTGCGTGATTTCGAGCCCCATTCCCATGATGAGGGTGCTGCAGGTGGTTGAGGTAGATTGCATGTTCCATTCCCCACTTGTGTTTTCCACTAAATATATATAGGAATGATCATAATCATTGATAATACATGCTCAAACAATCCTTTTCTTTAATGCTCTAACAATCTTGTCCATGCTAGTCCACACATTCTATATTTATGCATGCTCTAATAATTTTATTCTTCAGCTTAAAATGAATTGTATCCTATGATGACATTGCCTCCATCCAGGACAACCACAAATCTCTTTTCGACTGCTAAGTCGACAACACACAACTTATAGGCATCGACTGTTGCACCATCTACTCGTACAAAAATCCCTCTATTCCTCTCTTTTTTTATGTGTTTAAGTGTTATGTGTTTATGATGTAGATTGTAATGACCCCCCTTTGGTAGTCACTCAACGTTTAAACTTTTTCATAATTTTATGATTCCAAACCATAAGAACTCAACTCCATTCATAGCTTGGATATACAAGGTTATGTTATAGGTCAAACTTCAATTAGTTGTCTTTAGTTATGAAAGATTGTAATATTGAAGATAATCTTCTCTTGTAGTATATTATCGCAATTATATTCTGATGTAGAGTCTAGCAACCATTTCTTCTACTAGCCTTCAAAAGGCTTTTACAATCCAGTTTTTGGATCTAGGACTTGGTATAAGTCCCCTTACCCACACCAGGTATACACAACTGCTGAGCCCAAATGGGGCAATCAACTTCAAAAACTTCACTCACTAACACAAGAAATGGTGACAGCAGCCAAGACCTTCAGTCCAACCACAATCCTTAGTTTGTTTTGAATCTACCAAATCAACAACAATCCTTTGCACTTCTAGGCCTACAATCCTTGTAGCCTTTCTAATCCATTTTCTTGTATTTTCACCAACTATCCCTCTATGGCATAGGGAATTCTCCACTATTTTAGGTACCTCTTAAGACACTTGCTAGAATCCCAAAAGCTTCTAGGATGATCTTACTCCAACACCCTCCAAACTGCTACTTGGTACCTAGGCCTAATTGATCAAGTTAGGCTAGGGCTTCAAGGAAGGATGGACTAGGTGGGTTCCCAAGACCCCAATCACTTATGGAAATCCTAAACACATTCAATGCATCTAACTTCAGCACTTACATAGATCAGAAGTGCCTCCAAACATGACTATGACCACAATAACAACAAAAACCAATCAAGCACATGGTCTTGCTTGACCTAGGGCCGGCTTGGAAAAATACTTTCCCTGCTCACCAAGCCTCAAACTCCTAGAATCATGTAGATAGGTCCCTTAATTTTCATATCCCTCAATTTTAGAGATAGCCACTGGTGGATTTGCAAGTTAGGGCTACATTTGTACAAGGCCCTAGAAAATAAGGCTATTCAGACCTCTCAGGACAAAAATGCTAATAACTCACAAACCACAATTGAAAATTAAATCAAAACAAAGCCAAAACCTTTTGAACACACCTCCACCACTAATCCACTTGTAGAGTAATCATGAAAGTACTATACAACCCACTGTAACAGCAATTTTACCAGTAAATTAGAGGTTTTTATTCATTTTCTCCAAGCATCTGCTACAACCTGATCTCTCCCTCCAACTGAGACCTCAAATGACATATTTGTAGGCCTCTATGACCCTTGGAACAACCAAATAGCCATTTCCAACCATGAATCAAACAAACAACAACTTTTTGTAATTACCGATCAGCATTTTAAAAGTTCTCAGCAACTTTTAGGCAATTTTTGCATTTTTTGCAAATTGGTAAGTCTAATGAACTTAACAAGTGCATGGTCATTTCTCTAGCCCTATATTGACTCAAACACCCTATTCTAACGCCTTTTGGTCCCATTTGAGTCACTCAGTTTATAACCACACCAAAGTGCTAATGGGCCTTACATGTGCCTTTATTACAAAATATTACCAAACATGGGCCAACTTACTAAAGTATGGACTAAACCTTGTTAAAACTTCCTAAATTGCTTGATTCCACCCTTCCATGGAGTGGGTAGGTTTCCTGCCTCCTAGGTACTTGTTCCCTACTTGTTCCCCTCCCTCCTAGGTTAGGTGCCCTGCACCATATTCATGTGCTTGATCATGCAATGAGATGTGAATAAATATTAATTTTATTGATGAAATAATTGTCTAATATAATGTCCTTGATTTTATAGAATGGTTAATGGGATAATAAATCTACAGTGATGTAGTTGATATTTCAGATGAGCCTTATAAACTTACATCAAGTATGATTCTGTTTCTAATGTGTATGAGTTACTTCATGATAAATGGAGTTGTCTTTCTTTGAACTTCCTTAGTAGTAATAAATGCTTTCATCATCTTCTCTATATATATCTATATATATATCCATTTCCAAAACTATGTTGTAATTATTGGCTCTGGTCTATATCTGATTTGTCATCTTCCCAATATTCACCCTTCATAAGTTACTCGAGGATTCAACAATGTCTTGGAATCCACTCAAGGAACTAGAGTTCAACTCAAGGATTAATAAGAATTCCCTAACTTTAGGATATCAACCAACCACTCCTTTGTAATAGGTTCATTGCCTTGATTCATTTTGAATAACTTTCAATTCACTTTGTCCATGTTTCAACTTCCCTTTCATTGGGAACACTCCTAATTCACCCTTCATGCAATCAACACTTAATCTCTGTCTTCAAGGATTCTCCTGATCCTTCCAATGCCTCAATAACCTTCAAACAGCATAACTAAGGAGTTCCAACCCCTACCAAGCATCAACTCTATACCAATCTTCAAAACTTCCTTTTATAGGATTGTCCTATTAGCCTTGTCTTGCAAGCAAATTGCATTTTTCTTCCAAATTTCTCAAACACCATGGTAACTTCTCCACCTCTTCAAATACTCTTTAATGAGTTCTTAAACCCCTGCAAATATCAACCTTTCAACTTGTAACTAATGAACCCTTCTATGGCCGTCTCTACAATCAATTAGGCCTAATTAGCCCTTGCCTAACAAAACAACTACCTTTTATGCTTATTATCAACCTCCCAAACCATTACACAACCTTAAGGCATCTAATAAATAGTAGAATTCCTCAACTTGTTTAACCCTCCATGCATTTCTAGATACTTTTCCATCAAACCCTCCCTTTAAGGGTTTCTAGCCTAGGGCTTCCTAGAAAAGGCCCTAAATCAACTTACAAAATATTTCTAATGGCTCAAACACTTTTAAACAAACCCTCTCAGATGTTTTTAAGTAGTATTTAGTCATTCCAACCCCCAGATCATCATATTCACCATGTGGTGCCTTGCAAATGTACCTTCACTGTTTGGTTCAACACTCACCCTGTTGTTCCTTTCTTTGTTCACTATCAACTGCATCTAAATCATGTTAAAGTTGTCATATTTACAAGCCTGAGTACCTCTCCCAAAAGTTACATTTTAATCACAAAAAGTGGGAGAGGCACATTTTCCCAAATTACTTCAAAATAGTGATAGACTATCATGTTTCCCGTGACATCAAAGATCTAAAAAGTAGTTTTTCTTGGGAATAAATTACAAAACCCTTGCACAAAGTTAACAAAAAATGACAATCTCTTCAAGAAGAAAAATAGTAACTTTTGAATGTCAAGAACCTTATTGAGTTACCAGTCTGAATCTTGCAAATTAGAAAACTGTCCTTGTGACAATGAAGTGCAGAATTCTTTTATTTATATCTTTTCTTCGTACACACACACCCCTTTTCTTGACTACAACACTTGTGTCTTATAAAGACCTTTCTTTTCAAGCCTTTTTCCCATCTAATTGAACAAAGACTCCTTGGATGCCAACTGCCCTTCATAATTGTCTTATGACAGCATCATTTCTTGGATGTTCCTATGTTCCTAGTATGGGAATGGTGAAGGATGTCATATTGATCGTCAGTGACGATGAAGGCATTCCATTAAAAATAGCCAAAGTTCTAGGTACTTTAAAGTTATTATTATTCTATAGTGATATAATAGTAATTTAGTTTTTTATCACTCTTCATCAACTAATGATCCCATGATTGTTTTGTAGGGAATGATGTTTTTTGGAAAAAACTTGGTGATGAGTGTTTGTGAATATTCGGGCCCACCCTACATACCTGGTGGAACATCATATCCTAACTAAAACCCCAAACCACTATTTTGATTTCATATCATTGCTAGAATAGTTTTCCTTTTCATCCATTTCTTGAACTATATTAAAGGTAGCTTCACTTCATTTATGAGTCTAACATGTTTTTTTTTTACTTAAAAGGTGGAATAACCAAGACAAAAAGTTGAAGGATGATCTTATAGAGAGCATGACCAAACTCTTTGGACCTCATGCATTCAAAAGAAACAAGCTCCTTGAAAAAGCTAGTTCATGTTTGAAGTATATTAGGGACTAGTACAGAAAAAATTTACAAGATAACCCCAAGTATGAGCATCCGCACTATGTTCCCGAGGCTAAGTGGAAGGCTCTGATTTTGGATGGAAAGTATAAAGCTAACAAGAAAAATAATATTACACTAGTAGAGAGTACAGAAAGGTATGTGATACTATTGAGAATGTAATTATGTACTAATTAACCTCTATATTTATACTATCTAACATATTTCAAACTTTTCATAGATTGCTTGACACATCAAAGGCAACAAAGGCAAGACTAGAAAATCATGGGACACACAAACTCGGCTCTGGTGGTTTTTTGAAACTTCAAGCATGAGTTGTAAGTATTAGTAAATGAAAATTTGTATCAAATTTTTTATATATTGTGATGGGAAATGCTAGGATAAACTAGCTTGTCTATGCTCTTGATCCTCAACTTGGATCTCAGTGTTCCTCCACACCATTATATGATGCACAGTAACATGCTTTGGAAGCACCAACAAACTCCTAGCACCTTGGAACAACTAAGAAATTCAAGTTATCACCCCAATCCTCTGTTCTCCACAAGAACATTCAAGGCTTGATTCACCTTCAAACAAGGAACTAATATGCTGTTACAATTGCTCCTTTAATTGATGGACCCAACTCATCACATAAGGCTACATACTAGTTACTTCTCCCCTGTACCATTCAAGGCCTCATACACTCAACCTTGACACCAAGTGTTTTGGAAACTTTTGTATTTCCTTTTGATATTTTAACTACCCTCCATTGGTTGATGAAACAATGCAAGTAAAATTCACCATACCATGCAAAAATGTAGGGCTCAGAGTTCAAGAGATGCCTCATAGAAGAGGATAAGAGAATTGGCTTCCAACAAGGCTATAGAGTTGTGGCTGAATGGCTATGAGCAGAAGTCAGTGTGGAAGGTTCTAATAATGATGCATCTGATCCATAGGTAAATAAGCTAAATGCAATTTATTTCAAATTGAATACTTTACCAATTAGTCTATTTGATGTGAAGTTCTAATATAAAGTGAGTATATCTATTTTAAGCAAGCAATGATAACAATGTGTAGGATGTTGGAATGCAGCCTAACAATCCTTCTACACAATATGTGGATGTTGAAGGTTCACATGATGTACATCCCAATGGTGAAGGTATACCTTTTCTATTAAAAAAATTATATGTAATTACAATTGATGTTTGGATTAATGTAACATTTTGTATAGTACCTATAGAGGATCGAGGGGTCGATGTTCATGAGCATGTTGATGTTGAGTCTAGACAAAATGATGTGGTCAGATCAAGTAAAGAGCACCACAGTTATGTTATTTAAAATAATTAAATACTTGTAACAATTATAATAAATTATTTTTAATTTAACTCTTTTATTTTTTATTGCAAAGGACCCCCCTTTGCAATAGCATAGTAATTTGAGATTATCAAGAACGGAGAATAGAACAACTAATGAGGGGGGAATTGATGATGATACTGATGCTCCCCTTAGAGCTTACATAGAAAAAAGAAATAGAAAGAAAAAAAAGAAATGATTCTCATCTACATACCTTAATTGATAATGACTGAATTTTATGTCTCAATGAATTTTATTATGTGCTAATGAATGTTCATGAATTATGTGTTAATGCAGAATATTGATGGATGTTGCATGTTAACGAATCTAATGTGTTAATGAATGTTATCATGTGATATTGATTGAATGTTACAATTTATTAATGGTTGAAAGAATGAATGAATGTTAGATGTTAATGGGGAATGTAGATTGATGTTATGGGGAGGGGGGTGGGGCCAAATGAGCTTCCACCTTCACATGGTTGGCCTTGTTTACTAGAGAATATTAAACTATTCTCGAAACAAAGTGAAGCTCAATAAGATACTAAATATTTCTCTATTTTGCCCTATGTTTAGACTGTTGTTCTATGCATCTAAGGCTTCATGCTTTGAACTATCATGAAGTTCTAAACTTGTAGCTTTTTTATTGCATCCTTGGATCTCAGTACTATCTTGGGACTGTGTTATCTGAATATGCCATTTCTTGGAAGAGGTTATTTTAAGCAAAGGGAATTAGGATTTGATCATATTAGATAGCTTTCTTGACAAATATATCTAACTCTTGGGCTTCAAATCAATTGTATCCATGAGTTCATGGTTAGATACAAAGCTTACCTCCAAGTTCCAAATCTTCCCACCCATACTCTTTGAATTTTATATCGAATGGGCCCTCTATCAGTTCACTAAGCATAGCTACTACTTGTGCCAAGAGAGTCTGAGATATTGCAATATGGATTCAATGTTTAATCTTTTCGATCCAACTATCTTCCCGTTCAAGCTTGTCCTAACTAGATTTGTATCCTCAACATTCAACAAAGTTATGAATTGTATCCTCATTTTTTTTTACTAAATTTTACCACAGCTTCCTAGTAGGGTATTTTATATAAGCTATTTCTTGCAACTTTTACTTAAAAGAGCTATTATTGTTCATGGCTTTCCTAAACATTGTTTCTTGTTTATTTACTGAAGTTAGCTTGGGTTGTATCTCGATATGTTTTGTGTATTTATTTTAGTGAAAGTTGCAAAGGGCTAATATGAAATTACATTTTTTTTAAAGCACATGTAAGCCAACTTTCATGGAGCTCCCTAATCATTTGTTGTTATGAAATTTTGCTATTTCAAACTATGATAATAAATTATAATATCTGAATTTTGTGTTACTTTGTCATTTTGTCTGTTTATGGTCTCAATGTTTCTTTTGAACACAAACTAGTTTCTTATTTCAGTTCTAAGGTGATAGGGAAAAAATTACTTCCCAAGCATGCCCCTTTAGATTTAGGGGTGTTCATGAAATTCACAAAACGGATTTTTGTTTTTTTGTTGTTGTGATTTAACTTCTGAAATGTGAATTCAAAAGCTAAATAGTAAACTTTTAAAGTATGATCATGATAGTTTGATGGTTGGGCTTTGTTTTTGACAAGAAGAATGTAGAAAGGTTTCAATAGAAGGGCAACAAAAATGGTTGGAACTTTCAAATAAATTTAATGTTGCAATTAAGGTTTGTTCTATATCTAAATTTGATTTTCTGATATACAGATAAGACATCTATGCATTCTGATTCTCAGCACGATATTTATGTTTTATTTGCCCTAGGTTGATTACAAAGTATAGGCCTACCATGCCAGTAATTTCTATTGTCATCCCAAGATCGACAATAAATCAACTGAGATGGGGCTTTACGGGTGCATTTCAGGTATGCTATACATATTAAAAAAGAAAGTTGCTCTATTTTTCTTCTACCTGAGTGACATGGATTAAAAATCAAAGTAGCTTTATTATTCTATGTAATTTTTTGTTCAAATCATTCAAGTAACATTAATTAATTAAAGAATGATGAGATCAATACGCACATCTTAGAAAATTATGATGCTACTTTACTAGCATTAATATCGAGAGATATTTTTAATCCAATTACATATATCGATGTATTCAATCTAATTCCACATCATTGCAATATTTATTCATAATATTTGTTTTCATTGAAGCTTCCCAATTTTATTGGCTTTTTCTTCCATGGTTTCACTACTTCTATATTTGTATAATCGGTTTCACTACTGTGTGCTAGAAAATGTGACTTGTTAGGAGCATGGGTTAACAAACAAACATTAGCTAAAAACCTTGAAAGTGCATCAAAGATTCATCAACATGAAAAGAAAAAACATCAACTAATGCTTGCTTGGGTTTTGCAACCCTAAGCAGCTAATAAACCCAATCTTCTAGCCACCTCTACAGCTCAACAAGGGCACCCATAAGAGGCCTTGTTGGTGTGTTAAGATGGGGTAGTATGTTTGGTGTGCTCTCCAAAACAAAACAATGGAGTGAATCTCTTGAGTGGATGTACAAGTGTGAATGAAAATAAAACAAAAAGCCATACTTGAGAGCATTCAAGGATGAAACTACGGAATGCAACTAAGAAACCAATGAGATGTACAAACTAAATTAAGATGTAAATGAAATAGAGATGCTAATACATGAAGAAACTAGGCTAATAATGCATGAGATAAATTAAATCAGCTACTGAATAGGTAGTATGCACCTAAAATCTCTATTAAAATCAAACTACAATGCAAACTCTTAGCATGAGAACTCAAAACTCAAAATTGCATGGTAACAATGCAATAATGGGAGATGCCAATGCTTGAGACAAGCTCTCTATTTATAGGCTTGAGGGAGGGTTTGGTGAGGTGGCATCCATGTAGATTCCACATAAGCTGACATGCAAGCCATGTAAATGGACAAGAATTCAAAGTTTGCTCACACATGTGTGAGAAAACTTGAGAAGAAGAGTGGGAGACAAGAGTGTGTAGGCATGTCATCTCACACATGTGTGAACACACTCTTAGGCTAATGAGGGGGATTAGAAAGATATTAAGAATGATTAAGTGGAATTAGAGAAGAAATAAGCTTAAGAGGATGAAAATGATGGTTATAGGCTAGGCTCTAGGTTAGGCTTAAGATTAAATTAAATGAAATTTAATTTAATCATGGTTTTAGAGGAATTAATAGGATGTGAGGATTCAATAAAAAAAATTCATTTAAAAAGGGGGATGATGGAGGATCATGTCTTAAATTAATTTAAATTAATTAAATTTAAATACTTAGGAGAATGACTCATTTAATTAAAATAATTTAATTAAATAAGTAGAAAAATGTGAGCAATATAATTAATTAATTAATAATTAATTACAATGTCACAGGCAATATTAAAATTAATTAATATAGTGTTTAGGGATGATTTTAAGCATCTACAACAACATGATATTGTAGTGCACAAAATATATATTGCACATTCCTAGTCCATCATAGCCAGAAAAGTGTGTGCATGTTCAAGAGATTGTTTCTATCATAGTTTATCTTTATAAGAAAGCTTCTGAAAAAAGAAATGTAAGGAATCAATTTTAGAAAAATTGTCAGTACTCAATGATTTAAGCAACATAAGTATGACATATTAAGGCCTGAGAAGGAGTGAGGCAAAGGGAGGAGACAAAGGAGGTGAAGCTTCCAACTATGTCATTCTCAACTACCTCCAACGTAAAACCAAATCAAGACTCTTAAACCCTATGCAACTTCATTTGTCACATCTTATATTTGAGCAGGATGGTGTCTTATTGGTGCTCCTTCCATTATTTCATGATATATTATTATCAAGTCATCCAACTGACTATAGGACAAAGATGATTCCTAAACAATTGAATTAGCAATACGATCAATCTGCATTACATTTGGACACTTGGTTTGACATTCACCTCATCGATTCCCATTCAACATAGGATCTTTATCTGATTAAACCTCGATAGAAAAAATTGAGATTTCTTGAGCCCCAAGCCCAAATCATGCAGGCTTCAATCTCCACATATTATAAAGCTTGTATATAGAGCTAAGCATTCTCACACCATCCAAGAGCTAATGCAAGTGAAGCTTCCAGCTATAGGATGCTCAACTCTATATCCAAGCTTTATGATATGTGGAGATGAAAGCTCTCATGATTTGGGCTTGGGGCTCGAGAAATCTCAATGTTTTCTATCGAGGTCTAATTAGATAAAGATCCAGTGATGAATGGGAATCGATGAGATGAACCTCAAACCAAGTGGCCAAATACAATGCAGATCAACCGTATTGCTAATTCGATTCTTTAGGAATCATTTTTGTCCGATAGCTGATTGGATGGCTCGATAATAATTTATCATGAAATAATGGAAGGAGCACCAATAAGACACCATCTTGCTCAAATATAAGATATGACCAAATGAAGTTATGCAAGGTTTAGGAGGTTTTATTTGGTTTGACATAGCTGGAAGCCAGAAAATTTATTTTTTTGTTTTATTTTGTCTTCGTTACTATTGCAACGTCAGCCACACGAATTGCGACAGGGTTGTTGTAGTGGCGACACCCAACTGCTACCACAATTGCAAGGGTATCTATCACAATTGTGATGTCAGCCACAAGCATTGCGATAGGGTTGTTGTAGCGAAGATGCCCAACTACCGTCGCAATTGCCAGGGTGTCCTTTGTAATTGCAAAGTCAGCCACAAGCATTGCGATGGGGTTCCTGTAGCGGCGATGCCCAACTACAGTCGCAATTACCAAGGTGTCTATCACAATTGCAACATCAGCCACAAGAATTGTGATAGGGTTGATGTCACAATAAAGTGGTTACATAGCAATGAATAGGCATCACAATTGCGATGGTATAGGATAGACATCATAATTTATGACTAAAAAATAGCAACGTCTATGACTGTCGCAGTGGTGAAACATTTCTGTCGTAATTGCAATACATAGCCGTCACAAAATGATGTCAAATGTATTAGTGCCAATACAAAAAATAAAAAAAAATAAAAAATCGCATAAAAGAGAACACAAGACACCAATATTTAATGTGGTTCAACCAATCCTTTGGCTACGTCCACCAACAAAAAGTCCAATATTATTATTATCTAGTAATTACAACCTGATTAGAATATGTAATCCCTTATAGCTCAATGCTACCGCAAGAAGCTATACAATCACCATTACATCATGAAATCCCTAACCCTAAGCCTTTTTATACAATCTTTTGCTACTTACAAAATTGGGGCTAAAATAAGTTGTCTAACAAGAAAAATAGTAGTCGACACCTTTTACAATATAAGGGCATTTTTGGCTTCAAGGGTGTTGCCCCCCAAAATACCCACTATAGTGCGATAGGGAGTGCACTTGGGGCTCTACCCCTAAACCCCCATAGAAATAGTATGGGGAGAAAACCATGCCAAATAAACCTTTAAGTCTGATTAGGCTCCATATCACAACACATGGATCTCCCAAAGTTGTTAAACTTTATCTTCAAGGACCTGACACTCTGAAAGCAATTGTTAGAAACAATAGTCCACCAAGATAAATGAGAGGGAATTAAATCTTTTATCTAATAATTAAAACATTTATCCACCTTAAATAATATTAACCATTCAACCAAAGTAAACAAAAACCATAACAAGATGCGCATAGACAATTACACTAAATATGTTAACTAGGGAAACCCTTAATCAAAGGGAAAGCCCCAGTGAAAATGATACCCACAAGATGATGTACTAATATAAATATTTCTTGTTAGATGACAAAACCTATTATGAATCTATTAAAATATTTAGTACATATGAGTCCTTGTTAGGAGACTTCTAATCCTTGTTAGAAGATACCAACCATGTTAGGAATTGTGCCTACACTATGAGGAGTTGTAGAAGATAGAAAGACCCATTGTCCAAATAGCTTCTGGAGTAAGATCACTAAACTCACTCTTTGACTGATCTCTCAACTATTCCTTGCAAAATAATTATATGTACTATACTTTAACTTCTTTCCTCTATACTGTCAACCAAACCAATCATTGTAAGACCTTGTCGACTAGGTCACAAACCTCAAATCCAAGTATCCAACTTTGGATCACACAATAAAACATCGACAATGAAGTTTTCTTCACCTTTACTCTTATCTTCTTATCTTTGCATTCTTCACAATAAAAAATTCCCTCAGTTGGCTATTACACCTTCTCAATTAATTATTATGAGACCACATTAAGAACACATTACACTTAGTGATAACATTAATATTTCTCCTTGTAACTTGAATATATTTCCATACATGTAACATTATGACAAAGAATCTTAGCTACATCATCTCTAGAATGTCTTCATCACATCTTTAACTTCAGATTCTGAGAATAACAAATCTGCTAAAAGATATAACAAATTTATTAGAACATGCCTCTATAAACTCTATCTCTAAATAGTCTTCACTAAAACTTGCATAACTTCTTCCAAATGCTTCCAAGATTAGATACATATACTAGACACATAGTATAACCTCCCTTTAACCTTGCTACTAAAAGTACCTAACGATCTAGCCATACCAACTTGATCCTTTTGTTGTTCTTTTATCAAATACCACAGAAAATTGCTATGTTGACGTCAATGACAAACACAATCATGAATGTAACATATCATCATGATAATGATCTAATCATGTTTTTACAATACTTCCCCATAGGAATATCATTAAAATTCATATTTCCAATAGTTTTTACTAGCCTCATGTCCACTTGATGAACTATTAAGATCTCCTTGAACCACAAAAAATTTGGAAAACACTACCTTCATTTTTCCTTTCATAATTTTTACATCCAAAGGCTCTATGTCCTTCTTCACAGCATTAAAAATAGTAACCACTAAACCTCTTCTTCCATAACTACCTTGGTAAGAAATAATTCTTCCTCAGTAAGAACTACAACCCTTCCACTCAATCTTACCTTCTTCATCAATTTTCCACTCAGTTGTTCTCTTATCTTCCATAGAATTGTTAGATATGCCAACTTCTCCATAAGTTCTACCTTTAGCTCTATGAAATATTCAACCTCTAAGTCTTTTTCTTTTCTCATGCTTCTTTAACAATATCTCTATATCTTTCAACACATACTAGTATGCATCTTCCACACTATCTAGTTTTAGAAAAATGATCTCATCTTGAATTTCAGATCTCAAACCATTCATGTACCTTGCAACTTTCTTAGCCTCATTGTGAACATTTCCAAATATGATGTCCAATGTGTTGAGCAGTTGTTTTGCATGATGCTTAACAGAACAAATCCTATTAGATCTCTCTCTTGAAAATTTGATAAATGACCAACTCCAAGATTCTAGATGGATATTTTTTAACCTATTGGGTAAATTAATTGAAGATAAATGTGTATGTTTATCAAAAGGCCTTTTCTCATACTAACCAATCTACACAATTGTGTGGAAAATGTAACCACAAAGGAAGAGACATTTGTGTATCTTTTATTTTATGATGAATTCAATTTATCAATGCAACTATATGAATCCCTATTTCTAACAAAATATTTGAAAAGAAAATACAAAGATAGATTAACAAGATATTAAAGAAAATTACTAAAAGGGAAATTCCTAATGAACATAAACTAAAGTAACAACATATTAGTGAAATAAATTATCAAAATGATCTGGTAGGAAACTAATGAAATTATGAGCAGTGGTTCCTCAACTTCACTGATGCAATCATTGATGGGAACTTCAATAATAACTGAAAATATGTTTCATGTTTCATCAAATCATGAGGCCATGGAAAGTGTGCTCACATGAGATGAAATGTTATGTAAGAACAATAGTGATATTTTTGTTCCATAGCTTTGAACAACAATTGAGTGGGAGCAATGGCAGATGAGGGTAAGCTAAGGGTTGACAGAATTAATGAGCAAAACTTCTAGTTATGGAAGATGCAAATGGAAGACTATCTATATCAGAAGGTTTTATGGAAGTCGTTGGAAGGCAAAGCCAAGAATCAGGGAACTATGTTAAAGGCTGAATGGAATCTGTTGGATAAAAAGGCACTCAAAATCATTTAGTTATGCTTGGCACCATCGATGGCATTAAATATCACAAGAGCAAAGATGACAGAAGATTTGATGAAAACCCTAGTGACACTATATGAAAAGCCCTCCACTTCAAACGAGGTATTTCTCATGAAGCATTTATATAATATGAAAATGGTAGAAGGTGGATCTGTTGCAGATCATTTAAATGAGTTTAATACTATTACTAGTCAGTTATCTTCTGTGGGTATCAATTTTGATGAAGAAATTAGGGCTCTCTTGATTTTGTGTTCTTTGCCTAAAAGCTGGAATGGCTTGGTAATGGTGGTGAGTCTAGATCTAGTACCCTAAAATATGATGATGTGATCGGTGTTGTTTTGAGTGAGGAAACTCATAGGAAATCCTCAAGTGGATCTACATCAGGAAGTGCTTTGAATGCACAAAGCAAGGACAAAATGACTGAGAGAGGAAGTAACTCTGGAAATCATGGGAAATCAAGACAAAAGTCAAAGGGGAGGAGGTCTCAATCGAGAGGACCAAATGATTGCTGGTACTATGGGAAACCAAGGCACAAAAAGAAAGATTGTTGGAATAGAAAGAAAAATGAAGGAGATAAATCAGATGGAGACAAGGAGGAAAATGTGGTAAGTAACAAATCCAAAGAGGATGCTTTGCTTCTATCTTTAGAAAGTGTAGATGATTCATGTGTTTTAGATTCTGGTGCTTCATTTCATGCTACACCTTATAGAAGTTATTTCATTGATTGTGTCTAAGGGGATTTTGGGCTTGTTTATTTGGGGGATAATGAACCCTATCAAATTTTTGGAAAGGGAAAAATTAAGATTAAGTTGCAGAATAGGAATCATTGGCTAGTACATGAGGTAAGACATGTTCCAAGGTTGAGTAGGAATTTAATTTCAGTAGGGCAACTCGGTGATGAGAGTTGTGTAGTTACTTTTAATGATAAAAATTGGAAGGTTTCAAAAGGTTCCCTTGTAATAGCAAAAGGTGTGAAAGTAGGCACCTTATAGCTTCGTACAGGTCATATTGTTCCTTCTACTTTGATTGTTTCAGAGAAAAATGAATGTTCAAGAATAATTGCTGCAATTGAGCAGGCAGAACAAATAGCTGTTGTAGTTTCTGATATAGCACTATGGCACAATAGACTTGGGCACATGAGTGAGAAAGGTATGAAAGTACTTCATTCACAGAAAGTTTTACCAGGTTTGATATGTGTTAATATGGATTTTTGTGAAAGTTGTGTGTATGGAAAACAAAAGAGAGTGAATTTTGTAAAGATTGGGAAGGAAAACAAAAAGGAGAAATTAGAGCTTGTGCATACAAATGTATGGGGACCAGCTCAGGTATCTTCCCTAGGTGGCTCTCATTATTATGTTACGTTTATTGATGATGCAACTAGAAAAGTATGGGTTTATTTCCTTAGATAGAAATCTGATGTATTTCAAACTTTTAACAAATGGAAATGCTAGGTTGAAAATGAGAATGGTAAGAAATTAAAATGTCTCAGATCTGATAATGGTGGTGAGTATTGTAGTCATGAATTTGAAGATTATTGCTCCACTAATGGTATTCTTAGATAGAAAACTATTCCAAGGACTCCACAGGAAAATGGAATGGCTAAACGAATGAACAAGACTATAATGGAGCACACAAGGAGCATGAGGTTGCATGTTGGATTGCCCTTACACATGTGGGCAGAGGCTGTCAATATTGCAGTATATTTGATTAATAGAGGTCCCTCTACTCCTTTGGGCTATGGTATTCCAAAGGAGGCATGGACTAGTAAGAAGGTGAGTTATTCTTTTCTCAAGACCTTCGGTTGTGAAGCTTTTGCTCATATAGACTCTGAAAATAGAACCAAGCTAGAAGCTAAATCAAAGAAATGTGTCTTTGTTGGATATGGCATTAATGAATTTGGTTATAAGCTTTGGAATTTTTAAAATCATAAAATTGTTAGAAGTTGGGATGTCATATTCAATGAGAAACTGTTGTACAAAGATCTGTTGCAGCAACATGAGAAGAAAGAAGATGATTATGTAGTGCTGGATGATACTCCAAAAGCTGATGTTCCAACCATTCCTCATGATGTGCAACAACTGCAATAACAAATACCACACACACCAGTGAATGATAGATGGTCAACGAGGCAAATTAGATATCCACAAAGATTTTCTCCCTCTTTATATTCTATTTTACTTACTGATGCTGGTGAACCTAAAAGTTATGATGAAGCTATGTAGGTGGATACTAAGATTCAGTGGGAGTCTGAAATGAAAGATGAAATGGACTCTTTGCTGAAGAATAAGACATGGGATCTATGCAAGTTTCCTGCAGGTAAAAAGGCTTTACACAATAAGTGGGTTTACAGGTTGAAAGAAGAGGAAGGAGATAAGAAAAGATTTAAGGCTAGGTTAGTTGTAAAAGGATTTGCACAGAAAAAGGGAATTGATTTTGATGAGATATTTTCTCTTGTTGTTAAAATGACTTCTATCAGTACTATTTTATTTCTTGTAGCTACTGAAGATTTGCATTTAGAGTAGTTGGATGTTAAAATAGCCTTTCTTCATGGTGATTTAGATGAAGAAATATATATGGCTCGGCCACGAGGATTTGAGGTCAAAGGTAAGGAGAAATTAGTGTACAAATTGAAGAAAAGTTTATATGGCTTGAAGCAAGCACCTCATCAATGGTATCTAAAATTTGATAGGTTTGTGCATGAGCATGGCTATAACAGGTGTCATTCAGATTATTGTGTTTATTTTAAGAGGTTGGATGGTGATAGCTACATTATTTTATGTTTATATGTTGATGATATGCTTATAGCTGGGTTTGACATGGATTATATTAAGGGGCCGGAAGGCCAATTAGCACATGCATTTTCTATGAAGGATTTTGGGGCAGCAAAACAAATCCTTGGTATGAAGATTTGCAGAGATAGGAAGAACAGAACATTGACACTATCTCAGGCTGATTATGTTGAGAACGTGTTGCAACGTTTCTCTATGGAGAATGCTAAAACTGTCAGCACACCTTTACCTAGTCATTTGAAATTGCTTAAGGAGATGTGTCCTAAGACACAGGAAGAGGAGGATAAGATGTCCAAGGTACCCTATGCTTCAGCTGTAGGAAGCTTGATGTATGCTATGGTATGCACTAGGCTAGATATTGCCCATGCAGTGGGAGTCATTAGCAGGTATATGAGTCATCCAAGACTTGAGCATTGGAATGCTGTCAAGTGGATTCTTAGATATTTGAGAGGAACATCCAATAAGTGTTTACACTTTGGGGACTCTACTACTGATTTACAGGGCTATGTTGACTCATATTTGGCAGGGGATATTAATACCAGGCAGAGTACTATAGGTTATGTCTTTACTGTTGGTGGGGCAGCGGTGAGCTAGGTTTCTAGGTTATAGAAGATTAATGCTCTATCCACTACAAAGGTAGAGTATGTTGCTACTACAGAGGCAGCCAAGGAGATGGTATGGCTTTAGTTCTTCTGAGAAGAATTGGGACATCCTTAGAAGGATAATTATTTCTTCGCAGATTGTCAAAGTGCCATTCATCTTGCAAAGAATTTAGCACTACATTCTAAGACCAAACACATACAGTTGCGGTACCATTTCATTCGGTCAATTTTGGAGGATGGATAGTTAAAGCTAGAGAAGATGCATACCAATGACAATCTAGCAGATATGTTGACAAAGGTTGTAACACGAGAGAAGTTGAACTCCTCTTCATCTTTGGTTGGTCTTTTTGACTGAACATGAATAAAAGAATAGCAAAGTGTAGGGTGGTTTGATCTAGTGGGAGCCCCATGTGGTAGTGGTATTGCTATAGGATCAGTCTCCAAGTGGGAGATTATTGTTTAGTGTGGAGTTTGATTAGCCCCCAAGTGGGAGATTGTTAGATTGTGGTGACTAATCAAGAAAGTATTGTACATACTTCATAATTAGTGGGGCCTCGAAAAAAAAAATTGGTACTATTTTCCAATCGTAGAATTTTTTTGGTACTATTCACCATTCGTAGATTTGCCACTAAAGTTATGGCTAATTATGGCCAACATGTTAAAGCAATTTAATACTTGTATAAAAGGGTTTAGTGTTGGGTATTTTTTCATAATGTTGTAATGCAAAATTGCTTCTTGCGGCAGTATTGAGCTGTAAGGGATTATAGATTGTAATCAGGTTGTAATCATTGGATTGTAATAATATTGGACTTGCTATTTGGTGGACATAGCCCAGGGATTGGGTGAACCATGTTAAATATTGGTGCCTTGTGTTCATTTTTGTGTGATCTATTATTTTCTATTATTGGTTATATTTGCATGTAGTTTTTTTATTCATGTCTGTAGTTTACCCTTACAAAAAGAGAACCTTAGAAAAGTGCACCTTAAAAAAGAACACCTCTAAAAAAGTGCACCTTTAAAAAACAAAACCTCTAAGAAGTGCACCTTGGTGACATGGCTTGAAAATCCAAATATTCTTTCAAGTGTCAAAACTTTATTTCTAGTAATTGGGTTTTCTTCCCCTTTATACTAAAATGATGTCTGGGTGTTTTCTTTTGAAATGATCTATTATCTTTCCCACTTGGTTAGCCTCTGGTAAATCTAATGAATCATACTTATTTTTAACTTATTTTCAATAGTTTCTTACCACTATTCTTATTTCTACAAAATCCTCAAGCTTAGTGACTAGTTAGAATAATACCCTAGTAACACAAGGATGGGACACCCTTAAACAATGATTCATTTCATAAATTCATCATGTTTCTACTTAGAACATCATGCTAGACTCATTTAATGTATCAATCTTGGAACGTGAACTTGAGACAATGACTACAAAGTTAATGCTTTAATTCTTCTCAATAGTCATCACTACTAGAGTAAAGTAGTTGCTATACAAAACTTATACTAGAAACTAAACTTACATATTAATTCTCATCTTGAAGGTAAAACATAATAGTAAATAAATAATGCTTTAGAAGTAAACCTATGTTGTAGGATACAATCAATTGTTCTACTACTAGTAGCTGCAAGAACAATAGTACTTAACAACTCAAAGGAAACTTAACTCAAAGGAGATGTAACTGAATTCTACTCAAGCATGAATAAGGAATTCACCTCCTATGTGGGCCCCCATAGAAGTATGAATGAATTATAACTCAGAGATTAAAGTGAAAAACTATCATATGTTCATTCAATAAAAAATGGACACAATATAGAATATCAAAATGCTTTTTTCTACTACTTGATTACAACATGAATTCCTTAGAACATCTAACTAACCTGAAAACATAAGTTCCAGCTTATTTAAAGGAAACTAGGAAAAATAGAATGCCTACAAACTAGGTATTCCATTACATAACATATCAACTTTTAGTTTTAGGAGTGACAACATCATTTATGCAAGAAGATAAGCCACTTTCAATGCTTCAAAAATATAGGAACACTCAACAACTAGATTGTCTTGGACTAAATTAGCAACTGCAAAATGATAGAAGTTGTGGAGCTATAATGAACTCTGAAATAGTCACCTGCCTTCAAAGAACCACTCATCCTTGAGTTTGTGCTCCTTTCTTGACTTATTCTTCATGCAAAAGGTGAACACAAAAAAATCCAAAACATGAATCCAAGGCACAGATCATAATAATTTTTCCATATTTTAATGTAGCCATGTCACACAACTGTAGGAGGTCTACCAATTAAAGCTAGAGAAGAAATATACCAAATTTACCATGACATTCATTAATCTTGATATATATTTAGTATTGTCTTTAAGTTTCACAAGCATCAAATATACATATAGTTAAAACTTATAAACATAAAATATTCTATCATGTTTATGAAAAACTATAATATATTCAAGTCTATACTTAGAAAATCATAAACAAAACACCCTATAAACTTGACTCATCATCCCCACCAGCTTAGCCATTTGCTGGTTTGGCAAAAAATAAATTCTTTCACCTAGATATCATCCTATAGTCAGCAGCTATCCTCTATCCAAATCCTCCCTCTACAAAACTTTAGTAGAACCCTTTTGTTTTCCTATGTTTCTTCCACCTATCATTTTCCTCCTACATGCTAAAATTGTCTAGATTTTTTGAATTTGCAAGTAATGGATACATTAACAATGAAGGCTGAAAGGTTAATGGAATCTAAAAACTTTCCCTCTCTCTTTCCAAAGAAATTTACCAAGGAACATGTTGGCTTTCAATAGCAAAATTGAGAGGCAATTGTGGTTATATTGTTCTCATCTCCCTGGATAAACTGTTCCAATGTCAATGTATGGCTTTTTTAGCCTCTAGTAGTTTACTATTCACCATCTATTTATATGCATCAAATGCTTCCTTCCTCATTGGATAGATGATCTCACTACCTGATTTAAAGGAGGCTATTTTTAACCAATTATAATAGAGAGTTTGAGGATCTTTGGCTTCAGGCCTTAGAAATAGGGGAATGTTTGACTCCAAATCTCTATACACTTCAACTTGAGTGTTCCAACTATTTTCATTTTATATCTAGGACATGAAGGCTCTAAGTTGAATAAGTTCCCATAACAAATTTTTGATGGCTGCAAGAGAGTTATAGAAAGCTTGGGAAAACTGAGTAGGCTCTTGTAATGAGGGAGTCCTATGCTACATAATGTAGGTCATTTGATAATTCAATATTTTTTCTTCAAGAAAAAAATCATAGAATGGTGATAGGGATCTACAACCCATTAAGTTAGGGATTCAGGATGTAATTTTGCCAAGCTTTACACTTAACTATTCTACCTTTTCCTCCTGAACAAGTGCTTCCTGGTAGTGATTGTCTATGATTTTATTTAGTATTTTCCTTTGTTGTTTCCAATTTTTCCTCTCAAAATTTAGTTGTATAGCCAATAGGAAAATAGCATCTAACAAATATGTTGGACTAGATTGAGTTGATATCAAACTATGGTGAGAATTATCCACTGCTTGAGGAACAGATGACTTACCATTGTTAGAACTTGTTCTTTTTAAAGGATCCATCCAAATAATCATAGCTCTCTTAGAATTAGAGCATTGTTGATCCACTGAACCTAATCTTTCTAACCCTTCATTCAAAATTTTCTCAACCACCTTATTGACAAGGTCCATATCAAAAGCTGGATTTTCTTCATAGCGATCCTTCTCTACCATAGGAGATTCTATTGTAGGAGAAAATATCGGTTCATCTACATCCCTGATATAGCTATCAAAATCATCACTTCCTAAACCATCTCCCTAAAAATTCCCATAGGCTAGTCCCCTCCTTTGAAATACATAAGCTTGCTTCTCTGAGATGGAGTCATCTCCGATTATAATGAATTTTGCATTCTTAGGCTTATCAAGTACATTCTATGTTCTGACATCATGAAATTCTTCAAATGTTTCTTATTTCATAACTTTAGTCCATTTCTTATCTTGCTGAGAAATTTTAGGTCATAAATCGACCTCTTGTTGGATGTTTTCATTTTGTTCTTCCTTCGGCTCAAAATCTTGGGTTACCTAATGTTCATTATTTTGTTTTGTTCTTTGCCTAGCACTTCTCCTTAATGGATTTTCCTCCTTTTATGGGTCTTTCCTTTTTCTAGAAGTGCTCTACAGGAGATGACTTAGCTTACCAGCTAGTACTAGGGTTAATTTTTTGTTTCTTACACTCTAGGGAAACTGTTTCTACCATAGGGAAAAATTCAACTTTCTCTATAAGATTCTCCAATTCCTCTTCATGAACTATTTTTGAAGTAGAGGAATTAGGGCTTCTAACCTTTTTCTTTTTCTTTTTCAATGAAGAACATTGTCTAATTTCAATAAAGATTTTTCTAACTCCTTTAGCAGTATTAATCCTTTGATCTACTCTACGCAAAATTGGTTTTGGGATAAGCTCCTTAACCCTCACTATAGAAATTTCTCCTAAGAAATATATTACTATTCCCTTAAAGCTTTTTTCACTGTCAGCTTAATTAAGCAATGGTAGGAGATAGAGTTTCGTCTACCCTCTTGTACTAGTATGACTTGTTTTGAAAAAATGCCAAATATAAAACTAGGGACATTGATAAGTTTGTTATCATGCCTTAAACAACTCAAGAATTTGAGGTGAACAACATGCTAAAATGAGTGTTTCCCTTCACAAGTGAAATTCCTAATGATAAAAATTGCACATTATGGAAACAACTCAAGAAGAGATAGCCTAATAGTACCTTGTTTCTTATTAATATTATTAATTCTAGACCTTGGATAACTAATTCACCCCCCCCCCCCCCCCCCCCATCTCAATTATTCTAAAGAATTCCAACATAGACAATATTGATCCCATTCTGAGTCGAATGTAGAAATATCTTGTTTCTACTTCACTTTGAATGCTCCAATGGTGATCGACCATACCCATGTCTTCATATGCAAAAGCAAGCTGGCAAGCTATGTCCAATAATATTATCCTATCTGATGGATATCATGGGAGATTCTTTGGGACCAAGAGGGTACCTACCAGCTAGAGGTAGATGAAGGTCTTGAATTGGATGTAGTAAGTGTTGATCTATATTATATGTGTTGCACCTTCTACTGACATCCTCTTAGCCTAATCCTCTTCAATAAACTTGATGATTATGGAAATGAAACCATCATAAACCACCACATATTCCACACTTTGTAACATACTCTTTTTATTCACTAGTTGTGGGTAGACTACATAAGGCCAAGCATTTTCATCTTGCATGCTTCCCTTTCTGTACAATATTGATAGTCTATGACCCTACCTACTAAGAAATACACCATGTATGAAGCCATATAAAAGTGGGGGTCATTCTTCAATGAAACCAATTGATCATCAAGATTCTCACTAAGGATAGTGGCCCAATCAATAGGCATCTAGTTTGTCCTATTAGTTTTAATAAAGTGTACCATTCATATCTCCATATGGCTCACTAAAGGAAGGCCCATGGGTCTACTTAGAAGGATAATTGAATATCTGATATCATCTATCATATATCCCCATGTCATATCAACCTTTCCTATTCTTTGGCCCAAAGATGTCCTATCAATTAGGTATTTTGATTGCACCATCTCCTTGTCTTTTACTTCATTCTCCCTATACCATCTATCTACACCTTCATAATTGATTAGTGGGTATTGATCTTCCCTTGGGACCTGGGAAACGTTCTTGATGTTGCATGGCCTAAGATTAAGGAATATCTCTCCAGTTACACTCTTGAAAATCTTCTCTTTAGGTATGTAGAATTGGGCCAATGTCATGATTAGCTTAGATGATTGAACGGATGTTGGATGAAAAGTGGCATTCACTAACCCACCTTAGATTAGAGCTGATATAATAGCTAACCTCTCTCTAGGCTTGTTGCAGAGGGCCAGGAAGACATTCCAATCAATGTGGCATAGTTTATTCTCTTGAATCTCTATGTGTTTTTCCTAGAATTTAGATTAATTTTATGCTCCTTGGTATTTGAAAGCCACTAGCTTTGGTGCCATCCTTTTTACCATCAAAGATGATGATGATGTAATTATATCTACACAAAAGGGGATAAATGTTAGTATCTGATGTTAAAAAAACATACTAGCACTTAGTCAAGACCTGTACTAACAAAAAATACAGAAAAAACCCTCTAAATTGAACCAAAACCATCTTACGAGGCTAGATATGTACACTAGCAAACCTAGCACACCAGGTGCACTTGTGTAGGTGTGTTAGGTGCACAAATGAACTTTATGAATTATATTCATTGCAATGTGAAATGTTGTGGACATTGTGCACCTCTACATGTACACAACTACACACATGCATTGTGGAGTTGTTCATTTCTTTTAAACGAAAATAGTATTTTAATTAAACATATGCACTACTCTTGAGGGTGTGCCTGTATGCATGTGCACACCTCCAAAAGTGTGTTTTTACCTTAGAAAAATATTAGTGTGGCAATGCAGATGTGGAGTTTCAGATCTTAGATAGGTGTAATGATGCACTAAAAAGATGAGTTGGAGATCAAGTGAGGAAAAAATTGAGGGGTTGGGGGTTATAGAGGCCCCAACCTAGCCTTAGTGTGCACCTCTAGAGGTGTGCGCCTTCAAGGATGCACATATGTGCATGTATACATGTCTGCCTCCTTAGAGCAAGGCAAGTGTATATCTTTGCACTTAACATACATGTGCATGTACATACTTGATACACTTTGAAGCCTACTAACTTGATTTCCTACCCCTCTTTCCATAACAAAAACTTCCTGGTCAGAGACTAGGGTTTGACCTAGATTTAGAGGAGGGTCCTAGATGACTGAGGCACCTCACTAGGTGCCTCTTAGAGGATTTTGAAACTAGGAGTTCCCATTTTGTGACTCAAAATGGGGTATGTGTTGTGAGACCACAACACAATGTATATAATTTCTCGTGTACTCCTTCATATACATGTCATTTTGTCTCTAATTTTGCAACTTCCTCAATTGGTTCACTTGATAATTAGCAAGGAGGAACTTCTTCTTCAACTTATCCACCATCTTTAGCCAAGTTATATCTTTTGCTCTTCCGTTCCTTTTCTATCAATTTGCAAATGCTTCCACCAAAGTGAGGAATGACCATTCAACTTAGTAATAACTATTTTCACCTTCCTATTATGAAAAGTGCCCTCAAAATGAAAAAAAAATTCCACCTTAGAGATCCAATACAACAAACCATTGGTGTCCAAAGTTCCATCATAAATTTTCACTACAACAAAATGATTTCAATCAGCCCTAGACAGAACTCACAATAATCTTTCCTCATTAGATTCCACCTTAGGTTTAGGATTAGGGTTTTGTGCTCTAGGTGCTTCTTCGTCATCACTAACATCATCGATATTTACTCCTCTCCTTTGGTCTATCTCAACAGCATCTAATTAAGTTGTGTTTTGTCTAAACATGTCCATAACAACATCATCAACATTTCCTCTACCATGAACCATTTTGAATGGGTTCCTCCTAGATCATAACCCTCTGAAATTTATAGAACTATCAAACTTAGATCTTCCACCATATAACCAAAATCAACTAGGGTTGTACATGATCCAATCTCTACAAGGATGAAATTCACTCTAATACCACCTAACACAGGCTAAGTTAAAGAATTAGGGACAAAGGCATACCTAACTATCAAACCACCTTGTAGGGTAAATACAATAAAAGAAAAACATAGAGAACAGAATCAAAGAGAGACGGAAACAACAATTTCTTATTAATTCATCAAATGATCCACAAACATGCCTAACTATAAGGTCTTCTAGGGTGCAACCAACAAGATGATTAAAATTTACCACAATCTTACTTTTGGTTTGGCTCTATATGTTCTTTCTTTCCCTTCCTTTCAAAGAACCCCTTTAACCTAAGCCTAGACATGTTTATTTATACAAAATGGCTTACATAAGACTCTAGATATTCACATTAGAGAAGGTTGACCATATAATGGTCTACACATATCCCAGTACATTATCCTTACATTAAAAGCACAACTTAAAATAAATTAACAAGTTGGCTCACAAACGAACCAACACACAGAGAATCTCAGCCAAAGAAGGACTTACACATGACTGAGCATCAGATGAAATGACAACTAAATAGGCTCAACCAATATGGCACTCACTAAATGTTGGTGCTCGACACACACTGGAAATCATCTAATACCAAACTGTAACTTAGTCAAAATTGCAACTCAACCAATGTTGGAACTTGAACTTGGTCAAAGCTACAACTCGATGACCACTAGAGCTTGGAATAAAAAAAAAGACAAGCAAGATATAAAAGAAACATGGGACTCTATCTTTCATCACTCAACATTGTGCTAACTGCATATAGCACAAAACTTAAGGTGACAACAACTACACCATGAACAACAATCATGTACACAAAATAAGAAATGTTTTTGGATGATGTAAGATTTCTCATTGACCCAAGATGCTCCTACACCATAATCTATCTTTGCTATTCTTCCAATCTTCATAAAATGACCTATATGTTTGCATCAATGAAAACAGCTATCATGAATATAACACAACTATTGAAACATGTCTCCAACACTTCTAGGATACTCCCCCATAGGAATATCATCAACATAGATGAAAAACATCTAGGTTCCACGAATACCAAATTTTTATCTTCTACATCTTCTCCCCCATTCATGTTGTCCATGAATTTCATTGAAATTGTAACTATCATGGACAAGGAAGGCGTTAATCTCCCCCATACATCAACATCTTTTCAAATCCTCTTCATCAATCAATATGAATCTCTCCCTTAAGCTTATTAGTTCATGTGCTACCCTCCCCAAACATATATATCAAAATATTTTTCATATGTTACTCTCCCCAAGAATATTTTTCTAAACATTCATATCAAGCAATGTGTGTCATTTAATACTCTCCCCCCATAGGCATCAATGAAAAAGATATCATTATGTCAATTCTCCAAGTGTGATTTGTAATAAGCTCAAGTATTGAAAGATATTGTTAAATAGTAGTTACCAAGAGTCTTTTATGACTTATTTTAAACATAAATAGTCCCCCATAGAGGGAGAATCAAGCATCCAATCTACATAAAGAAATAGTGCCATTAACACAAATTTCCATTTCCTTGCCTCTACTTTTTTCTTCCTGTACAGGATTGCAATTGGTAAATCATTAATATCTTTGTCTATACAAATCATTATTACATGCACTTTTAAATATAGGATTCTTATACCTTATTATATCTTCTCTCAAGTAGGCATGTTACCAATATGATCTTTGTGAAATTTTCCAATCAAAAAAGTGCCTCTACTGTAATTTATTTTTTGTAACACTTAGACAATTTTGCAAGTCATCTTCTCCAAAACATGACTCCAAAATCTACTCACTAAATAAAACATATATGTTTCCATAAAATAAAACCTCAAATTATTTCCAATTATTTTCCTCTTAGTTAAATTGACAACAATCCCCCCTTACAATACCTTATATCTCCTTTTATATGCAATTTTCCATACAAACACTCCCCTTTGACATCAATGGAAAAGGTGAGTCAAACACTATATATAAGTCAAAATTTAAATTTACCTTCTTTTCCTATGTTTTTTTCAAGTCTCAATCTTCTCTAGTTCTTCTTTCATGGCTTTTATCCAAAAATCATCCTTATAGACTTCATTAGCATTCTTAGGTTCAACTTGACAAATTAAACACAATTTTTCTTGTACCTTGTTTTTTTTCATAACTCTTATGTCTTTGCTTCCTATCATTTGTTTAGAAAATAAATTCCTTCCTTTATCCTCTTGTAGTTGGATTATGCATCAAGGATCAATTCCACTTAATGAAAAGAATGTTAAGGACTTTGTGATGGAAAAACACCAAATCAACCTACAATGGTAGAGGAATAATCATGAGTAAAATCATTACCACTAAACTATGTTCTAGTTCAAGGGATGATGATTGGAAACTAGATTTGTATATGCAGCATATAACCTATGTGTTGAGAAAATTCAAGTAAACTTGTGTTAAATTCTAAGAATTCAACTCGTGGATAATTTGGAAAGGATAAAGAAAATAAGAAATGCATAATTTAGATTTCATTCATTAATTATATAAAAAAAATTTCATCTATTGAAGAGATTTCCATTCATTCCTATAACTAATAGGACAAGTGAAAAGTGTACAATGGAAAAGATCACAGATTTGTATAGGAGGCACCCTATGGACAAAGTTGATAACATCACAACACTTATTGTAAAAACATTTCAGTCTAAAATGAAGCGGAGATCAAGGATACCAAAATCTATTGTTTAGAAATAAAAATACTAATTATGTTTTATGGTTGACATTGATTTCATAACTATGGAAGCAGTCACTCCTAGAGTGATGTATGTATAACCACTTGTCTATGAAGTCACTAAGGAAGTAATTGAAGCATATGCAAAAATGATCCTAAATATAGATTTAGATCCTATCAGTCTTAGATCTAGTACTTGTAAAGAAAACATGAAGATAGCCTGTCAGATAAAACTTGAAAAGTTTATGATGAATAGAGTTGATAGTCAATTAAGAAATATTTTGAAGGAATAAAAAATATCACACCAAGAATTTTCTAATTTGTTAAGAAAATTGGATATAAAATGAGATAGATTGGTCAGAAAAATATTTTGGTTGTTCCACCATTGTCAGTAGAAGGACCTAGCACTACAACACCTCCACCATAATTTTTTCCATTGGCATTAGTACCAATAATTGCATTTGATCAGCCTATGGAATAATATGTTAAGATAGAACAATTTCAATCATCTATATATGCAAGGACAAGATGGTGAACCAAATTGATTGAAGTTAAACTTGAACAAGCAAAAAAACTAAAACCCAGAAGCATGAAAAAGATGGCTACAAGACCAATGAAAATACAAAAGGTTATAACTTCTTATAGAGGCAAGAATATGAGAGGACAAATTACTCCACCAAAATTCCAAGTTCAACAACCACAACCATAGCAACAAGAAGAAGGAGAAGGAAACATCAAGAAGAAAGAAAGTTGGTAACCAAGAATTGAGAACCTAAATGACTCTATCTTGAATGAAAGTAATCTCAAAAAAATAAAGCAATATTAAGAAAAATATGAAATTTATGAGAAAAAAAATGATGAAACAATTATCCGATATATGATCAAATTCAAAAAACCCTACTTTCAATTCATGGAGAACTACCAAAAGAGATATATGAAATATTGAATGAGGTTATATTGAGGACTAATAAAGAAGAATAAACTTTGAGAGATGAAGGTGTTAAAAAATGTTATGAAAGAATGCATAGACTTAATTCACATGTTCGCAATAAGATGAGATTCATAGGAATCATGTGAGGAGAGAAAGAAGAAGTGATAAGGGTTTTAGAATGTATAGAACAATTGAGGGGAGGTGAATAATTTATCCAAGGTCCAGATGTACCAATTGAAAAAATAAACACTTAAAATACTTTAGATATAAACATCCATTAGCTCGGCCTCTATAGAAAATTATCAATAACATCAACTAGTAGTCCACTATCCTAATAATAAAAGACGTGAAGAATGTAAAACATTAATAGTCAATCTTCACAAATAACCTCCACACAAGTTTTATACTAGGATTTAACATGGAAAACTAAGTTGTGAAAAAAAACCAGTAACATGTCACCAATCTTATCACTCTTCTAAAGTGAGCTCTATTAGGATCCAACCCTGTTCAAGATTACAAATCACACCATTAAATGTGAACCTATTAAATGATTTCAACCATTAGGAGTGGCCTTGTTAGAGGAATTTAGAATATTCCATTAGAATGTCACCTCAATTAAAGGATTTGCAAACGACTATTAGGTCAACATTCATTAAAGGATTTCAATAGTGATATAATGGTTAGAAAGTAACAGTAGGTTTTGATCAAAAAATACAAACCACTTTTCAAATATGGATCATAGTTTGTCTCACATGCTAATCCACTGATCAGCCTTCATTTTCATCTCTATCTCTGATTCACTTGGAAACCCTTCAAGCAATCACTCTTCATCTCTTCTCAACTCTTCTTAGCCTCCTGCTCAAGTTTTCCAATATATAGTATCAATAATTGCTCTAAACTTACTAGGTTATCCCTTTTACCTCCTTAAATAGTTAATTTTTATCTTTTTCCACTTAAACATCACCATAGATCTTAGGGTTATGATCATATTCAACACACATAATCAATATGTTCAACTTCTTGTTCATCCTCTTCTTTTCTAGAAACTTCTTTATAGTTCACCTTGAATCCTTGCATAAAAATGTGAAAACATGGTTATCCTTGATTTAAATGTTCCAATTTATCCATAAATGTGCTTTACATATTCCAAGAAATCAACTTTGTTTACTGGAAATCATAATTTCCTCATAAACTATCAAATATTGTCCCTCGGCCAACACTGTGTTCTTATGCTTGGTCATCACTAGATTACTCAATAACTACTAACTTTCTATTTAGCACATATACTAACACTTAGTCAATAGTGATTCATAGTTGACACTACTTCTTCTTAGCACATACTATGGCTTAATCAATGCTAACATCACTCGGCATTTACTTCATTTCTTATTCTTCTACTCTATTGCTCGATCAAGCCTATGCATTTAGTTATTCATTGATCACTTCTTCAAGGCTTTAGTACAACTGTCTTTTCCACTTTTAGTATGATTAAACAATCACTTTATCTTTTCAAAGTCTAACTAATTAAGTTCCCATTATTGTTTCCTCTCATTACTCAACCTTTCCTCTAGGTGCTTTTGTTATGTCCAACTTTTCAAATCCTCTTCGTTAATCATCTATATATGGCACTCAAATTAGATAGAAAACTATCTTACCAATTAGGTTTGACATCAATGACAATGTAAAAATTGTTCCAATTGCAATTTCTAATCAAAAGACACTAAAATACTTGATGATCATATTTTAAGTAAATCAATGAGTAGAGCCTACATTAAAGAGGTTAGGAATAAAGCAACACCACCAACTATTTCAGTGATGGATGCTCCTATGAAAACAACAAAGAATTCAAAAGAAAAAATAATTTTGGATTTACCTAAGCCTAATTAAGATAAAGGAAACTTGATGATAGAAGGAGAGCCCCAAGATCCTGCTACAACAAAAGAAAAGGTAGAAAAAGATAGGGTAATGAGAGAAGAAACATTTAGCAAGGAACGTAAAGTAAATATTGAAGAATTACCTAATAAACCACCATAGATAACCATTGATGATGACACTATGAAAATTAATAGTATACACATCAATGTTGATGAAACAGAGGATCCTTTCAAGGATCAAGATAATATTTTTGACAATTTGGCCACTGAGAACTTGGTTGATTATCCTACTTCTAATGAAGAAAAGAAAGAATAGGAGAAGGATAAATAGGAGGAATCAAGAGACTTAGCCACATTGTTTGAAACTCTTAAGATTATAGGTGTTAAGCTACAAACTAATTGGAGAATGATAGTGCTAGAGACATCATAATTTACACTATGAATCAGGCACTCAAAGGTAGAAAAAGAGGAAGAAACAAAAACAAAAATTTTAATGTGGTAATAGGATAGAAAAAAGAGAAAAAGAGGCAAATAAATCAGCAACATAGGAGAATGAGAAGACCAAATACTAGGTTGATAATCAAAATTTACATATTTAGCTAGTTACATCTAAAAACTCACCAAGTATAGAGAATTCTAGCACACCAAAGACCCCTTTGGAGTCACTCCTAGAAAGGATTATGGGAAGCTCTACAAGTACAAAGGTAGATAATATAGAACAATTGGGATTAATTTCTACATATTCCATCAAAAAAATTGTTGAAAAACCAAAGGCCACCAAGAGTACACAAGAGAAACTTGAGATGATTACAAGTAAGATGCAAAGTTTAATTCCAATGTAGATTAGTGAAATTCATCCCCAAAAGAAGAAGAAAAGTATTAGAAGAGTTTGATAGTAATTTCAAAATATTGATAGAGGTAGATGATGTTAAATCCCAAGTTGAACATCATATAAATATATTTAGTAAGGCGTGTAATAATGTCAAGGATGATTTGACAAATTTATATACTAGAATTAAAGAGTTAGGAAATGTTTTCATGAAGGAAATTAATTGTATGAGAAATTATCCTTGGAACATGGATGCATAAAATCATTTACCTCACAAATCTAGAACAAGAAGAATGAATTGAAGAGTATGGTTAACTAGCTGAAAAATGTAGATGCTCAAGTCATTGACTTGGAGCAAAGAACAAGAAATATTGATGATGAACAAAGAATGTTGGAGGCTGGCAAGGAGAAGATGCTACTAAGATTATCTCTATTAAGAGAACATTTATCCTTGAAGATAGACCTAGTACAGAAGCATCTTGATGATATTCTGAAGGCTAAGATATCTTATAAGCATTTTCTTATCTAGATTTCCAAGCTACTGAATTAGCATCTTATGGATTATGTGCATTTATTAGTGTGTGAAATTCAGTAAGAGATGCATGGAACATGTGATTCAACAACTTGAAGAAGAGATTTTATAATTTCATTGCATTATTACCAAATTCATCAGCATGAAAAAATGAAGATAAATACAAATTTTGACTTGTACCTAGTTTTTGACTCACCTTTTCCATTTATGCCAAGTGGGCGGGGGGGAGGGGGGCTAGGTTTTTTGAATAGAAAATTACATGTAAAAGGAAGTATGTATAATATAAAATCTGAAATACAATAGAAATGACCCAGATTTTTATAAATTCTATATGGCCTTGTGAAGAACTTCACAATTTTACAATTTTGAGAGTTTGGGAACTAGCCAATTTTCCTATATGTTGCCATCAATGCCAAATTGGGAGACTTTTGAAAATTGACAGTTATAGTACAGATGAAATTCATGGAGCACATGAATGGGGGAGAAGATGCAACAAGGATGCATTTTTTATTCATGGAACTTAGATTTTTTGCATCTATATTCCATCAATGCCAAAGTGGGAGATTGTTAGCATGAATTCTAACACTCATTTCATCAAATTTACCTCTTAGTCTATCAAACTTTTCTCTCACCACATTATGATGTCCTCTATGAACAAGTGCAATCTTATCCTGCATCTCTTTGGTAGTAGGACATTTCTTGGCATCATCAAAGTTGACATCATTAAGAGAAGAAAAATTCTTTATCATCGAGGTGTTTTGTTCTTGCTTTTCTTTCATCTTTTTAATTGTCATCAGACCAAGTGGTGGTGAAGTATATGGGTTGTCCACATAGTACAATGCATAGTCTGTGATTCCTAACTCATAAATCTCATCCTACTTTTCCATGATGCAAAGTTCTCTTTGTTCAACTTAGGAGCCTCTCTCTTATACATCTTCATATCTTTAGCTTGAGTCCCACCAAACTTTCTTTTTCAAGAACTTTTCTCTGATACTAATTATTAGATAAATAAGGGCGGGGGGGGTGGGTGTTGAATCAGTTACCCTCTAGTCCTTAATACCAATTTTAGAAAATTAACAACTTCAAATTCCAATAAAAAAGCTCTATTTAATAGATCTAAACTTCACAATACTATCGAATTCAACCTTTACTAGTAAATTCTTAACTTATATCAAATATTAAAGTTAATTAACTATACAAACTAAGTTGTAGCATTAAATAGTAAACCTGAAATAAAAATGCAACACAATCATCATCCACATAATTTGAAACAATTGTTTTTAATGTGGAAACCCTATTATGGGAAAACATACTTAGGACCAGTAACCCAAAGTGTTCACTCTTCTTAACTATGCTTGGTTAGGAGCCAACCCAGTTAAAGGTTACATGCACATTGCTAATGTGACCATGTTAGTGGATTTACACCAAAGGTCATCTAGACCTTATCACTCCTCTATTGAGTGGTTTATTCTAAAGGGCTTACAAAAATTCAAAGGAATGTCACCTTAAAGAGGATTCAAAAATAAGACTCTTAAGTCCTATTGGTTAGGAAATTTTTCTACTAGAATCGTGAGGGAGTAACAATGAAATAATCCAATCAATATTGGAACTACTTTTTTTGTTTCAGATATCCATTTCACTCATCATTTATCTCTTCATCTCCTTATTCTTCTTCTTCTTTCTTCCTTTTGGCTGGTCCACTCACATACACATCAACTTCGCACTTTACTTTCTAGATTTCACAATGCTTCTCTGCTTGTTTTCACCTTCCATCTTCTTCCTTCACAAATGACTTGGTAACCAACTACGAACATCTTGTTCATCCCTTAAATAGATAGGTTATTATCTCTTCACCATATTCTTCCATGTTTTTTGATTAACTCTAACCATCTAATTATCTTCCATCTTGGATACATTGAATCTAGACATGTAGGTAATACATATTGACCTCAATCTTAGAACTCCTAATATAATCATCAAATCTCCTCCATCAGGTCTTCTTTGAATTTCTTAAGTCATAGATCTCTTAACAAACTTTATCCTTATCTTAGAAACTTCTCAATAAATCCTTAGTTTCATCAATTATTAGCTTTCAAATTAATTGTTGGAGAAACTTTTCATCTTTCCCTTGCTCAGTTAACAGTAAACTCACTCAGTCAACATACACTTGCTCGATTAAAATTGATCATTCTTCAGTTACTTATCATACACTCGATGACCATTTGAATTTTTCAGTGACCATTAATTCTTTATTTGACAACCTCGCTAACTAGCTCAATGCAACTTATTGTTTCTTGGTATTTCCAATTCAACACTTAATCCAATCACATATAACAATCAAATCAATGTTATATTGTCAAAGTCTAACTCATCAAGTTCCCATTGAAGTCCTCATACTTCTCAATATTTTCTTCCATAGTATTTATCTTTACAAATCCTCTTCATCAATCAACACTACATCCTTTTGATGATTTGGAACCTTACTAAATTAGCATAATTTATTTCCTATTAAAGCTTGACATCAATGAAAATATACCAACTCATTTAGCTATTCCACATACATTATCTCTCTTATCTTTAGCATGATCACTTGGGGCTAACAGCTCCCAAATCAAGGATAACGAAGTTCAATTGAATTTGCAACAACCACATAGTTGAAAACATTGAATGTATCTATAGAATATTTTTTATTGATCACAAGATTGGTCTTTCTACTATAAAGCACCCAACTCTTAACTTGAAGCAATTGAAGAATTTTTTTACAAGGGAATGATTGATCTTCCAATGACAGCTATTATGGTTGAAAATGTGGAATATTTTTACAAAAAAAAAAAATTATGGAAAGATTAGTCTTTCTATTGTAGAGCACCCAAATTTTGACTTTAAAAAATTGAAGACTTTGATTCAAAGGGAATGATTGAATTTATAATAGAATATTTTAGCAAATAGTTAAAGCAATAGCCCTCTATTGTGACCATTATTTGTATTTGTAAGTGATTTTGCTTGTTTCTAACAATTATAATATGGAATGGAATAATATATACAAAAAATTTAAGCCTCTTACATTCTAGGGTATCCAACCCATTCCAAGGAACATGGAGGCACACAGAAATACAGTAGGATTACAAGAATAGTTCACCTAATCCTAATGCTATGGACATAAAGAAAATAGGTTGATTCCTTTAATGGAATTCTCATTTTTTTGATAAATACTTCCTTTGTATTAATAAATTAATAGACTAGTTACAAATCCACAAAAAAGGGGTTGGGGGATACAAGATCACCCACAAGAGATTACATGGCCAAAGCCGGATACAATAACTATTAAAAAAAAAAATTTAAGTAGCTCCTTTAGGTTGCAAGAGTAGTGCTAGCCAAGGGAGGTCGTTCATCATGATCATTAAAATCCCAGACATCCCTAGGATTTACAAGTGGACTATGAACAATCCAACCATTAGCAACATCTTAAAAAATTTCTTCTTTATCTTTCTCTTCTTCCCACGGTGGAGAGATAGCAAAATTTAGGTGGAAAGGCCATTTTGAGCTAGTAACACTAGGAGGATTAGCAAGAGAAGCCACAAGAATAGAAAACCAGATAAATCCATAGCCAGGTGAAGAAGTTGAGTACCACAACCAACCATCATCACCACCACTTATAGAGCGATGGTGGGGATCCTATGAGCAGTGACAAGTAGAAGAACTAAGACCCTAAAGGCAACCCTGGGGTAGAGTATGGTTAGCAAATTTAGGAGGCACTCTAGCAAACATGCAAGGCATGTGACCCTAGTGATTGACTAGCTCCTAAAGGTGAGTCACCTCTAGATCCACCTTATTAGCTTGGACCTATATCTGCAACATGACATTATTACAAATGCATGCTTTAGTGTAGATAGCAACATTGATATCAAGAAAGTTGTGAGTAAAAAGAACAACATTCCTATCCTTCCAAATAGTAAACAAAAGCTCCATCCTAAAAGTATGGCAGATCTAGGAAAATTTTCTAGGGACCCTAGAGGAATCAGCCAGCATAATCATGTTTTTAAAAAATGGTGTTGGCCTGAAAGGCTTGAAAAAATCATGTATCCCATTTCACTAATTTTAAACATGCCTACAGAACCAAAAAATATGCAAAGAAGACCCAGGATGCTCACAAAAAGGGTAGCTAGGATCCATAACACCAAGATGCTTGAGCCATGATCAAAGGGGAAGCCCTTGAAATAACAACCATCAAGAAAAATGTGTAATATTTAGCTCATTGATAGCACTCTAGATAGTGGCAAATCACATTCTCCAATGATAAGTAGAAGACTAAAGATATTAGGACTGGTTGAGAGTATCCAACATTGGAATATGGGGAAAAAGCCAATGATATCCTAAGTTGGGCTTGTAACTAATGAAGAGAATAGTAGAATACCACTTCCATTCTTTCCACCAAGGCAACACAGACTAGATGCCCACCTTGTGGATCAAATGATCTAGAAGGCTAGAGAGTAGAAGATCAAAAGTCTGTTGATCTAGGTGAGCAAGAAAGAACTAGATCTAAATATCCTCCCAAAATCTAACAATCATGGAGATATTAGAGAAGGGATCCTTAGGAGTCTTGATGTCACATTTGAAAAAATGCAGAGCACTAACACCTTGAGTCTTGGCCAAAGGAATACCTTGAATGGAAAAAAATAGTGACCACCAAAGGTTCTACCAATTTAAAGAAAGCCCATCATAAAACCCATCACCATCCTAGCAAAGCCAAGGCTTAAAAGCTTCCCAAGCTTTCCATATGCTTTTCATAACAAAAGAGCCTTGGATATGAATAGGTTCTTGCATAATGAGAAGGGTCTAAAGACCAATCCCCTTCCACATAGGCCTTTTAATAGGTTAACTGGAAGAGATACAATGTTGAACCAACACTTCCCGAGCTTCATCACTAGTGTGAGCATAGATAATCCACTTAGCACAAAGAGTGAGCCCTTTCATCTATTCAGAAAGAAGGCCAAGACCTCCAAACTCTTTGGGGAGACAATAAAAATTCTAGGTAACCTTGTGAAAACCATGATGATTAGACCTAGAAGCCAAAAGAAAGTCATGAATAAAATGCTCCAACATGAGGTAGAAAGCTTTGGAAGGAGCCTAGCAAGAAGATTAATAGACATGAGTAGCTTCCAACACCTTAGACAAAATATATAATTTCCCTACAAGAGAAAGGAGTTTAGTAATCCAATAATCAAGTTTTTTCTCAATTTTCATGACCATAGCATTCCACTAAAGAAGCTTGAAAGGAAAAGGGGATACCTAGAAAGAAGAAAATATCCCCGTGGGCAACCCATTTCCACTTGAATTGAGCAAGCCAAGGCGGTGATGGAAGGAAGGATTTCCTATAACATAGTTTCTTATGCCATTGAATAGCCTAACCAGAAGCTTGACAAAAAGTGTCTAAGCATTGCAAGGCATTATTGATATTTTCCTTGTCCTCCAAGATAGTGAGAAAAGAGTCATCAACAAAGTGGCCATTGACAAGATGAGAAGAAGACATAGGAAAGGAAATTCCATGAACCAAACTAGCTAAAATAGAGTGGGCAAGTAAGTAACAAAACCCTTCAGCAGCAAGAACATACAAAGTCAGGGCCAGAGGACAACATTGCTTGATAGATTGACAAACCTTGAAGGCTTCATATTGAGAGTTGTTAATGGTAATAAAAGCATTAGCATCACCAAAAATAATTTCTACAAATTGAAGAAAATTAGGATCGAAACCCAAAGCCTAGAGCATAGCCAAAATGAAGGATCATTCAATTTTATCATAAGCTTTGGAAAACAAAAAATCAAAACATAGTCTACTAATTGGACTTGCTAGCCCACTCCATGCCTTCCTAAACAACAATGATGTTATCAAGGATATACTAGGACTTGATGAAATTGATTTGGTCTAGGCACACAATTAAGGGAAGAATATGTTGAATCTTCTTGTATGACACATTGAGCAAGGTGATGGGCCGCCACTTGCAAATATCATCAAAGTCACTAGCTTTAGGTATGAATTTAATATGTCCTTTATTAATGATGGCTCCTAGACTCTTAGTGTGGTAGGCTTCAAGTAACACTTTATGTAGGTTTGGACCAATAGACTCCCAAAGGTGTTTATAAAATTTACAAGGGAACCCATCACACCCAAGGGATTTTTCATCTACTTTAGACAAGATAGCCTTCTTGAGGTCCCTAATGGTGAGAATCTATTCATAGAAAGACCATTTCTCAACCTCTAGATAGTTTGGAATAACAAAATTACACTTTCTAAGAACTTCCTCACTAGAAACCAAATTTCCCTATGAAGCAAAAACATTTTCATAATGATGAACAAAGGATTGTAAAATATCAAGGATATTTGAAAGAATAGAATTGTGTTGGTGTAAATAAGTATTCACTATTTACACTTATTTAAGTTTACTTACGTTAATGCATTATTTTATTATTTTTTACTTGTGAGACACTTAGGTGTTTGTGCACTCTTGTGAGTTGTCATGATGACATCATAGGGGTTCGCACCTCTTTTAAGCACATGTTGTCTACAACACAAGAATCTTCTACACACATATGACACTTTTTCATTCTTATCCATTCATCTAGAATGTTGCATAAGGTACTTAGTTGTCTTATCTCCTAGTTGTTTCTAGAGACATTCTAGGTGCTTCCTAAGAGGCCTTTATATACAAGCACTCCTAGTGTACTCTTATCATGGCATATTGAATATATCATTATTCTAATCATACTCTCTCTCTTGGTCTACAGTTGTGCTTGTGTTTGAGTTCATAGTTCCTGGGTGAGTTTTTTTCTTAAACAAATTCTTACATGGTATCAGAGACTGGAGATTTTCTCATCACATAGCCATTTTGAGACCATGTTGCTTTAGCACCTCAGCTTGAATCCAGAGTATTACAAAAATTGGGAGTGTCTAGAGCTAGATTTGACCTTGCCATTATGTCCAAAATGTTGAACCGATGAAGATCGACTATAAACATGCCTACCTTGGTCCAAACTCAATCGTGAGGCAAAAAATTTTTGCAAATCAAAACCTAGAGGCCCCAGTTTACAGTTTGGGTATGGTCATTATGTTTAGATCTATAGTTTAATTTTCATTTGGATCTGTCATTTTTCTCTAAAAATTTTCATTAGAATTATTGGCAAATTGTTTTTCCCTTTGAGCATCCAGCAGAGAAAATCTTTTGCAGAACCGGGTTGTTAGATCCCAGCTCTGCACAGTATATTTTATTGTGTAGTTGTAGGAGAACTTAGATCGGGCCATACAAATTACTCATAGCAAGCACTTTTCTATTTTTTGATGACTACTCATAGCACCCAACCCCGGCCAAGCCCACCAGCGAGGCTTCATTTGTTTAATGTCTATGGCATATTATTTTTATTAGGCAAATATAGTGCACATCCCATATATGTGGGATTAAACATTGGAAACCTGACACACTTTTAAGACTTCTCGATAGCATCTATGGTTTTTGACACCTTTTTGGTCATTTTTTGGCCAACTGCATAAAACATTTCTTGCTTGTAGTGAAACTTTCCTGGCAAGGAGACCCTATTTTCAACAAAAAAATTGGGTAATTCCGGCGTCCGCATCCTGTTTGAAATTCTTGGCGATGACTACACAAGACCTTCAGTAGCCTACATGAATTTTCAATGCTAGTGATTCAAAAACTAGTCACATGATTCATTCTCTAGCAGTCTAAACTTCTTCCCGACCCTTGTGACAAATCTTGTAGGGATTCATAAATCTAGCATTTTTTATAAGTCTTCCAGTCACATTTTTAAAACTAGTAACCCACAATTCGAAGCCCTCTACCATGTTTGGTTTCCAACACTACACTACATTTTCTACAACCATGTAGATAGGTTTTTGGCCATATACATGGCACAACAAGCCTAGTCTCACTCGCCACAGACAACCCAACACGTGGACATTTGGTCCACCTCAGACCCGCACAGTTAGCACCTTTTCCATATCATTTTAGAACTATCACATCACCCATGGAATCTAAATTTTTGCCATACAAGTGTACAAATGTCATGGCAACATATCTGTATAGTACGGTCAGCCATCTCATCTAACACGTCACCAGAGGGCCCAATTTTTTCCTAACATCATCTTTTCCTGTGGTTAAATTTGATGGTCTTTTGACTATCAAAACCAAGGGATTTACAACTACAGTGATGGCCATTTGACGGTCAAATTTAGACTCATAATTTTTCCTCCAGACCCCTCTCTAGATTGCTTTTCAATTTGGCAACCTGACTTTGCGAGCCCTAACTCTGACATTAAGACTCCAATTTAGGTACAATTTTTTTTAAAATTGGGTAGAATTTCTTAAATTTTCTAGTGGTTGTGTTTTTTTCTAGTTTTGGTGCATAGATTTTGCATAAATTATGTTTTTTGGTGACTATACCTGTATAATTCTATGTTTTTCAACTTCAAATGCTCCGTACAGGCACATCGATTCACTTTTTCAGGTTCCATTTTTTTTGAAAGTGTGTATTTTTCATCTACTTTCAAAATCTGAAGTTAGATTCTAGGGTTGTGTGGACCAATTTCTCACTTTTAGAATTATGCCTTTTTTGGCATTGTAAAACTTTGATTCTTTTTCAAAATTGTTGTAAATCTGAGCTGCAGTGCTTAAGTGATAGATTTGAGCCTCCTAAGGTAGTTATAAAAGAAAAATTAGAAAGTCCACTTTGTTCATCTTGACAAGTGGCCCATTGTAAATGTACTACTTATAAAGTGCCAAAAGCATCTTTTTTTGGGGGGTCTTTTGATTGAGTGAAAAGGGGGGGGGTGTACTATATTTTTTGTGTCTCTCTATTGTGCTCTTTTCAATTTCTACATCATGGGTTTTAAATGTCCTCCTCTAACTTCACACAACTATACTACATGGAAAGATATTTCATGGAGTAGATTAATGGTAAAAGAATATAGTCTTTATGTTGATGGTACAATTCCTAAACCTACTAATGCTAAAGAACTCATTGATTAGAAAACTCAAGACTGACAGGCTCTAGGAGCTATCAAGATTTGTGTAAATGGGGATCTTCTCTTTCACATTAAAAATTGTTCAGAATCCAAAGAAGCATGGGATAAACTTGAACAATTGTATCGTAAGGTGGATGAAGAAAAGGGATTTCAAATTGAGGATGATCTACTTCTCTTGGATCCTAAGAACTTTGACACAATTTAGGATTACATCATCAAATTCAATGAGTATAGGGCACTTCTTAAAGATTGTGTAAATCTCATGAAGGATGATAGGTTGATTCATCACATCCTAAAGAGGCTACCTTCTGAGTACACTAACTTTGTTTCAAATTTTAATACTCATAAGTTGACCATTGGATCATCTTACCACAAGCCTTCCTTTGATGCATTTATAGAGATGTTGATTGTTTAACAACCTCACTTGATGGATTTTTGACTTCTGAAGTCATCAAAGACCAAAGCCTTGGTGGCTAGTGATGAGCACAAATCAAGTCAAGGGGGGAAAAGCAACAACAACAAAAACAAGCAGTGGAAGCAGAAAACACACTCTGAGACACAACAATCCTCCTCTCAACAAGGAAATTCTTCTTCAAACAAGAAGGGAAGTAATGAAAAGAAGGAAAAACTCTTTTGTGTATATTGCAAAAAGTAGAATCATGATGAGCATCATTGCAAAACATAAAGAATTGATGAGTTGGAAAACCTACTCACGAAGAACAAGATTCAAGTGCTAGGTACTTCCAAGGATTCAACTCCAACCTCTTCAAAGGGTAAATGGCAAGCACTTATGGAAAACACAAGTTCTTCTTTGGAATGGATACTTGACTCAGGTGCCTCCTACCATAAGGGTTCTTCAAAGGAAGACTTTTCTTCATTTAAGTAGTCAAAGGTACCACACATCTTCATGGGAGATGATTCTAAAATGGAAGTTGAAGGAAAAAGATATGTGGAAATTGAAAATGGGGAATTCAAAGATGTTCTCTATGTTCCAAACCTTAGCTCCAATCTCCTATCAGTTTACCAAATCACTCACCTTGGAGATGGTCACAAAGTTGAGTTCCTTCCAGATTTAGTGATGGTGCAAAGTCTTAGAGATGATTCATTGGTTGCAGTGGGTAAAGTCAATGATAACAAGAGGCTTTATTCCTTCTCCCACTTTTTTCCTAAGTCTTCTTCTCAAGCCTTGTTGACTCGTTGTACTTCAAACATCAACTTATGGCATGAGCAGTTTGGTCACCTTGACTTTCGCTCTCTTTAGCAACTTTGCACAAAACATATGGTCAAAGGTCTACCTAATATTAGCTTTTCTAAAGGAGAATGTTCATCATGTTTAGTGGATATCCATCTCAAGGAGAAGTATGATAAAGGGAAGTCTTCTCAAGCTCCAATTGTTCTTTAGCTAGTTCACATGGTTTTCGCATGACCCTTTATAGTGACTTCAATCAGCCAAGGCCGCTACATATTCACATTTGTTCATGACTTTTCAAGATTCGCTTGGGTCTTCTTCCTTCATCATAAGAGTGAATTGGTTCATAAGCTTCAGGACTTCAAGACTCGTGTTGAACACAAATCAAGGAAATCCATCAAGGTACTAAGGGTGGACAATGAGAATAGATATGTAGAAAGAAGACTTAAGAACTTTTGTAGAATCGAGGGGATTGATTTTTAGAACTCACCATCATTTAGTCCTCACAAGACAGATGTTGCAGCTATGAGGATTAGGACTCTCAAGACCATGGCAAGTTGCATGATTAAGGCCAAGTCTCTCGATCCTACATTAGAAGTTGAAGCCATTAGCAGTGCTACTCATATACTTAATAGGTCTCCTCATAATGCCTTAGATGGGAAAACACCTTTTGAGGCATGGTGTGGTAGAAAACCAATTGTGAGTCACCTTAGAGTCTTTTCTTGTCTAGCATGGGCAAACCTTTCTTCCAAGAGTTGTAAGGCATTGGCACCAAGGCCTTGTACCTTCATCAGTTATGAAGACAATGTGAAGGCTTACAGACTTATGGATCCTGAGACACATGAGATCTTTGTAGAGAAGGATGTTCACTTTGAGGAAAGTTCTCCAAACTTATCATCTACTCCTCTCTACACATCATATACAGTGGAAACTCATAGTGACACAAGTGATAGAGCTTCAATAGGTTCAGACATGTGAATTTCTATTAATACTTGCTATGAGAGGTCACATAAGTCTAGTCCACATGCTTACATTGTCATAGTGAAAGGTCCATCATAGCATGGTACATCTAGTCTTCCAGCTCCAACTTCAGTTGACTTGGGAGACTAACTTGAGGACATGCATCTTCTCATTGATGAAGGTGATCCTTCTACAGTTGTGATGAGGGCTCATTCTAAACCTCATGTCCATTCTCTACATGATTAATCTGTACAAGTTGGCATGATTGTGGATCCTTATGAATAGAAATTAGTGGAGGTCTCTTTGATAGTTGAGGAGATAGATAGTTCAGTGGAACATGTTCAACAGCCATCCTTGCCAGATCTATATTCATTCTTTTTAGCATAGTTGGAAGTGGTGAACACTAGCATTAGGACAAGAATACTTGAGCAAGTTTCAAGGCCAAAATACATCTTTAGGAGTGTAATGTTGTCACTAAGGTTTGCACCCTTGTCCAAAGCCTATACATGAGGACAACCTAATGAAACATGGAAACAACCTCCAAGCTATGGGACTTGAACTATGAGGTTGAGTCTCCAGAGAAGGCCAGCTTCCTCTTACTATCAGGGTACACTTAACTACTCTTGGAAGGGAAAAGGGAGAAGGAGATGCAAGGAAGCAAATCTACCTATTCTAATCTAGGGAGGTGATGCACCAAAATAGAGTGTTCGGATCAATCTCTAACCATACATGCACTATAGAACCAGAATGTAACTAAGGATATACACATTCAAACTTTCTTTAACCCAATAATCACATGCAAATTAGAAGACCAAGATGAATGACACAAGGAAAGAGAGATTCACTTATATTATCATTCATTGGCCAACAGGAGATACAGTCATGTAGATTATAGACTTTCACAAAACACTAGTGGAGGCAAAGAGTTCTTAGACTTTCACACCAATGGCTGAAAGAGATAAGGTAGAAAATCATGTAGTTCATAGGCACAGGGGAATTTAAACTAAAAATTTGCAAAGCAATAATAGAGAAAATAGAGAAAGGTCCGCCTTACAAAATTTACAAAATTTGCCTTTATAGTTCAAGCATAAATAAGATGTCTTCTAATTGAAGATACTTCGCAACTACCTGCCATTAAGTCCTTTAGAGAATAATCATGGAGATCCAAATCAAGGTATAGATCCAGATGCAACGATATCTAATCGTGGTTGGGACAAGGCCTCGAGAAGACAGAAATAGTGCCATTAAATCTCTCTAACCAAGTAGATGGATTGAATCAGTGGAGTGTTTTCTTGCATTCAGCATTCATTCGAGGGTGGTCGACATCGATCACAGGGATTTGGTTGTGCAAAAACCTCAATTTTCCCCTATTTTTGGCTTGTAAATCAGCAAGGTCAAGTAGTCAACTAGATCCTAGCACCGGGATGAGCCACGTGGACCAATGGTCTTTTATCTTTCGCCACACTACAAAGTCTTCTTGAGTTTGACCATGTCTTTCTTTACTAACTGCACCACCTCCTAACTATGACTGCCCCAAGAAACTGTGACCGCTAGCCTTAACCACGCTGCCTTCACTATCGATACCCTGGCCAGGCCCACAAAGACACATGTCACTTAGGCACTTCCCTACAAGGTTTAACTTCCTTGCACCTTTATATTGCAAGAGAGTGTCGACCGTTGATCTCCAAAAGATCAATGACTGTAAAGATTCTCCATATATTGCATCTGTCCTCTCAAAATTCTTGGGCCCACAAAACACTTGGTAGCTGACTCAACCTGACCTGGCCCCATCTGGCATCAACCTGCAACATGTGGAATAGACCTGACCTAACAAGGACACATGGCAGCGACACACTTGCTCGCAATATTTAAAGTCCTCGCATCTTGATATTGCGAGGAAGCCTGAACCATAGATCAGATCATATTGGATGGTGGAAAGCACAACTGAGAATAGGGGATGCCCTTGGATACGTGGCATAGAGGGGCATGCCCGCATTGTTTATCTTCCTCATAACTCCATCTTGCAGGCATGCGTCAACCGTGGATCTATGAAGATCTAATGGTGATCAAAACTTGCACCTTTTGAACATCTGTGGATATCCATCGTGACATCCTCTGGATGCGTGTCACTAGGGCACTTGCCTGCATTGTTTAAAGGTCATACATTTTCAAAATGCGAGAAAGCACCCACCATAGATCTGCACGAGATCTGACAGCGCAAAAAGTTGCAGTCCCATGAAGAAAAAATTAAAAATATACTAAGGTTTTAATCATTTAATTTTTTTATTTCCTGGGCAATTAAATAATGTTAAATTTGGGAACTAGTCGTTAGGTGAGTTGAGCATTTGAATTCAAATTATTGGTGAGGGGGGTAAAAATAGGCAACATTTCTGGTGACTCAAAGGGAATGCGAGCCTGCTACGCATATGACCAGTGGCATGAAACATCCATTGGGCTACAAGGTCGTGAAAGATGTGGATCAGTGCACTGAGAAACCCTAGCCCTACCTCTGTAGTAGCAAAATACTAAAATCTAGAAAACCTGCCCCCTGCAACTAAAACCAGAGACTGAAAACCTTCTGTAAAACACATGTGCTCGTGCACTTCTTGAGAAGTGAGAAACCATAGAAATAGAACTACACTATGTAGACACCTAAAAATCCTTTAGAAAATAAAGTATTTTTATTTTCTAAAAAAAATCCCTGATGACATCATCATTTATTAATTAATTAATTATTTAATTTATTTATTTATTTTTATGCCATTAAATCCCTTTATCTTAATTAAAAATATTTAATTAAGGAATCCCTCCCAAAAATGTTTAAATCTTATTTAAACATTATTTCCTTATTTATTAATTATTTAATTAATAAATTGACCAAAAATCCAAAAATAAATTATTTATTTATTTTTTTGTCCAAAACTTGGCCAATTTCCTTAAGACCACTAACCTCTTCCAAAATCTTCTAAATCCTTCTTTAATTTTGATTAAAGGCTAATCCCATCATTTCCTACCCCTAATCCCAACTCAAAATATTTAATTAAGATTAAATATTAATCCTCATATTTATTAAAAATATTTTAATAAATATTTCCTCAACCTAAACTCTTGAAATAAATAAAACTTTATTTATTTTCTAAAAAAATCTTATTTATCCTCATCCTAAAAGCCTAGACTCTTCTAGAAGATGTCAATTCTAATCCTAAACGCCCCTCTAACCTTGTCACATTCCCTAAACAAGGTTAGCCAACTCCTAAGCTGATCCTAATCCCTCTTCTAATCATGTGCACAACTTAAGCAAGGGTTAAGACTTGCTAACCCAAGCCAAAGTCAATAATCTCATCCTCCTCCCAACCACCTCTAAGCCAAAGTCAATAATCTCATCCTCCTCCCAACCACCTCTAAGCCAAAGTCAACAATCTCATCCTCCTTCCAACCATCTTTATTTATGACCCAACCATCTCTATTTGACCCAACCATCCCCATTTATGGCTCAACCTCCCTCACTACTCCTTTGACCAACCCATATCCTACCCTCTCACATCCAATCACCTTGTGACATGTGTCACCTCCTAATTGGCTTTAAACAAGCACAATCCATGTGCTCCCCTTTGAGTGCATCCTAGCCCTCCCTTACCATCTTGCCATCCTTGCATCCTAACTGTCCATCCTTCCACCCCTTGGCCTATAAATAGAAGCCTCTCCCTTCACTAAAATCATCCACTTTTGAAGCAAACTTATAATGCTATTTTGAGAGCCTAAAAACTACCAAAATACTATTATAATGCTGAAAACCCTCCATACCTTCATTGTTGAATCATTCATCCACACTCATATTTGATTATCACTCATCCATTTGGAGCTTGAGCACATCGTGAGCATACATCCATTATCCATCAGGGACATAGCTTCGTCATCATGAGAAGCACTTGAGGAGTTTACCATCTTTGGTATACTTTCCTCAATTTTGTCTTCTTTGGTCCTATCTTAAGTGTTTATTTGTTTTTTAGTATTGAGAATGCTTTTTATAGATTAGTGTTCATTTTACTCTACTAAAATAGGTGATACACACTAATATATAAATGGAAAATCAAGCCCTCTCAGAAACATGGCTTGAGGTAGATCTCATTGACTGGGATGGGAAAAATTTCACCATCAGGACTGCTTAACTGGAAAACATTGGCCTGTTTACAACTTTCAATCAGATAGGGACCACTCCACATTGCATCAAATTTTGAGTGCCTCCCTAGTTTTGCCCTGTCTACATCCCATTTCAAGACTAAGTCACCCTCCCTAAAGGTTCTGACCCTAGCCCCTTTGTCAAAGCTCTTTTTAACCTGCTGTTGATGTGTCTCCAGGGTTTGCATGGCCTAATTTCTTCTTTCTTCTAGCTCCATCAATTCTGTCATTCTTACTATCGTGGCATCATATTCAACTAGCTCTAACTGATGAGCCAATTCTACAGCTGGGAACTCTAATGAGATCAAAATTCTTGCTTCTCTACCATATACTAACATGAATGGTAAATTCCCTAATGACCTCTTGGGTGTTATCCTATCAACCCATAGAGCTATCCTTAACCTTTTATGCCAACATCTCTGATTATCCTCTATTGTCCTTTTAATAATTCTGATCAAGTTCTTGTTGGATGACTCAACCAGGCCATTACCTTGAGGATAGTAGTTTGATGATGTGCTCAAGTAAACGTTGTGGTCAACTACCCATGCACAAATCTGAGCTCCTACAAAATATTTTGCATTATCTAAAATAATCATTGAAGGAGGACCAAACCTGGTCACAATTCCATCAAGGAACTCCACAACTAAAGATTCTATGGCATCCTTCAAAGCAATTGCCTCTGTCCATCTAGTGAAGTAATCTATAGTAGCTAGAATCCACTTGTGACCAAAACTAGAGGGAGGATTGATGGGGCCTATGAAATCCAATCCCCACTAAGTAAAAGGTTGGTCCACCTGAATGGGATGAAGAGGAAGAGCCGCAAGCTTCTATTTTCTAGAGAAAAAGGCACATTTTTCACATTTTCTCACATACCTATGACAATCATGAAATAGGGATGGCCAGTAATAACCAGCTCTCATGATCTTTATTGTAGTTTTTCTAGCTGAGAAGTGACCACCATCAGGACCATCATGAAGCTCCTTTATCATTCTTTTAGCTCGGTCTTTGTCAATGCATCTTAATAGGGCTCCATTAAAATATTTCCTAAAAAGGATACCATCAACTATGACATAAGGGATTGACTACAATCTATACTTTCTCAATTTAGCTTTATCTAATCCTTGAGGGTATCCATTTCCTGATAAGAAACTCTTCATGTCATCCACCCAATTCCTTAGGCCATCATTTCTTGCTTCTTGTTCTTCTGTTAATACCATGGCAACTTGCTCATATGATTCTTGAGATGATAAAATTTTCTTACACAATCCTTTCCCTCTTACCAACTTGGTGACCTAGATGTCAATATCATATTCCTTTACCTTTGTGATCAAACTAGCTCTTTTCTCACTAACATATTTTCTCAATAGGAACTCCTTCACATTGGCATGAGGTACTAACAAATGGATCCTATTGTGAGACAGGAGGTGTGTGAATTTCTTCAAAGCTCTGATAATAGCAAGGGCTTGCTTCTCTACATAGTTGTACTTGTCTTCATACTCCTTGAGCCCTTCACTAAAGAAGGCTATGGGTTGTTCTTCATTCTTGTCATTTTTTTGAGTCAAGATAGTAGAGATACTTGACTCACCACCTAAGGTATAAAGAATGAAATCCTTCTCAAAGTTTGGATTGATGAGAGTAGGGGTTGAGGCTATGGCTGCCTTGATCTCTTCAAAACTTTCTCTCCCTTCCTTGGTCTATGCAAAGACCATACTTTTCTTGAGCATAGCTGTAAGGGGTTTCACCATATTAGCAAGATTAGGGATAAATCTTCTCACAAAATTTATCCTACCAAGGAAAATTTGCAGTCCCTTCCTTATGTTTAGGAAGGGGAAGGGAAAGTATTGCTCTTGTTCTCTCTAGATCAATGGTTAAACCATCCTTAGATACAATGTGTCCTAATAATTTTCCTTGATTGGTAGCAAAGACACATTTGCATGGGTTAAGGGATACCCCAAACTCTCTACACCTTAAGAATACCTGTCTGAGATGACTAAAATGATCATCTACATTCTTTGAATACACTGTGATATCATCAAGGTAAACCAACACAAACTTTTCAATCATATTCTTGAAAGCCATTTCCATTGCCTTCTGAAATGTAGCACCTGGATTAGTCAGTCCAAATGGCATTTTACAATAAGCATAGGTAACCCACTTGGTGTTTAATGTAGTCTTGTATCTATCAGACTCCTTGACCAGCACTTGATTATAACCAAAGAACCCATCAAGAAATGAAAATCTCTCTAAACCACTAACTTTGGATAAAATCTACTCCATGGAAGGAAGAGGATGGTGATCTTTAAGGGAAGCTCAGTTAAGGTCCCTAAAGTCCACACACAATCTAATTTCTCCATTCTTCTTCCTAACAGGGACAAGGTTTTCTACCCATGATGAGTGCTTGATAGGGAAAATTATATTGGCCTCAATCAATTTGGATAGATCCTTTCTCATTAAGGGTTCAATTTTAGGATTCAGTAGTCTCTATTTTTGTCTTCCTGGTCTTACATCATCAATTAAATCTATGGTATGCTGAAATGACCTTGGGTCAAAGCCCTTTAAGTCATCATATGTCCAAGAAAATACATCATTAAATTCTTGACATAGATGAATAAAACTTTCTTGTTCAATTTCAGAACATACCTTCCCCATGTTTAAGGACTTTCCATCAACAACCATGACTGGAGTATAGTCATCTTCATCAGTAGCTAGGTTCATGACTCTGCCTCTTGCTTGATCATTGGGATTAAAAACACTCTCTAGAGTAATTTAACCTTTAGGCAGCTTGTTGAAGCTAAGATTAATGATTTGGTCACCATACTAATCATGTAGTCTTGACTGATTTCTCTCTAAAAATTCTACCTCATTCCGCAAGAAGCTCATAATTTGCTCATCAGACTCAAACACTTGCCAATGGGTGTAATTGTCAAGGATGGTAGGCTTTACTACCACTCTAATTTGTTGCTGTTTCTTCTCCCCAAAATTCCTTGGCACATCATGAGATGCACCTATTGCTGCAAGTCTATCAGCATGTCTATTTTCTTTTCTAGGGATGTTTTGGATGTTAAATGCATTGAAACCTTCAAGAAAATCCCAAACTCTATGTTTATAAGACTTGAGCAAACCATTTTTGGTGATATTCTAATTTCTGACTTGATTCACCACCAACTCACTATCTCCATATACACTTAAATCTTGGATTCCCCTTTTTTGAGCAAGGAGGAGACCTTGAATCAAGGATTCATACTTAGCCACATTATTAGTGCAACTCAATTGGAGCCTAAAGGAGAAGTAGTACCTTATTTGTGTAGGATAAATCAACATCACACCATCTCCTAATCCATTCTTATTCCTTGATCCATCAAAGTACATACTCCATATCCCACTTACATCCTCTTTAGTCTCCACAAGATTGGGAACTAAAGCATTCTTCTCTAATATACAATATGTACTGAGGTCTATCTCAAGATTTTTTTATGTAGAATCAAATTGATATGCATCAGCCCATTCATCTAAGAGGAAATTAGGTACTTGTGCTAGGGGTGTGGTAGGCTCATTCAATATGTCATTCTCATCCACCTCTAGGATAGTACAATTCATGTTGATGAGATCAGGGGTATAGGACTCAGTATGATGGAGAGCTAGAGGATCTTCTCTAACTAAAGCTTTGGCTCGATATCTTTTTCTAAAAACCATATATGACCAATCAGAAGATATGTAACCACCTATTTGGGTAGTAAAGTCCCTTGATAGAAAAATGGAAAAATGTGGCTTGATTTCAACCACTGATATATCTTGAGTTATAGTACAACCAGGGCATGCATGTAGGGCCATCTATACATTTCTAAGGATCCATACAGTCTTGAAAGTACTACCATTCAACTGTAATACATCCTTAACAATGGGCTCATATTTCATTTCCAAAGCATCGGCAACACACCTAGGCATCACTAAACTACTAGCTCCTGAATCAATCATACAATTGTGGACTAGTTTATCCCCTATAATTAGAGAAACATAGAATGGGGGAGATCTAACCTTTTTGCTTGTTTCTATCCTATCTAATGGTTGTACTAGGTTTGTGGAACTTTCCATGTTTGGTGGTTGATCCTTTGGTTCAATACTTTCCAATTCTTGTTGTAGCAACCTCCTTTGCATGGGTATAGTATCAATAGCATCCCACATAGAGATATTCACATTTTTCTTCTTCATTTTCTCCACCACACTAAATGGCATAGTGGGCACTTTGGTAGAAGCCTTGGGAGCTATCCTTGTAAGAGGTTGAGATGGAACCACCGGAGGATCATTCACATCCTTTCTAACATTATTTTGCCTTTGCTGCTAGAAGGCATTTGATTGATCATCCACTGCTGATTGCTCATGAGGTGTTGCATTTGAAGTTGAGGCTTGACATGGAGGAGGAGGGGCAACATCTTCAATAGCTCTTCTTTTGCTCCTAGTATTGTGAGCAATGGAATCCTAGTTTACATTGCAATGTTCCTCCATCTAATGGCTCATAAAAGAACAATCACCTTGCCCTTACACATATGAGGCATCCCTAAATTTTCCTTCCTAGCAAGATGGTTGTATTACTGGCTCTTGGATGGTCAAATCCAAATAAGTTTCAGCCTTCTGACACATGCAACGGGCATACGAGTAGTTACAGGAGGGACAGAAATCTTGATCTTGGGCCATGTTGTTTTGGGGGACTATGGCCCTACTTTGGTTTACATTTGAGGTTGAAGCATGACTACTCTACCTATTCTGATCAAATGAATTGTTCCCATAATTTTGATTTGGGGGCCTACCATTGTTCAGAGTTTGATGTTGCAACTGATGTTCCTTACTACCTTGAGCTTACCTTTCTAAAGTCACCACCTTATTGCTCATTTTTTGCATCACAGAAAAGTTGTCCTCCAACTTCTTTTCTTGGCCTTCCAATCTCTACTCTATGTTCAACATCATAGATTGCATCATCTCCTTAACCTCATCTATTCCATTTGAAGATGTGGAGGCTTGAGGGGCTGCGGAAAAGTATTGTGATGTAATAGTTGTGGGAGAAGGAGTCATTACTAGTTGGTGATTTGGGACATTAGGGAAAAAGGGTATAGGAGGCCTTGGAGCTAACTTTCCTCCTTGCATCAATATATTTTCTACTCTTATTGCTATGTCATAAGCATTAGGTAAGGTATCCCCTCCCATGGTTTGGATTGTAGTAGCAATGTCACTATTAAAGGCTCTAAGCTAATGCAAGAAGGCATTACCAGAGGTAGGCTTCACTGAAATAGGTATTCTATCCCATGTCTTTTGAAATCTATAGTTGAAATCAGTCATACATTCAAGGGGTGCTCTTTTTATGGTAGTCAACTGCTCTAAAAGTGACAAATGATCACTTTTTTTTTCAAAATGTTTACATAATCCAGCTCCTAATCCATCCCAATCTATTATAGAACAATGAGCCAAACCTCTATACCATTGTAGCACTTTTCCTTTTAGGGATGGGGCTAGAAGCCTAACTGCAACATCATCTTCTGTAATACCATGGATATTACAAACATTTGTAACCTCTTGAATGTGCTCTAAGGGAGAGGTAGAATTTTCACCAGTAAACTCTGGTATACTTTTAAGTGTAGCTATTGGTATGTCATGTCCTTGGGCCAATAAAAGAGGACTTCCACCATTAAAGGTGGAAAAAGTATGGGCTCTAGGAAATGCCATATAGACAAGTGATCTATTGATATGTGTTGATGGCAATCTAGGTTGAGATATAACAGTAGGAGGAGTAGAGATAGATCTTGCAAGGGTATTTGTTACTATTATACTCCTAACTCGTGATAAAGATACTCTAGTTATCTTTCTTCTAGAATTTGAAAGTGAAAGCTCTTGGTACTGAAATTTACCTCTAGAAGATGCCCTTGTTTTAGCTTTGGGCATGAATTACTACAACTTTGGTCTAGAACCATATGTGTTTGAAGCTCAGAGTCACCAAGTACTTTGAACAATGAACCTCTTGAAGGCTTGAACACTGAAGCTAGTACTATCTCTTTAGTATTAATCTTGAAATATTCCTTCTGAAACCAGTAGACTTAAAATCTTCTAATATTGGTCCCACTGAGCATGCCAAAAACTGTTTTCACTGAGGTTTGCACCCTTTTCCAAAGCCTATGCATGAGGACAACCTAGTGAATCATGGAAACAACCTCCAAGCTATGGAACTTGAACTATGAGGTTGAGTCTTCGAAGAAGTCCGGCTTCCTCTTACCTAACTACTCTTGGAAGGGAAAAGGGAGAAGGAGATGCAAGGAAACAAATCTACCTATTCTAATCTAGGGAGGTGATGCACCAAAATAGAGTGTTCAGATCAATTTCTACCCATACATGCACTATAGAACCAGAATGAAACTAAGGATATAAACATTCAGCCTTGCTTTAACCCAATAATCACATGTAGATCAGAAGACCAAGATGAATGACACAAGGAAAGAGAGATTCACTTATATTATCATTCATTGGCCAATAAGAGATACAGTCATGCAGATTACAGACTTTCACAAAACACTAGTGGAGGCAAAGAGTTCTTGCACTTTCACACCAATGGTTGAAAGAGATAAGGTAGAAAATCATTACAGTTTAGAGGCACAGGGGAATTTACACTAAATTTTGCAAAGCAATAACAGAGAAAATAGAGAAAGGTCCAACTTACAAAATTTACAAAATCTGGCTTTATAGTTAAGGCATAACTGAGATGTCTTCTAACTAAAGTTACTTTGCAACTAGCTACCATTAAGTCCTTCAGAGAATAATCATGGAGATCTAGATCTAGGTACAGATCTAGATGCAATGATATCTGATCTTGGTTGGGACAAGGCCCCGAGAAGACAAAAATGGCACCAGTAAATAACTCTGACCAGGTAGATGGATCGGATCAGAGATGGTGGAGTGTTTTCTTGCATTCAGCATTCATTTGAGGGTGGTTGGCATTGATCATAGGAATCTGGTTGTGCAAAGACCTCAATTTTCCCCTATTTTTGGCTTGTAAATCAGCAAGTTCAAGTAGTCAACTGGATCCTGGCACCAAGATGAGCACGTGGACCAACAATCTTTTATCTTTCACCACCCTACAAAGTCTTCCCGAGTTTGACCATGTCTTTCTTTACTAACTACGCCACCTCCTAACCATGATTGCCCTAGGAAATCGTGACTACCAGCCTTAACCACACTACCTTCACTGTCGATACCCTAGCTAGGCCCAAAAAGACACGTGTCACTTAGGCACTTCCCCACAAGGTTTAACTTCCTTGAACCTTCATATTACGGGAAAGCACCGACCATTGATCTCCAAAAGATCAACGACCGTGAAGATTCTCCATATACTGCACCTATCCTCTAAAAATTCTTGGGCCCACAAAACACTTGACAACTGACTCAACCTAACCTAGCCCCATCTGGCATCACCCTGCAACATGTGGAATAGACTCGACCCCACAAGGACATGTGGCAGTGAGGCACTTGCCCGCAATATTTAAAGTCCTCGCATATTGATATTGCGGGGAAGCCTCGGCCGTAGATTAGATCATATTGGATGGTGGAAAGCACAACTGAGAACAAGGGATTCCATTAGACACATGTCACAGAGGGGCATGCCCACATTGTTTATCTTCCTCGTAACTCCATCTTGCAGGCATGCACCAACTGTAGATCTATGAAGATCTGATAGTGATCAAAACCTGTGCCTTCTAAACTTTTCTGGATATCCATCATGACATCATTTGGATGTGTCTCGCCAGGGTACTTGCCCGCGTTGTTTAAAGGTTGTGCATTTTCAAAATATGGGAAAGCACCCACTGTAGATCTGCACAAGATCTGACAGCATGAAACGTTACAGGCCCATGAAGCAAAAATGGGAAATACACTAAGGTTTTAATTGTTTAACTTTTGTATTTCTTGAGAAATTAAATAATGTTAAATTTGGGAACTAGCCATTAGGTGGGGTGAGCATTTGAATTCAAATTTTTGCTAGATGGGGGGGGGGGGGGGGTTTGCAAAAATAGGCAACATGTACCTTTTCCTTTGTTTCTTCCTAAGGGGAGGAACACCATTCTGCATTCTTAGACCAGCTTCTTCATTGGAGCAGCTTTCACTTGTTGGCATTCTTCTTTTGGCGGGGGAGCCTATTCTATCTCTCTTCCTTCTTTTATTCTCCTATGTATATACCGAATGTTTGTCATAATTGGGGGGTCTTGATTACTCTATCCATCGATCCATCCATATTTATCTCTCTTTTTGGGGGAGGGTTTTTCCCATGAGGTTTTCACTCTTTCCCCAGTTTATGAGAGATTGCATCTTCATTATGTACATGGGTACCTGACATGGCCTAGTAGTCAGGACCCATTATGCATCTTCATCCTAGTTCTGTAAGCTTAAGGTCATTCCCCTAAGTTGCACTTAAGGGGGGGGGTGTTGGCATAAATAAGTATTCACTATTTATAGTTACTTAAGTTTACTTAGGTTAATGCATTATTTTATTATTTTGCATTATTTTATTATTTTTTATTTATGAGGCACTTAGGTGTTTGTGCAATCTTGTGAGTTGTCATGATGACATCACAGGGGTCCACATCTCTTTTAAGCACAGTTTGTCTATAACACAAGAATCTTCTACACACATATGACACTTTGTCATTCTTATCCATTCATTTAGAATGTTAGATAAGGTGCTTAATTTTCTTATCTCTTGGTTGTTTCTAGATACATTCTAGGTGCTTCTTGAGAGGCCTTTATATACAGGCACTCCTAGTGTACTCTTATCATGGTATATTGAATATATCATTATTCTGATCATACTCTCTCTTGGTCTATAGTTGTCCTTGTGTTTGAGTTCTTAGTTCATGGGTGAATTTTTCCCTTAGGAAAATTCTTACACATTGCCCTATTTAATATTTTTAATCCCAAAGTTGGTATGATGAGCTCTAACAGCCTGGAAAAGTTCTTTAGAAGCTTTATCGCCAACCTCCAACTAGAGGAGTTGAGCCTTGATTTGGGCACCTCAAGTAGCATTGTAATCAAAAATCTATTTCTCATGAAGAATCTTGGCAAGATGGACTTGTAAACTAGAATCAAATGGGTTAAGGGTAAGAGCTTTAGAAGCCTTCCTAAGAGCCTTTGCATTTGCTTCATAAGATCTTTTTTTGAAAACAACCAATTTCTACCCATAGATGTGAAGAAACTTAGCGATTCTAGTAATAACATCATTACAACATTGAATCTACCATGTTTTGAGAATGAGGACATGGCTCCAAATTCTAGACACTTAGGATGTAAAAAGTAGTGGAAGCATGTGTCAACACCAACATGTTGAGGAAAAATTATGTTATGACAGCTTGTTGGACAACTATTTGCAAAGAAATGGTAAAATAAATGGGATAGTGGTTTGATAACATCACATCTAGTAGAGGAATGATAGGTAACTCTTGATCTTCAGAAAAGGAGAAAAAATATTTTGCAGTAATCATAGCATGATTGAGATATTTTAAAATGTAGTCAGAGCCAGCTCTAAAATTAGATCAAGTTGGCTAGACCCCACTCTGGTGGTAGTTAGCATTGGGATTAAAAAGGCCTAGTTTATTGTGCATATAGTACCACTCTTCCCTTTCCCCAATTGTCTAGAAAAATAGAAAAATATCTTCTTTGTTAGAAGCCAACTCAACCATATTAAAATCATCATAATCAAAGTAACTAGCAGCAAGTCGTTAGCCATCCAACACCAAAGTTGAGATCTTTCCATAGCATCATTGGGAGCATAAACATTAACTATGCCAAAGGAATGATTATTGATAGAAAGAAAAATCCAACCAATTGTGTGCATTGAGTTAGAAACATGCAAAATAATAATAAAATGAAGATGAGGTTATAGGACAGTAACCACACCACCTCTACCAGTTTCATGTTGAGAAACCTAATGCCATCCAGCCAAATGACGTGACATGTAGAAGAAAGCATGAACGTAGAAATTTAAACTTCTTGCATACAAAGAAAATCTAAATTACCAACTCTATGATAGGTATCCCAAATAGTACTTTCTAGAGAGCTCTACAAGACTTCAAACATTCCATGATAAAAAAAATCGTGAAAAATCTTCCATATATTCTTCGTCCTCAAGGGAGGAGTAGTTATTTTGTAAAAAACTAGAAACTGGGTTGAAACTAGAGGAAAAACCTCCTAGAATGATGACTTATCGCTTCTCATCTAGTTTCTCAACATATACAAGATGATTGTGAGAATGCTACACATTATGAGTCTCAATTGAGGATGTAGCAAGAAAAGTGTGAATCACTAGAGGAGTGGTAGCCCTTGTAACCAACTTGAACCCCTATGAAACAATGGGGTTTGAATCTTGTGAAATAACAAAAATTGACTCCATTGAAACTATTGTCAATCCTGCATTGGCTGAGGTTTGTGCTCCATTCTGAATAGGAGGAGTGGAAGCTAAAGCAACATTTGACTGTGTGGGACCCAAGCAAGCCTTTTCGTTGTTCCCAACAATGGTCCATTCCTCTTTTTGTTTTCCTTTTATTGGCTTAACAAGAGCATCCTTGGGCCAGGGTTTAACCCTAGGTACTACCAAAGGGAAATCCCTAATCTTGTATTACACCAACTGACACCTATAACAACTATTTGGAAGGTTCAAATAAAGAACCTTCTAAGAGAAGGTGTGGGAACCAATCTAAATCTTCATAAAATCCTTGAGATCCTTAGAGAGGTCAACCTCAATGCAAACTTTTTTTGGGCGCGAGCATTGAAAAACTTCTTGTGTCCCTTGGTAACAACTTTTCCAAGAGTATTGACAATAGACTCAATAAAAGGCCAACATGGAAAGGGAAGACCAAGAAACTAAACTCAAATAGGAACCCTAATATTTTTGTCATCAAATATTGTAAAGTCCCATGACCACCTTTGGAACACAAGAAAGGAGGGACGAACTAACCAAGGGCCATTGCCAAAAATCACATTAGCCTGGGATGGGTTAGCATGGTAAAATTTAAAAAGAACTTTGGTAAGGTTTTCTGCAACTTCAAGGCAGACTTTGTGAAGAGTCCAACTCTTGGTAAACCATTCTCTAAGCATGGCTTTAGGAGGAGTCCTACCCAAAAAATAACCTATCAACATATGATGTTCTAACCATTCACATGCATCATCAAATTCTTGCAGAGGAAGGATAATATTAGGATTACCTCGTGAAAGACAGTTAGGATGAATTTGTGGGGATGTTTGTTCAATGGAGGCACTATGGCTATCTAAGGCAGCAATGTGAACATCAATATTAACTTTTGGGTCATGTTGGCTAGGGACATTATAAACTAGCCCTAAATAACTCTTGCACTAAAGGTGATATGATAGATGGAGACAACAAAAGGAAAGCTTAGACAGAGATTTGTACATAGGAGAGGCATGAAACCCTAGTAGAGCAAACATTTGAATCTGACATTCTCATTTTTCACCCCTTTTCATTCATAAAAATAATTGGTAAAGGAGATAGATTTAAAATTCTCATAAAGGAAAATTATTTTGCCTGAAAATTATAGAATTTTAATCTAGCCAATACAATTTGTGCAACATTTTATTGCATTTATCAAATAACCTAAAAACCATCAACTTCAAGTATAGAATTAGATGTTTGACACACCACCTCTCCTCTACTTGATTGTTGAATTTTTGACTTGACAATAAAGAGCCTCATTTTCAAAACAAAACAAAACAAAATTTTAAGAAAAAACTCACAAAAGCTTAGATCATCATAAATGTTTCCATAGAATTAAGGGCCTTGCAAAATACTCTAAAACATAATTCCCAATTTTTTTATGACCCAAAAAGAAACTCTTCTTTTATAATTTTAACCAACATCTTTTGTTTCACTATTCTAGAGATATGAAACCATTTAAATTGATTTGTTGAATAGAATGTCTATTTTACTCCACAAAAGAAATTTGTAAAAGATAAGGACTTAATTTTGTACAAGATTATTGTTTCTTCTCAAGATTTAGAGAGTTTCAATTTATAAAAATACATTTTCTTTTAAGAGTAAATTCTCCAAAACTCCTATAACCATCATCATTTTACACCTTTCAATATTTGACATATCATCTTCAATGTTATTTGTATTAAATTTTTTAAACCTTATTTTCACATAAGTTTTCACAAAATCATAAATAATCACAACCACCAAAACAATGAATAATATCATAAAAATTACTCTCAAAATTTAATTTCCCATATCCCTAAAAATAAATTAAAATAATTAATATGCATTCAAGCACAATTCAAGTATGTACTCATTATTTGTTTCATTGTGAACATTAGACATTTGAATTGTTCCTTTTTAAAGTTATTTGAGTGCATATTTATTATATATTATTTTGAAATACTTTAAAAAGACCTCTTTTCAGAAGGTAGTAACGTCTATGATGCTTTAAATAAGATGATGTTGGAGACAATATGATTCCATTACCGATATCCATAATGACTAGATAATAATATAAATATTTTTAATCTTCTTTATAAAATATTATTTTCAATAATCAATCAAATTTATAGAAAAAGTTGTCATGCAAACATACAAAGAATACAAGAAAGCTCTTTCTACTTTATCAATTATTTAATGGTGCTACCTAATTATAAAGAAGTATGACAAGTATTTTGTCTTCACCAAAATAGAATTTTAGGTTTGGATAAAAAAAAAAATAAATAAGGGGGATGAAATAAGTGTTTCTTCTTAGAATATAAAGTAAATTGGACTCATGATGAAATCAGATAATGTAGAGGGTTAGGTAATGACGTTAATAGATGAAATTCAAGAAACAATAATTATTATATATAAAAGAATTAGATTGATAAATATATTGTTGTTAAATTTTTATATAATTATTTAATTTTAGGGTTGATGTTAAATATGTTTATGTTTAATGTCTTAAAGAGATTCATAGATGTCATTGGAAATCAATCAAATTCATAGAAAAAGTTATCATGCAAACATACAAAGAATACAGGAAAGCTCTTTCCACTTTACCAATTATTTAATGGTGCTACCTAATTATAGAGAAGTATGGCAAGTGTTTTGTTTTAATGAAAATAAAATTTCAGATTTGGAAAGAAAATGAATAAATAAAGGGGATGCAAATAAGTGTTTCTTCTTAGAAAATAATGTAAAATGGACTCATGATGAAATTGGATAATGTAGAAGCTTAGGTAATGACATTAATAGATGAAATTTAAAAAATGATGATTATTATATATAAAATAATTCGAATAATAAATATATTATTGTTAAATGTTTATATAATTATTTAATTTCAGGATCAATGTAAAATATGTTTATGCGTAATGTCTTAAAGAGATTCATACATGTCATTGGATTTTACGGTTTATTTAGTTTATTAAATTTATAGAGTTCATGTTCTACGAAAATCACTTAGATAATCATAGAATTACATTTGTTAGTGTAGATCTACATATAGTTCACGAATATGATATTTGTTAATCGATTTAATCTTTATTATGATTTATAATTTCATATTTGGTTCATTCAAATTATTCAATCTTTTCACAATGACAAGTTGTACAAGTGATTGATGTATTGCTCAAGGTTGGAACACTAACTCTCTTTTGTCAAAACATGTAAATAATGAAAATTCAATATATTTTTGGTAAAATCGAAGGACAAAGTTAGTCTTATGTGTGCCCTAGAATGGTTAAGCAAAGTTTATATCACTAGATAATTTTTATAGGGTTTTTCTTAGGTATCAAATGTTCAATTCATGTTTTTGTTAGATGTTCTAAAGAGACATGTTTTATGCTTAAATAAACACCCCAAGAATGTGATTTTACTATATTGTGTTTTTGTTGTATTCATAATGGTTATGTAAGCATAATTTATTTATTTTTACTTAAACTTGAATTTTGTTTCTAAAATATGAGGATAATGTTTTGTAATTCCCAAAGTGATCTAATTTCATTTCTTTTGTTGTAAATTTAATTCCTTCATATTGAATTGGACATGAATTGCCATAAGAATACATACCAAAGCAAGAAAACATAGTCAACATGAAAGTAAAATTATTCAAATGCCCAAACAATAAATATACAATACTATTGATACACATGTTCCTTTAAGTGTATGAAAGCTTAGAAGCATAGAAGAAAAGTATTACAATAAGTTACATCTATAAAGAATTTAAAACAAGACTAAATATAGTTTCAATCTAATCACAAAAAGAAAAAGAAAAAATAAGTAAATAGTAGTGCTTTTAGATGCTTTACATATTGCACACACCAATGACAAGGTTATATACAAGAAACCAAATATTTGAATAGTCAATATGGTAATGTACTCAATAGAGAAATAAATAATAAACATGTAATAGTTCCCACGATCAATTCAAAAAATTAGTGTTAACTTCTAGTAATATGTGTTTAGTGAACCGTCATTGATGTCAACTTATTGTTTGCTTTTATGTTAACTTGATCAATGAAAACTTCATGAAGTAATGTATTGCTTGATGTTTGGAAGTAGATAGAGGTTTAGTGTTAACATTTTATGTGTTGTTATGATGTTTTGGGGTGATATAAAGTCAATATGTGTTGTGCCCGAAAGGTAATAATATCAGAAGCTAAAATATATAAGAAAGAGTATTTGAAGTCCTTTTGGGAGAATGTATTTCATTCCTTTGTATAAGAATTTGGTGGGTTTTTGTTTTGGAGTTATTGTGTATGGTCTATGAATTTTACAATACCATGTCTATATATTACCAATAGTTTAGAGGTTTGAGTTGTGGCCTAATGTTAACTAACAATAAGGTTGACTATAAGGAATAGCCCTAATTAATTAGGAGAATTATCTATATTTCTTTCCATTAATGCTCCTAGGTGTTCAATATGGTATACATGTTCAAAATTCTTGTGTAATATTCTAGTTTGAATATCTTATATTGGTTTTCTTTGTAAGTGAAGAAATATTCTTATGTGTTAGTATCTAGTTGACTTAGTGAATTATCTCATTTGAATTAATAGCCTTTTAGTTCAAATAAATTTTGAAGGAAGAGTTTTAAAAAATTATATGTATCTCTTCATGTAGTGTTTGCAATCTCATTATGATATGTACATTGCAAAATATTTTTGGGCTATCTAGATAATGTGTTTTAATATTTTCCTACATGTTACATTTGATTTCATTCATGGAGGATGTTGTGTTGCTTGCACTTTAGTTAACTCAATTATGGGGGTGTTTGATCATGTATTTGCATCCCCTTTATCTCCTAGTTGCACTACATTGATTGTAAGTATTTGTGGTGGTCGAATTTGTATAAATATTATTATCTCTATTACTACAGATGTAGTTGAGGTTTTCAAACATCAAGTGGATATATATAGGGAAGCAGATGTTTGAGTATGGATCTATACATCTTTTTAATTCATCAATTATATGTCTCTTTTGGAAGATAGTGAGTTCCTTTGATATCTTGTGTAATCTTCTACCTTGTTGTTCGATCATTTCTATCACTCTTGCAAGTCATTTTTATCTTTCCCTAAGACATGAATAGACCAATCGTCATGGTTATAAGTGATATATATCCATCCACAAAGTACACATACAAAAATAATCACTATGGTTATAAGTAATTTGTATCCACCCATGGGGTACAAATAATAAAATTCCATGATATAAGTGATCTATATCCATTCATGATGTGCACATAGATAAAGTCACTAATAGGGGTGGGATTTTTAAGGAATTGACTATCATGTCATAGGATCTGATAGGATATTCCATTATATCTTTTGTGTAAGTTATAGTAAGACATAAAATCTTACTAGAAAAATTAATCATCTCCACCCCATCAATATCTTTCTAGAATTGATACTAGTGGGTCAAGCATTTCTAGTTGAGGTTTCTTCCCTTATTTTATTTTGTTTTTTGTTTTAGTTCTAATGTATTTTGATTATTTTGTATTTTCTTTTTCTTTTTTCTTTTTTTCTTTTTTTTCATGCCCTTTTGCATGGATGTAGAGTTAGGATTATTATTTTGGGGGCTTATGTCCTAAGACTTGGTGATTTCTTATCTCTTTTGTAATATCACACAATCATCATCTTTCTCTTTCTTTCTCTATTTATTTCTTTACCATGAGCATGAGCTTGTCTTAGACTTCCACTAGATTTGGGGATATATGTATAGTCCTAAAAATTGAACACTTTCTTTTGTGTTCATTTAGGACCATTTTTAGCCCACTTTACTATGTTTCTTATGTTAGGACCTTACATTGCACTTAATTGCATGCATTCACTTAAATCAAGGTCCTACTTTCTCCTTCAATCTTGCTCAAAACTCTAAGTTGGCTCTAATTTCTATGTATATTTTCCTATTCACTCATCCATTCATATAATTCATTTCCCTTTTGGCTCCTTTTTAGAATTTAAACTTGATATCTCATTTTTCCTTCTTTTTTCCTCTATGTTTAAAATATCTCTTGAATCCCACAAGTTTTTCCTCAAAATTAACCCTTTTGAGAATTTTTCAAACTTGGGTTTGACTTATACCATTCAAGGTCAAATCTATGTTTGAGTAATACTCCAAAGGATTAATTTTGATAGGTTTCAATACCCAGTGCAAAATATTTTGTTTGCATGCCCAGTGAGGTTTTTCTTTCATGATTTTGACCCTAAATTTTTTATAAAAGGAGACCTCTTCCATTCATTTTCACATCTTAATCCATCAATTGCAATCTTATCCAAAAAAAGACAATCCATCTACAAGTTAGTCTATTCAAGGAGTTTAAGAAAGTAAGAAAGTATTAACCAAAGGTACACATTTATCATCCATCAAACATTAATGTATTTCCTTCCATAGATCTAGCTTCTTTTTTCACAAGAGAGAAAGATATATGTAGTGCCTACCCCTAGTTAACTTTTTTGATTTTATTGTTGAACTCTTTTAGGCCAGCTTTATGTTTATGCTTGATGATTAGTAACATTATTTTCTAGATTGTTGGATATTGTTTCATATTCAATTGTGTGTGTGTGTGTGTGTGTGTGTGTTTACACACACACACACATATATTGAGTTACTTAGTTATTTCAGTTATCTCATAATTGTTTGATGATGATATGTATGTTCATGTAGTGACTTTCATTTATTTAATGATGTTATTTAGATGAATGATTTATATGTGTTTTCTATGGATACTTACCCCATACTTGCATGTGTATGGTGTACATGTATGTATTCTTTATGTTTGACAATTCTGATGTGGTTAAGGAAGGGAGTCATAGTCAACTGCTAGTCGAGATCTATACAATGTACCACTTCCTGCCATTTCCTATTTAGTTTACAATATATATGTTTGTACATGTGTGGATTTTATGCATATTATACATACTAAGTATTGACTTCCCTGAATTGCCAGGATGAGCATACCCTATCGCAATATCTCAATGGTAAGAGAGAGTAGATAACTCTTGAGTCTAAATCCTATCTTGAAACCATTTATCCTAAAAAGTAGGTCAAGAATCTGAGTTGTCTACCTTTTGAATTCATCAAGTGATGTAAACTCGTGATTATAACCCTTGAGTTTGGTCTAGTTTTTTGTACTTTATTATGGGTTTTCATTTTTAGTCTTGTGAGTCTTTGGTGTATTTTCTATTATAATTAAATTGAATTAAAAGAATATTTAATGATTAAATTTAATGGGAATTTTATTAAGAAAATTCAATATGTAATTATATTTAATTAATTTAGAAATTAATAAAATAAAATAATTAAATTTAAAAATTGAGTCAAAGTCTAATTCTGAGCATAATAATATTTTTAGTTTAATAATAATATATTTAGGAGTTCATTTTTAAATAAATACTAAATATTATTATTACTTAAGTTAATAAATATTTCTATCAAAAAATGCTTTGAAAATTAAATTAAAGAGAGAGAAAATTAATTTAATAAAGATATTTTAAATTGCAAAAAGTCTGCATGAAAATGTAAAATATAATAAAATATTAAAAGAAATTGATCAACAAGTTCCCTCGCATGATTGCAATTTCAGAGCCCGAAATTAGGGCAGAACTCTTTATTAGAGATCTAGAGCTCATCTTTTTCATAACTGAGAATTGGAGAAGTGATTTTCAAACAAGGAAGCTTTTCACAAGGAAGGCGTTTTCTCATGTTCTTTATGCACTTGCGTGTTTGTGTGTTAGCATCAAATTCAGGTAGAATCTTGTGATTAATTTACACAATAAGATTTTCATATCTCCAATCTTCTATCTGCTACATGTTTGGATAAATCCATTCTTGAATATTTGTAGATATTTTTGATATCATTGATGAAACTCTATTGTGAATCTTAATTTATCTCAATATCAAAGCTATCTATGTTTGAGAAATGAAGTTTTTGAAACCCTTGTTCATTTAAAAAATTTTAATACATGGATTTTTGGATTAAAAACCAAATTCTAGAATATATTTTCAAATGTTTTTTTTGGGTTTCCTAATTAAAGTAATTGATCACATTTCTTATTAAAAAAATATTATAAAATAAAAATTATTTTAGGGGGTGTTTGTTTTATTTTTTATAAAATTAAAAATATTAAAAATATATAAATTGTTGAACAGGGGCCACCAGCCCCCCACTCACCCCTTACATTTTCCTCCTCCCTACATGGCAGAGAGGATGTTGTCGACAACCATTAGGGTCATCGCATGGTAGACTCTACTTTCATGATAGCAGCTACTAACGTAGGCAGTACTTTGTTGTTGCACTAGCAGAGCTACCAGTGGTAGCCTTTTCAGGCTAGGCCGACAGGCCTTTAAACTCATATGACTTTATTTTATTTTATTTTTTATTTAAATTTAATTAATTATAATTTTAATGTATTTTAATTATTATTAAAATTTGATTAGTTTTAATTTTAATGTATTTAGATTTTAAGTTATTATCTTTCAAAAAAAATGTTTGGCAAACTTAGTGAAACTTTAGGATAATTTTTTTTTTGGTCACCTGTTAGGGCGTTACATTTGGTATCATATTCAGATTTCAGATAGTATGGTCATATTTAGGTTTTAGATAGTGTAAGCAATACTTAGATTGTGGATCTTAGCACATTAACAATAAATTATTCCTATATTTTCAAGATTTTGTAAATATTATTGAATAATTTAACCCTAAAACTGCTATAAAAGAAAACCTCTTCCACTCATTTATACATCTCAATCCATCAGTTTTGATCTTATCCACACAAAGGAAATCCATCTATAATTTAGTGGATCCAAGGAGTTTAAGAAAGTGAGAATGTATTAATTGAAGGCATTTATTATCATCCATTAAGCATTCATACATTTCCTTTCATAGATTTGGCTTCTTTTCTTAGAAGAGACAAAGGAGTTGGACATCAAGGGAGGAGATATAACCTTACTCATTCAATATCAATTCTTCTATTCAAAATTGAGGAAAATAACAAGCATATATTAAATGAGGTTTTGCCTTACATGATTTCCTTTTCATTTTTATGTTGAGTCAAAGTTATTACATCAATAAATTTTATCACATACTAAGTGCAATTGCATTTACATGGTATAATATAATTTATTGTTTTTTAGTATTTATTATATGATAGTATCTTGTTTAATAGAATTCAAGTTTAATTCCTAAATAGGGTCTTGACCAAGGTAATCCCCTTCCCCAATAGTTTTCCCCTTCTCTTGTGTGTAGGTGCATACTCATAGAGTTTCAAACTAAAAATTATGAATCTAAGACCATAGTTGTAGTAATAGCCCTAAGACCTTAAGATTTAACCCACTAGGGTATATGTCGAACCATATTTTTACCTATACTTTAGGTTTTCAAATCCTTGTTCATTTCCAATTTTAGTGCAGTTTGGCAAGGCTTTCATAGGTTTAAAGTGGCATCCTTTACTACCCCTCAAAATGATTTTATTTTCATCCTCTTTCTATTATAGAACTATTTTGATAAACTAGATTAGTTACCCTACATGTGTGTGTCCTCTATTGTAATTTCTTTGCACATACATTTAGAACTATTTCTCTTCTTCATTACATCTTAGTCTACCTATTCTATACCACTCTATACATTAAATAGAAAAAAAGGATCCTAGGATCAGCACTTCTACATAGGTATAGATTATGCACTAACATCCCTACATATACTTGGGTTTTTCTAATAAAAACTTATCCTAAAATGGGGTCCCATTTTAGGATTTCATTTTCAATGTATAGTGATGACATGGGAGTCTATTAATGACATTAAAATTAAATAATAAAATTCCCAAAAATAAATTTAAAATGGCTTTTAATTTAAACCCTTCTACAATAACTTTAGAGCTCTAAATGCACAAACACACTCACTTGTCTAAATAAAAAATACAATATGAATAAAAATTTACTAGCATGTACTGGAGGGAATAATACAATAATTAGGTATGTTGTTAATACAAGAATGACATTGACTTAGTAAGCAAGGTCAAAAATAATATCTCATATGTTATTGTCAAGGGCATATTGTACTAGGGGAACATAAGTGATCCATCTAATACATTTCACCAGTCATCTTAATACCTCGGTAACAAAGGATTGGACATCCTTTCAAACTAACTCCATGATTAGATAGAGTCATGTACTTTCCTAAGAATGACAAACTAACTTCATTTTATTTTGTCAACCTAGGAGTGTAAGCTTTAGAGGGTGGTTGCAAAGTATATGCTCGGACTCCTCTTTAAGTCATTATAATTAAAATAGAAAGGGAATGTTGAAGGATGTTTAATCTAAGAACTAAAATGACATCTTATCTTAGAGCTTAGAATAATGCTACAAATAGTAAATCTATCTATGTACCTATGTTGCAAGAATAGTTCAATGATTCTGTTATCAATGGTTGTAGGAACAATAGAAGTCTACCTTGTAAAGAAAAAAACAAGGAAATGAAATCTATTCTAACAAAGCAATTCACTCACCAAGTGGACCCCCTTGGATGAGTGAACATAAAAGATAATCAAGATAGAAGATGGAAACTTGAACTTTGTGTTCTATTCATTCATAGTAAGAGATTACATTTGATTAAAAACTTCTTTCACACACTGTTGTTATGAAAACTGATCTATTCTATCTTGCTACCAGCAAAAACCTTCTTTCAAAGCTACAATGGGTGTTATTTAAAGGAAAACTACAACAACTTCCTACTTTTCTGATCACTCCATCAACGAGGATCAATTACAGATTCATAAAGTTTACAACAAAAATATCATTAACTATGATTTAACTCCTCCAAGAATATAGTAGGTTAAGGGAGCTATATTTGAATATTGTCATAATAGAATTCACACAATAATCTATTTGTTGTGGTGATTCATCAATCTGGTCAGCTTTGACTTAGCATTGAAATGATGACATTGAATATGTGCGGCAAGTACCTACAAAATATTAAATGCATACAACTTCCACATACATATATATTTATCTCATTATCAATGTTAGAAAAGGTATAATGTTCAAACTATCACTCTTTCCAAATCCTATGGCTATAGGAAGAAATCTACCCAAACATAGCATGGATGAGGAAACATTTATCAGCATGTTATATTTCTTCATTATACCATAGAAGTCCATAGATTCAAGAAAACATAGCATATCTAAACTATCTATACTTCAATCTTCATGTCTCAACATATAGATAATATATTCATAAAAACATAAGTTCCTTTTCTTAAACCATAAAGCCATAAAATGTTTCTGCAAGATAATTGTCTAAAAACATGATAAAAGGTTCCCAAAATAATGACCTTTTAGAGGCTCATCATTGCCCCCAACTGATCTATTTCTGGTCTCCAACAATCATGAAATTCTTGATCCATGTCTGCACTCTCCAGACACTAGGTGCCTTTTCTCCTAGCTCATTCTTCATATAATCAAAGTAACCAAAATTTATCTTGAGCCTCTTCTAGCACTAAACTTCTGCAGTCATGTCATGATCTGTTGCATTGTCATTTGTTGCTAGTACTGGCTATAGGATAACTGGGGGTTGATACCTTAATGGCAACCAATGTTTGTATTGATTTCTCCCCAAGTCAATGTACCAAGGAATCCTAATTGTAGAAAGAGTCAAGTTTTGTGGAGAGAGGGGTTCTCTTATTTTTAGATCATGTGGCATTCTAATCCATCATTGCCTTGAGGCAACAATTGTTGTCTCAACATCCTCAGATAAGTGTTGTTCCCAATCTATAAAGGCTCATTATCTGACTTAACACACCTTACCAAGTCTTGTGGGATTGCCCAAAATGGAAATCCAATACAAATATGTCTATCTCGAATCTTGAACTTTTAGTCTCATGAAAAATGGTGTTGTCATTTCACTCTTCTTGTAAGGTGTGGCTTGATGTTCTCTGCTTATTTTTTCTATATCCATAACATCACTTCTCTTAACTACACATCCCCTACATATAGCATTGGATTCCACTCTGTGTCATTAGGTACTTCTAGATAATGAAGATACAATTCACACATTAGATTTTTCAAATCCATGGGAACAGATCAAAATGCATCATAAAACTCGTGTGGGGTAGAGACAGAAAGATTAATACCTACAATTCTAGTCAATTTATAATTTGCAAATTGTTATTTAAGAAATAAGGCATATACTAGTGATGGAGACCTACATTCCATTAATTCAGGAATCAATCCTATGATCTGCTCAATTCTTATCTTTAGGACTTCACTTTGATCTGAACTTTGTTTCAACTAGTAACTCTGCTCATTAATAACATGTTTTAATTTTTCTTTCTCCAACTTCCATTGAATTTTCTCCCATAACAACTATTGAAATAAATTAATTCATGCAAACAAAGGTGTAGATAGATTAGGTGGTAGAAATGGCTCTTGATTAAAGAGGTTTATCCATTCAAATGCCAAATGGGGAGTTTTGTTGAGACTCTATGGTGTGGAGCATTCTCCTTTTCTTATGATAGCTATTATCACCACATTTTATTCCGTATTGGATTCAGTGGTTATTGTAGCTAATGTGTCCAACCCTTCTTGATCTAGTTTTTCTATTACTTCCTTAACAATTTTGGGTCTAAATTCTAGCTAATCCTCTGAAGGGAACTTAGCAGAATTTTCACCAATATCTTGCATATCTAGGTTTTCCTCAAACTCCTTAGATATTTCAAGCTCACCAGACTCCTTATCACTATCAATAAGCACATAGTTGACACTACAATCAACTTCAAGTTGTAGATTATAAAAATTGCATTCCTTTTCATTGAGTTCCTTTTACTTCAATTTTTCCTCCAGAGAGGACTCATTTCACATTCATAAAAATTAGAGGTAACTATGGGTATAGAGGCTTTAGGAACCCTACTCTCAGAGAGTCTTGCACTTTTCCTCGTGGGTGGTGTTGACAAGCATGGAGGATTCTTTTATTTCCTCTTGCTTATAGGTATTTCCATCACAGGCACTTCAGGAGGTTTTTCTAGATCTTCCTTCTCTTGAGAGTGTAGAGTTTCATTAAGGTTACTCTCCTCATCTAGTTTTCATTCTACCCATTCTACTTTAGATTTCAAAATTCCACCTTTATCTTTCTCAATGGGAGACCTATTCTTAGCAGATGATGGGGCCTCAGGTGCACTAGAAACTTATACATTTTTGCTTCTCTTTTTAGTAGTAATGAAGGGTTAAACTTTTTAAATCCTCTTCTTAGTCAGTTTGGAACTAGAGGGAAAGGCTTCAATAGAATTTTCAGCTCTAGGAACAACTTTACAGAAACCAGGGGATGTTCTTTCCCTATGCCCAACACCCTAGCCTTTAGGGCTTACCAACCTAGGCTCTATCTCTTTTAAGTGCAAGAACTCTTCCCATTACCCAATTGCTTGTTTATTCAAATCCCTTTCTACAATTAATTTTATTAAGAAATGGTGAGAGGTAGATTGATCCTTTCCTAATTGTACTAAAGAAGCTTGCCTCTTAACAATGCTAAACAGGAAATTTGGATGGTTTACCTGTCTACATTCATGTCGTCAGTGAGCCAAAATCTTGAAATGTAGGGTATGAAGGTATGTGTAATGTCCTTCACATGTAAAGTACTAGATGATAAACATCATTGGCTGAATAAAATTCATTGCTAAGGATAACATAGAATCATATTGTTTCTTATCAATGTACAGTGGAGGGTCTTGGTGAACTCTAAATTGTGCCCTAGCTATCCTTAGGTCAAACTCTTTCTCCCAATTTTTTCCTTCCTAGGGCAACCCAATCACCTAATCTACCACCTCCTCTATGAAATCAATTCTCAAGCCTTTAGCTACTAAAATGCAATCCTTTAAGGTGCTCAATAGTTAAAGAGTGACCTCTTCATAAAATCCTTTTAAACTAAGACAATAATCCAACCATCCCCTTCTAAAAATTTTACAATTGATTACATCACCCAAAAGAACCTGGTGATCAACTATCTCATTCCTTTGTAGACCTCCACCCATAGTTGATTCCAGCTAAATTATGGTAAAAACTATGATGTTTCAGAGCTTGGTGACTCAAAGTTTGCAATATTATGGCACTAGCACTAGTTAATTCAGAAAAATGGCATGTACTTGGAGAGTTAATGCACAATATCTCATAATATCCTTCTTGTACCAAATTTCATATTTTTTTCTCATGTACAGGTCCATCACCCAAACACTTTACAAATTATCATTAAAGTTAAATAACTAATTTTAATGTCCTTAATTTCATAATGATGCAGTCACAAAAGGACAAGTCATCAACATGTGACATTAAGCATACAATTATTTCCAATCATCTCAATAAAATTTTGAAGTTACATTTGATTTGAAATTGATTTAAAAGTAAATATTAAATATTTCCCTCCCCCTAACTAAGAAAAGGCATGGGTCCCACCAGGCCAGGATATGCAAGAGTGAATAATTATAAACAATACCAAATCCTAAGAAAGCATTCATAAAATAAAATAAAATAAAATGCATGCAAAGTTATGTGGTAGGTACCTGACAACTACTATAGGAAAGATGTTCTAGAAAAAATCATTTGAATTGATAGAGTGATGGGATAGAATGGTAGAGAGAGAGAGAGAGAGAGAGAGAGAGAGAGAGAGAGAGAGAGAGAAGGTTAAATGGAGTGGATGTAAAGAAAGTGTTTATTATGAATGCCTTGAACAAAGTATAGAAGTATCAAGAGTTAGGGTAGGAGACCCAAAATCTTTGGCTACAGGAATGAAAATATCCTCATTGTGCTATAATTCTTACAAGAACTCTTCATGGCTAATTGGTCTATTGTAAAGCTTGAGAAAATACCAAATTACAAGTAACTTGAAGCAGATAGGATCAATGGTAGATAGTTGAATTGCACCATTTAGAAATATGGCAACAATCTCATTCGGTCCTGACCAACATGTTTAGAATTTTATTGGATTATGCCAGTCCTTTGAGTTATAAAGGAGTGCCCAATCTCCTACATCAAACATTTTTTGTTTGATAAACCTATCGTGCCACTATTTTCTCTGGTGTTGAATGAGCTCAGTATTGTTCAATGCAAATTTCCTCCATCCAACAAGACCATTTAAACTTAGGATTCAGTTTTGTTGTGCAATAGTGAATTCTATACCAAGTTCCAAGGTAGTCCTCAATGTTTTATATTCAAATTCTATAGGCATTACTATTGACTTACCATAGAAAAATTTGAAGGGAGTAAAACTAGTTGTGGACTTCTAGGTGGTTCTATAAGCCCAGAGAGCTTTAGGAAGGTGTGTGGCCCAATCCTTCCTATGGAGTGCTACAGTCTTGGTGAGAATGGATTATAGCTCCCTATTAGTAACTTTAACTTGACCATTAACCTAGGGATGATAACATGATGATTTTGTTGGAAGATTGGTTTGATGATGATGTGTTACACTCATGATTGAGTTTTTCATTGATGTCTTCTATGGTACCTGACAGAAGAATAGTGGAAAGATCAAGTTGATATAGATGACTAGTTGAGCATAACAACCACCTGAGGTTATGGTAGATACATTTGAGTATCTAGCATATTTATTTAACATCAAAAGTAGAAAGGATAACTCTAGAAGAAATTATGTAAGTTTCAATGATGTTTGTTCTGAGATAGAGTTTATAGAGGCATGTTCAGGTAAACTTGTTATATCTCTTAGCAAAGTTGATATCTTCAAGATTGAGGTTGAGGATTTGGACAAGACATGTTAAGGATGATGTGGCTAAGCTCACTCATAATAATATTATGTGTATGTAAAGTTATTCAAGTTGCAAGGTAAAAGATTTGTGTTATTGCTAAGTGTAACATGTTATTAGTGTGTTCCTATAATTGAGAAGGACTAATAGTCAACTCAAGCACTATTTTATGGACTCAGTATAAAGGAAGAATATTTTCCTTTATCATGATATGGAATAATGAGAATTATGTATGTACGTATAGTAGAAGAGTAGTATGGAATGTGAAGTTGAGCAGAGTAATATGGAAGTGAAGGAAACTTCATTACCAAGGTTTTTTTGAGTGATCTGAGGTTTGGTATTTGGATCTGAGGTTTGTGACCTAGTCTACAAGGTCTAACTATGATTGATTCGGTTAACAAGATAGAGGAAAGGACAAAGGAGAGAAGAAAATAACAATAGATTATTTTTTTGAGCATTGAGCTCCTCTTGTAGTTAAAATTGCATGTTTGGGTATTGGGCTCTTCTTCCATACATTGTACCACAACTCCTAATAGGGTTAGCACAACTCCTAATAAGGTTGTAATCTCCAAATAGGGAGTCAAAGTCTCCTAACAAGGACTTATTATACTAAATGTTGTAATAGAGGACTTATTGTACTAAATGTTGTAACAGACTCCTAACAAGATCTATCCTCTAACAAGGAATATTTATATTAGTATGTCATCTTATGGGCATCATTCCCATCGAGGTTTTCCCTCTAATGAAAGGTTTCCCTAGACAACATATATGGTGTAATTGTTTAGTTTATATGCATCTTTATATGGTTTTTATTTACTTTAGTTGGGTGGTTAAGTTTTTTTAAAGAAGATAAGTGTTTTAATTGTTGGATAATTGATTCACCAAACCCCCCCGCCCCCCCCCCCCCCCCCCCCCCTCTCTCAGATATCTAGGTGGACTATTATTTCTAATAATTGGTATCAGAGCATCAGGTCCTTGAAGGATAAGCTTAATAGCTTTGGGAGATAAGTGGTGAGCAAAGATAGTCCTAAGTTAGATAGTGGAAATGTTGAGACCCAAAAGATGGAGCTTCTTGATGAGAGATCAAAATTATGTATAGAATTGAGCATTGAGTTTTTGGATAGAGGCACAAGTAAAGAAATATCTAGATCTAAAGAAGACATGAAGATCAAGGAAGGTATTTATCTTCTTATGAATAGAGAGAGCAAAGGTATTGAAAAAAAAATTATTTTTGGACATGTAATGAGTTTGGTCATTGTTCATCTACATGCCCTAAGAGAATAAGGAAACCTAGAAAGAGTTTTCTTTTTGATGAAGATGAAGAATTTAAAGCAATTATGGAAAGATTCTTGAAAGATTGTGATAATGAGCTTTAATTGATTAAGGAAAATGAAGTAGTAGAAGAAATAACTTTGGTAACTATTTTTGACCCAAAGGCTAATAATGAAAATTTGGAAGTTATCATTACCAATGATTTGCAGAATAGGAATCAAATTGAAGAGCAGAGATTTGGTCCTAGAGTAGAAGGAAGAGTTGAGTTGAATACTCCTAAATAGAATGGCATTATAAAGAGATGGAAAAATTTAGTTACAAAAGCTACAAGAGCTATGTTAGCAAAGAATGATGTATCAAAGACATTTTGGAGAGAAGTTGTGAATACAACAGTCTACACTATGAACAGAGTTCAAGTCAAGAAGGACACAAACAAGACACCTTATGAACTATGGTTTGGCCACTCATGTATAGTTAAGTATTTCAAAATATTTGGAAGTAAGTGTTACATAAAGAGACATTACGATATTGGTAAGCTTGATGCTAGAAGTGATGAATGTATGTTTCTTGGTTATTCATTAAAAAGCAAGGCTTATAGATGTTATAATCAGAGAACTAAGACTATTATGGAAAGTACAAATGTGAGAATTGATGAGAATTTTAGAATACAAGAGATAATAGTTGATTACAATTCAGATGATGATGTTACTAAGCAAAAAAATGATGAGATATTTCTTAAGATTAACAGTGACTTGTAGAATGAAGGAGAGCCTAGGCAGGGACAAAGCTCAGAACCTTTAGTTGAACCAAGTGTTGAGATAGCAACCCCTACTTCATGAAAGAACATGATAAAGAATCACCCATTTGAATAGATCATTGAAAGAAAAGACAAAGGTATGATGAAAAGAAGTAGAGTGAATGAAGAACTATGCTTGATATCTCAAGTTGAACCAAAAAATGCAGATGAAGCATGTAAAGATAAATACTAGAAACAAGTTATGAAAGAGGAATTGGATCAGATAGAAAAGAATGGAACATAGAAATTGGTCCCTAGACCAGTAGACAAAATGTGATAGGAACCAAATGGGTATTCAGGAAAAAGATGAATGCATAAGGAGAAGTTGTAAGAAACAAAGCAAGACTAGTATGTAAAAGTTACTCACAACAAGAAGGAATATATTATGGGAAAAATTATGCTCCAATGGATAGAATAGAAGTAGTAAGACCATTTTTAGCCCATGCAGTATAGAGAAAATTCAAAGTATATTAGATGGGTGTCAAGTCAACATTTCTAAATGGAGAGCTTGAAGAAGACATATACATTTAGCAGCCTGAATGATATCCTTTGATAGATGAAAAGGATATTGTATGAAAACTAAGGAAAGCATTATATGGATTGAAGCAAGCACCTAAAACCTGGTATGCAAGGTTAGACAGGCACTTAACAAAGCTTGAATATAGAAAAGGTATAGCAGATAGCAATCTATATTGGAAGGAAACTAATGATGATTTGATGATTTTGGTAATATTTGTTGATGACATTATATTTGGAGGCAATGATGAAGAAAGAAAGAAGTTTGCAAAAGAAATGAAGAAAGGATTAGAAATGAGTATGATAGGAGAAATGAAATATTTCCTAGGATTACAGATAGTATAGAATAAAGAAGGGATCTTCATTTCTTAAAATAAGTACCTAAAAGACTTATTGAAAAAGTTTGGTTTGGAAACATGTGAACCTATTGGAACACCTATGGTAACTAGACACAAGTTATCTACAAAGGATGAGACACCTACTATTGAATAGAAAATGTACAAATCTATGATCAGAGGATTACAATATCTTACTCACACAAGGCTAGATATAGAAAATACAGTTGGAATTTTTGCAAGATTCCAAGGTGATCCTAGAGAAGCAGACTATGTAGCAATAAAAAGGATATATAGATTTCTAAAAGGAAATTCAGAATTTGGATTATGGTATGACAGATCTAATGATTTAACTCTGAATGCTTATACTGATGCAAATTGGGCAGGCAGTATGGATGATAGAAAGAGAACCAATGGAGGAGCATTCTTTCTTGGAGGAAGATTGGTTTCCTTGTTAAGCAAGAAGTAGGATTGTACATCTAAAGGTACAACAGAAGCAAAGTATGTTGCAGTAGAAAATAATTGCAATCAAGTTATTTGGATGAAACAGATGCTAAAAGATATAAAGATAGAAATCATTAAACCTATTTTTATACATTATGACAACACAATCATGGTAAATACGTCTAGGAATCTAGTGTTGCATTCGAAGACTAAGCACATTTCTATTAAGTATCACATGTTGAGACAAAAAGTTGCAAAAAAAGAAATCATATTAGAGTATGTAAGCAAAAAAGAGCAAATTGCAGATATATTCACTAAGCCTCTTCTAAAAGAGACTTTTGAGTATTTGCAAGGTATACTTGGGGTTATGCCCCTTCCTTCATCAAAGTAGAAGATGCAAGAATCCATCAATCTAGGGTAACAGAGCATCATTGTTTGTCTGAACTAGATGTTGATGCTTCCTATATGGAGGAGTATATGTGATGGATAGAGTCAACTATAACTCTTGATTGATGTTGTTGTAAATAGTGTATCATGACACTCAAGCTGAATAAGTATCAGTTGATCGCAGAGTTTGATGTAGAGATGTTGGTTGCTAAAACCTTTGACATTAATGTCAATGGGGGAGAAGTTTAGCATGAAAAACATCATACTATGGAGGAGAGTTTGGCATTATATTATGAGGGATAAGTATTACAAGAAAGTATTATAGAAAAAGTTTGGCAGTATGCTGAGGAAGATGTTTGACATAAGCATAGTATTTGTAATAACAATTTAGTATATGGCACATTGAGGTATATTAATGGGGGAGTATGATCAATGATGAAGAAGTATTGTAAGAAAGTAAAATTTTGGTAGTATGTTGAGGAAGATGTTTGGCATAAGCACAGTATTTTTAATAATAGTTTAGTACAGAGCACATTGAGGTATATTAATGGGGGAGTATGATTGATGAAGAAGACTATTTATCTTTTGTTGGTACTTTTGGAACTAGATGTTTTTCATCTATCTCACCATCAATTCCAAAGGGGGAGATTGTTGAAAGATTGGAGGGATTGTTGGAAGATTGGTTTGATGATGATATGTTACACTCATGACTAAGTTTTTCATTGATGTCAACATAGCATGTTTGATGCTTTCTATGGTATCTAACAAAAGAACAATGGAAAGATCAAGTTGATACAGATGACTGGTTGAACATAACAACCACTCAAGGTTATGGGAGATACATATAAGTATTTGACATATTCAATTAATGTCAGAAGTGGAAAGGATAAGTCTAGAAGAAGTTACGTAAGTTTTGGTGATAACTATTCTGAGATAGAGTTTACATAGGCATGTTCAAGTAAACTTGTTATATCTCTTACCATAGTTGATATCTTGAGGATCACGGTTCAGGACTTGGAGAAGACATGTTAAGGATGACATGGCTAAGCTCACTCATAATAATATTATGTGTATGTAAAGTTATTCAAGTTGCAAGGTAGAAGATTTGTGTTATCACTAAGTGTAACGTGTTCTTAGTATAGTCCTATAATTGAGAAGGACTAATACTTGACTAAAGAATTATTTTATGGACTTAGTATAAAGGAATAATATTTTCCTTTATCACGATATGGACTAATGTGAATTGTGAATGTATGGAAAGTAACAAAGCAATATGGAATGTGAAGTTGAGCATAGTAGTGCAGAAGTGAAGGAAACTTCATTATTAAGATTTTGTTGAGTGATCTAAGGTTTGGTATTCGGATTCAAGGTTCATGACCTAGTCTACAAGGTCTGACAATGATTGCTCTAGTTGATAGGATAGAGGAAAGGACAAATGAAAGAAGAAAATAATAGTAGATTACATGTTTGAGTAGTGAGCTCCTCTTGTAGTTTAAATTGCATGTTTGTGTAGTGGGTTCTTCTTGCATACATTATACCACAACTCCTAATAGGGTTCGCACAACTCCTAATAGGGTTGGAATCTCCTAAAAGGGATTCAAAGTCTCCTAACAAGGACTCATTATACTAAATATTGTAATAGACTCCTAACAGGGTCTATCCTCTAACAAGGAATATTTATATTAGTACATCATCTTGTGGGCATCATTCCCACAGGGATTTTCTCTCTAATCAAGGGTTTCCCTAGTCAACATATCTGGTGTAATTGTTTATGTGCATCTTTGTATGGTTTATATTTACTTTGGTTGGATGGTTAAGTTTTTTTAAAGAAGATAAGTGTTTTAATTGTTGGATAACTAATTCACCCCCCCCCCCCCTCCCCCAGTTATCTTGGTGGACTATTATTTCTAACAGATTTACCATGCTTGATAGTATATTCCTTCATAAGAGAAGTTATCAAATTTGATGTAAACTAAGTCCCCTAATCAGATGTCAATTCCCTAAGAAACTCAAACTATTTAAAGATGGATTCATTCAAAAACTTTTCCAGGTTGATATCCTTTGGGTGTTTCATGGATTTAGCTTCTACCCATTTTGTTACGTAGTTAGTACATACTAGAATGTAGGATTTTCCTTGTGAAGTAGGTTCAGTAGGTCCTAAAAAGTTAATCCACCATTTGTCAAAGGGTGTGACAACTACTTAAGGCTACAAGGCCATTTCATCTAATTTACTGGATTTTCCCATTTGTTGACACTTGTCACATTTCTCTATATATCTGATTGCATCCTTATGCAAGCTTGGCCAATAATACCTAGTTGTCAAGATTTTTAAGGCTATTCTTTTGGCTGCAAAACAACCTCCACAAGGCTCATCATGACATGCTTTCAAGACATCATATGTTTCATCCTCACATTGACACATGACTTGATCAGGTTCAGTATAGAACATAAATACAGCAATCTATGAATATGTAAAGCTCTTCTCTACTAGTAAATTTTTTGATTGGGAAGAGAATTCAAGTAGAATTTTACCTATGGTGAGGTAGTTAGCAATATCTACATACCATTGGTTTTGTGTAGACAATAGAAAAGGTGCTCATCTGGAAAACTATCATCAATGGTGCTAGGATCATTAGGGACATGTAACAGAGCAAGAAAGTTAGCTACCACATTGGCCTTACTAGATTTATCAACTATGATGATGTCAAATTCTTGAATGAGTAATAACCAGTGAGCCAATATTCCTAAGATTGCAAGTTTGTTCAACAAATATTTTATAGCAAAATGGTTAGTTTGAACAAATATTTCATATCTAGTAATGTAATGCCTGAACTTATTGAGAGTATAGATGACTGCAAGTAATTCCTTTTTAGTGATTGTATAATTAAATTTTGCACCTTGCAAATTCTTACTGATGAAATAAATGGCATGTTCAACTGAGTCTAATTTTTGTTCTAGCATAGCATCAATAGCATAGTCTAAGGCATCTATATGAATGTGAAAAGGTAGGTCTTAATTGTGTCCTCACAAAATTCTTAATATGGTAAGAACTTCCTTAAGTTGCAAGAAGGATGTTACACAATCAAAGTCCCAAGTAAATTCAAAATCCTTTTTGAGCAGGTTGTAGAGAGGTGTTGAAAGTCGATTGAAGTTTTTAATAAATCTTCTATGATATCTAGCATGACCCAAAAAACTATGTACATCCTTCTACTTCTCTGGCATAGGGAAGGTACTAATGACTTCAATCTTTGCTAGATCTACTTAGATGCCCTTAGATGAAATGAAATGGCCTAGTGCTACCCCTTCCTTCATTGTCATAAAAAAATTCTCACTATTTAAGGAAAGGTTATAGTCCTTACATCTTTTGAGTACCATTTCTAAAAAAAAATTTGCTTCTTCAAAAGTAGCACCATAAATAGTAAAACCATCAATGTAGATCTCCATATAGTCAGTAGAAATATCTAAAAAGATACTAATGACAACTCATTGAAATGTGGCTAGAGCATTGCACAAGCCAAAAGGCAAGACTGAGTAGGAAAATGTTCCCCATGGGTAGGTGAAAGTTATTTTTTCTTGATCTTCTAGGGCTATTTGTATCTTATTGTAACTAGTGAAACCATCCAAAAAAGAAAAATATTTTTTTCTTGCTAGGTTGTCAAGGACTTGTTCTATAAATGGAAAGGGAAAATGATCCTTCTTAGTGGCTGAATTGAGCTCCCTATAATCTACACAAACTTTCCATTTTCCTCCCTTCTTGGGTACTATAACCAAGGGTGAAACCCATTGGCTATCAAAGATGGGGTATATAAAATGAGAACTTAATAATTTTTGAAATTCATTCTTAACTATATCTTTTAAGATAAGGTTAACACTCCTCTGAGGTTGTTGAATAGGTTTGAAATCAAGCTAATGTAAATCTTGTGAGTGCTGAGCATAGGGTCTAATCTTCTCATGTCCATGTAATCCCAAGCAAATGCACTTTGATTCTCCCATAGTAATTGTAATATAACCTTCTGTTGATAGGGTGATAAGCCATTGTTTACATTCAATTCTTTTCTTGCATCAACTTCCATCATAATAACCTTATCTACCATGACTAATTGGGCAACAAGAGAAGAATCCATCTCATGGGGTAATAATTAGTGGAGAAACTATGAAGCTTCTAAATGATGTGTTCAATTCAAGGATGGTAAAATGGTCTCTAAGATACATTCAACTTGAGGACACACTTGAGATTCCACTCCATATTCATTCAGAATAATGGATGAAACTATTTCATCTTCTTCTCTAGTAGCTATAAATGATTCTCTACCTATCATCATCAACTGATGGATGGAATTGACTTATGGATCATCATCACCCAAGTCTAGCCAAATTACTTGGTCATCTAGTAATAATAGCAGAGTATAATGTTGGGTTCTTGGTATGAATACCATTGGATATTGTCATCTTTCTAGATTGGTAAGCTATATAGGCATTTGCAATGGCCAACCATGGTCTTCCTAAAATTAAAGGATATCATCCCATCTTAGCCTTTGAGGAGAGAATAAAAACATCAACTGGATACTCCCAAGAATTTAAGGTGACTATAACATCTTCTATCATCTCATCTAGTTTAATAGTAGAGTTATCAGCAAGTTGAAGTATGGTTGGTGTCTCTCTGAGGCCAGTGATATGTAGCCGAGACAATACCTCCTTCATCATGATATTAATAAATGCTCCTAGGTCAACCAAAGCATTTTGAACTTGAATCCCATGAATAGTGACTATAACTATAGGACTCCTAGGGTCAAAGTATTTAGGTATAGTTAATTTCTCTAGCATTAAGTCAGACAACTATCCTAGGACATGAATGGTTTTTGGATCTTTCTTCTTCCTTCCTAGCTGCTTAATGTATGCTTCCTTAATTGCTTTAGTATAGTCAAGGACTTCCTTAATAGCATCCAACAATGGTATTTTTATTGTCATCTACTTTAGTTGATTAAGTAAATCAATAACTGCATGGTTCTCCATGGGTTGGCTTTGTTCTGTTAATTTATGGGGAAATGGAGGTTTTTCGGCTATAGGAGAAGTCTACTAATTTGACTCATATGTATGTTCAATTGGAGGATCTTCAACTTCAATTATTATAGGCTTTTGGGGTGCAAGAAGAGTGGTGCCTAACCTTAAGTGAATATCATTTAATGAGATGGCATAGCTTTGTTGTTCAGCATGTTGTTTAGTATTGTCTAGACTAGGATTAGTTTGAAATACTAATTTGGTCTTCTTGGGAGGAGTATTAGTGGCTACAAGAGGATGCATTAGAGATAGTTGCTGAAGTGGTGGCCATAGGGTTTATTGATTAGATTGGGTATTCTAATTCTTAGTTTGTTACCAACCCTGCTGAGGTTGCTGCCAACCCTATTGAGGTTGTTGCCAACCATACTAAGGTTGTTGCCAACTATTATTTCTAGTAAAATCAATATTCTAAAAAAATTTCAATTTATTATAATTATTATAACTCTGAAGAAGATATTGTGGCATACCTTGTCTTTGAGCCCATGGCCTTCTTTAAGTGACATAAAGTACCTCTCCATTTTCATCAATGGCTTTGAACTTGTGCATTGGTTCTATCCCCACACTTGCAACAAACTTACATCTACAATGCTTTTTCTTTTCTCTATAATGTGGATAGTATTCAGTCAACATGGCATCAGCTTCATCTTTCTTTCATCTAGCTTGCATGGCGTCTAAATGAGTGGCTACATCATTAATGATGTCTTTCTTGAAATCTGATAGCAAATTGGATAATTCTATCTTGGATACTTTTGAACTACCATTGGACTTATGTAATCAAGACCCCCCCATTACAACATACATCTAGTATATACATAAGAGAATGATGAGAAGACGAAGAGAGACAGGATAGGCTCCCCCCCCCCCACCCCCCAAAGAAGAATGTTGAACAGTGACTGCTCTGATGAAGAAGCTAATCCAAGACTGCAAAATAGTGTTCCTCCCCTTAGGAAGAAACAATTCCAAGGGTACAAATGAGACACTTTCATTGTGTGTGGAAAGAATCCCATGGATAAGTGATGTCTCTAAAACCTGCTCATCTGGCTAAAGAACCTTTCCCAAAGAACTGTCTGACTTTGTAGCTGATGAAGAACCTTGCTGCAACTGCTGATCATAAGTATCCACAATCACTTCAACCTGTGAGGATTGATCATGTCGAGAATGAACAAGAGAGTCAGATGGAACCCTCGTGACAACTAAAGAAGGTAATTTTGCATCAAGAAGAAGAGGTAGATCATCAATACTATCTCCCAAATCTGTCACTAAACATGTATCTGGAAGACTGGAAGTACCCTATTGTTCTAGAGCTATCACTATGGTGATGTATGCATATGGACTGAATTGATGAAGTGACCTCTCACTATAACTATCAATAGAACCCCACATGTCTGAAGTTGTTGAAGCACTATTTCTGGTGTCACTATTAGTTTCCACATTGTATGATGTTCGAAGAGGAGTAGAGGACAAGCTGGGTGAACTTTCCTCAAAATGTACATCCTTCTCCACAAATATCTGATGAGTCTCTAGATCTAGAAGTTTGTATGCCTTCACATTGTCTTTGTAACCAATGAAGGTACAAGGCTAAGATGAGCCTTGCATCCCCTAGAAGATCTCTTTGCCCATGCAGGACAACAAAAGAGTCTAAAGTGTGTCACAATAGCTTTTCTACCACACCATGGCTTAAAAGGAGTTTTTCCATCTAAGGCTAGATGAGGAGAACAATTATGAATGTGAGTGGCACTTGAGATTGCTTCAACTTCTAATGATGGATCGAGAGACTTGGCATGAATCATGCAACTTGCCATAGACTTAAGAGTGTGAATCCTCAAAGCTGTAACATCTGTCTTATGTAAACTGAATGCTGGTGGAGTCTGAAGATCAATTCCCTCATGTCTGCAAAAGTCCTTAAGTCTTCTATTCACATCCATGTTTCCATTGTCCATGCAGAGTATTTTGATGGCCTTTTTGGATTTTCGCTCTACATGAGCCTTGAAGTCTAGAAACTTGTCCAACACTTCATTCTTACTATGTAGAAAGTAGACCTAAGTGAACCTTGAAAAATCATCAACTAAGGTCAGTATATAGTGACCCTGGCTGAATGCAAAAGGACCTGCTAATACCATGTGAACCATCTGTATAACACCTATTGCTCTAGAATACTTCCCTCTCTATAACTTCCCCTCTAAATGCATATCCACTAAATTTGTTGAACATTCACCCTTATAAAAGTTGATTTGAGGTAGACCTTTCACCATGTGGTATGTGCAAAGTTGTTGAAGGTAGCGGTAGTCAAGATGACCATACCACTCATGCCCTAATTGCATGTTTGAATTTGATTGAGATAACAAGGCCTTTGAAGGAGACTTGGGTACAAAATGAGAGAAAGAGTACAATCTCTTGTGATCATTCACTTTCCCCACTACAACCAAGGAATCATCTTTGAGACTGTGCACCTTTATTGAGTCTGGAAGGCACTCAACTCTATGTCCATCTCCAAGGTGAGTGATTTGCTTGATTGAGAGGAGATTTGAACTTAGATTTGGAACATAGAGAACCTCTTGAAACTCTCTATTTTCCATCTCCGCATTTCCTTTTCCTTCAACTTCCATTTTGCTATCATTCCCCATGAAGATGTGCAGTACCTTTGAGTGATTCAATGAAGAAAAATCCTCCTTTGAAGAACCCATGTGATATGAGGCACCTGAGTCAAATATCCATTCCTTTGAAGAGTTTGCATTTTCCATGAATGCTTGCCCTTTGCCCTTTGAATCTAAAGATGATCCTTTATCCTTATAAGCATTAGGCAATGGAACATTATGTTTCTTCATGATGTTGGTTAATTCATCAATTTTTTTAAGATAACACTCATGCTCTTCATGACCCAATTTCTTGCAATAAGCACACTTCTTTTTCTCCTTATTATTGTCCCCTTTCTTGTTGGAATTCAAGGACTTGCCTTGTTGATTAGATTGTGGTGTTGTCTTTTTTGCATCCTCAAATTTTCTCTTCTATTTCTTCTTACCCTTTCCTTTGTTTGAAGACTGTCCAGGTAAATGTTGAGAACCCTCATTGTTGGCCACCAGTGCTTTAGACTGAGGTGTTTTGAGAATCCCCATTGATTTCAACTTCTTTTCTTCATCATCCCACAGTTTTGCATATTCATCAAAAGTGACTTTCTTTCAGGCAGACCCTAAGGTAGTCTTTGAGGTGTTAAAAGAAGATATAAATGTGGAATATTTCAATGGCATCTTGTTATGGATGAGATAGATCAGTCTATCATCTTTGATAGAACTCCCACAATTAGTAAGGTTTTTCCTTAATTCATTCACCTTAATGATGAAGTCTTGTATTGAGTCATACAACTTAGGATCTAAGGATACAAGCTCATCTTCAATCTTGAACACATCCTCTTCAAAGACTTTTCCATAAAGGCTTTCGAGGGTATCCCAAGCTTCCTGGGATGTAGTACATTTCTTGATTTGATACATGATCTTATCATCTACCCCCAAACATATATCACCTAGGGCTTTCCTATCCATTGCTACACAATTTAAAATTTGACTTGTTGATACATTATCACCTGCTGGTTTAGAAAGAGTACCATCTACATATTGTGAAACTCCATTATGTATTAAGTGATACAACATTTTGATTGACCATGAAGCATAGTTATGAGGAGTTAATTTAGGAAACTTAAAGTTGCCCATAATGCAAAAAATGAAAGAAAAATGCAGAAAAGAGAGAACACAACACCAAGAACACCCCCCTTTTCACTAAATCAAGAAACCCCCCCAAAATAGATGCTTTAGGCATTTTATTAGTAGTGTGATTACAATGGGCCACTTGCCAATTTTGGCCTTCGTGGACTTTTGATTTTCCTTGTTACAACTTCTTAATGGAGTACAAATTTGAAACTTTAGAAAGTGCTACAATTCTGAAGCATTACAAAGAAAAGAAAGGCCCTATTGCTGAAAGTGACATTTTTTTCCACACAAGCCTACAATCTAATGCCAGATCTAGAAAGTAGACAAAAAAATACGCACTTTCAAAAAAAATAGAACCTGTTTTCGACTCTAGACGTGCCCATACGGAGCATTTGAAGTTGCAAAATGTAGGATTATGCAGGTACAATCACCAAAAAATACAAATTCTAAGCAATCCATGCACCAAAACTAGAAAATAGTGGCACCACTAAAAATTTAGAAAATTTTACCCAATTTAAAAAAAAATTGCACCTAATTTGGAGTCTGAATGTGCAAGTTATGGCCTCCCGAAGTTGAACTGCAAAAATGAAAATGAATCTGGAGAGGGGTTGCATTAGCAAATCATGGGGTTAAATTTGACGATCATATGACCATCGTAGCAATTCAATATTGCCCTAGAATGACATCCATAAGAGTGTCAAATTTAGGGTAGTAGATCGATGATGTCAGCATCTACCAACTCCTCTGATGATGTTAGCTAGACGTTAGGATGATGTCACATGTACAAATTGTATAGAATTTGACCACGTGGTATGGTGATGTGTCCTAATACAGTGGGAAAATTTGTTCACTAGGCAAATAATGTTGACTGTGTCGCTGATTATGTGTCCTGACAGCTGGTGGGCTTCATTGTCCGCGTGGGAGGATAAAAGATTGTCGCGTGGTTGAACAAGTGGATAGGGGAGTCGCTACATATCCCAGTGTGAATGGAAGTAGCAGTTGCCAGACTCCTCAGATCTATTGCCAAATTTTGGAACAACGTCCTGGAATATACTCTTTCACCGGAGTTGTTCATTGTTTGTCCCACATTCGTGCGATTGAGGGGTTTCATTATTTATTAAAATAATAACCGTCAACAACATACGTAAAGAAAAATCTTCCCTATCAAAATTTGGAGGATGCCATAGGATTGTGGGCGTAACAGTTGGCAGATTTTGGTTGGGGATAGGCAGTCAAATTTGTTGTAAAACATATTCCCGCTAATTTGCAAAGGTCTTATCAGTGTATTATGCAGTACGGCTCGATTTAAATTGAAGCCCGATTATGATAATGTTCCCTGTAGATATAATAAAAATCCACCAAACCAAATATAGAGCTGAGCCGAGGTGTCACTACCCAGTTCGGCAAAAAAAATTTCTCTGCCTCGAAATAATTTTGAAAAATAATTTTGAAAATACGAGATATGATAAAAGAAATTTCTCTGCCCTAAAATAATTTTGAAAAATAATTCTAAAAATACTAGATACAGAAATAAATTGCAGAGAACAAATTGAATGTAGATCCAATAATAAAATAATCAGATCAATGAAATGATCATACCCGAATTACAAATCGGGGCCTCCGAGTTTTGATTTGCAAAAAAAATTTGCCTCACGATCAACTTTCACCCAATATAGGCATATTTATAGTCAATCTTCATCGACTCAACACTCTGAACGCAACGGTGAGGTCAGATCTAGCTCTAGACACTCCCAATTTCTACGGATCCTCTAGATTTGTGTCAAGGTGCTGAAGCATGAACGGTCTCAAACGGCTACCTAATGAGAATCCTCCTTAGCTTTGATACCATGTAAGAATTTGGCTTAGGCTAGAATTCACCCAAGAACTAAAGAACTCAACACAAGCACATTGTAGACCAAAATAGACAGAGTATGATCAAAATGATGATATTCATTCAATAACTGGATGAGAGTACACTAGGAGTGCCTGAATATAAAGGCCTCGAGAGAGCTTCTAGAATGTATAGAAGTCAGCATCATGATATGTCATACAACTAGGCACATGTCCACTAGATATGGGTTATCCTCCATTAAGCATGGGATTAAGTGCGATGATGTGAGGATAAGCCTACAAAGGTGTAGCATGCAAATTAGTGGTGTAGACAACATGTGCTAAATGAGGAGTGTGGATAACTATGTTGTCATCATGACAACTTAGTGAATGATGCATACTCCTATGTTGTAGACACCATGTGCATAATTAGAGTTGTGTAACTCAATGAGAGTACATAAACTCCTAAGTGTCTCACCTAAAATAATAATGCAAAATAATTAAATAATGCATTAACCTAAGTAAACTTAAATAAGTGTAATAAGTAAATACTTATTTACACCAACATTATCAATGGTTGTAGGAACAGCAAAAGTCCACCTTGCAAAGAAACAAACAAAGAAATGAAATCTATTCTAACATAGCAGTTCACTCACCAAGTGGGCCCCCTTTGATGAGTGAATAGAAAAGACAATCAAGACAAAAGATGGAAACTTGAACTTTGTATTCTATTCATTCATAGTAACAGATTACATCTAATTAAAAACTTCTTTCACACACTGTTGTTATGAAAATTGATCTATTATATCTTGCTCCCCAAAGAAAACTTCTTTCAAAGCTACAATAGGCACTATTTAAAGGAAAACTACAACAACTTCCTACTTCTATGATCACTTCATCAACAAGGATCAATTACAGATTCATTAATATTACAACAGAAATATCATTGACTATGATTTAACTCCTCCAAGGATATATCAGGTTGAGGGAACTATATTCATGCACTGCCATAATAGAAATCACGCAATAATCTTCTTATTGTGGCAATTCATCAATCTGGTCAACTTTGACTTAGCATTGAAATGCTGACTTTGAATATGAACGACAAGTACCTACAAAATATTGAATGCATACAACTTCTACATACATATATATTTATTTCATCATCAATGTTAGAAAAGGTATATTGTTCAAACTATCACTCTTTGTGAATCCTATGGATACATGAAGGAATCTACCCAAACATAGCATGGATGAGGAAACATTTATTAGCATGTAATATTTCTCCATTATACCATAGAAGTCCATAGGGTCAAGCAAACATAGCATATCTACACTACCTATAATTAAATCTTCATGTCTTAACATATAGATAATATATTCATAAAAACATAAGTTCATTTTCTTAAACTATAGAGTCATAAAATGTTTTTGTAAGATAATTGTCTAAAAACAAGATAAAAGGTTCTCAAAATTATTGCCTTTTAGATGCTTATCAACATTAATGAAGGGGAAAGACCAAGATCCACTCTTCTAATTAGGTTTGATTGACATTGTACCATCTTAAATTGGAAGCTCTCCAATTTAATGAAGGTTTAGCACCCATTTAATGTGATTCAAACATTTATTTGAATTTATCCTCTATTTTTCCTCTATTTAAAAATTTCATTTCATCGCATTGGACCTTTTATTAATTTAAAATTAATATAAATGGGTTATACCTTTGTTTATCTTAAATATTGTATCTTCATTTATTAATTAATATAAAATTAGTATTTAAAATTGGTCTCAAGTTGTAGATAATATTTTATCTACCCTATAAATTAATATTATGTGTATCTTCTTATTTTATAAATTGGGGTAGACCTTTATCAATTCAAATTAATAATCCTTAATTTACTCCCATAAGTAACTTTATTATGGTCAATAATTTATTACACCACTTTAAGATGGCTCTTACCTCATTTTAAAGTTTGAAGCATTGGAAACTTTAAGATCTCTATAAAAGGAATCCTTAGCATTTCATTTCCACATCAAGCATTCACAAGATCAGGCACTTGCATTCAAGCACTCAAGTACTCAAGCATTCAAGCATCATTCAAGAAATTCCTCCATTGAAGATCAAGGATTCAAGCATTAAGCCATTGGAAGAAGTTATTGAGCAAGATCATCTTCAAGATCCTTTGTTGCATCTTTTGTTAGATAACTAAGAGGGGGCATGAATCAGTTACATCCAGCTATCCTACAGGCCTTTAAAATATGTTACTAATAATTCAAACTTCATAAACTTTCATATCCATAACTTTGTAACCACATTCAACTTCTCAAGTTAAACTTGTAATAACTTTACTTCAAACTGTTATCTCAATGTTCCTTACACACACCAAGTATTGGAGTAATCACTTAGCTTATACCAAGTTTCAACATTAAACAAATAGCATGAAAGTAAATTTTGTAACACATAAGAATTCACACATTTGACATATATATTTAATGTGCAAACCCTATAAAGGGAAAAAAGTGCCTAAAACCTAGCAACCCAAATATTTCACTCTTTTGAAGTGAGCTCTATTAGGAGCCAACCTTGTGCAAGGTTACATGCACATTTTTAGTGTGACCTAGTTAGAAGATTTTACCCAAAGATAATCTAGACCTTATCAGTCCTTCATATCTCAAAGAGTGGCATGTTGTAAACGACTTACAAACATCACTAATCAATGCTACCATATAGGATTTCAAAGTCTTGTTAGGTCCACTTGGTTAAAAGATTTTATCTTCTACAATGTTAAGAAAGTAATAGTTAAGTGGTATACTAGATTTTGCACTACATTACTTGTTTAGATCTCTTATTTTGTCTTTCTCTTCCCTCTAATCTTTACTATCGGATTCACACATGCACACTATTACTTAGGACTTCCTCTTGCTTGATCTTTGCACTTTTATTTTTCTCAATTCACCTTCTATCTTCTTCTTCTTTCTTTACTTTGCATAATCAACTACAATCAAAAAATAATCAACAACCAAATACAATCTCATTCATCTCCTTAAATAGAAAACTTCTCCATTTGAGACTCTTTCAGATTTTTCCACTTAATCATGATCGTAGTGTTGGTGTTTTAAAACTAAAAATATTAAAACAACACTAGAATACGAAAAAAAAAAAAGGTATACCTAGGGATTAGTTGCTTCCTATTTTCAATAAAAACCCATTTAGATCTCGATCAACTAACGAAGAAATAGTGCTTCCTACACTTTAGGCTCTGCTAACCAAGGCAGGTTTACCTAGGGATTTCAGCATTTCTTCATATTTTCACATCACACATCCCTTTAGATCATATTTGGTCTCTTAATCTTCTTGAAATTGAATTTAACTATTGATTTATAGAAGCCAACTATAAAATCAAAATCTATTACAATAAGTGAATGACCAACATGTAATCCATTCTCACAAACTTTAGATAATTGGCTTTATTTAAATGTTAATTATGCAACTAAATGATTGTCTCAATTTGCATCTCAATTGATGACCAGTACCTTATCCATTGCTACACAGAGTCATATTAGTAAATGTTGATCTATTCAATTGACTTGCAATTAAATATATCAGCTATTAACCTCAAATATCATTCCTATTATATCCCTTCCATACACTTAGAAACCCTGTCAACTCAAAGAAGCATTTACTTAACTGCTTAAATTAAAAGAAAAAATGAATTGATATGAAACTCATCCAAGATGCACTAAACTAAATGAACCTTGTTTATTCAATCTAAAAGTGACAATTATATGAAAATAGAGATAGAATTTAAAGACATGGATATTTCAAAATATCTTTTTGTATTAATCTTCTTGAGAACAATATCCATATCTGATACAAAACCCAAAATATAACTCAGAATTAGACAAATCTATCATTCAATGATCCACTATATTCTCATAATACAAAGTTGAAACAACATGAAATTAACATAAGAATTTGGACGAAATTCAAAATAGCATTATCATTAAAATGAAATAGAAATCGGACCCTCGCTCCACATCTTGAAAATCATTTTATAAGATAAGGATTGCAATAAGCTTCAGATGGCAGGACAATTATCAAAAATTTATTAAAAAATAAATTGAAAGACATTGGATACTTTCTCTTGCAAAAAATTCTTTGTACTTGGACAAAAGATAGGAAGCAATTGCAAAACTAACAAGGGGCAATCTCTCTTCAGGTGTCTCCAAGATAAGCATGTGTGCAACTTTAACAGCTTGACATAATCACTATCTTTTCTCTATTTTGTCCTCTGTTGCTATTCAACTATGATTTATAACTGCTTCCTATGGGAAAAGCCATAATTTCTCTAACTACTTTCCACACATAAATCTCTCTCTTTTTTGGCCATTTAGTGCCTCTAACTTCATCCAATTGATTAACTTCTTTATTCCACCTAGCATCTATTATGTCTCTTGATTCAATTACAAACTAGTTCATATCAATTTCCACTTTGAAGAGAGAATCAATCAAATCATTGAAAGAAACATCATCAGTATCACCATCAAAAGTGGTTAGTATTCCTTCTAGAGATAATATCAAGTCAAAATAATTTGACTATTCATGTCAACCTTTTAACTTATTGTCAACATCCAAAATTGGTGGGATGTAATAATAAATTCCCCCTATCAGAATCTTCATTTTATTTTGCACAATTTGCAACTTACCAATAAAGAAACCAATTAACTCTTTTACTATATCCAAACCTTCCTTTATTTTAAATATTTTATTAGGTAGATAAGGATTCTTTACCATTAACAAAATTAATCTTTCAAAAAAAATGAATATATGGCCCCCATTGGTTAAAAATAGGTGACTGCCTTAATAGTACTTCATTTCATATATGCTTAGCACTTTGCAGAGAAATAATGAGGCTATGTGCATATTGAGAGATCTTCTTCAAAGTGTCAATCATGTGGCCCATCATACATTTTAAAACATTTATTCTTTTTTCACCATCTTTCTATAGAGCCTAAACATCTGATGCAAGGAGGATCAATCCAAACTGTAAATATGCATAATCTTCTATCATTCTTTATGAACATGGATTGGAGGCTCTCAATCTTCCTATATTCCAATAATAATACATTTCTAACTGTCTTTCTCTAGACACACCATACCGATTAAAACATTATTCAATTTAACATTCTTCTACTCTAGACAAACTCTTACTCAAAGATGCATAACTTTTGAACCAAATTAAAACTTCTCAATCACTCTAGTGAAGATGCGCTAATTAGCATTAGAAAAAACATATCCAAATTTGAAGGAAATCCAATGGTTCATTTAAGAGATATGTGTCTCATACCAAGACCATTTTCCTATCATACATACAACCAAAAACAACAACAACACTTTCCATTAGCAAAACCATCTATGGATTACAAAGATGTGGCTCTCTAGTTGGAAAATCTATCTATTCCCTCCCTTCTCTACTATTCTATTCCTATTGATTCTTTACCTCTCCTATTACAATAATGTCTATTTACTTGATCATGTTTCGTGGTTACAAACCTTTCAATTACTCTATGACCATTCATATTCTCATGTTTGGAATATTGATTACAAATATTATGAAATATCTTTGTGAATAAAATAATGTAGATCATCTTTTAAAATAACATAATAAATTACTCATGACTTAATCCAAATTCTATGGTGGAGGTGGTGCCCCTGCACCAACATCCATACTCATTCCCTGAGACTAGGGACCAATCTACACCTGTTCAGTAGTCTGAGTCGCTATCTCCTAAGAAATATTTGTTGTTTCCTCACTCCTGACTCCTACTTTGCTTTCCTCTACTGCCTTGAGCTGATCCTTTAAAGATGCCACTTTAGCTTCTAGCTCCTTAGCCTTTGACTCTAACTCATTTATTTTTGGCCCATAGACATAACTCTTTTTCTGCTCTTCCTCATACAATTTTCTAATGTCAATGTAATCATTGAAGGTCTTGGCTAACCTGGTCTCAATTTATTCAACCTTGACCTCATTCATGAATGAAAAATGTTTTAGGGCCTTAGAAACTTCTATACCAAAAGTGTTATACATACTCAATACTACCATATTTCCTAGTGCTTTGAATGTTCATTAGCCTTAGCTTGTTTGTTTTAGGTGTCATACTCTACACTACCAAGGACTTAAAGTTTATGTTGAATCCTAACCCTCTTTGGGAACCATCAACACCAAATGCCCCATATGAAATTGCATTCTCTTGTTTTCTAATATGATCCAACATGAATGCTTGCTCAAGATCCCATCCAGGCACTAAAATCATTCCACTCATTTGTACAAGGTATGTAGCCTCTGTAGGAGTCATCTTCTCACTTTCAAGATCATATGCTTGCAATTTATCTACCAGTCCTTGAATATTATCCTTAGATTCACCTAGCTTGAGTTTCAAGACCAACTCACTTTGTTTCACTTTGTATAAGAAACTTGTTACATCCCAAATTTTTGCCCTAAATTTTAAATTGAACTTAGCTGTTGAATTAATCAATCATTATCATGTGAAGTAAGTTAGTTAATTATAGCCATTGTATCAATTTATTTCTTCCTGATCATGTGAAGTGAGTTAGTTAATTATAGACATTGTATCAATTTATTTCTTCCTGATCATGTGAAATGAGTTAGTTGAAATATATATGTTGTATTAACTGATAATGAGATATTATCATGAACATGTGAAACGAGTTAGTTATTTTGACATTGATTAAATCTCTAATAGTCACTAGATGATCAACAATGGTTTTGAATTAACAATTAATAAATCTTGAATTGTTGTCTTGGCGAGAATGTTCTTTTGAATGATTGCAGGAAGAAGACTAAAGAGAGGGGAAGCATTGCTAAACAAGATAATCATAAGGGGATTGTCAAATAGTCGAGTCATTTGAATCGACAAGTTTGACCTAAGACCACTCTGGCAAGGATAATAGGTTTGATAACATGTTGCATTATGGAACCGCATGAGCTATTAAAAGAACAATATAATAATCAATTAAAAATTAAAACAATAATTCATACCCTTGAAGAAATTATTAATGAATTCATTATTTAATTATTATTATTCATACTTAAATATGAACTTATGTACATAAAAATAAGGTGACGCCAATAAATTATAAATTATAATCTAATGATGCCACTTTACCAATACGTACACATGAACATATTTTAAAATGAACGATAATAATAAAATAATAATAATAACTCTTTGACTCCTTATCTTTTTTCTTTTCTTTCGCTCCTTCTTCTCCTATTAAATCATTTTGAATAGCATTTGAATGGATTCTTGTAACTAAAGGAAGTTGGAGAGACAAGCTTTTTCCTTTTTTTATAGAGTCTCATAATCGTATCACAACACACTATCTTCTTTATCTTTTTCTCTTTGCTATTGGTGGCTCTCAAGTAACTAAGAATAGTTCTATCTGAGATTAATTCTGACTAGAAATAATTCCAACTAAGATTCTTATCTTTTGTTCCTCTCCTTCACATTTATTGCCTGTGGAAATCCAAACCAGTAGTGGAGTCTGAACTCCCAATTTTAGAGCATGTCACATATAGTCAAAGTGTCAAGTAAGAATGTTGTTGAACCAGCGTATGTTCCTTTTGTATTTCTTTGTAATGTTAATCTTGTTAGGTTTCATGTAGTATTCAAAAACTAAAAATGTTATAGAAAATTATTTTATTTTATTCATTTCCATATTTCACATCAATTGTATCTTGAGCCCATGTTGCATAAAATCCATAATGTTCATGTCTACTTAATTTCAGACCAAATTCAAGGGAAGAACATATAGATTTTAGAATATGGAAAATGATTACCATTGATGATAATTAATCATGAAAGAATATCAATTATGTGTCAATAAATATCTCAGCTCAAAATATAATACATCCTTTTATATCACATAAAGATGGAATTGAAATCATGTAATCTAAACACCAAGGAATTCGTTGGCAATATTGTCAAAATAAGTGAAGAGGTGTAAAACAAAAGCAGTGGATATAAACTTGCGAACACCTAGGAATCATTGGCATGGTAGCCTAAAATGGTGAGGAGGTGTAAAGAGTCTACACAAATATCAAATAAATAATATGCTAAAAATTATAATAGCTCATGCATGTTCCATTTATGTACTATATTTTCAAGTTGAGTGGTGGAGATCGGGTCTGTAGACCCAACTTGAAATCCTTGGGCAGGCTAGAAATCAGGCAGATGTGTCGAACATGTGATCTTTGTTGATTGTCTAGATGCTTTAGTTATTTTGGAGAATAACTATTGGGACTTCAACCCACCTAAATACTCAGATGGTTGGGCTTATGAACATCCCAAGCCTAATCCCAAGGTAGGGAGGGCCATTCTATTAATTTAGAATGTGTGGGGATATGTAATGGTTTGCGATTGAATAATCTTTTCGGTTGATATAATTAGTTGTTACTTTATTTTTAGTTGAAAAATTAGAAATAGTTAAATTATTAGCAATAAATAGATATCTCTTTTTGTTTCTTGTGAAATCAGTTGAATATGTAAGATAGATTGAAAAGAGTTTATTTTAGTTATAATCAATTGGTAGAAATCATTATCATGTTAAATGATGACAGTTACTTGTGGAAATAGATTTATTTGAGATTAAAATTTGGTTACGAAAATTTGCATGTTACAAAACTTTTAAACTCAACAGATTTCAAGAATTCATCATATTCAATAAGTTTTTCTACCTAAATGATCCTATCATCCAATCTAGCTTATGTCAATTCTAAGTCAGTCAAAAAATTCTTTGTTGTTGTTACTTTGTCCTACAAATAATTTTTCCTTAAATTAGTAAAATATTGATCTTATCGGGCATTAGTTGTAGTGTCCTTTGTTTCGCCTTATTAGGTACTTGGATTCCTTTTTGCCTTATGTATCCCTTGGCTATCCATGATGCTATTTCAAGCTCCTCCTCTTCAACTTCCAAAACTATGTCAGGCTCAGAGGACTCATGGTTTACCCTTCCTTCTTCACCTATTGGAACCTCAAGCATTTGTGTCATGCTATCATTGTTATTATCAATCATCTTCTTTATCAAATAAGGGCATTGTACATCTAAGTAAAAGCCCTCAAAATTTGGGTATGTCCTCTTCAATTCGTTCTCCACCCTCTAGATATCATTAGATTTTCTAAATCTTTATGTAGCTTCCCCTTTAGCTATGGTGTTTGTAATTAAATCTTTAGGGGTAAATTACCTATTATTAGGCAACACGTAACCTCTAATCTCTTTCAAGGTATTTTTTATTAAATTTTATGGATCATAAATTCTATATGGGGCAGTAGATAAATTATAATGCCTAAGGAATGCATGAATTTAATCTAGAGATTCTTTCCCAGTTGAAAATTCTCCTTTCCTAAAACATCTACATTAAAAGGTGCCTTTTTGTAATTTTGGCCCTAAGTATCCCTATCTACCATGATCAACAGCCATAGAGATTTGATGATTGCAAGCCTAGTAGGGATATACTTTGGCAATACATGAGGTGGCTAGGGACATGCATAAACTCTCATTAGAGAAAATTTTTGGAATAAGAAGATGTCACCCCAAAATTTTGTGATCTAATCTATTATGTTTAGGAAAGAGAGTTCTTCTTAATAAACTTTTCAAAATTTTAGGGGCCCTAAAGAAATTGGAGTCTAACATTTTCATTATTACTGCACAAAAATCATTGAAAAAAGGAAACAAAATCAAAGTAATGGTAGTATCTATGCCATACCCATATCCACAGTTGTACCACAATCTCTCCATTCTCATCAAATGTATGATCAATGAAATTTGGATTGATGTATCCCACATTCTTGTACAAGATAAGATACATCAGTAGTGAATAATGGTGGAATTTGAAATTTCCCAATTCTCCTCTTTCTATTAATTTAGTTTGCCCCTACATCTACTCAATGATGTAACCCATGTAATCATACTCCACATTGTGGAAGGCATCCTGCATATCCTAAGCTATAATATATATTGAGCCATACATCATATCAGAACCATCATTTCCCACTACCTTGTGGACACCATACACAATTTTTTGAAAGTAATTCTTGAACTTATCCAAAGGCATCATGTTCTCTACCTTCTTAGGAAAATATCCTACCCTTTTGAGGTCCATATGAATATTATGCATCATCTCTTTTGTAATGTAAGCATTCACATTTCTTTTGAACTTTCCTTGAAGCTCATCTATATAAATTGGGCCACTCAACTAACTTTCTAGTCCAAAATCTTCAATGAATGAAGCAGAGTCCAATGTGCATAGAATACTCTTGTAGCATCTATGGAATGATTTGGTAGGTGGATTGTATGATTTGATTAGGGATTGCAACAAATCAACATCCACATATACCTTTGGGAATAGTAGCTTCACCATATTTCTTCTCCATGGGTTGTAGATGGGGATCTTCTCAAACCTGTTGTTGTAAAAATATTTGAATAAATCATATACATTTACAACAAGGAAAATTTCATCTCTACAAAATGCATATGGGTCTCTGAAATCATGATCATTTATAGAGATGGCATTCAATGGTTCTAGGAATATCTTCATCCATTCATCTACATATTTATTCATCTTTCTCTGTTGAGTTTTTCCTCCTATTGAGGTTGATGTTTCTACAACTTCCATGTCTTTAGCTTGGATCTCTTCTACCTTCTTTTCTAACATCTTGTCTACAAATAAGATCTAAAAGCTCTGTAACTTCTCAAATTCTTTGTACTTGGTAAATGGTATTTTGTTTCATCCTAGAAAGTATCTTTTATGCTCTATGTATTTCATCAAATTATTTATTGCATTGATTTCTTGCATGCATGAGCTTTAATTATCTATATTTATGTCACCTCATGGAGCATCAACTTAATTATAATTTCAAAACCTTGTTGGTCAAAACCTTTCTATCCTTTTCCAGCTTAGAGAAAGAAAAAATACTTTTTCATGCCATATTTAGGGCTTTTGATCTTACACCTTTTATTTGAAATTTAAACTCTCCATAACCCCATAGAAAAGAACAACTATCCTTGAAATATTATGCTCAATCCCTTTTCATATCCATAGAGAGCCCTTTTATATTCCTTACAGGCTTAGGCTCATTAATTTACTGTAAGATTGGAAACATCACCTACAATGTTATTTTTAAAACACAAACCCATGCTTGGCAGTCTACAAGCATCTGTGAAACATGAGTATTGTGCATTTTTAAAACTTTACAATCCTACACTTTAATGATACATGTAGCATAGAGGCTTCTCTCCTATCATCTCACAATCTCATGCTAATAGCTATACAATCCTCTGACATAATTTTGTGAGATTTTTTTCTAGCCTCTGTGTTAACCTTCTAACCATATGCTCTTAGTTACCTTAATTGTTTACTCTAACCCTAGAGGTCCTAACTTTAGCTTAACTTTAGTCCCCTGATCATACACTTCACCTTATTTCATAGCTATAGGAGTGTTTACATCTCTCCTTGCAATCTTGCAATCTTTCACTTTTCATATCCCTGGAATAATTTATTGACATGTGCTTAATTCTTCTACACTTACGTGCTAAGCACCACATCGTAAGATCATAAGTATCAAAAGACTTGAAACTCTACACTTTATGATCTCACACTTTTGATCTATGCATATAGTTGGGACTCCATAGAAAAGAATTTACACTTTTACGTTGCTCCTTTCATTGTAATATCATAACACCTATTGATCTTCATGAAAAAGACTTACCATGCTATGCTCTCAACATGAGCATAAGATCAAAACCTATGTAAATTAATTCTATGCCTTTATGCTTGTGTTAAATACCATGATATTGAGAGACCCATGAATTTCCACTTATGAACTTGTGTTAAACCCCCTTACCATAAAATCGGGAGATTGAAAACATAAGACTTATGACTCCATTCTAATGACTTTTATCGTGAGATCATAAAGAGACAAGGAAAGCTTGAAAATAGATTGTGATCTCCTACTAGACACAAAACTTAAGGTTAAAACCAACATGATCATGGAATAATAAATTTTTCAAAATGTTAGGCATGGGACACAAGTATTAGAACATTCGTATGATCCTAGGTTAAGGAGGAAATTCAAAATGGGTTAGGACACAAGCCTGCTAGGTTAGGGTTTTTATAGAAAACTTGGCAATAATATATGAGAAACCCTAGTTGCACAGAACTCTGTAAGAATTTTCCTTAGGGAAAAATCACCCAAGATCAAGAAGCTCAAGCACTAGCAAAAAATGGACCAATAAAGTATGATCAAAATAATAATATGAAATTGAATTGATGTACATACACACTAGAAGTGCCTATTTATAAAGGCCTCTAGAATGACTAGGAGTCAGCAAAATGATAAGACTCACAACTAATCACATGTCCACCAAGAGTAGATTATCCTCCATTGAGCACAGAAGTCAGTGTGATAATGAGAGGATAAGCTTACATAGGTGTGTCACTTAAAAAGATGTTGTAGACACCATGTGCTTAATTAGAGTGTGAACAACTATGTTGTCTACATGACAACTCAGATGATTATGTAAACTCCTATGTTGTAGACACCATGTGCTAAATTAGAGTTGCTAACTCTTGTGTTGTCAACATGAAGACAACTCATATGAGTACGCATACACCAAGGTTTCTAAATAATAAATAATAAAATAATGCATTAGCCTAAGTAAACTTAAGTAAAGTGTAATAATAATTAATTATTTACAATAACACCCCCACTTAAGTGCAACTTAGGGGAATGCACTTAAGCTCACGAAAGCTATAATGAAAATGCATGATGGGTCCCGGCTATTAGGACATGTTCGGTACCCATGTACAAATGCAATGAAATCTCTCTAAAAATAGAGAAAGAGAGAAAACCTCATGGGAAAAACCCTCCCCCAAAAAGGGAGATGAAAAAACAAGATGCATGGATGGATTGAGTAATTAAGACCCCCCATTACACCATACATCATGTATATACAATAGAGAATTATGAGAAGGAGAAACCCCATAAGAGGAAAAATGTCTCCCCATAAGAGAGAAGAAGAAGAAGAAAGGAGACAAGGTAGTCACTCCCAAAATGTAGAATATCAATTAGTGATAGCTGCTCCAAGATGAATGTAGAAGCTGATCCATAACTGTTGAATAATGTTCCTCCCTTTAGGAAGAAACAATGTCTTAGGTACATATAAGATGCTTCCCTAATGTGTAGAAAGAATCTTAAAGATGAATGGTGTCTCTAAAAACTACTCAACTATCCCTATGTCAATACTAACGATTGCCCCTTCCAATATTGTTGAAAAAAACAAGTTTAGATCTAGCAAGGATGGATATAGAACATATCTCAAATAACCAACTACCTCCTTGAATGATAAAGAGACTTCCTAAAATTGTTGTACATAAGGATCCACAATCATATTAACCTTGAAAGACTAATCATGTAAAGAATGGACAAGAGGGTCAAAGTTTTCCCTCACAATAACTAAAGAATGATCTTCTTCATCAAAGAGAAGATGTATATCATCAATAAAGTATTCTAGATCTGCTATGAAGGACTCCACAAACAAACCTAAAATATCTATTATGTGGTCATCCCCTGATGTTGGAACCGAAAGACTAGGTGTACCCAACTGTACTGAATTACATGGACCTATCACTATAGCAATGTATGCATGTAGAATTTTCCAATGTTGTGACCTCGTTTTGCATCTGTCAATAGGATCCCCCATATCTAAACTTGTTGAATCACTATCACTATTGTCACTATCAGTTTCCACAATTTATGAAGTATGGAGAGGATTAGAGGATAAGCTAGGTGAACTTTCCTCAAAGTGAACATTCCTCTGTATGAATATATCATGAGTCTCAAGATCCATAAGTCCATATGCCTCAACACTTTCATCATATCCAATGAAATTACAAGGCCTTGGTGGTGGTGCCTTGCATTCCCTTGAAGATATGTGTGCCCATGTTGGACAACCAAAAACTCTAAAGTATTTCACAACTAGTTTTCTTCTGTACAATGCCTCAAAAGGAGTCATTCCATCTAAGACATTATGAGGAGACCTATTAAGGATGTGATTTGCACTACTTATTGCTTCTACTTCAAGTGATGGATCAAGAGACTTGGCTTGAATCATGCAACTTGCCATTGACTTAAGAGTTCTAATCCTCATTGCTACAACATTTGTCTTTTGTGGACTAAATGGTACAAGATTCTAAAAATCAATACCCTCAAGTTCACAAAAGTCTCTAAGTCTTGAGTTCACATATCTACTTTCATTGTCCATACAAAGAACCTTGATGGCTTTTCTTGATTGCTTCTCAACATGACTCTTGAACACTAGAAACTTATCCCACACTTCATTCTTGTGATTAAGAAAGTAGACCCATGTGTAGCATGAAAAGTCATCAATGAAAGTGAGAACATAGCGACCCTTTCTAACTGATGTTACTGAAAAAGGGGTCTGCTAGAACCGTGTGAACCAACTCAAGAATAATTGATGCTCTCCAAGACTTGCCTTTGTCAATCTTCTCTTCTAGATGCATATCCATTAAACAAATTGAACATTCACCCTTAGAAAAGTTGATTGTAGGTAGACCTTTGACCATTTTTTTGAGCTAAGTTGATGAAGATAGCAAAAGGCAAGATTTCCATACTACTCATGACATAATTTACTTTGTGATTATGAATGTGTCAAAAACACATGTGAAGGAGACTTAGGCACAAAGTGGGAGAAAGAATAAATCCTTGTGTCATGATTGATTTTACCTATTGCAACCAATGAATTATCCTTAAGATTGTGCACCATTACTAAATTGAGAAGGAACTCAAATTTATTGCCACCTCCATAGTGAGTGATTTGGTAAATTGGAAGGAGGTTAGTGTTAAGGTTAGGAACATAGAGAACATCTTTGAACTCTCCATTTTCCATCTCAACTTATCCTTTCCCTTCAACTTCCACTTGTGTATCTACAAAAACGTGAGGTACCTTAGACTACTTCAATGAGGAAAAGTGTCCTTTTGAAGTATCCATATGATATGAGACACTTGAGTCAAGAATCCATTCCCCTAAAGAACTTGAACTTGATATAAATGCCTGCCCTTTTCCCTATGAAGTGGATGGATTTGAATCCTTGGAAGCATTTGGCACACTGATTTTGTTCTTCCTAAGTAAGTTTTCCATCTCATTTATTCTCTTAGTCTTGCAATGATGCTCATCATGATTTGGTTTCTTGCAATATGCACAAAATAGTTTATCCTTCTTCTTGTTGTTTCCCTTCTTGTTGGAAGAAGAATTTCCTTGTTGTGGGGAGGAAGATTGTTGTGTCTCTGATTGTGATTTTGGCTTCCACTTCTTTTTCTTACTATTGGTAAAAAAATTTGCCACCTTGATTTGTTTGGTTCTCATTACTAGCCAGTAAATGTTGTAGACTTGGATGACTTGAGAATTCCCATATCTATCAATTTGGATTGTTCCAACATCAACATTTCTATAAATGCATCAAATGTAGGCTTAGTGAAGGCACTTCCCATGGTCAACCTATGAGTGTTGTAACTTGAAAAAAAATATGCATAATCTAAAGGTAGCCTCTTCAAGATGTGATGAATCAATCTATCATCCTTCATGGGATTACCACAATCCTTAAGTAGTGCTCTAAATTCATTGGCTTTATTGACATAGTCTTGAATTGTGTCAAAATTCTTAGGATCTAATAGAAGTAGAGCATCCTCAATTTGGAATCTCTTTTCCTCATCCACCTTACCATACAACCCTTCAAGTTTCTCCCAAGCACCCTTAACATCTATAAAGCTAGAAATGTGGGAGAAGAGATCTCTATGAACACAACTCCTAATAATTCCTAAAGCTTGGTTGTTTTTAACTTTCCAATCAACTTTTGCATTAGCATCAGTGGGTTTTACAATTGTACCATCAACATATAGATTTAAACCTTTTTCCATTAGTATACTCAATACAATATCTTTCCATGTAGTATAAATGTGTGAAGTTAAAAGTGGAGTTTTAGGTGAACCCATGATGCAAAGAAATTAAAAGAGCACAAGAGAGAAAGAGAGACACAAGAACACAAGACACACCCACACCACCCCCCCCCCCCCCCCCCCCAAAAAAAAAGTTATTTTTGGCACTTTATATGTAGTGCATTTACAATAGGCCACTTGTCAAAATGGACAAAAGTGGGCTTTTTATTTTTCTATTTACAACCTCTTTTTGGAGTTCAAATCTGGCACTTAGCAATGTAGCTTAGATGTACAACAATTTTGAATTTTTATTAAAGCAATACAATGCAAAAAAGGACTTATTTCTAAAAGTGGTATTTTTGTCCACACAAACCTATAATCTAATTATAGATCTAGAAACTAGACAAAAAATTATTCACTTTCAAAAAAAAAAATAGAACCTGAAAATGTGTCCAAATGAGCCTGAACTAAGCCTTTGAGGTTGCAAAAATTGGGATTTGTGATTTGCAAAAAAATTCAAGAATAGAGATCTCAAACACCCTACACCAATGTGTAGATCACAAAATTCTACTCCAAAGCAAAAAAAAATTGCTCAAAAAAAAGAGTATGTATGAGGGAGATATCGGTGTTTGAAATTCAACTCTGCAATTATTTTTCCTAAATCATCGTCGTCACACCTCCAAAAATCAATTGACTCTAGATTTCACCTCAGATGTCTAATCTTGATGAAACAAAAGTTGATTTGGGGGTTTTTTGACCTTCTAAATACGATGCCAATATCTGATTTGCATCAGCAAGCTCTAATCCTGTCCTACAAAAAAAATTCTATCGTACTAGCCTAAAAGGCCAATTTTTTCATAGAATTTTGGAAATAAAATGCAAATCCAAAAAGAAAAAATGTAGAGATGCAAAAATATTTAGATCTAAAAAATTAATTGCGCAAATCTAAAGAGATCATACCAATTTTGCAAATCAAGCCTTCGGATTCCAGTTTGCAAGAAAAATTTAGCTTCAAATTTGACTATGGCCTAGGGTAGGAAAATTTATAGTCAAAATTCATCCCAAATCAACACTCTAGATGTAATGGTAGGTCTGCTTTTCCTCTAGATGCTCCCAATGACTGCAGATACTCTAGATCTAAATCAAGGTCCTCCAAGAGGTGAAGCAAAAATGGCCTCTAATGGCTATGTGAAGAGAAATTCCCTTAGCTCTAATACCCTGTAAGAATTTTCCTTAGGGAAAAATCACCCAAGATCAAGAAGCTCAAGCACTAGCACAAAATGGACCAATAAAGTATGATCAGAATAACAATATGAAATTGAATTGATGTACATACACACTAGAAGTGCCTATTTACAAAGGCCTCTAGAATGACTAGGATTTAGTAAAATGATAAGACTCACAACTAAGAACATGTCCACTGAGAGTGGATTATCCTCCATTGAGCACAAAAGTAAGTGCAATGATGAGAGGATAAGCTTGCATAGGTGTGTCATGTAAAAAGATGTTGTAGACACCATGTGCTTAATTAGAGTGCAAACAACTGTGTTGTCTACATGATATCTCAGATGATTATGCAAACTCCTATGTTGTAGACATCATGTACTAAATTAGAGTTGCTAACTCTTGTGTTGTCAACAAGATAACTCGTATGAGTACACATACTCCAAGGTATCTAATTAATAAATAATAAAATAACGCATTAACCTAAGTAAACTTAAGTAAAGTGTAATAATAATAAATTTTTTACACTAACAAACTCTTCATGATATTTCCACAATATATTTTCAAAATTTTACCACAATAAAAATATAGGATATCATGTAGATCTCAAATTTAATGAATTTAGTCACTTAGAAAATACTTGCATCTTGAACTTTGTGCTCATCTCAATTTTTTTAAATCTCCTTCATCAAATCTTTATTACATTTTTTCAGTTGGAGATCTCATAACTAAATTTGACATTGTCCTTTGAACTTCTAGAACATTCTTAACTTGTTCTCTTTTTTCAGGATCAGTGAAAATTACAACTTGACTCAAGAAATACATCACTCCGTTAACACTTAAATTACTTGGTTAATGCTAAAGCTTAACTATTATTTTCTAGGCACTTGGAAATAATTATAGTAGTTGTTAGCATGAATGCTAATGGTATTCATGGGATGAAGAATCCTAGTAGTGTTGGAGACAGTATTCAGTGATAATATATTGCAGTCATGATAGAGTTTTTCATTGATGTCAACATACTTGTTATTCTATGACGACTCACAAAGCAACATATAGAGATTGGATTCATGTGGTTCAAGGATTGAAGATTAGATTATGCACACTTGGGATAATGTTCTACATTGTCTATATGCTATAACTAAAGTTTCATACAAAAATATGAAGACTAGACATAGTTATGAAGATTTTGGTGAAGTCATCTTTCAAACAACATTTCTAAAAAGTGGGTACTATTGTTTGGATTTTATCTCCTAAGAGAGATGGAATCTAGTTGAGCTAGTTGAGATAGATTTTGAAGGCATGTTGAAGATGATGTGGTTAGTCACACATAATCAAATGATTAGTGAGTTGAAAGATATGAAGACTATGAGTTGAAAGATTGCTTGTAATTGTGAAAATATGTAATATTATAATGTAGGTTAGCAACATAACAATAGGCATACATCTACCTTTAAATTGATAGGCCTGAAGATGCATTGGTCCTTGTTATTACCTTGCCAATCAAAACCCTATCCTATGTAACTCATTTTGAAACCCTTTCCCTTGTAGCCCATAGCTGAAATAGGTCTCACACATCCACACGTCACATTGTCACTATCTCGCTATGAAAAATGAATGTACAATTTTCCATAGTGACATAGTGACAATCATTGATCATCTCCAAATCAACATTGGACAAGGAGATGCCAAGAAACTGGCCTACTTCTGTAAATCATGAATAAAAATTTGCTAGTTTTTACCTCATTTGACAACTCTACCAACCACAAAGAAGAAAATCCCACCTGGGATACATGGCATGTTGTTGCTATGTCACTATGACTTTTCATCATACATTTTCCTATTGTGATATAATGATAGTTATAGATCCATCTTGAATCTGTGGTCCACCTAATATCTTCATCAATTACTACTCATGACCCAATAGGAAGAGGCTGCACCTGGACGTGTGTCATATTGTCACTATCTCACTATGTAAATTGGACATACAAATTTTTATAATGATAAAGTGACGATCGTCGATTTCTTTACATCTGATGGCTGAGGAGATGTAGGCCTACTAAGATAATTATAACATAAAGCAATCCACAAACTTAAGATAAAAAATATAACCCAAGGTTTACATGTCCCTTTATAATATTTGATTATTTCAATATTTAAAAATATGACTGTTGGACATGTTTGACAGGAAAAACTCAATTTTTGGCAAGAGAGAAAATATGGCTAACAATTCTAGCAACTCAGAGGGGATACTAGCCTTGTAAGTATATGACCAGTGGCCTTAACCATTGATCTGATTTCTAGGATCTGGGACTATTATAGAGAATGTTAACCAATTACAAAAAGTTAATTTTAAAGTGTTAATAAAGAAAATTAACGTAATTGCAATTAAGAAAAACATAGAATGAAATAACAGAAAGAGAGATAGAAAGACAACACGTTTGATTTCAGAGTTCATCTAGTTAGGACTATGTCTCTGAGTCTAGCTCCAATAGGGGGACCGATCCAATTAACTCCAATAAATCAATACAAGTGATCTATGACAATTCCCTTCAAGCACATGCAACAAAAATTCCTCTATGTGCAGGAAAAACCACTAAGTCTCCAGTTACACAAATCTCTCTCATCATCTACATAATTTCTCCCTTGATTTCCACCAAATCACTTTGGCCTCTTTTCAGGATGTAGCTTCCATCACTTAGAATCATCATGCCCTTCTTTCTTGCAATGTGATCATGTGGATTTCTCACCCTCTTTCTTTACTGTAGCTATCTCTTTACCCTTCCCTTTGCCTTTGGACTTTTCCTCAAATTTAAATGGCTTTTTATCAGACTTATCAATGAAGATACCCTTACCTCTTGACTCTAAATGTGTTTCCTGGACACATACTTCATCCAAATTACAAGGATTCAAAATGAGAATAGAGTGCCTTAGGTAAGAATGAAGACCACCTATATACTTGAGTAAAGTGTCCTAGGTATACAATGGGACATTTAACGAAATAGCCCTTTTATGAAACTCATGGGTGTACTCTTAGATAGTTTGATCTTTCTCTTGCCTAAAATGTTGCTAACTCATCATTAACTGATGCATATGGCCTAGGGGGTAGATTTGCTTCTTTAAAGCATTAACAAATTCTGACCAAGACATGTTGAACTTACCATGTTGTGAAGTTTCATGCTAGGTCCTAATCTCCCACTAAGTTAGAGCTATACTACCTAATCGAAGAGTGGCAAATCAAATTCTATCAACATCATCTACAAGGTTTTAGACTCTATAATAGACTTCTACTTGCTAAATCTAGTCATCTAATTTCTTGGCATTTAACTCCCCACAATATTTTGGCAAGTCAAACTTTACATCCAACTTTATTCGAGGCTTATGTCCACCCTTAAAAATATTAGAAGACTCAGAATGTGTAGAAGAAGGTGTGCAATAGTAAAAGCACTCAGAATTTGTAGAAGACTCAGAATTTGTAGAGTCAAAATGTATGGGTTCATTTTGGGTTACCTACTTCTATTGTATTGGATTGAGATTCTCAATTCTTAGGGGAATTTTGGTCATCTTTGTGGGGACTCATGGATACCAAGCTAAAGAAGAGTACAGCCTTCCATCCATAGACCGACGGACAAACAGAGATAGTGAATAGGAAAGTTGTGCATCTACTTAGAGGTTGCTGCAACAAGCATCCTAAGTTGTGGGATGAAATTCTTCACTATGTGCAACATGCTTACAACCATGCATCACACTCTTCTACAAAGAGGTCTCCTTTTGAGACTTTCTTCGATTATTTACCAAAAACTCCAATGGATTTTGCTTTTGGAAAGGACGACATCATCGATGGATGCCATGATGTAGAAAGGGCTTTGAAGTTCATCTAGAAGGTCCAAACAATCCATCAGGCAGTAGAAGCACAATTTGAGTAGACCCAAGTAAAATACAAGGCTCGTCATGATAAGCATCACATTGACCATTAGTTCCAAGATGGTGATAGAGTTTGGTTACATATCAATAAGGAAAGAATGTAAGGCAAAGGAAGGTAGCTCAAGCCTATCAGACATCAGTGTTCAGGTTCCATCAGTTGATGATCTTTCACCAGATTATATGTCAGAATTGCTAGAAGATGTTATCCTTGACAGGAATGTCAAAACTTCATGAAGAGGACTAGTTGAATACCTTTGAGTGGGATTAAAGGGGATGTATCCAAGCAAGGCAAGATGGATGGAGATTGGTAAAGTGAGGGGACTATACCCTTACCTACTTTCTGGGTAATCCAACTTTTAGTGGTCCAAAAGCTTCTTAGTGGGGAGGCTTGATCCGGGGGATATTTTACAAAAAATTGAAGTATCTCCAAAACTCTAGCAAATCGGCATCAAATTAAAGTCCTTAGAATTCTAGACCCAATGCAACTTGAACAAGTGAAAAAGGAGTCCATATGCTCAAGTTACGGCTAGTCAAAGTTTGGTCAAACTTGGGTACAGAGGCTATCAAATAGGAAAAAATTCAAACTTCCCAAAATTAGTCAAAGTTAGCATCAAACTGAAGGGTTCGTCGAGAGCTTTTTGATAATTTTTGTTTCATCAAAATCAAAGCTCATATGCGAAAGATATGCTCAGTCAAAATCGTGGTCAAATAAGCATCTCAAAGGTTGACCAAAAATAGGAAAAAATATGACCATCTCCAATTTGGCTGAAAATTACATCAAATGAAAGGTCTTGTCACCACAATTTTGATGATGTTCATTTCATCGAAATCAGAGTTTGTATGCAAAAGGTATGAGTGGTCAAAGTTTGCCAGAGGAAAAGTTGACCAATGATGTGGCATGTCCGTACAATGTTGACGTCGAATCTTAAAATGATGACACATGGCATTTATAGTCAGCGTATGACATTAGCAAGAAAACATGCGAGACATGGCAAGTACAATCCACAGGGTCCAATCATCTAATGACATGTGCCATCATTTGACAAGTAACTTTGTGCCATGTGGCACCCATGGAGCAAGGGCAAGTTTACCACCTTAAGAAAAATTTTGTTATGAGATTCAGACCGGCAACCTTCTCCATCTAAGTCGGGCGGTGGCCGTTAGGCCCTCAATGGTCTTCATATATAATGAGCGTGTTTTCCTATTTAAAGTTTATGCGCTGTGACTTTGGCGCTTAAAACCTGTCGACAAGGTTTGAACCCCCTGACCGTCGGGTGATAAAATATTGTGTGGCCACTATGCCATGTCTATGTAAGGACTAACATTTATATTTAAACTTTATTGAACCACCAACCCTTTAAATTAAGGGTATTTGATATTTTGTTAGGATTTGAACCCCTAAATTTTGTTAAAGCCAAAATTATAAAAGGCCAAAGGGGGTAATTTGAAATCCAATTAATTAATAGGCCCCATTTTTATAATTTTTTTTATAGCCTATTTTAGGCACAATTGTAGGTATAAAAAGGGGGTTATAGGCCATTGTTAGAAAATAGATTGGCACCCAATTCAGTCCATGCTTAGAGATCATTTCAGAGAAGCCATTCCACAGAAGAGAATTCTGAAGAATTCCATAGAGAAGTCCAGAGAATTTATAAGAGATGTTCCAAAGAGGAGATTTTTCTAATAAGCTAGTCTATGATGTAACGATGTTTTGAGTCTGTAGTCAAACCTTTTAAGGAAAAGTCTTCCTGGCTCTTCGATAATCAGTCTTGCACCTTAGGAGCTTGTTACAAGACAATTTTTGAGTTAGTATTTGTATCATGACTTTGTGGATGGACTGTAGCACAGTGTAATCAACTTTCAGAGCATCATTTATACATCAGTCACTCAATTGAGATAGACCCATAGATATAGTTCGTTCAGCCAGAAAAACTTCAAAATCAAATCGATTCTCTCTCTCTCTTTCTCTATTTCGTGTGCTTTAATGTACTTTAAGTTTTACTTACCTATCATTAAGTTTTTTATTTCACATTGAACTAAATCAAAGTTGTTAAGTAATTTGGCATAGAGTCAGTGTTTTAACACATTGCACTAGCACATTAGGGGTTTTAGAATAATCAGTTCTCTATAATTACCTTTCTTCTAGTTCTTGTCATTCTTAATGTTTAATGTATGTTCAGTTAAACATTAGACATTAAGCATTTGTACACTTATTCTACAATTTTTCACTTAGTATATGATTGCCTTGGTCCTAATCAGATTAGTGGTATCAAAGCTAGAACCACTAGATCTTAATTAGATCAAGCATCCATTGGGCTACAGAGTCATAAATATGAAATATTTTTCGCTAGAAAAAACTAGAAACATTGAAGAACTACAACCTCCACAAGTGAAAAACTCTAAAACTATGCCTCCTCTACAACCTCAAACATTCAAAACCTAGTTATCTTATAAAGAGATAAATTGTTCTCAACACTTCTTGGAAAGCTTGAACTAACCTAATATATAAAAAGAATCCTAACCCTCTCTAGAAGTAGGGTTTGGCATAAATCCCATTAACTAGAATTGGTAGGATATCACCATTGCACCTAGATACCTAGATAGCATTCGCCTACTTACAATTGGTGATGGCATACGGTCCACTCAAGATAGTGTCAAATTTGGAGTGCCTACCTAGTTTGACTTTTTCTAGATCCCACTTGAGGACAAGGTCTTCCTCTCTAAAAATTCTAGCTTTGGCCCTCTTTTCAAAGCTCTTTCTAACCTATTGTTAATTAATTTCAAGTGTATGCATATCTTGTTGTCTCTTGTCTTCTAACTCCATTAATTCTGCCATTCTAACTATCATGGCATCATCTTCCATAAGCTCTAATTGATTAGCTAATTCAAGAGAGGGGAAATGAAGGGAAATAGGAAGTATGGCCTCTCTTCCATATACCAGCATGAAAGGTGAATTCCCTATTTCTCTCTTAGGTTTAATTCTATCAACCCAAATGGCAGTCTTTAGTTTTGAATGCCAACACCTCTGGTTATCCTCAATAGTCCTCTTCATGATTCTGATCAAGTTCTTATTGAAGAGCTCAACCAAGCCATTTCCTTGGGAGTAATAATTTGAGGAGGTGCTTAAATAGATACCATAGTCAACTAACCAAGAACAAATATGGGTCTCAACAAAAGACTTTGCATAGTTTGATATTATTGTTGAAGGAAAACCAAACTTCGTAACAATTCCATCAAGGACTCCAACCACTAAAGTCTATATGGCATCCTTCAAAGCTATTATTTCTATCCATCTCATAAAATAATCTTTTTTATCCAAGATCCACTTGTGACTAGAGCTGGAAGGTGGATTGATTCAACTAATAAAATCTAGCCCCCACTAGGCATATGGTTGATCAATTTGAATAGGATGTAGAGGAAGAGCTGCTAACCTTTGTTTGCCTGAGAAGAAGGCACATTTCTCACATTTCCTTACATATTTATAACAATCATTGAAGATTTGGCCAATAATAACTAGCTCTCATGATCTTCATAGTTGTTGTTCTAGCTGAGAAACGGCCACCACTAGGACCATCATGAAATCCTTTAATCATCCTATTAGTTTGATCAGTGTTGATGCATCTATTTCTCTTTTGAAAAGAATCCCATCCACTAGGACAAAAGGAATAGACTGCAATCATAATTTTCTTCTTTTAGCTATGTCTAATCTTTGTGGATATCCTTCTCCTGACAAGAAGGTTGTCATATCTTGCATTCAATCATTCAGATCCCCATCCCCTATTTTTTATGCATTTTCTATAGCTAGAGAAACCTCCTTTGTTGGATCTTGGGATGAAATCATATATTCACATAGTCCTTTACCTCAAACAAGATTTGTGATCTTGATATCTATGTCATACTCCATGACTTTGGTGATTCATTTGGCTTATTTTTCATTGATGTCCTTGTTTAGGAGGAAGTCCTTCAAACTTGTTTGAGGGACTAAGAGTTGGACCTTTTTATGTGATAGAATATATCTAGACTTCTTTAAGGCCCTTATGATAGAGAGGACCTATTTTTCTACATAATTATACTTATCTTCATAGTCCTTTAGCCTTTCATTGAAGAATGCTATAGGTTGTTCTTCATTTGTATCATTTGATTGTGTCAATACAACTAAAATTCTTGACTCACCTCCAAGGGTATAGATAATTAAATCCTTATCAAAATTTGGATTGATAAGGGTAGTAGCTAGTGCTATTACTACATTAATCTCTTTAAAACTAGCTCTTCCCTCCTTTGTCTAGGTGAACATCATGTTCTTGTTAAGCATAGTTGTAAGAGGCTTAACCATGGTAGCAAGATTAGGGATAAACCTTCTTACAAAGTTGATTCTACCAAGGAAGCTTTGCAACCCTTTCTTATGATTAGGAAGTAGGAGAGAAAGGATCGCCTTTGTTCTCTTTGGATAAATAGTCAAACCGTCTTTAGATACAATATGTCCAAGTAATTTCTCTTGATTAGTGGCAAACACACACTTGCTTAGATTTAGGGACACACCATATTCTCTACATTTGATGAATATCTACCTCATATGACCAAAATGATCTACCTCATTCTTGGAGTAGACTATTGTGTCATCAAGGTAGACCAGGTAAAATTTCTCAATCAAATTCTTGAAAGCCATCTCCATTGCCTTTTGAAAAGTAGCATCTGTATTGGTTAGTCCAAAAGGCATCTTATTATAGGCATAAGTGCCCCATTTAGTAATGAAACTAGATTTATATTTGTTGAATTCTTAGACTAACACTTGATTATACCCTAAAGGAAACTCTCTTTGAATCACTAACTTTGGATAAAATGTGTTACATGGAAGGGAGAGGATGGCGATCTTCAAGAGACGCCTTATTAAGGTCCCTAAAATCTGCACGCAATCTAATTTTCCCATTCTTCTTCCTAACAGGAACAAGGTTGGCTACCCAAGAGGAATGCTTAATATGAAATATTATATTAGCCTCTATTAGCTTGGATAACTCCTTTTTCATCATAGGCTCAATCTTAGGGTTGATTGGTCTCTATTTTTGTCTAATAGGTTTGGCATTATTACTCAAATCTATGGTATGTTGTAATAAACTTGGGTCAAACCCTTTAAATCATCATATTTTCATTCAAATACATCATTGAATTCTTGACATTAATAAATAAAATATGCTTATTCAACTTCAAAGCATACCTTTCCCAAACTAAGAGTCTTTCCATCAACAATTGCAACCGGTATGTGACCATCATTGTTGGTAGCTAGATTCAAACCTCTACTCCTTGCCTGATCATTAGGGTTGAAGATACTCTCCAAAGTGATTAGGCCTTTGGGTAACTTTTTTGAACTAAGTTTCATTATTTTATTAGCATACTAGCCTTGCAATTTGGATTGGTTCCTCTTTGAGAATTCTACCTCATTTTGCAGAAAAATGAAAATCTGCACAACAAAGTCAAAGACTTGCTAATTTGTGTTGTTGCCTAGGATTGTAGGTCTTACAACCACTTTGATATGTTTCTCTTTTCTATACTTAACATTCTCTAGTACATCATAAGAAGCACCAATTTTTGCAAGCCTATCAGCATGTTTGTTCTTGTTCCTAGGAATACTCTAAATGTTGAATGCTTGAAAACCTTCAAGAAAATCCCATACCCTATATTTATATGATTTGAGGAGATTATTCTTTGTGATATTTTGGCTTCTTACTTGATTAAAAACCAACTCATTATCCCCAAATATCTTTAGAGCCTTGATTCCTCTCTTTTGTGCAAGTTGGAGACCTTGGATCAAAGCTTCATACTCTACTACATTATTGGTGCAGTTGAATCAGAGTCTATAAGAGAAATAGTATTTCTCCAATTCAGGGTAAATGACCATGACACTAGCTCCTGAACCATTCTTATTCCTTGAGCCATCAAAGTACATGCTCAAAAATCCATTTGAATTTTCTTCCTTCTTTATGAGATCAGGAATAGGAGCATCCTTTTTTGATATGCAATATGTGCTACAGCTAGTTTCTAGGGCTTATTGTATTGGATAAAAGTAATAAGTAGTGACCCACTCATCCAATATATAATTAGGCACTTATGCTAAGGAAGTAGCAAGCTCCTTTTTTATGTCTCCATCTTCTTCTTCAAAAATAGTGCAATTCATGTTTATGGTACTTGGAGTATAAGTCTCTATGTGATTAAGGGCTAGAGACTCTTATCTTATGGAAGCTCTTGCTTCATGCCTTGTTCTAAAATATATATAGGACCAATCAGAAGAAATATAGCCACCTATTTGTGCAGTAAAGTCTCTAGAAAGATAGATGAAAAAATGGGGTTTGACCTCAGCTATTGATTTATCTTGTGTAACAGTACAACCATGGCAAGCATGCAATGTCATTTATACATTTTTTTTAAGACTCCTATAGTCTAGAGCTTCCATATAATTGGAGCACATCCCTGACTATGGGTTCCCATTTGATGCCAAGGAGATTAGCTACACTTCTAGGCATTACTTAACTACAAGCCCTTGAACCAGTCATGCAATTATCGATTAGTTTATCTTCTATGATCAGGGAAACATAAAAGGGAGGAGGCCTAATTTTCTTACTTGTTTCTCCACCTTTTATTGGTTGCATCAAGCTTATTACATGTTCTTCTCTAGATGGTTGACCTTTCACTTTTATTCTCTCTAACTCTTGTTTCAGTAGCCTCTTATGTGATGGCATAGCAGTAACAACATCCCATATAGGGACACTAACATTGGTCCTCTTCATTTAATTCACAACGGTAAGAGGATCACCAACTACTTTATCTAAAGCTTTAGGAATTGCAGGGGCTACCGATTGAACATGAGTTTCCTAAGATTCATTGGGTTTCCCTCTATTTATGTCTTGTTGATGTTGGGTAGCCACACTTGGTTGTGTATTCATTATTGGAACATGAGGAGTAGTATCTAAAGTTGAAGCTTGATTAGGTGAGAGAGATGTAGCATCCTCAATAGTTTTTCCTTTACTTTTGGTGTTATGGGCTATAGCATCATGACTGGCATGACAATGCTCCTCTGAATGATGGTTCATGAAAGAAAAATCACCCTATTATTGATGATGAGAAGCATCAGTACGTTGACTAACGTTATATTGTTGTCCTATTGCTTGTTCTTGTATAGTCAATGCTAAGTATGATTCTCCATTTTGGCACATACAATATCCATATGAATAGTTACAAGAAGGGTAGAAATCCTAATCTTGATAAAGATTATTTTGAGGGACTAAAGCCTTATTTAGGTTTGTATTTGCAATAGGGGTATTGCCAATAGGTCTATTCTGATTATGTGGAGCATAACTTTTGCTTTGATTTGGAGGCCTATTATTTTTAGCTTGTTACCTTTCTAGGGTCACCATCTTGTTACTCATATTTCGTATCACTAAGAAGCTATCTTCTAGCTTCTTCTCCTAATCCTATAAATTCTTGTCTATGTTTTGCATCATGGGCTGCATCATATTTTTAATTTCATCTATTTCATTTGAAGATGTGGAGGCTAAAGGAACAATAGCAAGGGGTTGACTTGTAGATGTAGTAGGGATAGGGGCTACAATAGGTTGATGATTAGGCATATTAGGGAAGAGCATTGGAGGCATTGGAGCTAACTTCCCCCCTTATATCAATATATTTTTCTCCTTTATAGAAATTTCATAGGCATCAAGTAAAGTATCCCACCCATAGTTTGCACTATGGTAGCTATGTCATTATTAAAGGCTCTGAGGTAATGTAAGAAAGCATTACCAGGGGAAGGCCTTATTGCAATGGGTATTCTACAACATGTCTTTTCAAATCTATAATTAAAATTAGTCATACATTCATGTGGTGCCCTTTTGATAGTTGTTAGCTACTCTAAAGGTGATAGGTGATCACTTTTTTCTTCAAAGTGCTTGCAAAGTCCTACTCCTAACCCATTCCAATTAGTAATAGAGTTGTGTGGTAAACCCCTATACCATTGTAAGGATTTTCCCTTTAAGGATGAAGCTAGAAGCCTAACAAAAATATCATCCTCTATAATACCATGTCTATTGCAGACATTTGAAATTTCTTGAATATGTTCTACAGGAGAGATGGGAGTTTCACTAGTAAAATTAGGTTTACTTTTTAGAGTTGACACTGGAATATCATATCTTTGAGTCAAAAGGAGAGGACTCCCACAATTAAAGGTGGAAAATAAATGTGCTCTAAGTTTTCCCATATGGAATAATGATCTATTTAGATGAAAAGATGGCAACCTAGGTTGTGATCTATCAATAGGGGTGGTGGAAAGAGATCTTGCAAGTGTATGTGTTACCACTGCACTCCTAACTAGTGATAGAGATAATCTACTTCTCTTTCTTCTAAGGTTTGAAAATGAGAGCTCAGTGTATTTAAAATTACCTCTAGAAGATGCTCTTCTATGATATTTGGGCACAAATCACAACAACCTTGGTCTAAAACTAGATATATCCCTAATAGAGTCAACAAATACTTGAAAATGAGCCTCTTGGAGGCCTAAAAATATTTACAGTAGCAATATCTTCTCAACATGTATTTGAAGTCCTTATTTTCTTGACACTAGTGAACCAATAGACTTAAGAATACTTCAATATCAAAGTCCCACCAAGCATACCAAAACACTATTGTCACAAAAGCTTGCACCCTTACCTAAAGTTTTTACCTAAAGGCAACCTTGTGAAACATAGAAACAATCCCCAAGTTGTGGGACATGAATTGTTGGATTGAGTCTCTGAAGAATGTCATCTTTCTTACAATCAAGATGCATCTAATATACTTCTTGAGAGGAAAAGGGAGAAGGAATGCATAAAAGAAAAACTACCTAATCTAATCTAGAGGAGGTGATACACCAAAATAGTTTGTCCAATCATATCCCTACCTAACAATGCACTATTCATCAATATAACCTCAAAATACACTGATTCAACCTTTGTCTTAATCCAATAGTTGCATATAATTCAGAAACCAAATGAAATGTCACAAGGAAGGAACTTCACTCTATACCATTCAAAGGCTAGAATAGAGGTTGTTATGTAGATTGAAGAATAAAGTAAAACATCAATAAAGGTAAGAAGATTTTGAACTAATATTGATGGGAGAATGAGGTAAAGCAAAGGATTACATTCACCCATAGAAAAAAGAGAATTATAGTAATAGAGTAGAACATTACTATTATAGAATCAGAGAAAAAATGACTGGCCCTAAATAGGGTTACAAAATCTACTTTTATAGTTAAGAATAACTCAGATAACTTTTACCCTAAGGAAAAACTCAACAACTATATTAAAGGTTACAGAGAAAAATCACTACAAATCTGGGCAAGATTTGATCATGGTACACATTTAGATGTAGGAAAATCATATCATTCACTAAATAGAACCTTGAGAAGATAGAAATAGCAGCCATTATCATTCTAACTAGGTAGATGGATAACCAAGTGGTGATGGGAATGTCCTCTACATTTACTATACATGGGGAACATTGAAGAGTGGTTGCAAGTGATCAAAAGATCGATCTACCATAAAGGAGTTGTTTCTTTCTTGCTATTAACATGCCAAGTCAGCCATATCATCAGTCAACTAGAGTCAATCCTCAAGCTTTTCCATGTGGACCAATCATATTTTATCATTTTGACACTTGTTCACTCTTCTAACTTTATGTTGACCTATTGACCTTACCCCAGTTGCACCTTTTCCACCTTTTATCTTAAATAAGTGTCTTACTTTTTGAAACTAAAAACTCAAACTAACTATTGCCACTACTTCATAGCTTGTCCTTAACATTTTCCACTAACTGATGTGAATCGGTGAATGCTTTACTTGTGTAATTGTAGCCTGAAACTAATGTAACATATAATGCCTATGATCTTGTGGAAATGAATTTAACTCCAGCTGCTTACTCTCCACCTGGACCCATTGAGACATGTGTTAGTCTGTCATTTTATCTCTATGGATAATGACCTTGCATCTTTGGTCAGCAACATAATGACAGTCATACATCTACCTTTGATTTGATGGGCCTGAAGATGCATTGATCCTTGTCAATACCTTGACCAATCAAAACCCTACCCTACACCAACTCATCCTGACACCCTTTTGTTTGTGGTCCACAACTCAAATAGGTCTCTACACATCAATGTGTTGCATCATCTCTATATCTCTATGAAAAATGAATAATTTTCCATAGCAACATAGTGATAATCTTTTATCATTGTAGACACTTAAAATTGTCCTAAACACTACATTAATTGATTTAATATTTCTCTTGACACTATAATTGATTATTTATTTATTAATTATAGTTTTCATATTCTTCTACTTTTTTAATTAAATAGGTTCCCTTCCCTAATGTATTTAAATTTAACTTAAATGCATCCCCTCTAATGTGTTAAATTTATTTAATGTATAGTGCTCCATAAATCCCTTTTTAAACAAATTTCAATTTATTTAATTCTCTCCACTTTTTTAAATTCTACAATCATGTGATTAAGTTAAATCCTATTTAATTTAATCCTAATCCCACCTACAACTTAATCTACACCCATCACTCTCATCCTTCTAAGCCTATCCATTAGTTAGTCCCACTTAATTAATCATAAACACCTTTCTAAACTCATATTACCCCCTAGTGTTTGCTCAAACATGTGTGAGCAACTCAAGATCCAAGAAAGCTTAAATTTTATTATTTTATTCAAAACTTCTTACAACTCTTACACACTTGTCCCTCTTTCCTTTCTCCAAAGCTTCTCACACATGTGTGAGCAAACCTTTAGCCATCCCTTTCACCAAAAAGGCTTATGTTAACCCTTGCATGGCTTATCCTCTTACCCCATGTGTCTCCCTTGTGGCACCTATGTGGATGCCACATAGATGCCACCTCCTCAAGGCCTCTCCCTACCTATAAATAGAGCCATTGTCTCAAGAATTTCTCATCTCCCTCATTTGCATTGTTATCATGCTAGTATAGTGTTACAGTTTTTAGAGATTTTCATGCTTAGAGCTAATTTTGGTAGTTTAATTGCATTAAGAGCTATCAAATTTCCACAATCCATCAATGCTAAGATTTGCTATCTATATTTGATTGTGTGACCAATTTTTTACATCACACAATCAAATCCAGATAGCAAATCTCAGTTTAATTGCATTGTTTAAATTTCTAGATTTTGCATAGTCTCATGGTAGCATAACATTGTTAGGTTTCTTTCTTCATTGCATCTCATTTCCATTCACATCCATGGAAGCATTTGAGGATGGCTTACTCATCACCAATGCTTGAAGGCATTTCACATACATTTTAGTATAGATTCACATTTTCATATTTGCATTCATTCGATTAGGTTTGAAGGGATTCATTCAATAGTTGTGTTTGGGAGAGCACATTCTCATCCCTTCAACTTGAGCACACCAACAAGGCATCATATGGGCACCCTTGTTGAGCTTCTTTGAGGTTGGATGAGGACTCTAACATTTCGGTTGCATAGTTTTAAAACTCAAGTAGAATTAGTAGTTTTCCAATATTATTTGAATCTTTGATATGCACATGCTACTAATTTTTTCTTGTTTATGCAGGCTTTTGACTTGTTAGGTTTTCTTGTATATATTTTGGCACACCAGTGGGACACAACTATCTTCAAAAATAGATTACAAAATGGGCTCTCGACATGTTAGGTTTTCTTGTATACATTTTGGCATACCAATGGGACATGATTGTCTTCAAAAATAGATTACAAAACTTGAAGATTCAATAAGGAAATAACAAGTGTCTTTTAAAACCAAGACCACTTACATATTCACCCCTTTTAACCTTTTTAGGAGGCCTACTTGGGGATTTCATCACCCCTTGGGATAACCTCAACTCTAGCATTCTGGTGAAGAATAAATATCAAGAGGTGAATTGAAAGACACCTCTCTTGGAAGAATAATATTTTCACTCTAGTCTAAGCTCCAAAGAACATTATACCTTTGGGAAGTGAAGGTGGAGATTTGGGTTACTATCTCCTCTCAACTATGTGGCATTTTTTTCTTTCATCTATAGATTTGGGCCTCGCATACCTTGCATATATCAAGGACACCCCTAGTTGAGCTTGTATATCCTAGTAAAAACCTTATAAGATTGTTGGTGTGTTTGACGTGCTTAGTATTCAAAAAACCTTCCCATTTGAAGGGGATGCACCATCTAAAATTTTCTTGTGTATATTTCATTGTATACTTTGCATGTTATGTTTCAAAAAAAAATCCAAAAACATCACAAAAGTTCAAAATCCGAAAACATTTTTTTTAAAAAAATAACAAAAAGAATCTCTTTTTTTCCACATCACTTCTTCTATTCATCCATTTCATCACACTCTTCAAGATCTCAACCATCCTAATCATTACCTCATTCTTTTAATCATTCAATCAAATTCCCAATCTTCATTCTAGTCATGGTGCATAATCCACATCAAGATCCAATTCCCTCATCCAATGATTCATCCTCATGATTCTTAATCCAATCCCTTGACAAATTCATTCATTTCTAATCAATTCCTAATTAAATCCATTTACATCTTCATCCAAAATCAATCTTTCTAATTTCATCTGTTCAAATCTTCTTCTAATTCAATTTTTCATAAAACCTTTCACTTTGGACATAGGAGTGCCATCATAAACCTTGGACTTTAATACTATCTATCTTGATTGACGCAAATAAATATCATCAACCATCTTTCTCCTTCATCAAGATTCAATCCAATCTTTAGGAAGAAAGATTTATGCAACATATAATACTAGACCTTCATCCTTAGCAAACATTGTCATAGTTACACTCTCTCACTTGGGATCATTGTCATCCATCTTGTATCTTATTCCAACTTGGGATCATTTGTCCATCTCCAAGTGGAAGAAGATATCATCATCCAAATCCATTATCCATTTTTTTGCAATACCATAAGATATCTATCTACATCAAAGTTATCTCAAACCTTCATCCAATATCAAATCAAATCCAATCAAACATGAAGTCTAAACTACTCCTAGTCCTAAGGTCATACTTTGTACATTGTCAAATCTTTCACCACTCCTCATCTAAGTTCATGGATAAGAATTGGCTTAACCAAATGGTTTAATATTTTCAAAGGCAATATAGAGTTATACCTCCCATTCAATCCATGTACCAAATCAATCTTCAAAATTGCATGTCCAGTCCTAATCCATCTCACATTCCTTATTATTCTACCTTTGACAAGAGAAATCCACCTCATTATCCTTCAACCACATATGATTTTTTTCATAGCCCACACAATTCCTCAAACAGAAATGTCATTGCCAAAGAAATTGAGGAATTGAAGAATTCTATCTTGAGCCTAGCAAATCAAAAGCAAAAATCTACCTTCCAAGACATATGTCCAAAAACATCATCCCAATCCCCTAGCCATACCTCCACCTTCACACAATCCTAATCCTCCAAAATCAACATCATCCCCACCTTATAATAGGTTTATCTCACTATAAACCTTTTCTAAGTATAGAACTAAAGTGATCCAATCACCCAAAGTCATACACCTAATGCCATCTTAAGAACCTTTTCCAAAGCATGTCATTATAGATTCTTTTTCTCCTCTAGATCTGAGCATTTCTCCATCCCATTATTCCCTTATCCCTCAAAATCTATTTATCCCTCTTAATCCATCTCATGATCCCCTTCCTAATCAAGATCAAGATGTTCCATGTACTATATACATTATTAATTCCCCTCCATCTCATGAGTTAGCATCCATTGATCCTCCACTTCATGAATATTTTCCTTCCACTTCATCCATTATGATTCCTTCATGTCAATATCAAAATGTTCCATCTCATAATTCCATTCCATCCACTCTATTATATGATCCTATCCCACTAGATGATCTAGTAATTCTTTCCATCCCACTACATGATCCTCTTTTAATTCAAGATCAAAGTACCCCTTCATTTGCATTTCATGATCCCAATCCATTTCATGATCCTATTATCCCTCATGATTCCTCTCATGATACCAATCCTCCACAAGACCTTGCCACACCTATCCAATCCACTCATGAACTCCCTACACATGGACTCACATCTTTTATTGAAAATGATAACTATCTCGTTGAAGAAATAATGTCCTAATATGTTGGTACACCTTCTACTCCTTCCAAATCCAAAATTCCTCCATCCAAACCTAAATGTTCCCTTCATTCATATTCCAAGTCCATTTGGGAACTTATATCTATAATATGTTTCCTTCCTCATTTCCATTTGTTTTCAGACCTTATGTTCCAAATCCAAACCCTTTGTCCCTTACATTCATTTTTGGTCCTTACATACATCCATACATCATATCCAAGTATTCCACTTCATTCCCTCATGCTCCTCATAAGTATCAACAAAGGCACACATCGTTGAATTCATTCCAATTTTTACCATCCATAAGCTCTCCATCCCATTTTTCCTCATGCAGTCATACCATGGCCAATGAAAGAAAATTAGATGGCAAAGATAAAGTGCATCGAGCCAAAAATTTGCAAAAATCCATGGATCAACATGTCCCCTCTAAAAGACATGTTCGGCAAAAGAAAAATGTGATCCAAAAGAAAGAAAAAATAAAAAAGGCCACAAAGGCTAAAAATAAAAAATTCAAAAATTATGTGGATTCCAAAGCTACTTAATGAAGCATTTATTCTCAAAGAAAAGTTCAAAATGGCATCCAATTTTATTAATCCAAAGGCTACCATCATCCATAAATTCTCAAAACTTCCATTTACCAACTCTATTTTGTCTCCATATGTCCCAAAATTGATCAATCCATCATCTCCTTCATCCATTTTGGGTCCCTATGTACAAAAATTCAAACTTTCTCTAACATATCCTTCAAAATTTCCCCCTATCCATCATTCTTCAAGGTGTGCGTGAATGATGATCTTTCCACCTCCTTCATCCACTCATTCACAAGTCTTCCAACCTAGTATCCATCAACCATGTCTTCCTCCCAACCATTCCACCCCCTTAATCCAAACTTTTTCTTAAGTCATTGACCTCCACTTCACAACCCATTTCATCCGTCTTTTCAATATCTTACCAACATCTATGAGAAAATAGTAAAAATTCCTTTGCAAATAACAAAGAAAGAGAAATAAATATCAAGGGATACCATCCATGTATCTAGATTCTTGGGTCCTCCCTTTGTATCCAATGTCTTCCACTTCCACTTATCTATCCATTCACTTTTCCTCTTCCACTTGCACTCTACACTAGCGGCATGCTCTATCCATACCACGCTACCTTACATATCTTCCATATTCCTATCTATCATTCATCATCCTTATCCATCTCTGATCTGGACTCTCCTGTACCTTCCATCCATCCATATGCTCAACCCATCCCTGGATCATTATCCATACATTATCCTACACACTTCCATAATCTGTTGACATATTTGATCTTGACATCCTATCCAATATCTTGCATCCTATAGTCCTTAGCATTTTCCTTTCCTCTATCCTCCATCCATACTCCTACATACTTCTATCCTTCTTTCATATGCCCTTGATCTTGGTTATCCCATCCATTTCATGTCCCATATTTCATCCATACTTGTGATATTGTTATCCCTATTTCATACCCTCTCTCCCATACCCCTTATTTATTCCACTTTTAGGCCTATGCTCATGATCAATACTAGAGGAACAACAAAAAAATACCCATGTATGGTTTGGAAAAAATTCATGAACCTTCACTTCCTCCATAAAATAGCCTTCACACCATCTTGTCCTATTCATGCATCCTTTCCCACCATATTTTCTTCCATTTTCCTATCCTTGGTATGGGGCATTTTTGGTCACTCCTTTCAAACATGGTCCTTGGCTCCCCATTTTTTTATGCTTGATCCTTTGGTCCCCCATATTTTTCCTCCATTTAGATATCCCCACCCTTCTCATCCATTTAACATGCCTTGATTCTCCCTTATCATTGGCCCCAATCCATTATATCTACATCCTTTCATATTAAGTTTCATACAAGTCTTCTAATCAATCCAATCAAATCCATTTATCTTCTACTCTAATCATGTTGCCTTCTTCCAATCATTTCATACAAATCAATTTCCATCCTATATATCTTTTTTCTTCTAACACAATCTTATCAACATCATTTAGCTTATGCAATCAAGTTCTTCCTTCATCCATCATCTTGTCCAAATCCTTTTATTCATAATCTAATCTCATGACACTTAGCTTCATCCCATAAAATTGAGCTTATCAAATAGTGATTGCAAACAAAACTTACACAAATTCAGACTGAGACTAAATGATTTGATAACATTATTCCTTTCACACAATTGATATTAAACAATCACAAATATTTCAATACAATTCAATCAAACAATCAATTTTTGCCTTACAAGATGAATCCTTCCTACACAAGCTTTACAGATTCACCATCTAAATAAATGTCATGGCAAGAACTATGGACTGAATGACTACTTAGTCATAAGTTCTTTTTGTTGATTTTATATTTGTGTGTCAATGAAAGCCTCCCCAAGTGTGCCTCGATCTTCAATATCTTAGTATCATTTGAACAACTTGATCTGATTATAGAATTCATTTTGTGATATGATCTATTTTCATGATTCTTTAACACAAAGTTGTTAGGTTTTGAGTTATGGTTATGCATTGCTCACTAGGGGCAACAGGTTAGCACACTTTCCACAAAGACCCATAAAAATAATTTGGGCATGCCTAGACTCTCTAGTGTGTATATGTCATTTATTCCCTCACAACTATAAAAACTACATTTATGTTCCTAAAGTCTCTATTCTATTCAAGTCTAGTCCACACAAACAAATCTTGTCATCTATGCTTCTATAGCATTTGGTGCATAAATCTTTTTGCAAAATCAAACTAGGGTGTGCTTTCCCATATGAACACAACTGAATCCCTTGCATTCATGTAGTTAAGATGCATTTAGATTAAATCATTACCCAATTCACCTTGCTGCATTCTGATCTTACCAACAAGTCATGCGAGGACTTCATTTAAGCTTTTTTATTTCCCTTTTCCTTCCTGTGTCTTATTTTGAGAAAATGGGGCAAAATATATTCCTTTTTCACCCCATTTCCTTGAGGAGGCACCCTCCTCCCCTTTCATTGCTATGACATGACTCTTTCCACTCCTCTCCTCGCTGGGGCAACCTATATTTTATGTTCTTTGATGCAATGTCGTCCCAACACTACATCAAAGAGGGGCAAAATATAGACACTTATAATTGTCCTAAACACTATATTAATTGATTTAATATTTTTCTTGATATTATAATTAATTAATTATTAATTAATTACATTTATCATATTCTTCTTCATATTTAATTAAATTGGTTCACTTCCCTAATGTATTTAAATTTAATTTGAATACTTCCCCTCTAATGTGTTGAATTTATTTAATGCATAGTGCTCCATAAATCCTCTTTTAAATAAATTTCAATTTATTTTTTTCCCTCCACTTTATTAAATTCTTTAATCCTATGATTAAGTTAAATCCTATTTAATTTAATCCTAATCCCATCCTAAAACCTAGTTTACACCAATCATTCTCATCCCTCTAAGCCTACCCATTAATTAATCACACTTAACTAATCCTAAACACCTTTCTAAACTCATCTTAGTCCCTAAGTATTTGCTCACACATGTGTGAGAAACTCAAGGTCCAAGAAAGCTTCCATTTTATTATTCTATTCAAAAAGTCTTACACTCTTACACACTTGTCCCCCTTTCCTTTCTTTAAGGTTGCTTACACATGTGTGAGCAAACCTTGAGCCATCCCTTTGACCCAAAAGGCTTATGTTGACCTTTGCATGGCTTGTCCCCTTAGTCCATATGTCTCCCTTATGGAACCTATGTGGATGCCACATAGATGCCACCTCCCCAAGGCCTCTCTCAAGTTTATAAATAGAGCCCTTGGCTCAAGTATTCAACATCTCCCTCATTTGCATTGTTATCATGCTAGTATAGTGTTATAGTTTTTAGAGATTTCCATGCTTAGAGCTAACCTATGGTAGTTGTTTGCATTGTTAAATTTCTAGATTTTGCATAGTTTCATGCTAGCATAAAAAAATTAGGTTTCTTTATTCATTTCATCCTATTTCCATTCACATCCATGGAATCCTTTGAGGATGGCTTACTCATAGCCATTTCTTGAAAGCATGTCAAATACATTTTAGTATAGATTCACATTTGCATATTTACATTCATTTGATTTAGTTTAAAGGGATTCATTCAATAGTTGTGTCTAGTAGAGCATAGTCACATCCCTTCAAATTAAGCACACCAAAAAGTTATCTTAGTGCACCCTTGTTGAGCTATTTTGAGGTTGCATGAGGACTCTAACATTTCAGTTGCATAGTTTTAAAACTGAAGTAGAATTAGTAGTTTTCCAATCTTATTTGAATCTTTGATATGCACATGCTACTAATGTTTTCTTGTTTACGCATACTCCTGACACATTAGGTTTTCTTGTAGGCAAGTGTATGAACCTTGATTTCAGTCTAGAAGCATTGGTATGTTGGTGAATTGAAAAACCCTCAATTTTAGTGCATTTGGATGAGGGATTTGGGGTTTTTATACAAATTGATGTATTGGGTTAAAATAAATTGTGGAATATTTTGATTTGGAACAAAATAAAGTACTATAAAAAATCCACAAGGTTTGGGGATGTATATTTTGGGTACTTTATTTGTAAAATTGGTGTTTTTAAGCCTTAAAAAGGGTCATATTGGTATAGCAAGGAAACAGTCCAAAATAACCCATTTAATGTTTTGATATGTTGTAGAGAAGTGAAATGGGTGTCTGAAAATGTAATTTGTTTTACAATTTTTTTGGAAATGTTGTGAGAAAATAGGGGGGGAAAAGTCTCAGGCCATCCTAAATACAACAAAACCAGGCCCAATATGAGTAACTTGGAGTTTGGAAGCAAACTTGTTGTTTTTTAAACTAAGATCTATTGGAACACTTTATTTAAGTTATTTACAAGTGATATACATCAATTGGGACATTAGGTAAGTCTTTTTTTGGTTTTTAACCTCTTGAAGTCATTTAGGTGTCATTAGGCCTATTGGGTAATTCTTGTATTTCCCTTATAAATCCATATAAGTTTGGTTTCCATCATAATACTTTGCATCAAAAGGAGACCAAATACCAAATAGAGGAAGTTGAGTTACAATAGGAGATACCTGGAGAAGATAAGCAAGCTAGACCAAGTGAATTATCACAAGGAAAAAGAAGATTTGAACTTGTTTTAGCTACTCTACCAATCTTCACAAACGTATTGCTATGTTGACATCAATGAAAAAAATAATTATGAATGCAACATTTAAAATATGTCCAATGCTTATGATACTCCCCCAAAGGAATACCATTAGCATTCATGCTAACTTATGTTTCATTCCATTCTTTGTCAAAGTGTAGGTATTTGCATGCCCATCATGTAGAACATGCCTGTCAAACTACCACAGTCTACCTAGAAATGTATGGCATATGGTGATAGGTATAATATGACAAAGAACCCAATCCTAGTAGCTTCCAATCTTGAACTTCACTAGGCACTTCTCATTGACCATGACTTTGTGGTCATCCTACATCCAGGCAATATGATATGGACGTAGGTGTTTCTACCTCTTGAGCTTTAACTTTGTGACCAGCTTTTCTAACACTAGATTGTTAGTACTTCCACTATCAATGATTACATCACAATCCTTATCTTCACATTTGCACCTTGTATGAAACAACCTCCTCCTCTAATTGAGTTCATTCTCACCACTCAACAAGACTCTTTTGTACCTCTCCTTTTTTAGCATCTTTAGAATATGATGATTTGGCATCTTTGGCATCTTCATTAACATGTGCAACTCTGGCCTAGCCTTCTATTCTTCTATCAGTCCTTCCTTGGCACTAGGAACATTCAAATTATCTATTCCCTTCTTCTCTTCAGTAAAAACTTTTCCACGGAAGCATCCTCTTCTAGATCCTTTCCCTTTTCCTCTTCCTCTCTAATCTCTATTGTTATACTCATGGAAACAATTGGAATTATTTATTCTCTGGTTCTAACTCCTACTACTATCCTCATCCTTGTTCTTTTGATCATAATTTTGGCCTCCATAAGACCGTTTGTCAGATCTTCCACTATGATCACTTCCACTATTCTTGTTATCAAACTTCTTGTTCAGTTTTTCCTCAACTCTTAGGGAAAACTAGTACACCTCCTTAATACTAGTCATTCAAACCAAACTCATCTCCTCTTGAATGTTTGGCCTCAACCCATTAAGATAATGACCAAATTTCTCCTTATCAACTTTTGTATGGCTAGTTCTAATAAGAACTTGATAAGACTCTTCGGTATACTCTTGAACATCTCTTGTTGCTTGCTTCAACCATTGCATTTTCTCTAATAGATCAAGTTCATAATCCACAAGAATTTTTTCCCATCTTGTAATTTTGTCATTCCTTCTTCTATTTCACTCCAGTTGAATCTCCTACCACTAGATCTTTGCATTAGCCTTCAATTTGGCCTTTGCAAACTTGACCCTATTTGGATCCTCAATATCTTCATACTCAAAGTATTCCTCCAATTTATTGATCCAATCAATCAACTCCTCTAGGTTAAGATTTCACAAAAAATGTAGGAACCTCAAACTTAGGTCTTTTTCCAATCTTTGAGATGGCCCTAAAAATCCTTTCTTCTTTTGGGTTCAGGACTACTTCTTCTTCAACATTTGATTCTTATTTTCCTTCATCCTCACTTTCATCTCATATGGTAAGATTTATTCCTCTATACATTTGTTCTTCTAATGCTACATCTATCCTTGGAGAGCTATAAAACCCACAAGTGTAACAACTACTACTCTTACACCACACTCTCTTCATGGAGGCATTTTTGTGCTTCCACTAAAACCCTAGTACAATATGCCTCACAATCGATGATCTTTCCATATACTCATCCCAAACCATAGTCCTAGTGCAAACTACCTCCTAGTCGGCAATCTATTTACACACTCAAGAACTCCTACTTTGATACCACTCAATAAAGAGTTCTCCCCTTAATACCACAACAAACAACATAAATAGAGAACAACACAAATTTAGAGAACAAAAAATGGGCTTCTCATTATCATCACATATGCAAAATTTTAGAATTACAATATGTAAATCCACATGAGCACCTTCCTTACAACAACCTACAAGATAGAGCTATGACTATCAGCCAGAACTTCCCTAAACAACCTATGGGCCTTCCTTATATAGGCACTTTTTATTTCCTAAGAAGGATCTAGATACTAAACCTAAACCCTTGAAGTCAACCAACATCATATTATATCATTTCATTACACTTTATTACATAGGATTGACTTAAGACAATTGACAATTTACATTTTTGGATAGGTCCACTTCTAGAGACTCTAACTAGAAAATTGTTGACCTAATGGGCTATAACAACTCCATTCTAGAATCCTTGACTAGTGATCTACAAAAATTGAATGTGCAAGCATCCATTTATTCCTTGCCTCATTTTAGATTCATTTAGGCCTTCATCGTTGGACATCAAGTTTAAATAGTCAAAATTCATACCAAAAATTTGCAATAACTACACCAATACATATGATATGAAAATAAAACTCAACCAGTAGGATGATATGTCAAAGATAAACCTCCATATATGAAATTAGAACAATGAGTACATAATGCCAACTTACTAAAACTAGTAAGCTCCCACAAATAGCAACTTTGTACAAGAATAACCCTCATTAAAAACAAAACAAAAAATTAAAAATTAAAAATAGAAATATTTTTGGTTGATACAAGATTTCCCTTAGACCTAGGATGCTCCTGCATCATCTTCTTTACCATCTTTTGGAATTATAGAAAAACACATTTGCTCATGCCTCATACCCTCAAGAAAATTCTTTCCATCAATAAAACATACCCTTGCAACACTACATACCTTTCATTGGTATATTTCAATGGCTTCAACTTATGTTTCATACCATCCTTTGTCATAGTGTAGGTATTCACCCACCCATCATGTCAAACATGCATGTCAAACTACCATGGCCTACCTAGCAACATATAACATATTTCCATAGGTATGATATCACAAAGAACCTCATCCCAGTAACTTCCAATCTTGAACTTCACCAAACACTTCTCATTGACCATGACTTTGTGGTCATCCTATACCCAGGCAATACGGTATGCATGTGGGTGTTTCTACCTCTTAAGATTTAACCTCATGACCATCTTTTCTGACACTAGATTGTTAGTACTTCCACCATCAATTATCACATCACATCACTTATCTTCACATTTGCATCTTGTACAAAACAAACTCCTTCTTTGATCAAGTTCATTCTCACCACTTAAAAGTACTCTCTTGTTAACTAGGACTTCTCCTCTTTCATCATCTTTAGAATGTGAGGATTTGGCATCTTCATCAATATGAGCAACTCTAACCTAGCCTTTAGTTATTATATCAGCCCTTCCTTGGCATTGAGGACACTCAAATGCCCTATGCCCTTCTTCACCACAATAGTTCTATGAAAAGCTCCTCTATTAGATCCTTGGTCTCTTCCCCTTCCTCTCTAATCTCTATTATTTTAATCATGGAAATGATTGTTTCCCCTCTAATTTGGATTTCTACTACCACCCTCATCCTTATTTTGATCATCATTTTGGCCTCCATAAGACTGTCCACCAGATCTTCCACCATGACCTCTGCCACTATTTTTGTTATCAAACTTTTTATTTATCTTTTCTTCAACTCTTAGGGAAAATTGGTATGCCTCCTCAATACAGGTCATTCAAACTAGACTCAGCTCCTCCTAAATGCTTGGCCTCAACTCATTAAGATAACAGACAACTTTCTCCTTATCAGCTTCCACATGGTCAATTCTAATGAGAACTCAATAGAACTCTTTGGTATATTCCTATACAAATCTTCCTACTTGCTTTAACCCTTGAATTTTCTTTAGTACATAAAGTTCATAATCCATGAAAATGAATTGTCACTTCAATTTATCTATCATTCAATCCCATCTAGTGATTTTATCTTTCCCTCTCTTGTTTCACTCTGATTGAATCTCCTTCCACCATATCTTTGTGTGACCCTTCAGTTTGGCCTTCGCAAATTTGACCCTATCTAGATCTTCAATATCCTCATACTCAAAGTATTCTTCTAATTCATTGATCCAATCGATCAATTCCTCTAGGTTAAGATTTTCCAAAAATGTGGGATCCACAAATTTAGGTCTTTTTTCAAGCTTGGAAATGGCCCTAAAAAAAATTATTCTTCTAGGTTCAAAACTTCCTCTTCTCCCTGATCAATCTATCATTATCCTTCTCTTTCATCCTCACTCCCATCTCTTATGGTTAGATTCATTCCTCTATGCATATATTCTTCCAATTCTTGAATTTTCCTCAAGAGGGCTCAAACCTTAGATGTAACACCTCTAGCACCATGCTTTCATCGTGAAGGCATTTTTGTTGAATCCCTAGTGCAAAATACCTCATAATCAATGATATGTCCATGCACTCAGACCAAACCATGATCTTGGTGCAAACTACCTCCTAGTTCGTATTTACACACTCAAGAACTCTAAGTTTGATACCACTTGATGAAGGGTGCTCCCGTTAAGACCAAAACACACAACCAGAATAGAGAAACAACACATATTAAGAGAAAAAAAATGGGCTTCTTATTATCATTGTAAATGCAAAATTATAGAATTATAATATGGAAACCCACATGGGCACCTTTCTTACAACTATCACTGAGAACTACCCTAGATGTAATGTCCCCATCTTTTTAGCATCTCAGTGGAGTTCTTAGCCTTAACATTCTCTGAATGCTAAGTGGAGAAATAAGGAGAAAATAATTAAATTAATTTTTTATAAAGTCATTAAATAAATTAAAATAAAAAGGTGACTTTGTATTTAATTAATTTAATTAATTGAGAGTGCATTAATTATTGGAAGGGGGAAACTTTTGGTAATTGCAATTATTAAATATTTTATTAATTATTGTATTATGAGAGAGAAGCTTCTTGTGAGTGCATTAATTATTAGAAGGGAGAAACTTCTAGTAATTTAATTTTCTAGAAGCACAATTAAATATTTTATTGCAAGAGAGAAGCTTCTAGCAAGTGCATTAATTATTGGAAGGGGGAAACTTCTAGTAATTTAATTTCCTAAAAGCACATTAATTATTGGAAAGGGAGGAACTTCTAGAGAATGCAATTATTAAATATTTTATTTCCTTCTAGAAGGGTGAAGGAAAAGTATAAATAGAGGTGAGAGCTTCATTGTTTATCATCAAATTATTGTATCTAATTATTGTGAATTGCTTTTGATACTAAGTTGGGAGAAGAAACTAAGATTTTTGATTTCAGTTAGCCATTGGAGAATGTCAACTCTTCAATGTTGCAACCATTTAAGGTGGTGAAATATCCATTGAATTTGGTATTCAGGAGAGCTTAACTTCAAGAGTTATATTTGTGTTTAAAATGGAGAATAGATTTTAGCTGCTATAGTATGCATGCATGATGTCACACTGCAATATCTATGTTTGATTCATTTCCATTCTTGGGCATCACTATTATCAAGTTCCTCTTGTAACTATTAGTAGTTATCATTGTACTTCATAAGCATATGATATTGTTGTAATAATTTAGAATCAAATATTGGCATTATTGTAGTCATTATTGTATATCAATTGTTTTGCATTTCATATCTAATTTCCATGTATTTGCATTGAAAATACCAAAAGAATTGCACTTGCATATTAGTTCATTATAAGAGGATATTAAATTGGTATGAAAGCTTGCATGCAAAGTGTTTGACAAAATGTCAAATAATTGAATTAGTACAGAATTTGGTATTTGTTGAAGTTATAACCTATTGGGGTTACTACATTGGTATCAGAGCTAAATCCTGTCATCTTGAAGGTTTAACAATCACATGCAGCCACCTGAGGTTGGCTCTCACGTATTTTTCACTCATAGGAAAGCTTTATTTATCAGGGAACAAGATTTTTATAGGCAGCCAAACACCATGGGTGACAAGAAAGAGTGTAGCCCACCAAGAGACAATAGGAATGAGGATTAGGAAACAAGGGAATTTTACAAAGCAATGGTTACAAGACAAGAGTGGATGGCTCAGGCTTTGCAAACACTCACACCATAGTTGAGCACATGAATCCATAGGATAGACAGAATCAAGAACTAGAGGATAACAAGAGTGCAGTGGGATCACCTAGAGCTCATAGACCTCTTTCCAGAATAGTAGATAGGCCCACACATCCTACCTTTGTTAGAGAAGAACTAGTATAGGAACCAATGGAGGAAGTTAAGGATGAGACATTTACAAATATCCTTATGGTTTTAAATGATGAATGGGAATTATTGGCATTGCAAGTTCGAAAGAAGATGACCTTTGAATGCTTTGTTAATTAGCGAAGAGAACATTACAGGTCACTTAGACAGGATAGGAGGCCTAGGAGTCAAAATAATGAGTTAAAGAGGGCTACAGGAAATCTTACTATGCCTACATTTAATGGGAGTGGTAAGATGATAGCTCAAGCTTGGATTCATAAGCTTGACACATTTTTGGCACTAAGGACAATAATAGAGATTGAAACTATCAAATATGCCACTTTGCATTTGGAGGGAGTAGCACATGACTGGTGGTACCATGGTATGCTAACACTTCAGCATAATTAGGTCACAGAGTACCAAGACTTTGTGTATAGGTTGGTTGAAAGATTTGACAAGAAAGATCCAAAGGTTTACTTTCAAGAATTAGCATAGATAAAACAAACAGGCAAATTGGAGTATTTCATTGGTGAATTTCAGCGGTTGGTAGTCACGGTGCAAAACATTTTAGAACATAGATTAATAATTCTTTTCATTGAAGGCCTATCCAAACCACTAAGAGGTTGGGTAAAGGCATTTGATCTCATTTCTTTACAGGAAACTATGAAAAAGGTAAGAAGTATGGAACATGCAGTCCCAACAAACAAATTTCAGTCCAAAGGAGCATCTTCTAGTATGGATAACAAACCATTTTATAAAAAACCAGAGAGGATTGAATTCAAAAATGATTATAAAGAAAAAACTCCAATACCTTTTGATAGGGAAACATTAAATGATTTGAGAAAGAAAAAATTATGTTTCTACTGTAAGGGATCCTATGATGCAAACCATGACTGTCCTCTTAGGAAAAAGGGAAAAGCTAATAGAGTTATGTGGGCATACTACAAGGAATCAAAATCAGATAATTCAGACCAGCAATCTGATATAGAGGAAATAGATGGTGAAAGAAAGGAAGATAAGGCTAAAAACTTGTCTGAAATGGAGTTCAACGATGGGGAAGGAGATGGGAAACTTAGGGAAGCTCGTCTCACTAGTATTAAGCAAGAAGGATCATTTTGAATGAGAGTACTTGTTGGACAGTGAGTTATAACTTTGGTTGATATCATTGCTACTCATAATTTCATTGATACTAGGTTGGTGGAAAGGTGTGGCATACAAACAGAGGAGTTTGGGGGAATTAGAGTGAGGGTAGCTGATGGCTATGTCCTCAATTGTGATCGTAAGATAACTGGACTCCCATTAGAAGTTAATAATTATGCCTTTAAGGTAGATTTCTATGTTGTGCCTATGGGAGATACAGTTATAATCCTTGGGATGAGTTAGTTGCACGATATTTGTGGGTTCACTCTTAATCTCAAGGAGATGGAGATGAGATTTAAAGTAAATGGAAAGACACAAACTATTAAGGCAATTAGGAACATTGATTTCAGAATGGTCTCTTTCCAGAGGATGGCTAGATTGATTCAACATGATCAGGTAGAGTGGGTAGTAGACTGCATGTTAATTCCATCATAGGAGGGGCAGCAAAAAACTAAATCTCCTCCTGATATTCAGAAGCTTAGAGCTAAACCATTTTAAGGTGTTCAATGACATTCCACCAAGTAGACCACTAGACAAGGGTATTGAGCACATCATTCAGTTAGAGGAGGGGGCTAAGCCCATCATGATTACACCTTACAAGAATCTAAAGAGGTTAAAGGATAAAATTGAACAAACCATAAAGGAGTTACTTGCTATGGGCCAAATTAGACCAAGAAAGTTTCCTTTCGCTTCTTCAGTGGTATTGGTGATGAAGAAGGATGGGACATTATAGGGTGCTTAATAGGAAGGCAATTAAAAATAGGTACCTCATTCCTAGAATCGATGAGTTAATAGATGAGCTTCATGGAGCTTGCTTCTTCTCAAAAATAGATTTAGGATCAGGTTATCACCAGATCAGAATTAGAGAATAGGACATTAAGAAGACATCCTTTAGATGTCATTATGGCCATTTTGAGTTTGTAGTTATGCCATTTGGGCTAACTAACGCACCTACTACATTTCACGCAACAATGAATAAGGGTTTCCATCCTCAGTTGAGGAAATTTGTACTTGTTTTGTTTGATGATATCTTAGTGTATAGTAGATCTTGGGAGCAACACTTGGTTCAACTTGATATGGTGTTAGATATATTGGGTAGAGAGTCATTGTATGCAAAGGAGTATAAATGTGATTTGGGTATGATAGAGTTGTTGTATTTGGGTTATATAATCAGTGCAGAAGGCATACATATAGATCCTAAAAAGATTCGTGCCATTGTGGAGTGGCCTTCACTGATGAACCTTACACAGTTGAGGGCTTTCTTGGATTATGTGGTTTCTAAAGGAGGTTTGTGGATGGATATTCCAAGCATGCAACACCCTTGATAGATTTGATGAGAAAGGGAGCTTTCTTGTGGACTCCTAAGGCATAGGAGTGTTTTGAGAAATTTAATGAGTTAATGACTTCCTGTCCAGTGTTAGCATTACCAAATTTCAGCAAACCTTTTGAGCTACACTGTGATGCTTCTAGGGAGGGCACTAGAGTGGTGCTTATGTAGCAGAAGCGCCCTATTGCTTATGAGAGTAGGAAATTAAGAGGGCCAGAGCAGAGCTTTAGCATATATGATAAGCAGATGTTAGCCATTATGCATGCTTTGGCTAAATTTAGGAAATATTTGGTAGGTACCAAATTTTTTATCAAAACCAACCATAATAGCCTAAAACACATTTTGGGGCAATGAGATCTCAATGATAGGCAGCAGAAGTGGGTGAGCAAGTTACACTCCTATGACTTTGATATTACATATTTTAAGGGGACACAAAATGTATTTGATGATGCTTTATCATGTTGGCCCCATTTGAGCTTATTGACAAATATATTGGAGGATTGGAGACACTTGATCCTTGTAGAATATGCAAAGGATGCATGGACCACTAGATTAATAGATGAAACTATTCAAGCCAGAAAATACACTCTTGTGAATGAGCTCATCATTTACAAAGGGCAAATATTTTTGGTTCTAGGCTCAATAGTGAGGAGGATGGTTATGAAATCTTTTCATGATTCACCTATGGCAGGACATCCTGGTTTCTACAAGACATACCAAAAAATTAGAGAGTGCTTCACATGGAAAGGGCTCAAAGTAGAAGTACTTCAATATATCAGGGAGTGTCCCACCTACTAGCAGAATAAGTAGGAACACTCCTATCTAGGTGGTTTACTTCAGCCACTTCTAATTCCTGATAGGAAGTGGGAGTGTGTATCTATGGACTTGATCACAGGACTACTTAGAGCCCAAGGTAGGGGCTACATATATGTGGTTGTGGATCACCTTATGAAGTTTGCACACTTCTTTTCGATCATTGCTACATAGGTGTTAGAGTTGTTCTTCAAGGAGATATTGAGACTACATGGCTTACCTCAAAGCATTGTGAGTGACAGAGACAACAGGTTTATGAGTCATTTTTGGCAGTGATAGAGCTCACTCCAAGTACTAGCTACCACCTTCAAATAGATGGTCAGATAGAGATAGGGAATAAATGGGTGGAGGGATATCTCAAAAATTATATAGCAGGGCAACAGAAGGCATGGGTAAAATGGATATATCTCTATGAGTATTGCTACAATACCACTTATCACATGTCTATTCAGATGTCACCCTTTATGGCCCTGTATAAGTATGAGGCACCCAATTTTATAGATATACTTTTGAGAGATAGTAGAGTGCCCAATGCAGGTGATTTTTTATAGGAGAGTCAAGACATTGTTAAGACTCTCAAGGATAATATAACCAAGGCACAGAATTAGCAGAAGTAGTATGCAGACCAGAAGAGGACAAAGCAGACTTTTGAGATTGGAGATATGGTGTATCTTATGATGCAACCTTATTGTCAATCCACTCTCAAGAAGAGTGGTGTCAAGAAACTTAAGCCATGACACTATGATCCATTCAATATTATTAGGAAAGTGGGAGAGGTAGCCTATGAGTTAGATTTGCCAACAGAGAGCAAGGTGCATAATATTTTTCATGTGTCACACCTCAAGAAGGTGCTAGGACATCATATTGTTTCTTCTACAGTGCTCCCACCCTTGGATGATGAGGGGAAATTGGTATTGGTGCCAAAGGCTATGATTGATTTTAGGGAAAGGAACTTGAGGCAACGCACTATAAGGGAGTATTTGGTGAAATGGAAGGACCAACCAATAGAGGATGCAACATGGGAGAATGAGGAGATTTTGCAGCATTAGGACTTGAAGTTGCTTGAGGACAATTAATTTTAGGGAGGGAAAACTGTAATGTCCCCATCTTTTTAGCATCTCAGTGGAGTTCTTAGCCTTGACATTCTCTGAACGCTAAGTGGAGAAATAAGGAGAAATTGATTAAATTAATTTCTTATAAACTCATTAAATAAATTAAAATAAAAAGGTGACTTTTTATTTAATTAATTTAATTAATTAAGAGTGAATTAATTATTGAAAGGGGGACACTTCTAGTAATTGCAATTATTAAATATTTTATTAATTATTGTATTGCAAGAGAGAAGCTTCTAACAAGTGCATTAATTTTTGGAAGGGGGAAACTTCTAGTAATTTAATTTCCTAAAAGCACATTAATTATTGGAAAAGGAGAAACTTCTAGAGAATGCAATTATTAAATATTTTATTTCCTTCTAGAATGGTGAAGGAAAAGTATAAATAGAGGTGAGATCTTCATTTTTTATCATCCAATTATTGTATTTGATTATTGTGAATTGCTTTTGATACTAAGTTGGGAGAACAAACTAAGGTTTTTTATTTTAATCAACCATTGGAGAACGTCAACTCTTCAATGTTGCAACCATTTGAGGTGGTGAAATATCCATTGAATTTGGTATTTAGAAGAACTTCAATTGAAGAGTTCTATTTGTGCTTAAACTGGAGAATAGATTTTGGCTACTACAGTATGCATGCACAATGTCGCGTTGCAATATCTATGTTTGATTCATTTCCATTCTTGGGCATCATTATTATTAGGTTCCTCTTGTAACAATTAGTAGTTATCATTTTACTTCATAAGCATATGATATTACTGTAATAATTCATAATCAAATATTGGCATTACTATAGTCATTATTGTATGTCAATTGTTTTGCATTTCATATCTAGTTCCATGTATTTGCATTGAAAATACCAAAAGAATTGCACTTTCATATTAGTTCATTGTAAGAGAATATTACATTACTATCAGAGCTTGCTTGCAAAGTGCTTGACAAAATGTTGAACAACTGAACTAGAGAAGATTTTGGTGTTTGAAGAAGTTATAACCTATTGGGGGTTATTACACTAGACAACCTATGGACATTCCTTATATAAACACTTTTACTACCCAGGAAGGTTCTAAATAGTAAGCCTAATCCTTGAGGCCAACTAAATTCATATTATATTATTTTATTATACTTTATTACATAGGATCAACTCAAGACAATTTACAAATTACATTTTTAGATGAGTCCACTTCTAGAGACCATAACTAGCAAACCATTGACCTGATGAGCTATTATAACCTCACTTTGAAATCCTTGGCTAGCAGTATACAGCATTTGGTTGTGCATGAATTTTTTACTAAAGGTTTTTCCTTGTTTCATAGTCATTTAGGCCTTCATCACTAGACTTGAAGTTTGGATAGCCAAAATTGATACCGAAAATCTATAATAATTGCACTAATATATTTGATATGACAATGAAACTCATCTAACAGGTTGATATGTCTAAGATTAACCTCCACATATGAGATTAGAACAATCTAAGCACATAATACCAATTTCTTAAAATTAGCAAGCTCCCTCAAATAGTAACTCTACACAGGAATAGCCCTTATTGAAAACACAAAATTGGAAAATTGGAAATAGAAATACTTTTGGGTGATGCAAGATTGCCCTTACACCTAGGATGCTCCTACCTCATTTACTAAATGTGTGAGCTTCCCTTTAAATCCATTTTACCTATGTAGAATAAACAAAATAAAATAACAATGAATAACAAAACTAAACTAAATAATACAACCAAATCACATAATATTACGTCGTACTTATATTGAATCAATAACTTATCAATCTTTATTTTGAGGATTATTATCAACATTTAAACTCAAAAATCATACCCTCCTTATATTGAGGATTATTATATTATTGTATGGATATGTCATTAAAGTATTACATTCCATCTCAACTATAAAAGTCAGAATATGTTGATTTTTCTTTATTTTAATATAATTAATATTTTTTTTCCCTCAAAAGCAAGCTTGAAAGAATAACTCATCTTCCACATGACAACATAAAATGTACAATGTGTCATTTTATTTGATTCACTATACAAGTGAATAGTTAGATTAATAAATTATTTTTAATATATTTTTATTATATACTTAAAAAACAAGCTCTCCTTCATTTAAAATGTTAATATTGAAATACACTTATTAATTATTTTCAATTATTACTTAACTATTTATTTAGTATTATCATGAGTTTTAGTATTTAAAATCTTATTAAACATTATATAGATATAGTTTTTAGTATAACATTATAGAATGTATATTATAAAATATTTAAGAAATCTTTAGAATGTGTCATTAAAGAATAAGTATATACAATTTATCAAAATAAACTACAAACAAAGATAAACAATTGAAAACATAGGTTTATATTTAGTTTCTTCAAAGTATACATATTGGTTCTAAATTACTAGTATTATTTAAGAGTGGAACCCTAATGATGCTAGGTACATAAAGGTTCTTTTAGGCTTTGCCACAAGTGTAAATTGCTAGTGTTTCATTAATATGATTATGATATTTGTAAACATGTTGCAGTGGATATTAGTAAAGATATTTTGAATTCCAATATATTATGTGAGGAATGAGTATTTTTACATTTTTTTATCAATTAAAAATTACACCTAAGGTGCATATAGAAGTTTGAAAGACATCAAAATATTTAATCCTATAATATATTATTATGTAATATGTTTGAAGAAAATAAATAAATATGTATATTTAAATGAAACACTTTCCCTCAATAATTAATGTTAATATTTAAGTGAGATGTGTCTCTCATTCTGATTGAATATCCATTTACAATAAGTAGCTTTACCAACCTTCCCTTTGCACTAGAAATCTCCATTCTGAATTATTTTAAATAATATTTAAGTTTGCAATCCATTCAAATGGATAAATAGTTTCCAAGAAGACACTTCACCCATAGTTCTTTAAATCAATCTAATAAAAATCTAGTGGACACCATCCCTCCAATCTTTTTATTTTAATCAATTACACATACACCCTTACTTATTGGAATAGAAACAACCTAATATTTTGTACCACTTATGTTCACTACTCATATTCATGCAATTCTATTCATGCATTACAATATCATACTATTATTTCTCATATCATTGATCAACATAAGCCTCTCATCGCTCTTCACTTATGTTCTCTTATATTTAACTCCAAAAGACAATTATAATCTATTACAAAATAAAACAACATTGTTTATAAAATAAGTAGACTATTAATACAATGTAATTGACAAAAAGTAACACTCAACATTATAAACTAACCATAAGTTGTTCAAGTGATATAACCAACATAATAAACTAAACTAAATAGTCACCACTTGTAGGTGAGTTGGTCTATGCCTTGAGGATTACTTCCTTGAGGTCATAAGTTTTACTCCCCTTCGTAGTGGAGAAAGGTTGTAGGCCACTTTCGCTAAAAGACTTTTATGCCAAGTACCTACTTCATTGGCTTGGGGTATAGGACTAGACTTTTCCCCCAAATTTTAGCTGTCACTTGTAGGTGGTGATGTCTATAGGGCAACATATATGCACCATTATTCAATGGAAGTATAAAAGACTGCCACTATTTAACATTTAGGAGGGGTGCATATATGTTGCCTCGTATCCACTAGCCTTGTAGGTGAGTTGGCCTATGCCTTGAGGTTTACTTCCTTGAGGTCACAGGTTTGACACCCCTTTGTAGTGGAGAAAAGTTGTAGGCCAATTTCCCTTGCGGGACTTTTGTGCCAAGTACTTGCTCCACTAGCCTAGGGTATAGGACTAGACTCTTCCCCTAAATTTTTCAATAGTAATGAAGCATAGTGGGGGAGCATGTGTCAAAGTGAGAATTGGAGAGACAGGAAATTTGAATTCTACAATGGGTGGTTCGGTCTAGGATGGAGCAGAGAAGGGTTTTGGGGCCTACTATGAGGAGGAAGACCAAGGGAATATTATTCCCTCAAGGAACAAGGGCCTATAGGAATCAAGGTAAGCCCTAGGGAAGGAGGATTTGAAATTTGGTCAGATAATCTTGGACCTACAAAATGCTCAAAAGGTCCCTAACTCAGGTTTGTGAGGTGAATGGTCTTGTCTCTTTGGGATAAAACCTATAGGTAAGTCTTCCTTCCTGGAGATAAAAGACATCTCAGTTAAAGAAAAGGGTATGTTTTCTATTGAAATCCCTAATGAACTAGTAGATCATAACATTACTTCTATGATGTCCTCTCTAGTTGGGAAGTTTATTAGCCCTAGGCCAAATATAGACATCGTGAGGACTCATGTGAGAAACAAATGGAACCTGAAAGGGCATGTGGAGGCAGTGGCTATGGCAGAGGGCTTCCTCTCCTTTGAGTTCTCATGTATGGAGGATCTCTCAAGGATTATGTGTGCTAGATCCTCATCCTTTGGACATTTGATGCTAGCCTTGCAAAAATGGACATCAAAGTTGGATCTCAATGATTCTTTCTTTATTTAGGCACCTGCATGTGTCTGTTTTCCTGAACTTCCAATGGAATTCTTCTATGAGGATGTTTTTGATGGCATAGCTAAATCTTTTGCAAAGCTCTTATCCATAGATCCTGTTACGGTGTTGAGGAGCTTGTTAACTTATGCTAGAATATGCATTGGAGTTAGTGAGGGAAGAGATATGCCAAAGGTGGTGCACCTCTACTATAAGCTAGGTACCCATGTTCAAAAGCTAGATTTTGAAAGTGTACCTTTTGCTTGTTTTTATTGTAATAAGGAAGGCCATGTGGCTAAGCTTTCCCCAAGGGTCTTGGAGAAGAAAGCCAAGAAACAGAATTAGAATAAAAGTAAGGCTAAGGGAATAAAAAAGGACAAAATTGATAGCTCTAAAGAGGGAGAGAAAGTGTGGAAACTAAAGAAAATGTCTAACAAGGAATCCATTTCAGAGCAGCAGTAGGAGGAAATGGAGGTTTCTCCTCCTTTGGTAGATGAGGGAGCCCTAGGGCAGAACTTGTAGGTACTAAAACTTTTTGTGAGGAATTACAAAGGCTTGTGTGTGAGGAGCAAAGGATGGTGTATGAGCCAAACGATCTAGAAAATTTGAAGCAGTCATGCCCTATGGGGGAATTAATCCAAGAGGATCTTCTTGGGAAAGTGAGACCTGACCCAAAAATTGGCAAGGATATATCTAATGTCCCCATGAACCAAGCCAGGGGTGAGAGGGAGGAGGCATCTCTCTCAGGTGGTAAAAACCTCAAGGGGAGTGGAAATCTCAAGATGGGATAGCCTCTCCTGGGAAGATCTCAAGACTGGTGGATATGATTAGATCCTCTTCACAAGGGAAACTTACCTATATTGATGAATGTTAGGGGAAGTGGACATCTATAACAAAGAAAAAGAAGAATCGGGACCCTTCCCCAATTTCTCTAGCTACAACAAGAAGCAAAGTGAAGGCTGATGTTGGAGCAAAACCTAAGACTCCTGGAAGAAATAGTAATAGTCGGAACAAGAAAGAGGAGACTAGAAGGAACTTAGTAGATGGAAGCCAAAAGACCATCCAAGAGACCTACCTATCAAAGAAGAAATGAAGGTCATGTCCTAGAACATTCATGGGCTAAATGGAGCCCATAAATAAGATGTAATAAGAAATATGATAAGGGATCATAGGATGGATTTCATCCTTATACAAGAAACCAAAATGAGAAAGGAGGTGGTAGAAACAATCTCTTTTAGTAGTTTAGAGGGCTTTGCAACAAATTTGAAAGGGGCTTCGAGAGGTTTTCTTACTATCTATAGCTCTTATCTTTTCAAGTCTCAAGTTTTATATGGTGAAGGTAATATTCTCCTCATTTAAGTTGATAATATTAAAAGAAAGAATCATGGTTTCTTTTGAATGTGTATGCTCCCAATACTAAGAATGGTACGAGGAACTTTTGGGTTAAAATTAAGAATATTCTATCTAGATTCCAAGTGGGAATGTGTATTATCATGGGGGACTTCAACACCCCTTTAAGGGATGATGAAAAATGGGGAGGTCTACCTCTTGATCTAGACAACAAGCTAGACCTTTTTTACTTTATCAATGATTTGGCTTTTCTAGATATTGACCTTCACGGAGGTCTCTTCACTTGGTCAAATAGAAGAGTAGGTAGAGATCGCATTCAGGTTCATTTGCATAGGGCTCTCATCTCTTTAGACTAGATGTCTTCATACAATTGCAATTTTTCTTTAATGGCCAGGACTAGATTGCATCACTCACCCATTTCTCTCACTTTAAACCCCATTGATATAAAGTGTAACTTCCCCTTCAGATTTGAGAAAATGTTGGCCTCCCACCTGGATATTTCTCTCTGAATCTTGGATTGGTGGAATATCCACATAGAGGGTTCTACTATGTTTAAGGTGGCTAAGAAACTAAGAAATGTTAAGTTGAACATTAGAAAGTGGAACAAGTCTAATTTTGGTAATATCTTTCACTCCAAAGCTCAGATCTTGAAGGACCTTAGCATCATTCAGGATGTTACTCAAAAGGAGGGATATAATGAAGAGAGGCTAGAGGTGGAAAAATGTATCCTTTCTAAGCTTCACAATGTAATTAGTCAAGAGGAGGCCTATTAGAAATAGAGATCGAGGGATGTCTAGTTGAGAGAGGGGGACCAGAATACTAGGTTCTTCCACACCTCTACTTTGAAACACAAAGTTCATAATAGAATTAGAAACATCAAGAAGGGGGAAGTTGTTATGAAAGAAGAAAATGAAATAGCTATTGAGGCTATTTCCTTCTTCATTAATCTTCTTTCGAAAGATCCAAATCTGGTGGATCAAGATCAGTTGGAAATCTTATCAAATATTCTGAATCTAATCCATCTTGAGGAGAAGGTGATGATTGGGGCTATTCCCTCTCTTCTAGAAGTAAAGCAGGCTATCTTTTCTCTAGCTACTGACAAGTCCCTGGACTCAGATGGTTTCTCGTCTTTTTTCTTTTAGATGTTCTGGAATGTAGTTCAACATTATGTCACTAAAGCTATAATGCCCTACCATGTGACCCAAAAGAAATTAACCTAAAGTTTCACTAAGTTTGCCAAACATTTTTTTTAATAAAACTATGACCAATATTCTAAAAGGGAAATCTAGAAAAAGCATTTGAATTTATATTCTAGAATTTGATTTGTAATCCAAAACACATTTGATTAAAGTTTAAAAGAATGAGGGTTTCAAAAGAATTAATTCCTCAAACACAGATATCTTTGAAATGAAATTAAACCAAGATTCACAACAGGAATATATCAATGATATCAAACAAATCTACAATTTTCCAAGAACAGATTTATCCAAACATGAAGCAGACAAAAGATTGAAAAATGGAAAACTTTTCCATAATTAATCACAAGATTCTAGCTAAATCTGATGCTAATACACAAACACACAAAGCACGTGAGAAAAACCCTTCCTTCTGAAAAGCTTCTTCTCTAAAAATCCCTTGTCCAAAATCTTGGTCCCTGCAAAATGAGTTCTAGATCTTTGATAAAGAGTTCTCCCCTAATTTTGGGGCTCCGATCGTGCTATCATGAGAGGTAACTCGTTGATCAAATTCTTTTTAATATTTTATTACTTTTTAAATATTCATGCACACTTTTTGCAATTTAAAATGTCTTTATTAAATTAATTTCCCTTTTTCTCTTTAATTAATTTTCAAAGCATTTTGTATATTAAAAAATTTATTCAGTAATAATAATGTTTAGCATTTATTTAAAAATGATCACCTAAATATATTATAATTAAATTAAATTAATATTATTACGCTCTAAAATTAAACTATAATTTTATCTTTAAATTCAATTCTTTTATTTAATTAATTTCTCAATTAATTAAATATAATTAAATATTGAAATTATCTTAATAATTTTCCATTAAATTAAATCATTAAATATTCATTTAATTTGATTTAATTACCAAAAAAATCACCATAGACTCATAAGATGAACTATGAAAACCCATCATAAAATAAAACAAACTAGATCAAACTCAAGGGCTATAATCATGAATTTATGTCATTTGATAAATTTGGAAGGGTAAACATCTCAGATACTTGACCTACTTTTTAGGAAAAATGGTTTTAAGGATAGGATTTGGACTTAAGAGTTATCTCCCCTCTCTTACCATTGAGATATTGCGATAGGGTATGCTCATCTTGGAAATTTAGGGAAGTCAATACCCAATACCTGCAATCTGTATAAAATCCAAGAATGTACAAACAAATATATTTCAAACTAAACAAGCAATGGTAAGAAGTGGTACATCATGTAGATCCCGACTAGCTTCTGACTATGACTCCCTCCCTTAACCATATTAGAAACATCATACATAAAATAAAACATACAGGTACACCATACACATGCAAGTATGGGGTAAGTATCCATAGAAAATGCATATAAATCTTTCATCTAACTAACATCATTAAATAACTAAAAGTCACTACATGAACATATATATCACCATCGAACAATCATGAGATAATTGAAATAACTAAGTAACTATACATACATATATATATATATATATATATATATATATATATATATATATATATATATATATATATATATATTATGAAACAATATCGAACAATCTAGAAACACAATGTCACTGATCATCAAGCATAAACATAAAGCTAGCCTAAAAGAGTTTGGCAATAATAACTAAAAAGAAAACTCGTGGTAGGCACTACATCCACCCCCCCAAACTTAGGCTTACTCCTAGGAGCTTATAAACAAGTAGGGGTATAAATCTCATAAACCAGATGCATCCTCCCATATAGTCAATGACTCATCAATAGGATCCCATTGGACCCTTACCTGCTCTATGGTTTGACCCCTAAGGGTCAAATCCCACTACTGTAGAATGTAAACCAACTCCAAAGCTAGTTTCTCATCCTCTACCTACAACACATTCCAATCAAGAACATGTATCACATCAGGAATATATTGTCTAAGTATAGAAACATGGAAAACATCATGAACACAAGCTAGGCTAGGTGGCAATGCAAGACGGTAGGCAACTGGACCTATCCTCTCAAGAATCTCAAATGGTCCCACAAAGCGAGGTGCTAGCTTCAAACCCTTTCCATAACAAATTGGGCTCTTCTGCACTCTCAAGAAAACTTTCTCACCTATTGCAAATTACTTATCCATCCTATGAGCATCAACATACTTCTTCTATCTATCATGTGTTGTAGACACATGCTCATGGATGCACACTACTATTGCTCCATATCTCAAAGCATCTCAGGACCCAACAGGATGTGATCCTCTAAATTGTCCCAACTCAAAGGTGTACGACAAGGATGACCATACAAGGCCTAATATAGTGTCATCCCAATAGAACTATGATACCCATTATTATAAGAAAACTCCACTAGGTAAAGATAGTCCTCCCAAAGAGTCTGTCTGTCCATCATATACATCCTCAACATATACTCCAAAACTCGGTTCACTCTCTCAGTCTAACTATCTGTCTTTGGGTGATAAGCTAAGCTGAAGTTCAACTTTGCTCCAAGATCATGCTGCAAGGATGTCCAAAATGCAGATGTGAATACATGATGCCTATCTAAAATGATCTTTCAGGGAATACTATGCAATCTCATGATATCATGCATGAAGACATTAGCTACTAAAGTTTTTGTGTAGGATGACCTCATTGGTGAAAAGTGTGCCACCTTAGTCAATTGATCAACAATGACCATAATAGCATTGTGTTGACAAGAAGTCATAGGCAATCCTACAATGAAGTCAATAGATATATCATCCCACTTCCATGAAGGAATGAGATTAGGTTGTAAAAGCCCTGTTGGATGCTAGTGCTTTGCCTTGACTCTCTAATAGTTAAGATACCTAGCCACAAAATCAGCGATATCACACTTCATCCCTGTCCAAAAATATAGATGTTGCAAATGTACATGCATCTTCTTGACACCTGGATGTGTTGAGTAAGGTGCACGAGCCTCTGATAGGATAAAGTATGCAACTCATCTAGTAGTGGTACATAGATCCTTCCTGAATAGCACATAAGGTCATTTGACTCCAAAACATAACCTGAAAACCTACCCTTCAATGGTCTCCTTGAATATATCTCCATGCTCACCTTCTGATACCAAGTATCTATAGGAAGTTTCTAAATTATACGGCTCCTCAAATCCACACAAAGAGTCAAAGATAGTGTCACTTGTCTCCTACAACTCAAAGCATCAGCTACCATGCTCTTCTTTCCTAAATATACTTCACCTCAAATTCATACTCACAAAAAAACTCCATCCAATTCCTTTGCCCAGCATTTAGATTAGGTTGCATGAATATGTACTATAGACCGTAATGATCACTATGAAATTCAAATTGGTGTCCTAGAAAGAAGTGTGTCCATCTCACTAGGGCATGAACTACCACAACTAACTTAGTGAAATTTTAGGTTAATTTCTTTTGGGTCACATGGCAGGGCATTACAAAAGCAGTGCAAGAAATCTTCTCAAGGAGATTAATGCCACTTTCCCAGTGCTTATCCTAAAGGTGGCTAGAGTGGATTCTATGGACCAATTTAGACCTATCAGCTTGTGTAACTCTTTAGATTATCTCTAAAGTTTTGGCTTCATGGTTCATCAAGGTTCTCCCTTCCATTATAGCACCTCAACAATCTGGATTTGTCCTGGGGCAACAAATCCTAGATTCTATTATGAATGTCCACGAAGTTATCCACACTTTCCAAGAAGGTGAGAGAGAAGGTTTCCTCCTCAAGCTTTACTTGTCAAAGGCTTATGATCGATTGGACTAGGCCTTTCTCTTCAAAGTTCTAAGGGCCTTTGGGTTTAATTACAGGGTCATCAAACTTATTGACCAGTTGGTGAAAACTACCTCCCTGGCGGTGTTGGTCAATGGCTCCCCCTTAGCTTTTTTCAAACCTTCTAGGTATCTTAGGCAAGGTGATCCGATCTCTACCATTCTTTTCATTACCTTGGCTGACTATCTTGGAAGGATGATTTCTGCCAACAAAATTTTAGGTACTTTGTCTAGAATCAAACCTTCTTCCAGTCCCCTAGTTTTCTCCCACCAAAAATTTGTTGATGATATTATTATGAGGGGGAAAGCCACCATTGGTGAGGCTAGGGTGGTGAAAATAATATTGAACTCTTACACTAGGGGTTCAAGACAACTTATCAATTGAAATAAGAGCTCTATTTTCTTCAAGAATACTCCAATTGAGCATTAGAGGAAGATTGCTTCTATTATGGGTAGTGAAAAAAGAAGCCTTCCTTCTATATATTTGGGTCTCCCCATGGGTCTAAGACCCCCTAAATCTTTCTAGAATAACCTTATAGACAAGTTTAACAAAAAACTTGCTGGCTGAAAAGGAGTCACTCTTAGCCAAGTTGGCAAGATTCAATTGGTCAAATTTACCCTTCAAAATCTTCCAACCTATGTGCTGAGTCTCTTAGGATTCCAAGAAAGTATGTAGATCTCATGGAGAAGATCTAGTGAAAATTTCTTTGGTCAGGATCAGAAGATAACAAGTGGTTTCCTTTGGTGGTGTGGGATAATGTGTGCCTCCCAAAATAGAATGATGGATTGCGGATAAGAAAACTATGAACTTTCAAATAAGCTCTCCAAGCTAAATAGGTCTGGAGAATTTTTTCTAGCAAGGGGGACTATAAGGACATCTTGGAAGACAAATGCCTAAGTGTTGGATTAACTACCAGCCTTCCCCTTTGGGATTCATGACATGGCTTAACAACCTCCTATGTTCTATAAGTCTAGTGGTTGTATCAAGCATTAATAGGTTGATCTTTTGGTGCAACATCAACTCTATTTCTAACAAGTGCTATCAAAGCTTGGTCACAGGTTCAAATCTCCTTGGGTAATGCTAAGGGGGGAATTGTTGGACTAATCGCTAGCCTTCTCCTTTGGGATTTGTGACATGCTTTAACCGCCTCCTGTGTTCTATAAGTCTAGTGGTTGTACCAAGCATTGATAGGTTGATCTTTTGGTGCAACAAACCCTCTAGCTTGTAACACTAAGAAGACCTTCAATTGAAAATTTTCTCTTTGGTGAGTCAATTCTCAAAGGATCTAATATTTAGAATGGTTTTCTTATCACTAAAGTAGTTGCTAATAGTAGGGTGAAATGGAGTGTTGGGAATGGAGAGGATACCTTTTCTAGAAAAATAATTAGCTATATCAGAGGCCTCTTATCTTCATTCTCGATTTTGAAAGATGGGCTTGCATTTGCATCCAGAGGTTTCAAAGATTTTTTTCTGATTATAGACAGGGCCAGGGTTGGAGGGATCTTGCATCCATATCAAAGGACCTAAAACCTCTAATGACTATTCTTCACTTAGTAGTACTGAATGAGGATCAAGACCAGCTTGTTTAGGAGAATACTTTGAATGGTTCCTATTTTGTGGCCTCAAGATACAAAGCTATTATGAGGTAGGATTCAAGACTGGACTAGGCTAAGGCCTGGTTCCCTAGTCTTATCCCTAAAATCAATATTTTCTTTTGGCTTTCACTTCAAAATAGGATAATAACTATAGACAACTTCAGTAAAAGGAGTCTTCCTATTCATAATAGATGTGTCCTTTGAAAAAACCAGATTGAGATAGTAGATAACCTATTTCTACATTGCTCCTTCATTAGAGAGGTTTGGTCTTTTTTCAATCAAGCTTCTGGGTTGAGTTGGTGTGCTCCTAACTTGACTATTAAATTCTTTAGGCAGTGGGATAATTCTTAGCAGGGATTCGGGCTACAAACTATAAGTAAATGGGCTTTGCCTCATTTTGGATAGGGTATTTGGAAGGAGTGCAATAATTGTATCTTTAGGGATGCTAGCCTTCCTGCTAGAATTGTGTCTAGTAAAATTCATAATGCCCTCATGGAAAACTATATGTTTATTAAAGGATCTAACCCTTTCATAAGTGAAACTAGTAGCAGTATTGATTCTTGCATAAGAAGAAAGGAGTGTCACGGGTCTTTACCCCTGAAAGGTTGGCACAAAGTCAACTTTGATGGAGTGGCCAAAGGAAAATCGGGAGTGGCAAGATGTAGAGGGGTGATCAGAAATACTCATGGGTTTGGTATTGCGGTGGTTACTTCCCCCTGAGACACCAAACAAATCATTATGTGGAAGCTTGTGCAGCCCTTCAAACAACTAAATTAGATAAAGAGGTAGGGATCAAATTCCTATGGTTGGATGGAGATTCAAATAATATTATTAAATTCGTAAAGGAAGAACACCCTCTGTCATGGAGTATTAAGAATATGATGGAGGAAACAAAAAATATCTTTCTTTCCTTTGAAAGGGTCTATGTGTCACATGTTTATCGTGAGGGAAACATGGTTGCTAATTGGATGGCTAATGAAGGAGTAGGGAGGGACATGTCATATAGATGGCCTAATGGAGAGGGATTTTTGTGGCCACTAAAAGTATAATTAAGCTGGAGAGAATCCAAGGGAGGACAGGCAGCATAAAGTTTAATTATGGTAGTTAATATAGTCTATCAAACTTGTAAAGTGATGAGAGTTTGGCATGGGCTAATTCAGAGGCATCATAATTGGGGGGCTTTTTGGCACATTTTATGGGTGATTTTATGGGATACTGGTAATCACTATTTCTATTGCTTTATCAAGGTTGGAGGAAAGTATAGGTTTTGTGAGATGAAACCAGGTTTCAAATCACGATGCCTAGAGAATACAGATTTTTTTTTTCTTTCTGTAACAAAATGGTAGTGGAGAGGCATCGTAGAGAGCCAGAGGGAGAAGTTGAGAAGTGGAAGAGGCATTCAAAGGTGTGGGAGAAGCTGAGGGAAGGTGGCATCTCATCCTTCATTGAAAAACTTCATGGCTAGGATCTGAAGATAATTGATCTTATGGTGAAGTCATGGAGAGATGGGAAGGTGAAGATGGATGGCATCAACTTCCAAGTCAATAAAGGGGTTATAGCCGAGGTCATTAACTTGCCCAATCAAGACATAAAATTCTATAGGGATAAGAAACTATCCCTGAATGCAGTAAAAGATTTTGCAAACGACACAAAGGAGATGAAGGATCTAGTGAAGATTGGTGCCTACTATGAGACCGCATCTATTAATAAACTATGGAGGTTTGTCCTAAGGGCAATTATATCCTACACTATGCTTGATGCAAGGTTTGACAAGATTTGAACCCACCATTTTGTTATTCTAAACCATTTCAGGTATGGGAAAAAAATTCCATCCCCTTTTACCTATTTATCTCTGCAAATAAGAGTATTATGGATTATAAGAAGAAAGTGTATACTAATCCTATCTTTCATGAGGGTTTGTTATTACTCAATTATGAGCATTTTAAAGCTCCAAATTGTGAAAGGGTTGTTTCCCAGAAGGCGAATTCCTTTGAGGAGATGAAGAGCTCCTACCTCCTGTCAGATACAGAGGATAGTGCTAGTTTATACTCAGAAGACGAAGAGGGGGTGGCCAAAATCATGAAGGATATGGGTAGGAAGAAGAAAAAGAAGCCAGGGAAAGGAATGGGGAGAAGGATAAAGTAGGAGGGAAACTCAGAGGAGGATTATAATGATGAGGAAAAGGGAATGGACTCGGATAAGGAGGGAAATGTGAGAGAGGAGGGAACTAGTAAGGCTCAGGTTAGCAGGAAGGAGGACATCTTCATCAAAAGGAAAAAAGGAGGTGAGAAGAATGCTAAGAAGGCTCTCAATAAGGGTAAGGAAAGAATTATTGAAGCTCGGGAAGAGAGGAAAGAGGAAGAGGGTTTGGCTAATACCATTGTTACTCTTGATATAAAGGGAAGAAAAATTACATGGAGGAACTTTCATGCCAACACTATGAAAATGGGTCTAGTTAGAGAACATATCCACCTGGAGGCTTTGGAGGGAAGGGATCGAAAAATATAGTTGGAAGAGGTCATTAACCTAGCTTTGGTGGTTCTTAGCGACAACATGCAGGAAATGGGGATAAACCTCCTTAACAATGCACACAAAATTTTGTTGGAAAATTTCCAGTTCATTAAATGGATCTTCCATGAAATTGAAGAGATTAGGTTTAGGATGTAGGGGCAAAAGGGGGGATGGGAATGTTAGAATTAGCAAGTTGGATGCTAGGGTTTCTGAGATTGAAAAAAGAGTGGAAAGGATGGAGAGCTCTCTCCATAGCTCGGCTAACCAGAGCCTTAATATAATAAAAGGTCTTAATGATAACATCATTCAGCTGCACATGATGATGGAGGAAAGCAAAAGGGGGAAGGAAGAAAAGGATAAAGAGGAAACCAGGGTGGCTGATGAGGATGTTTCTGTGCAGGGAGAGAGCCTGAGCAAAAGAAGGAGAATAGAAAAGAGGAAGAGGGAAGAGGAGGTCTCCTTGGACGATAGCCATTCGAAGACCTATGAGGCTAAGACCATGGAAGAGCTAGAGCTCAAGAAAGCAGAGATGGCTAAAGAATTAGCGCCCTAATCATTGCTCTTGGTTTTATGTTTGTTCCCTAGCTTTTGGCCATGTGTTTTTTGTTTACGTCTATTGGCCGATTTTGTCCTGCTAGTTTTTTCGTTGCTTGGTTTCTAGAACTAAACTTTTAGTAGTGTTTTATTGTTAACTGGCTGGTTTCAAGAACCCTTGTAAAAAACATGTTTTACTTAATCACAAACATAATAAACTAAACAGAAATTGTCGAAGTGATATAATCACCATAATAAAATAAGCACAAATTGTCCAAATGGTGTAATCAAAACAATAAACTAAACACAAACTATCCAAAATTATATAAATCCAAAGAAAAACTAAAATCATATCCATGAAACCACCACCTACAATGAAATCAATTAACTTCAACTTCATTGTATTAAAACTAATAACCTTTTATGAAAGAAAAATTTGTTAACATTTTTATGTTTGAAAGAAAAAGATATAATAATGCAACCAATGAAAAGACCTAAGAATACCTGACTTATATTTCATCTATGTTATAGATACATAGAAGTCACTATATTAACGTTGGGGTGATTGAACCAATCACCTTCCACCTTGTAGAGAAGCAACAAGTCAGCAAGAAAGTAGGCTGAACGCCATCAAAAAATTCAAAGATGGAACTTTTTCAAATTGCCCAATGATATAAAGCCTAAACAAAATCAAAACTATATTCACAGAAAATGCCTATAAAGAAATGAGTTAACCTCAACTTTACTATTAATGAACAACTTTTGTGAAAAAAAATAATGATCATTTTGGTTTTTGGTCAATTGCTCTATAGTCAATATTGACATCTATGTGTGACATTTGAAGTTTTTAAGATTGAAAATAAGATAGTACTAGGGGTAAGGACCCAATACTTATGATAGGATTTGTTGATTTAATATCTATACTTATTGATTTAAACACACACACCTATTTATTTAGTGTCTAATTTTTTTGGCACCATTGCACCAAAAGTTGTGATTTTGAAGTTGTGATTTTTATGATGACTTCCTAATTGAGTGAAAGCCATTACCTGTAAAAACAATCGATAATATGATGTCACATCAATGCACAAGTATAGGTATCTCTTTTGCGCGGTTGTGAGTCTCACTTTTTGGGGTTATTTTGGACACTTGGGCAAAAAGCTTGTTGATGTGGCATCATATTTGATGATATGGTCTTGAAACCTTTGTTATAAGTAGGGACTTGCCAAGTAAGCTACTATAAAAAAAATTGGGAGTTAATTTGAAATTTTCAAATAGGATTTTGAGAAGTATAAAGTTAGAGTGCTCAATTATTGGGTCCTCTTCCCTATTACATATGTAAAAACTAAGAACACCTCACTCACATTTTATCTATGCTATAGATAGAATGAACCCAATGAACCACTTTTTATCATGTGGAAATGTAACAAGTCATTAACGAGGTAGGGTAACTGCCACTAATTTTTTTGAAAATGAGGAACCTCCACTTCCATGCTCTTATAAATCATTTTATTTTCATGAGTGGGGAAATGCTTATTAAGGGGGTCTTAATCCCAAAGGAAGGTAAGAGGGAAATTGCTAGTGTAACATAGTAGAATCATAACTTTGGTCAATCATTGTAGTCAATATTGGTCTATGAATTGAAAAGAATCCAATCAACCACCTTGTACTTTGTGGAGATGTAACAACTAATCAATAGTGCACAATAGATGTTGCCTACAAAATTTAGGACCAACTTGTGGATGAATATGGAAGGGAAGATGAGGGGGAAGGTGTCAACGTACCATGCATGGTCAACCAATCCAGTCAATAATGGTATCTTTGGCCATGTTATAGACAGAACAATCCCAATCAATCAATTTCTACCTTGTGGAGATGTAACAAGCTATCAAGGAGGTAGGATAAATGCCACTAAAAAAATTCAAAATGATGAACTTCCAAATCCATACTCTCAAAATCAGTCTATTTTCATGAGATAAAAGTGTTTATTGAGGGCCCTTAGTCATATCGAAAGGTGAGATGGAGGGGGTCAGCATAGCATGATAGAATAGTGGTTTTTAGTCAACTCAATTAAAACCTCAATCATCCTTGGGATTAAGAGCTGGACTAGAAGGGTGTGAATATAGATGACACCCTTGAAGGTGTCAATGTAAGATGATCCATCAATCGAGTCAGTAATGGCATCTTAGATTATGTTTGACAATTGGCTATGAAAGTCCCAAGGCATTACTCACTCTTTTATCCTGGGAACGCGTTTAACTATGAACACCACATACGCATGCTTTTCCCAAAGACGGAGCGACCAATTCAATGGAAGAAAAACAAAGCAATGCAGTCCACATATTACCCATTGATTATGCTGAGCTCTGGGACTGCAACTTTTAAACCAAAAGAACGACAATTGTAAATAAATGAAGATTGGTTGTAGACTAATGAGTCCAATGTGTGTTATGACTGCGTTAAGGATTTGTGACATGGCTTAAATGCCTCCTATGTTCTATAAGTCTAGTGGTTGTATCAAGCATTGATAGGTCAATCTTTTGGTGCAACAAACCCTCTAGCTTATAACACTAAGAAGACCTTCAATTAGAAAGTTAATCTTTGTTGAGTCCATTCTCAAAGGATCTAATATTTAGAATGGTTTTCTTAGCACCAAAGTAGTTGCTAACAGTAGGGCGAAATGGAGTGTTGGGAATGGAGAGGATACCTTTTCTGGAAAAACAATTGGCTAATTCAAGGGCCTCTTATCTTCATTCTTGATTTTGAAAGATGGGCCTGCATTTGCATCCATAGGTTTCAAAGATTTGTTTCTGATTACAGACAGGGCCAGGGTTGGAGGGATCTTGCATCCATATTAGAGGACCTAAAACCTCTAATGACTATTCTTCACTCAGTGGTAGTGAATGAGGATCAAAACCAACTTGTTTAGGAGAATACTTTGAATGGTTCCTATTCTATGGCCTCAAGATACCAAGCTATTATGAGGCAGGATTCGAGACTGGATTAGGCTAAGGCCTGGTTCCCTAGTCTCATCCCTAAAATCAATATTTTCTTTTGGCTTTCACTTCAAAATAGGATAATGACTATAGAAAACTTTAGTAAAAAGGGTCTTCTTATTCCTAATAGATGTGTCCTTTGCAAAAACCAGACTGAGATAGTGGATAACCTGTTTATACATTGCTCCTTCACTAGAGAGGTTTGGCCTTTTTTCAATCAAGCTTTTGGGTTGAGCTGGTGTGCTCCTAACTTGACTATTGAATTCTTTAGGTAGTGGGATAATTCTTAGCAGGGATCTGGCCTACAAACTATAAGTAAATGAGCTTTGCCTCATTTTGGATGGGGTATTTGGAAGGAGTGCAAGAACTGTATCTTTAGGGATGTTAGCCTTCCTACTAGAATTGTGTCTAGTAAAATTCATAATGCCCTCATGGAAAACTATATGTTTATTAAAGGATCTAACCCTTTCACAAGTGAAACTAGTAGCAGTATTGATTCTTGGACAAGAAGAAAGGAGTGTCACTGGTCTTTACCCCCAAAAGGTTGGCACAAAGTCAACTTTGATGGAGTGGCCAAAGGCAAACTAGGAGTGGCAAGATGCAGAGGGGTGATTAGAAATAGTCATGGGTTTGGTATTGTGGTGTTTACATGTGCAGCCCTTCAAACAACTAAATTGGATAAAAAGGTAGGGATCAAATGCCTATGGTTGGATGGGGATTCAAATAATATTATTAAATGCCTACAGGGAGAACACCCTCTATCATGGAGTATTAAGAATATGATGGAGGAAACAAAAAACATCTTTCTTTCCTTTGAAAGGGTCTATGTGTCACATGTTTATCGTGAGGGAAGCATGGTTGCTAATTGGATGGCTAATGAAGGAGTAGGGAGGGACATGTCATATAGATGGCCTAATGGAGAGGGATTTTCGGAGCCACTAAAAGTATAATTGAGCTGGAGAGAATCCAAGGGAGGACAAGCAACATAAAGTGTAATTATGGTAGTTAATGCAGTCTATCAAACTTGTAAAGTGATGAGAGTTTGGCATGGGTTGATTCAGAGGCATCATAATTGGGGGGCTTTTTGGCACATTTTATGGGTGATTTTATGGGATACTAGTAATTACTATTTCTATTGCTTTATCAAGGTTGGAGGAAAGTATAGGTTTTGTGAGATGAAACCAAGTTTTGAATCACGATGCCTGGAGAATACAGATTTTTTATTTTTCTTTCTGTAACAAAATGGTAGTAGAGAGGCATCGTAGAGAGCTAGAGGGAGAATTTGAGAAGTGGAAGAGACATTCAAAGGTGTGGGAGAAGCTGAGGGAAGGTGGCATCTCATCCTTCATTGAAAAACTTCATGGCTAGGATATGAAGATAACTGATCTTATGGTGAAGTCATGGAGAGATGGGAAGGTGAAGATGCATGGGATCAACTTCCAAGTCAATAAAGGGGTTATAACTGAGGTCATTAACTCCCCCAATCAAGGCATAAAATTCTATAGGGATAAGAAAATATCCCTGAATACAGTGAAAGATTTTGCAAAGGACACGAAGGAGATGAAGGATCTAGTGAAGACCGGTGCCTACTATGAGTTCGCATCTATTAATAAACTATGGAGGTTTGTCCTAAAGGCAATTATATCCTACACTACGCTTAATGCAAGGTTTGATAGGATTCGAACCCACCATTTTGTTATTCTAAACCATTTTAGGTATGGGAAAAAAATTCCATCCCCTTTTACCTATTTTTCTATGCAAATAAGAGTATTATGAATTATAAGAAAAAAGTGTATACTAATCATGTCTTTCATGAGGGTTTGTTATTACTCAATTATGAGCATTTTAAAGCTCAAACTCACTAAAGGGTTTTTGCCTAGAAGGAAAATTCCTTTGAGAAGAAGAAGAGCTCCTACCTCCCGTCGGATACAAAGGATAGTGCTGGTTTGCACTCGAAAGACGAAGAGGGAGAGGCCAAAATCATGAAGGATATGGGTAGGAAGAAGAAAAAGAAGCCAGGGAAAGGAATGGGGAGAAGGATAAAGTAGGAGGGAAACTCGGAGGAGGATTATAATGATGAGGAAAAGGGGATGGACTTAGATAAGGAGGGCAATGTGAGAGAGGAGGGAACTAGTAAGGCTCAGGTTAGCAGGAAGGAGGACAACTCGATCAAAAGGAAAAAAGGAGGTGAGAAGGATGCTGAGAAGGCTCTCAATAAGGGTAAGGAAAGAATTATTGAAGCTTGGGAAGAGAGGAAAGAGGAAGAGGAAGAGGGTTTGGCTAATACCATTGTTACTCTTGATACAAAGGGAAGAAAAATTGCATGGAGGAACTTTCATGCCAGCACTATGAAAATGGGTCTAGTTAGAGAACATATCCACCTGGAGGTTTTGGAGGGAAGGGATTGAAAAATATAGTTGGAAGAGCTCATTAACCGAGATTTGGTGGTTCTTAGCGACAACATGAGAGAAATGGGGATAAACTTCCTTAACAATGCACACAAAATTTTGTTGGAAAATTTCCAGTCCATTAAATGGATCTTCCATGAAATTGAAGAGATTAAGTTTAGGATGCAGGGGCAGGAAAGATCAAAAGGGGGGATGGGAATGTTAGAATTAGCAAGTTGGATGCTAGGGTTTCTGAGATTGAAAAAAGAGTGGAAAGGATGGAGAGCTCTCTCCATAGCACGGCTAACCAGAGCCTTAATATAATAAAAGGTCTTAATGATAACATCATTCAGCTGCACATGATGATGGAGGAAAGAAAAAAGGGGAAGGAGGAAAAGGACAAAGAGGAAACTAAGGTGGCTGATGAGGATGTTTCTTTATAGGGAGAGAGCCCGAGCAAAAGAAGGAGAATAGAAAAGAGGAAGAGGGAAGAGGAAGTCTCCTTGGACGATAGCCATTCGAAGACCTATGAGGCTAAGACCATGCAAGAGCTAGAGCTCAAGAAAGCAAAGATGGCTAAAGAATTAGCGCCCTGATCATTGCTCCTAGTTTTATGTTTGTTCCTTGGCGTTTGGCCATGTGTTTTTTGTTTATGTCTATTGGTCGGTTTTGGCTTGCTGGTTTTTCCATTGCTTGGTTTCTAGACCTAAACTTTTAGTAGTGTTTTATTGTTAACTGGTGGGTTTCAAGAACCCTTGTAAAAAACCTATTTTACTTAATCAAAAACATAATAAACTAAATAGAAATTGTCCAAGTGATATAATCACCATAATAAAATAAGCGCAAATTGTCCAAATAGTGCAATCAAAACAATAAACTAAACACAAACTATCCAAAATTATATAAAGCCAAAGAAAAACTAAAACCGTATCCATGAAACCATCACCTACAGTGAAATCAAGTAACTTCAACTTCATTATATTAAAACTAATAACCTTTAATGAAAGAAAAATCTGCTAACATTTTTTATGGTTGAAAATATATATATAATAATGCAACCAATGAAAAGACCTAAGAATACCTGACTTATATTTCATCTATGTTATAGATACATAGAACTCACTATATTAATGTCGGGATGATTAAACCAATCACCTTCCACCTTGTAGAGAAGCAACAAGTCAGCAAGAAAGTAGGATGAATGCCATCAAAAAATTCAAAGATGGAACCTTTTTAAATTGTCCCAATGATAAAAGCCTAAAAAAATCAAAACAATATTTACAGAAAATGCCTATAAAGAAATGAGTTAACCTCAACTTTACTATTAATGAACAACTTTTGTTAAAAAAATAATGATCATTCTAGTTTTTGGCCAATCACTCTATAGTCAATATTGACATCTATTTTGAAGTTTTAAAGATTGAAAATAAGATAGTACTAGGGGTGAGGACATAATACTTATGATAGGATTTGTTGATTTAATATCTATACTTATTGATTTAAACACACACTTATTGATTTAGTGTCTAATTTTTTTGGCACCATTGCACCAAAAGTTGTGATTTTAAAGTTGTTATTTTTATGATGACTTCCTAATTGAATGAAAGCCATTACCTATAAAACAATCGATAATATGATGTCACATCTATGCACAAGTATAGGGATCTCTTTTGCGCGGTTGTGAGTCTCACTTTTTGGGGTTATTTTGGACACTTGGGCAAAAAGCTTGTTGATGTGGCATCATATTTGATGATATGGTCTTTAAACCTTTGTTATAAGTAGGGACTTGCCAAGTAAGCTACTATAAAAAAAATTGGGAGTAATTTGAAATTTTCAAATAGGATTTTGAGAAGTATAAAGTTAGGGTGCTCACTTACTGGGTCCTCTTCCCTATTACATATGTAAAAACTAAGAACACCTCAATCACATTTTATCTATGCTATAGATATAATGAACCCAATGAACCACTTTTTATCATGTGGAAATGTAACAAGTCATCAAGGAGGCAGGGTAAATGCCACTAATATTTTTGAAAATGAGAACCTCCACTTCCATACTCTTATAAATCATTATGTTTTCATGAGGGGGAAAATGTTTATTAAGGGGGTCTTAATCCCAAAGGAAGGTAAGAGGGAAAGTGCTAGTGTAACGTAGTAGAATCGTAACTTTGGTCAATCATTGTAGTCAATATTGGTGGGTGAATTGAAAAGAATCCAATCAACCACCTTGTACTTTGTGGAGATGTAACAACTAATCAATAGTGCACAATAGATGTTGCCTACAAAATTTAGGACCAGCTCGTGGATGAATATGGAAGGGAAGATGAGGGGGAAGGTGTCAGCGTACCATGCATGGTCAATCAATTCAGTCAATAATGGTATCTTTGGCCATGTTATAGATAGAACAAACCCAATCAATCAATTTCTACCTTGTGGAGATGTAACAAGCTATCAAGGAGGTAGGATAAATGCCACTAAAAAAATTCAAAATGATGAACTTCCAAATCCACACTCTCAAAATCAGTCTATTTTCATGAGATAAAAGTGTTTATTGAGGGCCCTTAGTCATACCGGAAGGTGAGATGGAGGGGGTCAGCATAGCATGATAGTATAGTGGTTTTTAGTCAACTCAATTAAAACCTCAATCATCCCTGGGATTAAGAGCTGGACTAGAAGGGTGTGAATATAGATGACACCCTTGAAGGTGTCAATGTAAGAGGGTCCATCAATCGAGTCAGTAATGGCATCTTAGATTATGTTTGACAGTTGGCTATGAAAGTCCCAAGGCATTACTCACTCTCTTATCGTGGCGACACGTTTAACTATGAACACCACATACGCACGCTTTTCCCAAAGACGGAGCGACCAATTCGGTGGAAGAAAAACAAAGCAATGCAGTCCACATATTACGCGTTGATTATGCTGAGCTCTGGGACTGCAACTTTTAAACCAAAAGAACGACAAATGTAAATAAATGAAGATTGGTTGTAGACTAATGAGTCCAACGCGTGTTATGACTGTGTTGAACAGCGAATGCTGCTGCTGATATCAGCTGTCCTTTGTTTGCCGATTGCACCTGTTTCGCTACTGTTACGCGTGTGAAAAATAGAGTTTTCTTCCCAGTTGTAGTGTGTTTTCGTGATTAGACAGAATCTGTGTTTTTTGAAATTTTTGTATTGACTGGACTTCTCTAGGAGAAATCTCACATTTTTGAAAAAAACAGCTGTCTTCTTTGTCGGATTCTACGTTTGTAGGACCAAGTTATGTCACAATAATAGTTCTCGAGTCTGAAAGGAATTTAATGTTGGGTAGGATCCACGTAAGTCAAAATATTCCATTTTCTTTTTAGTGTGAAGGATTTAAATATGAGGCGGGACTCTTGTTTGTATTTGGACCAAATAAGGATTTTGGAGTAGTTTTATTGGATGATTATAGAAGGCTTTGGAAGGCACCCTAACAAGAGTGAAATGGTTATGAGACGACACAATGTACATTATAATTTATTAATTTTCTTTGAATTTTACAAAATTGTCAATTTATAATTTTAGTTTAATAGTATATAAGAAATTAATATCTATTTTGTCGGTTGGGTAGACACTTCTTAACAAGAGGAGGTGTAGACATGACTAGTCAAGAGAATTTTTATTAGCTACTTGTATATGCCTATTCATAGAGAAAAATCGATTTGTTCAAGATAGCAATTTGGATTTAAATGTCTTAAAAAAATACCTTCGCATGTCCTTCAACGAAACATCTATCCCAAGAGGAATTCCAAGATACCTTGAAAGGATTAAATTGTCTAAAATGAATTTGTCCTGAAGGAAACCAATTTGCTCAGGTCTAATTATTTCTTGAGTGATGGACTTGATTATTTTGGCTAACACTTTAGCTATAAACTTATAAGAGGAGTTAAATAAGGTAATGAGGACCATCGATTCACCAAATCTTCTTGCTTCCCTTTGGATATAAATTTGATAAGGCCTTATTGAATAACAACTCTTATAGACCTAGTTTTAATACCCTCCAAGTACACATTATAGAAGTAGTTCTTAATATGAGACCAAAGTGTGTGATAGAATTAAACCAAAAGTCCATCCATGCCTGGACTCTTCTCTAAGGCCAAAGTGTTTATTATGTTGTGGATCTCTTCCAAGAAGAGGTAGTAATCAAGAAATTTGTTGTAATGTTGAATTTTGCAAGGGATACACTTGGTTAGACTCTCTTCCAAGATGGGAAGTAGGGGGTCTTTGTTGGACTCATGAATAAATAGTTGTTTATAATAATAATAATAAACGTTTTCATAATAGCATCTCAAATGGTTTGTAGTTGTCCATTGTTGGATTTAACAATATAATTTATGTGCTCTTTTTTATGTTTATTCAACATAAATTGGAAGAAGAAGTTTGTGCTTTTGTCATCATCTGTATGTCATTATGATTGAGCCCTTACTTGAGCACCTTTACCCTTATATGTAGTTATTTTATAAAGCATAGTATCAATGTGAGCAACTGCTTGTTGTAAAGGAATTCTACAAGTATCATTGTCCAAGAGTTTCTTATCTTGCGCAAGATACCCTTTAAAAGATTTTTCAATCCTTTGATGCTTAGTTGTTGCTCCTCTACCAAAATCTCACAAGAAAGTGATGCAATAAGCAATGGTTCTTTCCCATCAAAAGATCCATCTATCATTTTGAGGTTTAGGCTCAACCTTCCAAATGGCTAGAAGATCAACAATATTCCAAGTTGGATTTTGATGGTGGGAAATCTTGAGTTTGTAAGGGAGGTCATTATGAAGGGCCACAATTCCATTAAGAGATAAGGTAGTGAATATAGGGAGGTGGTCTAAAAGAGTGACAATCAAATCAACATGCACAATAGGGCTTAAAGGAGAATGGATACTGGACAAGTTGGGGGTGATATAGAATTTTTCCAACCGACACATCTTCCACAAAAAATGGGGGACAATACCATTATTTTCTTCTTTTCTCACAAATTTCCAAGATTGTTAAAGAAAATGAAAAAATGGGCCACAAAGGTAGCTACTTCCCAAGCCTAGTTAATGACTTCTATTAGGACAATGTTGATCTTAGTTATTGTAAATAGTTAGGTTTTTACTTTGCATATGATGTTTTTAGTTTCAATAGGCGCTATTGTGCAAGACACATGTTTCTAGTGTCCTTTGTAGAGTCCCTTGTTAGTTGTAATAAGACTTTCATGATTATCATTTGCAGTCATAGTTGTCTTTGTTTTAACTGTGATTTTAGTTTAATATTGTGCTAAGCCCTTCTTTATGTTTGTTAAAAGTGAGCATGCACATGCAGGGTATGCTATGGTGTGGTATTTTAATTCTCCATTGTTAAATTTTGAGGCAAGAATTATGAAGCATAAATAATTAAAGCACTTCAAAAGAAAAACAATGACGAGATTGTAGGTGGGTACCGAGATAATTGAAAAAAAAATAGATATAATATTATTGGTAATGACTGTATACATTGTAAAATGGTTACAAAATCACAAAAAAAAAATTCATTTAAATATTTCATTTACACTTTTAACAAAAAGAAGAATTTTTTTTTTAATGTATTGGTCAAACTACTCCAAAATCAAGGCTATCATTCTTAGAGTCTTCTTTGCTCCCTACCATGTTCTCTTCTAAGTCAAAGGAATCCCCTTCTAATATCTTTGATGTTGTGTTCCATGCCTTCTCAAAGATCACACACTGGAAGATTTCCTCTATCACTGCCTCTAGCATTTGCATGTAGGGGTCAAGGTACTTCTTAAGCAATTTGAGCCGATGCCTCGTATAATAACAACAAATATCAAGGGGACAAGTATATAAAGTTCATAACAAGAAATGCAACTAATACTTACATACCCATCTCTAGATGAATCCTATGTTTATTACAAACAAAAACCCCACACCCACGCGTACCACTGCAAGCACATCCTCAAGTCCCTCATAGTAAATCTGGCCAAACATCCCCACTGCTAGGCAAATAATTGTGTCCCTAGACTCTGCCAAAACTAGTAGAGAGCCTAGAAAGTGAGACAAAGTAATAGTATTCAACTAAAATGGATCTTTACTATATAGGAAATCCTACCCAAGTATCCATTTTCCAAGGTTGTAAGTGTTAGAGAAAAGAGTTAATTTCATTTCATTTATTAAATTACCTTTTCTCCCTTCTTAAGATTTCACTTTATGCACCTTTTGCATTCATATTTAATAATTAATTAGTAATTATTAAATAAAACTTACTTTTAGGTTACCCTTTGTACCTTTTAGGTTACCCCTTTCGAGTTTCGATCTCCTTCTATAAGGATAGCTCATTTGTAAGTATCTTGTATCTTTTTTTCATTTATGAGAATACAATTTACATATTTTCAGAGCAAACCCTTGCCTCTTCTTGTATTTTTCTTCTCTATGACAGTTTTTTTTTCATTCAGATATTTGAGGGCTTTGTGGATTTGTATTGTGTATTACTCAAATCCTTCATGGTATTAGAGCCAAATCTACTATAGCTTGTTCAATATTTGGAGAAAAAGGAGAATAAGGGTTTGAAAGATTAGATATGGAGTTTTTCGAAGAAAAAAAATTGTGAAAATAGGGGGGTCTCTGAAATTTAGAGCACTTTGAAGCCAAATTGACCTAACGGTTGGATTCAAAAGGTGTCAAAACTCATATTTTCATATAAAGTTTGTCAATTTTGGACAATGTTGATCTGGGAGGCAAATTTCTTTTGCACAACAAGGCATACAACCTTTGCACGCAATTTGAGAAGTGGAAAAAAAAATTTAATTGAAAAAAAAATCAATTTTGGGCCGCTACGATTAGAAAAAACCATTGGTGGTCACCGAAATTGCTAGCATTTGCAATAATTGTCGGCGGTGACTGCCAGTGGTCCCATAGACCACTACGGCTCAATGACTGCTAGTCTCCTTCATCGCCATCTGCTTGCACTCCATCTGGTCATTGCTCTGTAGCACCACTGCACTACCTCTACCTGCCACCACCATCAGTGGCTCATCTCGACCTCCACCACCACTCCACTCTGGTCATATGAAATTTTTTTAAAAATAAAAAAAATTCTTTTTTATGTGCTTTCGAGGGCCCTATTAATTTTTTCAAGATATCTTGAGCATACCAAGGTCTTTTTTCGATTCAAAAAAAGCATTGAAAAGCTAGTTCCAGGATGGAGACAACGGCACAAGAATTTTTGGGTTTTGATGCAGTTTGGTTTCCTGTTTGGGTAGTCAAAGTTGGGTGTTTTATTTTTCACTTTGGAGGGCATAAGTTGAGCATCCCAACTCTGTTTTTTGAAAACATTATATTTTTGGAAAGGTCATTCATTTCTCTTTCAAAAAATGTTGGTTTGTCTTCCAAATTCTTCTCCAAGCTCTTTCTATTATGGCTTTTGTTTTATTGTACTATGGTGAATATCTTGGGTGTTTCAGGTCTAGGGATCATTTTTGAGGCATGGGATTTCTTTTTTTGGGCTATACTATCTATTGTAACAACTCTTTTCCCTTTATGATCATTGTTGATATTATTTGTAAGAATCTTTATGCAAACACACTGAGATAAAGTGTCACTCCTTGCATTTCAGGATCTTGCTCATCATTGTGCCTTATTGTACTCGCACTACATTATAAAGTGTCATGGGGGGGATAATTTTTTTCCTTTTAGTGTCATCTTCCTTTGTGAAGTGAGTGTCCCTTCCATAACATTAGCTCCATGATTTTTCGATGACATGTGTCTTTATAGGTGTTTGTACCTCTTCCTCACTCTCGATGTTCTTGGTTCTTTCTTTCTTTTAGGAGTTATTAGCCCACTTTCTTAGTTTCCTATTACCTTAGCCTTATTAGTATTAGGAGGGTTCTTCTGTTGTTTCTCATTCTTCCTTGGTTCAATTGATCAATCCTTCAAGCTTTGGTGTTTCATGCCATCTATATCGTCAAGTTCAGTTGTTTGCCTTTGTGTGCCTCGTAATTCGATGCAAATTATAGCTTTCTCTACCTGGTCAAGTTCTATTTCAGTGGAGGTTCTTCATATTAGTGCAACTTCTTCATGTTTCAATGATGTTTCTTCATGATTTATCTTTGTTCCTATTTTCTAGATCAATCCTCTAGTTGGAGGCTTCTGTAGTCCTTCACTAGGTTTTCAGCTATCTCTTTTTGGAGTAGAGTTTTTCCCACTGGGTTTTCTCTATTTCTCCATTTCATAGAGATTTTATTGTGATTGGGTATCTCATCAGGGCTTGTTGTTGGGACCCAAGTTTTCTTTCAACATTGGATTGTAGTTTCCTTGGTCTTTCTACATTGTTTGTAGCTACATCGTTGCTCATCTTAAGGGAGGTGTTAAAATAAAAGGTTAATTTTATTTCATTTATTAAATTACCTTTTCTCCCTTCTTAAGATTTTACTTTATGCACCTTTTGCATTCATATTTAATAATTAATTAGTAACTATTAAATAGCATTTACCTTTTAGGTTACCATTTTCGAGTTTCGATCTCCTTCTATAAGGATAGATCGTTTGTAAGTACCTTGTATCTTTTCATTTCTGAGAATACAATTTGCATATTTTTAGAGAAAAACCTCGCCTCTTCTTGTCTTTTTCTTCTATGTGACTGGTTGTTTTACACAAAAGTATTCAAGGGCTTTGTGGATTTGTATTAAGTATTGCTCAAATCCTTCAGTAAGGACCAATTTATCTTCGTTTCTAACCAACATGACTAGTTAGTCATCATCTATGTGCCCCAGGAAAGGATCTTGATGCAATGTGCTTGTTAATCTCACATGAGTATCCATATCTCTAAGGCTACACTATTTAAATTTTTTTCTAAACACTTAAAGACATATGATACTATGTCACCTTCTAAGAATGAGTACCCTTCTATAGAGCTAGTGATTTATTTATTATGTAGGCATTTTACATTGTTTTCTTCTAAGATAATATCTCTTCAAAAATTTATAGAAGTACCTTACCCACTTCCCAAGAACTACCACTTGACTATTTCTTAAGACTATGAGCCAAGTTTTGGCTATTGGTAATGCCATCAAAGAGAGTTCACACTCTTTTGTACTCCAAAGAGGTAATATTTAACTATTTCTTAAAATAAAATATTAAATATGATATCTTGTATGTTTGAGCACATTTTTCATAGTATTTATGCATTGATTCTAGTCATTTCATGAAATTGGTGATATCGAGCCTAGATTTTTTATGCTTTACAATTAAATTCATGTAGCAATGAGGATGAGATGTCCTTTGCTCACATGTTCTGTGGAAAATTAGAGGTGTCCTACCATCACCTTGGAAACCAACCTAGATGGATTATGTCATTATAATCAATGCATGTTAAAGCTAGAAGCAAGAAGAAATTATTTTTTCAAAAAAAAAAAAAAGGTAAAAGAAAAATCTAACATAGAAAAATATAGGTCACCTTAGCAACTATGTCAAGGCTATGGACATTTGGTTGGCAATAGAGCAATTTTAATACTAGCCAAGGTGATAACCTCATTGGGGATATGGAAACCTGACTGGAAATGAGGCTCTATGTGGTTGGCTATGGGGTAATATCTCATCCATGTAGTCTAGCAAGCAAGAGGAACCCATTTCTTCCTCTTAGTAAATGGGGGATTAAACCTTCTCCATACACAAAATTCCTTGGATGGTCTTCTTTTTTTATGACTAATTAATCTAAAATGTTGATTGTTCATGTTATTGTTGGAAATCTAATAGGGAAAGTAAGATACTAAGAGGGGATGGGGGCAAATCAGGATCTACAAAAACTTTAACACTTCAAACATGAATCATACTTGATGTCCTCACCTAAACCCTCATTAAACCTTAACCTTTTATCAATGCAATCATGTACTTCAACATATCAACATAACATAATATCTAACATCTAATTGCATGAATAAGACATATAATAAAATGATCAACACATAACACCATATATGGTAATGCATAAATCCTCAAAGGTGAATGTAAAACTACGGTGAGGATGATAACCAAAAAGATCTTCACTACTATAGTAATAAAGTGTGTATGTTAAGGCTACAATGTGTTTGATCACTTTTGATGATCTACCCTGTGAGGAGTCTACCCTACTAAAGGATTACAAGGTTGTTAGGTCTACCTTGATTAAAGGATTTTACATCACAGCTAAGTGAGTACTACATTAAGAGATTTACAAAGGCTTGTTAAAACCACTATGTTAAGAGATTTAACCCTAATGCACTTGTTAGAATGTATCAATGCATGATCCTTTGATATGCACTTCAATCTTGATAAAAAATATCCTCTATCCAATATAATATCACCTCTCTATGATTTATCTTCAATGACTCCTCACTACATTGCTTGGTCACCTCTGTCTTTCAGGTTCACCTTAAAACTTCACATCCAAACTTCTCTCAAGCACACATACATGAATTAGGTCTAAAACTGTTCTTATATAGCTATTTGGTGAAAGTTCTAGATCATGATAAATGATCTAGATTCATCCCTTTTGCCACTTAGTCCTTCTAATTTTCTGATTGGTGGATTGCCTTTCATAGGGATTAATGATCCTCTATTGGACGTGTAATCAACTCCTTGATTTGTAAAACACACTTCCATCTTGACAAAAATAGCTTATGTAATTTTTTGTGCCATTACAAAATTATATACAAAAATTGTTTACTTGGTACTAATACTCCTCTGATAGTCGTTGTATACTACTCTTCATGTTGTCCATTGGTCTTAACTTTGCTTAACTTATACTATTAAGTCTCTTTGTCTCCCTCGACATTCATTGCGTCCTGAATCACTCGGCATTCACTAAATTGTTTAGTGACTCTTATGTGCACTTAGCACTAACTAGTGATCAACATGAACTAAATATGTACACTTTACATTATACTAGCTCAGCCTATAGAGTGGCTCGGTCATAGTGTTGATTGACCAACATTGCCTAGAAAATGACTAGGTTTTTTGCACTAATAGACAATACTAAGATTTCCTTTAGGGTTAATTGTTATCCTTACAAAGTATCAAATGTAAAGTTTCATTATGAAGCTAAGATCAAATGTTGTCTCTTATTTTTAGTTATTGGTGTCCCTTTTTCTTCTAAAGACATTGGTTACCCACCTTAGATCCCTAATTTAGAAATATCATCTTGACATTTTTGGATAATGTCATATAGTACTTTTGTTTATTAGCTCTCTTTCTCTTAGAATCTTTTCCTTGTAGAAACATTAGGCTTCTTGTCCTCTAGTTTGGCCTACACTTGGAATGAATGCCATTTCTTTCTTTTTAAAAAGAGGAGCTCTAATCTTTTTCCTTTTGCATGTAGGATTCTTTGCAAAAAAAAAAAAATTAGGTGATTGCATACTTGACTAATCCAAAGAACCATGGTTGAATGTTTCCCAACCCAATGGATAAGACCTTGATTTATGAATGTAGTTTTGAAGCTCTCATCCGAGAAGAAGGATTCCTCCTAGATTTTCCAAAACTATGAATCAATATTTCACAATTTTGTGAAGTTTTTAGTTGGAGAAACACATGTTTTCCATCTATTGTCATGGTGTGTGTTTGGCCATAGTATTCACCTTTGTTCACTACATTCCCCAATCAAACGCTATGTGTCCATGAAATAACCATAATCTCCTTTTATTAGGAGGCATGGGCATCTCTAAGAAGGATGTACATGTGATCATCTTGTGAGAATTTGAAGGATTTCAGTTTGCTTCGAAGAATATAGGCATTGTTTGGGTGTTGTGTGTCCCATCCTTTGGCTAAGAGAAGTTATTTTGTTGGTAGGGATTGATTCCTTCTGAGACATACACATGGGCATCTTATGGATTATTTTATGATATTCAACCTTTTTTCAAAGGGAGCTTTCATGTTAATGTGACATGTTTTATTCTTGTTGTAATTCCATGCTTCCATGCATCCACCCTCATGCACTTGTTGCAACTTTCAATTCTGATGCAATTTTCTTAATATTGTTGTGTGATTTGCAAATGGATAACAGTTTAGCATAATGATGAATGATCTAATTTTATTCATGGACTAAGGGCTAGTTGTTGGGTTGTAGAGCTAGCAATGGGGATCTCAACTCCTTAGGCTTTGCAAAAATGAATACATAGCACACTATCTAATCTACTTTATGTTAGGATTTCCAGACACTACTTCATAACCAATATTTATTGTCAAATATTTATAATTGAAAAGGAGATTATTGATATAGATATTTATTCCAAGGAATCTCTAGCTTTGTTTCAAAGAACTATTTTTCAAGCCCTAAAATTGTAGGGTAATTTTGAAATTACCAATATATCAATCATGTTATTAGCCCTTTGGTCTCTTTGTGATTCATTTGTTACATGAATCTTTTTATGGTGTTAATGACTTTATTATATGCATATGTGGTTATTTTAGAGTGATTTATGCTATCAACTTCTTCGCTTTATAATTGGCATTATGTGCTTTACTCTATGTCTTGTGTTTGAATAATTATTCTTAGACTTGTGCTTATTCTGCACTCATATCTAATCCAGGATTTTCCTTGATATTTTTTCTTTCAAAATAACACATGCTTTTGGTTTATTAAAGTATTCTAAAGTTTGGTCGATTACCTTAGTTAATTTAGCACACTTCTTTCCTTTTCCATTAATATGAAATAAAGAGTTGACTTCTAAATGTTAGATTAGGTGAAAAACTAATCTCCCAAGAACACTTGCATACATAACCCTGTCACATGGAAAAAGAAAAGAACAGAAGCAAGAAAAAATCATGGAGGCCAAAAGGCCAGAGACATCTTATGAACATGCAAAGAGAAATCTCTATTATGATCCATTAAGTGAATAAAAAAATACAAAGAGGTGAATCCTTATAAAAGGAATCACGAAACCCTAACTAGGTTTGCACATTATAATTAATATAAAATATTAATTATATGCACCTAAAAGCAAGCTTAAGAACTAGAGTAATAAACCACTTAATTAACTAAATCAAGATGATCTAATTAATAAGTGAAACAAAATAATTACTCTAACACCCCCCCTTAAGCGAAGCTTGGGAGGAAGCTAACCTAACAAAGCTATGAAAGCAAGAAAATGGGTCCCGACAACAAGCCCTGATCAGGTACCCAATACAAGGAAATGAACTAGATGAAGGAAACAAAGCCTCCAATCTAGGAAATGTCCCAAAGAAAGGAACAAGAAAGAGCATGAAGCATCTCTGAAGCATGAAGCTACAAACATTGTCAGAAGAAACTGCTGGAACCCCCACTGAAATAGTGCATGACCAGGTAGAGAAGACAAAGTCTGAAGAGCTGATCAATTGAAGAGGTGACCTCCAAAAGTAGGAATGAATGAGTGTCTATATAGTAGATGAACCATCTCACCGAAATGCATAGGTTCCTAGCCACTACATCCACCTAGTACATAGGAACAAAAACTGAATATGTAGATCACTCAACCGAACCAAGGAAGCAATAGAGCCAACAGGTGAACCCCCCCATAATGTTGAACAAGGAGAGGGGTGACAGGAACACTGAAATGCAATGCCAGAAACATCTACAAGAAGAAGAATCAGGAACACCAATAGTGCAATAGAAGTACAAGCATAGGATAAAGGGCATTGTCACTGACACACAAAATGGGCTAATGTCGAGGAAGAAACATTCACTTGACAAAGGTGGATGAGTACAAAATGGCAAAACATCATTACCCCCATGGCACTTTATAACTGAGTGCGAGTACAAACAAACACAAGGTGTACAAGATCCCAGATATGCAAAGGCATACACTTTATCTCAGTGCGTTTATAGAAAAAACAATGCAACAGAAGAGAAGCATACAATGCTCATAAGTCAGAAAGAAGAGTGAGCCAAAAGAACAGAAGAAGAGATCCTAGGACCTATAGAATCCAAGTAATCCGCTAGAGTGTGAAAGTGAAAAACTCAGAGAAGAAAGAACCTAGATCAGAATCTAGATGAAAGACCTTTGCAACTGAATAACTCACAGAACCAGCTTCCCAACAATATTTGGCGAGCCCAAAAAAGAGTCTGAATGAGCAAGATATGCCTCCCGGAGTGCAAAATAGAACATTTGGCTTTGACTTCCAAAACAGGCAACCAAACTGCATCAAAACTCAAAAACACCTATACCATCATCTTTGTCTCGGAACTAGCTTTTTGACGCATTTTTCAGATCAAAAAATACGTCTGTATGCTCAAGTTACGAAAGAAAAACTGATAGGGCCTCTGAAAATGCATGAAAATTTATTTTTTTTATAATAAAAATAATAATAATAAAACCTTTTTAAAAAAATGTGCCACCTCGGGCGAAGGCAGAAAGAAGGTGTGCAGGTGAGCTGCTGGCGGCAGAGGAGGGCGAGAGGTGCTGCGAGTGGTAACCGTAGTAGTTCCACTGTGATTAACTAACCGCAGGCAGATTAAAAGCCCTGTGTTTTTTTTTTTTGCAATTTTTTTCTTCGTACTGCGTGCAGAGGCCGTACAGCCCTGTACGACAATTTTTTTTGCCTCCTGGACCAACATTGTCCAAAATGGACAAATTTAATATGGATTCTAAGGTTTTTGGGTGCTCTGAGCGCAACGATGATGTTTGTTTGAACCCAAAGTGACCAGAAATAAAGGTCCCTCCTAAATCCACATAAAAAGCTTCTGAAACCCTTGAAAAACTCCTGCTTCTGAAACACTTCAACAAAACACGAACAACGAGCAACAAGATCACTCTGATACCATCTTAGATTAGGTGAAAAACTAATCTCCCAAGAACACTTGCATGCATAACCCTGTCACATGGAAAAAGCAAAAAACAGAAGCAAGAAAAAATCATGGAGGCCAAAAGGCCAGAGACATCTTATGAACATGCAAAGAGAAATCTCTATTATGATCCAATAAGTGAATAAAAAAATACAAAGAGGTGAATCCTTATAAAAGGAATCACGAAACCCTAACTAGGTTTGCATATTATAATTAATATAAAATATTAATTATATGCACCTAAAAGCAAGCTTAAGAACTAGAGTAATAAACCAGTTAATTAACTAAATCAAGATGATCTAATTAATAAGTGAAACAAAATAATTACTCTAACACTAAAATCCTAGATGTTTCTTAATGAAATAACATAAGGTCCCTCATTCGTTAAGTTTCCCATAGGTTGTTTAACTTAAAAGAAATTTTAGTTCTAAAAATATATATATTAAAAAAATGAATGTGGTTTCCAAAGATCATCCTTAGAAATGTTTGAAGATGATTCCCAAATTGTTTTGAAGATCGAGGGTATCAAGGTCTTAGATCCATTATAGGATCTTAGGTCTTGACATCCCCAAAAGTCTAAAATTGAATTTTAATTGTTCCTTAAAATTCTTAAGGTAAAATTAGGCCTTTCGAGATCATGCACATTAAAAGCCACTACCACCCTTGAACCCCCAAAACTAAAAAACCTCAAAAAATTAAAAAACCATAAAAGGAAAAATGAAAAAAAAGGCTAAAAACAAAAGGGAAGGAAAAGAGGACTTCATTGTCCGAGCTCCAAAGTATTGGGGAATTTTCTCACATTTTTACTTTCCTAAGGTTTAGATGATGAAACCTTCAAACACTAACTAATGTGAGGAAACACGTGGTAGAAAATGGAAAAAAAGGGGGTCCCCACTTGTCCAAGTTAGTTGTTATTTGTAAGGCACAACACTACCATTATTTTCAACTAACAAAAAAATGAATTACAATCTTCACAACATAGTCAAGTGTTGTGTGTTATATCAATGCACTCATATATCATCACATCCTTTGCCATTCACATAACATGTTGACTAATTTCGCAAGCCATAGTTGGTAATTTATAATGTTTTTTTATGAATAAAAGGCTATAAATTACCTCATTAATTAAATAATGGGCAATATTTTCTTTAAGATAACTCTTTTGAATCCCCTATCTTAGTGTGTTGACTCTACCTCCAACCCTTGTTAGTTAACTTGAGTTTGAAATACAAATTTTAAAATGGCTAAAATTAGGTGTGGGTCTAGGTCTTTGTGTGGGAAACATATTTAAAATGTTATTGAAGTCAAATTTGGGCCTTTAGGTGATCTTGAATGCTTGAGACTAATTGTCAAGATTTTGTATAATATTGCAAAACATGACATAAAGTATTGATATGTTTGGTCCTTAGTAGGTTTCAAAATAAAGAAGGGCCTAATAAATATTCGTTAAGGTTCAAGAGTTAGGAGAAGGCTCAAGAGTTTGTATATCATCATAAACCATAACATAAAGTATCAAAATTTTTGGGCCTTAGTAGGAATTGAAATTTGAGTGGGACCTAATAAGCTTCCATTAAATATTCAAGAGTTAGGAGAAGGGGAATAACAAAACCTAGGACCAACAAGAGAAAGAGAACCCATGAGTTTGAGATCACAAAATGGGAAAAGCTGAGGATCAATTCATAGACCAAGGAAATGAGGAAGTTTGAAGAAGAACTAGTTTGTGGGTCCAAGCCCAAGAGGATCAAGACCAAGATAAGAATGAATAATTGGAAGTGGGCATGTGCATTAGAATATTATTCACAAACCAATCCTTAAAGTCTATCATAATATGTGCAATTTTTTTGGAGTCACTAGAATTTTCTTCTAGATTTAGTAGAGCATTAAAGTCTCCTCCCAAAAAGAAGTTTTCCCTGGCGTTTGACTCCAAAACATTGTTTATCTCATTCCATATTGTTGTCTTTTCTGCAGTTGGAATTGGTCCATAAACATTAATGAGTAAAGAATTTATCTCACTTTTGAAAATATTAACTTTACCTTCTATCCAATTTCTAATAGAGATTACGCCTTCTATCCAATTTCTATTAGAGATTACGGGTACATAATTGACCTTCCTAGGATCCCAAAGAATCCCAATCCCACTAGATGACCTAATTGATTCTACCAATCCAATCTTCCATCTTACTATTTTTTTTCCTGAATTTCTCTCCCTTTGTATTATTTAGTTTCTTGAATTGAGATTATATCTAAATAAAAAAGTGATAACTTGCACTTGAACACACATTTTTTGTTAGGTGTGTTTAGGCCCCTAACATTCCATGTAGTAAGCTTAATGGCTACTTTAGAAGGAACTTCCCCTTCCCTACATGAAGTAATTCGTTAATCTCTGTTTGATTTCCAGCCATTCCTATTGTTTATCTAAGCTTAGCTAGAGATTTTCTACCTCATTTTCCCCTTGTTTTCCACATATTGGTTGTGTAATGACTTCCAAATTTGCTACAATTCCTAAGTTGTCTAGATTGTTAGTTGCATTTTGAAAACTAATAGCTATAGAGATATCTTTCTCTCTAGCCTCCTAATCCTTAGACAATTCTTGTATTATGATGTTGTTGGTTTCATGATCTAAAAGACTTCCATATTCGATATTAGTTAAGTACTCTACTTTCTTTGCCTGATCCTCTATATCAAGTGTTTTATCATATTCTTATAGTCTATCTATCATTTCTTGGATTCTAAATTCCTCTCAATTTTGTAATAATTCTGAGCTATCCTTCTCCATTCTAGACTTATCCAAAACATTGAATGTTTTAGCTCGACTAAATATTCTAGTCTTCCTTAAAAAGACATCTACTTCAATAGGAATTAGATTTAGATTTTGAATCTTTTTCCCTATATCAATTTGACAATTTATTATATCTTGTTTTACATTTTCAAGTTATGATACCTTTAGACTTACTTTCCTCTTTTTATTTCTTTTTGTAGGTCATGTTTTACTAATCTTTGTTTTGGATGTGTTCTATCTAACTTGATTCTCTATAATATTTTTTGTCGTAATCTCTATTATGTCTAGATTTTCTATATCTATCCCTAATAAACTATTCTTTGTACTATTTTTGTTACTATTATTGTTCTTTTCGACTGATATTACTGATTACTGATTCTTTTTTCTTTGTATGACCAATTAAGTGCGTACTCTTTTGTTGGATTTGCATCATTTCATCTTTGATGTGATCCCCATTATATTTTTGTGATACTGATTCATCTCTTCCCTCTATATCCTTTTTCTTGATTATCTAAGGTATGTTTTGATTAAGTAAAAACATGTGTTAAAGGACCCAAAACCTTTAACAATAAAGCTTCACGAAATGGCCATCCAAAGTAAGGTATTTTATAATCACAAACAACACAAATCTCCAAGGTTGCAAGATAGAGGTAGGGTTAAAGTAAGAGTTACCGATTTTCACCAATCGATTACTTTCTTTAAGAGAATTCACAAATTCATCAATCACCCTATTTGAAAGCTTCCTATCACGATATAAATTGATGCCCTCCATATCCAGCCCCATGGCTTCTGCAATAATCTCTTCCAACACCTCCATTCTTTGGTTTCCAACAAGGATAGAACCATCCCTCTAAGTCTTCATGAATTGTCGAGTGATAACAGGGTTATTCTCTTTGAGCTTTTCCATAAAACTAGTGAAATTCTCGTGCTTCAAAATTTCCCATACCTCCTTTTTCTTCTTCCACTCCTTGCAACTAGCTGGTTCAATTCTCTTCCATTGTCCTCCCATATTCTTCTCTCCAATATCGATAAATTGATCTCTTAGAAAGACCCTATGTAGGTAATATATTTAAGCTATGTTTGTTTTCATTGACACCTACAATATTTGTGACTTTCACCAATGCAAGTGATATTTCCTTTGAGATCTTACTTATGAATGCAAGTTCCAGTTCTTTTGTTATCTCTTGCAATAAGCTTGGATTAGGTGCAATATTTTCTTTATTGGTTTCCATGTGTACTATGTGAATTATGTCATAATGTGAGCTAATCATAAATATCATTATGAATCAAGATGATATCATTGATTAGATGCTTGTATGTTCTCATACTTTCTTGGATTTCTTCAATATTAACTTGTTGTTGTTGATATAATGTACATGGTTTTCTTTTTCTATCCCCTTCTTCTTGGATGTTGATACCTTGTATATGTGCTACTGAACTTTTCATACTTTCATAGTTAGTGCCTTCTTTGTTTGAACTTAAAGATTGATTATGTCTCTGTTCTTCTACATTCAGTCTACTTGCTAGAAGATTATCTTCTAGATACTAAATCATACCTTCTTCTAAAATTTCTCCTTCTTCAACCTCCCTATTTAGTGAGTTGTACAAACTAACTTCTTGTTGGTTATCTATATTGGATTTAATCTTATTCCCATCTACTTCATGGTGTTGCCTTTGTTCTTCTTTGTTGATTGCTTTCTCCCCTTCTGAATTATAGATCAAGTCTTCCTCTATTATTTCTCCTTCTTTCTTATCTTTAGATGGTATAACAATTTTGCTGGCTACTTTGTGATCTTTCAAATTACTACCCATCTTATTCATATCTTCCTCTGGCAATACTTTTGGTAGGGGGAATTTTTATTGCAATCAGTTGCCTTCCATGTAGAGTTTTTCCTAGTAATTATTGGGTACAACTTTTTTAGGTTTGATTTCCAATGAGCATAATAGATTGTTCCATATCCACAATCATTCCCAACATCTGAGTTTTATCAATCTTTATTTTGGATGTGTCTATTATACCTAATAACTTGCAGGGTATATATTGATATATTTGTAATAATTCTAATGGGTTACAGCTCCTAAGAATGTACTGTAATATTAACTAACACCTTGATTTCATTGGAGTCCTTATACTGAGGATAGAAAGCTAGGGTTTCTCCTATTGAATTACTTATCCATCTTACTATTTGGTTGTGAAATAGTTTGACAAGTACATCCTTTAAAGCCACCCATGTAATAAACATCAATTTATTCATGCTATCTAAATCAAAATTAGGAACACATTCTATAAAATCAATGCTATAACCTTAGTAGAAATAGAATGGTTCATTAATTAATTCATTCCTAATTACTTTGTTTTTACAACGTAGATAAGATAAGCAATAAAAAAGGGTAAAGATACTTACTTGGCTTCCAAATGCTACTTGTAACCATTCTAAGAACTTTGCTTGTTTTTCCCTAGGGCCATTCCAGATCACATAGGTAACTAATGCTTTACATTCAAGCCAACAATCTTCACTAAATTGGTTGCTGGTGATTATTGTTTCTTCATTTTTTACTTTCCTATTATTATCTTTTGAGATTGAAGATCTTGATGCACTGTTATCTCTGATAATGAATTTTGGCTATTATGTCAAAAAGGCATTTATTTTGTGTTGCTTGTAGTGACTCATTATTGTTATTATGCAGTTTTCCCATATTATATCTCTTGGATCATCCCCATCCCTCCAATATGTTACTAGAGCACTACTTAATAGTGAATCTACTTCCGTCTGATTTAGGCTTTCTACCTAAGGGGTCTAAAAAATCAACTATTGTAGTCACTAATTATTAATCTCCTATTGTAAACGATTACTAAACTGCCAAAAATAAATTCACAGCTTAATATCAAAAAATAACACAACTACAACTTCACCAATAAAAATTTGGAAAGAAATACACAATGAACACAATATTTCTAGACAAATTGTCCCTGGAAAAACCTCTAAGGGAAAACCAATTCTACAAATGAGGAATTATATTAAACTTTAGCAAATCAAGAGATACAAAATTCCTTGCCTCTCATTGACAAAACTCTGACAACCTCGTAATTTCTCCCGCTGATATTCCCCACTATTATTTCCATGCTAACATTGTGCCCTTGCTAATACTGCAAGACTGTTTGCTAACACTGCAAACTTACAAACTCATTTGCTAGCACTAAAAATGTTTCTCCAAACTTCTTGTTCTCCAAATGCCCCCTAGACCCCCTTTTATACTACTCTCATTGGTAAACCAGTGACCAAGATCAATTTACAATCGACGACTGAGATATAGAACAACTTACTAACCCTAACAAAATTGGTTTTTAGTTGCTTCTAAAAGAAGTCAATTATTTAATAAATAATTATCCTTACTCTAACCAATTTGTTAGCAAAAAATATATATACTAAATAATAGCATATGGACAAACAACTGTCCAAGCTACCAGAAGTAACACTCCCTCTTAGCGAGGAAGTTGTTTTGCATGACACCCAACTTATCTCTGAAGAAGATGAATTGTGTCTTCCCCAATGCCTTAGTCATAATGTCTGCTACCTGCTCCTCTATAGGTATGTATTGTAGCTGAACAATTCCCCATTGTACACAATCTCTGATGAAGTGATATATGATATCTGTATGTTTAGACCTATCATGAAACACTGGATTCTTAGACAACTAGATGCAACTCTGATTATCACAATGTATCATAGTAGTCTCAACCTTTTGACCAAACAAAGCTACTAACAACTTCCAAAGCCATATAGCTTCACATGTCACCATGCTAGCTGCTATGTATTTTGCTTCTATTGAACTTAGAGCCACAGACTTCTGCTTCCTGTTGAACCAAGAAACAACTCCTGATCCCAAGGTGAAACAACACATGAGGTGCTCCTTTTGTCCATTGTACTTCTTGCCCAATTTGTGTCAGTATAGCCTATCAAACTGATACCTTCACCTCGAACATATTTGATCCCATACTCAACTATACCATGCAAGTAACGCAGCACATGCTTAGCCCCTATCCAATGCATTTTCTTGGTTCAACCATAAACTGACTAAGAGAGTTAACTACAAATACTATATCTGGCCTAGTGTTGACAAAATACATAAGTGAACCAATCAATTGCCTATATAAAGTGGGATCTACATCCTTCTCCCTGGATGTATCTACCTTCCTCCAAATTGTGATCATGGGTGTAGATATGGCTTTGTAATCCTCCATCTTGAATCTCTTCAAGATTTCAATGCAATATTTTCCTTGACCAAGGAAAATCTCCCCATTTGTCTACTACACTTCCATGCCTAGAAAGTAGTGCATAAGTCCCAAATCCTTCATCTCAAACTCTTCTGCAAGGTTCCTCTTGCAGTCCACTATGAGCCCTAGTGAACTTGTAAGAAACAAATCATCCACATAAAGAACAAGAATGAGAATCTCACCCCCAACCCCCAAGTAGTAGAGGTTAGCATCTGCTTCACTCTTCACAAAGCCCATTTTCTACAAGTATGTATCAATGGGCTCATACCACACTCTAGGAGCCTACTTGAGTATGTACAATGCTTTCTTCAATCTGCACACGTGGGTCTCTTTGTTGTGTGCTACAAAGCCTTCTGGTTGTTCTATGTATACCTCCTTCAACTCACCATTAAGGAATGTTGTCTTCACATCCATTTTGTAAGAAATGATAATATTGAGCAAGGAATGAGAAACAATCCAAGTAAGTTAAGTGTGAAACAATGTTACCATAAGATAAGCAAAATCCAAGAGCATACACTAAGATGGTTCAACAATGGAGACAAGGATTTATAAGGGGAAAGCAAAGAAAACCCCTTGTGAGTATTATGAATGAAGGCAAATGCCTAGAGAAGAGAGAGAGAGAGTGTGTGTTGGAGCAAAATAGCTCAATACAATAACATCAAAGTGATAAGAGTGAAGTAGAAAGAAGGAGGAGCATCTCTTATATAGAGATGAGAAAGGAGTTGCATTTGTAACTCCCATTTCTATGAATGCCACATTCATAATAGGTGTGTGCAAAGTGTCACAATCCTCTTAAGGAGGATAAACTAAATAAAGAAATAAACAAGAGTTGTCCTTACATGTGGAATAAAGGACAAACAATGACATGTCCTCCACATGTGTACAAGAGGACAAAATACATTTAGGGACCCTTGGAATATCCCAATTAATATATCCAAGGAAAGATTAACCTTTCTAACACCCCCCCTTAATCTTTACTTGGGGAGTTTACATCAACGGGTTGTAAGCCCAAATTTTTACAATGGAACTAAAATCTCTCTTTAGAAAGTGGTTTGGTTAAAATATCAGCCACTTGATCTTCGCCTTTACAATAAAGAAGAGTAATTTTCTTGTCTTCAACTTGCTCATGAATGAAGTGATGTTGAAGTGAAATATGTTTGGTTCGTGCATGAAAAATTGGATTCTTTGCCAAGGCAATAGCACTTTGATTGTCACAATGTATAGGTGTAGGTGATTTTTGAGGTAGACCCAAATCGTCAAGAAGTCTTCTAATCCATAAAGCTTCCTTAGCTGCATTGGTACAACCTTTGTATTTAGCTTCAATTGAGCAAAGGGAAATAGAGTGTTCTTTTTTGCTTTTCCAAGAAATTGCACCTGAACCAACAAAGAAACAATAACCACAAGTGGATTTCCCATCATTGGGATCTCCACCTAGACCAAAATTAGTATAGCCATGTAAAATAAATTTAGAATTTGCATCATAAAATAATCCCATATTAATAGTACCTTTAATGTACCTTAAGATGCGTTTAGCAACTTTAAAATGAGTTTGTTGAGGTTTAGACATAAATCGAGAAACTAAACTAACACTATAAGCAATATCAGGTCTAGTAAGAGTTAAATAATTTAAACTTCCTACCAACTATCTGTACAAAGTTTCATCAACAAAAGGAGTATTCATATCATTCATTAATTTAGTACCTAATTCACATGGAATTGAAACATGGTTAGAGTCATTCATCTTAAATTTTTCTAAAAGATCATAAGCATACTTGTTTTGAGAAAGAAAGATACCCTTAGGAGTTTGGCAAATTTGCATACCTAAGAAGTAATGTAAGATACCGAAATCAGTCATCTGAAATTTTTGTTTAAGTTGAAACTTGATATCAGAAATCAAAGCGTCTGAACTAGAAGTGAGTATTAGATCATCTACATAAACAATAACAATAATAATGTCATCGTTAGTATGTTTAATATACAAATTAGGATCATTCTGACTTCTAGCAAAACCTTGAGAAATAAAGAAAGAATTAATTTTAGAATACCATTCTCTAGGTGATTGTTTAAGACCATAAATAGATTTGTTCAATTTGCAAACCAGATTTTCACTACCTTTCTTAACAAATCCAGGAGGTTGAGCCATATAGATTTCTTCATGTAAATCACCATTTAAGAAGGCACTTTTAACATCCATTTGATGAATGGGCCAATTCATTTTAGATGCTAAAGCAAGAACTAATTTGATAGTAGGCATTTTAGCAACAGGAGCAAAAGTTTCATTATAGTCTAATCCTTCAATTTGTGAAAAACCTCTAGCAACTAGTCTAGCCTTAAATTTACTAATTTCATTATTAGTATTCAATTTTTTTTTGTATAACCATTTACATGAAACTATATTCTTGCCATGAGGTAATTTGACTAAGTCCCAAGTTTGATTAGCTATTAAAGAATCGTATTCCTCTTGCATGGCTTTCTGCCAATGAGGTTGAGAGTTAGCTTGATCAAAAGACTTAGGATCATTAGAATTCATAATAGTAGTCATCAAAGCATAATTACAATAATTAATCCTTCTATGTTTAATTCCACCAAATTTAGAAATGTAATCATCACCTTCATTGATTAAGTTTTGAGCCCATTTAGGTTTACGTTTAGTTGTAATGGAATTATCACTAGAGGAAGAATCATTAGCAATAAAAGCATCATTAGTAGTTGCTTGACTATCATTACTTGTAGGAGCAGAAATAATAGGTGGTACTTGATTTGAAGGGTTAAGAGGAGGAGTAGGGTTAAGAGAAGGAGTTTGGTCCTCCACCAGCACAATTTTAGTGCCACTGAATTCTGCATCATGTGTAGTAGAGCAATCATGGACTCCATTTTCTGCAATACAAACATCTCTAGCAACTTGAACTTTGTTAGTAGTGGAATCATAAACACGATAACCTTTAGTGTTTTCATCATAACCAACAAACATATAAGGAGATGACTTAGCATCTAATTTATGCCTTTTCTGTTTAGGAGTATGAACATAAGCAATAGAGCCAAAAATTCGTAAATGATGTAAATTAGGTTTCCTACCAGACCAAGCCTCTTCTGGAGTAATAACCTTGAGAGCTTTGGTAGGAGTCCGATTAAGAATATAAGTTGCACAAAACATGGCTTTAGCCCAAAATTTATAATGCAGATTCTTAGCATGCAACATGCTTCTAGCCATTTCAACAATGGTCCGATGCTTTCTTTCTACCACACCATTTTGTTGTGGTGTATAAGGAATAGTAAGCTCGTGTTTAATTCCACATGATTTCAAATAAGAATGAAAAGCATTATTCACATATTCCTTTCCATTATCAGTTCTAAGAATTTTAAGTTTAAAACCAGATTGCCTTTCAACATATAACTGAAATTCAATAAATATATCAAGAACTTGATCCTTGCTATGCAAAAAATAGATCCAAATTCGTCTAGAAAAATCATCAACAAAGGTAAGTGCATACCGAGAACCTTGGATGGAGTTATTCTCCATGGGGCCCAAAAGGTCACTATGGGCAAGATGCAACTTATGAGTTGCCCGCCATGATTTTCCACTTGGAAAGGGCTCCCTATGCATCTTACCACTCATACAACCTGTACAGGCAATCTTGGAAGGAATAATGTGAGGCAAGCCATCAACCATATTATGCTTTTGCATGAAAGTAATATAATCAGAATTTAAATGGCCAAGTCTTTCATGCCATATATTGAAATCAATAGAAGTATGTAATGAATATCGTGAACTAGCAAATTCATGGAATTTAAACAAATTGTCATTATCCATTTTAGCATGAGCAATCTCTTTTTGAGTTCGAGGATCTATGACATAACATGTATCTTTGTAGAATTCAACTTTATAGTCCTGACATAATTGTGAAACAGAAAGCAGATTAGTTTTCAAGTCAGGTACATATAATACATCATGCAATTTACCATTAGGAATAGTAACATCACCTAATCCTTCAACTTTACAAGTCTGATTGTTAGCTAACTGAATAGGAATGTTAGCAATATCAGGTTGTAAAGAATCAAAAATTTCTTTATGAGAAGTTACATGTTGTGATGCACCACTGTCAACAATCCATTCTAAAGGTCTACAAAGATTAAAGCTACAAGTAAAAGCATGACGAGAATTAGAACCAGTAGAGTTACCTTTTTTATGATTTGAGTTTTGATTATTGTTATTATTCATAGGTTTTTTATCATTTTGCTTTTTAAAACAGTTATTGACAATATGACCATCTTTGTCACAATAAGAACAATGAGGTTTGGAATTGGAATGATTCCTTTGATTATTAGTATTACGATTATTAGTATGATGATTGTTATTATTGTTATATTTCGCATGAAATTTATTGTTGGAATTATTTGAATTAGTATTATATTGTTTGTTGTTATTATTATTATTGGAACGAAAATTATTATTTGAATTTCTAGACACAAATGCATGTTCAGTTGATTTGAGGGTACCAAACTGAATTAGCTTAGCTTCTTCCTGTCTTAATAAAGTTTGAAAAATAACATAAGTTAACTGAGAAGTTAAAGTAGGAATAGCAAGCTGTGCATGAATATTAGTTATAAACTGTTGAAACTGTCTAGGAAGACACTTTTTAAGAATAAGATGAATTAAACGAATGTCCTCTAATTGAACACCTAAGGCAATAATTTGGCTTTTAAGAGAATCAAATTTTAAGAGAAATTCATCCATACTTTTAAAATCTGCATACCTGAGATCTTCAAGTTGATCCTGCAACTGTATTTTGCGCTATTCATCTCCACTGTCATACTTGGTTTGTAAGATGGATCATGCATCATGAGCTTTAGAACAGTGAGCAATTAACACATATAAATCTGGAATAATGGAAATACCAATTAACCCTAAAGCTTCTTCATTTTTAGATTTTCAAGTATCTTTCTCATCTTGGGTAGCCGCTGAACCAGGTTCAAGAGAAGGATTAGTGGCTATTTCGAAGAGGTGTTTAAAATGAAAAATAAATGAGATATGAGTTTTCCAAGAATGATAATTAGAATAATTAAGTTTTATTTCTGGAATTAAGGTTGACATGATTAGAAAAAAAAAAATTCTTTTTAAAAAAAATTCCTTAATTTGAAAATCAAATTAATTGAGAAAAAAAATCTTGTTTTTTATATATAAAATTAATAATATATTTTTTCCAATTATTTATTTGAAAGAAAACAAAAATAAAATAAAAAAATTCTTTTTTTAAAAAAATGAATAAAAAAATTTGTGTGATATAATAAACGTTGTAAGGTTTTTTTTAAATAAATTAAACAAGATTTTAAAAAAGGGTCGGTGAAAGGGCGGGCAAAGAGAGCGAAGTTTTTTTTTTTTAAAAATGCGCGGTCCAATCGGAAGAAGATAAGGGGGGAGCGGAGCGCAGGCAGCGGGTGACGCGTGGCCAAAGTGGCGGAGGTTGTTGGTCTACACGCAGGCAGAGGCGGGTGCGCGTGGCCAAGGCGACGGAGGTGGTTGGTCTGCACGCAGGCAGAGGCAAGTGCGCATGGCCAAAGCGATGACTGTGGCGGAGGTGGTTGGTCGGGCCCTGGTCGGTGAATGTTGCGCACAAAGCACTAGATCTTCTTTAGGAAGAGACACCGAAGGAAGCTGCACAGGCCGAGCGCTGGCTTCAAACCCCTAACTGAAGGAACCAGTGACCAAAGCGGCGGATGCGGGTGTGGTGGGTCTGGCCGCGCAAGTAGCGGATGACGAATATTTTCACAGGCAGCGGTGAGAGACGCCGGTAGAGCGCAGGTGTTGCGCAAGCTGGACGCAGATGGTGCGCAGGTGGTGCGGGTGGCGCGCGGGCTGAGCACAAAGGTCGCGCAGGTGGCGCACGAGCTGGGCGTAGGTGGCGCGCGGGTGGTGCTAGTGGCGCGCGGGTGGCGCGTCCGCCCAAACAAATTTGAATGTGCGATTAAAAACAATTAAATGCAATGTATATGGATTCAAGAGCATACAATTCAAAAATCCTTATAAATAAAATTCAAAAAACCTTATATGGATGCTCTTAAATGCAATGTATATGGATTTATAAGGATTAAAATCCTATGAAAATATCTATGTTCTATGTTTGAAATTTTCAAGAGCATACTCCAAATAGATATAGATTATATAAAAAACAATATATTAGAATTTTTTTTTTTAAAGAGTAGGAAAATTATATACTTATTGAAAACTTAACCCATGTAAGTTCTAAGAGTATTTATATAAAAAAATTGCACAATTTAATATAAATAAGTGGACTGAAGTAATACTTCTTGTTTTGGCGGCATGCCTTCCAAAACAAGAATAAAAATTAAAATTTTATAAGAAAACCCTTTGGCGGCAAGCCTTCCAAAGAGGGTTAGTAAACAATGATAAAAAAAAAATGATACTCTAAAAACCTGCACACAAAAGATGTTAGAATGAGCAAAAAATTGCAACACAAACTTCTTCTCTCAATGACGTCTCCAAATAAGGTGTGCTCCAATGAATGGCAACCTTCAACACAAAACTTAAAACAAGGATTAAATAGCCAAGCTCTGATACCATGTAAGAAATGATAATATTGAGCAAGGAATGAGAAACAATCCAAGTAAGTTAAGTGTGAAACAATGTTACCATAAGATAAGCAAAATCCAAGAGCATACACCAAGATGGTTCAACAACGGAGACAAGGATTTATAAGGGGAAAGCAAAGAAAACCCCTTGTGAGTATTATGAATGAAGGCAAATGCCTAGAGAAGAGAGAGAGAGAGTGTTGGAGCAAAATAGCTCAATACAATAACATCAAAGTGATAAGAGTGAAGTAGAAAGAAGGAGGAGCATCTCTTATATAGAGATGAGAAAGGGTTGCATTTGTAACTCCCATTTCTATGAATGCCACATTCATAATAGGTGTGTGCAAAGTGTCACAATCCTCTTAAGGAGGATAAACTAAATAAAGAAATAAACAAGAGTTGTACTTACATGTGGAATAAAGGACAAACAATGACATGTCCTCCACATGTGTACAAGAGGACAAACTACATTTAGGGACCCTTGGAATATCCCAATTAATATATCCAAGGAAAGATTAACCTTTCTAACATATTTGATGGATCTGCCATCCAATCTATGCTGCAAATGAGATTACATCTCGTATAGAAGTATACCTGGCAACAGGAGTAAATGTCTCCTCATAGTCTATTCCCTCCTTTTGAGAGAACCCCTTTTCCATGAACCTTGCCTTGTATTTCCCAATGCTACCATCTACACCATGCTTTATCTTATAGATCCAGCATGATCCAACTATTGTCCTATCTGTTGATTTGGACACTACCTCCCACACATCATTCTACATTATTGAGGAATATTCCTTAACCATAACATCTCGGTATACCTAATGTTCTATAGCTTCTTGATAGCTAGAAGGCTCACTATCTACCAACTGACTAACTAATGCCACATAGTCATTGAACCTGGTTGGTTGTCTCTGCTATCTAGTACACTTCCTAAGAGCTCCCACAAACTCCTGAGAATCCCTTTGTGTATCTAGAACCTCATGGTTCCTGTTGCCAACTATAGAGGATGAAATGTCAACCTCTAAGTCCTCTAGATGCATTTCTTGTTGCACTTGTTACTCCATACTCTATGAATCTTCACTACCTGAGTCTACACTCATACTGGTAACTGTACTTGAGCTTTGCTGCCCTTGACTTGGTCTTGGAGCTTCTGTTGGCTGCTCACTCTGATCATCTCTTAGCAAATCTCTGGATCTCCTTAATGCCTTGTCCTCCATGAACTTGACATCATTTTTTACCATAATTCTTTTAGTACCTGGAATGAAAATCCTATATGCTTTTGAGATTTCATTGTACCCAACAAAGTACCCCCTCTCTACAGTCTGATCCAACTTTGTACGTGTATCTCCAGGAATATGACAATATGCCAGACTCCCAAATATCTTGAAGTGACCAACATCTGGCTTCTTCCCTATGAAAGCATCCTCTAGTGTCATCTTCCCTAGCACCTTGTGTGGAACTCTATTATGGATGTAGATTGTTGTATTACACGCCTTTGCCCATAAGTAATGAGGCATGTCCTGGTCATGTAGCATAGCTCTTGCTGCCTCCGATATAGAACGGTTCTTCCTCTCAACAACTCCATTCTATTGTGGATTGTAAGGAATAATCCATTCTCTCTTGATTCCTTCTCTGGTACAAAACTCCTGGAAGACATTTCCTTTGTACTTGCCTCCATTGTCTGACCAAAGAACCTTTATCTTCCTTCTTGTCAATTTCTCCACAAGAGCCTTGAACTCTTGGAATTGACTAAAAACCTCATCCTCAATCTTCAAGAAGTATATCCAGGCCTTTTTGGAGAAATCATCAATAAAAGTAACATAGTACTCATATCCTCTGAGAGATTTCGTTAACATCGACCCATAAACATCTGAATGTACTATATCAAGAATGCCCTCAAATCTACTGTCACTTCTTGGAAAAGATGCTTTCATGAACTTCCCCAACACACATCCCTTGAATACATCATCATGCTCTGTGCTCACCTCTAGAACACATGTCACTGTCTTACAAAGCAATCTAAGTGCTCCATGATGAATATGGCCCATCCTCCTATGCCATAGCTCTCTAAGATCTCTAGGATTACTGCTACTCATGAGTGCCTTAGGAGTATCAAACTACAAACTATAAAGGCGGCCACTCCTAACTCCAATAGTTATGGTGATTTCCAATCCTTGTGCTTAATCAACAAATTTGTCCCTCTAAAGAGTACATTATACCCCTATCCTGAAGAACAGATATATAAATCAAATTCATACCTAAGCCTGGCACATACAACACATCATGAAGTGGAATTATCTTTCCATTCTCCCTTTGAAATTGAATAGTCCCTTTCCCAACTAGGTTGAGTTTGGACAAGTTTCCCATAGAAATCTTGATGTTGGTGTCCTCCTCCTTGTAACGAGAGAAGTACTCTCTAACTCCTGTCATATGAAATGACGCCCCACTATCTATATACCAAACACACTATGAGGTTGATCTAACCATACAAGCTATGAGTGCAAATTCATCTTCCATTCTATTGGAGAGTTCTTTCACACTTGCTAAAGCTGCTGCTTGCTTCTTACGTACCCTTCTTCCTCTCTAGGCAATCACTGACATAGTGGCGAAACTCATGACATCCAAAGCACTTGACCTTAGAAAGGTTCTTCTTCTTCTTCTCACTTTGTGAATTCGATCCTTTGCTAGATCCCTTCTTTGCTTTCCCTTTACCTGCCAGGGCAACGTTCTCTTGTTCCACCTTATTTTTCTGACTCTTGCCCCATTGACAAGACTTAGTATAAACTCCTCTTGAGTGAAATCAGTCCATAGTCAATCCCAACTCGGTAAAGTATCTCATCCACTGACAACTTGAACAAAGACACTCCATTGTTTAGTAAACCCATTTAGGGTTATTCTCACTAGCTCATCATCACTAGGGCTATCTCCAACAGTTGTTAACTCGTCCTTAACAAGTCTGAGCCTGGTGAGGTAACTTGTGACATCTTCTCCTTGGTTTATCCGGGTATTCTTTAGCTTCTCTTTGAGAATCAACTTCTTGTTGGTGATAGCATTATGGTACAAATTCATAATGGCATCCCACATCTTCTTTACCATATTTAGCTCTTTGATATGTGGAACAATATGATCCTTGACACCATCAAGGATAATCCTCCTTACCTTGGCATCATCCTTCTTATATGCTACAAGTTGTGTTGCATTTGTTGGTACAGGTACATCATTGGTAGCATAATTCTTGATACCATTCTCTTCCAATAATAAAGAAATTATGGTCATCCAGACACCAAAATTTGAGACACCATCTAGTCTATCCTAATCTCTCAAACCAGCTGAAGCCATCTCAAGGGATTAAAGGAATAATAAATCTAAAGAGATCAAAATTTCTTTCCTAGGGCAAAACTCTTCTACCCTTAACAATGCTCTGATACCATGTGAAAAATCAACTATTGCAATCACTGATTATTAATCTCCTATCATAAACAATTATTAAACTGCTCAAAATAAATTCACAACTTAATATCGAAAAATAAGACAACTACAACTTCACCAATAAAAATATGGAAAGAAATACACAATGAACACAATATTTTCGGACAAATTGTCCTTGGAAAAACCCCTAAGGGAAAACCAATTCTATAGATGAGGAATTATATTAAACTTCAACAAATCAAAAGATAAAAAATTCCTTGCCTCTCACTGGCAGAACTCTGACAACCTCCTAATTTCTCCCGCTGATATTTCCCACTACTATTCCTACTCTAACACTGCGCCCTTGCTAACACTGCAAGACTGTTTGCTAACACTACAAACTTACAAACTCATTGCTAACACTACAAATGTTTCTCCAAGCTTCTTGTTCTCCAAATGCCCCCTAGACCCCCTTTTATACTACTCTCGTTGGTAAACCAACAACCAAGATCAATTTACAATCGACGGCTGAGATATAGAACAACTTACCAACCCTAACAAAATTGGTTTCTAGTTGCTTCTAAAAGAAGTCAATTATTTAATAAATAATTGTCCTTACTCTAACCAATTTGTTAGCAAAAACAATTATATACTAAATAATAGCATATGGACGAACAGTTGTCCAAGCTACCAAAACTAACAAGGGGTATCTATTCTCTTTAGATACTAGATTCGATATTGTGGGAAGAGAACCCCAGTTTGTTGATCTTTTTTGAATTTTAGCTTCTTTTTGGGTTTTCTTACTGATTACCGTTTTCCAACCATTTAAAGAAAGATCAAGATTAAAAATTTGTTGCCTAGGATTTTTGTCTTGAAGTATATATATATATATATATATATATATATAAAATTTGTTGTGGTGATTAAAACCCAATTTTTCTTGTCCTAAGAAGTGTTGCATTTGATTCGTAGTCAAGGGAACAAAACTATTTTTTGGCTCTTCTAGCTTTTGCTTACTCGAATATTTGGTCCTGACAATTTTTTTTTCTTATTGATCTCAATCAGGAACATTTAGGATTTGATCAATCTCCTCCGCATTTAACTTTCTTTGATTAGTGATATGAAAAGAGATTGCATTGATAGATTTCAAGGCTTCCTGATATTAGTTTGTTCAAACAAATTGTTTAGAATTTCAAATCTGTTTGTTGTATTAATTGGCTCTCTTCTATAGTATTTTGTTTTGCCATACAAGGCTACTTTTTTTTTGAGATTCCATGTAACAAAGCCATTTAAAAAAAATAATCCTAAGGCCCATATTTGTATAAAAATATAGACATGATTTTTTCATAAATTATATATCGTTTAATTTTTTTAATGAATATACATGTGTTTCTATTATTTTAAAACTATATACACATGTCCAAATATTAAAAAAAGAACCTACAAAGATAATATGCTCTATTACAATCTTAAATTTTTGCATTGATTAGAAGTATAATTACAATGAATAAATGACTTATTTTATAAAAAGTAAGGGATGCTGCACTAATGATAAATAAAAAGACATCTAAAGTTAGTTTAAGCAAACACATAATTAAAGAACCTAATTATTAAATAATTGAATAATTTTTCAAATTTAAACAAATGTAATTTGCTCTACATATAAAAAGACTTAAAATGACATAAAAATGGAACCACCTAAACATCAACATTAACTTTTCCTTCTTCTTCATGTCCTAATTAGCCGATAGGCTTTCACTTGGGCGATAGCCCACTAGAATTTCCTCATGCTCCTGCTTGTAAGGGATGGAAAATGTGGTTCGCAAATCAAAATTATCCTCAAAAAAACATTTGGTTCTTGGTTGACAAAAACTCAACTCAACTGCACATGCAACCAAATATGAGTTGTTTCCCACACATCTAGAGATTGATTGTAATGGGATAGAAATTTTTTAGCTACAATAGAGCTCACTAATCCAAAGTAGAATCTCCTTGCACTATCATTTTAAACCTCTTCTCCCACTCCCTGATTTTCTACAACTTGCATGGTTGTGACTATGAATTTTGGCAGATTAAAGAGCACAATTGTTCAGACCAGGAGATTAAAAATACAGTGAATATCATAAACAAAAATTCTTGACACGAAAGAAAATAAGTTGTTTGCAATAATTATCATCCTCTATTTTTAGGATTTTTTAGAACAAGAGATGGAGAAGGTGAGGGCAATGGGAATGGTGGCAAAGGCAAAGGCGGTGGTAGAGCTAGGGGCATGGAAGGAGACATGGGCTCTTTGTCTATAATTCTCTTACACCTCTAATCATCAAACAATTAGGGGAGATCTCAATGTATCTATCCTTCTTGGCTTTGACTCCATCTCTGATTCTCTCCCATGACTAACCATGCAAATGCTTTGAGCTCAAGTGACCCTTCCATCTTCATTATCACTGCCACTATCTTCCTTTTCACCTTTGATTTCTTTATCTTCTCCTACAATACAATTCACAAAAATTAACAAATGGACTGCAACAATCAATTGAAACCCTAAATGCCTGAATTACCATATTAAATATGTAATCTAGTGATAAGAGCACCTCGTAATCCTCCTCCTCCTCATCTTCTTCGACACCATCATTCTAGAATATGGCATTAGTGAGAACATTGCAACTTTCGACTTCTATAAGCTCCCATCCGTTCTCATACAACTCTTAGATAGAAAATTACAACGTATGTTAGGAACAATACACAAGATGAGCAATAAAACACATAAATAAATAGGACAAACCTTTAAAAGACACTTTAAAATAGGGCTGATGACATTGTTGTTGAGCCCAATTCCCTTCATTTCTCTGAGAGCTCGATTGAATCATTTGTTCCCCATCTTCACAAAGTGTGTGATTAGTGTGAGGGTTATGATTTTACACAAAGACGATTATGAATCTCCACTCCACACCTATTAATGTTGTGTCATGTCATGGTTAACCTTGTTTGCAATCACCACCTTTCTCGATGCCACTATGATTATTTATATAAAATAAAAAGTTGAAATGACAACTTATCTCTCATGTGATTACATCAAAATGTGTATAACTAATTGTAGGCCCCTCTCTCCATTGCATCAAACTCGATGATGAAAGATCATGGCGCATAAGAAACAATACCTAAAGAAATAGGTAACGATCACAAAAGGGTCTACATTATTTTTCCTTCTATTTTCAGCAATTGCAAATCTAGGTATAATTTTCTACATTGCTACTATCATAAAACCTTGGCTCCAATAGAACTAAAATCTAACCATATTCCTAGTCTTTAGATTTCAATAAATTTTAATAAAGACTTATATACCTAAGTTCACTTATGTCAACCTAAGTTCACTTATGTCGACATTGCGATAGAAGATTGGTAATTTCCCAAGAGGTTGATAATTTCCACCTTAAGATAGTATACACGTTGATAATTTGATATACAAAGATTGATAAGCAAAGTCATTGATAATATACAGTGCACTTGCTACAATTTACAATTGTGGATGTGCAAAATCTAATGTTTCATATTCCTTCTTATGGAAATAAACTGTGATAAGATAGATTAATCATTTCAGATAATTAGATTTTTTAGTCTAAGGTAGGTATAAAAAATCATTCAACCAAAATATTTTTCGGCTGATGAAAATATTTTTAAAAATGATTATTGTAAACTAAAATATAAGTAAATTTGAAATTAGAAAGCATAAAAGTTTAGAAAATAGTAGATGCTATAGATAGAAAATTATTGTTCAACAAGAATAACAATATGAGTAATGCAATTTGGTTTATGAATTTGACTGTGTATGTTTTTTTTATCATCAACGTTTTGGATCGCACTCTATGATCAATCATCATACCTTTCTATATACAATGTGCATTTCTAAATATTTTACTATTATTTAGATGTATAGTATCATTTAGTTAAACTATTTATATTTTTCCACTTATTACAATATGTTTGATTGCTATATTGCTAGAATTAAAAGAATTTAAAAAGATAACTTTGTATATTCATTAAATTTAAACTAAATAATTATTTAACATATATAAAAGTTTCATCTCGACTTCAACTTTCATCGATTTAAAATGCAAGCACTAATCATACATCCTTACAAAACCTCAAACCCCTTAGACCATTGTGAATACTCTTTTAACATCTAACATTTAACTTTTTAATCCTCTTCACACCCTAATCATAATCCTTAAAAAACCCTCAAACCCTTTAGACCATTGTGAATACTCTAGCACATTCTCTCACTCCCTAAGGTAAAACATTTGGACCCCTCATCCTCTTTCTCCAAGAATAATTAATGCACTCACATGACTTTTCTCATTGCTTGTCATGACCGTTATGCTTCCCATATATGTGCTCCAACACACATCTCATTCTTTCCCTAATCACTTATATCACATGTTAATGGAACTTTAAATATAATAAAAGAAAGCAAAAAGAAAAAGGAAAAAACCCTAATTCTTCCCCTCCACGTTATTCCAACCCCTAAAATGGGGTCCACGTCACGAGGAGGATGAACCCATGCACCCTTCAATTTCGGGGAGTCCCAATCGCTATGATGAACTAGAGACTTTTGCCCTAAATTGTTTAAGATTCCGTCCAACTGGCAAGATATGTACGTAGCCAATATAATTCAAAGGCCCCCAAACGTGTGGCTGGGGCCGACGAAGGGCTCACATTTTGCCACGTGGTGCCCTGCAAACGGCATGGGAAGGATATATAAGGCCAGCTCATTAGATGACTAAGCATGCAATTAGTACGGATAGTTTAAGACATAGAAGCGGTGTCCACGTGGCAGGAACCCGCAGTTAGAGGCATATAACTACTCTTGGAAGGTCGCTAAGTTTAGCGAGTGTATAAAGGTGCGGTCAAATCTGGCGGATAGAGAAAAGAGCATTACGCGGCACGTCCAACACGCCTCTGGCCTTTAAATAGCGGGTCTTCGAATGCAAATCGGCAATAGAAGGTAATCTTTTTTCCCATCGCTTGAGAATATTGCAGAAGGCGATTTTTTCGTGAGAATTGCTGTTTTAGGGTTTTATTGTGAGGGATTCTGATTGCGGACGATTGAGAATTGTTTGGATCGAGATTGCATTTATTCTGAGATTTGTGTTGTTTGCTCTGTGCGGTGGATTGGCGGCGGCGCTCGCGGATATCTTTCTTCAGTATTTTATACATGTATGGATTCTGATCGTTTTTTCTCGCGTTCTTGAATTGTTTTCAATCTATAGGAGGCTTTTTTAATTCAGGAATTGAGGATTGGTCCGGTTGCGTGATGTGTTATTCTTGTTGATAGCATGCAATTGGTTTTAGTGATGTTATTGTTTTCTCTATGTGGATGTTTTTTTACCAATATCTGTATAATTGTTTTACGTTTTTGTTAGTCTTGAATGGGTTTTCTTTTGGCTTCTGGTGTTGATTGATTTTGTCCTATGAAAGGAGATTTTCTGTGAGAGAGTATTGTTGAATCTCAGATTTAGTCGATGGTTTCCCGTTTGCAGAGGTCTGCGTGCGTATTATTTTTTATATTGATTTCGATTCGGCAATGGTTCTTATTTCATTTTATGGATATTATGTACATATGTTGGTCTTAACAATGAGTTTTAGTTGAGACTTTTTCTGAATAGATGTAAGGATTTCAGGATTTGGTCAAATCTTAAATCTGCCTTGATTTAATGCTTTCAGGGATTGAACTATTTTTCTTGTGAGTTTTGTATTGGTTCCTTTCTGGATTCATATTCTATTTGTTATAGTACTATTTTGGGTTTCATTCGATTGGTTCTGCGATCGGTTTGTTGTACCTCGAGGTTTTTCGATTGGTTTTGTGATGGGTTTATTGTACTTCGAGGTTACCTGATTGTTGCATTAGCCTAGCGTGAGTTACTATCTGTAGGTTTTTGCCTTTAGGTTTCCGATCTTAACGGTTTTATATTTTTATTATATTGCTTCAGTGCTGCTTTTTCTTTTGCGCTGATATAGTTTTAGGAACAATATTGGCTTTAACCTCTAGAGTTCGTTTCTGGTTAGGCTGGCTTATTATATTCCACGGATTCATGTTCCTTTGAGTTCATATTAAGGAAAATTCTTTTTATTTTTCTAATAGATTGAGTATGTTTATACGGCCATTACTTAGTTTTTGGGTTTCTATACTGGAAGAGTTACTATTTTCTGAGGACATTTGTAGATTGTGTTATTTTCGCCGTTTTTGTTCCCCTACAGGTCATTATGGCTTTTATTATCAACCTATTCATCTGTTGATTTTTTGAAAATTAGATCAATTCAGTGCATATCATGTATCATAATTTATTGTAGAATATGCTTGACCTTATTCAGATCGTTTAAGTGTTGTGATGTACATATTAGCCTTTTGTAATCACACATGCATTACCTTAAGGGTATGCAGGTTTTATTGTTTGAATTTTGTTATGCGGTGATTTAGTATAACTTTTCTTGCTTTTACTTCTCTTGTTGCATGCACACTTTCATATTCTCTTGGTTTAGGTTTAGAGGATATCGCTTAGCTAAGGTGTTACACAGGGCATTGTTTTGACACATTGTTCTTTACCGTTTCTTTTTCTCTATCAATATTTTATTGATCTGTGATCTGGTTTGGCCTGTCTTCTAGGTCTGCTAAGCCTGTGAGTGACATCTCGGTAGTTCTTCTGATTAATTTGTTTGTTAGATTTTCGTTATTTGTCAAATTTTAATGGTCCGTCTCTGGGTGTGAGTGGTTTAATATGTGTTAGTCCGTAATTTTAGTTTTAGGAGGCCATAGAACTTTGTATTTTCTAATGGTGTGAATGGTTTGATATGTGGTAGTAGTCATTGTATGAAATATATTTTCAGGTCTTGGGAATTTTATTTTTCTGATATTTGCAGGTTAATACTTTTGGATTAGCATTAGGTGTTTTGACCTAGTTTTGTGAGGCTTATGTTTTCGAGTATTCCCGAGGTTCATCTGTTTTCTTGAAGTTACCCTTTAACACGAGTATAACCTTTATGATTGATCTGTCTTTCAACTCTATGCAAGGCCATGATTTTCCTCTGTACAAAATATAATCTTTTTTTTCCGAAATCAGTAGTGTGGTTCTAACCGACATTTTCATTATGTTGCAGAGAGTCTGAATGTTGTGATGGAGTCCAAAGGTGGTAAAAAGTCCAGTAGTAATTATCCCCAATACGAGACTCCCTTAGGCTACAAAATTGAAGACGTTCGACCTCACGGTGGCATTGATATCTTCCGATCTGCTGCTTACTCAAACGTAAGTATCAACATGCATATTGTTTGTTATGTTATTGTAGTAAGAATTGTAAAGGCATTAGAAGGATGATGAAAGATGGAAATGGATAATGGTCTTGCTAGACTACATGGTTTTGTTCATTACTTTTCCACATATTAATATATGGTTTCTTCATCTGTGTCTTCATGCAGTGCGTGCGCAAGCCATCCTGATATTCTCGTGCAACAGCATCTGTAGTGTAGGAGTAGCCTAGTTTTTTTTTCAATAAATTCGTATGCTAGGAGCTTGTTTGTGGCTATACTGCACGGCTGGCAGATTAGCTCCCCAGTTCTGTGGACTGGCAATTTCTCCCCCAACGCTCTGAAAGTTTCCTTCTACAAATTACTATTTCTCTCTGTCAATTCTCAGCTTGCTTTTCCCGGCAAAGGCAAATTACAGTACTTCGTCAATTATAATTCAAGATGGGTGTGTCTTGTGGAGATTGTGCTACTCCTACAATGTCTGCAATTGGATTTGAAGGATTTGAGAAGAGGCTTGAGATTGAATTTTTTCCGACTCCATTCTTCGCTGATCCTGATGGCAGGGGTCTAAGAGCTCTCACTCGTCCTCAACTGGATGAAATTCTGAAACTGGCTGAATGCACCATTGTATCTGAGCTGTCAAATGAGCATCTTGATTCCTATGTTCTCTCTGAATCAAGTATGTTTGTCTATCCATTCAAGATCGTCCTGAAGACTTGTGGAACCACAAAGTTGCTGCTTTCAATTCCCCAGATTTTGAGCAATGCAACTGGGCTGTCTCTCTCTGTAAAGGCTGTGAAGTATACTAGAGGGACGTTTATCTTTACTGGAGCACAGTCTTTTCCTCATCGCAACTTTTCAGAGGAAGTATCATTTTTGGAGAAATATTTTGGAATGCTCGGTTATGGTGGAAGAGCATATGTAATGGGAGATTCAGACAAGAACTACAATTGGCATATTTATTCTGCTTGTGCAGACGATGGCGCATCTGATGAGGACTGTAAACCTGTATTTACTCTGGAGATGTGCATGACACAACTTGACCGTGAGCGGGCCTCTCTGTTTTACAAGAGCAACTGTAAGTCAGCTAGCGAAATGACTCTTAATTCAGGGATTCGTGACATTCTCCCTGGCTCTGACATTTGTGACTTCGAATTTGATCCCTGTGGGTACTCCATGAATGCAATTGAAGGGGATGCTGTTTCTACAATTCATGTGACTCCCGAGGATGGGTTTAGTTATGCGAGCTTTGAAGCAATGGGTTATGGTCCCCAAGATTTTGAACTCAAGCAACTGGTTGAGAGGGTTTTGTTCTGTTTCAAGCCAAAGGTTTTCTCCATTGCTGTTCACGTTTCTGCGCCTGTTGGACAATCCTCATGGACTGTACTTGATCAGCCTCATCAGGGATATGTTTGCGACATGACAAGTGGTCAAGAGCTCACAGGGGGCAGTAATATGGTTTATCTGACTTACAGGACCAGTGCTAAGGAATCTCAGAGGATCACTTTGCCTTTGCTTGTCTGGGAAGAGGAAAGCGAAGGGAATGACAGTTTGTTTATGAATGAAAAGAAGCAAAACTGGGATGCAACTGAAATGAAGGAAAACTGGGATGAATCTGAACAATCTCCCAGGACTACTCTATCCCTGCATACCTGGGAAGAGGAAAGTGATGGAAGTGACGGCTGAAAGTTTGCAATGCATCCCTGATGAATAAGCAAACTTTGGATCTCAACTATCTATCTTTTTTTAATGGGAATTAGAGTGGGCAAATGGGTTCTTTGTTGATTTAGAATGAGAACTCAAGTAGTTTGGTCATTATGTTGTCCTATAGTGCAGTTTATAGTTCACTGTGTTGGGGGAGGGTTGTAGCGTAGGTTCATTATAATTTCAATTACAGCTTCACTATGCAATTTGATTTTGATGGATTTTAAGCTCTCTGCTTATGTTTGTTCACTCCTTTTAATAAAGAGATTATATTTAGTAGAACAGTAAGATAATGCTCTTTTTATTATGTATGCTTTATGTTTTTACTGAATTTAAATTCATTCTAGGGTTGGTATTGGAAAAAATTGCAAAAAACGGTTAATCCAATGCCATTGCTATTTGCTTTTGATTCTTCTATATTTAGCGAAATGCCAGCGCTATTTGCTTTTGATTCGTATGTAGTGAAATGCCAATCGATTTTATATTCCTTTTTATCTGTGTTTCATGTTTTTACTGAAATTAAAGTCATTCTAGGGGTTGCTTCTGGAAGTTCTGGTAATCCAGTGCAGTGCTATTTTCTTCTTGATGCTTTTATATTTTGTTTATATTTCGTTATATTTTGTGAAATGACAGTCCATCTTGTTTTTCTTGTATCTAAAATTGTATTATTTTATAGTTGGAAAATGTGATGTAGAGTCATCCCAGATTAGGGCTCCCTTGACATTATCATGGACTGTTGAAACAACATAATATCTACAAACAATGCTGGAGTTCCTATATATGTGATGACTGTAAAATATCGTTTCACTTGAGTAGTATTTGTTTTATTCTCTTGTTTTTGCCACAATTGAACGATAAATATTATGTTGAAATGAAAAGTCAAGTAGTATTTGTTTTATTCTCCTGGTTTTCTACAGAGAAACAATAAATGTATTGCTGATATGAAATCTGATTTGGGTTCAAGTGGAGAATATTTTGTGCGCTTTCCATGTTTGATGTGTTGCCATGATATTCATCATTGGTTGTCTGGATGTATTTCAAGTCTGATAATAATCATGTATCGAGTTCAGCATATTTGGTATATTCTATGGAATCTGATTATTATCCGTATCCTTTAAAAATGATGAGAACAGTTGTAATACCTGAGTTATAACTTTTTTTTATTGGTTATAATTGCATTGGATTCTGAGGTCTGTTCTTGCTGGGTATTTTTTATTTTCATAATACAAAATGTACTAAATCACTGAAATGATGTTGTACAATATGCGAGGAAATAATATGTAGAAATAGCTCGGTTTCCTTGGGATTTTCGTATGCCGGACGTGGTTGGAAATCTAGAAATCGTTCTGTCAAAGCCATCATTGGCAGATTTGCTAATTATATATTTCTCATATATCTTGCGTGGATGTATTTCATAGGCAAAGAGGCTATGGTGGACCATGGTACCTCTAATATCTTGTGTGGATATATTCATAGGCAGAGAGGGTGCACAACTTACATGCACCCGTGTGCAATGTATATAAGCTGCCCCCTATCCACTGGCGGCAGGGGCCCATATTGGACATGCAGATGTTACATTTTGCAAAAATCTTGTACCAATTTTCTCTAAAATCTGAAAATGAAATAGTTGTATAGTCATGTTTGTACGTATAGACGTGACAGCACACAATTGACAGTCTTGAATTTATAAGAGCTTTTAAAACTATTTATTCCATGATTTGGAGTGTTAATAAGACTGGGACGCATCGAACAGGAAGAAAGGTGTCAAATGTCAAAACCACTTCCCATATTAGAAAAAGATAATTATGGAGCAAGTGGGAAGATGATAATTCAAATGGAATTGTTTGACTACCTTGCATTCTATATGTTCCACTAAAATTTTTATAAATGTGGAAAAGTCGAAAGGTTAGCTTTAAGCTCTTCAAGCTAAAGAGGTATTGCCTTTGAAAGGAATACACAATGCAAAATGAAGGGAAGGTTCTTAAGAAAGGGAGAGGGATAATGAGGTGATTTAAATTGAAGGACAACCAAAAGGGCTTGCTTACACCTCCATTCATTACAAATATATCCATAGAGTGAGCTCAAAAAAATAACTTTCAAAATTCTTGAAATGAAAAGGGACGTGAGGAATATTAGGAATATTAGTGATAACAAGGTGATTGAAATTGAAGGACAACCAAAGGAGCTTGCTTACACCTCAACTCATTACAAATATACCCATAGAGTGAGCTCAAAAAAATAACTTCAAAAATTCTTGAAATGAAAAGAGACATGAGGAATATTAGTGATGGAAGAGAACTTGAAGAATGACAATGTAGGATTTTTTTGGTATCAATATTTGGGATGACACTAAGTAAACGATCATTAGAATGAGAAAGTTTAATTGAAACATTGCTGCAAAAAATTCCTGCAGAATTCAATCAAAAAAACATGACAATTATTAGTATGTATTGTGCAAATATGATAACTTCATTAGTATCTTCCTAATTAAGGAGCAATGTATGGTTAGTCTAGAGCCCATTTAGAAAATTTTGTTCATTTGTAAATGTGTTTTTGAGCTATGACAATCTTGGGTACATGAATGCAAGTTTACAATCTAAAAAGCTTTTGTCTTCTTAGAAGATAATGTTATTTTGCCATTATTAATGGCTAGTTAAGCATAATCAAATTTCTACAGTCTAGTTGTTTGAATTAGTGTATCTTAGGGCCTTTTAGTTTAGTCCTCTTGTTACCCTATTTCTTTTGGTATTAGTTAAATTTAATTAGGTAGATCTATTCATGGAGGAAAGAATTTTGATTACAATTAGGGAATAATAATGCATGATCCCTTTTGTGAATCTAGCAATTAACACTATATCCACTATGCCTATCCTCGTATAACATTAAGAACCTTGGGGTTGTTTCATTTGATCATGTCTAATAAAAGTACAAGACTTCCTTGTTCAAGAAAGAATAAGACACACTTGATGCATCTTATTTCATGTTGGTGGTGTGCGAAAATCCTCATCAACACTACTAGTCACATGAATTTTTATCATGGTTTGGTATTTGGTTGCCTTCAATTTACACCTTAAAAAAATGTTGTCTGATTATAAATTAGTAATTAATTGTCACAAATAAAAAGGAATACCAAAAATAGAGAACAAAAATAATTTACCAATATATACAGAAATGCTAAATTTGCAAATCAAGTTTATAAATGCATTTGATTAGCTTTCAAAAGATCTTAAATTATTTGTTTAATATTTTTTTAATAAATTATTAATTATTAATTGTTATTTAGATAATAAAATGTGAAATTAGAAAATCATTATAAATTTTAAATGCCATAAGTTTTCTATCAACTTTATAAATTGATTTGATCTACTTGGAAAAGGTCCTAAATTAATATTTTTACACTTGTAATAAATACAAATAATAAATATTATTTTAAAAGATGAAAAAGAATGCATTATTGTAAAATAATTATAAATTACACAAAAATCTTATAGTTTTTAACAAAGTTTGTAGATTCATTGTTAAATCCTTAAGTTATCAACAAAGTTTCTATAGATAAAGAAGTAGCTTAATCACATATCTAGCTAGTTGAACCTCACTAATTATTCTTGTCTAAACATTCTTCTAACTTATCAATATATTGTTTATATCGTTGCCAAAGCTCTATAACATCCCATCCATAATTCTAATTTTGAGTTTGCCAGGTGGGTGATACTGTGTTGACAAAGCAACAAAAAACCTCCACATATGTGTTCCATATTTTTTCCAACAATATTGTACCACCATGATCAATAATGGCATAATAGTGAGAAAATTTGATGGGTTATTTATGTCTCATCTTTTGTGGAGAGGGATCAACATGCTAGTTGTCCAATTTTTAGGAAACCCTCTTTATTGACATCATTTAAGCTGTGATATATATGAGGTGTCAAGACATCACCACCCTATTTTAGATGTAGCTTCTTTCCATAATGAATCACTTCTTTCATTTAGCTTCTTTTCAAATTGAGGGAATGATTATTTGTTATCCTAGCATTAAAATCACCTATTCTTAGAACCTCCCATTTTTTATCCCTTCGGAGAAAAGTAGCAAGTTGCCACTCTCTTATCACAACTTGATTTTTCAATGATTTTCAACCATATGTATTGTTTGTTTGGGTCTTCTTTCTCTATACTTATGAATCTACCCCAAGTCTCCTTGATTAAAATAGTGATTCCACCATGTCCTTTGCCACTATCTGTTCTTTCATTCCAAATTGAATTGAAACCAAACAATATTTTTTACCTTTAGCTATGGGTCCTAAACTAGGTCCTCTTCTCCATGAGTAGCCTCTAAAATTCCAACTATATCCAAGTGTTCTTGGAGGCCCTGACTTCCTATTTCTTAGGTTTCATTCTTTTGTTGATTTGGGTCTTACTATTTTGTAATCATATCAACTTTCCATTCTCCCTTGTCGCCTTTGCCTTTTCCCATTCTTTTCTTATTTGTTCTTGTTGAAAAATGGTAAGATCCCAGTATCATGCTATTGTCTTTTGTGTTCTTCAAAATGACCCTTACATGTCTACTCATGTTATTTTTGTCCATTTACCAATCCTTTGTGCTTGTTGAATTATTCCCTACCACTCTAGATGGTCCTCGAAGTCTCTTGCCAAATCTTTTGTGTTCTCATTTTCACTACCTTATCGTTTGTCTTTCTCCTCCCACATTTGTCTCCTTACTCGCTTTTCTATGAACTCGACATGTTTGACAATCCTTCACTACTTGGGTGCATGACTTGATTTCTTCTATTTGTTCTCTAAGTTCAACTAATCAAAAACAATTCTGAACAGAAAATGGGAAGCACCTTAAAATGAAATCTGACAAACTGTTTACATTGATAACTTCATTGAAAAACAATTCTCTACGTGGAATAAACAAACATATTTAATGAAATCTGACAAACTGTGTACATGAATAATAAATTTAATTTCAATAAAAAAATAGTATCCTATATAAAGTTCTACGTTATTAGTTACATAATACATTAATGCGTGACTTGATTTCTTCTATTTGTTCTCTAAGTTGGTTTTATATTAACTCCATATTTACCATTGCAAATTGTATTTCTTTAATTTATGTGAAATCTCTTCACCCTCACTTACTTTGCATCCTCATGTTAAGCTTTTATTTCATCCATGTTTGCCTTACTAGAATCAATTAGTATTTCCCTTTTTTAATATTAAAATCTAATTTTTGAGTTTGCTCATGGGGGGATTATGTTTGAAATAGCTATACATCCCATAGAATGGCTATATACGGAAATTAATTAATTATTTAAAAATTGTAGAACAATAGCATTCTAATTTTAAATTCAATAATACATAATAATAAATTGTTAAACACAACCATTTTGTTCACTGTGTAGACGCTTCTAATTATGTTCGTGTTGCATTCATAGATTATTTCTTTGAGAGGTTGCCATGACAAAGTAACATAGTGTTGGAAATATTGTTGTAATTGATTTCAAAGGAGAATTAATGTCAAGACAATTTATTAATGATGTGAAAGGAGGTTTGATAAAAAAAAATTATTATTTCAAACATAAGTATTTGAACTTAATGGTTGGCCAACATCCTTGGTGAAATTAAAATAGAACATCTTTTCCATACAAGGCTGGCCTCTTGGGTGAATAGGCAAGATTGGGGTATAAGTAAAAAATGAAGTTGAAGTAAAGACGTTTAGCAATTAATGATATCTCTTTTAAATTTCGAACAAAAGTATATTCTCCTACAACAGATTTGTAGCAGACATTTCAAAGAAAGTATAGCATAATTCTGGAGTTGCTTTACAGTATATTTGGAGTAGACCTAAGTATAGATTTAAGGTAGAAAAGAGAAAAAATATGGACATTTGTTCATCAAAATGTGGAAAACAATATTCACATTTACCTTCAACACTAGCGTTACTGAAAAGTCCTAGGGCACTCACCAATCATCACGCAAGCATCGGTTCTAATCATCATTCAAGCGAACTTTGATGGCATAGATAAGATCATTATGCACTAGCAAATTTTTACAGTTCAGATCAGTCACACCAACTACCATTATTACCAAGAGCAATGCAGTTCTTAACCTCCTATTTAGTTTGCTAACTAATAGTAGTATTAAATATTTTTGCTAGCTACTAGTGGCTTTACATATTTTAACTCTTTATTTTATCTAGGATCAGATTAGAGTTCTTTGATATTAAATCTGTAGATAATTATATTGTTTTGATGGAGATGTGTAAAATTGTAGTATTTTGTTTTTGAAGATTTTTATCACAGGGATGTATTTACTATTTCCATTAATTGTCATTTATTTTTATTTTTATAGGATTTCTATTGTGCTCCCTTAGAGCCTCCCGATTTTATTTAAAATTACACGTAAATTTTATTAAAATGTTCCATAAACTACTTAGAAACATACATATTCTGTAAAGTTTTAATATGTGAAGTCTTTTATTGGTGTAAATCTCAATTTCAATATGTTTAGAATATACAAAATTTGTATTACTGTGAAGGAACTGCTTCCACTAATATCTCTTGTTGCAGATCGTTGAATGGTTTAATGAATTCAAAAAAGAGAAGACTGAAATGATAACGAAGACTAGTATTCAAATGTAATCTGTGATGAGAGAGTTTTTATTGTCGTGATTGATAAAACTTCCATCATAGATCATATAATATATATGAGAGGGTGCGGTAGGTGAATAGTCGCTACAACAACCTGATCGGTTGCTTGGACAGTCACGATAGTAATGGGCCCGATTCCCTAAGAGACATGATGCTTTGTTATGATAAACACGACACTATTTACGTGCTTTATGGTTTATGATTTATTTTCCCATAACAAATACCTTATGGTGAATACAAGGTGCTATCTAATATTATTAATATTAATATTACATTACTTAGATTCTTAACAGAATCTCATGTGTGTTTATAATATTATATGTATGTATGTATATGTGTGTGTGTGTGTATATAATGAATCAATTATGTAATATAATATTTGAGTATAGATCTATAGGCACAAAAGTATAGATTCAATTTTTCACATAGCTAAACATTCTTAACACTCCCTCTTTAGCAAGGGAAATTGAAATAAATTTAACTTACACAATAATGTGTAATCATCATAATGTTTTTAAACTAAGAGAGAGAAAAACACAATGGATTTTCATGGTGTTCAACAAGATCTACCCTGAAGAACCATGAAGATTATCAATGTGTCCCACAAAATCCGGCCCAAAGAACAAGGATAACCCTAGCTTCAAAACAATGGGTTTTTATGGTGTCCGACAAAATCTAGCTCGAAGAATCATGAAGGTTATCAATGTGTCCGGCAAAATCTGGCTCAAAGAACAAAGATAACACTAACTTCAACCATTGTTTGAAGACAGATCAACTAAAATAAAGTCCTCACTTTATAATAGGATCAAAACACATGAAAGGTTGTCACCTTTCATAAGAAAAGTCATCACTTTTCACAACATAAGCTTGCAAGCAAAAATAAATAAAATAAATTATATTCATGAATATTAGATAATAAATACATTTACAACACTGTCATACCAAGTTTTCCTCTGAAGTACACAATTTTCAACTTCGCAAGAGGTTTAGTGAAGATATCAACATTATGCTCATTTGTATTGATATAACTTAATTTAATAATATCTCTGCCAACCATGTCTCTTATGTAGTGATAAAGAGTCTCAATATGTTTTGATCAATTGTGGAAAACTGAATTTTGAGATAGCTTGATGCAACTTTGATTATCACAATGAATCACTATGGGATTTAGAGGTTTTCCAAATAGTCCAAATAGTAGTTTCCTTAACCAAACTTCTTTACATGCTCCAATGGAAGCAACTACATACTTAGCTTTAGTAGAACTCAAGGCAACAACTAGTTGTTTTCTATTGAACCAAGATACCATTGCTAACCCAAGACTGAAGCAATAACCTATAGTGCTTTTATGGTTAGAGGAGCAACCTGCCCAATCTGAGTCAGTATATCCTTCCAGATTTATCTCAACATTTTCATGCTTTAATCTAAATCCAATAGATCCTCGTAAATATCTTAAGATATGTTTTGCAGCCATTAGGTGAATTTTCTTAGGTTTACACATAAAATGACTAAGGACATTGGTAGCATAGCATATGTCTGGTCTAGTATTCACAAGTTACATAAGAGATCCAATTATCTATCTAAAGAGAGTAGGATCAATGTCCTTATATTTTGACGTTTCTTCTTTTATTTTGTGTAAGTTTGTTTCTGTCGGAGTAGATAAGGGCTTACTATTCATCATTCCAAATCTAGTTAGAATATCTTAAGTGTACTTTCCTTGATGTAAGAAAATGTAGTCCTTCTTCTGATTAACTTCTAATCCCAAGAAGTAGTGTAGTAACCCTAAATGTTTAATTTCAAATTTAGCTATCAGATCTTGTTTACATTTTTCAATTAATTTATTATCTCCTGTTATTAGTAAATCATCAACGTATAGAACAAGTATTAACATCTCATCATTTGAGGTTTTGAAGTATATGTTTGAGTCGGCTTCATTCTTTGAGTATCCAAGTTTGGATAGATAGTTGTCTATCCTTTCATACCAAGCTCGAGGGTCCTGTTTGAGACCATAGAGTGCTTCCTTGAGTTTACATACAGACAATTTTTTATCCTTCATAGTGAACCCTTCAGGTTGTTCTATGTAAACTTCTTCATTAATGACCCCATTTAGGAATGTAGTTTTTACATCCATTTGATGAATCTTCCATCCTTTGGATGCTGCAATTGCAATAATTGTTCTTACAGAAGCATAATGAGCTACTGGAGCAAGAGTTTCTTCATAGTCAATGCCAGCTTTCTAAGAAATCCTCAAGCAACAAATCTAGCTTTGTGTTTTCCAATGCTTTCATCTGCGGCATATTTGATTTTGTATAACCATTTTGAAGATACAACTGATTTGTCTTTAGGCCTAGGTACAATATCCCAGACATTGCTCTAAATTATGGAATTGTATTCTTCCACCATGGCATCTTTCCACTATTGTGAATTTAGAGCTTCTTCAGTTGTTGATGGTCCAATTTTATTTAATTCAGTTATAAGAGTAGTGTAACATGATTGATTTCGAGTTCTCTTGCTTTCTTTTGAGATCTCATCTGGTTCTACATTGTTTTCTTCAATCATCTTCCTTGCCTATAATGGTCTCTTCTTCCCATTAGTTATATCCGGTTCTCTTCCTTCAAATGTGTTCTCCCTCTGATTTTCATTTTGTCTAATTTCTTCATCATCTAAGATTTGTTTATCTTCTATGCTGGTTGAAAGTTTTAAAGCAAAGTGCTCTTCAAAAATTATGTCACTACTTATTTCAACTGATCTTTGTCCAGGAATATAAATTCTATAATCCTTGGAATTTCACTATATCCTATAAATATACCTCTCCTCCCAGAAGGTTTGAGTTTAGTCCTCTTTTCTTTGGGTATGTGTAAATAGACTGGACATCCAAATATTCTAAGATGACTTAAATTTGGTTTGGTGCCTAAGAAGACTTCTTTTGGTGTGATATTCTTTAGAATTGAATGTGGACATCTATTTTGGATGTATATTGCAGTCTTAGAGGCTTCTACCCAAAATGAGGCATGCATATTTTGATCACGTAACATAGCTTTTCTAGCTTCAATAATAGTTCTATTTTTTCTTTTTGCGACTCCATTTTGTTGAGGATTATAAGATATTGTATAGTCCCTCTTAATCCCAACAAAATTGCTAAAACTTTTGAAGATTTCAGATGTATATTCCCCTCCATTGTCTGATCTTAATGTTTCAATCCTTTTACCTGTCTGATTTTCTACTAATGCTCTGAAGGTTTTCAATTTTGATAGAACTTCATTTGATTCTTTGACTTTCAAGAAATAGATCCAAGTCTTCCTAGAAAAATCATCAATAAAGGATATATAATAAAAATAATCCTCCTAGAGATGGTGTGGGAAAGGGTCCACAAAGGTCTGTGTGGACTAATTCCAAAATTGATTTTGACTTATGTTCACTAGAGGGAAAAGGTCATTTTATGATTTTCCCTAGGCCACACCCTTTGCATGATCCTATATGAGTTGAGTCTAGTTTAGGAGTACCATAAGTGATCTTATCTAAATTTGGAAGTGAACTAAACCCAATTTGCCCAAGTCGTCTAAGCCATAACTCATTAACACTTGATGTTTCATGATTGAGGGCTTGCATTTGAATATTGCTTAATCTATATAATGTTCCAAATCTAGACCCTATGGTAATAGCACTTTTCATATTTGAGTTATTAGGCCAACATAGTACTTTGTCTTTGTTGAAAGTGACATGATATCCATCATCGATTAGACTTAAGATAGAAATTAGATTTCTCTTTATACCTAGTACAAACAAAACATCTTTAACATTAAGTGTAGTTCCATCTTTTAATTTGATAGAACAGGTCCCAATACCTTTTACAAGATAGGTAGAGTTGTCTCCAATTGTATCAAACATATCTCTGAATCCAGAGATGTGACGAGATGCACCACTGTCTATGATCCAAGTTTTTTTATTTGAATTTACTTCACTTTGAAAGTGTGGAATAGTATAGTTAATTTTCATTTTCTTTTGTTTCAGCAAGGGAGGCTAGAATTTTCTCTCTCTCTCTCTCTAGACAGTTTCTAAAGGTGTGTCTCATCTTCTCACACTTATAACACTTAACTTGCGAGTAATCTTTATTTTAAAATTTTCTTTTTTTTATTATTGAATTTTCTCTTACGTTTATTCGAGACAGTGTGAAGAGCTTAATTTTCTCCCTCTTGATTTGAAGCGATTCCTCTGGAAATTAACCTTGATTCTTTTGCTATGCATTCCATTTTCAGTTGATCAAAAATAGGAATTGAAGGTCTGCTTACCACGTGTATGAAGGTATCCCAAGACATTGGTAGCCCTCTCAGAGCTATTAATGAAAGTTCTTGATCTTCCATTTTGTTTCCAATAGACGATAATTGTTTATTCATTTAAGAAATTTTCTCGAAATAAGATTGAATAGAATCTCCTTTTTCCATTTTAATATTCAGTAATTGAGATTTTAAGGTTATCAGTCTACTTGAATTATTTATCTCAAATGTATTTTTTATGATCTTGAATATTTGATATGCACTTTTGATATATGATATATAGAGGGAAGAATGTGATCCTTTACTGAATCGACAATTATTTTCCTTGCTTTATTATTTCGACTCTTCCAAGTGAGTTTTTCTGAGTCATTTTGAGGTACTGGGATATCTTCTTCAATGGAGGTTTCTAGTTCCAGTTCTTCCAGAATTGTAGTAATACGAGTTTTCCAAGAGAAAAAATTTGATGCACCTTCAAGTCTATCTTCCACTCTAACGTTATTTGACATTATTTCTTTCCTTAATTGAAATTTGAGATTTCTCTACCAATTTGGCTCTGATACCATGTAAAGTTTTAATATGTGAAGTCTTTTATTGGTGTAAATCTCAATTTCAATATGTTAAGAATATACAAAATTTGTATTACTGTGAAGAACTGCTTCCACTAATATCTCTTGTTGCAGATCATTGAATGGTTTAATGAATTCAGAAAAGAGAAGACTAAAATGATAATGAAAACTAATATTCAAATGTAATCTGTGATGAGAGAGTTTTTATTGCCATTGTAATTGATAAAACTTCCATCACAGATCATATAATATATATGAGAGGGCACAGTAGGTGAACAGTCGCTATAGCAACCTGATCGGTTGCTTGGACAGTCACAATAGTAATGGGCTCGATTCCCTAAGCAGACATGATGCTTTGTTATGATAAACACGACAGTATCTACATGTTTTATGGTTTATGATTTATTTGCCCATAAAAACCACCTTACGATGAATACAAGGTGTTATCGAATATGATTAATATTAATATTACATTACTTAGATTCTTAACATAATCGTGTGTGTGTGTGTGTATGTGCGTGCGTGTGCATGTGCCTGTGCCTGTGTGTGCGTGTGTGTGCGTGTGCGTGTGCGTGTGCATGTGCATGTGTCTGTGTGTAAAATTAATGAATGAATTATGTAATATAAAATTTGAGTATAGATCTATAGGCACAAAAGTATAGATTCAATTTCTCACATAGCTAACATTCTTAACATATTCCAAGGAAGATTACTCCATTGCAACTATATCATTTTTGAATGATATATCTTATTATGAAAACTAGAATACATTTATAACAGTCACACCAACTACCATTATTACCAAGTGCGGTGCGCGCGCGCGTGTGTGTAAAATTAATGAATCAATTATGTAATATAAAATTTGAGTATAGATCTATAGGCACAAAAGTATAGATTCAATTTCTCACATAGCTAACATTCTTAACATATTCCAAGGAAGATTGCTCCATTGCAACTATATCCATTTTGAATGATATACCTTATTATAAAAACTAGAATACATTTATATCAGTCACACCAACTACCATTATTACCAAGAGCGATGCAATTCTTAACCTCCTATTTAGTTTGCTAACTAATAGTAGTATTACATATTTTTGCTAATTGCTAGTAGCTTTACATATTTTAACTCTTTTTTTTATCTAGGATCAGATTAGAGTTCTTTGATATTAGATCTGTAGATAATTATATTGTTTTGATGGAGATGTGTAAAATTGTAGCATTTTGTTTTTGAAGATTTTTACCACAGGAGTGTATTTACTATTTCCATTAATTGTCATTTATTTTTATTTTTATAGGATTTCTATTGTGCTCCCCTAGAGCCTCCTGATTTTATTTAAAATTACACGTAAATTTTATTAAAATGTTCCATAAGCCACCTTGAAACATACATATTCCAAGGAAGATTACTCCATTGCAACTATATCAATTTTGAATGATAAATCTTATTATGAAAACTTGAATACATTTTGAACTTGGGGCAAATCTTTGCAATCCCTGATTCCTTTGGCATTTGAACTCACCATTGAGGCCTATTTTAGATTTCAACATCTTCGTAACGATCTTAATTTGTGATCTTATCTTCAACTGTGGATTATCGAGGAAGTACAAGACCACAAAACAAAAAAAATTGTTCATTTGAATAACATAATTTACATACAAAATAGAAGTAACCATTTCCTGACAAAATATTCATCCTTATAATGAGCAATTGATCCCTGCAAACATTTCTCATTTGGAACAGCTCTCTCATTGCTTGGATCAACTCTCTACCAATCTAGTCAAACGACTCAAAAGGTAAAATTGATTGTTACCTAAACTATTTGATGGTTGAGGTGACTTGAGCAGATGTTTGTACACTAACATTGAAGTACAAGCAACTGCTGTTGTCGAAGTAAAATCTGACTCTTTTCCTCTATGAGAAATGATATTTTGTTTGCACTTTATATGTCTGCAACTGATCCACCAATCAAAAGCAGAGAATGGATGAAAGCGAATGTAGTAGTACATGTCCCATAGAGTGTTGAAACTGGTGAACTGATACTCGTTGTTCTACCATAGAGATTTTACATATACCTGCTCCTTCAGCTCCTGTGTTGCACTTTCAGTAGGATAGCTGGGAATCGTACCTGTAGTCCATTGTGCAATAATTCCTGCACAAATGGCAAATCTTAACTGCCTCTCTAATTCAGCTTGATTATTGTACATCTCTGGTTGTGTGGTCAGTTTTCTGATTAAAGCTGCAAACAGATACAAATTTCTGTCCAAATTAGGTCCAATGTCCAACAAAAAAGTATATGATGAGTCTAACAAGAAAGCCTTTAAATAATAAAAGAAATTCATGCAATCACTACCTGCTACCATAGCATCTCCAGCACCAGTCCTATCACATGTATCATAAGCGACTAATACATCCTCCGTCCCTGTCACTTGACCCTCAAATGTTGGTGTGTAGTAGTGTATCCGAAAGGTTCCATCAGTTACAATGAGAATCTTTATGTTATCATGCCATAATGGTGAAAGTTCTTCTCTTGTAGTATGATAACTTCTCCTTCTCCCCTTGGCTTCATCAAAATCTTGTGAATAGTATTGATGCTTGTAATATCTCTTTTTGTTAAAATGATCCCAGTCAAGTAAAAAGTCCAACTCTTGTATGTTTACCTCAATCACATTGGCCTCATTCCATGCTTCCTGTATAATTCTTCTTGTCTCATCACGAGATCGCCAAAGTGGCACAGGTAGGTTTGGATCAAAGAATATAACTCCTCCAAACTCTTTTGACATTTTTATTGCAGAAAGAGTAGTTTCAGGATGTTCAAGAAGAGCCATGGAATTGAAGTGAAACATCCTAGCCTACAAAAGAAAACTCCCAAAAAGTTATGCATTAATAACAACAGTGAACCATAGCTTGTGGCTATTAAAGAACATAATGACTATATAACATGTCCTTATCCAAGTTGCTCGATAATTTCAACCAGTTTTTGCACACCAAACAAGGGAACCCATTAAATAAGAACGCAAAATGAATGTGCTAAAGAAAGACTTTGAAACTGAAAAAGAATAAAATCTAAGTATTGGTGTTGAATAAGTATACCTCCTTCAATATGTCAATGTCTATCTCAGAACTATGGAGACAATCTTCTGCACTTGGTTTGATGCACTCCATTCCAAATTTCCCATTTGAGCAAGTTAACTTCATATAAGACACTGCCGTTGCTGCATATGGATCAAATTTAACACCACGAGTTTGGACATTCTCCTTATTCATAGTCTGAACCATCCAATAACCAAAAGGATCATCTCCTACTTTACCCATGAATGCTGTTCTACTTCCTAACCTGGCCAGTGCGATAGCCACATTAAATGGTGATCCTCCCGGTGCCCTGGCAAACTCTGGAGGATCCCACTGCAGGGATTTCCATGTTGAATACATGTCTATATCCATTTGAATGTCCGATACCATGACAATGGGAACAAACTCATTTTTGGCAGGGCCAAAACAGCATACTAAAGGTGGCCACTCATATTCAAAATCACCATTATCATCCTCATTATCTCCTTTAATTGCTAGACTATTATCATACCTCTGAGGAGTTTCCTTTCTTGTATTCTTTAGTTCCACTTTGCTCCCACTACCTTGCACCAAAGTGACATTCTCTCCAGTTTTCTTTCTCCTAGTAGTCCTTGCTGTGGCCTCAAGCTCTGAGTTTGAAATAGCGTTACCTACAGTCCAAGAAAACAGCAGGCAAAGGCAGTTAACCATCTAGCATTGCACAAATTTTCAACAAAACAAATATGATGAGAAGGTTCAAACCAATAATCTGAATACCCTGCTATCAACTCACGGATACAAAAGATTAAATTCACCATAGAATGAAATTTTACTAAACAGGGTGACATTTCAAAATTCTACCTTTTTGCAGAGCATCCTGAACAACTGTAGTAGCTGTTTTTGATGTGACATTTTCATTTGAAGACAGTGCTCTTACCATGCGATCTTCCCGTATGGCTTTAGCAAGGGTGGGAGCAATACAAGGAACAAAACATGAGATAGACTTAGGACTAGCCCTGCAAATTTAAACTTTCAGCATTAGATAGATGTTAATTGACGATAACACATTTTTAGATGTTGAAAAAACTTCCACATGTTTTGTACTATGTGCGCCAAGTAAATGATACAATAGTTTTGTTCCTAACTTAGATCATGGAATTTATTTGGAAATAGGTTATTGGTACAACTATAATTAAATTGACGAGTACAATTAAAAATATATCATAGAAACAAATTGAGTTTCCCAGGTTTAAAAAATCACCTGGCTGATGCATGATATGGGAATTCAAGGATACTGAATTTCAGAAAGATGTTGCAACAACTTGTGAAGACAGGACCTTGCAAGGCAAAGGTAGCCATGGAAAGTGCAGATATAGGTCTAAATAAGCTCACCAGTATCCATCTTGTTCACCTGAAACTGGAAAACAATATGCTGCATAATAATTCATCTGCACCCAGAAACAAGTAACATTAATTTTTTTTACATCAAAAAACACAGCATAATTAAGTGATCAGAGTGCCTGGGATGTAGAACTACATTTGAGGATTTATTCTTAAAGTTATGTTATGATGCTTGAGTAATTATATTCTCGTTCTTTTTAATGAGGTTAAGAGCTATTCAACAAATAAATACTACTTACTCTAGAATGAATGAATGAATGAAGGTATTTTAATAATGTCCATGAGACCTAACAGGCTAGGGATCACGAAGTAAAGCTCTATTCCATTTTCCTTCAAATTGTCCTCCTCAAACTGTGTCTGGATATCCTAATAGGCAGCACACTTGTAAATAAAATGTCATTCTGTTTCGACACACCTTTTACTACAAAAAATGCTCTTTCTTTACACTCATAAATAAAGTGTCATTCTGTTTCAACACACTCTTTACTGCAAAAAATGCACTTTCTTCCCATACCTTGGGCAGCGTCCATCTACCCATCTCACACCTCAGATGATGGGATCCGGTTCTCAACTGCACCACTAGCAACCTAATTTTACCTTTCATGGCCACACATAGGTAATCTTTATCCTCATGATACCACGAGGGGTTGAACTCTTTCACATAGTGGGTTTTTTTCTTCCCCATTTGTTTTGTCCGCCTGGCAGCCATAAAATTTTCCAAGAAAAGTCTTTTAATCTCTTCATTGATGTTGGGGTGTTTTAGTATGTCAATGTCCCACTTGTTCAGCCATTTTTTGTTCTGCCTTATCTACGTCTTTTTTCCTTGGTCTAATCCCTCTTCAACCACAAATTTGGCCCAGTGTTGTGTGCCCATATTTTCAACCTTGTTTAAATAGCTTAACAAACGAATAACCAGAAAAGCTTCCATCGGAAACATACCTACTTCAGCCAAGAGGATCTCGTAAAGAATCGTTGATTTGACTTTAAGGTTATTAGTGATAAGCTGTTTTTGTATTCTTTTTATTTGCTTCCATTAGTGGTTTGATAGGCTGCTCCTCCAAACCTCACAACCATATAGCACAAATGGAGTGACTAGAAAACCAAAAAGAATCTTCTTGGTTTTTCAATCCCAAAATTCTGCTTGTCTACACCTTTTTGCTGCAAAAAAGAAGCCATCCATCCCCCTTGTATTTGCCTAGTTCTACAAGTTTTTCAACTGAACTTCTTGTGCAAGTCTCTTCCTAGGTGTTTTTATTCTTCCGCAGTCTCTAAAATATTTCCTTAAAAGAGGAAGTCAAGTCGCTGTTCTTTTCTTTTTAGAGAGAAAATCATGATTTTAGTCTTGCTAGTGTTCACCTGCATCCCAACTTCTTGACAAAAACTCTCCAATGTTCTCAAGTCTTATCTTAGATCCTCGGCTATTTGTGTGATTAGAATAAGATCATCTACATAAAGAAGCAACTTCACCATGTATTTAGCAAGTTGGACTCCTTCCCCCAACGTTTTGCTTAACCATTCTTTCAATTTGTCAATATATAAGCCAAATAGAGTGGATGAGAGAGAGGACCTATTTTACCCCAATATCATTGCTAGAGCATTTTGACATGCCATCTTTTGTCTTGATTCTAGCTCTAAAGCATAAACCCTATGAACAACCCCTCTAAGCTCATTTGGAACCTTGGATTCCTCTATTTGTTTCCAAAGCTTGTTTCTAGGAGTCATGTCAAAGGTGTTTTTGAAGTCAACAAAACAACAAAAAGTGTCTTTGCTTCGGATATCCCAAACTTTTTCATAAGGTGTCTAAGAGTAATGCAATGGTCAATAATAGAGTGTTTTGGTCTAAACCCAGCCTGCCCTTTCTCTCTTTCTTCTTTTTCCACCCATCTATTGATTTTGCACTCCTTCATGCCCCTAAATAATTAGCCAAGGAGTGGGTTCACCATAATTGTGCGGTAGTTAGAGGGATTATTGAGATCGCCACTCTTGTGGAGTGGTATAACCATGCAAGTAGTCCAATATGTCAGAAAACCAGTTTGGTTCACTTTGTTGAATTTTTTTTAGATGTGGAGAGCAAGAAGCTCTATGCCCCACTTCAAATTTTCAGCTTGCGGCCCATCAATTTATTTTGCTTTATTAGTTGCTAGGCACTTTAATCTGAGAAAAGTTCAATAGAAATGTTAATCCTAGATGGAGTGTTTCTGTCTAGTATTAGTTCATAAAGGAGTTTTGCATAATCTAGCAATTGATTATCTATGGTATTGTTTTCTATTTGTTGTTTCTTTTGCTAGAGTTCTCTCCAAAATCTCTTAGGATTGTGTTTTCCTAAAGAGATTATCTCTTCTCTTCTTGATATGACATATCTCTCCTTTTTAGATTTTAGCAACTTCACATATATCATTTTGCTCTTCTTGTCCAATTTATTCTCTTTGATCATTCCTTTTGCTGCCTTGTACTCTTCATCATACCATGGGTTGGATTGGGAAGTGTTACTGCCCCCTTTCTTAGACCATGATTTTTTACATGCCTCTAGAGATTTTTGAATTAGAGGAACAAGCAGGCTGCTACAGATATGTTCTTTATTTTCCTTTGTTCCCTTATGTGAAGGATCATCTTTTGCTATTTGAAAATGATGCTCTAAGAGAGCAATGAATAACTCCTGATTTTTTTGATTCATGATAATTTCACCTTGAGAGTGACTATTCTTATGCAAGAGACCACCTTCCATTTCCTAAGACTTATAGTTGTGGATATCCAGTTTCACAAAAAGTGGCACGTGATCAGATTTCAGCTCCATCAGACATGTACCAAAATTTAAAATCCAGCAGTCTAGATGTTGAATCTTGAGAACACAGAATGTAGTCCACCACACTATGACTGTTGTATATCTTACATGCGATACCTCCAAAATCTGGCCAAGTTTACATACCATTATATATAACCAAACCATTAGGTTGCAAACCCCTAGCAGCTCAGCCCAAAGTGAGATACATTTCTTGCCCATCTTGTCACATGATCCCTATTTTCTTCTAACCAAAGATGGTTATCCTCTCCTCCCTCCTTGCTGTCCAACTGAATGACTTGGTGCTTCGCTGTCCTTGCATTAAAGTCACCCATTGGAACTATCTCCCCCAAAGAACTAAAGTTCAAGATGTCTTTTTTTAAAGCAGCACATGGGTCTTCATTGTCAAGGCCCTTCCTTTTATATACTTAAGAGTTTTCTGGAGCAAAATAACATGCAGGCAGCCAAATTGTAACATCCTTTTCTGCTAGTTTCAGCCATTTAAATTTCTTGTTTGGGTCTTCTTTCTCCAATTTTATAGTGCCTTCCCACTCCATCCTAATTAAAAGTGAAATGCCCCCCATGCCCAACCTGTTTTTGATCCATTAATCCATACAGATACTTCATTGTAGCTTTCAAAATCCGGCAACTTGATGCCCATCCCTCCTTAATCCGAGCATTCCTCCTGCCTACTTAATTCTTCAAAACAACCATGTCGATTGCCTAGACCTTTTTCTCCATCTATCATTACCACCTGCCTCCCTGATTGAGGAATAATGTGCCCTAAAATTCTATACGCCTGTAACGACAAATTATGGCAGTAATCTCCCCTTGAGCGAGAAATGAGAACGCAGTTTGTCCATCCTGTACCCTAAGAATAATAATGTTGTTCCCTTCTACTATAGGCCCCAAACCCGGTCCTCTTCTCCATGGAAAACCTCTACAATCCCAGGTTACCATATGTAAAAAAATTTGAGGGGTAGATGCTTCCCTATTTATTGTGTGAAGATCTATTGCTGATTTGTGCTTTGCTATTTTTCAGCCCAACCCAAAACCCTTTTTCTCTTGCAACATTTACCTTCTCCCATTCTTTCCTTTGCTCTTCTTGTTGTGCAAACGTTATATCCTCTTCAAAATAAAATTGTGTGCCTTTTAGCATTCCATTCTTCTTTAGAATTGTGTTTTTATCTTCCATACTGTTTAGTGTGACCCTTGTGTACCTGAATCTATTATTGTCCATCTTCCTTCTATCCTAACTTCATCTTGTATATTGCCTATCCACCTCATTTGATCCCTCAAAAGCCTCTTACTAAGATTTCCGCCCTTTCTTTTTTGCCAAAATCCTTCAATCCTATGATTATGAAATTCACAGCTTTATCTTATTTGTCTTTTACTTCTCTTAATTGTTTCCTGATCTGTTTTTCTATAATTTCAGTTCGCCCATTTATGGAAACCCATTTACAACTAGAAAAAAATAATATTAAAAATGTCTACCTCGATTCATAGTAATCGAAAATTTCAAATTTTGTGTTTCAGAGAAAATCTTTGTAAAAATGTCATTAGATATCATGTGTTTTCCTTATACACACTGTCTATCAAAATAACCATTTTTTTCAAAGCTACATTTTAGGATGCTCTTATATAATTTTCACACCTCAGAGCTATTGAAATTCTAAAATCCATATGAATGTTCAAGACAATTTCTGGATTTAATTGCAACTTTTATCATCAATGTTTTGGATCACACTACATGATCCATCATCAGGATGCCAGGTGTAAAGAAACTCAACTGGTTCAACCTTCAATTCTAGTCATTTGACATTTTGTCAAACACTTATCATGCAAGCTCTGATACCACTGTAAAGAGCCTAAGTTGGGTTTTGTTAATCCCACTAACTGATATGAAATTCGCTTTCGTGTTTTTAATGTTTTTTGCTCTTTGAAACATAAATACATTTAAAGGAAAATGCTGAAATAAAGTCCCGAAGTAGACAATTCATATGAGCCACTGAATGGTACAATTTATTAATGCCAAAATAGAGAAGAATTATAATTATTAATACATGGAACTTGATTTTAAATGCACAGTCCAGAATTGCAGCAGGCTCACAGGTGCCAATATTGACATTGTACGGCAGTCCTCAATGCCTAATTAATGGAGTGTATTTCAGATGCCTGACCTGTTCATAGGCACCCACAACAGTTTGGAACTGAAGGCCGGAAAAGGCCGTTGGAATGTGCAGGTTGCAATAGCCTTGCTTGGTGATTGATCTGATTGCTGTTAGTCCGTAAATCTGCCCAACTAACTCTTACAGTATGCATGCCACAGGCAGAAGAAATGGTAATTAGATTTCAGGAGATTAAGTGCCAATAACCAGTAGTAGCATACGCCCAAAAACAATGATTGTGATGTCTGTGATTACAGATGAAAATGCTCCTAATGGCAGAGATGAAAACACCCAGTTTGCAGATTAAAACAAACACCCAACAACACTAACAACAAAGCTTCCAATAAAGAATGGTGTTGGAGAAACTCAAAATAGTAGATGCCCAAATAGCAAGACCCTAGGCGTCCAACATAATGATAATGATGTCTAGATTGCTGGAATATTCATGCCACAAAATGCAGATTAAATATGCCCTTCAAGATACAAGAACAACAGAAAAAAAGGTGCCCAAGTTAGGTTGATAGAAATGCCAAACCAAAATTCTGTATACCTCAGGACAAAATTAAATTCTCCAGCATAGACCGCTTCTCAGCAATAGTAGCAACAATTTGAGAAGACACCAAAGTCTCAGTCCAAATCCATTATACTTCAGCAATGGATTGAATTTGCAACTCACTACAAACCCTCACAAGAGATAACAAAAAGTAAATGACAATCGGATGATTCTAATTGCTACATGAAACCACTTTCATAAGGCACCGAGCTTTCCCCATACACCTCTCATTAAAGTTGCTTCATAGACACACCATTCGTTTAGAAGCTTCCAACTATTTCTTTTAAATAAATAAATTTTAAGCACATAGCTTCATGTAGACACTTTTCACTTAAGAGGCTTTGACTTCACAACACCAAATTATAACATAAAGTGCTTTAATAATAATGAAGCTTCATTAATAACTTAATAAATATGACCTCCATCCATAATATGCTCAATCATATGCAGATGACAATCAATGTTGATGTTTTGGTAGCTTTAGTAGAATAAACCTGATATATATATATATATATATATATATATATATATATATATACACGCACGCACGCACACACAACTATAATAAGTTTTCCATTATATTTATTATATTGATGAATAGAAATGTCCCATGAAGGTACATGTCTCTTCTGTTGGTTTATTCCTCATACAAATTCAAGAGGATGCTGCCATTTGGAAAGTACATACCAGATATTATGGCAGTGTTATTACATTTGTAGCGATCCTAGAAAATCAACATGGGAGCCTAGTTGCAAACATAAGAGAATAAGAACCATTCGAACAGGAGACATGTAGTAGATGCATATAGACACAATCACTATAGATCATTGCTAGTGACCATAGTCGCTTCTCAAATATGGAACAATCAGAAATTAATCCAGTCGATCAGAGAGGAAGAACATTTGGCCAACGATTACACACAGTCAGCCTTAGGGATTCAGCATAAAAGGAAGGCCATACCCACGGTTATTATAGTGGGAAAACAAAAAGCATCACAGCCCATATAAGAAGAAGCAATAACCCATATAGAGAGCAATCGTAACACATATGTATAAGGATCTCTGAGTATAGATAAGACCCAGTCAGCTCTGATCATTCAGGTCCAAGTCATTAGCAGCAGTCTGTGGTTTTTGGTATGGTTAGAGTCAAGGCATCATGCTACTACTGGCTTTGCATCCACATTAGCGAAAAGAGAGTAGTTCAAGTGCTGTGTGAGAGCGAAAGAGTTGACCTTGATTATTGGTTTGAAGCTCAACGTTATTCTACCGCATAAAAATAAAAATAAAATAGAAAATGGAGGGCTCATATGGATTTATATGTTTGGTGTCCACGGTTAGAGTCTTCGCTGGAGAAAGGATTTGTGATGTCTATTCTAAATTTTTACAATCATAAAATTTATAAGGAATGTTGCAATTGCAGAATGATACAGTTCAATGTCTCCTAGCCTAGAAATGCTTGAATGATGCTTGTTCCTCACTACATGTTACTCGACAGAAGTTGGATATCACTACGATTGTTCTGATGTTAGACTACAGAGGTAGAAGTATATGAATAGTTTGATCCTCCAGTAAGACAAGACGAAAATTTATACAATAGTGACCTCAACGATCAATGGGTCATTACCAAAACAGAAATATTTAGCAAGCTAACTAAAGACAAACAAATTGCCGACATTGGGGTATGACCAATCACTGGCCAAGACTATGGAAAGGTTGACGGATCCTAGAAATGTAAGGGATAAAATCCAAACATGCAATTGTAGTGTGAAGACAATGAAATCCAAACACACCAAATACAATAAATAGAAGGACACTTGTTTTGGGGTATGGGCCCATAATTTATTTAGAATGACACACTCATACAGAAACAAAAATACAACTACAGACCCTCATGCCAGTTCACGTGACACACGAGTGTGAAGGGACTTACCATCATTAAAAGGAGTATGCAGCACTTAACAAAATAAAAGATATTGCATTCAACGTGGGGTCAAATCATTAGGGCATTGAATTCTGATTGCCTTTGATGAAATCATAACCAAGTGATAACATAAGCAATGAAGAGAATAGGGAACACCTTATCAAGCCAAGTGACAATAAAAGAAAAATAAAATAAAATAAATATTGAGTCAAAGTACAAATCAGCAAACCAGAGAGGGTGGTTGATCCAAGGAAGATAATTGCAGATTTGAAAAGTACATACATTACATGTCACATGGTTGGTTAGAATAAGGGACTTTGGTTACACATGCTATCCTATAAAAGGGCAACGTTCAAGAGAGACATTAACACCAGATGTTGTTGAGAGTCTTCTAGCTTCGAAGGCTTACATAAAGGAAATAACTATTAGCAGCAATATGGCTAAAATGGTTAAGTTCATACTACAAAATTTTATTTATAACCATCATGTGAAAAGTGAGAATAAACATATAAAATATTGAACAAAAGGTGAAGATAAGTTTAAAACATAAATGCGATTTTGAGTCATGTGAAAAATGGTAGTGAGAAGATGCTAGAAGAAAATACAAATAAGACTCTCACATTCACGTAGAAAAGACTCACATCGTGAAGGATGTCATTGGATATTTGCTCCTTAATAATGAGATAAGTATTTTTTTATTATATCTTGAGAACTGCATTTATTTGCTTCTTGTAGTTAACATTCTTATTTGTATTTATATATGTACTATAAGAATTATTTTATTTGATCTTTCCGAAGATGTCCCTGTGGGAAAAAGAGGAAGTCTGACACTTCTTCAAAGGTAAAGGAGCTTAGAGGATTGATCTTCAAAGGGAGTCCAAGACATCCATCTGAAGGAGTGAATAGAGATATGCTTCAACTGATCTTTGAAAATCTTGATCATACCACAATCAGAGGGAGTTTTGACTTATGTAAACTTTTGGTATCATGCGTGTGACTGTATGTTTTAATAGGCCTACCCCCTCTATACATCATGAGAAAGTGATGACTTCCAAATGATCATTACTTGTATTTGCAGAAGTTATTGAAAGGTGACGATTTTACATTACATAATTTTCTATTGTGATGGATATCTTACAATGTCTATGCAGATCATGATAGATTATACTTTGCATGGTGGATGTTTATATGGTAAGCATTATGAGAATGCATGTGCACATACCTTATAAACATTTTTTGAGTGTATGGTGAATGTAATGCAAATTGATGTTCTGGAGACCACTACTCACAATACTAGGTGAATATCTTGCATCTCAACATTCTAAAGGCCATTACTCAAAAGAGTATTTGGTGAATATCATATAGTGTAATTCTAGAGACCAATACTCAAATGTGATATCAAAATGGTGAATATCATATGTTGATATTTTGGAGACCATTGCCTCATTGAGTACATGGTGAATATCAAGTGGTGATATTCGGGAGACCATTACTCAGAGTATAGGTGAATATCATATGCAGATATTTTGAAGGCCAATACTCTTGATATCATATGTGATATCAAAATGGTGGAGATCTTCTGATCAAAGATATCTTTAAAATTTACAATACCTAATATTACCAATGGTATAATACGTGTTGTGTTTATCCTCCCTAGCTAAGAGGGAGTGTTGATGTTTTGGTAGCTTTAGTAGGATAAACATGTGACATCAAAGAGAAATTAATATAATTACAATGATTCATACACACACACACACACACATACACACATAATTAAGTTTGCCATTATATTAATTATATTGATAAATAGACATGTCCCATGAAGGGACATTCATGAGACATGTCTCTTCTCTTGGTTTATTCCTCATACAAATTCAAGAGGATGCTGCCATTTGGAAAGTCCATACCAGACATTATGGCAGTGCTATTACATTTGCAGCAATCCCGGAAAATCAACACTACTAAAGCCAACACTACACTACCAAATATAGTAACCATCTAAAATTAGACTTACTATAAATAGAAAGTCTGCCTTAGCGACCCTTAAAACTCACTGTCAACTCATGGGGGTCGCCATGATGAATTGACCTTACCAACTGCAGGAGCTTGCTAAATGGGGACATTACACCAGAGAGCATAAGGAGAAGAAAACTTTCAAACCTATAAGTCAAATTCATCAACATCCACAAAGGAATGTATTCCATTCCATTTTCTTATTCATTTATAATGCTCTAAAAGTTATATGGTAAGTGTAAGTGATTTGTAGTTGGGCTTCTCGCATCAAGGGTTTTCCTAAAATACATTTGGTGTTCTATGTATAAATGTCTTAGTGTATTTTTTTATTTGTTTAAACTCTGCATCTGTTTCATTTTCATTGTTCAATAATATTGCTGATTTATATCTGTTATCTGATTTTACATCACTCTTAATGCTCATCCAAAAGATGATCTGTATTTCCTCACATGATTTTGACATGAAGCTCTCCAAACTCTTCACAGGTATCTTTCTATAACATATTTTACCCCCACATCTGTCATTCCCGGTTAACATGGTGGTGTTCAAGTTTCAACCATCTTTGAGATAAATCCCTTGCTACCCAACAAGGGTACACCATTTGATTTGGGAAAAAGGCTCCTCCATTTGGTCATTTCTGTAGGCCATTAACAACTAGGGGTCATTTAGCCACCAAATATGTGGCAGATCTGCAAGCTTGATAGATGTTAGTGTGAATATTGATTATTTGGAACCATCTTGACATATAATTGAAACATTTTGAATGAGAGTTGACAATAATTTGTAGCAGGCTTGCCTTTATTCTACTCTGTAAAGAATATGAATTTAAGCATCGGTTTGAAACCATTTTGGTGTTTAGTGTTTTGCTTACCTTTTCTGCAGCACAGTTGAACAGATCGCGATGAAAATTGAAACAGCTAAGACCTATTGGCTGAGGCTCAACTTATTGTAAATAGAGCTATACTAATGACATGGTGCAGAGTCCACAGACGATTGAGAAGCACCTCAGGAACAAGTACCTGTTTCCTGGAAGACAGGTCAACATCAAGGAGCTTATGAATTTGGGGCTCATCTGCTTGAGATGTTATGGGGATTGTACGTCACTTTTTCACCAAGCTTTCGTTGAGTGACCAGTCTCCATGTTGGATTGACATTTTCAAGAACTATTGAGCAATGAAAAAACTCCTAGCATTCAACTCATACATCTTGTTTTAGAGTTAGAAAGGAGAATATGCCATAATATCAAGCACATGGCATTCTGAAAGCCATATGTAGCTAGTAATCATCAAGATTGCAGTGCAGGTTAGATTACCTGGAGTTCTCTAGCTAGAATTTCTTGAATTCGTGTTCTAAATAGAACTTGCGAATTAATTTGGTTAGTCGCCATCTACAGAACTCAAAGTCTTTTCTTGCTGAATTTGCACCAAGCTGATTATATAAATAGGTAATTTTGAAGGATTGGAGTTTGGGTTGAACTTAATTTTATCCTTGATTAGAAAAACATGTAATGTTATATATATGTCATAGAATCAGGAGAGAGATGTCATGGTGTCTTTGAACTTTCCTTACTGTGACAAATACTTGAGTATAACTTACAAGTTACAAGTACCAAACCACCAAAATCATCACTACAGAACTACCGGATCTTTCTAAATATACCCACATACTTAAGTACAGACCACAACAAAAGAAGATAGAATTGGGAGTACAGCATGTGGGAATGGTCTTACAGACAATCTTTACCCACCTAAAGCAATTTTCGTACAAGGCATTAGTACAAATATCCTGCATAATAGGATATCATTCAAATGCCTCAGAAATTTGATGTGTATACATACAGACAAAACAGATGAAACAATATTTCAGATTGCACACCACACCTAAGGATGAAAGGATGGACTTTGAGCAATTACACAAGAAAGCAGAACCTTTATAATAGTTCCAATTAGAGACAAGCATAGCAATTGAGCTATCTTAAAATGCAATACACTCAATTAATTTGCAACAAATTCTTAAATAGAAATGATTAAGTTTGCAAAGAAACATAGGTGCAAATTCACCATGTTAAGTTTACTCAAGTTAGTTATCTAACTTAGCTTGAGTAATTGGGACATGTTCACCTATCATTTTGAATGGTAAGTCAATATGTAATAAATGTATATGCTTGGTGTCTACTGTAAGGTAGGACCTCTGCACCCTCTTTGCAACTACTGTATTGAATATTCCATTCCTGAATCCCTATATGAGTAGGATACCCTTAGTCATTTTGTCAGGAAAAAAGAGAACAAGAGGAGTTTCAAGAAACCAAAGATGTAGCAAGAGAAAATTTGTGCTTCTTCACTATAAGCATCCCTTCTATTTTTCTTTAAATGGTATCTCTTTTCTTTATGCACGTGTGAAATGATCATGTACAAGCTAATCATTTAAGTTCAAGCTAATCATTTAAGTTCTCAAAACCTAGATATGTAAAAGAGTTTCCAAACTTCAATATGATATCAAATAAAAATAATTCAGCTCTCCTAGCTTTCTTGCTGCATTTTGCTGCTATCATAATGCTGTCAAGAAGGTAAATTTCATATCTAAAGTTTTAGAAGCTTTGTCAGTCGAAGCCATCGTGTCATTGCATCGAGAAGGGCACCTTTCTTTTGTCTGAAATTTTTTTTATAGTGAAACAAAGGTGACATTTTTAAGGTCCATTTTGGGTCCCCATAGCTCCTTTAAATATATATGAAATAAAATTATACTTTTCATAGATATAGATGAGGATTGTTTCAAATTTTGAGAGAGAATTTTAAAAATATATATTTGGGGAGCCAATGTTTGCAAGAGTGTTATTTTAAGATCCAAGGGGCTAGTTTTATAATCTGAGGGGTATTTTCTTAAATTGCATTTTTTTTAAATTAGGGTTATATTTTTATAAAAGAAAATTATTGAAAAAATTGTATCAGACTTTACAAAGTTTCTAAAAGTTAGTTGTTCTGAGATGGAAAAAAAGAGAGGAGAGCAATAGCTGAAGTATTGTCCCCATCCATGTTCCTACCTACAATAGCTACACTTTGCACTGGTCATCCCTTGCCTTACCTCCCCAAGGTGCAGCATTTCATGAATCCCCTAATCTTTGCTCCTTGCTGAATTGATACCTAAGACCGCATCATCAATTGCTGCTACCTTTGTTAGAACGTAAAGTCCACCAAGAAGGGGGTGGGGGCATGAAAGTAGAGATGTTATGCATTTACGACAACTCTCAATATCTTTATTAATTCTGAAACATGTAAACAATAGATGCAACAACCATAGAAAGATAAGCATGCACAATAACATCAGATATGTTAACTAGAGAAAACCTTGATTAGAGGGAAAACCCCAGTGGGAATAATGTCCACAAGATGATGTATTAATATAAAAGTTCCTTGTGAATGGATAAACTCTGTTAGGAGCCAATGAAATACAACCATTACATGTGAGTCCTTGTTAAGAGACTTTGAATCCCTGTTAGGAGATTACAACCCTGTTAGGAGCTGTGCCAACCTTGTTAGGAGTTGAAAGGAGGACAATTGAACCCATTGTTCAAATCACCTCAGATTGTCTTCATTAAACAATCTTCAGGATATCATATCCAAGTTCTGAACTGACTAAACAACTCCTCTGCCAATACAGTTCCTTTGAAGCTCATAGTACATCCTCAACACCAATCTCTGTTCTGATCAAACATAATTCCCATCCAAAGTTTGCATAACACAACGATCTGACTGATGATTACAACCAAGGAAACAAACTTTCCTTTATACCAAGTTTGATTGTAAGACATGGATTCCAAGTTTGATGAAAAAGAATAGCAAAGATACGTACAATTTTGAATTGAGATCATAGGGGATAACAGAAATCTGATGTGAAATCAAATTGGAAAGCCTCGAAAGTCAACTTTGTCTAAGTAAAATCTGAAGGAAGTCAAGAACTCGCCTTAAGGCTGAGGCAGGTCAGAATTCTGACCTCCTGGGGGCTCAATAAGCCCAAGGAATGTCAGAATTCTGACCTCTCTTGGGCTGCAACAATGCATGCATTCAAAACTTATGTTGCCTTCTTAACTTCACCTCCAATTTTGATCTTGCAAGTCCACTAATACAAGGTGATTTATGAAATGCAAATGTAATTACTTGAAGATCATAAAATTGCATCTAATATAAGTCAACCCCTTCAAATGGACATGCTCTTCCAATCCCAACACTCATTTAAAGGCAATCATTAGTTCAATAATCAATTCAAACAACAACACATAACAGATCTCTGGAAAATGCGAAAATCAGAAAAAAAGGAGATAAAATCAGAACTTGAAAGTTTCTACAAGCTCAGGATTCCTTTCACTTTTTGATCAGACATAGATTAGAACTAAGTTTGCAATGGTGAAAAAGAACCAAAAAAGCTGCTGTCTGTAACTCAAAATTCACTGGAAATCAGAATCTAAAAGTGGAAGTTGGAATTATTTCACATAAATGTTGAGATCTTTAATTATCAGAGTATCTTGATTTTGTTTACATTGGCCATTTTTAATAAACTTAACATAGTGTTTTCTTGTTTTGCAAAGTGGGATGGAAGTGACTTTCAGAATGGAGTTGAAAATTTCAAGTTTCAAGTGTGAACATTATCCCAACATCAAGAACAACATACCAGCAAGTTGCAAGTGGTTCATCAAGAAGACAAGTCAAGAGGCAAGTGTTCAAGATTGAAGATCAAGGCAAGGTACAAGTACAAGCTAGTTTATTAAGACGGTTTCAAGACCAAGGCATTGAGATTTCACCAAAACTTCAAGTACAAGAAAATGCAATTTCAAGCTTCCACGAGAAGATTCCTAACTGTAAAAGGGACACGATAAGAATCCTGATGTGGCACCTATCCATTTCCAACCAATCAGAGAATTTCAGTTGCACACGTCCAAAATTTTCCAATCGTAAGTCCACATCATGTCTCTGACTCTCTACCTAATCTAATTTCTCATTGGCTCTCAAAAGGCTATATAATTTTCTAACTGGCCTGTGAGGCAGTGCCTTATTGTAATTGGATAAGACATCATGGCTCTCAATCTTGAAACAATCTTGGCCTTTCATTGTAATTGAACAACTATAAAAGACAAAGGCCATCTTATTTGTAACTCATTAGATTAGATTAGCTTCATGATGCTATGAAAGTCTTTCGAAAAGTCTGTTCTCTGCAATTTCCGAAAAAACTACAATGCAAACTTACAATGAGCAAACAGCTATTGGTTTGGTTTAAACGAGTTCACCAAAGATGCATCCAAAACATTTTCCATTCAACTAATGCTATTTCTTACCAACATGAAATAAAATCCTAATCTAAGTGAGGAAATGTAAAAACCATGCAATACTCCAAAGCAACACTAGTAATCCATCATGAAGATCAACAATTTCTGTGTAATTCATGCTGCAACTGATTTGATCTGGATTGGTATGTGTGATCATTTGATATGGTAGGAAACTAGATTGAATTACCTTCTTATTGCAATTGGTTTGAAGTTTATATCTTCTGATTATTTCATTTGGCAGAGCAATTATGTTCCAAGTAGTCAGAAACCCTTGCTGAACAAGGAGGGTTTGGTAAAGATCATGGGTTTTGCCCTATCATTCACCAGTAGAAAATAATGAAACTTGGGGGATTGATAGGCCTACCTATGTACATTAAGAATAATCAAGTTGCAGAGTGGTCCAATCAAATGGCTAATTTTGTGACTTAGCCCTAGGCCTGGCATCCTGAATGTGACAGGCCTGTTGGAGACATAAGGCATTAGAAGGTTAGTTAAAGAGTCGAGACAGGGGTTTTAGTGTATAGAGAGGATGTTAAGAAACTTGGTCCACCTAACCTAGCATGTTGGATAGACTGTAATGTTGTCCAAATCAAGAATTTGCCAAAGTTGCAAACTTGCAAACAATTAGGTCTCTAATCCTACTAGGAGGATCCAAAAGGAGAGGCTCAAATATGGGGATTGAGATTTGGTTTTGTGATATTGTTTGAAAGGTCGAAAAGGGTGTCTGGAAATGGCCTTAGATTTGGTAGGAACTTTGGGAGTTAGAAATGGAAGCCAATTTTCCTATTAGGTCGACCTAATTGGGGCAAATAGGACTTTTTTGGGCAAAATAAGGAGATTGGATATAGGAGAACAGTTTGAACCTTAAACCTTGATCCTTGCATGATTTGGAGTATTTTGGCCCTAGGACAACATATCTTTGAGTAGGGATTGGGAGACAAAGGTTAGGCACTCAAACCTCGTGAAGGCAACCAACCTTGTAAGGGAGCAAGTAGTGTTAAAGTCAAAGGCTTAGGATCTCTTAGTGGCCAAGCCTAGTTTTGAGACTTTGATCAGTCGTGTATGATCTAAAGGTAGAATGGGAAATTTGAAGAGCCTGTATTGAGGAGTAGAAGGCCTAGTTGGAGTGAAGACTTGACCAATGAAACAATTAGTAAAAGATTGTAAGGTGAAAGACCAACTAGCCATCTACCTCCTCATCATATTGCTATCAGAGCTACAGTTGTGGTCCCCCAACTGACCACAATTGTTGATCCGAAGTAGTTTAGAACTCAAGGGACTTGAGTCTTTTCTGTCCGGGAAGCATGGTGCAGAAGCATCTTCTTGTCAATCCAAAACCCACTAGGAGGTGTCCAACAATTTGGAAATAATGATATAGTTCAAGGTCTCAAGGAACTTTTTTCCAAAGCTTGTAATAGGATGAAATAAGATAGGGTCCAATTTGGGACCAAAATGTCCTTTAGGGACATTAAGGGCCAATAGGTCAAAAAGTTGTGATAACAACAAAACAGACTTAAACCGTGATGTAATGGCATATGAGTCATTCTTACCCTGAATAGACCAAATGTGGTCAGTTTGAGGTCATAGGTTGATATTTAGGTGCATATGCAAAAAGTTGCAAAATTGCTCAAAAGTTGTCAATGCAACTTCGCAACTTTTTGCACATTTCTTGCAAAACTAATCACCAATGGTCCCCTAATTCAAAAACTAGTTGGAAACATTGGGAATGGTTGTATAAGGCATATTTAAGCCTCAAGGCATGATGTCAAAATGTTGTTGAAGTTTTTGGTGATTGGAATTAATAAAAACAAGGACTGTTCTTTGCAATTTTTGTGTAATTCATGTTGCGACTGATTCAATTTGGATTGGTATGTGCAATCATTTGGTATGGTAGGAAACTAGATTGAATTACCTTCTTATTGCAACTGGTTTGAAACTTATATCTTCTGGTTATTTCATTTGACAATTTTTTTTGTTTTGGGTAGTCCAAAACCCTTGTTGAACGAGGTTTGGTAAGGATCATGGGTTTTGCCCTATCATCCACCAGTAGAAAATTTTGAAACTTGGGGGATTAATAGGACTACCAATGTACATTAAGAATAATCAAGTTGCGGAATGGTCCAATCAAATGGCTAGTTTTGTGACCAAGCCCTAGGCCTCGCATCTTGAATGTGATAGGCCATTTGGAGACATAAGGCATTAGAAGGTTAGTTAAAGAGTTGAGACAAAGGTTTGAGTGTATGGAGATGATGTTAACAAACTTGATCCACCTATCCTAGCATGTTGGAAGCACTGGAATGTCATCCAAGACAAGAATTTGCCAAAGTTGCAATTTGTGGAAACTAGGTCTCTAGTCTTAATAGGAGGGTCCAAAATGAAAGGGGGTCAAATATGGGGATTGAGATTTGGTTTTGTGATATTGTTTGAAAGGAAGAAAAGGATGTCTGGATGACCTTAGATTTGGCAGGACCTTTGGGAGTTAGAATTGGAAGCCGGTTTTCCTATTAGGTCGACCTAATTGGGGCAAATAGGCCTAGTTGGGCAAAATAAGGAGATTGGGGATAGGAGAAAGTTTTGAACCTTGATCTTTGCATGATTTGGAGTATCTTGGCCCTAGGACAACATATCTTTGAGAAGGAACCAAGAGACAAAGTTGGAGCACTCAAGTCTCATGAAGGCAACCATCCTTGTAAGGGAGCAAGCAATATTAAAGACAAAGTCTTAGGATATCTTTGTGGCCAAGCCTAGTTTGAGCCTTTGAACAATTGTGGATGACCTAAAGGTAGAATGGGAAAGTTGAAGACCCTGTACTGAGTAGAATGCCCAGTTGGAGTGAAGACTTGACAAGTGAAGCCACTAGGAGAAGATTGTAAGGTGAAAGACCATCTAGCCATGTACCTCCTTATCATTATTTTCCTTACTTCAATTATTGCTTGCACATTGATATACATCAATGGATGGTGTTAGTGGAATGGGAATCATTGGAAAATCTTCCATCTACCTTAGGAGATCCATGTAGCTTGGTTGATGCTGGTAGCTAAACTAAGTCTAGTAGAGTCACAAAGACATTCATAGTATCTTGCATTCTAGGAATAGAATATCTCTCTAAACCCTTTATCCCTTTGCAGTTTGTTTTGTTGGAAGTATTTCAAGCAACTGATATACATTAGTTGAACAAAGTAAGTTCCTTTGTGACAACTAGCATATCACATCATTCTAATTGAGTGAAAGTCCACAATAAGAAGGAACCTTGAGGTTTGTCTCATTTGATCATACAATCCATTTACATTGTTTAGCATATGAGCATTCCAATTCAAGAGAGAGTTCGAGATTTGGTGTTTCATCTCAAAATACTAGGTATTTGATTCTGCATGTTGTAGTGGCATAAAACTCACATCAACAAGTCTTACTTGGGCTTCCAAATGATAATTAACAATGAAATGATTTAGAATGCTCTTAAGAAATAAAGTATTTAAAAATAAAATTACAAATAACACATATTTATCAAACAAAAGCTCTGTAAGGGATGAATAACCCAATTGCTAGAGGCAATTGTTCTCTAACAAAGTGCAGTAATCAAAATAGACTAACAAGTGATGCAATCTCTATTAATACCATCGACTCCAACTTTCTACTTTTAAGAGAAATTTCCCCTCCTCCTGAGCTTGCAGAAGTGCCGGACGACTCAAAAGAGACTAAAAATGAAACAATCTCTATTAATCCTATTTACTGCGAACTTCTACTTTTAAGAGAAATTTTCCCTCCTCCCAAGCTTGCAAAAAACTGCAGGATGACTCCTCGAGTTACAGAACCTTCCACATGGAAACTGAAGAGACAGGACTGTTGAAATGCTTCAAGTTCTCTTGATCTTAAATTCAGGGAAAATCGTCTCCTTCAGTAAGGGAGGCTTGAAGACCTATCCAGACGTTACAAAACTGTCAATTTCTGACAATTTCTACTCTTCTTCAAAGCCATAACTTTTGTACAGATTCAAGAGTCCAAATGAGATTGTATATTTTCCAGAAAAACATGAATATATAAAAGCCCTTAACTTTTAGTGTATCAAAAGTATATTTTCGGTCCTGAGACTTGTGGTGGAAGTGTTTTCGTTTTGTAGATAAGTTCTTTTCCTAAATCCAATCAGATCACTGACCCCAACAAGAAGGTTTATAATTTCATGATTATGTTGCAAACTCCTGGTGTATAACGAGTATAGGTTACATTCGAGCAACACCCAGCTTCGAAAATACAAGTGCATAACCCAAGCTTATCACGCACAGTATTAAAAGTAACCGATATGCAAAAATAGTTGCCGTCTGATGACTTTAGATTCATCAGAAGATGACCCAGCTTTACAAATCTTAAAGTACCGTCTAGGAATTACCCAAATGACATTAAAGAGGACCTATAACCTCACCCACAAATTATCCCCGCCCAAAGAATTATGTTAAAAATTTGGAACACTGCTTCAGTACTAAATTCAGCCCAAACTCCAAAATATCGTTGCATAAGTCTCTGGAAATGTGAAGGTCTAGTAACAGATGTTTGAGGTGCTATAAAAATGTTGGGTAAATTGTATGTGCAATGTTTTTTTCATCACGTTTTCAAACAATGCTGAAAGTTCAAATTCAACCAAAGGAAACTCCAAAATACATAGAGAATGTTATCATAAAACGCATTTTAATTTCGACGTGAACTTAGGGCTACAGAATACCTGTAAATGGAAAAAGGGTTTGAATTACTGCATTTTTGTTTCGCAGCACTGTTTTAGAATCTGCAGAATCAAGAATATGATTAAACAAAGTAAGAATAACCCCCAAACAAGAAAAAAAAGAAGCAGCAAATAAAAACAAACATGTCAGCTGAAAATGGTTAACCAGGTAACGTGTGCCGAGTTTGCTATGGTACATGATATTGTTTAGCCTGTCAATGCAGAGGATCCTGTGAAATTGTTTTGAGAGCTCCAGTTTAATGAGAAAGGATAAGATGAGCGAGGAGAGGATAAGTTTTTTATCTCTGCCAATGAGCTTTTTTAAAAGAATAAATTCCATCAATAAAAAATAATGCATTATAATGCCGAACGTGTACCTATACCAAATGTGAAATCGACGATTCAAAACTAAAGTGTTCCTACAAAAAATTTATTGACATATTTTATATTATTATTTATTAATTTATAAAATATGAGTATATATTGTAATAAAATAAATTTAAACTAGTGGTCGCATGTTTTTGTACATGCAACGCATGTGCCAATAATTTAAGAGAAAAATGTAGAATAAATATTAAATAATGTAGTACACGACAAAAAAATGGCGAACAAGAGAAGAACAGCGAACAAAAGCAGAATAGTGAATTTTAGCAGGCACTCGAGCATTTATAAGAAGGATTTCATTCCTCAATATAAACCTGGGCGCCCTAACCATGCTCATCGACATGCCTTTGCAAATCCTTGGGATCCTTCACACACATACGACACAGTGGAAACTGTGAATAGGTTTTCCATATTGGCTAATTTGGAAAACCATAATGGTCCAGAGTTCGGCAATTCAAATCCGCAATATGAGGAAAAGCATGGTAGAAAATCGGCTCTAGGGTCTCTTCATCCAATCTGTCCACATAATTATTCAGAATCACTTGGTAACTTTCGTCCATACCCGTATTTCACATTAGAAAATTTGAATCATCAAATTAGGGTTTTCAGCATGACCAAATATGCATCATTGAACCTTCGCCAAGTGTCTCCATATCCAGTAGATTCAGATAGGGTTTCATTGCAGCCCCCATGTCATGTCAATTCCTCTAAGTCAGATGAGCCCTCCGATGCATCTCTAAAATCTTACATTCCCCCTTTTCGATGATCCACAAAGAAAGCTACCAGGAACATGGCTAAACCTAAGGGTATTTTAGATCTTAATGCAAATTCAGTTGACAAAGATAACTCCATCCTAATCCAAAATGATGAATGTGAAGCGACATGGTGGGAATGCCAAAATCTTGGTATCTTTGTAGTTTGGAATGGCCAGAGTGAAGAGATGTTCTTTCTCTCCAACTGGCTTAAAGAAAATTGCCATGGCTAGGTAAGTATATCCTACTTCTCTCATAAAATCTTATATTTAAACTGTTTAGATGAGCTAAAAAAGAGTTTGCAAATGTTTTTGAGTGCTTTTTTAACAGTCACATTGTCAAATTCGTCAAATGGTTTCCAAACTTTAAATTGGAAGATTTAGATTTTAAATGCCCAATTTGGTTCAATATTCAGTCTTTACCACCTGAATTGAACCATATTGAGATCCTCAAATCAATAGGGTCTGCTTGTGGTGAGTTTATAGGGATCGATGTGTAGTGCCTGCCCCTAGTTTACATTTTTCGAGCTACATTTATGTTATGATTGCCAAACTCTTTTAGGCCAATTTATGTTTGATGAGTAGTATTATTATTTTAGAGATTATCAGATGATGTTTACACTCAGTTTATTATATGATGAGATTACTTGGTACTCTATATTTCATGCATGTATGATGATTATTCAATGGTTTTAGTTATCGATGATGATTAGTTAGATGGCTTATTATTTCATGTGCCTCTTATGGATACTTACCCCATACTGCATGTGTATGGTGTGCGTGCTGTTTTATTTATGTATGGTGTTTCTGATATGGTTAAGGAAGGGAGTCGTAGTCACCTGCTAGTCGGGATCTACACGATGCACCACTTCCTGCCATTGCCTGTTTAGCTTAGAATATTGTGTTTGTACATGCGTGGATTTTATGCAGGTTGCAGGTACCGGGTATCGACTTCCCTGAATTGTCAGGATGAGCGTACCCTATCGCACTGTCTCAATGGTAAGAGAGGGGAGATAAACTCTTAAGTCCAAATCCTAAACCCTCTAGCCAATTGTCCTAATTGATAATTAGGACAAGTATCTGAGTTAGTACCCTCCGAATGCATCAAATGATGCAATTTTGTGATTATAACCTTTTTGTTTGATGTGGTATGTATTTTTCTATGATGGGTTTTCGTATGTTGCTTTATGAGTCCTTGGTGTATTTTTCTATTAATTAAGTCTAATTAGAAAGACAAATTAATGATTTAATTTAATAAGGAATTATTATGATATCTTTATATTTAATTAATTAATTAATTAATTAAATAAAAGAATTAAAGTTGGAAATTAAAGTTTAAGATATATTTAGAATAGGATAATATTTATTTAATTTAATAATAATATATTTGGAGTTCATTTTTAAATAAATGCTAAGTATTATTGTTATTTAAATTAATTAAATATGTTATCAATTAAGTTCTAAAATAAATTAAAAAGTTGAAAGATATTAATTTTATTAAGAATTCTAGATCGCATGATCTAAACATGAGTTAAATATAAGAATTAAATTAAAAGATTAAATTATAAAAATTAATAATGTTATTTTAATTTCTTAAAAGTGCACATAAGATTTAAAGTAATAAATTAATTAAGAATTGAAGTCAAGTGAAATTTTAAATAAAGTTATTTAATCATTCAACTTAATGTGCATGAAAGTTGAATGCAAAAGAATTAGAAAAGATAATAAAAGTTAATTTGAGTTAACTGAGTTGTGCAAAGAGTCTTCTCGGGTAAACGCACAATTAGTGCCCCGAATTGAGGAGAATTTGCTTATCACAACTTTGGGGGTTCATTTTTTTAGAGAGAGGAATTTGGACGGGAATTAGGAGGAAGACAATTTTTGGAAGAAAATTTCAAAAGGCTGATACGAAGAAAGTCTCGAAGGGAAAGGTTATTGAGAGGAGCGAATTCGCATACAGTTTTCTAGAGGTTGCATAATAGCATCAGGATCAGGTAGGGTCTTGTGTTTTTTATCCATTAAATTTGCAATTATCCCTTCCTGCCTTCTTCGTGTCTGGGGTTTGTAGATATGAATTCTCTGTTATAAAAGTTTTAAGCTTTCAATCTTGTGAAGCTATTAATTATTCGTCAATAATTTCTGTATCCATGGAGACTGGATGAATTAATTAGAACCCTTGTTTTTCCTGATTTAGAAATTAAGATCTAATTTGATAAGGGTTTTGTTTTTAATGAAATTGAAAAGTTCTAGATAAATAAATAAATAAATAAATAAATAAATAAATATATATATATATATATATATTTATATTTTTCATATTTACCCTTTTGAAGAAATTGCTTTATAAAAAAAAAAAAAAAAAAGAATTTAACAAAATTATTTTTGTTAAAATAAAATTTATTTTATTGTTTAGAATAAAATCAAATCAAATTTAAAAAAACATATATATATATATAAATATATATATATATATTTAAATATTATATAGTGGGGGGGAGGGAATTACCCCGTACCCGCCCCCACTGTCGGCGCAGGCCGACAGTACCTGCGTCGCAGGTACTGCGACGACAGGTACAGAGTACCTGGCAGGCCTGCGGCCAAAGCCGACGGGCTTTAAACGTGGGGAAGAATTTAATTCCATTTTTTTTTTTTTTTAAATTTTTTTTAATGATTAAAAAAACGAAATTTTATTTAATTAAAAATTTTAAATAATAAAAATTATAATATATTCAATTTTTATAATATATTAAACTTTTTAAATATTTAATAAATAAATATTAATTGCATAGATATAGTTGTAGATTTTAATTTATTAATAATTTTGTTTAAATATTAATAAATTAACAATTAGTAGTGGGATTAAAATAATTAATTAGATCTAATGAATATTGATTAATTTAATTAAAATTAGTTTAATTAAGTTAATTAATAATGAATTTTATTTGACTAAATTATAAATTTGGATATTGATTTAATGAAAGTTATTATAGAAATGGGTTATTCGAAAAAGGGTAGTTGTGAAAACTTTGTTACTTGAATTCGACATTAAACTAAATCACAAACCTTACCTTAACTTAAATAATATACTTTCAGATCCAATCTCTGAGACTTTGATGTTGTCTTTATACTTTGAATGTTTTGGGGTTGGTTTAGCGTTGACCAGTTCAGGTTGTTACCAGAGGCTCGGAGTTTGTGAATGTGATGTCTTGATGATTTGGTCTCGATCTTTCTTAAACCTGACCATGGTAATGTGATGAAGTGCTCTATGACATGATTGTGTTTACTGTTTGTGATTGCTTTCCAGTTCCTTGTGTGAAGCTGAGATGTATGTATTTGAGAATACCTAACTTAACCATTTCTGAGTCTCGATCAGTTATACTTGTATTACTTTCTGGTTGCTCATTAGAGAACCATTGGATTTTGTGACTTATCATTGATGCCTTCAGTTGCTAATAGAGAACTGTCGTGATTACTTGATTACTATTTGATGTTATCTGTTGCTCATGAAGAACTGATATATTTCGTGGATTATCTTTTTATGATATTTTCAGTTGCTCGCATAGGACTGAGATGGTTTTATTATGATTCTTTGATTTATGAGTTCATGAGCTAGGGTAGGTTATCTATGTGTAGAATCGGGAAGTGGCTTGCAATGGGGGTCGGAGCCCTAAGTGGCTGCCTTGAGAAACCCATTGTAAGTCATTTTTAATAAGTGAAAACATTTACACTAAATGAGAGAAAATGAACCTAATAAGATAATTGTATGTTCTCTCCCATGCCATGAGTGCTAGTACAGACTAGGATGGGGTAGAGAGGACGCTTGGTTACGACCTTGCATACCATAGTATGCCTCGTCAGTACGAGAGGATACTAGTGGCCGCAGGATCAGTAGGGACCCGGGATTCCTAAGGGATTGCTCGGGTAACTTCTACATGACTTTTGCGATGACACTTTCCCGCTTGCATATTAGGTTTCCTACGTGTCTTGTGGTACCTCTGGGATTTAGATGTCGATCTTTTTAGGAACCCTTGAGTTGGCATACTTATAGGATCTCCTGGACTTAGAAAGTATTTATGATTATAGGTTTTGTTATCCTATTTGGGACTTGAGACTATCTCCTCAGCGCGGTGGGAGTGGACCATTTAGGTTCCACGCGGTCGGGTGGTAGTGCTTTTACTCTTACCATTGAGATCCGTTCCGTGGTCACCGTGGCTGGAGTTTTCGTGATTGGCATTTACCTACACTATGTTCTTGGATTAGTATGATGGATGATTAGATTTTATGATAGATGTTTTATCATTATGGATGTATGGATGTATCATGTATGGTGAATAATTTTCATATATTTTTACTGTACTTTGTATCATGGATTTGAGGATGTTGTATCTTGATCTTTACATATGTATATTCTTTTAAGTCTTTCATACCCTGTGACATGTACAGTGGATGAATGAGCATTCCGAATTAATTTGCCAAGGAGCATTCGGAACAAATGTATATTATGGACATTGGAGTTTCTGATTATTCTTCTATATGTATGTGTTAGTTGTTAGACTTAGAATTAATTAAATTTAAACGTGACTCAACGTCTTGGGATCTTTAAGAAATGTAACTTGCAATGTATGTTTGTCGATGATTACATGTTATTGCTTCCGCTACTATTTGTTTGATGTGTATGTCATACTTTCTTACTTTAAAAAAAAAAAAAAAAAAAAAAAAAATGTTTAGTAAACTTAGTGAAACTTTAGGTTAATTCTTTTGGATCCCTTGGCGGGGCGTTACATCTGGTATCAGAGCCCAGGTTTCTACATTGGGAGCTCTGGGTATATTGGAACGCCACTAGTGTTAACTAGTTGAATAAAAATGCAAACCTTAAACTAAAACTTGAAGCTAGTTGAACTGAAACTGTATATAAACTATTAGTTACCTATTTTATTCATACTTCAACACTCAAAACTTCAAAACTGAAATTATACTTAAACTGAAATTATAGGTAAACTGAAAACTGAAAATATCTTGTTTGCAAAACATGTGTCTTTTATCTATGTATTTCAGTAGTATGTTTCATGATTATTTTAGCATCTTGTGTCTTGGATATTATTGTAGGATGGTATCTGGGACGAGATCTTCCGTTAGGGGCCGTAGCCTTGGCCGTGGCAGAGGTCGTGGACGAGGCAGAGATGTTAGTGTTCATGAGTCTATCCATGAGAGCCCCATTCAGGAAGAGAATAGGGAAGAGCATGTCAGTGAGCATCAGGAAGAGAACCACAATGAGGGACATGCCGACTCTGAGGAGGTTGATCTGAGGCAAATGATGCGGACCCTTATTGATCGCTTACCTCCTGTTCTTGAGCAGGATAGAGCACACCAGGATGGACATGAGCATAGACGCAGATCTAGGAGTCCTCAGAAGGACCGACATAGATTCATAGTATCTTCTCAGATGAAGGATCTTCAGAGGTCCAAGATCAAACCCTTTAATGGGCAAGGTTCTGGGTATGTAGCTGAGCAGTGGCTTATTGCCCTTGACAGGATTTTTGCTATGCAGGACTTTGACAGTAATGTCAAAGCGAGGTTTGCCATTACCAATCTGGAGTTATTTGGAGCCACCTGGTGGAGTATTGAGGAGAAGAAGTTGGGCATTGACATGGGTAGTGTCACTTGGGAGATTTTCTTGGAGAGTTTTCATGAGCGATTCCTACCAGAGGAATGGAAGCAGCATAGAGCAGATGAGTTCCATAACCTGAGACAGTTCACTATGACCGTTGTAGAGTATGAGCGCAAGTTCTATGAGCTCATGCCTTTTTCGGGATTCAGTGATAACCCAGCACAGTTGGCACAACATTTCATTCGAGGATTGAACAACCGTTTTATTGGGGGTGTTAAGGTATTTGAGCCTAAGACCCTCAAGGATGCGGTACATCGAGCTATCCTGGTAGAGCAGAGTGTCAACTTTGGGCAAGGAGGATTTGTGGGAGCGCCTACTATAGCAGGATCTAAGGGCAACCACAATTCCGGTGGAGTCAGGAAGCCTCCCTTCCCTAGGAGGAATCAGTATTCTCAGCTGCATTCTCAGCAGCAGCCTCAGCAGCATAAGGGATTTTACCCTCAGGCACAGAGTGGTGGCGGTGGATCCAACCCTAGGATCAATCGCAATGCTCAACGTAATAGGCAGAATCAGCAATCTCGGCCTGCACAGAGCAACCAGTCTTTTGCTAGCAGGGGTAGTCACCAGCGGTCGAATGCACCACCTATAGGGAGAGGATCTGGCAGAGGCACGGGATGTTATTCATGTGGACAGATTGGTCATATTGCAGCATATTGCCCACAGCGAGCATCTCAGTATTCAGGACCCAGGCCAGCAGCATCTGAGCCTACAGTCGGAAATACAGGTGGATCTCATAGAGTTTTTGCAGCGGTGGATCACCGTCAGGCAGACCATCAGGGGACAGTAGTCGAGACTACAGGAGCTATCCGAGGTACACCTCTCTTTGTATTATTTGATTCAGGTGCTACAGATTCTTTCATTTCTCCATCTCTAGTTGATAAGTGTAAGCTGGAGTTGGTTAAGCAAGACCATGGTTGGCAAGTGGAACTAGCCTCAGGTGCTAAAGTTTCCACAGATTCAGTAGTTCACAAGTGTGGACTTAGCATAGGAGGGTTCGAGACTTCAGTCGATTTTCGAGTTATTCCTCTTGGCTCCTACGATGTGGTCTTAGGTATGGATTGGCTTGGCTCTCATAGGGCTAGTATTGACTGCAGAAAGAAGACCATTTTGTGTCAGGATGACCAAGGGAAGGATGTGGAGATTGTGGGGATACCGAGGCCTATATCCCTACGGATGATCTCTGCTATGCAACTTAAGCGAAGCTTTCGAAAGGGGTGTCAGGTATTTGCCGTTTCGGTAAATGAGCTTGATGAGGAAGAATCTACGAGGAAGACCCTAGATCACCCTATTTTACAGGAGTATGTTGATGTCTTTCCGAGTGAGATTCCAGGCATGCCTCCGAAGAGAGACATTGATTTTAGCATTGAGCTCACTCCAGGAGCGGAACCTATTTCTAGAGCTCCTTACCGTATGACCACTCAAGAGCTAAGTGAGTTGCGTTTGCAGTTAGAGGAACTTTTGGCCAAGGGTAGTATTCGACCTAGTGTATCACCATGGGGAGCTCCAGTGCTCTTTGTGAAGAAGAAGGATGGCTCTTTGCGCCTTTGCATTGATTACAGATAGCTGAATAAGGTGACAATAAAGAACAGGTATCCTTTACCTAAAATTGATGATTTATTTGATCAGATCAAGGGAGCTACAGTGTTCTCTAAGATTGATCTTAAGTCAGGATACCATCAACTTCGCATCAAGGAGGCTGATATTCATAAGACCGCCTTTCGAACTCGCTACGGGCATTATGAGTTCACAGTGGTACCCTTTGGGCTGACGAACGCTCCATCAGTTTTCATGTGCTTAATGAATGGGGTGTTCCGTTCCTATCTTGATAGATTTGTTCTTGTGTTCCTCGATGATATTCTGATATATTCTAAGTCCCAAAAGGAACATGAGGAACATTTGAGTTTAGTTTTGCAGTGCTTGAGAGATAATCAACTTTATGCCAATGCGGCAAAGTGTGATTTCTTTCAATCAGAGATACAGTATTTGGGACACGTTATTTCAGGCGAAGGTATCTCTGTAGACCCTGCGAAGATCCAGGCAATAGTCGATTGGCCTGCACCCACTACTGTGTCGGAGATTCGTAGTTTCATGGGTCTAGCTGGGTATTACCGCAGATTTGTTCAAAACTTCTCCAGAATAGCACACCCTATTACCTCCCTTCAGAGGAAAGGAAAGAAGTTTCTTTGGACAGAAAAGTGTGTAGAAGCATTTCAGAAACTCAAAGAGCTTCTGACCAGTGCACCGATCTTAGCTGTACCTGATCCAGAAGGTGAGTTCATGGTGTGTACCGATGCTTCCCTCGAGGGTATTGGAGCAGTTCTAATGCAGAATGGTCGAGTGATTGCATATGAGTCACGCAAACTCAAGGATCATGAGTTGAATTATCCTACACATGACCTTGAGTTAGCAGCAGTAGTTCATGCCTTAGTGAGATGGAGACATTTCTTGTTGGGACACAGATTTGAACTACATAGCGATCATCGTAGTCTTCAGTACATATTCACGCAGCCTAATCTGAATGCTAGGCAAAGGCGTTGGATGGAGTTTTTGTGCGAGTATGACTTTGAGGTGAAGTATATCCAGGGGAAGGAGAATGTCGTAGCTGATGCTTTGAGTCGCAGGAAACATGTGATATCATCTATGACTCTTAGTGTCGATTTGAGATGTCAGATACTTCAGGCACTCCCCACTGATTCATGGTATCTGGAGGTGTGCAGTGAGATCAATTCAGGGAGATCCTTGGAGGGAAAGTTTTCAGGCTATGTCCTAGAGTCAGATGGCCTTTTGAGACTTTCAGGAAGGATCTATGTGCCGCTACTGGATGAGCTTCGCATATTGATCCTATCAGAGGCCCATCGTGCACCTTACTCGGCACATCCAGGTGTCAAGAAGATGCATGCAGATTTGCGACGTTTATTCTTTTGGTCCGGGATGAAGCGCGACATTGCTGATTTTGTGGCTAGATGTCTTGAGTGTCAGAGAGTCAAGGCAGAACACCAGCATCCGGCAGGACTTTTGCAACCGAATCTCATTCCTTCATGGAAGTGGGACATCATCTCTATGGATTTCATAGTAGGATTACCTATGACTCTTCGTCGTCATGATGCTATCATGGTCACCGTTGATCGGTTGACCAAGGTGGCACATTTTGCACCAATCAGGTCTTCCTACACTGCAGCTTCAGTAGCTAATGTCTTCATGCGTGACATTGTGAGACTACATGGTATTCCCCGAAAGATCATTTCGGATAGGGATCATGTTTTCACTTCCGCATTTTGGACATCACTACAGCATGATCTTGGAGCACAGTTGAACTTCAGTTCAGCATATCACCCAGAGACAGATGGGCAGACAAAGAGAGTGAATCAGGTTCTCGAGGATATGTTGAGGATGTACGTGATGGATAGGCAGACTCATTGGCAGGACTATCTCTACCTAGTGGAGTTTGCTTACAACAACGGGTATCACAGTTCTATTGGCATGGCACCTTTCCAAGCCTTATATGGACGCCCTTGTCGTACACCTTTGAGTTGGGATAGCCTTGAGGATCGCATCCTGTTGGGCCCAGAGATGCTTCGTGACATGGAGCAACAGGTGGTGCGTATCCTAGAGCACTTGACAACGGCACAGGATAGGCAGAAGAAGTATGCCGATGCTCATAGGTCAGATAAGCAGTTTGCTGTGGGTGAGAAGGTTTTCTTGAGAGTGCGTCCGCGGAAGAGTCCGATCCGTTATGGAAAGGGCTCGAAGCTAGCACCTCGCTTTGTGGGACCATTCGATATTCTTGAGAGGATTGGTCCAGTTGCCTATCGTCTTGCTTTACCGCCCAGCCTTGCTCGCATTCACGATGTTTTCCATGTTTCAGTACTTAGACTGTATATTCCTGATGTTGTACATATTCTTGATTGGAATGCATTATAGGTAGAGGACGGGCAGCTGGCTTTGGAGCCAAGTCGTATTCTGGAGCAGCGGGAGTTGACCCTCAGGGGTCGAACCATAGAGCAGGTAAGGGTCCAATGGGACCCTACTGATGACTCTTCAGCGACATGGGAGGATGCATCTAGATTACGGGATTTATATCCCTATTTGTTTATAGGCTTCCAGGAGTAAGCCTAAGTCTAGGGGGGGTGGATGTAGTGCCTGCCCCTAGTTTACATTTTTCGAGCTACATTTATGTTATGATTGCCAAACTCTTTTAGGCCAATTTATGTTTGATGAGTAGTATTATTATTTTAGAGATTATCAGATGATGTTTACACTCAGTTTATTATATGATGAGATTACTTGGTACTCTATATTTCATGCATGTATGATGATTATTCAATGGTTTTAGTTATCGATGATGATTAGTTAGATGGCTTATTATTTCATGTGCCTCTTATGGATACTTACCCCATACTGCATGTGTATGGTGTGCGTGCTGTTTTATTTATGTATGGTGTTTCTGATATGGTTAAGGAAGGGAGTCGTAGTCACCTGCTAGTCGGGATCTACACGATGCACCACTTCCTGCCATTGCCTGTTTAGCTTAGAATATTGTGTTTGTACATGCGTGGATTTTATGCAGGTTGCAGGTACCGGGTATCGACTTCCCTGAATTGTCAGGATGAGTGTACCCTATCGCACTGTCTCAATGGTAAGAGAGGGGAGATAAACTATTAAGTCCAAATCCGAAACCCTCTAGCCAATTGTCCTAATTGATAATTAGGACAAGTATCTGAGTTAGTACCCTCCGAATGCATCAAATGATGTAATTTTGTGATTATAACCTTTTTGTTTGATGTGGTATGTATTTTTCTATGATGGGTTTTCGTATGTTGCTTTATGAGTCCTTGGTGTATTTTTCTATTAATTAAGTCTAATTAAAAAGACAAATTAATGATTTAATTTAATAAGGAATTATTATGATATCTTTATATTTAATTAATTAATTAATTAATTAAATAAAAGAATTAAAGTTGGAAATTAAAGTTTAAGATATATTTAGAATAGGATAATATTTATTTAATTTAATAATAATATATTTGGAGTTCATTTTTAAATAAATGCTAAGTATTATTGTTATTTAAATTAATTAAATATGTTATCAATTAAGTTCTAAAATAAATTAAAAAGTTGAAAGATATTAATTTTATTAAGAATTCTAGATCGCATGATCTAAACATGAGTTAAATATAAGAATTAAATTAAAAGATTAAATTATAAAAATTAATAATGTTATTTTAATTTTTTAAAAGTGCACATAAGATTTAAAGTAATAAATTAATTAAGAATTGAAGTCAAGTGAAATTTTAAATAAAGTTATTTAATCATTCAACTTAATGTGCATGAAAGTTGAATGCAAAAGAATTAGAAAAGATAATAAAAGTTAATTTGAGTTAACTGAGTTGTGCAAAGAGTCTTCTCGGGTAAACGCACAATTAGTGCCCCAAATTGAGGAGAATTTGCTTATCACAACTTTGGGGGTTCATTTTTTTAGAGAGAGGAATTTGGACGGGAATTAGGAGGAAGACAATTTTTGGAAGAAAATTTCAGAAGGCTGATACGAAGAAAGTCTCGAAGGGAAAGGTTATTGAGAGGAGCGAATTCGCATACAGTTTTCTGGAGGTTGCATAATAGCATCAGGATCAGGTAGGGTCTTGTGTTTTTTATCCATTAAATTTGCAATTATCCCTTCCTGCCTTCTTCGTGTCTGGGGTTTGTAGATATGAATTCTCTGTTATAAAAGTTTTAAGCTTTCAATCTTGTGAAGCTATTAATTATTCGTCAATAATTTCTGTATCCATGGAGACTGGATGAATTAATTAGAACCCTTGTTTTTCCTGATTTAGAAATTAAGATCTAATTTGATAAGGGTTTTGTTTTTAATGAAATTGAAAAGTTCTAGATAAATAAAAAAAAATTAAAAAAAATAATAAATAAATAAATAAATAAATAAATATATATATATATATATATATATATATATATATATATTTATATTTTTCATATTTACCCTTTTGAAGAAATTGCTTTATAAAAAAAAAAAAAAAAAAAGAATTTAACAAAATTATTTTTGTTAAAATAAAATTTATTTTATTGTTTAGAATAAAATCAAATCAAATTTAAAAAAATATATATATATATATAAAAAAAAATATATATATATTTAAATATTATATAGTGGGGGGGAGGGAATTACCCCGTACCCGCCTCCACTGTCGGCGCAGGCCGATAGTACCTGCGTCGCAGGTACTGCGACGACAGGTACAGAGTACCTGCCGCCGCAGGCCCTGCGACTGCAGGCCTGCGGCCAAAGCCGACGGGCTTTAAACGTGGGAAAGAATTTAATTCCGTTTTTTATTTTTTTTAAATTTTTTTTAATGATTAAAAAAATGAAATTTTATTTAATTAAAAATTTTAAATAATAAAAATTATAATATATTCAATTTTTATAATATATTAAACTTTTTAAATATTTAATAAATAAATATTAATTGCATAGATATAGTTGTAGATTTTAATTTATTAATAATTTTGTTTAAATATTAATAAATTAACAATTAGTAGTGGGATTAAAATAATTAATTAGATCTAATGAATATTGATTAATTTAATTAAAATTAGTTTAATTAAGTTAATTAATAATGAATTTTATTTGACTAAATTATAAATTTGGATATTGATTTAATGAAAGTTATTATAGAAATGGGTTATTCGAAAAAGGGTAGTTGTGAAAACTTTGTTACTTGAATTCGACATTAAACTAAATCACAAACCTTACCTTAACTTAAATAATATACTTTCAGATCCAATCTCTGAGACTTTGATGTTGTCTTTATACTTTGAATGTTTTGGGGTTGGTTTAGCGTTGACCAGTTCAGGTTGTTACCAGAGGCTCGGGGTTTGTGAATGTGATGTCTTGATGATTTGGTCTCGATCTTTCTTAAACCTGACCATGGTAATGTGATGAAGTGCTCTATGACATGATTGTGTTTACTGTTTGTGATTGCTTTCCAGTTCCTTGTGTGAAGCTGAGATGTATGTATTTGAGAATACCTAACTTAACCATTTCTGAGTCTCGATCAGTTATACTTGTATTACTTTCTGGTTGCTCATTAGAGAACCATTGGATTTTGTGACTTATCATTGATGCCTTCAGTTGCTAATAGAGAACTGTCGTGATTACTTGATTACTATTTGATGTTATCTGTTGCTCATGAAGAACTGATATATTTCGTGGATTATCTTTTTATGATATTTTCAGTTGCTCGCATAGGACTGAGATGGTTTTATTATGATTCTTTGATTTATGAGTTCATGAGCTAGGGTAGGTTATCTATGTGTAGAGTCGGGAAGTGGCTTGCAATGGGGGTCGGAGCCCTAAGTGGCTGCCTTGAGAAACCCATTGTAAGTCGTTTTTAATAAGTGAAAACATTTACACTAAATGAGAGAAAATGAACCTAATAAGATAATTGTATGTTCTCTCCCATGCCATGAGTGCTAGTACAGACTAGGATGGGGTAGAGAGGACGCTTGGTTACGACCTTGCATACCATAGTATGCCTCGTCAGTACGAGAGGATACTAGTGGCCGCAGGATCAGTAGGGACCCGGGATTCCTAAGGGATTGCTCGAGTAACTTCTACATGACTTTTGCGATGACACTTTCCCGCTTGCATATTAGGTTTCCTACGTGTCTTGTGGTACCTCTGGGATTTAGATGTCGATCTTTTTAGGAACCCTTGAGTTGGCATACTTATAGGATCTCCTAGACTTAGAAAGTATTTATGATTATAGGTTTTGTTATCCTATTTGGGACTTGAGACTATCTCCTCAGCGCGGTGGGAGTGGACCATTTAGGTTCCACGCGGTCGGGTGGTAGTGCTTTTACTCTTACCATTGAGATCCGTTTCGTGGTCACCGTGGCTGGAGTTTTCGTGATTGGCATTTACCTACACTATGTTCTTGGATTAGTATGATGGATGATTAGATTTTATGATAGATGTTTTATCATTATGGATGTATGGATGTATCATGTATGGTGAATAATTTTCATATATTTTTACTGTACTTTGTATCATGGATTTGAGGATGTTGTATCTTGATCTTTACATATGTATATTCTTTTAAGCCTTTCATACCCTGTGACATGTACAGTGGATGAATGAGCATTCCGAATTAATTTGCCAAGGAGCATTCGGAACAAATGTATATTATGGACATTGGAGTTTCTGATTATTCTTCTATATGTATGTGTTAGTTGTTAGACTTAGAATTAATTAAATTTAAACGTGACTCAACGTCTTGGGATCTTTAAGAAATGTAACTTGCAATGTATGTTTGTCGATGATTACATGTTATTGCTTCCGCTACTATTTGTTTGATGTGTATGTCATACTTTCTTACTTTAAAAAAAAAAAAAAAAAAAAAAAATGTTTAGTAAACTTAGTGAAACTTTAGGTTAATTCTTTTGGATCCCTTGGCGGGGCGTTACACGATGCTTCATTTCAATATTATAACAATGTGAAACTACTTATTAAAACTAAATTCAATCAATCTTTACATTTTTACAAAAAAGTAATAACAAATAAGACAACATATGAGTTAAATCTACACTTATTTGAAGGAGAAATTTCTGAAATTATAAAGATTGAAGACAATAATGGTTTGGGGTTTCAAAATATATCTCTTCCCTCAGACTTCTGGTGCACATTTCCTACGATTTATAATCTGAAAAAGAAGAAGGGCATCAAATCCTCATATCAAAATACCTCTTTACAAACTAAAAGTAAGGATGGGTCTCAAGCTGATATGCAGTATTCAGAACCTATGAATCAAGAATAGGATAATGTCAATCTACCACCTATTGTAAAGGTTAAATATGTTATTGTTGATGAACATAAAGAGTCTTTGGATTTGACCCAAAAGATCGAGGTAACAAGGAATCATAGATCTAAGAAAAGTAAGAAAACATCGAAGGAAAATTTGAGACAGAGGTTAAATTTAGATGAAGAGGAGAATATGTCAAATAAAGAGGTAAAGGTGGACATGGGTCAAAAATTGGTAGCAAACATTGTAAAGGAAGTTAATTCGGTTAGTCCATCCAATTTAGATTAGAGGGTACTTAATGATTCAAGTAGGAGAGATTCTTGTAATATATTAAGCCTTTCAAGAATGGGAGAAACTGATATAGAAGATCTAGTATTTGTACAGAACATGGGAACATGGGTCTTAGAGAATGAAGATATAACTGGGCTGGAAAATTCCTTACAGTTTGATCCTCATACAGTTAGTACAAAAAGCAACAAACTATTAAGTGTAGAGAGGCAAATGGTGCAGCAGCAGATGCAAGTTACAGAGGTTAAATCTTCGACTCCCAATAGTAAAGGTAATAGCATCTTTTCAAAGTTTTGGCAGACTCCGGTTGCTTGTATAAGTTCTCCATTTACTCCAGAGAATAATCAGTCAGATAATATTGATAAAGGAAAAAAGGAGGATAGTTCCATTACAAAAGATGTACAAAACTTTTAAAACAAAGATATGGAAATGATTCCAAAAGTAGAAATTTTAAATTCAGAAGATAAGGATATAGATCAATTAGTTGAGGAGTTAATTCAGGTATTCAACTTTGACAGCATAAATTGCAACACAAATTCCCAGAAGGAGGTGTTAATACAAAGGATACTCAAATTAGGAGGCAAAAATTATACTGCTGAAGATCTCAAAAGGGATTTATTAAAGATAGAAATGGAGGATGACCTATTAAGATAGACTCAGATATGTGGCAGCGCATTAGTATCAGACCAAGAAGCTACTAGAGCTGGAAAAAGCATTTTAGAAGAGATAAAGATAGTAGATGAAGAGCAGCCAAGAATAATTAGTCATATCATCAATGAAATCGAAAAGGAAGAACAAAGTGACTTCAAGACAACTTTTGATCACAACCCAGTAAATTCACAGCATCTTGGGATCCATATGAATTAGGAAGGTTTGAATTCTCCAAAATATGGTAGATCAAAAGGCAAAAGAGGAAGGAAATCTCTAAAGGAACTAAGAGAGGCAGATGGACATTGTAGAGAACAACAGAAGATTGATGACTTGCTAAAAATTGGGAAGGGGAAGTATCTTCCTAGGGCATCATGAGGATCTCCACATGGAATGCTAGGGGTTTAAATGCCCCTAGTAAAAAAAGGTTATTAAAACAAAATCTTAAAACCTTTAATTTTGAAATTATTTTACTTCAAGAAATTAAATTGAATAAAACTGAAGGTTTAAAACTTAATAAGGTATGAGGTTTATGGGATTCTTTCTTTATAAAATCAACAGGAGCATCAAGGGGTCTAGGTTTAATTTGGAATCCTAGAAAGGTAGATATATAGTGTTTAGAATTTAGTAACAACTGGATTTGAGCTAGAGTGCAGAGTCTTAAAATAGCTCTAAAATTTATTTTAATTAATGTCTATGGTCCAATTAGTCATTTTGGGAAGAAAGTTGTTTGGGATGAATTAAGTGTTATTTTTCCTAAACATAAGAACAATCCCATTTTGGTAGGAGGTGATTTTAATACTATTTTGAACTAAGAAGAAAAGGTAGGTGGTTCGCAGCACCTTTCTCGTTCATCTTTAGATTTTAAATCTTGGATTGGAAAACATAATATGATAGACGTCCTAATGAATAATGGTATCCATACATGGAACAATAGAAGGAAGGACTTTGTGTATATTGCTGAAGAACTAGATAGGTTTTTTATAATAGGTAACTTTGGAGACTGTAACTTAAACTATCAATCTTCCATCCTACCAATAGCAGGTTCTGATCATTATCCTATTTGTTTTGAGCTTAGTGAACCTTCAAAACCAGCCAAGAACCCTTTTAAATGCGAAAAGATGTGGTTTCTAGACCCCAGCTTCATCGAAAACATTAGAGATTGGTGGAAACAAGCTAGTTGTGTAAATCAGTTTCTGGACTAGATTGTGTGGAGATTTTTACCATCAACGTTTCGAATCACACTACGTGATCCATCATCAGGATGAGAGAGCAAGAGATGTCAAATAAAGTGCTAGTGTGATTCAAAACGTTGATGGTAAAAATCTCCACACAATCTAATCCAGAAAGTGATTTACATAACTATGATGGACTGTGGAAATCTGATCGCATTAACAAGCTAGTTTTGAAGGTTCCAAGATGTTTGTTTTTGTTTCTAAACTAAAATGGTTAAAAGAAAAGATATTAAGATGGAATAGAGAGCACTTTAATAACATCTTCAAAGAAAATATGGAAATTGAAGACAAACTAAAAAATCTTAACCTAGAAATTATTAAGCGTGTTATGAACAATGAAACTTATGTATTAGAAAAAGAACTCCTTGCTAAGTAGGAATATATTCTCTCTAAAGAGGAAATATTTTGGAGACAAAAATCACGAGACAAATGGCTAGATGAGGGTGATTGAAACACAAAATTTTTTCATAACTCCACTGTTTATAATAGATCTAAGAACAAAATAATGAGTATCACTAATCAGTTGGGAAAATGTACTGACAAACCACAAGAAATTGCCGATACGTTTGTAACACATTTTCAGGGGATATCAAATAATTATGAAGGATCTAATAGATTGAGTCAATTGAAAATGCTTAAATTCATTTCAAAATTAATCTCATCTAAGGATAATAAGGAGTTAAATAAATCAATCACTTTGGATGAAGTTAGATCAATTGTTTTCAGCATGAATCCGGAGAAATCCTTGAGTCCAAAAGGCTTTTAGGCCTTTTTCTTCCATAAGTGTTGGGATATTGTGGGGGAGGATCTATGGTAAGCCATTGAAGTATCTAGGAATGGAGGAGCTTTGCTGGCTGAAATAAATTACTCATTCCTCACCCTAATTCCTAAGAAGAATGTGCCAGAATCTCCAGGAGATTATAGACCTATGGCTTTGTGCAACAAAGTTTATAAAATTTTCTCTAAAATCTTGGCAAATAGGCTTAAAACTTTCCTGCCTAAGCTAATTTCTGAAGAGTAATCAGGTTTTGTCCCAGGTAGATCTATTCTAGACGATATCCTTACTATTCAAGAACTAATTCACTCGGTGTCAAAAAATAAGAAGGCATGTATGTTTATGAAATTAGATATTCAAAAGGCTTATGATATGGTTGATTGGCGCTTCCTTTGTAAGGTTCTCGAAGCATTTGGTTTCTTCATCAATGGATAAATCTTATTTTCAAATTTGTTTCTACTCCTAAGATTTCTATTCTTATTAATGGAATGCCTGAAGGTTTCTTTGAAATTTCTAGAGGAATTAGACAAAGAGATCCATTATCTCCTTTCCTCTTCATCATTATGGAAAAAATGTTTGGAAGAGTGATTTCTAATGCCTATCAAAAATAGAAAATTATTGGTATCACTATTGCTAGGAATATGCCTAATATCACACATCAACAATATGCAGATGACACAATATTGCCAGGTAGGAGTAAAATTTTTGAGGCATTGGGTTTTAAGGAGATCATTAAGTCATACACAGATGCCTCAAGTCAGAAGGTGAATGATGGAAAATCAAAGATTTATTTTCTGAATACTAACTCTAAAATGGAAAATCAGATTTGTAGAATTATGGGATATAATAAGGGGAAATTTCCATGTAAGTATTTAGGTATTGCTCTTGTGAAGGGATCAAAATCCAGTAAAGTTTGGCTAGATACACTTGATAAGCTGGATAAGAGGATAGATAGATGGAAAGACAAGTGGCTCTCTAAGGCTGGCAAGACCATCAAAATTAGTTCGGTCTTATCAACCATTCCTACCTTTCCTCTCTCTTGCCTTCCCCTTTCTAAGAATACGCTATCAAAGTTTGAAGCATAACTTAGGAACTTTCTTTGGAAAGATAATGAAAATGACAAAAAATTAGCTCATTAAATGGGATGATTTATGTAAACCTAAGGAATGTGGGGGTTTAGGGATAAAGAACCTGCAATGGCAAAACGAAGCATTAACAACGAAACTTATATGGTATTTATACATTGAAAGTGACCAAAAATGGGCCAAGATATTTAATAACAAATATCTTGATCCGAAAGATCCGCTATCTTTATTTAGGATGAAAAATTTACCGAGAAGGTCAGAGTGCTGGAATTTTATGTCTAAATGTCAGAAATTAATTTGCAAGTTCTTGACCTGGGATATTGGGTTGGGGGTTAAAGCCTTATTTTGGGAGGATTCTTGGGATAGATGTCCCTTGATTTCCTCTTCCCCTTTTCCAGTTAATCTCAAAAATAATTTGATATCATTATGTGGTGATAAAGTCAAAGATTATAAGATTAAGACTTTTATGGAAGGTTCCCAACAATGGATTTGGCATCCGTTGGATGGGTTAGGGTTAGACCCTGATTCAGTTAAAGCTTATGAGGAGATTTTATTGGTTAGGAAGATTAAACAATCAAAAAGTTTTGATCTGACCTCATTTGGGCCGACTCGAAGGATGGAAAATATAGTGTGAAAAATGGTTATAAAGCCTTTGTCCACTCTCAAAATTGGAATCTAGTGGAGATGTCTCTCCAACTATGTTGGGATGCTGCTTGTCTCCCTAAGGCAGGATTCTTTTTGTGGCTTGCACTTCAAAATAAGATTCTTACTGCTAATAGGTTAGCTAGATTTGGTATTATTGGTCCTTCTTGGTGTGTTCTATGTAAGCACAGTATTGAAGATGTGGATCATTTGCTATATAATTATCCATATGTGCAGGCTTGTTGGGATTGGCTTAGGTTTCATCTTGGGTGGTCTTCACCTTTGCTGACATCTTTTCGAGATTTTTTTCTTGTCTTGGCCTACTTGTATGGTTCATGGTGTTTACAATAAACTTTGGAATATTTGTCCCTCCATTGTAGTATGGGAGTTATGGAAGGAAAGGAATCGTTGGATCTTTCGAGACTTGGAAATGAACATGGAAGGATTATTATTAAAAATAGAAGCATCTATTGTGGAGTTGTTGAATTCTCACCTTAGGAAATCCTTTAAAGAAGAGGGATCCTTCTCTATTTGGGATGGTCTTATGAAAAAGAATTGGTGTAATCTCATCAATCTGCCTCTTGTATATTTGAAGAAAAGCAAGGAGGTGAGGGCTACGTGCAAATGGGAACCACCTCCTTGGGGATAGTTTAAACTCAATTTTGATGGAGCTACAAGAGGTAATCCAGGGGTGGTAGGGATTGGGTGTATAATCAACGATGACACTGGTAAGTGGGTAGCTAAGAAAGCTTTGCCCATTCCTCCTACCTCTAACAATTTGGTAGAGCTAGAAGCATTAGAAAATGGATTGTAGTTATGTATTAGCCTAGGTTTGTCTAAGGTCATCATTGAAGGTGATTCTCAAATTATCCTCAATGTAGTTAGGAAGTGAGTCACTCCTAATTAGGTTATGAACTCTAAATTGAATGAAGTTCTTATGCTCCTGGATCGTATCGAAGATTCTCAAATCCGTCATATTTTTCGAGAAGGAAACTAGAAAGCAGACTGTTTAGCGAATAAAGGGGCTGATGGTATATCTTTTTAAATCTATCATAATCTTTAGATCCTTAGGCATAATTTAGTGTCGGTCCAAACTATAAGGACTTGTTATATTTTCTTTGTAGGATAAGACATTATGGCTAATGTTGATGTGTCTTGGCCAATCTTGCAATTTTCTTCTTTTTTTGCTCTTGTTAGATTTCCAACCGTTGTATTTTCATTATCATCTGTTTGCCTTATTATGGTTTTGATTCTCATTATGATCAATATATATATTTCTATAGTTTTATTCTGATTCCTTTTTATATAATAAAGCTCAAACTTAGGATTACTTATATATTTTATATCTATACATATATAGTTACATGTATATTCGGTCATATACATATTAGTTTTCTAATATTCTCTCCTTTATACTCGAACATTTTATAATCTCTAAGCTATAGTTTGTTTGGAGGCTATCCTTGGGTTTGATTCTTAGTCTTGCCAATTTCACCTTTGTTTTTGCATTTTCACCTCATCATTTCGAGGTCAGGATATCGCTAAGTTTAATGCCTTATGATTGTTTATATGAGTATTCTCCTTACTATACATTGATTACCTTAACCCTAAGCACTTGTCTAGGTTGGCGAGTAAGGGATACAACTGTCACATTTATGAGTTCCAGACTCTTCGAGGGCATTGTCTTTATCTAGTTGCTCTTCACAATAGTTTGTGTCATTCACATCACCTGAAATGGAGACAAACATTCATGTCTTCCATATGTTTGAAATCTGCACCATGGCCTTTCTAGGAAATGTCAAGCCAGAAAGATGGAATCGTCTACTTACTTTGGTTGATGATATGACAAGAATTGCAGTAAGCAGGGCCATAGGGGAGGGTGTATTTGATTATGAGGCTACCTAGAGGACTAATAGTAGTATTATAGGCTCATTTATTGGCTGTTTAGTGTGAGCAAAGGTTGGGCATGGGGATATTGTCAGGTTATGTTGTGACATTTTCAATCTAATATGGAGAAAGGGGCTTGAGAAAGCCATCTAGAACACTGACGATAATTTCTGTATCCCCATCCCTGAGAAATATACGAGTCTTTCTTTGGGTGTGACTAACTTGGAGACTACTTATCATCGCTAGACAGTGCAGCTGACTTGGAGACTACTTATCGTTGCTAGACATTGATTATTAGGGAAAGTTTGGTCTTCTATCGAGAATGGCCATGGATGGAAGTGAGAATCCAGTTTTTGCTGAGATGGAGAAGATTTGTGGAAGATGAAAGCAAAGATTGGCTAACTAATTACCTCAAATTGTCTAATGCCTATATACAACTTGGTATGGTCTTTGATGATCTCGATGCCCTGGAGTTTTGTATGCCAAACTTTGAGAAAACAAGTAGGGCCAAATTCAACTTCGAATTTCCTCCAAATTTCTTTGTCGAGAAGCCAAACAACATTCCAGAGGTCATAATGGTGTATAAGAAGTAGAAGATTTAATGTAAGGCCTGTGGAAAAGATTTTGGTTGAATGATATAGTTGGGGTTTTAAATTCCCCTAATTATGTATGCTTAAAGTTTCGTTATTTAGTATTATCAATTTATAGAAGGCTGCTAAAAGATACTACCTAGGATACTGAAATGTGGACATTTTGGATTTGGGTTTGATTATTATTATGTTTCCTTTTTTTATTATCATACTTTTATATATAATGTTACTAGCAGTTTAAGTTTTATACAAATGGTTTAAATTTGTATGTTATTCTCTTGGCTTTATTTATTGTATGATTCTGGGTTCAATATATGGTGATCGATGTGGTTTGATGGATTTTGACTACTAATATCGATTCTCATTATGCAAAGTATGATAGTTTCCAATTTTTAACCTATTCTTTTAGATTGCATTAAAGATCCTTTGTAGGAAATTTAAATGGGTAGCATCGGATTGGACTATTCATTATTATTCGTAGATGCTTTAGTTGTAGACTACTTGGGGCATGTTAGACACAATAATTAACTGATGTATGGTTTGTGGATATGGTTTGTATAGAGCTGGTTAGTCATTATATGGGGATCAATTTTACTACTCATCGATTCTCTCGTTTGTAGTTTAGTTTTGCTTAATGATCGATTTAGCTTTCAAAGAATTAGTGCAATTGGTTGCTATGTATATTATAGATTGATTATTGATTTGGCTTTCCAGCATGGGCCCAGGCTCTTGGTTCTTTGTTTTTGGTAGGGTTAGTAGAGTATTAACAGTGCATTCTTAGAGTTAAGATGATGTAGGTTCTCGAGGAGGTAGAGCTCTGCTATGAGCCTTCTAGCTAATATGGTAATTTTACTAGTATCTATATCATGCTAATGAATGCACTTCACCATTGTTACACATTTAGCCATTGTGCATCAGGGTCAGTGGGTTGTGTCTCTGTCCTTAGTAGTTTAGTGTCTTTGTTTCTGGAATTCAATCTTATAGATGAATACCTCAGATGGGGGGTTTTTTGCATGTTTGTTCTATCATTTGATTGCTATGGGGTTCAGTTTGCTAAGGTTTTTGGTCATGTCAGATTGTGCCTTTGGTTTAGTTCACTATTATTTTGTATCCAATTCTTATGTTTTGCATTTTCATTTTGTCTTGTTAATTCATATGATATTGCTGGTGATGGGTAAATATGTGATGTACATAATTTTATTCATTTTGATCTATTCGCATGGGTTACTGATTATGAGATATTGATCCTAATAGTATTTGAGGTTATTTTAGCATGTTTCCTTTTATGCTATTATTAGCTTGAGTAAAGGGTTATTCTTTTCTTGGTTAATTAATTAGAAAGTAGCATTTTCTTATGTGTTTGGTAAATTATATTAATGAAGATAGGAATCAAATCGTCTCGGTATCACTGTATGGCCATCTTTTTTGAGGTTATGGTTTAGTCACTTTCTAATCGTGTTGTTTGATTAAGCTTAATAGAAGGAACATTTGCAAGATGTGAAATCCTGCCAGCATCTAATTGGCTTTTGATCATTTTCAGATGGTCAATGATAATTGCAATGTAAAAATGTAATCAAACTTTATGTGATTTTTGGGGAATGCCCCTGTGTATGTTGTAATTTTTAATTTTGTATTGATTAGCTATATTTGACGGGGGTATGCCCCTTTAAAGTTGTAATAATATAGGATGTTTGTCCCAGGCTAGTCTGGAGGTTTCCTTCTACGTTCTTTCCTACTAGTGCCCGTTTGAACAAAGTGAAGCTTATGTATTTTATTTATTAAATTAATAAAATTAATCAAGGCCTTGGCCATTTTCTGATTAAAAAATAAAATAAAATATTAAATAATGTGAATATAAGTTTTTAAAAAAATGAAAATATAAAAATAAATTTTTTGAAGATTAAAGCACAGATATAAAATTTACAATATTTATAAAATTTGAATATTAAAGAGATCAAATTTCCACAATCCATTGCATAAATATATTGATATGTTTCTAGATTCGATTGTGTAAAGATTTTTACCATCAACATTTCAAATCACACTACGTGATCCATCATCAGGATGAAAGAGAGCAATAGATGCCAAACAAAGTGGGTTGTAGATGTTGATTGACCAAAAGATATAGGGACCAAGGGAGGGGAGATTGCATGTACACCAAAGAAGCTAGGTAGGAGGATGGTCAGACAAAAAACCTGAAGGGACAAACTCACAGTCAACATAGAAAGAAGGAGCAACAAGTGCACCAATAGGAGATGAGATTTAAGAGAAAAATATATAATGAACATTAAATAATGTAAATATAAGTTTTTAAAAAATGAAAATACAAAAATAAAAAAGTTGAAGATTAAACATAGATATAAAATTTACAATATTTAGGAAATTTGAATATTGCTTAAGAAACGTGTATAATAATTTCAATATTTTACAATTAAATTCAATTTATCAAATAGGAAAAAAATAAACATTTAAAAAAAATCCATCAAAAAAATTATTACAAAGAAATACAAAAAAGTAATATGAAAAATAAAGACATCTTTAGCAAATATTCTATTGACTAAATAAATTATAGAAACTGAAAAAATAATATTTAAAGAAAAAATTAAACTAATATAAAAATAATAATTTAAAGTAATTTAAAAACTAAAATCTATATCAATTTAATAAATCAAAAGTTTAATAAATAGAGATCACAACATAATCTAATGTAGACACAAGTAACTATTTTTGAAATAAATAAGAAAAGAAAATCAATAGTTAAAAGTGAATATTTAATATATAATCTTATGTGAACAAATTAGATTATTAATAATTTCTAATTTAAATACTATAATATTTACTAAAATCTTTTGAATAGATTAATAATATTATTTATTTAAATTAATTTTATCAAATATGAAAATAATAATCATTTAAAAAACTCCATCAAAAAATTTATTATGAAAAATTAATAAGAGAAATATAAAAATATAATATGTCTAACAAATATTCTATTGACTAAATAAATAATAGAAACTAAAAAATAACATTTAAAGAAAAATTAAACTAATATTAAAATAATTAAAATAATTTAAAAATAATCAGCGTAAGTTTTTCCATTAAACATAATTTAGTTGTTAACCCTCTATTGCCTTTTATTGGTTTCAACAGAGGATTTTTTTTTCTTTTTCTTCTGTTAACCCTTTCTTTAATGCGAACCCCTTATGACATAGGGAAATATTGCCTTTTACATGGATTTTGCTTCACATGCTATAATCAACTAGGGATTTTACTTTTCAATTATAATGCATGTGATAGAGACATTCTGAATTTGCATCTTGGATTTATCCTATTTATTTTCTCTGAGCTGTCTGAGAGAGTGCTTGAAAGGAATGTGGTCATGGCATGCCATGATTGCTGGATATGCACAAATAGATTTGTCAAGAGTATATATATGTCTAAGTTGCAACTGTCCGTTGATAGGTGTTTGATAATAAAATTATTTTTAAAAATATAATCTTATGTGAGCAAATTAGATCATTGATAATTTTCAATTTAAATAATATAATATTTACTAAAATCTTTTAAATAGATTAATAAATATTATTTATTTAAATTCAATTTATCAAATATGAAAAAAAAAATTATTAAAAAAATCTATTATGAAAAATTAATAAGAAAAATAGAAAAAAAAATGAATTAACAAATAGTATATTGACTAAATAAATTATAGAAACTTTAAAAAAAAAAATATTTAAAGAAAAAACTAAAATAATAAAAAAATAAAAATAATTTAAAAACTAAAATATAATTCAATTTTAAAAATCAAAAGTTAAATAAATATAGTTTGCAACATGAGCTAACATGGAGATCACAAGTAATTATTTTTTAAATAAATAGGAAAAGAAAAATAATAGTTAAAAGTGGAGATTTAAAATATAATCTTATGTGAACAAATTAGATTATTAATAGTTTTCAATTTAATTAACATACTATTTATTAAAAAAAATATATATATATATATATATATTTGATAAAGGGGTAAAAAATTATTCACTCAAATCCAGATTACAAAGCAAAGGCCAAAGGCCCACACCAACACTATATATTCCTATCTTCCAATATCAGTTGATCAACAATCTCACAGTATTCCCAAGGTAACTCATCCCTTCCATTAATATCCCAACTAGCCACGTTCTCTAAAGCCCACTTCGCCAAACAATCCACAACTCTGTTCCATTCGTGAGGGATATGACGAAAGGAGACAAAATCCAAGGAACTACATAAAATCAGAATTTGTCTTGCCAAAGAGGCTAATCACCAATTAACATTCTCCAAGATCTGGTTATTCAACATATCAACAACAATCTGTTAGTCAAACTCACATATGCTCTTTTTCTAGCCTAAAGAGCAACCTCTCTCCACAACAATCTTGATAGCAAGGGCCTCCATCAAATTATTAGAATGTTGACCCTTATAAATGGACATCATAAAAATCTCACCACCATCATTACCTCTACCTATAGCTCCAATACCAGCATGAGCAGGATTTTCTTGAGAAGACCCATCAGTATTAATCTTCAGGAACCCAGCTGGGGGAGGGGTCTATCACCCATCCCTACAAACACACTTCTTGCCATGGCTTGATCGTTTTCCAAGAGTGCATCCCTGATTATCGCCATCCAGGTTCAAGTTCCTCACAATATTTTTTTCCCTAGGATCTACACTTTCGAACATGTCACACTTAGCAGAAATAGTCTCTTGTAGCCTACTAAGGATCTTCCTCCACAACTGCAGGCTATCTAACTTAGAGTCACAAAAAATCATGTGGTTTCTCTCCAACCAAAGGTTCTAGAGAATAAAAATTGGCCCAACCGTTCAGGCAGATTGTAAGAAAGATGTCTTCGCTGGAGGTCTGCCCAAACTTACCCAAAAGTCAATGAGAGAAGTTGCATGGATATGTAATGTCCCCATTTTAGCAGTTGACCAAGTGTGTGCGCGTTAGCCTTGTTCTACATGGTCTCGAGGGCTAACGAAGGGTTTAATGGGATCTTGGAGTGTTTTGGCGTAGTCATTTCCAGTTTGGGCCAAAACGAAGTTGATTTACTTAGTTTCAGGCATACTTACTATTTTTAGTAAGTCGGCAGGACACAGTGCAGGTCAATTTTGGTGATTGGATTCGATACTCCTCGGTGAGAGCTTTCCGATGAGCTATCACTCGCATTATTCGGAGTTCGATTGCTAATACATTTTAATGCCTGAAGTTTTATTAAAGTAACATCTAATTTAATTGTAAAATATTAAAGTGTTACTTTAATATTTATTTTATGGTGATGTGTACCCAAGGGAGACATAAGGGGTATTTTAATATATGTTTTATATTACACATCTTTTATCCCACATTGCCCATATGAGTTGAGGGGACCCGTGGGAATAGAATAAAAGGAAGCATTTGTGGCTTCATTAGACAGGTTGAATATGAGAAGAAATTGGTGTGTGAGTTGCAGCTTTGTTCTTGGCATTTAAGGACGTCTATCCTCTCTTGTAACATTCTAGACATCATTCCCTTGGGGTTTGGCCTTTGGAATTCTTTCTTATTGGCTTCATTAACAGGCAGTTTAGTTGCATTTCCGACTACAGGCAGATTTGATATTTTGCTCATATCTTCTTCACTACTTGTCCGACGCTTATGCCGCTTGGAGGGAATGGTATTATGAAGGTAGTGGACTGATTGGAAGACAAAGTATTGTAGCAGAAAATTCGTAAGCATGGGCTGGAGTATTATGACAATATTGCTGAAGTAATTAGTGAGTTGATAAAGCTGCCATGTATTTGGTTTTATGAATACTGAAAATAACATTTTATTAGCAGCAGTTCATTTCCACTTTGCATATTATTGTAGTTTCTTTCTTGTTTATGTTGTATGATACCAATTCCATGCATGAAACACAACAAACAAATAAACGTTTGATTTCCGGAGTTATAAGGGGTTTTAAGAAGTTGAATGCAAACTGTTTGACATAATTCCTTTCAGCGATTTGGTTTAGTTTTTTGGGACATCCAAGGGTGTCCATTACAGTGGTATCAGAGCTATAAGTCCTGCCATCCTGTGGAGGTCTTATAGGGAATTTGGAACAGCCGGATAGAGGGAAAAAGTAAGTAAAAAAAACACAGGCTAAGCATTTATGTTTGAGCATGCGACAGGGGTCTTATAATTTCCGCAATACCAGAGCAAGACAAAATAGGATTTCAGACTTGCAAAGCAAACAGTCTAGTACATCCGTGCAGGGGGACATTGAATTCAACCATACAGACACAGAGGAGATATTCTGTGATCAGGACAATAATATGGGTGATCGAGATGACAGGAATACAGGATTAGGCGGAGGCAGAAATGCTGGTCCAGATCAAGGGGAGGTACTGTTCCGACAGTTACTGGATACATTAGAGTAGGGGCAGCGTATGCAGCAGGAGCAGAATAGGCGAATGGACATGATGTTGCAGCTCATGGCTAGACAGATGGGTGTCAATATTAATCCAGGTGATGCCAACAACAGAAACAATAACAACGAGGGAAACAATAACAACGGGGGAAACAATAACCATGAAGGCCAAGGCAACAACAATGGTCCTGAGAATAACATTAATGGTAATAATGGACACGGCAACAATGGGAATGAGGCTGATAACTTTAGACACGTTGCACGCCCAGCACGGACTGTGAGCTCAAGACCTCTTCTACCCACTTTTCCACCCAGAGATCCGGTTCATCCAGTAAACGAACCGCAGATTACCGAGTTACAGGATCAGTTCAGGAGGGACTGGGAGGCTAGTGGACCAGAGTTTCAGGCGGATATTTCTCTTAGAGATTATATGGACTTGAGGATGAGACACATGCCTAAAGCAGGAGGGAGGAATCAAAACTTTGAGCTGAGGAAGAAAGTTGGAAAACTTTCTTTATCTTATTATGATGCTTCAGGGAAGATGACTGCACGAGCTTGGGTGCAGAAGGTAGATACATACTTGCAGCTTAATCCTATGCCTGAGGAGGAGGCTATCAAGTATGCAACTATGCACTTGGATGGCGTTGCACATGAATGGTGGCATCATGGCATGGTGACTTTGGGGCATAATCAGATTACATCCTATGAGGAATTCACCAAAACATTGATTGGGAGATTTGACACTAAGGATCTCGAGTTACATTTCAAGGAGCTAGCACAGTTAAAACAGTCAGGTTCTGTGGATGCTTACATTGCCGAGTTTCAGCGCTTGTCTGTACTTGTTACTGATATCTCTCCTAGGAGATTGGTGGTGTTATTTTGTGATGGTCTTGCTGATCCATTACGAGGTTGGGTGAAGGGACATGATCCACTCACGTTAGCTGAAGCAACTAAAAAGGCACGAGATTTAGCCCCTTCGGTATACAAATGAAAAAACCATTCAACAGATTCTTCCTACCGTAAGGACAAAGACAAAAAATCATTTCAGAAAGAGTATAGCAAACCCAAAGAAGGATCAAAAGGACTAGACAATGAAACCTTGAATGAAATTCGAAAGAAGAAGCTGTGCTTCCATTGTAGAGAGCCTTGGGACTTATCTCATAAATGTTCTCTCAAGGCTAAGGCAAATCAAATGGAGTATTTTTCAGCAGAAGAGTCAGAGTCAGAAGGGGAGGATCAGCACTCTGATTCAGATGAGGGTAACACTATAGAGGAGAGCGACATTCCTAAGGATGATAGATCATTGGCACGCTTGACAGGGGCCCAAAAGGCAATCACATTTACGGTCAGGGGTACTATCTAGGGGCAAAAAGTGATATCTCTTATTGACACTGGGGCTACACATAACTTCATAGATGCACAGTTGGTAGCCAGGAGAGGGTTACAGACAGAGGAGCATGATGGGTTTAGAGTCATGGTGGCTAACGGTGATAAGTTATTATGCACTCGAAAGATATCTAATCTTCGCATCAGGTTTGGAGATGGCTACGAGTTAGAAGATGAGTTCTATGTTGTGGACATGGGAGATTATGATGTCATCCTCGGCATGACATGGATGGCTTCACTAGTTGAGTTCACACTCAATCTAGCGAAATTGGAGATGAGATTCCAGCATGAGGGGAGAACTGTGGTACTTAGAGGGCTTTCAGATGGAGGTTGCAGAATAGTGTCCTTGAGGAGAATGCAGAGACTTTTTCGTCATGATGACATAGAGTGGGCGGCAGAGTGTCACATTATGCCAACTTCACCAGAGCCACAAGAAAAGAGTCATCCACTAGATGTCTAGAAGATACTTGATAGACACGCTAAAGTATTTAGCGATATTCCTCATGGGGTTCCTCCTGACAGAAGGATGGAACATGTTATTGAGCTCGAGGAGGGAGCCAAACCAGTTATGATTACTCCCTATCGTCATCCTAAGAAACACAAGGATGAGATAGAGAAGGCGATTAAGGATTTGTTGGAGATGGGGCATATCAGGCCCAGTAAGAGCCCTTTTGCTTCAGCAGTAGTATTGGTAAAGAAGAAGGATGAGACAATGCGCATGTGCATCGATTACAGGGCACTGAATAAGAAAACAATTAAAAACAGGTATCCCATTCCTAGGATTGATGAGCTGATTGATGAGTTGCATGGGGCATGCTTCTTCACCAAAATTGATTTGCGATCCGGATACCATCAGATCAGGATGAGAGCAAAGGATATTGAGAAAACAGCCTTCCGATGTCACTATGGCCACTTTGAGTTCATGGTTATGCCATTTGGTCTAACCAATGCACCTGCTACATTTCAAAGTTGTATGAACCAGGTATTCAGGAAGCAGCTGAGGAGATTTGTCTTGATCTTCTTTGATGACATCTTGGTCTTCAGTAAGACCTGGGAGGAGCACTTACATCATCTGGAGGAGGTGTTATCTATTCTGGAGAGAGACTCATTGTATGCCAAGGAATCTAAATGTGAGTTTGGCATGACTGAGCTCCTTTACCTGGGGCATATCATTAGTGCAGATGGTGTTCGGGTTGATCCCGAAAAGATTAGAGCTATTGTAGAGTGGCCTACTCCCACAAACCTTACACAGCTTAAGGGATTCTTTGGTTTATGTGGTTTTTATAGAAGGTTTGTTAAGGGATTCTCACAGATTGCTACACCCTTAACAGATCTTACCAGGAAAGGAGCCTTCGTGTGGACAGGGGCAGCACAGAGGTGTTTTGAGCATTTCAAGCAGGTAATGTCTTCATGTCCAGTTCTAGCTCTACCGGATTTCACAAAGCCTTTTGAGCTTCATTGTGATGCATCAGGTGATGGGATTGGAGCAGTATTGATGCAGGAGAAGCATCCCATTGCATTCGAGAGTAGGAAGCTCCGAGGAGTTGAGAAAAGTTATTCTGTCTATGACCGGGAGATGTTGGCCATAATGCATGCATTGGCCAAATTTCGATCATATTTGGTAGGTGGACGTTTTGTGATCAAGACTGATCACAACAGTATTAAATACTTCATGAGCCAGCGTGATCTTAATGACCGGCAACAAAAATGGGTGACTAAATTGCAGGCTTATGACTTTGACATAGAGTTTGTCAAAGGTAAGAAAAATGTGGTGGTTGATGCCTTATCTCGGAGACCTCACTTATGTGCTCTGGCAGAGATTTCAGGAGATTGGAGAGATCGGATTATAGCAGAGTATGTCGAAGATGCTTGGGCTTCTGGATTGATTTCAGGTACCATACAGGATGATCGCTATGAGGTGATAGATGGATTGATCAGAGTTCAGGACAGGGTTTATTTGATTCCGTCATCACATTTGAGAGAGGCGATATTGAAGGCATTTCATGATGCACCCACAGCAGGACATCCGGGGGTCTTCAAGACCTACAGGCAGATCCGAGAGCGGTTTTCATGGAAAGGGCTCAAGGATGATGTTTAGAGGTATGTCAGGGAGTGTATGGTTTGTCAACAGAATAAGGGAGAACACACATTTCCTGCAGGTTTATTACAGCCCTTGCCCATTCTTGATAGGAAATGGGAAAGTATTTCGATGGACTTCATCACTGGTTTACCACGAGTGCAGGGAAGGGATTGCATCTATGTGGTGGTGGACCGCTTGACAAAGTTTGCTCACTTCTTTGCTATTCCGTCCACTTACACAGCAGCACAGGTGGCAGATCTTTTCTTTAAAGAGATATTCAGGTTACATGGGCTGCCCAGATTCATTGTCAGCGACCGGGATAGTAAGTTTATGAGTGTTTTTTGGCAAGAGTTATTTAGGTTGTGTGGTACAGATCTTACACCTAGCACTAGTTATCATCCGCAAACAGATGGGCAAATAGAGATTGTGAATAAATGAGCGGAAGGATATTTGAAGAACTATGTAACTACACAACAAAAGGCTTGGATCAGATGGTTGCATATGGGAGAGTATTGTTATAACACCACTTATCATATGTCCATCAAGATGACTCCTTTCATGGCACTCTATGGTTATGAAGCACCTAGCTTCATGGATTTAGTTTTGGGGGACAGTAGAGTGCCCAAAGCCAAAAACTTATTGCAGGATAGTCAGGACATCCTGAAAGTGCTCAAAGAGAATATACAACAGGCCCAGAATCAACAGAAATTGTATGCTGATCAGCACCGAATAGAGCGTAGCTTCGAGGTAGGGGATATGGTTTACTTGAGGCTACAACCATATAGACAGTCATCGCTCAAGAAGAGCGGAGCTGAAAAGTTGAAACCTAGATTTTATGGTCCCTACAGGGTGATTCGCAAAGTGGGCAAAGTCGCCTATGAGCTTGAGCTTCCAGAGGGAAATCAAGTGCACAATGTGTTTCATGTGTCTAGGCTTAAGAAAGCCATTGGTCAGAGTGTAGTGCCTTCTGCAGATTTACCCCCTTTGGATGAGGAGGGGAACCTTGTGTTAGTACCTGAGGCTATTGTGGATACCAGAGAGAGGAAGCTTAGAAACAGGATAGTGAAGGAGTATTTGGTCAAATGGAAAGACCTGCCGGAGGAAGATTCTACATGGGAGAGTGAGCAGGTTATTCAGCAGGCTGGACTGAGATTGCTTGAGGACAAGCAATTTCAAGGGGGGCAGACTGTAATGTCCCCATTTTAGCAGTTGACCAAGTGTGTGCGCGTTAGCCTTGTTCTACATGGTCCCGAGGGCTAACAAAGGGTTTAATGGGATCTTGGAGTGTTTTGGCCTAGTCATTTCCAGTTTGGGCCAAAACAAAGTTGATTTACTTAGTTTCAGGCATACTTACTATTTTTAGTAAGTCGGCAGGACACAGTGCAGGTCAATTTTGGTGATTGGATTCGATACTCCTCGGTGAGAGCTTTCCGATGAGCTATCACTCGCATTATTTGGAGTCCGATTGCTAATACATTTTAATGCCTGAAGTTTTATTAAAGTAACGTCTAATTTAATTGTAAAATATTAAAGTGTTACTTTAATATTTATTTTATGGTGATGTGTACCCAAGGGAGACATAAGGGGTATTTTAATATATGTTTTATATTACACATCTTTTATCCCACATTGCCCATATGAGTTGAGGGGACCCGTGGGAATAGAATAAAAGGAAGCATTTGTGGCTTCATTAGACAGGTTGAATATGAGAAGAAATTGGTGTGTGAGTTGCAGCTTTGTTCTTGGCATTTAAGGACGTCTATCCTCTCTTGTAACATTCTAGACGTCATTCCCTTGGGGTTTGGCCTTTGGAATTCTTGCTTATTGGCTTCATTAACAGGCAGTTTAGTTGCATTTCCGGCTACAGGCAGATTTGATATTTTGCTCATATCTTCTTCACTACTTGTCCGACGCTTATGCTGCTTGGAGGGAATGGTATTATGAAGGTAGTGGAATGATTGGAAGACAAAGTATTGTAGCAGCAAGTTCGTAAGCATGGGCTGGAGTATTATGACAATATTGCTGAAGTAATTAGTGAGTTGATAAATCTGCCATGTATTTGGTTTTATGAATACTGAAAATAACATTTTATTAGCAGCAGTTCATTTCCACTTTGCATATTATTGTAGTTTCTTTCTTGTTTATGTTGTATGATACCAATTCCATGCATGAAACACAACAAACAAATAAACGTTTGATTTCCGGAGTTATAAGGGGTTTTAAGAAGTTGAATGCAAACTGTTTGACATAATTCCTTTCAGCGATTTGGTTTAGTTTTTTGGGACATCCAAGGGTGTCCATTACAGAATACAACCATGATTCCAAGCCTCCCACCATCGATGCCAAATATCCTTCGAAAAGGGGCAGAGAAAAATAAGTAAGAGATACACTCCTCATTATGAAAACATAGAAAACAAAAAGAAGGTCCTTGAAACCCTCTTTTGTGGAGATTCTCCCATGTAAGACATTTCTTCTGGGCCAAAAACCATATGAAGAAATTACATTTAGGCCAAGAAAAGTTATTCTAAACCTTCTTCCACCAGTGCACTTCAGCTGTTCCATGTAGGTTCCTGTCTAGCATAGCATAGCCTTGAGCCATAGAGAATTTTCCCTTTGGACTAGGATCCCAAGCTAGAACATCCCTCCCCTTAAGAGAGCTACAAAACATATCCTCCAACACCTGATCAAGAAGAGCGTGATCCTAATCAGAGCCACCGACAGGCCACTCTTGAGAATCCTTCCAACAAGTCACCTCCACCTGTCCCAAATGCTTGATAGTCTTAAAATGCTCCACCTTAAACCAGCCAGCATTAGTGAAAATGTGGCAGAGAGGCTAAAGCTGGGGAAAGCAAGAGATCATGGGTGGATGGCCATCCCAAGAATCCTGCCAAAATAGAGCACCCGAGCCTCCATTACAAATCCAAAATGTTAGGAATAAGGTGTCTCAACCTTGTATAATTCCTATTCTTATTATTTGTTTTGTAAAATGTATTTCTTGCAAATAATGTTGATGTGTCGACATCTTGAATTGTGCGTAAGGAGATCATGACTAAAATGGTTATGACAGATTCCTATGACATGTAAGAGCTATGTTAGGAAGATTCAATGATAGGTGAAGACATGTAGCAACTAAGATATTTGAGTACTGTACACTCTACCCCAATAGTAAAACCCTATTTTCTTTGGGGTTCCTATTTTCTCGGAGAATGGTAAAACCCTAATACGGTTTACCTTTGGGAGTAGCCCTAAAAGTGAAGCGCATGTTATAAGCATTTTTAGGGTTGCGAAGAGATGCGATGCGAAAAAGGTGTATTGTTGGTATTGCGAGTAGCTACTGGAGTCTTCTGTTGTTGATGTTGAACTTGCATTGCAAGTGTACTGTATTCTTGTTTTGAAGATAATACATTGTGCAGGTTCTGAAGGGGTGGGGTTGTTTTACCGAGAGGTTTTTTCCCACTAGCAAATCCTTGTGTTATGTGTTCCTTTCTCTATCTATTTTCTGTATGCATGGTTGGCTACAATATTGTTGTTTACATGATATTGAATCTGTAAGTGTAGAAGATTTTAATATGATTTGCATCATACTTTCCTTATGAGATTAATGTAGGAAGTTGATTCCGCACCTGAGTTTCCTTACACAAAAGAGGCCTTCCTTAATTAACTAAGTGCCCTTCTTGAGGGTGTTCCAGACACAAGACCCTTTACCCAACAGAGCAAGGCGCAGAACTTCTAAACTATCTGCACCAAGAAAATACTTGTGTGTAAGAATCTTGGCCCAATCTGAGTGTTGATTGTTGCACCACCTCCAATACAGCTTAGCAGCTAGAGCCGTGACCACAAGTGCCATGGATCTAAGACCTAGGCCCCCAGCAAACTTTGGTCTACAAACACACTCCCACTTAACTAAACTCCACTTTGATGAAAGAAGGGTACCAAACCAAAGGAACTGCCGAGAAAGAGCATCAAAATCCCTAACAAAGGTGGAAGGCGAAACTTGCACACAACACCTGTAAATAGGTAGAGACTGCACCACAGTCTTAAGAAGAATCACTCTGCCAGTAGAAGAAAGCCACATATTTGTCCAATGACTAACTTTACTCCAGAATTTATCCAAATCCCCTACCAATACACTTTGAACTGAGATCCCATAACCAAGGGGACTCCAAGATATAAAAGGGGAAGAGCACCAATCTGAAATCTGAAAATCCTAGCAATCCTATTTTGAATAGGCTGGGGGGTATTAAAGAAAAAGATGGAAGATTTGTCATCATTAATACATTGACCTGAAGCCTTCAGATAAATGTCAAGGACCCTCCTGAAATTTATAGCTTCACTAACTCTGGCTGTGCCCATCAACGCAGTATCATCCACAAACTGCAGGTGAGAATAGGAAGGGAGAGAGTCATGTGAACTCCAACCTTGGATAAGGCCCCGCCCCACTTGAGATTTGATAAATCTTCCAAGACCCTCTGCCATGATAATGAATAAATAAGGAGATAAAGGATCCCCTTGCCGAAGTCCTCGAGAAGAACTAAACAAACTTGATGGTTCCCCATTTATAATGATAGAAAAGGAAGAGGAGGTCACACAACTCAAAATCCAATTAACCCATTCCTCAACAAAGCTAAATGTCAAGAGAACATTCTGTAAGAATTCCCAACTCACTCGATCATAAGCTTTAGCCATGTCAAGCTTTATGAACATAGCCCTCTCCTTCGAATTAGCCATAGAATGAATAGCTTCCATTGCAACCACAACACCATCCAAAATTTGTCTTCCTTCAAAAAAACCCCCTGCTCTGGGGAGATCAGAGTGCCGAGAAGTGGCTTAAGTCTCTTCGCAATCAGCTTGGTGATGATCTTATAGACAATATTACAAAGTGCAATAGGTCTAAAATAAGCCAACTGATTAGCCCCCTCCTGCTTAGGTATAAGAACCAAAAAAGTAGAATTCATGGACTTGAGCATCTGCTTATTCCTATGAGACTCTTGTAACCACCTCAAGGAGATCTAACTTGATAATTTCCCAGAATTCCTAAAAGAACTCAATCATAAATCCATTAGGGCCTGGAGCCTTACCTTTTTTCATGTTAAGCACCACTTTTTCCACTTTAGATAGCAAAATAGGACGTAAGAGGGCCTCATTCATCTTTACAGAGACCAAGTGAGGAATACTATCCAAGATTGCCCTCTCCTCAGCCCCAACATCAAGATCCTCCTTAGAAAAGAGATTTGAAAAATAGTTGGCAACAGCTCTGGAAATATCAACATTGTAAGAAAGATGAATCCCTTCGGGCAAGATCAAGGAGGGTAAAGAATTCCCCTGTCTCCGAGCTTTGATCGAGTTATGAAAGAATGCAGTGTTCCTATCCCCCTCCTGAAGCCAATCAATACGAGATTTTTGCTTCCAAAAGATCTCCTCATGAAGCTCCCACTCTTCTAATCCTTTAAGAGCCATAGACTCTGCTTCACTTAGATCAAAGGTCCTCCCTTGATCCCGAATCAACCGAGTGATGCTATCTAAATTAGCCTGAGCAGCTATCCTTTGAGCTAGTAGGTTCCCAAAACAATGTTTATTCCACTTCTTAAGCCTATACTTAACATGTTGAAGCCTCTTACAGAAAGTAAACATTGTCGTCCCATGGGTAGGCATCCCCTCATACCACCAGTCCATCATAAGATCTTGTAAAGACTAATCTCATAACCACATTAATTGAAATTTAAAAGGAGGGTTCTTGGTGACACCATAAGCAGTAACTAAGAGCTTGATAGGCCAATGATCAGAGCCTCTCCAATCAAGAATTTCAGAGTTAGTGATCAACCTGTTGTTCATCCAATAACATGAAACCAAAAATCTATCAAGCCTTTCTGAGATAGCCTCCGCATCACACCTCCTATTATTCCATGTAAAGACACCATTAGTTGGCTTCACATCAATGAGATGCAAAGAGTCAATCATATCCCTGAAAAGATTTGTAGAGGGGTCCAACCTAGCAACTCCTCCCCGTTTTTCATCTAAGCTAGTAATAGAATTAAAATCACCAGCCAAGATCCATGGTAGAAATGGGTCCATGGCCTGAATGTAGCTAATATGAGCCCATAGATTTGACTTTCCCAAAATATCCGTAGGAGCATAAATATTAGATAGAAGGCATCTTTCCCCAGTTGCCAAAAAGGATGCAATCAAAGAGATAGAGGATCGACTAGAAATCCACCATAAGGGAAGAACTTTTCTTGGGTTTCAGAAGCAAGCAACCCCACCTGAACTGTTTTGAGCTCCCACCCCCTGCCAATTTCCTTGGGGCCAGATATGCACAACACAATTGGCCAAACCATCCACTATAAGCTTAGTTTCCTGAATAAAAACCACATCAGGTAACTAAGAATCAATTAATTTACGAACAACCTTTTCTCTAGGGATGCTGTTCAACCCCCGTACATTCCATGATAAAATAATCATTTATGGGGGTGGGTGAAGTGGGAATCAATGGGTTTCACCGACCTAGACTCAACCAAAGTATCCCCCATAATCTTCACCCGCTCTTGATCAGTCTTTTTGCCACTCTTAGATGGTTTCTCCAGAGACCCCTTTTTGAAGGATTTTTGTTGTAACCCTAAAGTAGGATGGGCTTTGCCACCCTTGGCCAACTCTATGGCCCCCTTGGGAACAGGGGGATCTGGAACCACCACACTTGAACTCATCAGAACCTATGATCCCTTAGGCTCCCGGGTATCCTGGACCTGAGGAGGTAGATCCATATCAATTTGTACACTCTAAGGATCCTCTAGCAATAGTAATTGATGCTCCCCCTTTGCCTCATCTTCCTGAACTTCATGTAGGCCCTTATCCCCAAAAGAAAGCTCAACCGAAATACCTTCCTCCTGTACAAGGTCTTCAAGAACATCAAATCTGTTAAAAGTACCTCATTGTGTCTCTCCTACCAGGTTCTCTTCTTACCCTTGCCTTTGTTCCTAGTTTTGAATTGACTAAAGCCCTCATTATTCATAGGTCCAATAGATGCGGGAGCCTTCCCCTTGTCTCCCCTAAGAGGTCTAGGTGCATCCAAAGTAGCAGGCTTGAATCTAGGACATTTGCGTAGCAAGTGACCATATTCATGGCAAATTCGACACCTAAAAGGAAGGGTCTCATAATCCAGCTGTTGGATCCAGGAAGAGGATCCCAAGCGTATTTCCATAGAATTTGGTAATGGATTGGTTAAATCTACCTCAACACAAATACGAGCATAAGAAATTACCTTGCGATCCTAAGTTTGTGTAGCCGCCCCCACAGGGTTGCCAAGCAGTAGTGAGATAGAATGAAGAATATCATCCCTCCAAAACTCCAACGGAAGCCTCAGCAAACGAACCCACACAGGGACTCGTGATGGAATCTCTTCAGCTGAATTGAAGCCCATGTGCCAAGGCTTGATGAAAAGCCCCACCTAGTTAAAGAAGTAAGGGCCTCCTTCAAATGCTCTATTTCTATCCGCCATGCAAGAGAAGATAACTAAAAAGTAATTATTCGCTCCCATAATGATCTCCATATCGCCTTCGGGGTTCCAAACCCTACGAGCCCGAGAATCTAACATAGGTAAGGAGAGACGAAGGCCCAAAAATTTGCAAATAAGGGCATGATTCTGCTAGTAGTTAACATCCTCTAAAATCTGCTCAGGTTGAATAACCAGAACAGGTCGGTCCTCAGATCTTTCCAAACATCCATTAAATTTTTTAATTCAAGGCACCCTTGTAGAGGAGAAGACCCCATCTCCTATTGTAGGTTTACTCATCCAATCCTTACCATTTACATGTGATGAAGACAATGGATCAGCCATCACCATATCCTTAGAGGCAATTTGAGATAAAACTAGACCCTGATTCGCCATAGGGTAGACTCAACAATCTTACCAGCAAAAAATGGGATAGGAAACCCCCGGACTCCAACCCCAAGAGTAAAGCCCCGGACCAAGACCAAGAGTCAACTAGTCACAGCCAAATGCAAAGAATGTATTCGCCTGCCGTCAAAAGGAGAGTATGGGCCCTCATGCTCGACCAAACACCATTGAGCGCCAAAGGAGACCCTCAAGCAAGCCGAGTCAGCAGCCTTTAGCCGTGAGGAGGATCTGGAATAGGCGCTAGGGCACGCAGGCCCTAGCATAGTGCAGCATTCACCTGCGACCCGATCTCGCACATCGCCATCCGTTTCTTGCCTTGTATTTTTAGATAAAATATATTAATAAATATTATTTATTTAAATTCAATTTTTTCAAATATGGAAAAAACCATTTAGAAAAATTTCATAAAAAAATCTATTATGAAAAATTAATAAGAGAAATACAAAAAAATAATATGAAAAAATAATGTCTGTAACAAATATTCTATTGACTAAAAAATTTATAGAAACTAAAAAATAAAAAATAAAAAATAAATTAAACTAATATAAAAATAAAAATAAAAATTTAAAAACTAAAATCTAAATCAATTTTAAAAGTCAAAAGTTAATTAAATAAGATCACAACATGAGCTAATGTGGAGATCACAACTAATTGTTTTTAAAAAAAATAGAAAAAGAAAAAAGAAGAAGAAGTTAAAAGTGGAGATAAGAACTAATAAATATCAATTTAATAAGATTTAAAAGTGGAGTAATATATAAAAAAAACTACCGGTAAATAATTAACTGGAAGGAATTACAATTTTCTAGCCAAGTTGATAACTTTTTCGACCAACTTACAACTTTTCTGTAAAAAATTCAATCCAAATTTTACAATAAAATTCAATTTATCAAATATGAAAAACTAAATCATTTAAAAAAACTCACAAAAAAATTATTACAAAAAATTAATAAGAGAAATACAAAAAAATAATATAAAAAATAGCGACATCTCTAACAAATATTCTATTTACTAAATAAATTATAGAAATTCAAAAATAATATTTAAAGAAAAAACTAAACTAATAATTTTTTTTTAAAAAGTAATTTAAAAACTAAAACCTAAATCAATTTAAAAAATGGAAAGTTTAATAAATAGAAATCACAACATAATCTAATGTAGAGATCACAAGTAATTATTTTTTAAATAAATAAGAAAAGAAAAATAATAGTTAAAAGTGGATATTTAAAATATAATCTTATGTGAACAAATTAGATTATTAATAATTTTTAATTTAAATAACATAATATTACTAAAATATTTTAAATAGATTAATAAATATTATTTATTTAAATTAAATTTATCAAATATGAAAAAAATCATTAAAAAATCTATTATAAAAAATTAATAAGAGAAATACAAAAAAAAATGTTTAACAAATATTCTATTGATTTAATAAATTATAGAAACTAAAAAATAATATTTAAAGAAAAAAATTAAACTAATATAAAAAAATAAATTAAAATAATTTAAAAATTAAAATCGAAATCAATTTTAAAAATTAAGAGTTAAATGAATAGATCACAACATGAGCTAATATGAAGATCACAACTAATAAATAGAAAAGAAAAGAAAAAAACAATAGTTAAAAGTGGAGATAACAACTAATAAATATCAAAATAAGAGTTAAAAGTGGAGGGAGATAAAAACTGGCTGGTAAATAATTAAATGGAAAGATTTTCAATTTTTCGGCTGACAACTTTCTCGGCCAACTTGCAAATTTTTCGTCAAAAACTTAATTTCTAGGAACAATTATTAATAGTTTTCAATTTAATTAACATACTATTTATTAAAAACTTTAAATAGATTAATAAATATTATTTATTTAAATTCAATTTTTTTGAATTAGGAAAAAGTTTCATTAAAAAAATCTCATACAAAATCTATTATGAAAAATTAATAAGAGAAATACAAAAATATAATATGAAAAAATAATGTCTCTAACAAATATTCTATTGACTAAAAAAATTATAGAAACTAAAAAGCAATATTTAAAAAATAAATTAAATTAATAAAATAAAATAAAAATTTAAAAATTAAAATCTAAATCAATTTTAAAAGTCAAAAGTTAAATAAATAAGATCACAACATGAGCTAATGTGGAGATCATAACTAATTTTTTTAAAAAAAATAAATAGAAAAGGAAAAACAATAGTTAAAAGTGGAGATAACAACTAATAAATATCAATTTAACAAGAGTTAAAAGTGGAGTAAGATAGAAAAGAACTGGTCGATAAATAATTAACTCAAAGAAATTACAATTTTTCAGCCAAACTGATAATTTTTTGGCCAACTAATAACTTTTCCATCAAAAAATCAATCAAAATTTTACAATAAAATTCAATTTATCAAATATGAAAAATTAAATCATTTAAAAAAACTTACAAAAAATTTATTACGGAAATACGAAAAAAAAAATTAAAAATAGCGACATCTCTAACAAATATTCTATTAACTAAATAAATTATATAAACTAAAAAACGATATTTAAAGAAAAAACTAAACTAATAAAAAAATAAAAATTAAAGTAATTTGAAAACTAAAACCTAAATCAATTTAAAAAAATCAAAAGTTTAATAAATAGATATTGCAACATAATCTAATGTGGAGATCACAAGTAATTATTTTTTAAATAAATAAGAAAAGAAAAACAATAGTTAAAAGTAGATCTTTAAAATATAATCTTATGTGAATAAGTTAGTTTATTAATAATTTTTAATTTAAATAACATAATATTACTAAAATATTTTAAATATATTAATAAATATTATTTATTTAAATTAAATTTATTAAATATGAAAAAAATCATTAAAAAATCTATTATAAAAAATTAGTAAGAGAAATACAAAAAAAAGGTCTAACAAATATTCTATTGATTAAATAAATTATAGAAAATAAAAAATAATAATTAAATAAAAAATAAATTAAAATAATTTAAAAACTAAAATCTAAATCAATTTTAAAAATAAAAAATTAAATGAATAGATCACAACATGAGCTAACGTGGAGATCACAACTAATAAATAGAACAACAAAAACAATAGTTAAAAGTGGAGATAACAACTAATAATTAACGGGAAGGATTTTCAATTTTTCGTCCAAACCTTAGCCAATTTGCAAATTTTCTGTCAAAAATTTAATTTCTGGGAACAAAGTACCCCCAAATAGCCTATCAGCTAAATAAAATTTTAAATTATAAAATTTTATAAATAATTGAATAATATTTAAAATATTTCTTTAAATTAAATAATTTCAATTATTAAAAAAAAAATCTTCATTATTTTGTTTCAAGAAAGATTGATTTTAAAATTTAATCTTTAATTGCATGTTTTTAAATAATTTTTTTAATGATTGTTAATAGTTTAAAATAAAAGATTGATTTTAAAATTTAATCTTTAATTACACTTTTTTAAAATATGAAAAAATTGTTGATTTAGATAATTTTTTTTATTATGATAGTTAATATTTAAAATAAATTATTATTATTGATATTTTATTTTATAAATTATATTTAAATTTTATAAATTCTTTAAAAAAAATCAATAATATTTACATTATAAACATGAAAGTTGGATATGATAAAAATCTATAAGGTCAAAATATGATTTTATTTAATATTTTAATTTATTTTTTCATATATTAATTTGGTTTCACTTATGTCTTCATTTTTTTAATTTTTAGTCTATTTTTTAGAAGTATCATTTTTATTAGTTAATTAAAATGATGATTCTTTAGTATAAAAAGTGTTTGTTATTATCATCTCATTTTTTTTTTCTTTTTTTCACTAAAAAATCATAATGATAATAAAATATATTTAATAAAATAAATTTAAATAAAATTTAAAAATAAAATTTTAAATTATAACATTTTATAAATAATTGAATAATATTTTAAATATTTTACTTTAAAATGAATAATTTTAATTATTAAAAACAAATATCTTCATTTGATTTTAAAATTTAATCTTTAACTACATTTTTTTAAAATATGAAAAGATATGTTGATTTACATAATATTTTTTATTATGATTGTTAACATTTTAAAATAAAAGATTGATTTTAAAATTTAATCTTTAATTACTTTTTTTAAAATATGAAAAAATTGTTGATTTAAATACTATTTTTATTATGATTGTTAATATTTTAAAATAAATTATTATTCTTGATATTTAATTTTAAAAATTATCTTTAAATTTTAAAAGTTCTTTAAAAGGAATTCAATAATATTTACATTATAAACATGAAAATTGGATATGATAAAAAACTATATGGTCAATATATTATTTTATTTTTTCATATATTGAATTTGGTTTCACTTATGTCTTATTTTTTTAATTTTTTAGTCAATAGGCTTAAAATTACTTTTTAAGCTAGAAAATTGTCAGCCTTTGATTAGAAAACTGTTAGCCCTTGCCATTAATTATTTTTCAACCAGTTTTATCTTACTCCAACTTAACTCTTGTTTTTTCTTATTTATTTAATTTTTAAGCCAATAGGCTATATGTGAGAACTTTGTTCCCGTAAAATTTCCTTTTTAGCTGGAAAATTGCCAAATCTTGCTGTTAATTATTTTTCGATCATTTTTATCTCACTCCAACTCAACTCTTGTTTTTTTCATATTTATTTAATTTAATTAGTTGTTATCTACACTATTAACTCTTATTTTTTCTTATTTATTTATCTCTATTTTTAAATCTTGTATTTAATTTATAAATTAATTTATCTATACTTTGAACTCTTTTTTTTCCCTATATATTTAGAAAATTAATTAGTTGTTATCTCCAATTTTAACTCATGTTTTTCTTTCTTTTTTATTTAATTTTGATTTTTAAAATTGATGCGAATGTGAGCGATTGCGAATTAATTTAATAAAAACTTAGTATGTGAGTGATTGTGAATTAATCAAATGCGAATGCGATTTATTCAAACAATGATATGAGCAAAGTTTGAACCTTTGGCAGTGATTGCAATTGCCTATGAGAAACTAGGGTTTTTTTGTGTGAAGCTTTCTGATTGGATCTGCTCCTTTTGATTTGCTTGTGATGTTTGACCGGCTTAGGGTTTTGTCAAGGTGGTGACCTCTGGCAATGCCAATGCTGATGGCGAGGGACAGCGCAACTCTTTCGTGTAGCTCCTTGATCCAAGCGTATCCCTCTCTACATCCAACATTAAAGACTTTAAAATGTTTGAGGTGAGTAGTAATGGCAAGACCACCGAGCAAGGACTAGGTAAAACATTTTCAATGGCGGTTAAATATGCTCCAGGCAATGGCATTAGTAACCTAGTTTCCCATAGCAGCGATTGACCTAGTTCTTTTTCTGAGGTTGTGGGTTGATCATCGATCATTAATGATAGGGCAAGGTTTGAGTTTGCAAGCGTGGGTAACAATGATACCTCCGAATCTGGTAAGACCCCTTCAGCTTCTCTGTCTCCTTTTGCCATTGTTCCTAATCCTGAAATGTTGGAAGAAATTGTTAAGGAAAAAGATAGATTAAGAGATACTATGATTTTTTCTCAGCTGTTGAAATTGATAAATGTCCACCAAGGAAATTTATGGATGACTAGTTCCATCATTATTGGAATAACAAAATTGAGTTGCATATTTCATTCTGTAGGCAAATACAAAAGGGTTTCTATGTGATTTTCTCTGTGAATCATGATGCTCAAACATAGGTTCTTAAAAAACAATATTGGAATGTGGGTTCAACATCTTTTAGGGCTATTGCTTGGTTGCTAGAGGCCGTCCATGAGGAGGTTCTCACACTTTCAGCTCCAAGAAGGATATTGGTAAAAAACATTCCCCCTTTTTTGTGGCATTTTTTGCCACATTCGCTTGAGCCTATTGGTAATATTATTCAAATGGATGAAACTGTGAGACTCGTCCCATATATGGATGCTAGGATTCTTATCTCGCTCTTGCCTAGTAAGGAGCTTCCTACCGATATTTCCATTAACATCCTTAATGATGCTTATATCTGTCCTATAGAGATTTTGGGGGGGTTGAATGCTTTTTTCCTCTACCGCAAAGAAGGCCACCTCCATAAGGATTGTACGATCATTAGCAAAAAACCTAATCCCTCCAATGATTCAACTAAAAATATGGTTAATCCTCTCATCACCAGTAATCCTCCCCTTGAGAATGCTCTCTTTCGTACAACCCCTACTTCTTCTTCATCCTCGTCGCCTCCCATTGAAACCCCTAACCCCACTAATGTTTTGACTAATGTTGTTCCTAACATTGTTCGGCCTAAGAATATTTCAACTAAAATTGTGCCTAACCGTCTCTCTGCTATTACTGTTTGGCTTGAGAACATTTTCTGTGATACCACTCCTACATCTGGAGGTCTTCAAATGCTCCCCAGTCTTAATTTAGCTATTGATCTTAATACAGATGATGGTTTTACTATTGTTCGGGATAAGAAAAAAAGAAGAAAGGGAAATAGTATCTCCGTGCCTAAAAATTTTCACCCCAAAACTAGTAATAATCAACCTGTTAAATTGTTAACTGGTCCTACTTTGACTAACGTGAATACTATCAGTCATAATGTTGATATCAATTGTAAGCCCCAAACTAGTGAGTCCTCCCAAAAATTCTCCCAGAAAATCTTCCAAGAGATTGGGGAGGATTATGAATTTGAAATTATTCCGGTTGCCCCCGTTCCCCTAAAGTCTAATAATGGGTAGTGCATGGATGTGGATTCTCTAGTGGAAATTGAAGATGATGTTAACACTAACTCTCCTGCTGCCAGGTGAAGAGGAAGATCACCTGGTTCAAAAAATAAGCCATCTGTGCCTAAACTAGGGGAGTCCTCAAATAAATTTTTTGGCCCTAGTAGATCAAGAGCGTAATGTGTGCTCCACCTCTAACATTTTGTCTTAATGAATTGCCTATCTTGGAATTTGAGGGGTTTAGAGTCCCTTGATAGAAAATTTGTTATCAAGTGATTGTTAAATTCCCTACATTCTATAGACTTTTTTATGATGTAGGAAGTTAAGTCTATGAGATTCACTTTGGATTCCAATCTCAATTTTATTTGGAAAGATGCTATTAAGTTTTGCACTACCCATGAGAGAGGTAGAGGAGGAATTGACTTGCTTATTAGTAATAAATGGGAAAAACATATTACTAATAATGGATGTTCTCCTTGTTAGAGAGCAGTGTGGGTTACTTTGAAGTATGATGACAAGACTTTCGGGGTCTATGCTATTTATGCTTCAAATGACCCTAAGGAAAGCATTGAGCTCTAGAAATGGCTTATAGGCCTCCTAGATATGCCTTGCTTTTCGGTGGAGATTTCAACATGATTGATTCTCAGGATGACAAATCGGGGGGCATTCCCTTTCATTGGAAGGATAATGAAAAATTCTATTGGAATAGATTTTTAAATTCTAACTATCTTTTTGATACTATTGCTGGTAACATGAAAACCAACCCTAGATTATGGCACACCTGGTGCAATTTTCAGCAGGGCAATGCTAGGATTTATTCCAGGTTTGACAGGTTTTATGCCAATAAGTATTTTTTCTCTTTTCCTCTTGACATCTCTGGAAATATTGTTCGGGTTATTGCCACCACTTTGTCTGATCATCACCCTATTTTGACTAAAGTCAATTTTAATAGTAGTCCCCTTCAGCACAAGTCTAGAAGCAGTAAATTCATCTTAAACACCAGTCTCCTCATGGATGAGGATGTTCTAGCTACTGTGCAGATTATTAGAGGTATCAAAAAAATTAACCTTCAACACCTATCCCATCTTGATAGATGGAAAACTAACCTTTCTTCATGGAGGATTTTTCTTCAAACCATTGGTTAAAAAAGGCTAAGGATTACAGGTTTGTTGAAAAATAATTATCTTCTGAATTGCAAATAGCGAAGAACAACATCCAAAGAGATTCCTCAAATATGGGTCTTCTCTCCCGGGTTATGGCTGCCAAAAATGCTCTTAGGAAGCATCAACAAGTTAGGATTCATGGAGCCAGGATCAGATCTAGAGCCCACTAGCTCCAACATGGGGACAGGGGCTTGAAAATTTTCTTCAATCTTCTTAAACATAAACATATTAAAGAGTCCATTGATAGACTCTCGATTGATAATCAAGACATTTCAAACCCTGAGATTATTATTTAGGCTTTTGTTGATTATTACAAGACTCTTTTTACTTCAGAGGACTCCTCTAAGGCTAAGTCTTTAAGAAATAAATGCAAAATGCTTATTCCTAAAAAGTTGTACTCAGATGATATTGTTGTGCTTGCTAAAGATATCTCTATTGAGGAGATTGAGGGAGCTATCAAGGCTCTAAAAAATGATAAGGCCCCAAGCCCTGATGGTTTTCCTATTGAGTTCTATAAATCCAATATCAGTTGGATATGTAAGGATCTCCATGACTTATAATTTGAAGCTTTGTCTATTGGCTCCTTGGGACAAGATGTTAATAAAGGGATAATTAAGCTCCTCCCCAAGGATGGAGATAAGACCCTCTTTAGGAATTGGAGGCCGATTACCCTTCTTAATGTGTCATATAAGATTTTGGCTAAAATTATGGCTCTTAGGTTAGTCAATATTCTTCCTAAATTTGTTAACTCTACCCAAACTGGTTTCATCAAGGGTAGATATATTCTTGAGAATCTCATAACTAGTTGGGAAGCCATGGAGTGGTCTAAATGCTCACACCAAAACTTAGCCATGCTTCTTTTGGATTTTGAGAAGGCTTATGATAGGGTTGAATAGAGGTTTATTCTTATGATGTTAGAGGCCTTCGGTTTCCCTCCCTCTTTTTGTAATACTGTGCAGTGCTTCTTAGCGATGCTTCTGCTCAGGTTGAAGTTAACAGTGTTCTCTCTGCTCTTTTTTCTCTAGGAAGATCCATTAGACAAGGGTGCCCTCTGGCACCATCTCTTTTGTTGATTGCTTCGGAGGCTCTTTTTTATATTCTTAGAGATAATTCTTTATCTCTTGATGTTAGAGGTATCTATTTGCCTAATGATCAAGAGCTCATCAATTGCCAATTTGCGGATGATACTGTGTTGTTCTTTGAGCTTTCAGAAAGTAATTTTAAGGCTTTGCAATATAAACTCATTTTTTTGGTTCTATGTCTGGGGCTAAAATATCTCAAGCCAAATCAGTTTGTTTGGGGTGGGATGTGTAGCCCCCGGATTGGTTTGCTCAACACAATTTTCAATGGGGAGGCCCCAATAAGATCACTAGATATCTTGGTATCCCTTTCTTGGTGGAACCTACCCTCAAAGACATGTGGTCATGGGTTAAAGAGAAGATTGATAAGAAGCTTAACAAATGGCATAATAGGGTGTTATCTTTGGCATGAAGAATTCAGGTTTGCCAGAAGATGTTGTCCCTCTTACACCATTTACTATTCCTCTGCCTAGTTTTTTAACAATTATCAGATTGCTGAAATTCATAAGTCCATCAAAAAATTTCTTTGGTTTGATGACAAGGGTAATAATAAAATTCATTTTGTTAAGTGGGCTTGGTGCCACACTGACAAGGCCCTTGGGGGACTTGGGCTAAAGGACTTAAGAATTTAGGGTATTGCCCTATCTGCCAAATGGATTTTTCAATCCATGGAGGGTGACTATCCTTGGAAAGTGTTGGTTAGAAACAAAATTAAGAGGGGTGTGCCTAAGAAAGCCAAATCTTGGACTAATCTCCCCTTTGGCGACCTCATTATTGGTAATTTTCCTATCATGGTCCAAGGTTCTGTGGTTTTTAGATCTATTTGGAAGGCTTGGGACCATGTTAGGAAATTCATCACTAACAAGGATTTTCATTATAATAATCAACTCCATGGTGAAAGATCCATTTGGTGGAATCTTCACCTAAATGGTAAACCTTTGGCTCTTACCCAAGGGTGTTCTGCCAGACTATGGGCTAAGAAAGGTATTAAACAATTCATAGATCTCTTTGAGTAGAATCAAATCACTCCTTGGGATGAGCTTAAAAATAAATATGATATTCCTGATTCCCATAAAAGAACTTATAACATGATTGTGCAAGTTGTTAATGGTCTTCCCACTATATGCCATGTTGATTCTCAAAGGCATCTTAAATATAACTAGCCTGGTGGAGTTATCACGAATCTGCTTAAGGCCAAAAATATATACAGAATTCTTGATTGTAATACAGATATTATTGATCATGTCAATGCTATTTGGTACTCTTCTTATGATGCTAATGTTTGGAAAAACTACTTTGATATCTTGTGGAAGAATTCTGTTGATCCTAAAATTAGATGCTTCAGATGGTTAGTCATGTTGGACAACCTGCCTATTTAGAGAGATTAATCTAATTCTGATATTTGTAATTTATGCAAAGTTCTTGAAACTGGTAGACATATTCTTTTAGATTGTACTTTTGCAAATGAAATATGGAGAATGTTTGGCATTGTTTATCCTATTGATGTTAATATTCTTGATATTATCACTAGTCATATTAATGGTCTTCCTAAAGATACCAATTTATTTTGGAATATATTGTCATCTAACATTCTCTAGTAGATCTGGAAGTGTAGGAATGAGGAAAGGTACCAAGGTAAGCCAAGGGATCTTATTGAGTTTTTTTCAAGAAATCACTTATTTTAAAATTTCTTTGCAGGTGTAGGCTACTATGCTGATCGAGCAGGACAATATGAGAAGGTTCCTTCATGATGGGCATGTTGCTTTTTTCTACTATGAGTTGAAGCATGGATACCAATAACGTAGAACCTTGGATGATCTGCAAGTTTTTGATCAAGCTTGCATTAGGTTGAATAGAGAAATCAGTAAGAAAGTGAATGCTAGAAAAGAAGATTTATTTAGGTTGATGTAGATTCAAGAACGTAAAAGCGTCATTTGGATGGAGCGTCCCTTAGGTTGGACTGCTTGGGTGGTTAATTACTATGATGTTCTTAGTTAGATAGTCCTTCTTCTCCTCTTTTTTTTATGTTGTACAACTGGTTTTGTTCTTCCTTAGTGAGGCTTGGCCTCCTTGTTGATTTTCGTGGTGGTACTTTGGTTGCTTTGTATTTTCTAAAACTCTTATATCTAATAGAAAAATAAAATTGATTGAAGTTTTAGTTTTTAAATTATTTTAATTAGTTTAGTTTTTTTTTACTTCAAATATTAATATTTAGTTTATCCAATAGGATATTTGTGGGAGGAGTTCCTTTTTTTTTACTATGTTTTTAAAATATTTCTCATATTAATTTTTTATATTAATTTTGGAGATTTTTAAAATAATTATTTTATAGGCATTGGCCTACAGTGTCGTGGTTGCTGCTCTCTTTGTAATAACAAGATCTTGAGCTCGATTCCTGAAATGGGAGGTTAAATAAACTTAATATTGTGAGGCCTCACCCCGACCCTTCGTAGCATAGTTGATACCTTATTATTTTGATACTTACGACTCGATATGTTGAGACACTATCAAATGCTTTGAACATATTATATTATTTCATGTTGTGTGATGTTTACTTTCAGATATTTGAGTTTTTCATTTAATGCTTTGTGAACATGTATGTTGATGAAGTAAGAAAATGCAGGATTAACACTTTGATTATGAAATTGTAATGATTAAGGATATGAGTAGGATGAGAGAAACCCCGATTAATTAAAAGATGTATGTTTTAATTTATGTGATTTCCCTGATATGTATATACATATGTGCATGTGATTTTATGGGGCTACTGATGTGTGCAATGAGTGTGCAAGATATTTTAGCTAAGAAACTCAATGGAGGAACGAAACTGATCCCTATGTGCTATTCATGAAAATCTTGTTGTTCGTAACTTAATTGTATTGTGAGATGTATGAATGTATCTTTCCATGATCAGTAAATGTTAATGTTTCATAACTGTGTTCTTATAGTGTCACTTGACACTCGTGAATTGCATATGCATTCCAACATACTAGTTAGGGTTAACTATGTAACCTTTGGACCTAAGTCAGACTAAGTTAGTGACCTTTTCGCTAATTTGTTTCTTAATCAAGTTTAGTTACCCCTAATCTGGATTAGTGTTTAATCTGAATTTTGGAGTTGTTAGATGGTCCTAAATACTCCTAGCATTTGTTTGGTCCCAAATCAATTCCTAAGGCCTTAAAATGTGAAATCTTTATACCCAAGGGGTATGGGTATGGGTTGGGGGCATTTTGCACCCCCCAAGCCCCCTTTGTTGACTTTTGAGGTCACTCAAAAAGTCTATTTTTTCCTTAGTGCGAAAATTGAAAGTTGTTACCATGAGTTGAATAACCTCAACTACACTTAGAGATTAACCTTAGGTTTGGTTGAGTTAGAAACTTCTAGATTTTTAGGTACGTGGGGGAAGTTATTGCCCTTTTTAGGTGGTTGAGTTTGGATCTTATTTAGAGGCCCTTTTTGGAGTAGTTTTGGTTGTTACCCAATCTCTACTTTTAGAGAGAAGTCTTGGAAGATTTAAGGCAAGGAAGGAAAAGCTGTTCTCAACCTGTTCATTTTACCATAACCTTTTGTGAAGGTAGGAGTTCTTCATCTCCTTTGTTCATGTTGTTCATGATTGCTCATGTTGTTTCATGCTTGGTTCATGCTTATGTTATTGTGTTGTTCATTGGTCTGCTTGTATGTATGTTGGGTATGCTTGGGAAGGATTGAAATCATGTTTTCTTGAATGTTTTTCCTTCATGTTTTGTTTGAATTTCAAAGTTTTCTTGTATGGGTGTTTTGGCATTACTCACCCTCGAATAGGGCATAAGTGGCCAATTTCGGGAAAGGTCTTTATTTGGACTCCAATAGTGTAGAGTCTCTTCTTAGGACGAGAAGATGGAGAGAGGGTAGGGTGTTATGGGCCCCTACTTGTCAGCACAAACCACGTATGAGTTTTGGCATGTAAGAATGGAAGAACGAAAGTTCTTGAGTTATAGCTCCGATTGGGCACCTATTTTGGTGTTCTGTCTGACATTTCCTGTTGGAAAAATCCACCTTTCCCTAGTTTTTGATTCAATGTCGAATCTTTTTGTGAAAACCTAGTATGGATATGAATGTTTGTTTTGTTCTTCTTGTTATGCTTGATTTGTCTCCGGGTCAATTCTTGTCTTCTCCATGACCTTCGTGGCATATTGAAGTTATTGAAAAGGATTCCTTGTTAAGGACCTAGAAGAGAATTCAAATTGTATTGTAACATTATGTAAAGAAATGTATTTAAACTCTATTGAAGTGGCAAGGATGCTGGGTTTTCTTAGTAGTTCTTTCCCGGCAGAGCCTTAAACCAGGTAGAATAATATAAAAGAGTTTGATAAATATTCTTGTCTTGAGAATTTCATAATTTTCAGTTATATGTATGTGAATCAAAATGAGTTAAAATAATGTTTACCTTCTTGTGATATTATTAAATGTTCAAAATTTGCGATCATCGATCAAATTGTAATTAGATAAAATGATGATAACAAATCTTGCAATTATAGATTTAGAATAGATTAAAGAGAAATCTAATACTATGTTTGGAACTACATTGTATTAGTATGAAATCAATGTTAGAAAGAAATTCATAATATTGCCTTAATAAATTGATATGGTGATTATTAATCCTATTAGAAAAGAAAAGAATATATATATACCCTTTGTAAGAAATTTTTTTTTTTCTAAAAAAGAATAATATACTTGACAATTAACAAAATTTGCATTCAAAGGAAATTAACAACACTTAGAAAAAAAATTGTCTCCAAAGAGTAAAAACTCTATGCTTTTTGTATGAGAGGAAAAATAAAATAAAATTCCCTTTTGTAACAGAGAATATTCCTCTGAATATTCTTGTATTTATCTTTTGTTTGGAAATATTAAATTTATTAAATTAATAAACACAAAAAAAAGGGAGAGCTTAAATTAGATATATTTCTAATACCACTTTACTTACACAAACTTTATTCTTTCCTTGAGATGACATCATCCTCCCTATTTTTTTTCCTTCGGCGTAGGACTCATTTAAGGAAAGTTGGGAGGGAAAGAAAATAAGTCAAAATTCATATTTATTAGGGGGGGTGGTGGGGCTGCATGTTTTGGAATGATTAAAAGTTTAAAACTTTATACAAAGTCTTTCCTTGGTTTAACGCAATGCCCACTTTACCCACCTTTTTAGCTTGTGGCAGGCGCCATTAATAAGTATGGGATGGTAACGTGTAAGTTAGTTTTGTCTTTTTGTTATTAGTATTATTTTGTTTTGTTAGTTTTGTTTCTTATTTAGTATTTAATTTAAGTAGCTAAATTTTGTTTGTAGTTAGCGTTTAATTTAAATTAAGTTGTATTTTAGTTAATATTTATTTTAAGTTAGTTTATTTTATTAGTATTTTTTCTATTAGATAGAAGAGTTTCAGAACCAAAAAAAACACCATAGTATCAATACGAATATACACAAGGAGGCCAAGCCTCACCCCAAAGTTTTAAGATAGTTTGTATTAATCTAGTTTTAAATTAAGGATTGTTAAATTTTTAAATTAGTTTAAGTTTAATTATGATGATATGTAATAAATGTTAGTAATAATATAGATTAATTTAGTTTTATTTTGATTAGAAATTTATTGTTTGAAATTGTTATATAAGTTAGTAGTGTTAATATCTTAATTATTATTATTATTATTTTTCTATAAATTTTAGTATTATTATGATAATTAGATAAAGTTTTATGTTAGGATAGATTTTAAATTTGATAGTAATTATTTTAAAATAAAGTTAAAATTTGTTTATGTAATTATATTAAAGCTTAGAGTTTAATGATTAAAATTATTATGTCATTTAAGTTATCAAGTTAAGGTTAGTGCGTAGTGATAGGATCACGAATTCATGTCAATTTTTTTAAAAAAAAGTAAATCATAGTGATAATGTGTCAAATCTTTTAATTAATTGAAAATTGGATTGTTCAATTTAATTAATTGATTTAATAACAAATGCTCAGATTTAATGACATATTCATACTTTTGTTATTCAACTTAAATGGAATATCAAGGCTCTTGAATGTAGAACTTGTTCGATGTCCTCATTTTACCTTTGTTCTAACTGAATTAAACTATACAAATTTAGTGAAATTATTTATTACTAATTTAAAAAAAAAACTTTGTGTTTTGCCCTCGTATTTTTGTGCATGACAAATATAATAAATAAATAAAAATATTTTATCCATATATTTAAGCCAATAGACTTTAAATTAGTTTAGATTTTAGTTTTTATAATTATTTTTTAAGTTTAAGTTTTTTAGTTTTTTAAAAATTAGTTTAGTTTTTTACTTTAAATGTTGATTTTGAGTTTAGTGAATATGATTAGCGATAAAGATATTTGTATGATTAAAGTTTTAATTTTTAAATTGTTTTAATCTTTTTAAAAAATTAATATAGTTTTTCATTTAAATATTAATTTTTTGTTTAGCCTTTGCGGGAGTTGTTATTTTTTAATATTTAATAAAAAATATTTCTCATATTAATTTTTCATATAAAAAATTATGAAGATTCTTTTTAAATGATTATAAATGATTATTTATTCATACATTTAAGTTGGTAGATTTTTAATTAGTTTATTTTTTAATTTTTTAAATGATTTTATTCATATATTTAAGCTAATAAACTTTAAATTAATAAGTAGGAGATATTTTCCACAAGTTAAATTGTGATATTTTTGAGTCAAACTCATTGACTCATGTTTAATGAGTAGTGATTTACAAGGATCCATCTCTCATGATAATAAGTAAACACTTAGCCAAAGATGGAGCACTAAGACTCCCGTTAGTTTAGTTTTTAGTTTTTATAATTATTTCATTTTATATATTTTGTTCCACTTTATATGTGTTATATTTTTTCATATTTTTTTCTTATTGATTTTTCATAATAGATTTTTATGAGAATATATTTTAGATGATAATTTTATTTTTTAAATTTTTTTTAAATCGGTGAATGACCGAGGCCTTGATTAATATTATAGAAATTAAAAAGGTTTACAATAGCTTACCTCCATTCAAGTAGGCACTGGTAGGAAAGAACGGAGAAGAAAACCTCTAGTCTAGCTTGGGACATAAGTCCTATATTATTACAAATTTAAAAGGGGCACACCCCAGTGAAAATAATTAATTGTAAATCATTTTACAAAATTGAGGGATTAATCCCTTTTGAAAATATACATCGCATCTGAAAGTTATGCATACAAAGCTTGTCAAATTGAAATAGTTCATATCCCTGATGTGAAAGATACTTCACCATTGAACAGTCCTCTCTTCAAGTTGGGCTAGGTAAAAAACATGTTAGCAAACAAGCAAAAACACAAGAGAGAATATCTGTTATCCATATAATATGTATGCGATTCCATACCATGAATATGAGAAAAAATATATGATCCTATCTATACGATACTCTCTTGGAAAGCTTACCAAATGAGATCATAAATCAATAATCAGCATACAAGATATAGTTATCAAAGCACTACCCATTATAATAATCTAAAGTAATGAAAATAATAAAAGAGGAAAAAAGGAGGAACTAAAAAAGATATAAAGCGATTACAAGTCAGATAAATACTTAATTCTACTAAATCCAAAATTGACTAAGAAAGGTATAAAAACTGAAATCCCAAGCCTACCAATGTCAAGAATTTATCTATCTCAAGTAGAGAACATCCCCTTCATTAAACCAGCTATATCTATAGCAAACATCATAAAATCTTATTGAATTAATACAAACATAGGAACAACTAAATCATAAACGAATAACCATAGATTCATAATTAAATTCCATATCTAATCTTTTTGCTAGCTGATACCACTTGCCAATTTACACTTTAACCAAAGAGAGGATTCCATAAAACTAACGAAAATACTTTCACGACCACAAGACAATCAATTTGATAATGTCTAATGAAACAGCTAAAACATGAGAAAAAATTGATATACAAACCCATCTAAACATCACCATAGAAAAAGCACTTAAATACTTAGTCAAGAGTTGCTTTCCTCATACATGCCCATCAAAACTGCTTATTGTCGCATATTATGGATATAAATAGAATGTCTTCCATCATTACTAATAAAAAAAAACCTTTTGCCGTTCTATTACATAAGACCGAAACCGGGGAGAAGGGTAAAACTAGCTAGGAATTATTAAAAATAAGGAGCCCTCATCCAAACACGTATCAGAGAGAGGGCCCCGATCTTCCCTTGCCCAGACATAAACTTAGCAAAAACCCAGTTTCAATCAAAAGATGATCAGATCGATAATGCTCGGTGAAAGAACTAAATCTTGATAAAATTAAATATACAAACCATTCTATACTTCATAATAATTGGAAACGTAAATCTAAGCCGAAATAAGCCATCCTCATACCAACTCAAAAAAATTCGAGTGGATCAAGAATTAGACAAAAAATACCTAATATTGCTGATCATTGGAACAAATTTGAAAATGGATATAAACTTCCACCATTACTAATAGAAAATTAACTATCCACCATCCAATTTCATGAAACAAAAATTATAGGGGAGGGGGATAAAAACCCCAAAAGGGAACAATAAAAAAGAAACCCATGTGAAAATAATAAAACTAGTTCTGTATATTGATTATATAAGAGTCTCAACATAAACCAGATGAAACCCAAAATATCTAACATTCTTAAGTACATAGTATTAAAACAGCTATATACATATAGACCCTAGTCAGTATGAGATAACAAAAGTCTAGATAACTTTCTATATACTTGAAGGAGTTGAGATCACGTCCATTAGAAAACCCTACCTCAAAAACACCATAATGGCTTCAGAAATGTCATTAGGGTTCTCCACTTGGAAATTTGGGGAAATCTCAAAACTCACCTTCAATCTGCTAGTCTTATCTGCATTAGGGGTGCAGAAAATGATGGCTTCTAGGTTTTCAAAAGAGACTCCCGGGTGAATATAAGCAAGGAATACATTGAGATACTCTGTCAACCACATCCTGTCAATTTCAACTACAATGCCCCTCCAATGCAGAAGGAATCTGATAGCCACCTCCATTTTTGGTCATTGTGTATAGAATTTGAGGCTCTCCTTGATGATCAAAGAGGGTCTACAGGATTCCATGTCCAACTCGAGGGAACCTGGAGGGGAAGCCATATATCTTTTAGGAAGCAAAATTCTTAATTTGTTGTCGATGCTTCTAACTACTTTTTCTAACCCCTTACACCATGTGGCCTGAAAAATATCATTCCAGAGTTGAATAATTAGGTCATGGTCTACCTTTTCTCTAGTTAAACACCCAATGAAAGTTTCAATAATACTACTATTAGTTCTCCAGGTATAACTGTAGTCAAATATGCCTTCACCTATCACTCTTCCCACTGTAATCCTAGACATGTCATCTAAGGGGTTTAGGATCCTATTCCAGTGTTCTGGTTTCACAGATCCATGAAACGCCATAGTCCTGACTTCTTTGGTGTGAAAAACCATTATGTTTGTAACCATGGCTACTAAAAGGGAAAATGACAAGATTCAGGTTAAAGAAATCCCATAAAAGTTTAACACAGATGAGTCTAGAAGCCACTAACATGCCTCATCATGGTACTGACACCAATGAACTAGCTCATGTGGGAAATAAAGGGGAAGTGTTAAGAATTAATCATGAATCCCATCATGAATTGATGAGGAAGACACCAACATTCTATTCCAAACCCTCATTCTATATTACTAAAGTGTTAGCACTCATAAAATGAGTCGACCATAATCTTGCAATTTCATAATTAATAGTATAGGTATTGATATCATAATATGAAAGAGGCACTAAAATCCTATATTATTAAAACAACACACTTATACTAAAGGAATAAACGTCTCACTTATAAAATAGTAATAGAATTAGATGAATGACTCCTTAGTTAGATGAATGTTAAGACCATTAGCCCCTTTATTTGTTAGTTGATCTACTTTCGAGTTGCCTTCATGGTAAATATGACAAATTTGGTAATCCTCAAAATGATCAAGAAGTTCAAGGACATAGTTTAATCTTGAGTTAATGACCTAGTTAGGGGTTGATCGCTTCCTTATCACATTCAGAGTAATCTAAGAATTTTCTTCAACAATCACTTTGGTAATCCCTACCTCTAAACACAAGTGCAATCCTGCTTGCAATGCCTTGAGTTCAGCCAATTTATTGGAGGTGGGCCTAATGGCCATTGCCTTTTTTGCTAAACATTCACCAGACTCATTATTAATAATGCAACCAATTCCTGCAATCCCAAGATTACCACGAGTAGCCCCGTCAAAATTGAGCTTAGCCCATCCCATCGGGGGAGGGGACCATCTACAATTAGCCCTATCTTCTTTGATTTTTTTAAGATAGACAAGGTGTTGGTGGGGGTGGGGGGGTGTTATCAGGTTGGCCCAATTCTTTTTCATAAGCCCATCCTAGAAAGAGAAGGATCCTTCTTCTTTCATATATTTCCTAAGATGTGAGTTAATAACTTCTATGATACTAGACTCAATTTTTAAGATTAGCTCCTTAACCTTCAATTTAGAATTCTAAAAAATATGCTAGTTCCTTTCCTTCCAAATTTCCCAAGAGGCAATTGACAGACATATATTCCAAAGTTTTCTGTAAACACATTTAACCAAATTTCTTGGCCAACTAATAAGAAGATCCCTGTAAGTTTTTGGGAATGGTGAAGACCAACCTAGCTTAGATCTAAGCCATTCCCAACAATTAAGCGAGTAAGGACACCAATAAAGAAAATGATTAAAGTCCTCAAAGTTTTGTTTATACAGCATTCATCTAGAAGGACCATATATCCCAAATTTCCTTAGCGTATTAGCAGTTAAGATCCTGTTTTGAAAGGCTAACCATAGGAATAATCTAGCCTTAGGGTGACAAGCCCCATCCCAGCAAAGTTTGAGTGGGATATCAATATTATCCCAACTTTGTGAGTAGAGTATAGTATTATAACCATTCTTAACTCTGTAGTTCCCATCATTGGAAGCTTCCCAAATAAGCTTATCCATTTTTTCTGACTGCTTGACAACCCTATTAGAAATAATCTTGATATAAGCTTCTACTTCTACCTGTTCAAAACCCAAGTCTTCCACCGATTTCCAAACCCATCTACCGACACTATTACTCAAAATCTTAGTTTTATATTTGCCAACTTCATTACCCCATCGAGAGATTAACACTTCCTTTAAATGGTTTGGGTAGGGTTTGGAAACAAGAGGGGGGTGGCCATCCCATGAATATTTCCAAAATAAGGCTTTATTTCCTATGCCAACATCCCAAGTGAGGAACTTACCTATAAGATCACGACAATTCAGCATAAAGTTCTAGCTTTCAGATCCCCTAGGGGGATTTATCATTCTGAAAATAGAAACAAGGTCTTCCGCATTTAGATATTTATTATATAATAACTTAGCCCATTTTTGGTCCCTTTCCTTATACAGTTGCCATATCAGTTTTGCTCCCAAGGCTTCATTTTTCCATTCTAGGTTTTTAATACTAAGTTCACCCATTACTTTAGGTTTGAAAATATTTTCTCATTTGATTAAAGCCAAATTTTTATCTTCATCACCGTCCTTTTAGAGAAAATTCTTGAATTTAGATTCCAATTTATTGTGATGACTCTTTGAAAGAGGGAGGCAGGATAGGGGATAAATCAGGATGACAAAAAGTACTGAACTAATTTTAGTGACCTTACTTGCTTAAAGAGCCACTTATCCTTCCAACCCTTGATCCTAGCATCCAATTTCTCAATTATGTTATGCCAGGCTTTGCAGGATTTGGAGCCTTTTTCAAGTGCAATTCCCAAATATTTACATGGGAATTGTCCTTTTCGATAACCCGTCAGCTCACAAATCCTATCTTCCATATCTTCTTTTATATTCATAAAGAAAATCTTGAACCTATCCTCATTCAATTTCTATCCTAAAGCCATAATATATGATTTTATGATGGATTTAAACTCTGAAGCTTCAACAACAGTGCTTTTTCCAGGGTAAATTATATCATCAGTGTATTGTTGATGAGTGATATTTAACATATTTCTAGTGACGGTAATACCAGAAAGTAGTCGATTTTGATGAGCAGCTATTAAGGCTCTCCAAAAGCTTCAGCCATAATGATGAAAAGAGAAGGTGATAATAGATCACCTTGCCGAATACCCCTGGAGATTTCAAAGAAACCTTCAGGCGTATTGTTGATTAAAATAGAGATTTTGGGTGTAGATATGAATTAAAAAATGAGATTAATCCATTGATGAGAGAATCCGAAGGCTTCGAGAACCTTACACAGAAATCTCCAATCAACCATATCATACACTTTTTGAATATCAAGTTTCATAAACATACACGGTTCCTTATTTTTGCCGGGCGAATGAATTGTTTCTTGTATAGTAATTATACCATCAAGAATGGATCTCCCAGGAAAAAAGCCTATTTGTTTCTCAGAGATCAATTTAGGTAGGAAACTTTTAAGCCTATTTGCTATGATCTTGGAATAGATCTTATAAATCGTATTATAGAGAGCAATAAGCCTAAAATCTCCTGCAGTCTTAGGATCATTAATTTTAGGAATTAAAGTGATAAAAGAGAAATTATTTTCTGTTAGTAGAGTGCCTCCATTTCTCGAGGCTTCAATGGCTTTCCATAGGTCAAACCTAATAATGTCCCAACATTTTTGGAAGAAAAAGGCCTGAAATCCATTAGGTCCTGGAGATTTATCAGGGTTCATGTTAATAACTATTGATTTTACCTCATCCAAGTTAATGGGTTTATTTAAAAACTTATTATCGTCATCTGTGATAAGTTTAGGAATAAGATTAAGCATCTTATTTTGTGCCACCTTATTAGATCTTTTGTAGTTGTTAAGTATATTCTTAAAATGGGTTATGAAGGTATCTACAACATTGCTTGGCTTTTCGACTTGGATACCCAAGTGAATTTTAATACTAGTAATTTTATTTTTTGATCTATTATATAAAGTTGAGTTATGAAAAAATTTGGTGTTATGATCTCCTTCTTCTAACCATTTTTCCCTAGATTTCTGTCGCTAGAAAGTTTCTTCTTTTGATAAAATCAACTCTTGTTTAGCCACTAACTCTTTTTCTAGCTGATAGCTTTCATTGTTCATACCATTCTTTATAATATCCATATTTAGGTTTTTAAGATTGTTCTCTATTTCTAGCTTTTCTTTGAAAATATTGTTAAAATGACATTTATTCCATTTTAGGATGCACTCTTTTAGTAACTTTAGTTTAGAGACAAACACAAACATCTTCAAACCTTTTACTTTATCTTGTTCCCACCAAATTTTAATGTTATCAATGAAATCTGGATCTAGGAACCACATTTTTCGCATTTAAATGGGTTCCGCATGGGTTTGTGAGGTTTAAGAGTTCTAGTCAAACTGCAAAATGATCTGACCCAACAATAGGAAGAATTGATGATTGAAAACTAAAATTACTATCAGCTAGCTCACCTATAATAAAGAACCTATCTAATTTCTCTGTAATATATGTGAAGTCTTTTCTCCTATTATTCCACATGAAGGTCCTATTGCTGGTGGGGACATCTATCATGTCATGTTTACTAATCCACGTTATGAAATCTAATGAAGATTACGAGAGGTGATGTGTACCACCTATTTTTTCTATAAGGTCTAAAATGGTACTAAAATCTCCTCCTATCAAAAAAGCATTGTCATTAAAGTTTAGGATGAAACTACTAATCTCATTCCAAACCTATTTTTTGTTCAAGTAACTCATAGGACCATAAAGATTAATAAGAATAAACTGCAAATCAGACTTAAGACTCTTGACACTTGAACTAATCCAACTAGGAAAATGATAAAGACAACTAAGAGATACCTTCCTAGGATTCCAAAAATCTCCTAAACCACTAGATGCTTCCACAAATTCTTGGACGAATGAACTTTATAAGCCTAACATTTTATCTAATTTAATTGCTTCATCCTTATTAAGCTTAGTTTCTTGAACTATAATGATATCTGAATCAAAGGACTTATGATTTTGTTTTACTAACCTTGTCTTGCTAGGGGTGTTTAATCCCCTAGCATTCCATGTTGTTATCTTCATGTCTCTTTGGGAAGGCACTTCCCCTTCCCAACATTAAAAAGCTAATCAATTTTTTGCTACTCTCTATTGAGTCCTTTTGCTTCTCTCAGTTCCTTCAAAGATCTTCTACCCCTCTTACCTTTGGTCTTTCCAAAGTTAGGATAGCTTAAACTATCCTTATTTTGCTGGATCCCAAGGTATTATGTAGCTTTCCTAAGCTTTAAATCACTCATTTGCTTATAAATATTCTTCCCCTCTATATTTTCAGATTCTAACTCACTAATGATCTTATTAATGATATCCGTCTGAGGATCTTCTTCCATACCATTATCTATAATATTATCAACTCTATTCCCCAAATCTATTGCCTTCCTGTTAGTACTCTAATCTTGCCTTCTAGCCTTATCCTTTGCCTCTATGCTCATCAAATCTCTTCTTAGATCATCACAAGTATAATTGCTGCCCCCTATTTTGATGATTCTCTGAATAAGTTTTTCCTTTTGATCCTCCAAACTGTTATTGATTTCTTCAAAGCTAAAAAACTGAACTAATTCATATGTTAGCTGCTACAAATTCTCATCTCTTGAACTCAAATTGTATAAATCTGCCTCTATATTGACTTCTTTGTTTAAGAACTCTTGAACCATTTTTGTCAGAGAGCCCTCACACTTATAGCCCTTCTCTTTGTAAGACAAGTCTGTTGGTGTGAATGAAGAACTTCTAATCTTTGATGGAGTCTACTAGAATTTGGAGGCTTTATATTGACACTCTTTGATAGGTGTGATATCTGGCGGATCCAACATCTGGCACTTTCTCTCTGTGGATATTTCCTTTGTAGGTACATCAAGCTCTTTTGAGTTTGGATCTGCTTCAAATAACATTAGATTTTCAATATCTTCAATATTGGCATCTTTAGAAGCCCCTGCATCTCTATTTTGCTAGTCACCATGCATCAAACTGGCTAAATCCATAGTGTCTATAATTTCAAATGGCCTATACTTGATTGGTGTTAAAATCAAATCATTTATCATCTACTGTTTGCTTCTACTCGGTACTAAAGAGCCTTGATTCTTTGCTGTTCTATCTGGGTGTTCTTTGTACCTATGTATACTTCTATTTTCTATTAGCTAAGCCATCCTTGTCAATTGGGGAATCCAACTTCAAATTCTTAACAATAACAGATTTGAGTCTTATCTGAGATTTTGGATTGCCTTTGGTGGAGGCCTTACTTCTTCTATGGGATGTATCTTCCTTATAATGCCTATACTCCATGTTAAAGGGATCCAAGCTACACAATTTGGCCCTTGTTTTCCTTCTCTGTTCTTTGAGCTTTGGGAATAACTTCTAAAAATTTGAAATGCTTGGAATAATGTCAAAAAATTTTTTCTTTCACTTTTCCATCTTAATAATTTCTAATATTTCTCCTTTGTAGAGGTGTAGATAACAATCATATGAAGCTTTTCTTTTAGCAACTTTTGTTAATCCTTGGAATGATTGATTGAATTTTGTTTTAAAGAGCATTTTAACATCATTATCATACTGATATGAAGAATCTACACCTAAGAGATCTCCCAGTCCAAACCCTAGAGATTTAAGAATCTCTATGTGATTTAACTCTGGATGCATGGACATAATATTAAACTAGATCAGACACATGAAATCTAGACTTTCTAAATTGAGATTAGGATACCAAGCAATAATTTAATATCATGCCCATTAAAAAAACACTTAGAGGCTTTAATAATTTTTGTTTTAACACCTTCATTGCTATGTTGTAGATAAAGAACAATTTTTGAGAAGTAGGAAATACTTACCTAAGATCCACAATTTTCTTCTATCGAGTTAGATAGAAAAGGCAAATCTTCTTTCAGTCCACACTAGATAGCATAAATTCCACATTTTTGACATTCATTCTAGGCATCTTCTATATTTTCCCTATGGAGGGATATGGAATGAACTACCTCTTTGGGAGAATCTGAGCCCTTGGGGTTTGAGGAAGTCCTAGGAGTTGAAAGCTCCAGATGGTGATGCAGGGGAATATATGAACCATGACGATTGGTGCTATCATTGGCTGAATGGCCAACTCTGGGAGGAGTAAGAAATGGTGATGGATCTGCCCTAACAGGATTTGTGAAAAGCATAACTGGCTGACCATGAATGGTTTTAGCATTTTTGGTTAAGTGAAAAAATCTGAATTGCTCCTCTAAGCTATCTAATGTGAAATATGTCAGAGTATAATGGTGAAATGACCGATTAGAGATATGGCATGAAGAAAATCCTTATGCTACTTTGGAAGGCCTTGACTTCTGCTTTGGAGCATTTTGCTGATTCACAATTTGACACTTGGGCTTGTCTGAGCCTTTTGTTTCCTTTAGTGTAGCAAATTTGTTTGAGGTTTTAACCTCAAATTCTAGTCTAGGGTTCTTCTGAGCCTTTTTCATTTCAGCCTTGTTCTTCTTATTTTGTGCATAAGCAGGAGATTGCCATGTTTTGTGATTGGTTTTCTGCTCTACTACATTCACATTTTCATTATCGATCGCCTTTTTTATTCTAGGATGTTAAAAATATATTTTTAGATAACTTATTAGTATATGATAAATTAAATTAAATAAATATTATTTATTTGACTTATTACAAAATTAACTTTTATTTTACTTAAAGTAAACACTTATCGACTCATCGTTGCAAGCACAAAAGCTTGTGACTACTAGTTAATATATTTTAGTTGACAGGTTATTTGTGGGAACTTTGTTCCCATCAATTGAATTTTTGATGGAAAAGTTGTCAGTTTCACTAAAAAATTGTAATTCCTTTAGTTAATTATTTACTAGCTAGTTTATTTTAATAAAAAATCTTACTGCACTTTTAACTCTTGTTAAATTGATATTTATTAGTTTGAACATATCTCCACTTTTAACTATTATTTGTCTTTTTAAAAAATAAAAATTAAAAAAAATAGTTTTGATCTCCACATTAACTTATTTATTTAACTTTTAACTTTTAAAAATGATTTAGATTTAGATTTAGATTTTTTAAATCTTTTTATTATTAGTTCATTTTTTTTTTTAAAATATTGCTTTTAGTTTCTATAATTTTTTTAGTCAATAGAATATTTGTTAGACATTGCTATTTTTTCATACTATTTTCTTGTATTTCTCTTATTAATTTTTCTTAATAGATTTTTTGATAAGGTTTTTTTAAATGATTATTTTTCATATTTGATAAATTGAATTTAAATAAATAATATATATTAATCTATTTAATTTTTAAAAATAATTATTATGTTATTTAAATAGAAAACTATTAACAATCTAATTTATTCACATAAGATTATGTTTTAAATCTCCACTTTAACTATTATTTTTCTTTTCCTATTTATTTTAAAAATAATTAATTGTGATCTCCACATTAGCTCATGTTGCAATCTCTATTTATTTAACTTTTGATTTTTAAAATTAATTTAGGTTTTAGTTTTTAAATTATTTTTTATATTAGTTTAATTTTTTCTTTAAATGTTATTTTTAGTTTCTATAATTTATTTAGTCAATATAATATTTGTTAGAGGCATTATTTTTTCATAATTTTTTTGTATTTCTCTTATTAATTTTACATGATAGATTTTTTTATGGGGTTTTTTTAATGATTTTTTTTCATATTGGATAAATTGAATTTAAATAAATAATATTTATTAATCTATTTAAAAGATTTTAGTAAATACTACATTATTTAAATTGAAGATTATTAATAATCCAATTTGCTCACATAAGATTATTATTTTAAAAATAATTTTATTATCAAGCACCTATCAGCTTATTGTTGCAAGCACAAAAGCGTGCAACTGCTAGTTTTTAGAAGTATCATTTTTATTAGTTAATTAAAATCATGATGCTTTATACCTCTATTGACCTTTCTCTTGTTTAATTATTGTGGATCATTTTCGTAATCAACATTTGAGATCTTACTTCATGATCCATTTTAGAACAGATCATACACCATGATCCATTTTAGAGTTATGGTTTGTATGTAATGCCCCGCCAAGGGATCCAAAGAATTAACCTAAAGTTTCACTAAGTTTGGTAGCAAATTTTTTTTTTAAAATCATGAAAGTAAAACCATTCATAACATAGTAGTGAAAGCAATAACAATATCCAACTGAAAGTAGACATGAACATACATACATAACTGGTTGCATTCTTTAAGGATCCCTTAACATTGAATCACATCTAAATTAACTATTAATGAAGCCATCTAATACTACATCCACATGAAATAATAATAAAAAGTCCAATGTTCTTAAATTACATTTATGATTGCTCAATCATCCACTGTACATGCCACAGGGTATGAAAGGCTTAAAATAATATACATATGTGAAATAAAGTATATCATCCTATTCTAATCCATAGTGCAAATGTAGCAAGTAAATGAAACCAAATACCATACATGATACATCATCATCATCATAAATGATATAAAAATTCATCATAACAGATAACCATAAATCACAACATAACTAATTAAGTGCATGGTTCCTCCCAACCATAAATAGCATCATTAGACCATCATGGGCCCTAGCCATCCCTCCATGCGTAACATTCCAAATCACCAAAGAGATCATCGGTCTTATCATAGTAGGAATGTCACTCCTAAATAGACTACATCATATACAAAAAGCAATCTAACATGCAAAGTAAAGCATAAGATAAGTAAGCAACATCATCTATCATATGCTAATCATTAATGTAAGGATACATGTCCACCATCATAATCCATGAATAGAATGAAGATAGATGCCAACAAGGTATGCATTAGCCACAGTGTCTCAGATAGATCTCATATGGTAAGAGTGGAAAAGCACTACCACCCGAACGCATGGAACCTAAATGGTCCACTCCCACCATGCTGAGGAGATAATCTCAAGTCCCAAACAGGTTATCAAATCACATAACACAAATACTCTTTAAGTCTAGGAATCCTAAAAGTATACTAACTCAAAGGTCCCAATCACAAAATGACATCTAATCCCAAAGGCAGACAAAGACATGTAGGAAACCTACTATGCAAGCAGGAAAATGTCATCGCATGGATCACACTAGAGTTACCCTGGTAGTCTCCCAATAGACCCCGACCCCCTAGTGATCTCTATGTGGCCACTAGTATCCTCTCATATAGACGAGGCATACTACGGAATGCAAGGTAGCAACCAAGCATTCTCTCTACTCCCATCCTAGTTTGTACTAGCACTCGAGCATGGGCGAGAACAAAATAATTATCTTATTAGGTTGATTAAGTTAGTATTAGGTGTGTATGTTTTCACTTATTAGGACAACTTACAATGAGTTACCTTGGCAGCCTCTTAGGGCCCCAGCCCCCATTGCAAGCCACTTCTCGTCACTACAAGTAGATAACCTACCCTAAGCTCATGGAATCGTAAATCACAAAATACCAAAAGATAATCCACAATATAAATGTCAAATCTCCATGAGTCAATTGAAAAGCATCCATAGGTAATCATGACCAAAAAATTTCTCTGTTGGCAACTGAAGGTATCCCTAATAATCACAATAATCATTGGTTCTTAATAAGAAACCAAAAAGCATCTCAAAATAATACTGATCAAAGACTCCAAAATGGTTGAGTCAAAACATGTCACAACATGACATCATCAAGATTAGATAAGTCAATCCCATCAAGTAATTGGAAAATAATCTAATACAACTGATCGATAACTCATAGAAAGGTTACATATATCACAGCTTACACAAGAAGACTAAAGACAATATCAATCAACATGCCATCACATAACCATGGTTGAGTTTATTAAGATCAAAATGAAAAGACATCATCATGACATCACAATCATAACACCTGAGCTTCTGGTAGACATCCTATACTGGTCAACAACTAGTCAACCCAAAGCCCCAAAACAGATTGCATAGAGAAAACACAATGCAAGCACATGTTTTGGTTTGCTAGAATCTTATAATTGAACTAAATGTGGAGGTCTCAGTTTTTGTTTCAAATTTAGATATCAAGTGGGGAAATTGCGCATTTTACCTAACCCATATATTACTTTAAAATTTCCCCTAACCTGTTTAGTCTATATTTTTATGATGTTTTCTAGGAGTATATTCAATAATTGAAAAGCCCCCCCATCATGTTCCGATAGGACATATGGAAAAATTCAATAAATCAATTGAATACTCAATAAAAACAATTTACAAAATTTCCTCCAAATTACATTTGAACTAAATTTATATTAACAAACTAAAATATTATAAGATGATTATTTTAACTATATTTTTATTTAAAATTTAATTAAATTGAATATTAAAAATTTTATTAATATTTTATATACACATATATATACATACATACATACACACACACACACACACACACACACACACACACACACACACACACACACACACACACACACACACACATACAGATACATACATACATACGTACATACGTACATATGTATGTACGTATGTACGTACGTATGTATGTATGTATATATATATATATATATATATATATGCATATATTTATATAATAATTATCATATAACCATCTCTTAACATTTAACATATGAAAAATGAATTACAAAAGGCAATTCATAACGTGGCTTGACCAGCGTTCAAAAGATGGCACATTTTTTATACCCGTGACCTCATAATTGGAGTCGCTGTTACGCCGTATATGTGGGGGGGTCCATGCAGGCTTGCGACAGTATACTGTCACAGAGCTTGCGGCAGCAACACTGCCAGCCTCTGCCATAAATAAAGGGGGGTGGGGGTACGGGTTCATCCCTCCCTGCCCCATTAAAATTTGCAATTTTTAAAAAAATAAATGTTTGCTAAAACATTTTTTTGTTATATGCGATTCATTTTTTAATAATAAAGTTTTTCGACTGTGATTTAACAAATATATATGTATATATACATGTAGATTATTATTAAGTATTACAACATATATATATATATATATATATATATATATATATATATATATATATGTATGTATGTATGCAGATTTGCATGATTTTAAAAGAAAGAGAACAAATACATAGTTTTTTATTTTATTTTTATATATTAAGTTTGTCCATACACATCTGAAAATCCTAGCCCCAATAATTCATCAAATCTACGCATATGAAAATTTCTTATATGAAATTTAACTACCCATGACAAAATGCATACAACCAAGATATGAAAATCCTCAGCAAGCATTTAGAAGACACGAAGAAGATAGGAAGTGCGAGAAGTGAAAATGACATATGCAAAAATCACGAGTGTTTACCTGGACACTGATGCTAAATCACTTTTCCTCAGAATTCCGCAGAGCAAGCTTCTTCCTTCTCCAACGTTCCTGGGTCCTCCAATCACACTCCCTAAGCTTCTAGGAGTGTCTGAATATAAATAATTCTTAGGAAGCACCTAGAATGTCTCTAAAAACAACCAGAAGGTGTTGACAACTAAGCATGAGTCCTTTCCAACCTTCTAGATGAGTCACAAGGTTGTAGACACCATGTGCTTAATTAGTGCACTAACTCCTGTGTTGTTGACATATGTGAAATCAAGAGGTGCATTTACTCCTAAGCAAGCTTATAACTTTTATTTTAATTCTTTTATTACTTTTATTATTATTATTTATTTATTATTTTATTATTATTAATTTTAATTTCTAATTTCTTTTATTTAATTCTTTTCCTCAATTAATTCCCATTTAATTAATTAAAATCAAAATATCAAAAGATCATGATATTATATTATTTTTTTCCAAAATAATTAAATTATTAATTAAATCTTTTAATTTTAGACTTAATTAATAGAAAATTCACCATAGACCTCCAAGATAAAATATAAAAACCCATCATAGAACAATCCATACAAAATCACTCTAAAGGGTTAAAGTCACGAATTATGTCATCCGACACATTCGGAAGGTAAAATATCTCAAATACTTGTCCTATCTCTCTAGGACAATTGGTTTAAGGGTTTAGGATTTAGACTTGAGAATTTATCTCCCCTCTCTTACCATTGAGATAGTGCGATAGGGTACACTCATCCTAGCAATTCAGGGAAGTCGATACTCGGTACCTGCAACCTACATAAAATCCATGCATGTGCATAGAATACATACATATATATATATATATATATATATATATATATATATATATATATATATATATATATATATATATATATATATATATATATATATATATATATATATATATATATATATATATATATATATATATATATATATGTGCTAAGTTAAACAAGCAATGGCAGGAAGTGGTACATCGTGTAAATCTCGACTAGCAGGTAACTACGACTCCCTTCCTTAACCACATCAGAAATGCCATACATAAGAACAAACACGCACACCATACACATGCAAGTATGGGGTAAGTATCCATAATAAAACACATGTGATAATAAACTATCTAACTAATCATCATTAATAACTAGAAATAATGTAATAATCATCATGCATATATGAAATGTAGAGTCTAGGTATTTTCATCATACATTAATTGAATTCATAGCACAATATCTGATAGTCTTGAAATAATACTACTAACCATCAACATAAAACTAGTCTAACATAATCTGACAATAATAGCAACAATGTGTCCAGAAAAATGTGAACGAGGGTAGGCACTACATTTGTATTAGAATGTTTCACGTGATTTGTTAGTATCATGATATAATGGCTAGAATATGTGTTTTGATTAGGTTTAGAGTTTATGATTAGTATTATAGATATAATCTTTGTTAGAGTTGAGACTTACCTCATTCTGTTCATATTATTAGGGTTGGGATTATGGTTAATAATGATAATTAGGGTTATGATTAGAGTTAATTTTGGATTAGAGTTGTGAATAGGATTTTAGAGTTTGGGGTTACAATTATGGTTAAGGTAGGGGGTTACATCATGGTTAGTATTATAGTTAGGATTTTGTTTAGGGTAAGAATCTAGGCTAGTTTTCATGTTAGATTTACATTTGTGTCTAATTTATTAATTTACAAATATTATTGTCTAAATAGTTTGCCTACTGAGCTTATTAGTTCCACAAAAATATGAAAAAAAAATTAGACCAAACTTTTAACCCTGATTAACCTTAAATATCTCTTTGACATACCTATTGTGCCTTAAGATACAATTGCTAATTTACACGACTATTAACAAACTAAATTTATACATATAGTTTTACATTATTATATTTGATAAGTTTAAAATGTAATTTAAAAAAAATTAATTTATTATTGTTATTAGATTCTTAAGTTTTAAATATTATTTTTAATTTAAAAAAAATTTAATTTGTTTGATTATTAAATTTTATAAGCTTTAAATATAATTGTTTTTTCAAAGTATAAAGCTTATTTATTATATATTATATATTACCATGGAAGTGTTTTTTCCACCTTAGAGATTTGAAGAGGTATTCATCTTATATTATATTCATTCACATAAGATATTTTTATAATATCAACAAATTACAATATCAAGTAGAATTTGAGGGCATTTAATTTTTTTAATATTAGTACCACAATCAAATTCTTGTACATAGAGTTGTAGCAAAACTCAAAATGATTCAATATAATACACCTCAAAGTTGTAGTCAAAATTATCCTTTACTAACCACATACTCTTACTCTAGATATACTCAAGGTCATATTTGAAGCTTGACTTTTGTTGTCGTTGTTTTATTTTGTTTTTACATTGTAAATTTGGAAAAATTTCTCAATTAAATGTTTTGAGAGTCTAATGCACAATGTTATAGGGTTCTAACATTCTTGCAATGTGGGTGAGGGAACTCATAAGCTACAAGTCCTAGTGAGGGAAGAAAAAACATGTTCTCTTCAACATAATTCTAGTCACATCTATGTCATGCCCCCATGTTTTTGTTGTTGTAGATTTACTTAAGATTCCTATCCTCATCAGAGTTATGGCTCCATAAAGTCAACAATTATTACTATAGTTATACTTACAATCTTGTATATGACAAAAAAAAAGGTCTTAACTTCTTGTTCCTCTTCGCTTCTAATTTCGTAGTTTTTTCTACAAGTCTATCCAACAAAAGATTATAATAGAAGGAACATTATCTTTTCCACAAAATAAGTAAGCCATATATAGTTTCAATGTCTTTCTATTTATGACTTGAAGTTGAAAGAACATCTAATTAGACCATGCAAGTTCATAAACATGAGAAAGTTGTGATATTGTATGTTGTAAACATAATGCGTTAGTGAATGTATAAACTTTCATAAGCATGTAACACACGTGATAATAAGAGTATAATATATAATTATTACAAGCATATAATATAAAGGTTGACATGACTAGAACATCATTGATATATAACCAAATTATAACATAATGAAGGTTGAACAAACATGACATGCAACGAACATGGAATGAGGTCTATTAGATATAATGTTTTCTATGAATGAGAATGAGATAAATGAGAAGGATCATAAGAAATTATATATAATCAAAAGACCCAAGTGAAATGAAGAGGTAAGAATGAAATTCATAATAGACATGGAAAAATCAATAGATTGGTAACTAGTGAATCCTATTTGAAAAAATAAATATGCTAAAAGAAAACATATTTTGTTGAAGAGATTAACCAACATGTGGGCATGAAAAACATTTATAGAAGAAAAGTAATTAAGGGAAGGCAAATGCATTGATTGCACAATTGAGAATTAGATGAATCATTTAAAAAATGAGATCACTAGATGACCAACACATTATGAAGAATGAGAAATGACCATGTTAATTCTGTAACACAAAGTTGGTAGAGCTAGATTGACAATTCTTGTAAAGTGTGTAGGAGACAATGATATTTAAATTTAGTATGAAGATAAAAATAGAGATATTAAATGGCATATTTGGAAAAATGAGTATTGTTAAAATAATTTGTTTTTTACTTTAAAATTTAACATCTATTTATTTTTAAAAATGTAATTCTATAATCTATAAATTATATAATCTAATAAATGTATTAAAATATTGTGTATGAAATCCCTTATTATATTTCAATTAAACTTAAAATATTTTTTTTTAAAAAAATTTATAGGTAAACAATTGTAGCCAAATATGTTTTATTAATAATTATCCTATTTATAGGTTGATTCACTAGGGGCACTGATAGGAAAATCTATAGTCTCACTGATAGGAAAATCTATAGTCTCACCCTAAAAGAGAAAACAAGTGAGTATATTAAATTATTTTTATCTTCGTCTATGTGCTACAAAAAAAATATCATTATTTACAACACAATAATTAAACAATAAAATGAATTAATCGATAATTTTGATCTTCTCTTTGTTTTCTTTAGCTCTTCCATCAAACTGGAAAGTGAATGATCTTTTAATTTTAAATTGGAATGGAATGTGAACAATTTTTATTTTTACATTGGAGGGCGGGAGGGGAGGGGATGAAGAGATTAGAGGAACTTCTTTCATCCTTGCATTAGACAAGAATATGAATTTTTTTTTACTGAATTGGAATTTTATAGAAAAATAAAAATGGAAGAGGTTGTGAATGGTTTTCCATTGTGATTGTTCTTCCAATGAAATGGAGTATGGAAGTGTTTTAATTTTTTATTTAATGCCTATTGATGAATAATTTATTATTATTTTGTGCATAGATAAATCTATGAGAATGGATGAAAGGAATTTGAACTAATCTCTATTGTCTATAGATGAACTCAAATATCATCCCTTCAAAGAAAAGGAGGGTCTTTAGTGTCACAAAGGCTCTAAATGGACCTCTACCTAACACACAATGAATTATCATAACATAGGCAAGAAGTCAAATAGAAGATCCAATTTTCCATTGCAAATGAAAAGGACATTTGAGGAACTTAAAATGAATATCAATAGAAGATAATACATGGAGATCCTCATGCATTTCCAATGAGTTCAATTGAAATGCAGAAAGAAAAACAATTGTATTTTATTGGGCTATTTGGAAGATATAAATAAAGAATTATATATATCTCATTTTTGTTTTTGATATTTAAAGTAGAAAATTAGAGTGTTGTCCCTTGAATACAACAACCCGTCAAACATTAATCAACATATTAATATATACAACAAAATAACAATATATATAAAATTATAGTAGAACAAACTTAAAAAAAAAAAAAGACTAGTATCTTCGGTCACACTATCTACTACTAACACTAAAAAAAAATATGGTCCTGATCAACATAGTAATTGAAGTCTTTAAACATGGTCATACTAGAAAGCATAATGTAATTATGTGAAATCCTGGCCTTGACACCCAGTTATAGTGTTGGATTTGGCACCAGATACTAGAAATGTCACTGCGGATTTGGGTATGTGAGAATGATTATGTGTCACCATTTCTATTAGAAAATTCTTAATGTTTGGGTGTCACTTTATGCTCTATCGATGTTCAGACAAGAATATTGATCCCAATTTTGAATTGTGGCCCTCCAAAATGAAGCAAAATGCTCTCCAATGGCTATGCAATGAAACACACATTTGACTCTAATACCATGCATGTATAAGTGTTTGGATATATAGGCAATGAAAGATAACTAGGAGTCATGCAAGTGATAAGAACAATAACTAATCACACATCCGCCAAAGGTAGATTAAAACCTCCACTGTACATGAAAGTACATGCAATAATTAGAGGATAAGAACACAAAGGTGTATCACACAAAGAGAGATGTGAGATAATATGTGCTCAAATAAAGTGTAAACTCCTAGGTGTCTACATGAAAAATAATATGAAAATAAATTATCCTAAGTAAACTTAAGTCTAATAAATAATATTTAGTTACACCCCCACTCCCCTCCCCTCGCACCCCCCGAAGTGCAAGTTAAGGAAATGCACTTAAGCTCACAAAGTTATATTGATCATATATGAATCAAGCCATTTGAGGATCAATATAATAATGGGTAATGGATATAATGAAACACTCCTTTGGCTCTGATACCATGTAAGAAATTTCCTAAGACAAAGAATGAAAACACCAAGATCTATAAGCTTGATTAATAACACAAGAGAGACAAAATAATATGATCATCAAATCATAATGGACCAAGACATCAAATGTTCAGATAAAATGCATGTAGAAGTGCACAAATATATAGGTGATGAAAGATAACTAGGAGCCATGCAAGTGATAAGCACAACAACTAAGCACATATCCTCCAAAGGTGGATTCTCCTCCATTATGCATGAAATTATGTGCAATAATGAGAGGATAAGAACATAAAGATGTATCACACAAAGAGAGGTGTGAGACAAAATGTGCTCAAATAAAGTGCAAACTCTTAGGTGTCTACATGACAGTTAATATGAAAATGCATTATCCTAACTAAACTTAAGTAAAGTGTAGTTAGTAATATTTAGTTACACCAACACATAGAAACTAACAACATGAGAAATAACAATCCCAGTATTAAAAATATAGTTTAAAACAAGCACAAAATGGTCACTAAAAACATCAAAATAAATAAGAAGAGGGGGCCAAGCCCCTAGATCTCCTTCTACTTGCATGGCTTGTTGAGCATCTACATTGCCCAAAACTTAGTAAGGAATTTATAGAGCTCATTTTAGTTGCCTTCCATGTTGTCATGCTCACTGATATGTTCAAAACACTCCAACAAACCACAAGAGATCAGATTACTAATTTTTTTTGCAAGAGACCTTAGGGTTTTCTCCTTACTTAATAGAGACCTCATGTTAGAGGGTAAGCATTTATCCTCCCTCCAACATTGTTATCCTTCAATAACTAGGCTTGTATTAATCACATCATCTACAACCACATCTCCCTCTATAAAATTGTGTTGTATAGTAAAATATTTTAATCTAGTCATAAGAGCTCTAACATCTTCTAGGTTTTTCTTCATTGTCCAACCTACTTTCATCAAACCTTTAGTCATTTCAGTTATCATCTAGAATCACCTTCTATTTCAATGGAATTAATTCCAAATGATAAAGTTATGCTAAGCCCACATAGAAAGGACATTCCCTTTGCCTGATTACCAGTAGAATATATTAAGTTCCCATTATAAGATATAATTAACTTCCCCTATGATCTCTTATCACTCACCCACTAATAAATTAATCTTGTCTTCTAACACCATCAAAAATTAAATTTGTACAAATAAGGTGGAGAATGTTGCTATTTAATGTCATTCCTAGCTAACCTCTTCATATTATCAAACTTAGAAAAAGCTCCTAAACGTCTCAAATAATTAGCTAGAATACAATCCCATTTAGTTGTAGGGTAGCTAGGGGTTTCCTAGTTGCGAACCAAAATTATTTTCAACTAAGTTTTATCTAGTGCCTTAAGCACATTATCCATAGTATTTTTAGAATCTCTAAAGATTTTGGTAATTCCTTTATTTCCAAATACACTAGTAAAAATTTTGGGTGGACTTGTAGCTAAAGCCTTCTTGATGAGAGGATAGTGTGATGGGCATCTCCAATAAAAAATAAACCACTCAATGTTGTTACTAAAAACCCATTGAAGGCCTAGCTTATGTAAAATACTCTACGAAACTCATACAAAAAATTGATAGTGTATGAAGAGATGTAAAATAGTTTCTTCCTCCTACTTATAGAATATGCTTGGTAGAGAAATAGAATCCTCTTTTAGCAAGACTATCCTAGGTTAAAAATTTACCATGCAAAGCTAGACATACCAAAATAAATTAATATTCTGGGTAAGCTATGAATCCAAACTTTTCTCTAGTAGTTAGGATCATCATCATAATTTAACATCATATTATAAGTACATTTAACCAAGATACCTCCTTTCTAAGTTATTGTCCATACAAATTGTCTTCCTCAAGAAAGAGAGGGAGCCTAGTCTTTGATGTAGGAGCATCCTAGGTGTAAGAGAAATCTTGTATCATCCAAAAATATTTCATTTTTGTCTCTTGAATAAGGGTTTCCTCAGTATAGAGTTTCTATTTGTGGAAGCTTTCTAATTAGTAAGTTGGTCATACAAGCTTAGAATGTTCTAATTTCAGAAGTGGAGGTTCATCTTGGACATACAAGATTGTTTCTTGAGGTTCACTATCATATCATGACGATTCATGAATTTATTGTGGATTTTTTGATATAATTTTTTGGTATAAAAACATTGAGCTTAGTTTTGAAGGACTTAGAGGCCCTAAATGATGGTTGTGTTGGTAAATAGATTTGTTCTTTTTTGATTATGACTCTTGAATTCCCAAATTATAAACAATATTTGATTACAAACAACTGAAAAGCCACTTATGGATAGATTGGCTTTTCTTTGAATTGATAGGTACAACTCCCTATGGTAGATTTGCAGCGAATTATGTTTTATTTCTAAACTAATATGGGGTGTGTTCTTGACCTGAGAATAGAAGAGGTAAACCAAGCTAGACCTAAACAAGATCTAACTCAAGTAGAAAAAGACTTGTGAAGAATTGATTAAGTTCATGAATCCACACATCTTATGAACTCACAAAGCTTAATAACATAACAACTAATACTAAACTGAATCAATTAGAATCTAAACTACAAAGAAGAAGAACTTAGCTAACGAGAAAAATGTTTAAGGGATTCTTCTTTGAACATGCAATGACACTACTTATCACATCCATTTGCTGCTTTGAAATAGGGGAATGAAACTCTATTCTTTCCTTGCTTCAACCTAGATTAAAGAGGAAACATATAGCTACAACTAACAGAACTGGAGTAGAAAATAGTTGATACAAAATACCATTCAATTGACTCTGCAACATCAAGTACTTCACACCAAAAATTTGTCAACCTTTTATTAAATTTCATACATATAGGATTTTGAGATGATCGTTACAATAGAAATTCAATCGGTTCATCTTCTTAGAAAAAATGACAAATGCTAAGAAACTAGTTTGTCATATTACAATAATTACATAAGAAAGGGGGCAAAATGTGAATCACTTCATCTTCTTCCCCTTTTTTTTCTTTTTTCCTGTAGGCCTTAGCAACAACTATGATTGGGATTAGCTCTTCATGTTTAGGCACATGTATATTGGTGTATATCAAGAGCCACTTAGAATGCTCCTTGGCCAACTCCTTCACAACATTCAATTGATTTGGCAATTCCTTTGTGGCCATGTGTATGCATTCGTTGAGTTTTTGGAGATCCACAATTTTGTTTTGATCATTTGAAGACACATTAGTCAAACTATCTAAGAATTTGAAGAAATTCTCCTTCATGATGTTTATCCCAATGAGTGCTTTCCCTTGGCTGCTTGTCTATGAATCGATATGTAGCCCCTCCATGACTTTGAATCCTCTATCTTGGGTCTTCTTCACTTTATCCTCTATTTCCTTAAGTCATTTTTTTGCTAATAGGATCATTTATATCTTGAACTACATGCTTTGAATAACCTTTTGGAAAGATTTTTGCTTCAATGGATTCCTTTACCTTCATTAGAATGATCATCTTTAGAAGAGAGATACAATCATCACACTTCATTCTTTCTCTAGCCAAAGTACCACTATTTGCTAAAATGTTATCCTTCTCTATCTCTAATCTTAAGATAACATTACCAATTTGTTCATAATAGTGACTCCCTCTACTTTGAGCTTTCCAATCCAGTCTTTACCAATTTGGCCAAAGTGCCTATCTTCCTGAAGTTGAGAAATAAGAGCTTAAACTTCAGTAGCAGTAGGATTTCTTATTACTGAAACTCCAGAGATAGTTTCCAATGGAGTAAACAATTGTCTGATGAATCTGTTCAACTCTTCTATCTCAACCTTTATCCTAACTTTTGACAATTTTAGGCTTTCTAATTGTCCCTTAATTACTTCATTGGTTGACTTCCAAAAGCCAACCTTAGTTTCATGTATGGCTTCTCCAATGTCCACCGAGTGCATAGTAAAATCATCAAGAGTCATATCTTCAATTCCTCCTTCTTTATTGGGCTTGACTATCTCCATTGTTAGGTGCCCTATTTTTGGATCTTGCCCAAGTATAGATTTTTTTTTTTGCTTCTTTACCTTGGTTAATGCAAACCCAGAATGAACTGCAAGGGATATGGTATCCTTGGCAAGGGCACTTTCATCTTTCCTTTTTCTCTTTCTCTCCAAAATATCCTCTAACCAAGAATTAGTACCTATCACTTTGGAGGCTATCCCAAGTTATTCTATGCTAAACATCTTCTTCTTAACTGGAGTGATGGTCATTGCAGTTGAAGAGAAGGGATTCTTCAGGGCTTGGGAAATGAGCTTGGAAGAGCTCTGGCCTTTCTCCACCTTTGAGGTCTTCTTTGTTGCCTCATCAGACTCAGTAGATTCAATACTACTTCTCTTTCCATCTCCCAAATCTACTATCTATATTTGGGAGCCACTTGGTTGCAGAAGTGTAACACTTGCTAGCGAAACCGGGCTATGATGGGGAGAGGAAACTGGGCTGACATGAGGAGAGGGAATTGGTGTAACAACACTATCCTTTGGCTCCTCTATCTTCTTCTCTTCAACACTAGTTTGGGTTCCAATGAATGGGAGGGAGCCATCATGACAAGTCTTAGCTATGGGAATGCTCTTTTCTGGAGGTTGATCACCTCCTCCCGAAGGTTGAGTTGGTCCTTGAGTGGTAGCTACTATTATGCCTAGTGTCGCACTCTAGGAGGAAGAAGGCATTGTAGCTACTGGAGAAGCTTGAGTTATTGTACCTTTACTCTGGCTTCTTTTGGTTGTCCATTCAACCTACTTCCTAGTTCTTTTGATGATTTGGGCCATCATAATGTCTAAATCTTCCTCAACATCCTCATAGGGCTTTGAACTGATAGGATTGTTCCTTAACTTAGTCAAATATGTATTACTATACATATTTTGCCCATCATCCTCCAATCCTTCAACATAAAGATTGATATTATATGTTTTTATTTTCTCTACTGTAAGCTTGATGAAAGCACGATCTCAGCTTTCAAACTCATCTTTACAATCCACCTAATAGTCTTCAATAGTGGTAATGTGTTTGATCACACTTCCAATCTACAACACCTCCCTAGCATATCCATTTGGATCAATCATAGGTCTCAAGACCTCATACATCTCCAATTTTTATTTCAGCTTGAACATTTTGAGCATATTCTTTGCATTAGAGAGGGACTCACTACTATAAGCTCCTACTTTCATAGGGAACTCATATCCCTTCTTCTTCAAGCTTCCACTTAGCACATTCACCTAGATCGCCTACCTCATGATTTCCTTCAGCACGATCATGTCACTCAGATACTTGGGCAGCTTTAAGGGGAATCCATCGAAAGCTGCAAGATGTAAATATGAGAAAGATGAGAACTAGATAAAATAGCCTCCAAATTGACTAATAGCCGCCATTGTCTCTAGATTGAATCTCCTCTCTAAACATCCTTGGACTTCATTGCAAATTCTCATTGTAAATGTGTCATTAACTTTGACATACTCCGCATAACTATTTTGTAATTGCAAACATGGATAGAACTCATAGCACTTCACATCATCAGGAAAGTTTTCTATTCTTGGAAGGCCTGGCCATAACTGTAGAGATGCTAGCATGTAAATTAAAAAGGAATACATATAGAAGGTGTTGTAGAACTTTGTGGCACTGAGAGCTTTGGAAATATTTTCACTTACCTCATGGGTCCAATCAATATATTATATATTTGAACAAATAACTTGTAGTAGAAAGAAATACTATTCAAAAAAATTTAGAGCCTCTACCTCACCTTTCAATTTGTGTAGGAGAAACAAAATATCTACAATCTTAGGTTTGAGGTTAGTACCAAATAGATTTTTGGGGACCTTACTCTTGGTGCTTTGTAGCTTTTAAAACTAGGATAGCATAATGTCCTTCCTCCACACCATCTTCTTTGTTGAGAACTCAGAGATTACTCCTCCTACTATCATGTCTAAAAACTCTTCTCATTTTGGAACTCGAAAGCAATTCACCATAGTTTTTCTATCAATGGAAATTAATACTGTATGGTTAGGTAACACAATCTGTCTGGTATCCAGATTATAGTGATTTATGCATTCATAAATCAATTCTGGAGCTTGGACTACCACCAAGAAACCAACTACCTCTACTAGTCCACTTCCTCAGAGCTTCTCAGTTATGGGATGAATTGGCTCCAACTTCAGCCTCCTTTGGAAATCTTGCATGTCATAAAAATGGAGTGAGGTATCTGTGAAATTCTACAATGTGGACTTGATTTCATTTAGCCCATCGAACCCCACAAATCTGGTTGCCATTCTATCTGAGAATGAAGTAAATTGCAATTTCAAATCTAGATGAAGAACAAGATATTGAATTCACAAATATAGACTATTTGAAAGCATTGTGCAATTTAACAGAATAACAGTACAATAAAAAGTGGAAGTTTGAATAACTATTATGTTTCCATCTATATAGGAGTCTCAATTTATCTATTAATCTTTAGGATTCACACCACACAAATGAATTAAAGGATAAATCTATTGAAATAGTAAATGCAGGAGCTCTAACAAATATTTTGGTGTCTTTTCACTATTTTCGTTGGTCTAATAGTAACTTTCCTTTCTTTCATACTTACTTTTCTATTTCCCATTAAGTTTCAGATAATTAGGAACAAAGTACCCTACAAGGAAATGTTCGCCTAATTGGATTCTACTCAGAATACCTTTCCCACAATGGCTAGATTGTTTCCATTATCATCTTAAGATGTTTTTTGTGTAATTTGTGGGCCCAATCTTCTTACAAAGTTGAATTTCTCTTGAATGTAGAAAATTGTCCTCATGGGTTGAAAACTCGCTGAGGAGAAGACGATTTCCAATTTTCTGCCCAGACTTTCCTTTAAGCTTTATCCTTTAAGTTAATATTTCCTTTAGGTTCAAAAAAACTTGAAAGGACTATGAACGTTGAAAAGGGGCCCACTTCCTTATTTCTTTCCTTTACAATTGCCTTTGGCAAAAAATGGACTTCATGGGTCAAAAGCTTGCCGAGGAGAAGTCATTTTTGAGTGTTCTACTTAGGATGATTTTGAGCATTGTGATAAATCTAGAATGCTTCCTAAGGTAGAATATTGTAATGAAAATAAGGATTTTCCATAAAATAGTTCATTATCTTCTTATATAGGCCCATAAGCATCATCTATTGGTCTTCACAAAAAATTTCCTTCATGGGTTGAAAACCCACTGAGGAGAAGGCGATGCTCGATGTTCTACAAGATTCCTTCTTTTATTGAAAAAATATGATAAGTCATGAACAAGCCTGACTTTGTGAATAACTTTTGCATGTTATGAGAAACTCCATTGAATTAGGTACTAAGCTACCCATAAACTCACAACATCAAGGGAAATCACCCAGCCATGAAATATGGGAGAAGGGAAAGATGGAAAATTTGATGGAGACTCTTTTCACCAAAGGGAAATCAAAACTAGACCCAAACATACCTAGACTTAACTAAGACACCAAAATTTCCACTTTTGCAAAATGGTCACAGGGTGAAAAGTGGCGTAATAGGTTGAAACTTAGCTAACTAGAGCTTGCACAACTTGGATGTTGTATATAGGAGATGATGGTTTCATAATGGCATCATAACTACCAATCAAATCAATGGTTCACAAGTTATGGTCTTTAGAAGTTGGGCTACTTGAAAAATCTTGAAATAAAATTTGCAATTATTTTGAGTTAACTCTATATATAATTTTAGGGTGGGTTGGTGTCAAGGGTTAAGGCTAAGTGTCTAGAACTTGTCGAGATAGTGGAAAATTACCTATATAAGAAAGGCTCGTAGGTTGTCTAAGATAGTTCTGGGTGATAGTGCGTAGCTCTGTCTTATTACTTATTGTAAGGAATGTGCCCTTATGGGTTTTCAAATCATAATTATATAATTCCACATTTGTGGAGATAGCAAGAAGCCCATATTTTGTTCTCACAAATTGTAGTTTCTTCTATATTTTTGTTATTTATATTTATTGTATTAAGGGGAGCACCCTTCATCAAGTGGTATTAGAGAAGGAGTTCCTGAGTGTGCAAATAGATCATCGAATGTGAGGCAGTTCATATCAAGACTATGGATCAAGTTGAGCATGTAAAAAGATTGTCGATTGTGAGGTAGTTCAGACTATGGTTTCAACAATAAGTGTGAAAATGCCTCCACAAAAGGAGCGAGGAAAAAGAGATGGAGGTGTGACACCAGAGGGTTTTAGAACCCTGTAGAGACAAAGACAAGCATTGCAAGAATAGTTGTATAGAGGATGAATCTTTTCATAAGAAATGAAAGTGAGGATGAAAGAGAACAAGAAATTGATCAGGAGGAAGAAGAGGAAGTTCTAAACCCATAAGAAGAAAGGCTTTTTAGGGCCATTTCCTAGATTGGGAAAAGACCTAAGTTTGTGGTTCCCACATTTTAGGGAAGTATTCACCTTGAGGAATTGATCAATTAGGTCAATGAGTTAGAAGAATAATTTAGTATGAAGATGTTGAGGATCATGATATGGTCAAGTTTGTGAAGGCTAAACTAAAGGGTCATGGGAAGATTTGGTGGTAGGAAATTCAATTGGAGAAAAATCGAAGAGGGAAGGATAAAATCACAAGCTGAGATCATATGACTGAAGCAACAATTAATTCCCATTGATTATGAGCTTGATTTTTTGAAGAAAATGCAAGGGTTGAAGAAAGTAGGAAATATATATTTAGGAGTATACAAAAGTGTTCTACTAAGTTCTCACTAGAACATGCCATGTGAAAGCTAACAAGGAGAAAGTTGCTCGTTACATTAATGAGTTGAGGCTAACCATTTAGGAGGAATTGAGGCTGGTCTGAATGAATAGTATTGAAGAAGCATACCAATTTTCCCTAAGAGTAGAAGAAAATTTGAATAAGAAGTTTGCGAGCAATCAAAGTAGAAGAGGGTATTGTGGAAGATCTATTGGATGATCTTATGGAGGCTAAAATGAAGATCAAAAGAAGAAGGATGATGTTAGAAGTAGTAGCTAGAATCAAAGGGGAAACAATTTTAATCATTTCGATGATCAAAATAACAAAGATTAGAGAGGAAGAGAAAGAGGATAAGGATCAAGAAGGGAGGATTCCATGGAACATGTTTTCACTACAGAGAAGAAGGTCATATAGCATTCAAATGTCCTAAATGCCAAGGAAGGACATATAGGATAACTAATGGCCAGGTTAGAGTTGCACATGTGGATAAAAATGCCAAATCATCACATTCTAAGGATGTTGAAAGAAGATAAGTCCTAGTTAATAGAAAATTCTTGTTGAGTGGTGAAAATGAACTTGGTCAAAGGAGGAGTTTAATTTGCACTAGGTGCAAGTATGAAGATAAGTATTGTGATATGATTAATAATGGTGGAAGCACTAAAAATTTGGTGTTAAAAAATATGGTCACTAAGTTAAAGCTCAAAAGCCAGAAATACCTATGTCTATATTGTATTGCCTGGGTGTAGGATGGCCACAAGGTCATGGTCAATTAACAATGCCTAGTGAAGTTCAAGATTTGAAGCTACCACAATGAGCTATTAAGTGATATCATACCTATGGACATATGTTTCTAGGTAGGCCATGGCACTTTGACAGGCATGTTGTACATGATGGTTGTACAAATACCTACATTCTAACAAAGGACAGAGTGAAGTGTGAGCTTAAGGTGTGAATATGAAATGAAAACACACTAGTTCAAAGAGGAGCTAAGAGGTCTTACATATAAGGTACATCCAATTCAAGATAGTACATTTACCCCCCACTTTAGAGGGACATGACACTACATGCATATGCAAGCTAAAGTAAGAAAACATAATTATAACTTGTAAAAAGGATATAGAAAAGTCCATATGTGCAAATCCTGCAAGAAAACATTAGTAACTGCATCTTGCAAAACCACAAGTTAGTGATAATAAAAAATCACCTAGGATTTACTATAGAAAATGGTGAAGCTTTTCAAATAGCCATGCCCCCCCTTGTTTTAGTTTTCTCATTAGAAAAGGTGAAATAAGGGATCACACTATACACAACAAATTGTAGATAAAAGTTAATGAGAAGAAGCCCCCAAAATAGTACTAGAAGAAATTTGAATGCTCTAAGAGAGTCTTAGAAGGTTAGGAAATTGAATCATGATTCCAACACCTATAACAATGAAGTAATCAAAGTTACCAAGCTTAAGATATGATGGAAAGAGTGAACAGATAAATTACTTGCAAATTAGGGTTTTGTAAAACATATTGAAAATGTAACCTAAAACAATATTATATATACTCATGTTACCTTTTGAAATCTCATTTGTTACCTTGTTCTTGAAGGAGAGAAGAAGAAGGAATAAAAATGGTAAAGACAAAGCCACTTTAGCCCACATGGATAGAGGTGCTCTGACATGATGTGTTGGATGGTTATGTGCCCAAGGATATGAACATCAAATTCATCATTTCATGTTTTCTTTGTAATTTTTCTTCTCTAGATGTAGATTTTAGTCATATATGTAATTTATAGGGTTCAAAGGAGGAGGTTGACCTAGTCCTAAGGGGATTTAGGGTGTCCTAGGGTCCTGTTGACCTATTCCTAAGGTAGGTTGACCTAGTCCTTGGAGAGGTTGACCTAGTCCCTAGGAAGGTCAACCTAGAACTAGGGAAGTTGACATAGTCCATAGTAGGTCAACCTAGTCCATATGAAAACTAGGTAGATTGTAGAGTTGGTATGTGATGATACAGGATATAGGAGCAATAGATGTCCAGATACTTAGGGATATAGGGTTATATTGGGTAGTCCAACAACCACATGTGAGATTTCATAGGGGTATGCTACTCGCATTGATGGAGAGATGAGATGAAACCACATGCTCATTCCACTTACCAATGGGAGATATGACAACCACCTTAGAGGATGTGTACTAGATCTTGCACCTACTAATTCATGGACTAATAGTGAGACCTTGAGGACACAGATTACATATAGAGATTGTCATAGATTTTGAGTATTGCATGGGCATACCGTATAGAGATAGACAAAGACTAGACTAGATATGCCTGAAGGGAATCATTCTAGGAAGGGCACCTTTTCTAAGGAAGATTATGCTATGCATCACTTCCATTACTATCATACCTAATATAAGGAGTATGAAATTCCTAAATCTTCTAACGCATATATCCAGGCATATGGAGGGAGAGTTAAAAATATATGCATGGGGACAAAGCATGATAGAACATTTGTATTATGAGCTAGAGAAGTTTTTGAGATAACAATGAGATAGTCTTATGATATGTGCACTCTTATAGGTGTGGGCCATTAAGCACTTGACATGCACTAGACCATCTGGGTTCCTAACTGAGATACCAATAGATTCACCAAGAGTATATGTTTATGCATTGAGCCATCCTTGGCTACTTGGAGATATACTATATTGGAGGACCAGGTTCAACAATTACAATCTACCGATGTGACTTGGAGACCCTATTGTCTCATGATAGCATGGCCAAACTTAGTAGTACAACTGAGGTGGATGCAGAGGAAGAGGGTTTTAGCAGGAAGAAACAAGTACATAATGGCTTCCTACTATCATGATAGAGTACTATGACAATTTGATCTTCAATAGGGCCCTCTTCCATTTGTGACCTAATATTCATATAGAGCTAGATACAAAGACATCTCTTGGACCAGACATTAACTAACAATGGATGATGTGAGTTTGATAAATACTGAGGGTCTACATGACACTAAGGTTCCCCCTATATTGGAGGATGTCGAAGAATCCAGAGACTATCTATGGTATCTTAGTGTTGAGGGTGTGAGACCCATATTCCTAAATGACTACCCTACAAGTGATTTGGGTCCATGTTCTAGAGTATCATTAGGAGACATAGATGAGAGTGGTGATGATGATGAGGCTCCACCTAAGGGGGAGAAAATGGATGCTAAGAGTGGGGAGAATACACTCATAGCAAGTTGGATAACAACCATACCACTGCGATCCTACACACCATGAGGTCAAACTAGGACCCCTCCTTCTAGGACCAAATATGAAAAGCACAAAGAATTGAGCCAACCATGTCTAGCTACCCACATATGAGACATAGATCCCATGGTTTGGGTAGGAGATCTAGGTATGGAGAATGATATAGATTGATTATATGCATAATGATAGAAAATAGATGACTAATAAAATATGAATTGTGCAGCTAGTATGAAGGAGTGGAGATCCTTTATGAGGGACATCCTGATAGACATGGCCATAGAGTAAAGGATTCTTCCACTTCACAAATTGATATGTGAGAGACAAGATCTCAGATGCCACTCAGACATCTTTACACCCATAGTGGTGGAGCTACAATTGATGCAAGAGTAGCTACACCAACAGGGCCACAAGTTATAGGAGATACGCATGCACCAACACAGATCTCATAGCTGATTAGAGAGGAGTACATCTAGGAGTCACACATATGTGTGGAATAGCCATTGGACAACCCCTTCATCGCATCATAGAGTAGAGAGATCAAGATCACACCGTCCCATTGACTAGAGTTGATTGTACTATTTTAATATAGGGGACATTTTGTATTTAGTGCCTACTATGCATACAATTTTTTTTTGATGATGATGATGATGATATACATATGTACACACACACACACACACACACACACACACACACACACACACACACATGAATATGTTTTACTATTCCTTCTTATGATTAATTTGCATAACTAATTACATAAAGAAATAAAGAAACATGGAAATGAAGATAACATGTACTTAGGATTCTTACAATCACTTTTTAGATTAAAAATGAGGAGAAATTAAAACACACACAATTAAAGAAAGAGTGAATTATTGAACATAATAATGACGCAAATGTATAATATTAATAGGTTCCATATAAAGCACACCATTCATATCAGCAATTTTGTATAAACTGGGTCCATATACTTATGTAATAATATAAGGACCTAACCAATTAGGACCAAAATTTCTTTTTTCTACTTGGTAAGGCATTTATATATATATATATATATATATATATATATATATATATATATATATATATATATATATATATATATATATATTTTATCATAAAGAACTAAATCATCTATGGAAAAGGAGCATTCAATGACCTTACCATTATATCGCTTATTCACCATTTTATGATAATCTGTGATGTGTTTTAGAGCATTGATTTGTTGTTCATCCAACATCTCAAGCTAATGTAAATGTTGTTCTCAAAAAGTATCCTTTTCAATTATACCCTTAAAAGAAACTCTCAAAGAAGGAATCTCTAATTCTAAAGGCATAACCACATTTGTCCCATACATTAAGTTATAAGGAGATGTTCTAGTCATAGTTCATATACAAGCTCTATAAGCCCATAGAGCATAAACCAATAGAGTGTACCAATCCTTAGCATTTTTATTAATTGACTTTTGAAGGATTTTTCTGATAACCTTATTAGAAGCTTCAACTTGTCCATTGGATTGACGAACGTAAGGAGAAAACTAATTATGGTGAATATGATATTTCTCCAAAAAGGCCTTGAATTCCATTTTTAAAATTTGATCTCCATTATCTGAAATAATAGCCATAGGGATACCAAATCTAGCAATAATGTTTTGAAAGATGAAGTCACAAATTACATCCACAATGGTAGAACACAAAGGTACAAATTCTACCCACTTAGTGAAGTAATATGTAGTAGTAAGAATATAAGCATGTCTTTGAGAAGAGGGAGGATAAATCTTAAAAATAAGATCAAAACCCCATACACTAAAAGGCCATGGTGCAACTTGAGAATGCAAAGCATACACATAAGCATGAATAAAATTATTATGGTGTTGAAACTGTAAACACTTTTTGACAAAGGTGAATATGTCTTGTTCCATAGTTTTCCAATAATATCCCATCCAAAGGTGTTTATTAAGTAAGGATATCCTACCAAAATGCCTCCTGCATGATCCAACATGGTCTTCTTGTAAAGCCACAAGGATTTTTGCTTTTTTAAGGCATATAAGGAGAGGACCATCATAAGACCTCTTGTAAAGAACAACAATAAGGATGATATAACGAGCCACAAGTTTTTGGATCCTATTTCTAGAATTCCTAGTTGCAGTCTCAATGGCAGATCCATCTTTAAGATACTAATAAATATGAGAATACCAATCATCTAAATGTAAGTTAAGACATGTCACATTTTATGGAGTATCATATAAAATTGCAGGTTCAGATAGAGTATGAATCATGAATTGAAAATATAACACACCCTCCTCTAAAGCAATAAGGGATTTTGTACTAGCCACAACATCAACATGCCTACTATCCTTTTGAGGTAGGTTCTAAATAGAGTAGGAAACAAATATTCCATGCAAGTCTATAGCTAGATCCCAATACTTGGTCAATTTGTTAATCTTAGCTTGATAGGTACTATTAATTCATTATATGACAAGTTACAAATCACCAAAGATATTAATGTGCTTAATGTGTAAGGAAAAAACCTCTTTTAAACTAAAAATTAGAGCTTCATACTCAACAACATTATTAGTACATGAAAAGGCAATCTTGTAAAATAAAGTAATAGGTTTCCTAGATGGGGGTATCAATATAACTCCAACTCTAGATCCAGTTTGAAATCTAGATCCTTCAAAGTACAATTCCCATGTCTCATATATATTGATAGGCAAGACAAATTAATTAGGAAACTCAATAGATTCTATTGTTGAAATAGGAGAAGGAGCCTCAACCAAAATGATCACTCAAGGATTTCCATTTAATAGATTTATGATAAATGAACTTTAAATCAAACTCTATTAAGAGCATGACCCATTTAGCAAGTCATCTAGATAAATACATTTTTGAAAAGAGATGCTTAAAAGGATCAAACTTCACATAAACATTAACTTCTGCACTAAGGAGGTAATGTCCAAGTTTTTGACAAGAAAAAACTAAAGAAAGACATTGTTTCTCAATTGTAGGGTAACACATTTCACAATCAATCAATGTATAACTCATATAATAAACAAGACATTCCTTACCATCTTGATCATGCTAAACCAAGACAACACTCAACACTTTAGAATAGGTAGAAGTATAAAGAAAGAATGACTTATTAGGCTGAGCTAGTTGTAATATAGGAGGATTAGTAAGATAAATCTTGAATTATTCAAATGAGAGCTTACAATCTTCATTCCAAGAGAAAGTAGCATCTTTCTTAAGCAAGGAAGTGAAAGGAATAGTTTGATATGCTAGGTTAGAAAAAAACCTATGAATAGCTTGTATCATTCCTTGTAAGCTATGAAGTTGCGAGATATTGCAAGGCGTAGTGCCTACCCCTAGTTTTCTTTTATGTTATATTACCAAATTGTTTTAGGTAAACTTTCATGGTTAAGTGATGTGATTTAGTGGCACTTGGTTACCTAAATTGGTTGATATTATTTACATGTTTGGATTATATATTTGATGAGCTACTTTATGCTTGGATATTTCATGTGCTCATGGTTATTCTTTTGATGATGATGATTTGTATATTTCATATAGTGATTTCAGTTGTTTTCATGATGACAATTATATGGTTTTGTGGTTACTTACCCCATACTTGCATGTGTATAGTGTACATGTATGTTTTACTTTATGTTTGACATATCTGATGTGGTTGAGGGAGGGAGTCATAGTCACCTTCTAGTAAGGATCTGCATGACGTACCACTCCCCACCGTTGCCTATTTAGTTTATATATATATATATATATATATATATATATATATATATATATATATATATATATATATGCATATGTACATGTTCAAACTTTATACAGATTGTAGGTACCGAACATCAACTTCCATTAATTGCTAGGATGAGCATGCCGCATCACAATATCTCAATGGTGAAAGAGGGGAGATAATTCTCAAGTCCAAATCCTAAACCAGAGCCAATTGTACTAAAATATAGGACACATATATGATTTATTTACCTTTTTGAATTTGTCAAAGAGACATAAATTTGAGATTTTTAACCTTAAAGTTTGATTTGTACTTTGTCTTTTAGATGAATTTTCTTATTGAGTTGTGGGTCTGCTATGATTTTTGGATATAATTAAATCAACCAAAGAGATTATTTAATGATTTAATTAAACAAAAGTTTTATAAAGAAAAATCAATTTAATTATATTTAATTAATTGAGAAATTAATTAAATGGAAGAAATAAATTTAAAGATTTAATTAAAAGACCAAATTTAGCACAATTATATATATTTAATTTTTGAAATAATTTAAATAAAATTTATTCTAATTAAAAGAAAAAATAATGCACAAGGGAATTAAATAAATTAAAATAATAAAATTTTATTTTAATGAGAGGCCCTTGCATGCTCAAAAACTAGAAACCCTAGGTTGAGTTAAGATCTTATTAAGAGATTGAAGCTCATTTCTACACACAGGTTTGGAGGAGCAATTATCTGAGATTGGAAGATGAGATATTTTTAAAGGATCTAGGAGACAAGAATTTGTGCAATCATCAAGCTTTTGCCAAATTGTAGCATCAAATAGAGGTAGGAATCTTGTATATTTCATTGTAGTAAATCTCTTGGAAAAAAAAAACCTTTGTCTTCTTTTTGTCTCTTATATTATTTTTTGTGTGAAAAAAAAAAACATATCTTGATTTGAAACTATTATTGGTAGATTGATTATTCTTCATTGCTTATACATTTGTGAAAATGAAATTGAAATCCTCATTAGAAAACTTGTATTTAAGGAAGAAATTCATGGGTAGGGTTTGAAAATTGAGAAAAGATTATTGTGTTATAAAATTTGTATGGTTGTAAATAATTTCCCTATCAAATCTAAGGTACTGGAAGAAGTTTATATATATATATATATATATATATATATATATATATATATATATATATATATATATATATATATATATATATATATATATATACGACCATAGGTCATGCACTATAGGAAACACATGCTACTATAACAACATGCACGACTGCCTAGACAATGCGTGCAATTGCCTAGCAACCTTCCCTTATAAGTGGTGAGACAAAAAGGTAAGTGCCATTTTTTAATTTATTAAATGTTTATTTACTTATTTAAAATTATATTATTTAAAAAAATGAAATAAAATAGTCTATCATGAAAAATTTAATTTATATATATATATATATAAACTTTAATTTGATTTGAATTTTGGTTATAGTTTAATAATATTAAATTTGATTTTTAAGATAGAATTTAATATTTATTAAATATAATAATTATTTAATTAGTATTGTTGGATTTTTTTTAAAGAAGAATATTATTAAATGAGAATCTTAAGTAAAGCTTTAGATTGACTATTTTATTTTCCTTATGGATTATCACTGGACTATAATAACCAATTGCATAATTATCTAGAAAACATAGATGCATTAAGTTATAAACATGAAAAATTATATTTTGATGATCTAAACTTGGAAACATTTATCAACTGGGAAAACTTGAAACTTTATTGTGAATTGATTTTTATGAAATTATAATGAAAACTAAAATGGTTGATTAACTACACTTGTTTTATATACTTGTTGAGGTTTTGTGTTTTATCTTGTGATGGTTTTTTTTTTGGGGAAACCTAGTAGTTCAGCCCAATAAGATTGTTTACCAAAGGCTTGGGAACTGACGATTTTATGATGTTGCTATGTGATGTTGTTTAGTCATGATTATTTAATTCCTAGCTATTGTGATGTATTTGTTGACCCTATGGCAAGACATATTGTCAATTAGTGACAAAACATTTAAATTATCTAGAAAGGTTGGTTAATAATACAACTAAGATTTCCACAAGACAACATGTTTCAGTGTAGTTTGAGCAGATCAAAGATATCTAGTGTAAACTAATCTCTACCACATAAACCAAGTTCTCAGTGTGAACCAAGTTCACAGTACTCACCGAGTTCTTAGTATGAACTGAGCTACCAGTCCAAGTCAATATTCTTCTATGTCACCCAAGCACCCCATTGTTACTTGAGCATCCAGTGTTACACAAGTATTAAAACATCACCTGAGCTCACTATGTTACATGAGCATCAGAATGACACTAAAGTGCATAGTGTGGCCAAAGCATTAGTGTTTGGCTAAATTGAAAGTATAATTTGGTTATTCTAAAGACATCTCTTGTTTGAGCTAACTTGGCATGAAGATATAGTTTGATGGATATATAAGGAACACACATTAGTTTGTCTAAGATACAATTTGGAATACATGTAAGATGAATCATTGAAGTAGACTCAAGTGAATAAGGAATATTAAAGAGTAGTTTGATTAGTAGGCTACCTAACAATATAAAGGGAAAAATTGAGAGTCATCCATCACAGTTAGATGATCGTATTATTCAAAGGATCTTTTTCACAAAATAGAGTTGCAAAGAAAAGATCAACCTATTAATTCATCCTAATAGGTGCATTAGTCAAATCCTCTAACTTGGTGGACCTAATAGTCCTTTGTTGAATCTCCTAATAGAGTACATACTTCACTGTATTGTAAAATCATTTCACAAGGTGGACATAACAGTCCTTCATACTCTTAAAAGAGTATATCACTAGAAGTGATTAATTGTAAACCCTAATAGACCAACTTTATTACTGCAGTAGTGAAGCATTGTGGGTGTCATCCCCACCCAAGTTTTACAGTCTCCTTGGAGGGTTTCTAGACTACCAAATATTGTGTCAAAGTGTTATGGTGTTGATTTATTTATTTATGTTCATGTATGAAAGTAGATTAGATAATCTAAATAAGTAAAGAAAAAGTGTGAAAAGTTTAAGTGGTTCTTGATTCACCCCCTCTTAGTCACTTGTTTATCATTACATTTCTAACAATTGGTATTAGAGCAAGGTTCTGTTGGACTAACTGCCAACCTTCCCCTTTGGGATTCATGACATGGATTAATTGCCTCCAATGTTGTATAGGTCTAGTGGTTGTATCAGGCATTAAAAGGTCAATCTTTTGGTGTATCAACAACTCTAGCTTGTAACAAGTGGTATTAGAGCTTGGTCACAAGTTTGAATCTCCTTAGGTTGTTCACTAGAGAAGGAATTGTTGGACTAACTACTAGCCTTCCCCTTCTAGATTCGTGACATGGCTTAACTGCCTCATGTATTATATAATTCTAGTGGTTGTATTGGGCATTAAAAGGTCAATCTTTTGGTGCAATGACAACTCTATGTTGTAATAGGTTCTTCTATTAGAGGCTTAACAACATAAGAGTAAAGATCTTAGGAAATGTAAGTTTACAAGTTAGAGAAGGCTATTGAGAATGACAAACATGATCTACATATGGTAGTGAAACAAGTTAAGAAACTCAAGGAGCAAATTGGCTATATAGATGAATGACAAACTACACATAGAAGAAATACTAGAAGACCTCTAGAAAGAAAGAAGTTCAAAAGAAGAAGATGCAACAATAAAATATTTACTAGTAAGGAATTTTACTCTACAAGAAGAAGTAATAAAATTGAAAAGGGAACAAGAAAGTCACTTGGTCAAGCTATGTGACGTCATGGAACAAAAGAAAAGAGGAGTAGATGATAAAGAAATGGAAGATGAAGAAAAAAGATTACTTGCAACAAGATAAGAAGAAAAGACCAATAAAGTCCAACAACTATCACAACATTGAAGGAAGATATGGAAAATAAGCTAAATAATGCAAATCATGGAATCACCAATCTAAGAGCAAAAAATGATAGAATCTAGAATGAACTAAGAGATGAAAAGGAACTCAATGAAAGAAGATTGAGGTCACAAGAAAGTGTGAACCAACTCTACAAGAAAACTCTGAATAGACCTAAAGGCACTATTGGATTAGTGTACACTAATCATGGAGAATCACCATAGCAAGGAGTACACAAGAAAAAAAGGCCCACATGCAATAATTGTGGAAAAGTAGGTCATACATCAAATTTTTGGTGGCACAATATTATGCAACCCAATTTCAAAGGTCATTACTATAATTGTAACAAACATGGATACAAGGCAAATGAATGCATAACCAGACCAAATTTTGAATGGAATTGCTTCACATGTCACAAGCATGGGCACAACTCTTTAGAGTGCATATCAAATCAATGGAATCCAAATAATCAACACAATTGAACCAAGCAAAGAGCATTTATTGGTTGGCACTAGGGGAAGATATCATCTATGTGGATAATACGGTCACATTGGAGTAAATTATGTAAGAAATCACTTCAAGAAAAGGCATACTGATGTGAGATGTTATGTATCCAATGAATTGGGTGAAACATCCACATCCAACTAAGCAATCAAGGAGATGGATGGAACTAAGAACTCAAGGAAGATCCTACATTAGTTCCACATATGCAAGAAAGAACAATCCAAACCTATATATTTAGATGCATGAGGTCAAGTAAGTCAGCTACATTCTAATCAAGTTACAACCTAGTTGTAACTGAACTATCTATCATCTTTGAGCGAAGGCAAGTTAGAAACCAATTCTAATCGACCTTCCCAATGATCAATTCATGTTGAGCTTATGATTCAAAGACCTTGCCAAGCTATCTCACCTACCAATGTCTGATGCATTTATGAGGCCCTAAATTTTGAAATTTTGCATAAAAGACAAAATTGAGGGTTCATTCTTCACCTTGCATTCATAATTTAGATTGTGTAGAGTGATCTTGAGCCCTTGAGTGATCAAGAGAGAATTCTTGTTGGAAGAAAAGTTGTAGAAATGTTATTTGCTGTTAAGGATTCTTCATTCACCAAGCGTTATGACATCTAGTTCTAGTGAAAAATCAAAGAAGGGTTCTAAGATGTTGCTGAAGAATACAATATGCAAAGCACTAACATTCAAGCTCTACTATATGAGTACATAGCAGAAAGACCCTTTATGAGCCCACTCATTCATTCCTCCTAAGATACTATTGATAAATGATATTAGATAATTTTATAATTGTATGATTTAGGAATTAGGTTCATTTGAGCTGAATGAAGCATATAATTAATTATGTGAAAATGGAGTGCTAAAGCTTGAGCACAAACATCTAGAAGTCAAGGGTTTGAATCATGCCCTGCACATGCCACAGAAGTTTCAAGTGAAATAGATTAGATACATTCTTAGTAGTGTTCATTACATGTCCTTCTCGCTTGAGCAACCTATGAAGATCACAAAGAAGATGATTCATTGAGTTACTAGTTACCCAATGTTGGATAGACCCAAGACAACCAAAACCCTAGCTCGTGGCAAGCTTGCTAAGAAAACCCTAGCAGAATAGGATGGAAGGGGCATGAAATTGAACAACACAACTGGCATAAAGATAAAATTTGGGATTCATGTTATAGCTCACGAGATCTATAGTTGAAGTAGGAATAACATTGTACCTTGTGAAGTGCCAAGTGGTGAAGAATAACTTATCCTTCAACCTTGCTGATTTGTAGCTGAGCCAACTAGGCAAAAACATGGAAATCATTCAAGCATTGAAGAAGAATGTATGTAAGTTTGGCTCTCTTCTTGTATGCTTATTTTTCAATGTGAAAAAGTTCTTTACTTCTAAGGGTAATTTAGTCTAGAGCAAGGAAAAACCTATAATATACTAGATCAATGATTTCATAAATGAATTGGGAGAAAAAAATAATGGAATCATGGATGCATACTTTGAGAACTTCAAGAAAAAGATGTAGAATAGGTACATAATTCCTCTACACTGGTTGAGAAATATGAGCAAGACAATTTTTTCCTAGTTGACTATGATAACACTCACATTCAAGTAGTCATACCTAGGACAACATGGGTAAAACCCTTGGGGTATGCAGTAAACATTGATGACACCAAGGATATTATTGAGAGTCTACTGAATGAGCTAGCTAAATACTATTTCTTTATGTAGATGACTTGATCATTATAGGAAGTACTTCATCCACCATTGCTAGTGTCAAGACTTCTTTGTAGGACATATTTGCTATGACTAACTTGGGTTTACTTCATTATTTCCTTGGTATTGAGATCACACAATCTTTAGTTGGGATCACACTTTCTCAAACCAAGTATGCTCTTGATCTACTTGCTTAATTTTGCATGAGTTACTACAAGCCTGTACCTACTCCCTTTTTTTTAGGTGTTAAGTTAGAGGCCAAGTGTTCCACTCCACTTGTTGATGCTACACTGTACAGACAGTTGGTTGGGAGTCTCATCTACTTGACACATACATGCCTTGACATAGCTTTTGTAGTTGGAATGGTTTCTTGCTTCATGTAAGAGCCACATGAGCTTCATTGGAAGGCCACCAAATGCATCTTGCACTACATACAGGGTACACATACACATGGGATACACTATGTAGTAGGTACTAAACTTTAGTTGGTTGGATATACACACTTAGACTATGTAGGGGATCTTGATTCTCGCAAGTCTACTTCAAGTTACATGTTTCATCTTGGTTCCTGCCCCATTTGTTGGAAGAGTTAGAAGCAAAATACTATTGCTCTTTCTTTGACTGAGGTTGAGTATTGAGGAGCTATCACTATGGCTATAGAAGCTATTTGATTACAACATATTTTGAAGGAGTTTGGATTTGACTTACCTAAACCCACAGTCATTCATTGTGATAATTAAAGTGCTATTAAGATCTCAAAACATCCAATTCAACATCAACAAACCAAACATATTGAGGTTCATATGCAATACATTAGAGAGCTGATACAACAGCAGGTCATTACATTGTAGTATTGTCCTATAGTAGAGAAATTTGTAGATATCTTCACCAAACCCTTCACAAAGGTCAAGCATCTCCATTTGCGAGATCTGTTGGGGGTGCATGATCTTTCAGAAAAGGGAGTCCCTTGACTTCTCTCATCTTCTTTATTGTACATATCTCTCTTTTTGGGGGAGGCTTTTTCCCATGAGCTTTTCCCTCTTTCTCCATCTTTAGAGAGATTTAATTGTATTGTATTGCATTATATGTAGAGCTTTGCATTTGTACATGGGTATCTAACATGGCCTAGTAGCCGAGACCCATCATGTATTTTCATCATAGCTTTTGTGAGCTTAAGTACATTCCCCTAAGTTGCACTTAAGGGGAGGTGTTGGTATAAATAAATAATAATTATTAAACTTTACTTAAGTTTACTTAGGTTAAATGCATTATTTTATTAGTTATCATATAGACACCTAAGAGTATGCGTAGTCATATGAGTTGTCTTATTAGCAACATAGGAGTTTGCGTATTCATCTGAGTTGTCATGTAGAAAAAAAAGTTGTTCGCACTCTAATTGAGCACATGGTGTCTACAACATCTCTTTACAAGATACACCTATGTAAGCTTATCCTCTTATCATCGTACAAACTCCTATGCTCAATGGAGGACATCCACTCTTGGTGGACATGTGCTTAGTTGTGAGGCTTATCACTTTGCTAATTCTTACTCATTCTAGATGCTTTTATATACAAGCACTTCTAGTGTGTATGTACATATGATATTCATTCTTATTTTTATTCTAATAATCTATTATTGGCCCATATTGTGCTAGTGCTTGAGCTTCTAGATCTTGGTGTTATTTTGCCTTAGTAGTCGAGACCCACCATGTATTTTCATCATAGCTTTTATGAGCTTAATTGCATTCCCTTAAGTTGCACTTAGGGGGGGGTGTTAGTATAAATAATTAATTATTATTACACTTTACTTAAGTTTACTTAGGTTAAATGCATTATTTCATTAGTTATCATATAGACACCTAAGAGTATGTGTCTACAGTCATATGAGTTGTATTGTTGACAACATAGGAGTTTGCATATTCATTTGAGTTTTCATGTAGAACAAAAAGTCATTCACACTCTAATTAGGCACATGGTGTCTACAACATCTCTTTACGAGATACACCTATGTAAGCTTATCCTCTTATCATTGCACAAACTTCTATGCTCAATGGAGGATAATCCACTCTTGGTGGACATGTGCTTAGTTGTGAGGCTTATCATTTTGCTAATTCTTACTCATTCTAGATGCCTTTATATACAAGCACTTCTAGTGTGTATGTACATATGCTATTCATTCTTATTGTTATTCTAATCATCCATTATTGGTCCATATTGTGCTAGTGCTTGAGCTTCTAGATCTTGGTGTTATTTTGCCTTAGTAGCTGAGACCCATCATGTATTTTCATCATAGCTTTTGTGAGATTAATTGAATTCCCCTAAGTTGCATTTAAGGGGGGATGTTAGTATAATTAATTAATTATTATTACACTTTACTTAGGTTAAATGGATTATTTTATTAGTTATCATATAGACACCTAAGAGTATGCATAGTCATATGAGTTGTCTTGTTGACAACACATGAGTTTGCATATTCATCTGAGTTTTCATGTAGACAATGAAGTTGTTCACACTCTAATTGAGCACATGGTTTCTACAACATCTCTTTATGAGATACACCTATGTAATCTTATCCTCTTATCATCACACAAACTCCTATGCTTAATGGAGGATAATCCACTCTTGGTGGACATGTGCTTAGTTGTAAGGCTTATCACTTTGCTAATTCTTACTCATTCTAGATGCCTTTATATGTAGGCACTTCTAGTGTGTATGTGCATATGATATTCATTCTTATTGTTATTTTGATGATCCATTATTAGTCCATATTGTGCTAGTGCTTGAGCTTCTAGATCTTGGTGTTCCTTTCCCCTAAGGAAAATTCTTATAGCAACATAATTAGAAACATATAAGGAGGCCAAAACTAGGATATCTCTCAAAATACAGATTCCTCAAATTTTGAAGAGAGGAAAGAAGAGAATAGAAACTAGCAATAAGAAATTAGATAAGAAGGATGCCCCTCTTATGCTCGTAGAGAGAAAATGAGAAGATAAGGAAGAATAAGAAAAAGAGGAAGAAGAGGAAGAAGAAGAAGAACAAGAAGATCCTCCAAAGAAGAAAGGGAAAGTGATCAAGATAGCACCCAAGAAAGCTACACCTAAGAAGGAAGCTATGCTTATGTTCACCATTGCAAGGAAGTCTAGAATAAAATTGAAGCTTTAGGGTGATGATGAAGAGGAAGAAAACACTCCTATCATTCAAATAAAGAAGCCCCCACTATCCTTTGAGTGGTAGTTAAAAATATTAAGGGAAGGAAGTGGCATGGTAGGATTCAAGTATATCAAATATGAATCCAGAGGCAAGGTCGAGCATCAAAAAGTAAATGATGCTTTGCTTGAAAAGATGGCTAAATGGAAATATGATCCAAATGAGCTAAAGAACCAGGCTCAAAAAAAATATACTCAAGGTAGTAACACAAAGATGGACCAATGTTGTGAAAATAGAAAGGGACATTAGGGAACAAACATTGAAGAGTCTCATGCTACACTTCACAAAAGAAGAAATCAAGGAGGCTATGAAAAAACATGTAAACAAGCAAACTCCTACATTCAAAGCATTTCAAATTTTGTCCAATAATGTAGAAGAGGTTGTTGAGTCCATAAAAAAGTTGTGGAAAACCATTTTTGAGGAAGAGAATAAGGTTGATAAAGATGAACAACCAAATGTGAAAACTATAGAAGAGTCAAATACATAAATGATGGAAACTATAGTGATTTCCTCTCTACCCACTACTCCAAGCCAAGCCATTGCTATATCTAGTGTAGAGAAGACAATGAAGGAGAAAAAAAAGTCTTCCATCCACCCAAGTAGCAACTGAGTAGTAAACTCTAACTACCTCTGGGAAAGGCTTAATTGAGCAAAAATAAAATAAGGATGAAGACATGATTGATAAATGGAGCAAAGAAGAAACCAAGATTCAACTGAGTGGAGAAGAGAAAAAGGAAGAGGTCAAAGGAAAAAAAATCATAGTTTCTCTAAGTGCCAAGGGAAAGGCAAAGGAAAAGGAAAAGGTTCTTGATGAGATTGACCTTGATATTGAGATTGTGATTCCAAATTGGGATCAATCCAATCTCTTTATTGAATAGATGGAGATCCTGAGTGAATTATGTAGAAAAAGAGCCTAGTAGAGGAAACTGAAGGTGAAAAGGGACAGAGGAAAGGTTCTTGAAGAAATCAAGGACATATTTTTGGATATAATGAAAATTGAGGTAAATAATTAGGCCCCTATCATTGATAAATTGATTGATATTGTACATAAATTCAATAAGGATATAGATGGCCAAGATAAACTTCTACAAAGGGCATAAATAAAATTTGAAAATAAAGTTTTGGAGAATGTAGCAAAGAAGATTGTCATTGATCAATTGGAATTGTCCACTCTTATTAGTACTCTAGAGGGAATTGTAAATAATGTTGTCTCTTTATTTACAAAATTATGTGATACTACAATTTTTACCAAGGAAATAAATGATAAACTGACTAAGATTGATGAAGATTTGAAGAACAGTGCTAGTTAGTTAGCACTTTACCCAAGTTCCAGCTTCAATGATTTTGTGAAGGTCAAATTTTTGATGGATTTACAGGTAGAATTACCAAGGGAGGAAGCCAAAATTAGAGCAACAATATTAGATATTCAAAGTATGATACTTCCTCACATAGATGTGGTGCAAAAACATCTTGCACATGTGAAGACACTATTTCATGAGACAAAATTTTCAGTTGTAGATCTTGTGATGGATTTATCAGCTGAACTTTAGATTGAAATACACATTTTGATGGTATTGCAAGAAAATTGGAATAAAACTGTCTTTAATTTTGAAGGTGCATCATTATTTCCTCACTCATTTTGGTATAACCTTGTAAAATATGACATTTATAAAAAAGACAAGGGGGAGAATATAGTAGATAATATACAAAGGTGGAAAATATAGAGGAAAATACATAGAGGAATATGTACAAGAGAAATGTATAAAATAGATAAGAAAAAACAATTATGAAAAATCAAAATATATTTAGTTGTGTCCAAGCCATAGTTTTCAGTTTAAACCAAGTTGCAGAACCAAGCACATGGAAAGGGAGATTTTGAAAGAAAATTTTGATTAAGATATTTTGGATTGATATAAATACACATGATAAGTTTTGTTGTCACTAATGCCAAAGGGGGAGATTTTTGACCCTATGACAATACATATTGTCAATTAGTGACAAAAAACTTAAGCTATCTAGAAAATTTGGTTAATACTACAACCAAGCTTTCCATAAGACAACATGTTCTAGTGTAGCCCAAGAAGATCAAAGATATCTAGTGTAAACAAAGCTCTACCACATGAACTAAGTTCTTAGTGTGAACTAAGTTCACAGTACTCATCGAGTTCTTTGTATAAACCGAACTACTAGTTCAAGTTAGTATGCTTCTATGTCACTTGAGCGCCCTCGTGTTATGCGAGCATCCAATGTTACCTGAGTGCCAGAGTATCACTTGAGATCATTATGTTTCCAGAGCATCAACATGACACCAAAGTGCATAGTGTGGCCTAAGCATTAACATTTGGATGACTTGAAGGCATAATTTGGTTATTCTAAGGATATCTATTGTGTAAGTCAACTTGGTATGAAGATATAGTTTGATGGATATATAAGGAACATAATTTATTTTGTCTAAGATGTAATGTGGAATACAAGAAAGAAGAACCATTGAAGTAGACTCAAGGGAATAAGGAATATGAAAGAGTAGTTTGATTAGAAGGGTACGTATTAACATAAAGGGAAAAGCAGAGACTCATCCATCATAGTTAGGTGATCATATTATTTAAAGGATCTATTTCAACTAATAGAGTTGCAAAGCAAAGATCAACCTACAAATTCATCCTAATAGATGCATTAATCAAATCCTCTAACCAAGTTTTTGAATCTCCTAATAGAGTAGATACTTCATTGTATTGTAAAATCCTTTCACAAGGTGGACTCCTGACAGAGTAGATCACCAAAAGTGATCAATTGTAAGGCCTAACAAGCCAACTTTATTACTATAGTAGTGAAGCATTGTGGGTGTCATCCCCACTCCACTTTTACCTTCTCCTTGGAGGTTTTTTGGGTTCCAAAATATTGTATTAAAGTGTTATGGTGTTCATTTCTTTATTTCTTTATGTTCATGCATGAAAGTAGATTAGATAATCTAAATAACTAAAGCAAAAGTGTCCTAAGTGTGAAAAGTTTAAGTGATTCTTGATTCACCCCCCTTCTCAATCACTTGTTTTTCATTATATTTTCAACAGTATTCACATTTTTCTATGGTGAGAACCAGTTCTATTATATAATCTCATGTGTTGTAATTTTTGTGATATAACCTTTGAGGGTTGATTAGTTATCTATTACTACTTCCAGTTGCTTGTATAGGATTGATGTGGTTATTGAGAATTCATGAGATATTAAGTTATGATCTTAGGGTAAGTTATCCATGTCTATGCTAGGAAGTGGCTTGCAATGGAGGTCAGAGCCCTAAAGAGGTTGCTTAGGGTAACCCATTGTAAGTTGTATTAGTAAGTGATAATATTTCATTAATAGGGTTAAAAAGAATTAACAAGAGTCAATATATTATGTTTCCAATGTCTCAAGTGCTAGTACAGGCTAGAATGGGAGTAGAGAGGATGCTTGGTTGTGGCCTTGCCTAGTTAGTATGCCTTACCTATAAGAAAGAATACTGATGCCACATAGAGTCACTAGGGGGGTGGGGTCTAGATAGACTGCTAGGGTAACCTTAGAGTTGACTCATGTGATGACACTTATCCACATGCATATTAGGTTTCCCACATGTCTTTGTTTCCTTTGGGATTAGATGTTACTTGTGTACTTGGTACCTTTGACAAAGATTGCTATCAGGATTCTTTGACCTAGATTCTTGTTATGAATTTTGGATTGTTATCCATTTTGGACTTGGGATTATCTCCTTAGCATGGTGGGAGTGGGCCAATTAGGTTCCACGAGGTTGGTTGGAAGTGTTTCTTATACCACTAAGATCTGACAACTGGCTACCAATGGTGGATGCACTTGCACATTGTTCTATTCTTTTGGTCTTATGATTATGTTCTATGGTCATATTCTACTATATTGTACTTTGATTATTCGAGATCTTATGAATATTGTATCTTATCATGATGTATATTCTTTTAGTATTTCATACCATTTGATGTGTCTAGAGGATGGTATGCATTCTGGTTATGCCATGTGGCATCTTATGTACTTGTATATTCTTTATGTGTTTTTGTACATGTGGTTATTCTATGACATGGACTTTTTTTACTTATCAAATTAATCTTAATAATACTTATGTATGTGATTCCACTTTATAGAGCCCTTGCAAGATGTAATTGTTATTTTATTGGTTATGTATTCCTCTATGCTATTTCTTGTTTGTTTTAATCTTTAAAAATATATTTTTAGCAAACTTAGATACATTATAGGTTAATTTCTCCTAGGTTCCTTAGTAGGGCATTACTCGAGGAGGCATATTGACAATAACATCAATTTTCTCTCTATCCACCTCAATACCTCTATTAGATATGATAAACCCTAGGAGTTTCCCACTGTCAACTCCAAAGGAACATTTTGATTCAAATGTATTTTTTACTTCCTTATTCTCCAAAAGATCTATCTAAGAGTAGGAATATGCTTGTCATGTTTTATAGATTTAACTAGAATGTCATCCACATAGTCCTCAAGAATATTATGCATATAGCCCTGAAAAATCAAATTCATAGCTCATTGATAAGTAGTGCCCATATTTATTAATCCAAAAGGCATAATTACCCAACATAATGTTCCCCAAGGAGTAATAAAAGTAATTTTATTTTGATCATAAGGAGGGATAAAAATTTGATTATACCCATAGAATCCATCCATAAAATATAGTAACACATGTCCAACAGTCGAGTCCACTATCATCAATGTTAGGTAAAATAAATTCATCTTTCAAAGAAGCCTTGTTTAGATCATGAAAATCACTACAAATTTTATCTTATTTTCACCCTTAGAGATAGCCACAATGTTAGAACTCCAAGGGGAATAATCTATAGGATGTATAAAACCAATATCCAAAAGTTCTTCTATCTTAGCCTTAACAATAAGAGTGATGCTAGGATTCATTTTATGATTTTTTTTCTTAATAGGTTTAGCACTGGGCATCAAAACTATGTTGTGAGTGATATTTTTAGGAGAAATGTCAGGCATATCAAAATACTTCCAATAAAAGATATCGAAAAATTCCAAAAGAATCTTGATAAGATGTTTTTGTTTTATTTCATCCAAACATTTTCCAATCTTAATAGCCTTTTTCAGAATCATCCTAATCAATAGACACATCTATCATTTTGGTGATTACAAGATTGCTCTTTTGTACTTCTTCCATAGAATGAAGAGGACCAATATGTTGTTCTAATTGAATTTTTTCTCCAAAATATCCATTGATATCCAAATAATAAGGTTTTCTCTTATTATTGTGGAAATAAGAAAATTCCTCATATGCTTAGCCAAAGCATCATAAGAGGAGAAAATATCTAAAGAAGGTGATTAATTAAATGTGATAAGATGTGGGTTTGATGACTTCAAAGGACCACTACAAATATGATTCATAGTTGGAAAGAATGAAGGTTTCTTATAAGGGTTAAATCTCAAACCATAGGTATGTTAATAACCATCATTAGATAAAGGAACTTGTATAATTTCTTTTTCAAAATTTCCACATCCTTGACCATAAAACCCATGTTTAGCAAGAAAATGATATCTAGGACCATACCAATCAGCCATGTTAGAGATAGTTAGGGCAACTTCATAAGAAACTATCTCTTGGCTATTAGGTTTAGTGATTTCAATAGTTTCCTTAGATGAAGCAATGATGAAGTTATTACTTAACTCTCTAGAAAGAGGAGTTGCAATAAGATTTTCTTCCTTAGGTTGTTTAGGTACTTTCATGAAAGAAATATTAGAGACCTTGTATTCCTTAATAGATCTCAAATTAAAGTCTAAAGTGCTCCAATCATCTTTAGATAAAGAAGAAGAAAGTTCTTCACTTGATTACTTGTTAGGAAGAAGAAGGTTCTTCACTTGATTGATTGTTAGTTTCAAATTTACTCTTTAACTTATCTTCCCCTAGGTCTTGACACCCTAGAAGATTCAACAATATAGAAACTATTAGGTCTATCATCTGCATGAAGAGTATACATCACATTGTCATAAATAAACTTAACCTTTTGACGAAGAGTAGAGGGAATAGAAATGCATATTATGTAACCATGGTCTTCCCAAAAGAAGGTTATAGTTGAGAGGTCTAGAAATGACATGAATTAGAGTATCCAATGCAACATGACCAACTTTAACAAGAAGAGTTATAACTCCCTAATTTTTCTTAGCAATGTTATCAAATCCACAAATAGGAAGGCTATCTAGCTTCATAGTAGACATACCAACATTGATAGCTTTCAACATATCCAAGATACAAAAATTCAATCCCGACCCATTATCAATTAAATTTCTTTGAATGAGATTCCCATTGATAAGGACCAGAACCACAAAAGCAACATACTGGTCTTGAACTTCCTTAGGTAGAAAATAATCCTTAGTAAACACAATTTGAAGAGGAGAAGGTGTAGCATGCATAAAATCTAAGAAAGAATTAATATTATCTTGACTCGGTGGAGGTTCAGGAAGAGTAGACTAAGCCTTTTGCAAGCTTCATGATAAGTAGGGGATGTTTGAAGAATTTACCATAAAGAGATCTTAGTGGGAGTAGCATCTAACTACTCAACTAAATCATACTCTTTTCCAAAGGAACTAGGTAAAAAAGGTTCTTGAGAAAGCACTAGTTGAGAATGTGGTAAAGATGTAGAAGCCACTAGAATATTTGGCTAAGGATTATTTTGTGTTCGATTAGTGTGAGCAACTAAAGTGTAATCGAGTTTCCCTTTAAGGACTATAAGAGGTTTATCATCCTAAGGAACTCCCTTAAGAGTGATAATGATTTGTTGAGGTGGACATCCTTTATGAGTGATAAAGGGGTTGAAATAATCATATAGGTTCAATATTGTTAGGAATAAGGTGTCTCAACCTTGGATAATTCCTATTCTAATTATTTTTTTTGTAAAATGTATTTCTTGCAAATAATGTTGATGTGTCGACATCTTGAATTGTGTATAAGGAGATCATTGCTAAAATAGTTATGACGGATTCCTATGACACGTAAGAGCTATGTTAGGAAGATTCAATGATAGGTGAAGACATGTGGCAACTGATAAATTTGAGTACTATACACTCTACCCAAATAATTTTTGGGGTTCCTATTTTCTCGAAGAATGGTAAAACCCTAATATGGTTACCGTTGGGAGTAGCCCTAAAAGTGAAGTGCATGTTATAAGCATTTTTAGGGTTGCAAAGAGGTGGTTGTGAAAAAGTGTAATGTTGGTACTATGAGTTGCTACTAGAGTCTTCTATTGTTGTTGTTGAACTTGCATTGCAAGTGTATTGTAACCTTGTGTTGAGGATAATACATTGTGCAGGTTCTGGAGGGGTGGGTTGTTTTACCAAAAGGTTTTTCCCCACCGAAAAATATTTGTGTTATGTGTTTCTTTCTATGTCTATTTTCTTTATGCTTGCTTGGCTGAAATATTGTTATTTACATGATATTGAATCTATAAGTGTAAAAGATTTTAATAGGATTTGCACCATACTTCTCTTAAGAGATTAGTGTAGGAAGTTGTTTCTGCACCTGAGTTTCCTTACAAATACTACACACAATATCACACATAGGAAGCCATGACATAACCCTATTGTAAAGGTTAGTTGTAATAGATGTAGAGGAAGTCATAGGAGGAATAGATTCAATGAAGATCTTATTCTTTTCATCCAACTCTTCACTACTAGATGCCTTTAAATGTTTACTAATATACACATCATCAAAATACTCATGAAAGAAATCATACATCTTGAAGCAAAGAAATACCACTCAAGAACATGTAAAATGCAAAGTAAGCCTAATAATATAATATATTTTTGTATTTTTAAATTTATGAATTATATGCATAAAATAAAGATCTAATTACTAAGATCAAACAAAAGGAGTGTTGGGGAAAATGGCACTAATGATAAATAATACAAAAAAGACTAAGCAAGTTGAACAATTTATCCTTGAGCCATTCAATACAAGAGAAAGAAGGGATTCCAAGCATAACTCTTGATAAGCCCTGAATTTGATTAGTAAGACCCCTAAGAGGATACTGGAATGCCAATACAAATTAGAAGCTTGTCAATGAAGTACACTAGTAAGTTTTCTTTCATGCAATGTAAGAAAAATATATGACAAATATAGATTTGAAATACACACAAATAGTCAAATAGAGATTTGAAAGTAGATGTACAATAAGAGGGATAATAAAATATAAGGTACTCACCTCAAACCATGAAGAGGAAGATGTAATTTCACTTCAGAACTCACAAATCTGAACTATTTTTGAACTTCCAACCAATGATCTCAAAATAAAATGATGAAGGAACAAAACCCATAAATCTCCCCAAAAATAGAGACTAAATGACTAGGTCAAGTTGGGAAGATGTCCTACAACTAGGTTGATGTAGTTTGGTGACCTGAATTTGAATTCTCTAGAAAGCTCCAGAAAAGCAGGTTTCGGATCTGTAATCCTTTCACTGATATCCTACAAATCTATAACAAGTTTTATGTATGTGGGTGGATATAAAGGGGTTTTCCTTAGTCAACCCCCCATTTTTCTGGTTTCCACCTCCACAAATAGCTATTGGGAAAAATGTCATGTGTATGTGTGTATCCCAGATTTGTAGATCTAGAATGTAAATATGTAAAAACTGCTAATCTAATCTACTCTATAAGTGAAACCCTAGCATGTAAGTGTGCATGTACGTAAAATATATTAAGGTGCAAAGAATCATATCTAAAGCATGATTCAAAAATCATACCAAGCCCCCAAGGCTAAAGTATTCTTGATAGGTCAATATTGGAGTAAATGAATTAAAAATATTTAATACTTTAAAATGAGTTTCAACTAGGTCTAATCGTGTCAATCGGGGGGTGCAATCTTGTGAAAGGTGTCTAGGAAATATGCCATCAAGGGATGCTAGTTGCAAGATGAGGGATTATGAATGCAACTACAATAGATGAAAGTAAATCTATGGAAAAACCAAATAAATCCCAGCAATAGGAACTATCACTTCCTGGCAATAGGAACATCAGAAACTGAAATAAACATCAATCTATAAAAATAATAAAAGCAACAATTTATGAAAGAAATAAAAATAACATAAATAGTTTTCGAAATACTAAATCCAGATCTAAATTAACTAATCTAGAAATTAGTAAACAGACAAGAACATGAACATCTAATTTACCAGATATACTAACTAAGAATAAAACTCTTAAATAATACATTACAAAAATACACTAAATCAAAATACCACCGTGCTTTTCCAAATAGCAAGCCCTTACTCCCTGACTCGCATGATGAATAAAGCACATATGAACCTTATGTTATTTTATGTTGGAAATATTCAAGATATAATAGGTTGTTGAGAGGGGAGGGGTGAATCAGTAACAATAAAACTTTTAAGTCAATTCAGAATAACCATATACAACATTCACTCATCTAGCCTGCTGCATAAAAGAACTATTAAACATTTAAACCATATATGCATAGAGATTCGGTGACCCAGAAATCTTCCAAAATAGAAAGTAAAATTGGGGTGGGGATGATACCCACAAAGCTTCGTTACTGCAGTATGAAGTTGGCCAGTTAAGGCTTACAATGATCACTTCTAGTGATCTGCCCTGTTAGGAGCACAGAGGATTGCTAGATCCACCTTGTTAGAGGATTTACAAACACACTTTACAAGTATGCACTCTGTTAGGAGATTTGAATAAAGACGATTAAGTCTACCCTATTAAAGGATTTACAAGAATGATTCACCTGTTAGGATGAACCAACAGATCAACTTACAACTTGACTGGATTCTTTATTGTAGATCACCTTCTGTGATTGATGAAATCATTTCTGCTCCTTGTAGACCTTGCTGAGTATTCTTTACTGCTGATGAATTTTCATTATCATAATTCCATATATTCCACTTCTCATATCATATCTTATGTCCCTTTTTTTGTGTAGTATTCTATATCTTGTATATCTATTGAATGATATAATACATTACATATATATACCATTCCAATAATTATTCATGCAAGGTCGGCCAAACACAAGTAAAAAAAAATAACTGAGTCGGCCAAATAGTAAAATAAACTTGAGTTCTTCAGACATACTTGATGACCTTCTAATATGCGGCATCCACTACATTACTCGGCATCGTCATGCACTCGGTAGAGGTAGGGGCTCGATTCATACTAGTCATACAAAGTTGCCTGGAACTCGGTAACCATTGGTGACTGGGTAGATATAGTGTCACTCGATAGAAACTAACTTCTTCGTTAACCTCCTGAGCTCGGTTATCACTGAGTCCTTCTTCACTTGGTCATCACTGAGTGCTTCCTCACTTAGTTAATACTGAGTGCATCTTTACTCGGTTAACACTAAGTGCATCTTCACTCGGTTAACACTAAGTGCATCTTCACTTGGTTAACACTAAGTGCTTCTTCACTCGGTTAACACTAAGTGCATCTTCACTCGGTTAACACTAAGTGCTTCTTCACTTGATTAGAATCGTGTCTTCGACGCTCGGTTCGGACTGTATCTTCGACGCTCAGTTTGAACTGTGTCTTCAGTGCTTAGTTTGAACTGTGTCCTCAGTGCTCGGTTTGAGCTGAGTTGCCATCACTCAGTTTGATCTGTATTACTCGGTGCTCAGTTAGAACTATGAGATGAGTGTTGTCACTAATGGAAAATAACTTTATGCCAACAATCTCCCCTTTGGCATTAGTGACAAAAACAATTATGATTCAAATTTTATGTGCAAAAATTGACATACAGTTCTGAATTTTCAAAATTGATCTTTGCAAGTCTTATTACACATATCTTTCTTACATGTATCTCCCCCATACAATATGCACAGTTTACACATATCTCTTGCACAATTATCTCTTGGCGTGTGCTATCTCCCCCCTTTTGACAATAATGCCAAATTAAACAATATATATTTACATAGAGATTCCAAAATGAGAGATAAACTCAGAATGTACCTTGAGAATAAGAGCCAATGTCTTATCCCAATTTTCTTGCAAAAGTTTTCTGGTGGAGAGTGCTATTTGAACTTCTGCAAAGAGTTCAATCATATGATCTGCAATTGAGAAGTTTTTGTCATGAATCAATGTTTTGGAATGGGCAATATGCTTTTGCATTGTGTCCATGATAGGAAGGATCATATTTTGGATGTCAATCAGAGTACACTTGATCCTTGCTTCCTCTCTCAACAATTTTGCCTATTTCTTTGACAAAAATCTTATTCTGAGATGATGGGATGAACTTGAACTGTGGTCAAGCTACAACATTTGGGCACTGACCTTCATATCCTCAACAATTTTATTCAACTTTTCTTTGATTTCCTTAGTATACTCGGTAACATCACAAAGTTTGCCAAAAATTGAAGTTACATTATTAAAAGAATGTTCAAAATTACTCAAAATTGTAGACAATTCTACCTATTTTAATGCAATATGCTGAGCAATGTGCTCAAGCACCTTATTGTCAAATTTCTTCTCTGCCTTTTCAATCAATTTTCCTTGGCTGGAGGTATCCTCATTGAATCTATATACAACCTCTTCTAATTGAATCAAAATGTGTTGAGTAGAATCTACTTCAACACCTATAGCCTCTGTTAGAATATTCTTAGCACTTTCAATAATACTATATTCCTGGTCTCTCTCATGCCTCAGTTGTTTTTGCCTTACCTTATGCTCTAATAGCTGACTGATCATTCTCATTTCATCAACTGATGCAGTATCCAGATCTATCTTTAGGAATAACAATGTCCTTATCCAAGTCTATTTCCTCATCCACTGCCTTGCTAGAAAACATGTATCTCTTTGCTTTTCCTGCAGTGACTTCACCTTTTCCCTTTGAAACTGAAACAATAGTTGATGAGGCTATTCTGGCTGACAAAATTGGAATAGGACTAACTAGAGGAAGACTAAGAGAAGTGATAATAGTATCAAAAATTGATGTTCCTCCCAAGATTGATGTACAGGTTGGAATGGGAGAACTAACAGATGCAAAAATTGGAGCAAATGAAATTGTCAAAATTGAAGTACCCGTGGGTACATTTACTATACACTCTGCAGTAGAAGTTGATATGCTTGATGAACTTACTGCTGTAGCTGATGATGCCTCGATCAATGAAGATGGCTACAGCTTGGTTGATGAAGTGGTAGACACTTGCATAGATGGTACCTGGAGTTGAGAGGAGACATGTGAAGATTGAGCAATTGATAAAGCTGTTGTGCACACAATCTCACCAGTAGAAGCTATCTCCACAGTTGATGTAGCTGCTTTAGGTGGAGAGTAAGGAAGAGATGCAATGACTTTGGCTACAATTTTTATAGGATCATCTTCCTTCTTAGCTTGTTCAGCTTCTTCTTCCTCCATTTCATCTTCCTTGTCTTCTTCCTCAACATTTATCATCATTGAATGCAGATCCCCTGGAATATCTTCAATATCATCATCATCACTACTGTCATTGTCCTTGATTTCAACAATATCCTCACTAGATTTATGTAGATGATAGATATTTTTCCACATGTTTGTTGCATTATTTACAACATGCTCAATGTCTTTTATTAGTATCAAACAAGTGTGGAATCTAATCATCATATTACCTTCATGATCTTTCAGTGATTTCTTCACTTCTACATCAGTGAGACTCGGCAGGAGATTCTTCAGGGTTTGCTCAAAGATATTCTTGACAGTCCTGATTGCAGTTTCCCATCTTGGTTGCAACCTCTCCAATAGCTCTTTAGGGATCTGAGAGGCAATCTCGTCCAGAGAGTATTTCCATCTTCCCATTTTACTCAATACCAGTTCCTCAATCTGCATTTTCTCCTGTTCTGGTCTTGTTTCAAACTTCAATGCTTTGAAGTTTGTGAAGCTAGCACCTACTTCTAATTTCTTCAACCTTGCCTCAAATGTGAGTGGAGGCTTGACAAGTATAGGTTCCTTCTTCCCCTGTCTTGTTCTCCTAGAGAAGACTATAGTAGCTTTCTTTTTAGGTTTGGTGATAATCACCTTACCTCTCTTCTGTTGAGGCTCCTCTTCTTTTTCTGACTTGGTTTCCTCTTCTTCTTCATCATCTTCTCCTTTCCCTTTAGTAATCATCAGAGGACCAACTTCTATTTTTAGCTTTGCAATCTTCCTCTTTCCTTTGCTAATGACTTGAGGGATTTTGATTTGAAGCTCAATTCTGGCCTTAGCTTCATCATAAGTTCCGAAGACTGGTTGCTTTGGGTCTACTGGTTCATTCACCAGTGCTTCTATGATATCTCTGGTTTCATCAATATTGACCTCATAAGGAAGAGGTCTCACCCATGCAACTCGGGGCCTGACTGCCTGTATGTATACTTTGTCATAATCTACCATAAAGCATACATCTTCTTTGTATTCCTCAACAGTTTAGGTGGAATCTGGAACCTATTGTTCATTCTTTCCTTAAAATCTTCAAAGTAATTATCCAAAACACTGTCAAAATTTTTACCTAACTCTGCAATGAACTCATTTATTTGATAAAGAACGGGAATATCTTTTCCCCATACTACTGATCCTTTTGATGGAAAAGACTTTTGAACATAGAAAAATAAACAGATAAAAAGTGAACCGAATTTGCAGGAGTTGTTCTTTGAAGTCCTTATGCTTTCCATATTTTTATTAAATTGAGACAAAAGCAATTCAGATAGATCAAACTCAACATTCTTCTTTACTACCTTATATGCTAAATCTACTACTTCACAAGATACACTGTTTGGACAGCTCGAATTGTAAATTTTATGAGCAATGACGTGAATACCAAATCTTAATTCAGTGTCAACTACTATACTGAGCTTAAGTCCTCTACCATCCCATTCTTCTTGGGTTAGCCTTTGCAATTCTTCCCGACCTAGTGTTTTGGTAGACTTAGCTTTGATCAACATGGGAAGGCCAGTAATCTTGTTAATCATTTTTTTTGTGATAAGCACTGGTTGCTCTAACCACAATTGCCCGTTGTGAACTCGACTTAGTACATACTTAACCCATTTAACTTGAAAATTCCTTGGCAAATGTGAAATTTGGGTTAACCCTTTTGTTTCAAGATGCTTATGCTCGAATTTCAAATTTCCATCTACGCTCATTTCTCCTAGCGCATTATCAATTTATAGGTTTCCAAGTTCTTGAATGGAACATTTGAAATGAGAGCGAATGTCATTTATAAGGAGTACCTTTTGAGGAATTTGAGACTAAGCATCGTTAGGACCAAGTGATTCTGCAATTGCTGGCACCAATTTGAAGTTTGGTGCCTTCCATTCCACACCTTTAACCAACATTTCTGAGCCTCTCTTTGCCTTGGAGCTGCTACTTTCGGATGCCATTGCTGCTCGATAAGTGAAGAGAAATTCTGAATAGATTCTATGCCCTTTAAAATTTGCTCAAAATTGCTTTAAGCTTGCTCTAGAATTGCAAAAGATAACTTAGCTCTAAGTTCGTAGTGAAGAATGAGATCAAATTTTGCCCTTTTTGACAAAAAATTCATCATAAATGCTTGGTACGATGGTAGATGAAATGACAGGTTGTCATCTACTTGCTCGATAGATACTATCAACTCGATGATCAAAAGAAAACATTGATGTACCGGCCTAACTCAGTAAGGTCACAAATCGGCCTTGCTCGGTTGATATAACTCGGTAAGTGAAACTTTATTGCACCCGATCGAACTCGGTTAAGTCTAGGATCACAGTGTATCTGAATACTATTTTGATCATCTTTCTTCTTGTGGAACTGTTTAGGATAATTCTTGGAGGATGCAGTTCCATACTTTCTTTTATGAATATTAATCGAAAATGGTGGAGTCACTCATTTCTTGAGTGATATTGCCATTGCTTGACTTATCTTGTTCGGTAGATTTTGGAATCCACTGTTGGTTCATTTGCTTCTGAATGTTGTCTGCTTTGATTTTATTCTCATCTTCAATTCTTTCTATATTCATGCAATTTCTAGCTATATGACCAAGTTTTGTACATGTATAGCACCTTACAGTAGTGTCCTTCTTCCTTAGGTGATGTCTTGCACAATTTATGCCAGTATGTCCATATTCTCCAATTTAGTGACATCTGCACCAAGTGTTGTAGTCCCATCTAAATATGGCTTTGACAAGTTGTTCAACTGGATCAAATGATTTGGATCTGCATTGGAATGCCTTGTGACCATGTTTTTTTGCATTTGTGACAGTTGCCTTCAAATTTTGGTTTTTCTTTGCACTCATTTGCTTTGTGACCATGCTGATTGCAATTGAAGCATTTACCATTGAATTTTTCTTTTCCATTGCTCCAACATTTGTTTGATGTATGATCTAACTTGCCATAGTGATTACAAGTGGGTTTTTGATTCCTTTGTTCACCTTGTTTGGAGGATTCACCTTCTTCATTGTATCCAAGACCAGCTTTAACTTTATGTCTATAAAGATTTTCCTCATTTTTTTGATTTAATTGATTCATATCTGCTTGGGATTTCATTATTCTTTCATTGACTTGCCTTTCAGAGATTAGATCATTTTCCAAGCTTTCATTGATTTGTCTCTCAGTTCTTAAATCATTCTGTAGACTTTCATTGATTTTCTTTTCAGTGTTTAAATCATTCCTTATTCTTTCATTTTGTACTATGAGAATCCTGATTTCTTCATTTGCATTAGAGAGTTGGTCTATAAGGTCTTCATGCTGATGGGATTGATTATGAATTTTATGGCTTTTATCTTCCAATTCTTCTTGTGCTTTGTTTCTTCATTCCAAAACTTCACGTAGCCTAATTGATTGTATTTCTTGCTCTCTTTTAAGATTTCTTACCTCTTCTTGCAGAGATCCATTCTTTTCTAGAAGTTCTTTGATTGCCTTGTCAGCTTCTTCTGAACTACTTGATGATAACAAATCTTCAATCTTTTCTTCAACATGGTGATGGTCATTCATTTGTCTTGCAAGTTCCTTTCTTCTTTTTAGGGATTGAGAAAGATGCTCCTTTGCTTCTTTGAGTTGAACCATGGCCATTTCTAGATCTAACTTTTCATTTTCAATAACTTTCTCCAGTCTGAATATCTCCATAACTTAGATCTTTGCTCAAGCTGTCAAAATTTGTCCTAAGAACCAAAAAGATCTGATATTAATTGTTGGAAATATTCAAGATATAATAGGTTACTGAGAGGGGAGGGGTGAATCAGTAACAATAAATTTTTTAAGTCAATTCAGAATAACCATATACAACATTCACTCATCTAGCCTGCTGCATAAAAGAACTATTAAACATTTAAACCATATATGCACAGAGATTTGGTGACCCAGAAACCTTCCAAAATAGAAAGTAAAACTGGGGTGGGGATGATACCCACAAAGCTTCGTTACTATAGTATGAAGTTGGCTGGTTAAGGCTTACAATGATCACTTCTAGTGATCTTCCCTGTTAGGAGCACAGAGGATTGCTAGATCCACCTTGTTAGAGGATTTATAAACACATTTTACAAGTATGCACTCTATTAGGAGATTTGAATAAAGACGGTTAAGTCTACCCTGTTAAAGGATTTACAAGAATGATTCATCTATTAGGATGAACCAACAGATCAACTTACAACTTGACTGGATTCTTTATTGTAGATCACGTTCTGTGATTGATGAAATCATTTCTACTCCTTGTAGACCTTGCTGAGTATTCTTTACTGCTGATGAATTCACATTATCATAATTCCATATATTCCACTTCTCATATCATATCTTATGTCCCTTTTTTTGTGTAGTATTCTATATCTTGTATATCTATTGAATGATATAATACATTACATATATATACCATTCCAATAATTATTCATGCAAGGTCGGCCAAACACAAGCAAACAAAATATAACCGAGTCAGCCAAATAGTAAAATAAACTTGGGTTCTTCAAACAGACTTGATGACCTTCTGATACGTAGCATCCACTACGTTACTCGGCATCGTCATGCACTCGGTAGAGGTAGGGGCTCGATTCATACTAGTCATACAACGTTGCCTAGAACTCGGTAACCATTGGTGACTCGGTAGATATAGTGTCACTCGGTAGAAACTAACTTCTTCGTTAACCTCCTGAGCTCGGTTATCACTGAGTCCTTCTTCACTTGATCATCACTGAGTGCTTCCTCACTCGGTTAATACTAAGTGCATCTTTACTCGATTAACCCTAAGTGCATCTTCATTCGATTAACAGTAAGTGCATCTTCACTCAGTTAACACTAAGTGCTTCTTCGCTCGGTTAACACTAAGTGCATCTTCACTCGGTTAACACTAAGTGCTTCTTCACTCAGTTAGAATTGTGTCTTCGACGCTCGGTTTGGACTGTATCTTCGACGCTCGGTTTGAATTGTGTCTTCAGTGCTCAGTTTGAACTGTGTCTTTAGTGCTTGGTTTGAGCTGTGTTGCCATCACTCGGTCTGAACTGTATTACTCGGTGCTCAGTTAGAACTGTGAGATGAGTGTTGTCACTAATGGAAAATAACTTTATGCCAACAATTTTAATAATGAGAAAATGATGTTTTTAATCATTGCATAATAACATAGTTTGGATCTACGTACAATAGTTTCCTTTGTGGAAAAATGTATGTATATATATCTCCTCTACATAATAGTAATAGGAGGATACATAGTTTGTGGTCTTCCTCTTTATAACCATCACTTAAGTAATATCACCATAGAGGTAATTTTTATACATTTAAAAGTTGATGGAGCTTTGTATTAGTGAAATAGTAATAGGAGGATACATAGTAGGTGACATGAAGACCCACAACTCATAATCAACATGTTAGATAAATACAGTCACATCTATTTATCAAATATTTTATCTAATAACTAGACTAAATATCACTGATATATATCGTATCATATGCAACATAGAAAGATAAAATGAAATATTAAAATGGATATGGAAATGAGCCAGCAGGCTTATATGAAGGCTAAAACATGGCATAATTTGGGATATAAATAGCTCTCATCATTCCCCCCAACCTAGCATATTGCACGTCCTCGTGCAATCAATATGATCAAGAGGATTTTGGTGTGAACTAGAAGCACATTGGGTTTATTTATTTGGCTTTGTCTCAACCCCAAACCATGATAACTCATATATGAATGTTCACAAAGCCCTTTCTTTACTTCATATGATTTGAATTGAATTATTTTAAGCCTAGCTATTTTCACGTTGTTCCCAGAATTTTCATCATTTTTTCTCTTTTCTTGTTATTTTTCTATTCTTTTCAAAAAAATTATAGCATCATGGTTCAAGAGGTTATGTATATGAGAGTTCATGAAAATTTTATCTTAGAATGCATAATTTTATTTAAAATGGGTGAAATAGGAGACAAGATGATGGTTATAATAGATAGTATGATGGGATTATTAAGGATGATGGATGGAAGATATATAATAGGATGGGACACCTCCCCCCAACTAAAGGGGTTGACCATCAATGGGAATCATAGAGAGGCTAGGGAGGGGTGTTCCATAGTGATCAACATTGAGAGAGAATACCACTGAAAGGACCCAAAAATTGTAATAGAGACTACAACTATAGGAGCCACCACCATTTGAAAGAATCATTGTAGAAAAAATAGTAGGTAGAAAATTCCACTAAAACAGCTCAACGAAACATGTAGCACATACTACAGGTGATCAAAGTTGTGAGGACCAAATTGAATAGGAGTAGAGCTTCAAGTGGGAGCAATAGGAGGTGCCAAGAGTGAAAGAACCACAATAGGTAATGAATGTTCCTAAAAATAATGATTAGCACAAAAACCAAGAACACTAAATATTGCAATATTTTCCATTTTTTTTTCATTTTTCAATTTTCAAATTTTAATTTTTTAATAATAACAAGTGACCATTGGCAAGTGAGTTTTCAATCACTCACTGCTGAATGCATTTAAAAAAATAGTTTTTACCATTAAGTATTTATTTTGCAGTTAATATCTGTTGGAAACATGATTTTAGATGCGAACTGGGCAACAATGCCCAAAGGTTTTCATTATTGGATCTTCTATTGCTTTTTGTCTTTTTTTTTAATACCTTTTTCAATAATTGCATAGAATGAGCATAGAACAAGAAATTCATACATGGATGATGAAAAATAATACCACCCGAAACTTGAGTTTTGTCCTAGACCTCACATAAGGAATTGTTGAGACTTGATGGCTCAATAAACTTGAAATGACGATCAAGAATAAGCTCCACAGAAGTTGGGAATACTAAAATTCTACTAAGAACAACCTTGATCCATGTATCCCACATCACTGAATCTAAAATCTTCTTGCAAAACTTTGGAACACATTGACACACTTGGGTAAGAGAATCAAATATAATGATAGTGATACTCATATTATTCTATGATGACATCACATGAAGATATGAAACCCTATTCTTTTGAATCTTGAGAGATATCCATGGTAAGAAAATTTAAATTTTCAAGTAACACATCTTCATTACCAAAGACACAAGTATGGAGTGAAGACTGATAGTAGTCGCCAATGTATCTATAAAACTTTAGAGAGGAGGAGACACATCTTGAGGAAGGTAGATGTCAATATGTTCAAGATTCTTGTACATTTCTTTAAAGTATTTCAGATGTGGAGCTCAATAAAATAGTACCACATTGTGCATGGTTCTCATAGACCCATTTGCATAGTGTCCTTCATGTGATTGAGCATTCAAGAAAAATAAATCCCATCTCAAGGTGGTGAGCATCTTATGCCATATTCTTCTTGTGATCTCAAATATTGAAGCACAAGTAAAATTGATATGCACCAAATAGCTAGCAAGCCTACACAATGTTAACAAAGCCAACATAGTGTGTTATTCAATGCTTGTGTAGAAAAACATCAAGTGGTATTGGTATTAAGATCATCCCACCATATCAAGAGATGTGTAACCATATTCTCAAAACCAAGCATATCAAGTATAGTAAAGCAATTTTATCCAATTAATAATAGTACCATTAAGTGATTAATACATTTTTACAAATGAGAGGTAGAGTTATTAATATGAATAAATACTTGATAAAAACAAAAGAATGTGATTACTATGAATTATACAATCTCAATAAACATAGGAATACATACCTTGATGTGGTCTAAGATTCACACAATGAGGTATATCAGAAGCATCAATGAACATTTATTAGGAATCAATCAAGAATTAGAAAGGTCAAGAGATTCCCCCCAACTTAATTTCATACTGCAAGGGCATGAGTAAAGTAAACCAAAGAAATAGGATAACCCATGAAAATACCTCTCATCACCAATCAACCAAAGATTTCAAAATTCAATGGATACCCCCTAGCTTAATTTCACATTAAAAAATTATTAAGTTATTAGGACAATCCAAGGATTCAAGAAATAGAATGATAGTACAAAGAATCAATATTGATAAATAGATATTAATACTTTGATTCTTTTTAAAATGAATAACTGTCCATTTGTAACATATTTTATTTGTCCATTAATACATACAATCCGTCATGATTGTGCTTGATCAATTATTGGTTCCGAATCAACAAGTATGTGAGGAATAAACAATTTAACCATAGACCTCCAAAGATCAATATGCATAAGTACAAAAGTAATAAAATATAGATCTTGGAGAATACAACAGCACATTTGTGGAATGAGGAAAGCATATGGTTTAATAGTACTTAGTGAATGATTAATATTAACACACATGCTTATGAGTCCAATAATTAAAATTGGTGCAATTTTAAGTATGGGCTCATTTGTGGATATTTGGGATTCACTAATTGGAAAAGAAGAACAGAGTTGATTATAATTCAATAAATTATTTTTTCTCCAAATTCAATTATTCCAAAATCATGTCCCTTATGTGTATCAATACATTCCAACATTGATTTACCAATTTCAAGCACACGATTCAATGGCAAAGAGATCCTTGAAAGTTCATTATTAGATGCAATTTCAACCACCTTATTATGAAATGATTTAGGAAGCATTACAATTTCCATTAGTAGATATGGTGGGGTGCAATGTGAATGGGACAATGAAAAGATTTTTTTAGGATATAAAGTGGATGGGATTAAGTAGGATAGGTAAAATAGAGATGGTAAGGATGGATATGGTAGAATATAAGAGGGATATAGAGGTTGCTGTGAGCATGCATGATTATATTTATTGTGCATATTGGGTGGATACTTGTATTTTGAAGAAATATTTTATCTTTCCAATGCAATAGAGTAATCCGTTCCTTGATCTTCTTGATTTTGAGTTTGAAATTGTTTATCGATTATAAGAAAAACTTATCCACTTTCACCCTTATTATGGTGAGAATTACAAGTAGGTTGTACCTCATTCACCATGTTCTCATGGCTGTTGGAGCATTTGCATTTGTCATCCTTCCTATAACAAATAGAACAATAAATGGTCAAATTTTTGTTCTCAAAATTAAATTGTTCTAAAAATTCATCAATTATTTGCTCTTGTTCAGATACAAAAATAACATTCAGAGATACCTGTGACAATGGAAGATCAAAATTTCTTAAGTTACATTCATTAGGTAGAGAAGGTATAAAAACAGCACCTCTGGTTGGTGCAATTTCCCCACCAGTTTCTTATTTTGTTTTTAAACTTGAAAGTAGGGGTTTGGGGGTGGCAGCCCCTAGTGGGATCAAGGGGCAATGCCCCTTGTAGGGTCCTAGGGTAGAACCCCCATCGCCAAACAAATTTTGCCTCTTGTGTTTCCTTCAAATTTTGTATTTTTGAAATAATTTTCACCCAAAATTGATGTACCTGAATAACATTGAAAATGCATCATTTTAAACATTTTTCCTCAAAATATCTTTTTCTTTACCAATAATTCGCAACAATTAATGATAATGTAAAATTGAATCTAATTTCTAAGACCTACTTGCAAACTCTAAAACAATGTATCTATATGATTTACGCAACACAAATTAAAATTAGTTACTTAAGCAAGGCTAGCAATTTATGCAACACAAATTAAAATCAATTACTTAAGCAAGGCTAGCAATTGCAAAAGATTTCATCCTAACACATTATTCCTAACTCAACTCATAAAGCTAACATGCCTTTGACACCTTTCCTTGTAAACAACGCCAAAATGATAGGCCAATACTGGGGCAAATGAATTTGAAATATTTAATATTTTAAAATAAGTTTGAGCTTGGTCTAATCATTTCAATCCGGGGATGTAATCTTGTGAAAGGTGTTTGGGAAATATGACATCAAGGGATGCTAGTTGTGAGATGAGGGATTATGAATGCAACTACAATAGATGAAAGTAAATCTACGAAAAACCAAATAAATCCTAGTGACATAAACTGTCACTTCCTGGCGACAGGAACATCAGAAATTGAAATAAACATCAAGCTATAAAAATAATTAAAAAAAACAATTTATGAAAGAAATAAAAATAACATAAATAGTTACAGAAATACTAAATCCAAATCTAAATTAACTAATCTAAAAATCTAAATTAATTAATCTAGAAATTAGTAAATAGACAAGAACATGAACATCTAATTTACCAGATAGACTAATTAAGAAATAAAACTATTAAATAATACATTATAGAAACACACTAAATAAAAATACCACTATGCTTTTCCCAAGAGGGGACCCTTACTCCTTGACTTGCACAATGAATAAAGAACAAATAAACCTTAAGTTATTTCAATCATGGGAAAATGATGTTTTTACTCATCATAGAATAACATAGTTTGGATCTGTGTGTAGTAGTTTTCTCTATGGAAAAATGTGTATATATATGTCCTCCACAGTATATCTTATACTGCTTATTATTACACAACCTTAACAATTTAGTAGCACCTTTGATATGCACTCCATAGAAAGAATGACTATTACATAACAAATCTATAACATAAATCTATGACTTGCAAAGAATAGGCAATTTTTTGTTATTGCCCCAACAAAATTCTATTTTCTTTATCTATATTCATTAAATCATGATTCTAAAATGGCTTGGTTGTAACAAAAGACAATTATAGAGAGAATCGGGTTGATGTGTTTTCTGTCCACGTGATACTTGGTAATGAATCTCAACTATAATATCTTTTCTTTACTTCCTTACACCCATTACATACAAAATGCTTCAGCAATAATAGTGGCTAATTTTGGGCCAAGTTTATTTCCATCTTCTGGCATGTAACTCAACTTCATGTCCTTTACACATACATGTATTATGTATGAGGTCTACATCAAATATTGATGAAAACAAAATGTGTCTCTATTTTGCAAAGAAACATTAGCCAATATAAAGTAAAGTTTGTGGTCTTCCTCTTGATAACCATCACTTAAGTAATATCACCATAGAGGTAAGTGTAATACATTTACAAATTGATGGAGCTTTGTATTAGAGAAATTGTAATAGGAAGATGCATAGTAGGTGACATGAGGACTGACAACTCACAATCAACATGTTAGAGGGACATTTCGGCTGAGAAGTACCTGGAAGGCCTGTCTCTCTCCTCCATTTTCCAGAGGGCCGAGCTGCCATTGGGTTCTAACATTTGGAAAGGTATTTTGAAGGCCCTTCCCCTTGCTAAATCTAGGGCCAAATGGAAAGCTGGAATCAGAGACAAAATCCTTTTTTGGCAGGACAACTGGCTTTTTCAGGAAACTCTCAATAACCATCCTTCATTTGGTAGGTGGGCTGATCAGGCAATAGGCAGATATGGTATGTTGGTTAGGAACTATAGAAATGGGAATGAATGACACAATCTGGCAAAGCTTTCGCAGGATCTCGAGCCTTTGATGGCCTCTTTGAATGCTATTAACATCAACCAGATAGGTGATGCCTTAGTCTGGGGAGACTCTTCTAGAGGCCATTATACTGTAGCCTCAGGCTATCTTTCCCTTGTGGGAACAGGGGAGAAACCTATTTGGGCCAAGGCCTAGACCCCTGGATTAACGCTCAAAATGAACATTTTTTTTTGGCTCCTCTTGCAAGACAAGATCCTTACCTAGATAATTTAGCCAAAAGAGGCCAAATTATTCCCAACAGATGCTACCTCTGTAAGAATGACCTAGAAATGGTTAATCACATTTTCATTCACTGCCCCTTTTCCTATAGAGTGCGGAGTCTTCTAACTTCCAATATGAACTCCTATTGGTGCCCGCTAGCCAGTATCCAGGATTTCTTCATTCAGTGGAGAAGCAACCACAAAGGCTTGGAATCCCAAATTTTGAGTTCCTTGATTATCCCACACTTTTGCTAGGGAATTTGGAAGGAGTGCAACAACAGGATATTCAGAGATAGAGAAGCTCCTGAGGGTATTATAGCAGAGAAAATTGATGGCCTCATGAAAGAGAACTATTCCACAACTAGAGATGGAAACATAAAGGATGGAGGGAAAATTAAGACCAGGAAAGATGACAGGATCAAAAGAAGACAGCAGGCTTCTTGGTCCTTCCCCCTCAAAAATTGGCATAAAGCCAATTTTGATGGAGTGGCTAAGGGGAACCCTGGTCTCGCTGGATGCAGTGGAATCATAAGAAATAGTTTGGGAGGGGGCATTGCTGCTATCTCCTCCCCTATTGGTCACCAAAACAACCATTTGGCTGAAGCCAGTGCGGCCAGACTCACTATTAAGCTAGCCCTGGACTTAGGGATCGAACAATTGTGGCTTGAAGGTGACTCCCTAAATATAATTAATTGTATTTTAGGAGTAACCAAACCATCATGGATCATTGAAAGCATAATTGAGGACCTAAAAATGAACTTGAACAAATTTAAAAATTACCACATCAGCCATGTCTACCGTGAAGCTAACGTGGTTTCTGATTGGTTTGCAAATACAGCGGTCACATTCAATTCGGTGATGACGTGGGGTAACAATAATCATTTTCTGGTGGCGGCTATTGAGCTCATCCAAAAGGAGCAAATTCAAGGTACCAACTCAAAATCTTTTAATGATGATGAGACATGCTAAATCATGTTTTAAAAAAGGAATCAATTGGAGTTATGCAGAACCCCCACCATTCCATAATAACGTGTATGGATTACACGAGAAGAAGAAAGCCAAAGTTAAACCCAAAAACATGCGCATTAAAGCTCTCATCCTTAGCGATTTGTCCATCTTTGAGCTCTACAATTCTGTTTAGGGTTTAGGATTAGAGTGGCATAAAATTGCAATGGTGGGAGAAAGGATTAAAAGAGAGCCATGGGGAGAAACAGAGAGCTGGAAAGAAAAAGGGAAGGTTTGGAAAAAACTCCAGAAGGGCGACATAACCAGCTTCATGGAGAGGCTCCATGGTTTCGATGCGGGGGTTACCAAGATTATGGTTGAAACCTGGCACAACGGAAAGGTCATAATTGATGGTGTCTCCCACCAAATCATAGAGGGTCTCATAGCGGAGGTGACAAGCTTCTCCTAGGAAGGTATTAACTTCTTCAGGGATAAGAAGATGTTCGCCAGTGCTATCAATGCTTTCGTCAAGAACGATAAGGAGAAAAGAAAACTGGTAAAGATTGAAACCTTTTATGACATAGAGTCCATCAAGAAGTTTTGGGGGCTTGTTCTGAGGATCATCATAGAGTATGTCACTTTGGAGCCCAGGTTTGATAGAGTCAGAACCAATCATTTTTTTCTACTTAATCATTTTAGACGTAAAGTGAAAATCTCCTTTCCTTTCTATATTTATAATTCTATGACTAAGAATATGGAGAGTTACAAGAAATGTCCTGTCAAGAATCTTGCCCTTCATGAAGGTCTTTTGCTCCTCATTTTTGAGTTTCTAAAAACCTAGACAAGAGTCAAGTCCATTGGGGCTTCGGGTGGCTCCTCGGAGGACACTGCTAGCTCAGACTCAAGGGAAGTGTGCATTTTGAAATCTGTCAAGTTCGAAACCCCAAAAACCAAACCCTCTCCTCGCTTCTCTAGTAGGAAGAGCCCCAGGTGCCCTCCCCCTAACCCCCCTACCCCTCATCCTAAGGAGTCTACTGACGAGTCAGATATGGAGTCGGAGGAGGCGGATTCGGTGGTAGAGAAGGAAAGTGAGTTGGAAGACGACAGGGAAAAAGATAATGACAAGAAGGAGGCGACCCCCTTGGTAACCCAGGATAACCCCAAGAAAAGAAAATTGGACCAAACCCCAACCTATGATCATCTCAGTGATAACGCTGATTTGTCCCCCAGCCCTATTGTGCCCACCTCCCCCCTGGAGGTCCCCATTTTTCCCCCAGAAGAGATGATAGAAATTATGGTTGAAAAGGGAGGGGAGGCCATTAGGAAAAATAAGAGAAGAGCCTAGCAAAATTTCAATGTGGATAGTGTCAGTATGGGCATTGTTAGAAAACATGCTAAAATCCAGGTGTTGGGGGACCTTGACAGTAGCACCCACTATGACAAGCTCCTTGACCTGACTCTTCTGGTTCTCTCTGACAATGTCCATGAAACGGGTTTCAACTTCCTCAACAATGCAAAGAACAACCTGATTGACAATTTCTGCTCCATTAAGTGGCTTTTTTAGGAAATTGAGACTCTGAAGGATACGTCCAACTAGACCAAAAACAAGGGGGAAGTCAAGGATCATGAGGCTAGAGGTAGTAAAGACCAGGTGGGCAGCTAGGAAAAAGACAAAAGCCAGGACCCCAGTGACAATTAGGAGGACAAAATCACCAGCTAGAGTAGAAGGTCCAAAGGCCGAATTTCGTCCACCAGGTTGTGACTAAATAGATTGTGGATACCCTCCATACTTTGAACGAAAACATTATTAATCTGGGGGACTATCTGACCAATGCTGGTATTGTGGGGAACGTGGAGCAGAGTACAGAGCACAAAACCAGCCGAGAGGATCCTCAGAAAGAGACTAAAATCCAGGAAAGTCAAGGGGACTAGATGCATTTCCCCCCCATGATCCAGGAGGAAGAGGCCATCCAGAAGGAAAGTGACGCTATAGAAATCTTGCAGGCAATGGAGAAGAAGGGACACTAGTATGCTTGCCAGGCTCTGTTCCTGGCCTTTGTTTCCCAGGCTTCGGGCCTTTTTGTTTCTGGTCTTTTGAGAAAGTTTTTGTTTTTTCTGTCTATTATGCTTTTAGTTGTTTAATGCTATAAAACTTTGGGTTTCAGGATCCCTATAAAACCTGTTTTCCAAATCAAAAACATGTTAGATAAAAATACAATCACATCTATTTATTCAATTATTTTATCTCATAACTAGATTAAGTATCACTCATATATATCATATCATATGCAACATAGAAGGAGAAAATGGAATATTAAAATGGATATGGAAATGAGTGGGAAGGCTTATATGAAGGCTAAAATATGACATAATTTGGGATATAAATAGCTCTCATCAACTCTAACCATCTTTGAGATCCCTTTGCAACTCCATGTTTAATATATTCACCTTTGAATTCTTGATGAAGAGTAATAGCCTCAATTGCAATGAATAATAATAAACTAGCCCTTGCTTTCACCTTGCAATTTTTCTAGCTTAGATTGGGATATCCACAAGTACTTTCTCCTTGCTCCTCTCATACCATGTTATGTACAAATAAGGGATTTAATGCCATTTTATAGGATATTTCATGAAATTACTCCACAAGGGCTGACTACACAAGTGGAATTTTACTGGAGGAGTTAAATACTTTCGAGCCCTTAATCAATGGAAACCCCAAAATAGGTCGACCTAGTCTAGAATGTTCATCTTCAAGGTCTTCATGTCTAGGTTCCAGACTAGTAAGGGTAAGAGATACAATTTGTGTGTTATACTATTATCCAAAGATCCCATTTGGTATTTTGAGATCCTATGAAGAGAGGATACTCATAGATTAGGTCTTAATATAGTGAATGTGTGAAGAAGGAGGGAAATTGAGAAGGATTTGTTAGGTCCTACCTCATTTTCACCTAGAAAACATAAGAGAAACAAAGTGAAGTGTGCACTTAAGGGTTGAGTATGAAATGAAAACACACCAAAGAGGAGCTAAAAGCGCTAAAATTGAAGTACACCCAATTTAAGATGACACATACAAATCAAGAGGATTTTTAACAATGTCATACAAAGAAAACCCCTAGTCAAGTGGACTAGTAGAGAAGATATCCCACTTTTTGAAAGTGGCGATATAAAAAATATTTCTAGTATTGTATAATGATAAACCATATTCTCTGCAAATTTTTTTAAGAACATGCTAGAACATAGAATAAAAAAATGGGTAGAAAAAAGAGGGAAAGAGAGCAAACAAGAAGATTTTCCTTAGAAAAAGAAACACTGCCATTCATCATTGCCTTGCTCTTGGGAACTTCATTAACAAGGTTTGGAACACCCATGGTGGAGAAGAATTTTGTTTCTTCATTGATTTCAAAGCATTTAAAATCATTCCTAGAGATAAAATTTGGAGTAGGATAGAGGAACTTAGGTCACCTAATGAGTATTATAGAATCCAATACTTGATAAATGTTAGGAAATGGTTAGAGCTAAAATAAAAACTAATGAAAGAGGGCATGTTTGAATATTTTGCTAGAAACATTGGAGTCAAACACTGGTGCTCTCTAACCCCCCACATTTTTTTGGTTTGTATGTAGTACCTCTCCTATTTATTTCTCCATGGCATCTTATTGGATGTGGCTTTAACTTCATATGTTTGAATTTTGTGATCATGTTGGGTACATGTGACGTTTGTACCTTTAGGGTGATTTAATTTATGTTGTCTCGCAAGAAATTTTTTTATGCCCTTATGCTTTTTTTTAAGAACCATTGTGTAATGGGTGGTTTTATACCCGATTTGTGATGGTAGACCTTCTAAGGCCTTTATTATAAGTTGTGGGAACTCATTGTGTTATTAGTGTTTGATTCAAGCTTGATTTGTATATGTGATTTAGTGATTATTCCCATGTTATGATTTTATATTAGCATTGTGAGATCTACCAGTTCAATTTACTCTAGTGTTCATTAGAGATCATTGTTGTGGTTATGATGGTATTGTGATTATGTGATGGTTGATTTTGTAACTTGTGATGTGAGTGATGGTTATACTTCTGTATGTGTTAATATCTATTAGACTATTGGTGTATCATGATGTTATTTCATGATTATCCATTTGATGCGCTCAATTGGTTGCAATATGTGATGCATTTGATTACTATACATTAATTTCAGTTGTATCATTGGTGATTTAAATGTCAAATCATGTTATTACTATTTTGATCATATATGTATGGTGATTATCATTGATTCCTAATTTTGTTGTGCCTCACATGCTGTTAGTTATGTTTATGAAAATTTGCATGGATATATGCACATATTTGTAGAAATAATAATTTGATGTTTTTATATTTATTTGAGATGCTTAATGTAAATGTAATAGTAATTTAAAATATATAAAGATAATCTCCATGTTCAAACAAATTTTATGCATTATACCCATTGTGTTGTGCAAAGTAAGAAAAAATATGTACTTAATATACTTAAGGTCCAAGATTATGAAGAGAGGGGTGAATTAGTAATCTATTAGATTCAAAATTGACACCATCTTATCAACAAAGATCAACCAAAAAAGATCATAACCATTTAACCATTCGCCACATGCATGCAATGTAAACTTGTCAAACAATAAATAAGATAACTAATAAAATCATTTGCTCAATTACTGCAAAAACAACAATATTCTTCATGTGGAAACCTTTGGTTAGGGAATTAGTACCTGCATATACCTTCACTCTTCTAAAATGTGCTCTATTAAAGGCATAGTCCTTTTAGGAGCTTACACTAATGCCATGTTTGGAGAAAATTGTGTTACAATTCATCTGATTAAGGGATTTTCCTCTACCCCTATTAGGAGCTTTACCCTATTAGTAGTAACCTCCTTGGAGGATTTTTAACTCAAGCTAATGGAAAACTCAGTTAAGGGAATGAGTCTTCAGACCTATTAGGGTCCTGCTCACCCTATTAAGAGTGGCTTGCTTAAAGGATTTAATTGGGCAAGGAAAGTGATTTGGGTATAGAAATTCTCAATTACTTATATAGATCCAATTTATCTCAATGTCTATTTCTAATTGTAGGAATTCAACTACTACCTTGATTGCACATGCCATCAATGATCATCATACTCGCAACCGCAATGCTCTGTCACACAAATACACTTCTTAATCTCTAGGGAAGCCACCCCCTTAACTAAAATGTTTTACACTTGAATTCACCTAAGGACCACCAAAATGTATTACCAAATCCTGATATATCCTTTACGAGATCTACGTGATCACCTATTTGAACTGGGCATTGATTCGATAAAGAAATCTAGCATTTTGCACTTTTTCTAATGAACATGCACAAATTCAAGAAATTTGATCACAAAGATCAATGTATGATCAATTCATTATAACGTATTTATGCTACATCATTTTCACATCATCACTTAACTTTACATCACAAAAGATCTACACAATTCGTCCAAAAAACTAGCAGTTGAAGATCAAACATAAGCGTTTCTTAGTATTCTTTCATTTCCTCCTAAATGTACTTCCATTGATCCAAAACATGTCTTCTAGTCAGCCAAATCATGTAATACTATAATTTAGTGATCTCAAAATTGAGTATAGAACATAAACCCTGAAATAGAATATCTAGATCATCACAAATTTGATACACCATTAAAATCATTCACTATTTATCACTAACTGTTCAACTTTATTACATTTTCACAATTAAATCTTTCATAACTTTCTCCATACTTATGTCGAGTACATAGAATAATACATACACCATCTTGAGACATCTCTAAGTTTCCCATCCTAATTGTGCAATTCAATTCCACATATAGATTAACTACACATTAGATTTCTACTCTACAAATACTAGAACAATGTTCCTCGTAAACTATCAACTAACGAACTTCAAGTTGACATCAATGGAAACACAATAATTGATCAATTAACCATCAAATGAGTACTAAATAATCTATTCAATATAATATACATCAATTATGCCAACAAAGTCATAGTCACTCATTCATGAGATCTACACAATGTATCATGCTCATTCATAATTTTTTATCATGCCTATTTATGTGTTTAAGCTATTTATATTGTGAGTAGCTACAATTGATATTTGTGTGTTTTAGTGAATAGGTTATCAGAAACATTTTACCTAAGTTGCATAATTTGAGGGTGTCTATATCATCAATAGTGATATAGGAAAAAGTAACTTTGGCCTTTCAATAGTGAGCCAATAAAATTCTTGTATGGATGATGTACACATGATTATAATGTTATCCCTTTGACACATTCATAAACTTGAACTTTATAACAAATATTGTGATAGACTAGTTGTATATTTATGCCTTAGAGCTTTCTTAGTTGTCGCAAAAGAAGTTTATTAGTATTATTATTATTTTTGATTGGTAAAAGTTCTAAGCCAAATAGTATTGTTAATTTAAATTTATAGTTGAGTTTATACAATTTAAATTAAATATTGATTTTTATGTTTGGAAAAATAAAATTATTTACCAACTAATTTGTCATATATGGGTTCTAATTGTTTGCAATTGATTTAATTGATTTTGGGGTAAAGTCAATAGTTCACTTAAAATATCTAAGTGAGTTCTTTTCACTCACTTCTCACCTTTTCTCTTTTGCGAGAATTTTGATTTTTCTCTAAACTTGAATGGAGAAAATCGCATATTATCTTGTTGGGTGTGATTCACTTGTTGGATTCGTGTATTAGTGTCTTGTGCTAGAAGTCATGTTCAATTTCATTGAGTTTTGGATTTTTGCTCACTGTGTATAGGTTATACACTTTGTATGAGATATAGGGCTCTTCACATATTTATTCACTTTGTCTTTTCCTATGAAGTAAATTGCTTTAGGTTTGTAGGCTAAGAATCATCACCCCCCACTATTTCATTGCTTATTTAAGTTTCCATGAGCATTGCATATTTTGGAGTTTGGCATTTAGGGTTTTAGAAGTGTTATGCTACCCAATTTTTTGTGTGTTCTTGGAAATGATATTTTATTTTAGAGATGTGATATTGGGCAGTTAAGGGAAAAAAGGGTTGTAATTTCATCAATTTATTTGATGTTTTTTTTTTTGGTCTTTTTCATCAATGCCCGATTTTGTGTGTTGCCTAGAATTGTGTCTCCATGTTTGGGTGATTAGGAAGTTGGGTTTAGTAGTATCCCATAACTATTGAGAATTGTGTCATCAAAATAGTTAAAGTACATTTTGGGTATTTGTTATGGTAATCCAAACTTGGCCCTTTGATGTTAAAATCTCATTTTTTGCAAGAATTTTGGGTTTTGATGTATCTTGTGGCTTGTGATCTTTCCTTGTGTTCCCACAATATGTATGATAGATTCTATTAGAATTTGAGCTCTTGGCATAGTGGCCAATAAATCATTTGGCTTTTATACCCATTTATTGATTTTGAGTATTTTTAGCCTATCTCATGTTCTAACAAGATTTTTGGTGGATTTATTTGAATCATGTGCTCTTGGAGAAGTGGCCAATTGAGATATCTGGTATTTGTGCCTTTAGTTTTTCCTTTACTTGGTTCTTCCATAGACCGTGTTGGGATTTGACACCTCCTCCTTTCTTTTCTTGTATTGTTGTGGCTTTTATATTATGTAATGACACCTTTGATGCTTGAGAAGAGCTCCAATGTGACATGTAGATGTAGGTGCTGAGATTGCATCCAAGCATGTAATTGAGCTATGCTCCTACGATGATGTTCAAGTGACCTGTGCTCTTGGGTGAAAACGAATGAGATACCATGTTCTTATGGATTTTGACTTGAGAGTCTATTCTGTTTTTTTCTTTTTCTTGTGAATGCCTATGTTGCTTCTTGTCCTTGATGTAGACAATGTTGATGATGTATCTTGTGTATTTTTTTAAGTAGATCAATTAGAAAATCCTTGGGTTATGCTATCCTTGTGTAGGCCAAGTAGAGAATCTTGGGGTTATGGTATCCTCGTGTAGATTGAGTGAACAAAGTTCATTATTTTTGTCTTTATTATGGTTAAGTAGATGAAGAGCTTTGTGTATGTCCTTGTGTAGATCAAGTGGACAAGATTCTTGTTTGGTCTTTGTCTTGTGATGCTTAGTCATAAAAATAGGTGTATTGTGAAGGCTTGAGGAGTAGTTCCTTACATATACCCCTGAAAGTGGACTCATAGGTTGCATTAAGGAGTTTCTTAGAAAGTTAAAACCATAATCAAATACATCGAGTATAAACATTAAAAATGATTAATTAGATTTGTGGAACCCATTAAATGCCAGATGTCATTTGTGAGTGAAGTACGAGAGTAGATGGTGATGTGATTATCATTGAATCCCCGAACATCATGAGTGATGCTTGAGTGTCAGTATAGATGGTGTAGACCATTGAATCCCTAAACATCATGAGAGATTCATGTGCAATATAGATGATCGCACCCCAAATTTTAGTATTGATTTGTACATGCAGGGATACATCTTATGGTTGGTACTCTCATGTCTAGGTCCATTTGCAGTGTGTAGTACCCCCAATGTATTGTGATTTGTGGTATAGTGATTATGCTTGGATATTGAACCATATGTCAAATGATCTCCATGTGTATTTTCTTGGCATGTGTGTTGTCACTCCTTATATGTTTTTCTTGTGTTTATGGATGATTTGCTATCTTCACGACTATAATGGGGTAGGCTTGAGGGTTCCACATAGTAGGGTGGTGATGTACTTTACCATAGTTAGAGGTTACTATATAGATGGAAGATTCTTTTAGGGATAGAGATTATGAGCACTAAAGGCTCAATGTGTTTCCTTCATCTTGTACCATTGATGTATATATATATATATATATATGCACTGATGTTATGATATTTCACTTAGTTTTCTTTATGCTATCAATGCTGTAATTTATTAAAGCAATCAAGTGATTATGGCATTGATGTATGCTATCCAATTCTCCTTAGTGTGGAGCTAGATGTTTATCAGTCATACATTGGTGTCATCATAGGTTTTCCCAATGATTATGACCTTGATGTATGGTATTCAATTCTCCCTAGTGTGGAGCTAGATATTTAACAGTCGTACATTGGTGTCATCATAAGTTTTGGGAAAAAATCATGAAATGATGTCTATGTGGATCACTTCCATAAATTTGTGACTCTAATTCACTAGTTTGAGACTTTTTTGTTTAAAAACTCTTCCAAACATTAATCAATGTCTCTATGGATTTTTGTCTCTGCAACCTAAATTGGCATCACTACCTAGTTGGGTTTTAGAAGTGTTATGCTACCCAATTTTTTGTGTGTTCTTGGAAATGATATTTTATTTTAGAGATGTGATATTGGGCAATTAAGGGAAAAAAGGGTTGTAATTTCATCAATTTATTTGATGTTTATTTTTTTGGTCTTTTTCATCAACGCACGATTTTGTGTGTTGCCTAGAATTGTGTCTCCATGTTTGGGTGATTAGGAAGTTGGGTTTAGTAGTATCCCATAACTATTGAGAATTGTGTCATCAAAATAGTTAAAGTACATTTTGGGTATTTTTTATGGTAATCCAAACTTGGCCCTTTGATGTTAAAATATCATTTTTTGCAAGAATTTTGGGTTTTGATGTATCTTGTGGCTTGTGATCTTTCCTTGTGTTCCCACAATATGTATGATGGATTCTTTTAGAATTTGAGCTCTTGGCATAGTGGCCAATAAATCATTTGGCTTTTATACCTATTTATTGATTTTGAGTATTTTTAGCCTATCTCATGTTCAAACAAGATGTGTGGTGGATTTATTTGAATCATGTGCTATTGGAGAAGTGGAAAATTGAGATATCTGGTATTTGTGCCTTTAGTTGTTCCTTTACTTGGTTCTTACCTAGATCGTGTTGGGATTTGACACCTCGTCCTTTCTTTTCTTGTATTGTTGTGGCTTTTGCATTATGTAAAGACACCTTTGATGCTTGAGAAGAGCTCCAATGTGACATGTGGATGTAGGTGCTGAGATTGCATTCAAGAATGTAGTTGAGTTATGCTCCTACAATGATGTTCAAGTGACCTGTGCTCTTGGGTTAAAACCAATGAGATACCATGTTCTTATGGATTTTGACTTGAGAGTCTATACTTTTTTTTTCCTTTTTCTTGTGAATGCTTATGTTTCTTCTCGTCCTTGATGTGGAAAATGTTGATGATGTATCTTGTGTATTTTTTTAAGTAGATAAATTAGAAAATCCTTGGGTTATGCTATCCTTGTGTAGGCCAAGTAGAGAATCTTGGGGTTATGCTATCCTCATGTAGATTGAGTGGACAAAGTTCATTATTTTTGTCTTTAGTATGGTTAGGTAGATGAAGAGCTTTGTGTATGTCCTTGTGTAGATCAAGTGGACAAGATTCTTGTTTGGTCTTTGTCTTGTGATGTTTAGTCATAAAAATAGGTGTGTTGTGAAGGCTTGAGGAGTAGTTCCTTACATATACCCCTGAAAGTGGACTCATAGGTTGCATTAAGGAGTTTCTTAGAAAGTGAAAACCATAATCAAATACATTGAGTATAAACATTAAAAATGATTAATTAGATTTGTGGAACCAATTAAATCCCAGATGTCATGCGTGAGTGAAGTACGAGTGTAGATGGTGATGTGATTATCATTGAATCCCCGAACATCATGAGTGATGCTTGAGTGTGAGTATAGATGGTGTAGACCATCGAATCCCTAAAAATCATGAGAGATTCATGCGTAAGATAGATGATTGCATCCCAAATTTTAGTATTGATCTGTACATGTAGATATACATCTTATGGTTGGTATTCTCATGTCTAGGTCCATTTGTAGTGTGTAGTACCCACAATGTATTGTGATTTGTGGTATAGTGATTATGCTTGGATATTGACCCATATGTCAAATGATCTTCATGTCTATTTTTAATCTTCTCCTCTGTGTATCACATTTGATCACATGTTGAGTGCTCTTCGTGTATGAATTCATTGTGTACTTATGTTTATATTGGACCTCTGTATCATCCTTGAGATTATGTATTTTCTTGGCATGTGTGTTGTCACTCCTTATATGTTTTTCTCATGTTTATGGATAAGTTGCTATCTTCACGAGCATAATGGGGTAGGCCTGAGGGTTCCACATAGTAGGGTGGTGATGTACTTTACCATAGTTAGAGGTTACTATATAGATGGAAGATTCTTCTAGGGATAGAGATTATGAGCACTAAAGGCTCAATGTGCTTCCTTCATCTTGTACCATTGATGTATGTACATATATATGCACTGATGTTATGATATTTCACTTAGTTTTCTTTATGCTATCGATTTCGTAATTTATGAAAGCAATCAAGTGATTATGACATTGATGTATGCTATCCAATTCTCCTTAGTGTGGAGCTGGATGTTTATCAGTCGTACATTGGTGTCATCATAGGTTTTCCCAATGATTATGACCTTGATGTATGGTATTCAATTCTCCCTAGTGTGGAGCAAGATATTTATCAGTCATACATTGGTGTCATCATAAGTTTTGGGAAAAAATCATGAAATGATGTCTATGTGGATCACTTCCATAAATTTATGACTCCAATTCACTAGTTTGAGACTTTTTTGTTTAAAAACTCTTCCAAACATTAATCAATGTCTCTATGGATTTTTGTCTCTGCAACCTAAATTGGCATCACTGCCTAGTTTTGTTTTCTAATTAGTTTTGGAAGTTGGGTGAATTTATTATGCTTTCAGGTTGGTCTCTTAAGGGTTCTTGGATGTCTTCTAGGTCTTGTCAATATGATTTAAGGACTAGGGTGATACATAAAATGTAACATTTAAATATAAGTTTGATATTCTTCCTTTCTTATACTTAAAGATATATTTTATGTAATATTCTCACAATTTTTGAGAGTGGTTTCAGCTTCATAGGAGTTAAGATAAAGACTCTAGATTTTAAGGGTTTTAAGGAAACTTTAGACTTAGTCAAATTTGAAGTCTTCAATGAATTTTCTCCACCGTAGATCTTGCATGGTGATTTGGTTGTATCTTTCCTTTCTTGTTGAGAATTAATCTTATGCTCGATCATTTGTGGATTATTTCTTGTGCTATTGCTTATGCTTATGGTTAATTGGTAATTAACATGTATGTTTAACCACTCAAGAAACATTTACTTTGAGATTAAAATGAATGTCAACGAGATGGGTTTTGAGTATGAACTAGTTTTCTCTTTGTATAGTTGAGGGTTATTGTTGGCTTAGCCTCTTGTGATTTGTTGACAAGCAAAATCCTTGTTGGGAAACCTTGCGAAAAATTGTTCTTTATTTCAAGATGATCATGATCTCTTCTCTTGCATGTTGTATCTTGCTTATGTTCATGGTTATGAGATGCACACTATTACATGATGTTTATTCCATGTTTCAAAAAAAACCTATTAATTGCATATTTAAGTCTTTGTTCCAAGGTCTCCTTGGTGGAGAATTATATTTTGTACTGATAAACTTAAAGATTTCTTAAACAAAGTTGTTGGAGGAGTGGTGTAGGATCATGCCTCCTAGAATATAGAGATAGTAATTAGAAGAAAATGTAATAATAATGACGATAGTTCCATCCATTTATTCAATATAAGCCAACTTATAAGGCCTTGGAACCTTTAGGTGCAATTATGAACTAGGGGTCCACCCTAGTCAAAGGGATTTTTTTAATGATTTTCACAAGTATTTATGCTCATAGGGTAGTAGTAGGTGTTTTCATTTTTTGTTTGATTGCAAGGAAGCAAGATGGTCCAAAAAGTGCAAATATTGTAAAATTATTTGTCAACGGTGCATAATGCAACTTTGACAACTTTTAGCAAAACATGTCAACTACCTTCCCAAGTGGCCATTGTGTTCAAATATTAGTTATAACCATTGGGAAGGATTCAAATAGCCCTCTAGAGGATGAGGGATTCAGATTTGGAAGTTTGTGTGAAGGTTGGAGCAATTGAAGTGAACAAAGTATCAAGTTATTGTGTAAACTTGTTGTTTTAGTGACTTTTACAAACTGCATAGATTGGGAAATTTAATACTACATGCATGGTTAGTAGGGTGTCTTATCTATCTACTATAATTGATTTGATATCTTGAAGTGACTGGATATGATATATTTTGCAATTTTTGTCTTGGGTGGTCTAAAACCCTCTCAAATATAAGGGTTTCACAAAAAAATGACCCTATCTTGACTTTCCATTGAAGGATTCCAATAAACATTGGTGAAAAGAAAGTAGGGTCATGCTTCTCTTAGTTTCCAAAGACTTGGTCCTGTTCAAGATGGTTTTCTATTTTTAGTGCTCAGTCCTAGACCCAACATCTCAATGTGCTCGGGTAAAAATTGGGTGAAAAATGTATAACAGAGATAGATCTATTTGTGGGGTTCCAATACAATAATAGAAATGATGTTTTTATCCATGAGGTAGGATGCCTGAAGTTTTGGTTTTACTAAGGTACCCTTACATTAGGTAGTTTCTTCACAAAAGTGGTCTAATTAGCCTTATTAGGCCTAGGTGGCTATAGAGGGAATAATGGTTTATTGAAGATTTAGGAATTTGATCCTTTATAGCGTGTTGGAAGGATTGAATGGGTATTTGAAAAGTCACTTAGTTCCCTAGGTTATGTGGATAATATCTAAGTTGTTGTCCAAAAACCTTTTAGGTCAACCTAATTGTTTTAGGTTTGTCCACTAGCCTCTTTGGTGATAGATACTTTGTGGCTATTGAGGAACCCAACCAAGGCTTGAATCATTGTTCTTCTATTCTAAGTAGAATATCCAAAACATTAGATTGAAGGGTTGATAAGTGTTGGGTAGATTTTCCGTAATGGACCTAATTCAAGGAATCTTTCCCCAAAGTATGAAATCAATCCAATTTGATCAATTCTCAAGAGAGTTAGGAAGGTTGTGAGATGTATCTTGAACTCATGAGGACTTGCCCAATGTTCCAAGGAAGTGGATGAGTATAGTGAAAGGATTTGTAGGTGATTTGTTTTGGAAGAAACTTGGGTAGAGGCCCTAACCATTATTTTTGTAGTGCCCTCTGCATCAAGTAGAGACTTGGTTGATCGGTGAAGTGGTGAAGTTTATTTATATGAAGACACAATCAAAATACTTTAGATTTATTTCACTAAGAGGTTGGAATGAAAGTAAACATCAACACGAGAATATAGTCATGATTTTTTCTTTAAAAAGGAAGCAACAAACTAATTTTATTTTTGATGTAATCTTGCTTGAGATAGTGAAAAAATACAAATACGTAGGAATTAAAAATGCAAAGTGGCTAGAGAGATTTATTTGTACTTCAAAATATGTGGAGAAAGTTGAGTTATGGAATAGAAAATCAACTTAGCTCTTTTTGGTTGGTTGCTTGTGTCAATATTCCTATAAGTTTGTGAGGTTTCAAAGAGTAAAATATGAAGTTGTAAGTGTAGGCAAGTAGAAACAATCCAAAAACATTTAATCATCACCTATGTTGAATTAAAAAATTGAAATCATATGAGATTCTTTTGGCTAAGATGGGAATGGAGCATCAATAATAATTCATTTGCTATGCTGGTGAAAGAGGGCTGAGAACATAGATGAACCTTTTGGCCCAAATTGCTTCTTGAGTGGGAACTAAACCAAAGAAAAAGACTTGGAAGAAACATAACAAGCAGTAGATGAATAAGTTGGACATTAGTTTGCATGTCTGCCTTAACAATAATGAAGAGAAAAAAAAGTCTCAAGTTACAAAGATTTAAACAAAATGTAAGATGTAATTGAAACAAAATGTTACTTCCTCTTAATACTAAGAGTATGTGGATATTTGAATTTTTTTAGCCTAAAATCGTTGTGAAGGTGGGCAGTTTAAATGAATTATTTAAGGTGGCAAGGCTTCATGAAACACAAATTCCTTGATCAATATTCACAATATAAGAGTTGACATCGAAAGGAACTTAAAAAAGTGTTAATAGTTGTGTTCCTTGGTCCCTTAGGCTAATCATCCTTGTCAACATCAATAATATTCTTTCATTTGATGTTTGTAAATGCTTTGACAAATATAAATTGTTATTTTTATAGTAGAGCATGTTTATCAAATCCATTATCAAAACAAGGAAAGACTTCTATTTACTATGAATGTGAGGTAATGAAATTAAGCATTGAAGCTCTCCTAGACCGTGGAAGTAAACTTAGATTCCATGCATTTAAATTTCTTTTACTGACTATAAGATGAAATTGAAGTTTTAAAAAAAATGAAAATTTTGAAAATATAAAAATTTCATTAATTTGTTCTTTTAGAATTTTGATTGCATATGTTTCTAATATAGAAATCCTCTCTGAATTCAATTCAGATAAAATGATTTCTTTGATTTCTTCTCAATTCTTGGAAATAAATCTTGCTGGACTTCAGTTCCACCACAACTCTTCAAAGGGAATCCATTAATTATAATTCTCACAAAAAGAGGTTCTTTTAGCTTCAGGTTGTATATGATTCTTTGTGTCATGGATAAAAGAATTCTATTACTCATAATGTATAGATAAGTAAATTGTTAACCAAGCTACAGAAAGAGTTATGGTTCTATTCTGATGTATAAAAAGCTAGTTCGCGACTTGAACCATATTTGGATTATATGACCTGCAAAAACATCAAATGGACCTCTTGTTTTGTTCAGTTATTTCTTAATTGGCTCCCCATGCTAGTCCAATTTGAAAGCTATAAAATCCATTGTACAAGAAAAATTAGATGTAAAGAGGCAAAACAAGTCCAGGAAAAAATTAATTTACAAATTTGCACTTGCATGGATTTCATGAATTTCTCCATGTCCTGTCTATTGGCATTATGTTTATTGAAGGATGAACATGATTTCTTTGTTTATGCACAAAATTGTCTTTATACACATACTCATCTGACTTATGGCTACAGGGCTCCAATGAGGATATGTTCCCTTAAGCAAAGCTACAATACCAAAAACGTGTGACACAGTTGTGCCTGAAATTATGTTGAAGGGAACATGCCTTTTAAGTTCTAACAAAATAATCTCCCTCACTAAGGAGTTGCTGCTTCTAAATAGTTCTGAACATGCTGCAAGGATGTTCAACCCTGCAGCTGTAGTTAGGCTGCATTAGTCACTCAAAATTTTTAAGTGCAAAATATTTCCAGGTTCACAATGTAAGATCAAAATAAAATAAAATAAAATAAAAATAAAGAAATAATGGATTATGAATTTTAATTTGGGATATATGATATCTTTTGCTCTGAAAAAATAGACAGTGATTCAAACTTGGCACATGTTTTTGTATCTGTAATGAAACAAATGACACTTGAAACTATTGCTGGCAATAGATAGAATTTAAATCATTTGACCTAAGGCCTGGCTTGTTTAACAATATGTTTGAACTTTTAAATGTATGACCAAAATATAAATTAAAATTGACTTGGTATGTTAGACTCGTATTTTTCAATTCTGTTGAATTTTCCTGTTGTCCAATATCCAAATGCTGAAGCTTCATGAATCACAGAGAAAAGCTGATTAAAAATTCAGTTGTTTATGATTCTGTTCTAACTAATTGTCTTTTATGTAAGGTCATAAATGAAGGTTTCATTTGAAATATGAACATTTATCAATGATAATAGTGAGAGAATCATAATATCATATTATGTCATTATTTATAAGTTCAATGTATAAGAGACCTTGCTTTCAATGTAGACATTCATTTATATTGAAAATAATTTTAGAAAGAAGAATTATACAATAAATAATTTAATTATCAAATTATATTCTGAGAAGAGGCTAGTATCATAATATAACCATAACTATATACTATTAACAATACACCAACACAATATTTTGGTATTTGATCTAAAATAAGGTGATAGGATACTATATTGATGAAGAAGAAAATTATAAAGAACTCCTTAAGTTCCTCACTGTCAATAGGAATGTGTTCAATTAACTATTGGATGGATAGTTCTAGTTCTTATAGACTTTGTCATGTGTTGCTAAATTTCATAATCATTTTACTTTTAATTTCTTTTAAAACTATTTATCTATTTTTATTTTAATGTTAAACTACGATTAATGTATTGCTAATGTTTAATTGATAACTTCCTTAAACTATCTTCCAATTGTCAGTATAATACCACCCTAATCTGGACTATCATACTATGAAATTAGAAAATAGATGAACATAATTTAACCACTATATTAAATACATGATCATAATTTAAACACTTTATTGTATAATAAAAAATTTATGACAATTATTAAAAATTCACACTACCCTATGACAATGTCACTACCATAGTTTTTATTAACATGATATGATTTTGTTTTATTGGATGTCAAACTAGAGTTTGAATTGTGTCCTGTAAGTGCTCCTGAGATTTATCAGGTTGAATAGAAAACAACACTGATTACAAGTGCCGACATTTGTGTAGTAGTCAAAACTCAAATGAATATTGTCATTTCAGTAATGACGTGCTTTGACGTTGTCCTTTCTCAATTTATCCAGTCTTGTTCTATTGTTGGAATCTTTAACGTTAAGCTCCATGAGCTTTCCACAGTGTCTTTTTGTCTCCCCACATTTGTTGCCGATTAATGTCTTGTGGTATACAAAGGCCTCACCTTGTTTTTTAAGCCAAATATACTGAAGATTGAGTGACAGTTCCTCCAAAAGTCATTCTCATTAGCTCAGTCTCATATCACACGACTCATCAATATCACTTATATTTGTCAAATGATTAGAAATATATCAAATTCAAAGAGACCAGTTTTAGTTGATAAGTAATGTATTTAAAAAACTAGACGACAACTACAAGTCATCAAATCCTATTTGCCATATTGGTGATTCAGGCATTTTATATATTAGAAAGCTGCAAGCCTTGGTCGCTTTTGTAAACATGACAAAAAGATCTTTCCTCAATGCATTGTGAAAAACCCCATACTTATATTATAAACCCCATCTGCATAAGTATTTGCCTATTTGGTTAAGAAGAAATAAAATATTGAGTTGCTGTAATGATGAGTATATAGAGCACTACTGAAAACAATATTGAAAACCATACTAAAAGAATATATTGTATTATGTTTCTATCTGCATTTCATACCCCAGATATTTAATGTTCGAGCAAGAGAAGGAAATTCAAAGAACGACATACTTCGTGTACAAAGCAACACAGCTTTGTTGCCTGGAAAGCACAATCCAAAAAATCATCATTATAATTCTTAGCGTAGATTCCACAATAGTAATAGAAGCGGTCCTTAAATCAATAATATATTAGAATATTTATCTCAAAAATTTGATAGAGGTAACTTTAATGGCCGTCAGAACAAAGTTGGTCAAAATTGATAGAATGACTTTCATCAGAATATTAGAATGCAAACGAATTAAGAATGTAAATGAATACTTTGCATATGAATAAAAATGAAAATATTCTCTCCAACTAGAATGAAAATCATGGAATGCTCAGATGGCAACAACATCTTGAAGATAATCTGCAAGAGCCGCTATGTTATCAGAAATGAGAAACGAGAAAGCAACGTAGATGTGACGAGAAAGAAAATTTCAAAGGTTGTGTAAAAGAAATGTATTATATATATATATATATATATATATATATATATATATATATATATATATATATATATAACCAAACTAATTTATTTCTTAGAAATTAATTCTTGACTCCATGTTAAATTGTATTAATAAATTCCTAATTCAATTGCACAAAATAATTAATAGTTGACTGGTACTAAAGTAATTCTCTTGATTAATAACACTCTATGTTTCCAAATATTAACAAAATTAAAACTATCACTTCGTTAACAAGACTGAAACTATTACTTCATTTACAAACTAAAACAATACTAAAACTAAAACCAATAAAACTAGTTTAACAAAACTAAAACTACTATGCCTGTTACATTCCCAATGCACCCTATAAAATATATTATTGGTTTTTAAATTTATAACATTATTGCCACACAGCACAAAAATTATTAATAGTTTTTAAATTTATAACATTATTACCACAGAGAAACGGAACGGTCGTTGTGTGATAGGAAACCTGTTTCGCACATTGCAACGTGAAACGGGGCTTCCCCGTCACGTTTCTGGCAACTATGGAAAGAGGTAGGTTAGAGGATAGAAAAATAAACATATCTACTCCAAATGCTGCAGGAATATCTGCACCATACGATCCCTTTTCCCAGCAAACTTTGTAAGCTACATATCTTGCAAGGGGAGCTCCTTCCTGTTGAATACATACACATTCTTCTTTCATCGCATACAGTGAACTCACCTTGGCTTTTCGGCCAAAAAAGCTGAAGATTGAGAGAAATGTCCTTTAAATTTTATCCTCACTAGCTCATTGCCATATCATACAATTTTTTATAAACATATTAAATTCAAAGAAACCATGATATTAGTAGATAACTAGCATGTTTCTAGGTACCTGTACTTTGTACCTCATATTATTTTCTGGCAAAGAAAAGCCGATTTTCAGAAACATGAACCTTGCACATAAAGTATTGTACCTTTGCTCCTTGCAAAAAAAAATTAAAGAAAACTTGTCATTATAATTCTTAATACAAATTCCAAAATAGGTCCAGAAACAGTCTTTCAAATAAAAAGGAAACTTTCCCAACAAAAATTGCTCTGCTTTATTTACCTCTTCCAGAGGCCAGAGGCCAGAGGCCCAAGAGAATCCAAACCAGAAAGAGAATTTATATGGAACCCAGAAATGCAATTTCTTTTGCAAATTACCCCAACTCATTGGAAATGCACAAGGATCTGATTTCGCAGTAGACCCAACAAACTTAATTGGTGCTTCTTGAGGCAATATGTGATATTCAATTTCAAGTTTCTCAAAAATATCCTTCATTTTCAATAACAGATCGGATCGTCTACTTGACTTCTCACAAATGTTCTGATAATTCATTGTATGTCTGAGGTAAAGGCCCATTCTCATACTAGTTTTCTCAATCTCCTTCACAAATAATCTATGCTCCGGGTGCCAGTGTTGAGGCTTATTTTCAATATAGCTGCATAACAAACACGACACTTGAAGATTCAAACATCCAATAGATATTTCAGAAGTAAGATAACCTAACCTAACCTTACTGACCTAGGCCAGATATTAAGCATAATTTTTTAGAAACTTTGCATGCTTATCCCAATCAAATATTTCATATGTAAGGCTATTTGCAAATATATGTGTAACTGTGGCTTGTATTATTGCCATTGGTAAAGAAACCACACAATCAAAAACAGAAATACCTGCGTATTCTCTCCTTAAGTGCAGCAATTTTTTCCAGAGTAGTAGTAGCATCCACATAAAAGTCGACGCTCTCTCCCATATCTGGACTCCTATGATAGTTACTGATTGGCTTTGTAGATAATATAGAGTTCGGGTAGTACACTTTCTCGTTATCAGCACACAGAAACATTATTGTGAGGATGTTCATTTCTTCTACAACCATCTGTACAATTCAAAAACCAATTAGTTATATGATTTTATTCAATATGTTGTGTGTAACATTTGTTACTTTTCTAATCCATTGTATCTTCAGCACTCATCTTTTCTGCTTTAGCTAGATGTATAATTATTACCCATTCACTCATTTTAGTCATTTGTAAAAGCAGTGAAAAGTGACTTCTACCTGAACTCCATCAACAACAAAACGATCGCCCACATCAAATGGATGGGTGACAAATACGAACACAATGGCTTCAAAAATTGTTTTGCACGTATTTCCCAACATGAAAGCCACGAGCAGCAGGTGAGATATTATAATAGCAATAGCATGGGTGCTGGCAATGCCCAGAAGAACCAAAGAAAACATTAGTATGGTTATAGTCAATTGTTTTAGCTATACAAGCAATTCCTGAATACCTAATCATATGGATCAATCTCTTCATATTCCAAGCAGATACATTCCTCTGGTTCAGCTTCTGGAGTTGTTCAATATTTATCATACTGTAGCCCGCTGCCACTTCATGGTCTGCCCTATCATTATTTCTATTATCAGGAGGATCTATTTGAATTTCTATGTGTTCTGCACTCTTCTTAGAAATTTCATGTGGTAGGGCAGGGGATTGATGGATTTTCATCACTGGGGGCGGAGATATAGTTTCAAGTACATATTGATTGAATATGGACTCCTGAATTCTGTCAAAATATGTTTTCACATGAAAATTCAAAGCTAAAACCTTCACCAAAAGTGTCTTCAATAGCCATAAAATTGCAGAGAACAGAAAACAAAACAGGAGCTTCTCAATTGAATCCAACAGCTTGTTATTCCCGGTAGCTCGCTCCACCTGATAAGTTGATAACTCAAACACACCAAAATATTAGAATGGAAAAGAGATTACGAATATAAATGAGGATAAATAAAAATTCCAATTCCAACTCCAACTACAATAGCCATAATGCAAATACATCTCCATTAACAATAACAAGTATGAAAATACAATCCGAACAGAAGAGTACCTGTATATGAAACATAAGATGCCAAGCCAACAAAATTAAGCCAAACCAGAGGCAATTTTTAGCACTACATCTCACTCCATAGACAAAATATAGGACCCTCTTCCTTAAAATAAAATTCCTCTCAATTACGAAAACTGCTACTGGAATTATCCACTGGGAGACCAATCTCCCACAGAAAACAACCAGAACCATCAAAAACCAATTCCATGTATCTAATCCCCAGATAGTATGTTTCTTTAGAGGCCCAGCTATAAGGCTTGATATCAGTCCTGCTATTAGGGCTACAAAAGCTGCACATTCCACAAAAAACCATTTGTCACACTCAGAGCACTTGTAATTTCGCGGAATCTCCTCTTTTGTGAAGGGATCATATTCTTCTTCGTGATGATCTGGAAGTGAGGGAGAATTGTTCAGTTTCCTTTCAGCCATTCTCGTAGAGTTTTCCATTGCCTCAAATAAAGAAACTGTATATGGCACAGTAAATAAATTACGAACTCGTTGGAATGAAATGAAGAAATTGTATAGGAAAGTTGCATCCATGGCACATTAAATAAGCAATGAAGAACTCGTTAGAATGAAAAATCTTTCCCGTTCCCTTCCACTCCGCAGTCCGTTCGAATGAAAAACCATTCACATCCCGCCCGTCCCCTCCACCCCACCCCACACCCCATTTGAAATTACATTGTAACGCTCGAAACAGCATGAATGGAAGGAAAGAAAGTGAATATTATGAATATGTTAAAAAATATAAAAATTATCAGTTGATTTTATATATTAATAGTATTTGTTGCTTAATGACCTATTAATTTAGGAGCCGATTCAATTGTAAATTCTTATACGATGCATATGTAATTTATAAATTATATTTTTTCTATATTTTTAAATATTACAATTGAGAATGAGCAGTAAGATTAGATTTTTGAAGAGAAGAATATATTATATGTGACTAATTGATGATTTTCAAACGTAGAGCATAATTTCAAAACTTCTAAAATTAGCAATTGCATCTAAGTGTATAACGGATATGAGATATAGAAGGTTAATTAAAAACAAATTGCTCCACTTTAAGTATAAAAAATGACAACAACAAAGAGAGATCAAAATGACAACAACAAAGAGAGATCATACTCATACAACATTTTGATTCATCTATCTACACTCATTTGAATACTTTCTATAAATGAATTTTGATAAGTTTAGTATCTAATAAGACCTTAAATTGCCTCATTCTATGATAAGGAGACTCGTCAAATACTACCAGAGTGAGCCAATTTTCCTATATGTGCCGAGCATCAGGAACTAGTAAGTGCTGAATAACACAGAATCAACATATGAGTTTGTGCCTTCACAAACTTAGATGTAAACCATTTTTGGAGATGACATAGGATGAATCTTGAAGAATCTTGAAGATAAGATTGAATCTTTTGCATTACCTATATAATTAGCATGCAACCAATAGGAAAAGTGCAAGAAATGAGCAGGAAATGAAGATTTAATTTTGATTGTAGATTCATACCTAACCCTAAGTCTTTGAAATCTTTAGCAAGAGGACAAAGCCCCATTATTTAAGAGAGAGGATATGCATGAAAGAAGTGTATGGGTTAATTATAGCAAAGTGCAAAAAGGTAAAAAGATTTAGCGAACAATAGAACATCATTGCAAAACCTAATTGATCAAGAATAGAGTATCAAAACCTCGAAGAGTGACATATTAGACCAAGCAAGGATACAGAGCAAAACAAGGTTCTAAAGTCAGCAATTGAGGATTGCAAGTCATCAGGTCAAGACATTCTTCTATACTTTCTAACCATTGTATTATGAGAATGGAAATCCTATGTTGATAGGTTGGCTTAGCGGCTATATTGGTTTAGTAGCCACATTATAGATCCTTGTCAGGATTGTAAATCCTTTAGCAGGGTAGCATTCCAAGTGAATGTTTGTAAATCCTTTAACCAGGTCACTTTTAAAAGGGTGTAAAGTCTTTAACAAGACAAGCCTTTCATAGGGCAGACCATTGGAAGCATTTAAACTTATAACCTTGAACAATTACACATTGTTATAGTGATATTTTGTGGGTGTCATCCCCACCCCAGTTTTACCTTATCATTTTGGAGAGTTTCTGGGTTACCAAATTTGTATGTTATCTATTTTCATGCATGTCTTTTACTTTCATGTTTATTAGATGAATTAGATGCATGTGGATGATATCAATTAAAAGGATTTGAAAAGGTTAAAGTTAACACTTGTTAATTCCAACAATTGGTATCAGAGCCAAGCTCTCCCAAAAAGGAGCCTTACAACTTGGAGAAAAGATTAGGAAATGGAAGTCTACAAACTTGAGAAGATCATAGAGAATCAGACAATTGATGTACAACTTGCTTTACATGCACTGGAAGAAGCTAGAGAGGAACTAAGAAAATCTTTAAAGAGAAGAAGAGAGATTGCCATAGCTGAGAATGACACACAGTACAAGGAGATTGACACCTTAAATCTATTTTCAAATGGAGATTCCAAAGAGTTTGATGTAGCAATAGTAGACCTGATGGAGAAGAATAGAGCGCAAGTAGAAGAAATGAGAACACTCAAGCTTGAACAGGAATCACAAGCCATGATGTTTTTTGGAGTGACTGAACAAAAGAAAAGAGCCATTGAAGACAAGGCTATGCTAGAAGAAGACAAGATAAACCTTGCTAATAGACTGGAAGAAAAGTCAATTGAACTTGCAAGAATTTCAAACATGCAACTAGACACCCTGAGCCAGACGATGAATGCACATCATGAAATGAATGTCAAGGATATTGAGATCTCTACATTGAAGATGTAGAATGAACAACTGCAAAATGATCTAAAAAGAGAAAAAGAGATTGCATAAAGCTTCAACAAACCTAATGAGGCCATCAAGTACTTTGAATAGCTATTGAAATCACCAAAGGCTTGTAATGATACTTCAGGACTAGGATACACCAACATTGAACAAGGAGAGTCATCCTAGAGTGTAGAAGAAAGGATTAACAAAGGTAAGAAAAGTAAACCCACTTTTCATTTCTATGGTAAAAAGGGACATACCTTTAATGTTTGTAGGAGCAAGAATGCCCATCAGCTTGACAAGCCTAAGAATGCAAGTTATTGTCATAAATGCAAAAAGGAAGGACATCAAGCACATAACTGTAGGACTAGGACTATTAAGACACCAAGATTTGAAGGTCACTGCTACAATTGCAAGAAGTATGGACATAGAGCTTTTGAGTGTAGATCAAAACCTATGTGGAAACCAAATTAGGAAACAAGGGAAGCTAACCATGGTCATCACTACAATTGGGACTACAACACCAAGTATAGCTGTCATTATGTTAGGAATATGTACACATTCCTAAAAATTGCATAAGAACGCATTTTAGAGGGAACTACAATAGATGGTTGAGCCAAACCACATGTTTCAGTTACTTGAAGATTGGTCATATTAGCAAGAATTGCCCAACAAAGTCAAAGGCACCCAACTCAAAGAATGACAAAGGTAAATATAAGGTAGATGTTGAACACATCAAAGGAGAAATGAATAAGAGATGGAAGGAGAAAGATGGGTGCAACTCATCAAATGAAGGGATCACTTCACCTAATAGGTCAACTGGTCACATTTCATCAAATTAAGTAAAGAGAAGGCATGAGGGACTGATTTACAAAGTTTGATCATACATCAGTTCCTAAACAAGCAAGTACTAAAAAGAAGAGCTCAACATGAACAAAGATGAAAAGTTAAAATTTCAAGATTTCACAAGTGTTTCTGAGTTTTCCTCAGATGCCAAGTAAAAATCCAATAGATGTTGAGTTGATTGTCAAAATAGTGGCAGCCAAATGATTAGTAGGAGACGAGTTGTTGGAGGAAGCCAAGTGAAAAAAAATAAAATTAGTTGAAGCCAAGTAAAGAATACTCCTATGGAAGCTGAGTGATGAAAAGGCAATGGAAGTTGAGTAATGTAGAATCCTTCATAAGTTGAGTGGATAGTTGTAAACACACTAAGCATTAAATGTGATGAAAATAGGGTATATTATCATATTTTCAATCATTTTTCTTCATCATGGACAAAGAGAAAATATGAGAAAGAGTATAGAATGAGGTTAAAGCAGAGATTCCAGTGTTTAAACAAGATTTCAACAGCATCACAACATGATTTCATCAATCTTAAGGTATTTACATCTATGCCGAGTTACACAGTTTAATACTTTCTTTGTGTTAAAAACCTAGAATTAACAAAACTGCTTCTAGCTCTAAAAAAACATAGGAGAAGGAACCTTTTGAAGTCTAGCTAGTGTCCAATGAGGTCAAACAACCTAATTTCTATCCAGTACTAGAGGTTGCATATAAGAATGACCCAGCTGGAGTCCTATCCATCACACCCCCTAAGGTTTTAATGGTTCAAGATGTAAGGAGATGCTATAATTGAAAGATTGGAGCCACATGTGACATGGAAATGAGAGAAGCCTATGAAAAATTGTGTCATAATGGAGTGTTGAAAGAAGAGTTTTAGATTGTTGAAGGTAAGGGTTTAACGCGTGCCCTAGAATTTCTCACCATTTTCAAAATTCAATAGATTAGACTAGTACTCAATGAAATACATGACGAAAGCTTATGGTTGGAAGATGACCTAGTGAAAAGCACGAAAGGAATTGTTCATAGAGTGACAAGGTATCCAACCCTAGATTGGTTGAAGATCCTTAGGAGTGATTCTAAGGAGGCAATTGAGAAGAATACTGGTGCAAAGTGGAATAAGAGAGGGGTGACAATTGATGATCCAAGACCTTCTTGTTGATTTTTCTATTAGAGTCATTGCACACAAATTCTACCAATCTAGCATTCTCAATAGTGTGTCTTGCATTGCAATGGCTGTAGGATATAGATTGGTGAAGAAGGATCATACCTATGATCTTGCAGAATAGCAACTACAACAGATAAATGAGAATCTAGCAGCTATCAAGAGAACCAAGGGAGCCCAATGTAAATTTGGTGCTATTTTGATATGTATATTCTTTTATGTTCAGAATGAGTTTCCTTCATTTGGTAAAGTAGCATGGAAAACAAATAGGTTTATTATAGCTCAAGTTAATGAATGTATAGAACAAATAGGAGCTAATTTTGAGACCTTAATGACTAGTTATTTTGAAGACTTTAAGAAGTTAATGAAGCAAAGGCTAAGAATTCCAGTGTTAGAGAGAAATGTAAATGAAGTTTGTTTTCTTGTAGATATAGACTATACATACATTCAAGCTACCATACGAAGAGTGAGATGGCTAAGACCTCTTGGGTATGAAATAAATATAGATGAAGCATCAATAGCAATAATTGCATTATTGGTAGAGGATATAGACAAGGATGCATCACATTTTGGTACCTATGATGTGGTGAGATCAAAAGTGGATATGGAGTTAAAGACTGCCTCCACTTTGAAAAAGAAAGATAAACTTGTCAAGAAATTAAAAGCCAAATTTGGGAAGGCACTATACAAGTAGTAGAAGAAAAAGGTGATGATGCTGAGGGTGATGAAGAAGAGCAAGGTCAAGGACCACTTACCTTAACCCAAGATATTGGGGGATGATGCAGATGAGGAGGAAGGTTCTGAATAGGAAGCTCTCAAGGCTAAGACAAAGAAAAGGAAAGCTCAAAAATAGCCAGTTGCCCAGCCAAAAGGAAAGAAGAAGGCAACAAAGCCAAGCCCATCCAAGCCAACTACAAGGGCAAACACTAGGACTAAAACTCAAGGGGAAAAAGAGCAGGAGAAATAGAAGGCAACAAAACAAGGAAGACCTGTAGAGCAAAAGAAAAGAATAGAGTGTGAGAACCACGAAGTGTTACATATTAGATCAAGCAAGGATCAGAGCATACAGAGTAGAACAAGGATCTAAATTAGCAATTGAGGATTGTAAGTCATGAGGTCAAGACATTCTTCTATACATTCTAACCATTGTATTGTGAGAATGGAAATCCTATGTTGATAGGTTGGCTTAGCAGCTATATTGGTTCAGCAGCCACATTGTAGATCCTTAACAAGATTGTAAATCCTTTAGCAAGGTAGCATTCCAAGTGAATGTTTGTAAATCCTTTAACCAGGTCACTTTTAATAGGGTGTAAAGTCTTTAATAGGATAGGCCTTTCATAGGGAAGACCATGGAAGTGGTCAAACTTGTAATCTTGAATAGTTACACATTGCTATAGTGATATTTTGTGGGTGTCATCCCCACCCTAGTTTTACGTTCTCATTTTGGAGGGTTTCTAGGTTACCAAATTTGTGTGTTATCTATTTTCATGCATGCCCTTTACTTTCATGTTTATTAGATGAATTAGATGCATGTGGATGATATCAGTTAAAAGGATTTGAAAAGGTTAAAGTGAGCTAGTTCTAATTCACAACCCCCCCACCCTTCTTAGAAGTAAATCTTCCCACTTGTTAATTCCAACATAGTAATCTCTCATGCATAATTTTTTAGGCATGTTGCTAAGAAATAAATTGTTAGAATAGCTTTAAAACCTCCAACAAAGTCCTGACTAATTGCATCATTAAAATTGGAATTAAAGTTTTAATTTAAAAACATAAATATCTGGTTAAATTCAAGAAGCTTATAATCACAGTATTGGATTGACAATGGAAAAACAATAAACTAAAATGTAAATATATAAGAGAACTTTGGAGAAAATATATCCCCCTCAATAATATATATGCTTTAGTTCTTTGTTTAGGTGTTGCCATATTTTAATGCTTAGCATCAATGTGTCAACTCAATAAAAATTGCCCTTGAATGGATATATCAACACTTGGGTTTGTAATCTTTTGCATAGAAAATGTGATAAAAGATTTGACATGAGTTGATAGTAGTGAAAGCATAACCATACATCTGAAATGGAGAGATATAAAGTGGATGGTACTAGAAGATTCCTGAAGAGGTTTCTAGAGGACCATGCATTCAAATTTGAGCTAACAAGATGAAGTAAAAAATTTCCACCAAAAAGACTTGATGTGGACAACATTCCTCTTTTAGGATAATGTGAAGCAATCCTATCTTAGAGTGAAATTAGATACTGCTACATGTTTTGGTTGTAGTTCATTCTTCTATGTGTTAAGAATTGTCAGAGTCCACTTCAAATAAGGAGATGTATTTGATATAATTAAAATAGTAACAACTCAGAATAACATATATAATAATTTATTTTGATTTATGCTCTTATGGTTGAGTATTAATTGAGTTGCACTCCTATTAGGATTTCAAGAAGGATGCCATTATTTATCTATATTTATAGTGAGGAAGGCATTGCCTCATACCAAGAGTGACTTAGCAAACATGATGAAAATCCACCTATTTGTAGATTCTTTGTACCAAAGATGTGTCTATGTGGGTGATGTTAGCTTCAAAGAGAATGAGGAGGACATAAGAAGAGCCAACAAGATAAAAATGGATATTTTAAATGTTACTATTATTATCATTTTGTGTTCATTAATCATCTTATACATAAAATCATTATGAGCTTCTCGCTCTTCCTCATTTTAGCATTGGAAAATAAAATATGCTTCATGCAAAAAAGAAAAAATAACAACAAATAACTTCTTTCCACAAATACTTTAATTTATTCATGTAACATTTCCACCTAACATTGTGCTTTCTAAAGTTGTTCAAGTCACTTTTGTGGAAATCCACCCATCCCATTTCTTAATAAAAGAAAACCCCTTCCAACTCACTTGTCAACAACAAAAATAACTCCCTTACTTTTGTAGGTAATCTTTTTATCTCGATGCTATAAAAAGAGCAATGGATTCTTTGCTAAGCTTTTAAATATAGATCATGTTCAAGTCTTCCCTAAAAAAGAAAATACCATGATGTTGTGATTTATCTATGCTCCCTAATACTTATCTCTCTTTCCAACATAGACTCTAAAGTAGGACATATGAAGAGAGATTACGTAGGAGCATCCTGGGCTTCCTAGCTATCTTGATCATCTTTGTGAATCGTGTCAATTATTGTTGAGTTGCAGTTGTTGCTGAGTTGCAGTATTGGCTAAGCACACTAATTTCCAATTGCAATAGTGACCAAGTTTCCTATGATGGCTGAGTTCCTTCTTTTCTTGAGTCCTATGGTTGCTAAGTTCCTTCAAGTGCTGAGTGAACTCACTGATTTTTTGAGGCCTAGTTCCTTCTTTGATCGATTTTTCTTGTGATTGGTTTATAGTGAGAGCTTACTTCATTTAATTTGAGTTATGAATTAATGTAAGGATCGTACATTGGGATGCATGTAGACCATTATGAGGCCATACTTCTCTATTGTAAAGGTCTAGAATCTTCTGTAAGCCATTTTTCCAAGTAGAAGTTGAGTTGTCAGGTTTAGGTTTAGGAGCAAGAAGTGAAAAGTGGATCAAGTAGAAGAATCATAGAAGGTAGCAAGTGATATTTTGGATATTCTAATTACAGTTATATCATGTGGAATGCATTTTTATGTATTTATGATCTTGTACTAGCCATAACCTGAAAGACCTCATAGCTAGGCATGTTTGTGGATAATCTAATGAATCAATAAAGATATTTCTATTTTTCTCTCTCCTTGATGTTGTTCTCATTGTATTTTCTTCCCTTATGCTCATTCAACAAGGTGTTTGGATAGTTAGGTGTGCCTCTTTCCCTAAGTTTCCATCCATCCTTGCGTTCAGAACTTGTGAGATGAAAAATTGACAAACAAGAAAATAAATAAGACTAAGGGCCCTATGGTCTTGATGGTCAAGAAAGCCCAAGAGGGCTGCCAACCATTTTTTATGCCAAGTTGTTCCCTACTATTGAAAGATCCCAACTGCTTTATAGAAGGGAAACACGGGGTACTTGTTGTATAATAAACCATTTATAAAAAATGATGTTCTAATAGATATCTTTATAAGGATGATTGATTGAAAGAAGGTACAAATATTGAGGAAGGTTTATTTGAGACATTTTATTTTTTCATGAAGGTAATAGACTTTTTAATGAGAGGAATGCACCTGATATATATTCTAAGATAGAGGGTGTTCTTGAGAATTCAGTTATGGGAATGGATGACTTCTTTAAAATATCTCACAATATTAATAATATTGTGACCAAGGATGATAATATGATGCATATGAGGGACTTCAAATTAAACAAATACAAAAGATTTTACAAAATAACTAGTTGTATCCTAGGGATGCTTTCCTAAACACCTCATCTTTAGACCCTATTAGGATCTAGGATCTTGTCACCATTTCCCAATCCCATTCAATATTTATTTAAAATAAAAATTAATCTTTGCATTTGATTCCATATCAAGATATTTCTTAAAATTTAAAAATCCAAGCATGCACCATCATATTAAGTCCTCAAGGCCAAAGACCAAACCTTGTCTCTATATGGGCATGAGAACAAAATATTTCATATTTGAGTCATTCCCATACAAACAAGTGCCTATAAAAGCCTGAAACCATACATTTAGAATACATACAACATAAACTCCCATTTATTATACCAAGACATGACACCAAAACATCAAACCCTCCTTGATTTGGCTTCTCTTTGAGCCTATAATCTTGCAACATGCATAACAGTTACATATATCTTCTGCGAACTAAAAAAGAATAAAAATTTCTCTTTGAGGGATGATGGAAGACATAAAAATATAGACATTAATACCATTTTTTATGAGTTTCAAATTGTGGAAGGTTGAGCTTTTTAATTTGGTATGCTAAATGGAAACCCTAGGTAAGTTAGGAGGAGTTCACACAAAACATATTGTATCTTATTCAAATCACAGTAAAATTGAGTGAAGACATATGAAAATGAAAGTAAAGACAAATTTATATCCTCTCTAGACATGTGCCATATGACGTAAGAAATAACTTTTAGTGCTTAATAGCCACAAGGAATATGTCATTCCAAGTTCAGTGAACTTACTTCCCAGCCTATTTCCTCCCTTGAGAAACCCAATGATGTTTTGATTTCATTTTCAACCAACCTTTGACTAGCATAAGGGATGAGGAATATTTTTAGAAAAAAACTTATCTAAGCAAGATAATCATTCTTTTTGCATGAAGATCCTATTTTGATTAATCTATATGATGACATGGATGATATTATTGTTAACAATGATGACTCAAATATTTTTTCATTCCTTATTATCTTGATGATATGCATGAGGAAATTGTGGCTTTCTTACTTTCTTTCTTTCTTGATTGAAATTGTGACTTACAATTGCTTTTATTTTGTTGGAAATATTCAAGACTATGCTAGGTTACTGAGAGGGGAGGGTTGAATCAGTACCCTTAAAAACTTTATCAAATTTAGATCTTAATTGCAATAATCCAATTACCATTTAATCCATTAAATCAGATCTAATTGCATGCATGAGGAGACAATGTATCTGTAAAACTTTAGAGAGGAGGAGACACATCTTAAGGAAGGTAGATGGCAAAATGTTCAAGATTCTTATACATGTCTTTAAAGTATTTTAGACGTGGAGCTCAATAAAATAGTACCACATTGTGAATGGTTCTCATAGACCTAGTTGCATAGTGCCCTTCTTGTGATCGAGCAACCAAGAAAAAGAAATCCCATCTCAAGGTGGTGATCATCTTATGCCATATTCTTCTTGTGATCTCAAATATTGAAGCACAAGTGAAACTGATATGCACCATATAGCTAAAAAGCCCACACAATGTTAACAAAGCCAAAATAGCGTGTTATGCAATGCTTGTGTAGTAAAACATCAAGTGGTATTGGTACTAAGATCATCCCACCATATCAAGAGATGTGTATCCATATTCTCAATTCCAAGCATATCAAGTATAGTAAAGCAATTTTATCCAATTAATAACAGTACCATTAAGTGATTAATACATTTTTACAAATGATAGGTAGAGTTATTAATATGAATAAATACTTGATAAAAACAAAAGAATGTGATTACTATGAATTATACAATGTCAATCAACATAGGAATACATACCTTGATGTGGTCCAAGATTCACACAGTGAGGTATATCAGAAGCATCAATGAACATTTATTAGGAATCAATCAAGAATTAGAAAAGTCAAGGGATTCCACCCAACCTAACTTCATACTGCAAGGGCATAAGTAAAGTAAACCAAAGAAATAGGATAACCCATGAAAATACCTCTCATCACCAATCAACCAAAGATTTCAAAATTCAATGGATACCCCCTAGCTTAATTTCACATTACAAAATTATTAAGTTATTAGGACAATCCAAGGATTCAAGAAATAGAATGATAGTACAAAGAATTAATATTGACAAATAGATATTAATATTTTGATTCTTTTGAAAATGAATAACCATCCATTTGCAACACATTTTATTTGTCCATTAATGCATATAATCCCTCATGATTGTGCTTGATCAATTATTGTTTCCAAATCAACAAGTATGTGAGGAATAAACAATTTAATCATAGGCCTCCAAAGATCAATATGCATAAGTACAAAAGTAATAAAATATAGATCTTGGAGAATCCAACAGCACATTTGTGGAATGAGGAAAGCATATGGTTTAATACTACTTAGTGAATGATTAATATTAACAGACATGCTTATGAGTCCAATAATTAAAATTGGTGCAATTTGAAATATGGGCTCATTTGTGGGTATTTGGGATTCACTAATTAGAAAAGAAGAACATATTTGATTATAATTCAATAAATTATTTTTTATCCAAATTCAATTATTCCAAAATCATGTCCCTTATGTGCATCAATACATTGCAACATTGATTTAAAAATTTCAAGCACATGATTCAATGGAAAAGGGATCCTTGAAAGTTCAATATTAGATGCAATTTCAACCACCTTATTATGAAATGATTTAGGAAGCATTATAGTTTCCATTAGTAGATATGGTGGAGTGCAATTTGAATGGGACAATGACAAGATTTTTTAAGGATATAAAGTGGATGGGATTAAGTAGGATAGGTAAAACAGAGATGGTAAGGATGGATATGGTAGAATATAAGAAGGATATAGAGGTTGCTGTGAGCATGCATGATGATATTTATTGTTCATACTGGGTAGATAATTGTATTTTGAAGAAATATTTTATCTTTGCAATGCAATAGAGTAATCCGTTCCTTGATCTTCTTGAATTTGAGTTTGAAATTGTTTATCGGTTACAAGAAAAAATTATCCACTTTCACCCTTATTATGGTGAGACTTACAAGTAGGTTGTACCTCATTCACCATGTTCTCATGGTTGTTGGAGTATTTGTACTTGTCATCCTTCCTATAACAAATAGAACAATAAATGGTCAAATTTTTGTTCTCAAAATTAAATTGTTCTAAAAATTCATCAATGATTTGCTCTTGTTCAGATGCAAAAAGAACATTTAGACATACTTGTGACAATGGAAGATCAAAATTTCTTAAGTTGCGTTCATTAGGCAGAGAAGGTATAAAAACATCACCTCTAGTTGGTGCAATTTCCCCACCAGTTTCTTCTTTTTTTGAAAAAAATTGAAAGCAGGGGTTTGGGGGTGGCAGCCCCTAGTGGGATCAAGGGGCAATGCCCCTTGAAGGGTCCTAGGGTAGCACCCCTATCGCCAAACACATTTTGCCTCTTGTGTTTCCTTAAAATTTTTTATTTTTGAAACAATTTTCACCCAAAATTGATGTACTTGAATAACATTGAAAATGCATCATTTTAAATTTTTTTTTTCAAAATATCCTTTTCTTTACCAATAATTCACAACAACTAATGATAATGTAAAATTGAATCTAATTTCTAAGACCTACTTGCAAACTCTAAAACAATGCATCTATATGATTTACGCAACACAAATTAAAATTAATTACTTAAGCAAGGCTAGCAATTTATGCAGCACAAACTAAAATCAATTAATTAAGAAAGGCTAGAAATTGCAAAAGATTTCATCCTAACACATTGTTCCTAACTCAACTCATAAAGCTAAGATACCTTTGACACCTTTCCTTGTAAACAATGCCAAAATGATAGGCCAATACTGGGGCAAATGAATTTGAAATAGTTAATATTTTAAAATAAGTTTCAGCTTGGTCTAATCATTTGAATCCGGGGATGTAATCTTGTGAAAGGTGTTTCAGAAATATGCCATCAAGGGATGCTAGTTGTGAGATGACGGATTATGAATGCAACTACAATAGATGAAAGTAAATCTACGAAAAACCAAATAAATCCCAATGACAGAAACTGTCACTTCTTGGGGACAGGAACATCAGAAATTGAAATAAACATCAAGCTATAAAACTAATTAAAAAAAACAATTTAAGAAAGAAATAAAAATAACATAAATAGTTACAAAAATAATAAATCCAAATCTAAATTAACTAATCTAAAAATCTAAATTAATTAATCTAGAAATTAGTAAATAGACAAGAACATGAACATCTAATTTACCAGATAGACTAATTAAGAAACAAAACTATTAAATAATACATTTTAGAAACACACTAAATAAAAATACCACTATGCTTTTCCAAAGAGTGGACCCTTACTCCTTGACTCGCACAATGAATAAAGAACAAATAAACCTTATGTTATTTCAATCATGAGAAAATGATGTTTTTACTCATCATAGAATAACATAGGTTGGATCTATGTGTAGTAGTTTCCTATATGGAAAAATGTGTATATATATGTCCTCCCCACTATATCTTATACTGCTTATATATACACAACCTTAACAATTTAGTAACACCTTTGATATGCACTCCATATAAAGAATGACTATTACATAACAAATCTATAACATAAATCTATGACTTGCAAAGAATAGGCAATCTGTTGTTATTGCCCCAACAAAATTCTATTTTCTTTATCTATATTCATTAAATCATGATTCTAAAATGGGTTGGTTGTAACAAAAGACAATTATAGAGAGAATCGGGTTGATGTGTTTTTTGTCCACGTGATACTTGGTAATGAATCTCAACTATAATATCTTTTCTTTACTTCCTTACACCCATTAGATACAAAATGCTTCAGCAATAATAGTGGCTAATTTTGGGCCAAGTTTATTTCCATCTTCTGGCATGTAACTTACCTTCATGTCCTTTACACATACATGTATTATGTATGAGGTCTACATCAACTATTGATGAAAACAAAATGTGTATCTATTTTGCGAAGAAACGTTAGCCAATACAAAGTAAAGTTTGTGTTCTTCCTCTTCGTAACCATCACTTAAGTAATATCACCATAGAGGTAAGTTTTATACATTTACAAATTGATGGAGCTTTGCATTAGTGAAATTGTAATAGGAAGATGCATAGTAGGTGACATGAGGACTGACAACTCACAATCAACATGTTAGATAAATACAATCACATCTATTTATTCAAATATGTTATCTCATAACTAGATTAAATATCACTCATATATATCATATCATATGCAACATAGAAGGAGAAAATGGAATATTAAAATGGATATGGAAATGAGTGGGAAGGCTTATATGAAGGTTAAAATATGACATAATTTGGGATATAAATAGCTCTCATCAACTCTAACCATCTTTGAGATCCCTTTGAAACTCCATGTTTGATATATTCACCTTTGAATTCTTGATGAATAGTAATAGCCTCAATTGCAATGAATAATAATAAACTAGCCCTTGCTTTCACCATGCAATTTCTCTAGCTTAGATTGGGATGTCCACAAGTACTTTCTCCTTGCTCCTCTCATACCATGTTATGTACAAATAAGGGATTTAATGCCATTTTATAGGATATTTCATGAAATTACTCCACAAGGGCTGACTGCACAAGTGGAATTTTACTGGAGGAGTTAAATACTTTCGAGCCCTTAATCAATGGAAACCCCAAAATAGGTCGACCTAGTCTAGAAGGTTCATCTTTAGGGTCTTCATGTCTAGGTTCCAGACTAGTAAGGGTAAGAGATATAATTTGTGTGTTATACTATCATCCAAAGATCCCATTTGGGATTTTGAGATCCTATGAAGAGAGGATACTCGTAGATTAGGTCTTAATATAGTGAATGTGTGAAGAAGGAGGGAAATTGAGGAGGATTTGTTAGGTCCTACCTCATTTTCACCTAGAAAACATAGGAGAAACAAAGTGAAGTGTGTACTTAAGGGTTGAGTATGAAATAAAAACACACCAAAGAGGAGCTAAAATGTCTTAAATTGAAGTACACCCAGTTTAAGATGACACATACAAATCAAGAGGATTTTTAACAATGTCATACAAAGAAAACCCCTAGTCAAGTGAACTAGTAGTGAAGATATCCCACTTTTTGAAAGTGGCGATATAAAAAATATTTCTAGTATTGTATAATGATAAACCATATTCTCTACAAATTTTTTTAAGAACATGCTAGAACATAGAATAAAAAAATGGGTAGAAAAAAGAGGGAAAGAGAGCAAACAAGAAGATTTTCCTTAGAAAAAGAAACACTACCATTCATCATTGCCTTGCTCTTGGGAACTTCATTAAAAAGGTTTGGAACACCCATGGTGGAGAAGAATTTTGTTTCTTCATTGATTTCAAAGAAGTTAAAATCATTCCTAGAGATAAAATTTGGAGTAGGATAGAGGAACTTAGGTCACCTAATGAGTATTATAGAACCCAATACTTGATAAATGTTAGGAAATGGTTAGAGCTAAAATCAAAACTAATGAAAGAGGACATGTGTGAATATTTTGCTAGAAACATTGTAGTCAAACACTAGTGCTCTCTAACCCCCCACATTTTTTTGGTTTGTATGTAGTGCCTCTCCCATTTATTTCTACATGGCATCTTATTGGATGTGGCTCTAACTTCATATGTTTGATTTTTGTGATCATGTTGGGTACATGTGACGTTTGTACCTTTAGGGTGATTTAATTTATGTTGTTTCACAAGAAAATTGTTTATGCCCTTATGCTTTTTTTTAAGAACCATTGTGTTATGGGTGGTTTTATATCTGATTTGTGATGGTAGACCTTCTAAGGCCTTTATTATAAGTTGTGGGAACTCATTGTGTTATTAGTGTTTGATTCGAGCTTGACTTGTATATGTGATTTAGTGATTATTCCCATGTTATGATTTTATATTGGCACTGTGAGATCTACCAGTTCAATTTACTCTAGTGTTCATTAGAGATCATTTTTGTGGTTATGATGGTATTGTGATTATGTGATGGTTGATTTTGTAACTTATGATGTGAGTGATGGTTATACTTCTGTATGTGTTAATATCTATTAGACTATTGGTGTATCATGATGTTATTTCATGATTATCCATTTGATGTGCTCAATTGGTTGCATTATGTGATGCATTTGATTACTATACATTAATTTTAGTTGTATCATTGGTGATTTAAATGTCAAATCATGTTATTACTATTTTGATCATATATGTATGATGAATATCATTGATTCCTAATTCTGTTGTGCCTCACATGCTGTTAGTTATGTTTATGAAAATTTGCATGGATATATGCACATATTTCTAGAAATAATAATTTGATGTTTTTATATTTATTTGAGATTCTTAATGTAAATGTAATGGTAATTTAAAAGATATAAAGACAATCTCTACGTTCAAACAAATCTTATGCATTATACCCATTGTGTTGTGCAAAGTAAGAAAAAATATGTACTTAATATACTTAAGGTCCAAGATTACGAAGAGGGGGGTGAATTAGAAATCTATTAGATTAAAAACTGACACCATCTTATCAAAAAAGATCAAGCAAAAAATATCATAACCATTTAACCATTCGCCACATGCATGCAATGTAAACTTGTCAAACAATAAGTAAGATAACTAATAAAATCATTTTCTCAAGTACTGCAAAAAAAACAATATTCGTCATGAGGAAAGCTTTGGTTAGGGAATTAGTACCTGCATATAGCTTCACTCTTCTAAAATGTTCTCTATTAAAAGCTTAGTCCTTTTAGGAGCTTACACTAATGCCATTTTTGGAGAAAATTGTGTTACAATTCATCTGAGTAAGGGATTTTCCTCTACCCCTATTAGGAGCTTTACCCTATTAGTAGTAACCTCCTTGGAGGATTTTTAACTCAAGCTAATGGAAAACTCAGTTAAGGGAATGAGTCTTCAGACCTATTAGGGTCCTGCTCACCCTATTAAGAGTGGCTTGGTTAAAGGATTCAATTTGGCAAGGAAAGTGATTTGGGTATAGAAATTCTCAATTACTTATATAGATCCAATTTATCTCAATGTCTAATTCTAATTGTAGGAATTCAACTACTACCTTGATTGCACATGCCATCAATGATCATCATACTCGTAACCACAATACTCTGTCACACAAATACACTTCTTAATCTCTAGGGAAGCCACCTGCTTAACCAAATTGTTTTACACTTTAATTCACCTAAGGACCACCAAAATTTATTATCAAATCCTAATATATCCTTTACAAGATCTACATGATCACCTATTTGAACTGGACATTGATTCAATAAAGAAATCTAGCATTTTGCACTTTTTCTAATGAACATGCACAAATTCAAGAAATTTGATCACAATGATCAATGTATGATCAATTCATTATAACATATTTATGCCACATCATTTTCACATCATCACTTAACTTTACATCACAAAAGATCTACCCAATTCATCCCAAAAACTAGCAGTTGAAGATCAAACATAAGCGTTTCTCAGTATTCTTTCATTTCCTCCTAAATGTACTTCCATTGATCCAAAACATGTCTTCTACTCAGCCAAATCATGTACTACTATAATTTAGTGATCTCAAAATTGAGTATAGAACATAAATCCTGAATTAGAATATCTAGATCATCACAAACTTGATACACCAATGAAATCATTCACTATTTATCACTAACTATTCAACTTTGTTACATTTTCACAATTAAATCTTTCATAACTTTCTCCATAATTATGTCGAGTACATAAAATTTTACATACACCATCTTGAGACATCTCTAAGTTTCCCATCCCAATTGTGCAGTTCAATTCCACAAATAGATTAACTACACACTAGATTTCTACTCTACAAATACTAGAACAATGTTCCTCGTAAACTATAAACCAACGACCTTCAAGTTGACATAAATGGAAACACAATAATTGATCAATTGACCATAAAATGAGTACTAAATCATCTCTTCAATACAATATACATCAATTATGCCAACAAAGTCATAGTCACTCATTCATGAGATCTACACAATGTATCATGCTCATTCATAATTTTCTATCATGCCTGTTTATGTGTTTAAGCTATTTATATTGTGAGTAGCTACAATTGATATTTGTGTGTTTTAGTGAATAGGTTATCAAAAACATTTTGCCTAACTTGCATAATTTGAGGGTGCCTATATCATTAATAGTGATATAGGAAAAAGTAACTTTGGCCTTTCAATAGTGAGCCAATAAAATTCTTGTATGGATGATGTACACATGATTATAATGTTATCCCTTTGACACATTCATAAACTTGAACTTTATAACAAATATTGTGATAGACTAGTTGTATATTTATGTCTTAGAGCTTTCGTAGTTGTCGCAAAAGAAGTTTAATACCCCAGCCGAATAGTAGGGCCCATACCCACCATAAAATTGTAGGGCCCATACCATATGCCGGGGTCCGGGGATGGATAGCTGGCTGGCTATAATAGTAGGGTAGGGTAGGGCCCATAAAATATTTAGGCTAGGGGGCTAGGGGGCCCTATCATTCTACAGGGAGGGGGAGGGGATAGTTACATGCTCGTCTCTCTGCATAAGCAGCAGCCCATCCTGAAGGAATAGTTATGGATGGGCCGGTTATCGGTTATCGCTTAGGGCAATTCCGGCTATACCCGCAAACCCATACCTAGCTGGTACACGGACCCAACGCTTCTTTATGGCTCAAGCTCCTTCGTGAGCATTATCAGAATATTAGCTCATATAATATTCTGATAATGAAGCCTTAGAATAGTAGGGAACGGATTATTATTATTATTTTTGATTGGTAAAAGTTCTAAGCCAAATAGTTTTGTTAATTTAAATTTATACTTGAGTTTATACAATTTAAATTAAATATTGATTTTTATGTTTGGAAAAATAAAATTATTTACCAACTAATTTGTCATATATGGGTTCTAATTGTTTGCAATTTATTTAATTGATTTTGGGGTAAAGTGAATAGTTCACTTAAAATATCTAAGTGAGTTCTTTTCACTCACTTCTCACCTTTGCTCTTTTGCGAGAATTTTGATTTTTCTCTAAACTTGAATGGAGAAAATCACATATTATCTTGTTGGGTGTGATTCAATTGTTGGATTGGTTTATGAGTGTCTTGTGCCAGAAGTCATGTTCAATTTCATTGAGTTTTGGATTTTTGCTCATTGTGTATATGTTATACACTTTGTATGAGATATAGGGCTCTTCACATTTTTTTTATTCACTTTGTCTTTTCCTATGAAGTAAATTGCTTTAGGCTTGTAGGCTAAGAATTATCAGCCCCAACTATTTCATTGCTTATTTAAGTTTCCATGAGCATTGCATATTTTGGAGTTTGGCATTTAGGGTTTTAGAAGTGTTATGCTACCCAATTTTTTGTGTGTTCCTGGAAATGATATTTTGTTTTAGAGATGTGATATTGGGCACTTAAGGGAAAAAAGGGTTTTAATTTCATCAATTTATTTGATGTTTTTTTTTTGGCCTTTTTCATCAATGCACGATTTTGTGTGTTGACTAGAATTGTGTCTCCATGTTTGGGTGATTAGGAAGTTGGGTTTAGTAGTATCCCATAACTATTGAGAATTGTGTCATCAAAATAGTTAAATTACATTTTGCGTATTTGTTATGGTAATCCAAACTTGGCCTTTGATGTTAAAATATCATTTTTTGCAAGAATTTTGGGTTTTCATGTATCTTGTGGCTTGTGATCTTTCCTTGTGTTCCCACAATATGTATGATGGATTCTATTAGAATTTGAGCTCTTGGCATAGTGGCCAATAAATCATTTGGCTTTTATACCTATTTATTGATTTTGAGTATTTTTAGCCTATTTCATGTTCTAACAAGATGTGTGGTGGATTTATTTGAATCATGTGCTCTTGGAGAAGTGGCTAATTGATATATTTGGTATTTGTGCCTTTAGTTTTTCCTTTACTTGGTTCTTACCTAGACCGTGTTGGGATTTGACACCTCCTCCTTTCTTTTCTTGTGTTGTTGTGTCTTTTGTATTATGTAAAGACACCTTTGATGCTTGAGAAGAGCTCCAATGTGACATGTGGATGTAGGTGTTGAGATTGCATTCAAGCATGTAGTTGAGGTATGCTCCTACGATGATGTTCAAGTGACTTGTGCTCCTACGATGATGTTCAACATGTATGTTTAACCACTCAAGAAACATTTACTTTGAGATTAAAATGAATGTCAATGAGATGGGTTTTGAGTATGAACTAGTTTTCTCTTTGTATAGTTGTGGGTTCTTGTTGGCTTAGCCTCTTGTGATTTGTTGACAAGCAAAAACCTTGTTGGGAAACCTTGTGAAACCTTGTTCTTTATTTCAAGTTGATCATGATCTCTTCTCTTGCATGTTTTATCTTGCTTATGTCCATGGTTATGACATGCACATTATTACATGATGTTTATTCCATGTTTCAAAAAAAACCTATTAATTGCATATTTAAGTCTTTGTTCCAATGTCTCCTTGGTGGAGAATTATATTTTGTACGGATAAACTTAAAGATTTATTAAACAAATTTATTGGAGGAGTGGTGTAGGATCACGCCTCCTAGAATATAGAGTTAGTAATTAGAAGAAAATGTAATAATAATGATGATTGTTCCATCCATTTATTCAATATAAGCCAACTTATAAGGCCTTGAAACCTTTAGGTGCAATTATGAACCAGGGGTCCACCCTAGTCAAAGGGACTGTTTTAATGATTTTCACAAGTATTTATGCTCATAGGGTAGTAGTAGGTGTTTTGGATTTCTGTTTGATTGCAAGGAAGCAAGATGGTCCAAAAAGTGCAAATATTGTAAAATTATTTGTCAACGGTGCATAATGCAACTTTGACAACTTTTAGCAAAACATGTCAACTACCTTCCCAAGTGGCCATTGTATGCAAATATTAGTTATAACCATTGAGAAGGATTCGAATAGCTCTCGAGAGGATGAGGGATTCAGATTTGGAAGTTTGTGTGAAGGTTGGAGCAATTGAAGTGAACAAAGTATCAAGTTATTGATTAAACTTGTTGTTTCAGTGACTTGTACAAACTGCATAGATTGGGAAATTTAATACTACATGCATGGTTAGTAGGGTGTCTTATCTATCTACTGCAATTGATTTCATATCTTGAAGTGATTGGATATGGTATATTTTACAATTTTTGTTTTGGGTGGTCTAAAACCCTCTCAAATATAAGGGTTTCACACAAAAATGATCCTATCTTGACTTTCCATTGAAGATTTCAATTACCATTGGTGAAAATAAAGTATGGCCATGCTTCTCTTAGTTTCCAAAGACTTGGTCCTGTTCAAGATGGTTTTCTATTTTTAGTGCTCAGTCCTAGACCCAACATCTCAATATGCTCGGGTAAAAATTGGGTGAAAAATGTATAACAGAGATAGATCTATTTGTGGGGTTCCAATCCAATATTAGAAATGATGTTCTTATCTATGAGGAAAGATGCTTGAAGTTTTGGTTTGACCAAGGTACCCTTACATTAGGTAGTTTCTTCACAAAATTGGTCTAGTTAGCCCTATTATGCCTGGGTGGCTATAGAGTGAATAATGGTTTATTGAAGATTTAGGAATTTGATCCTTTATAGCATGTTGGAAGGATTGAATGGGTATTTGAAAAGTCACTTAGTTCCCTAGGTTATGTGGATAATATCTAATTTTTTGTCTAAAAACCTTTTTGGTCAACCTAATTGATTTAGGTTTGTCCACTAGCCTCTTTGGTGATAGATACTTTGTGGCTATTGAGGAACCCAACCAAGGTTTGAATCATTGTTGTTCTATTCTACGTAGAATATCCAAAACATTAGATTGAAGGGTTGATAAGTGTTGGGTAGATTTTCCATAATGGACCTAATTCAAGGAACCTTTCCCCAAAGTATGAAATCAATCCAATTTGATCAATTCTCAAGAGAGTTAGGAAGGTTGTGAGATGTATCTTGAACACATGAGGACTTGCCCAATGTTCCAAGGAAGTGGATGAGTATAGTGAAAGGATTTGTAGGTGATTTGTTTTGGAAGAAACTTGGGTAGAGGCCCTAACCATTATTTTTGTAGTGCACTCTGCATCAAGTAGAGACTTGGTTGAACGGTGAAGTGGTGAAGTTTCTTTATATGAAGACACAATCAAAATAATTTAGATTTATTTCACTAAGAGGTTGGAATGCAAGTAAACATTAACACGAGAATATATTCATGATTTTTTCTTTAAAAAGGAAGCAACAAACTAATTTTATTTTTGATGTAAGCTTGCTTGAGATAGTGAAAAAATACAAATACGTAAGAATAAAAAATGCAAAGTGGCTAGAGAGATTTATTTGTACTTCAAAATATGTGGAGAAAGTTGAGTTATGGAATATAAAATCAACTTAGCTCTTTTTGGTTGGTTGCTTGTGTCAATATTCCTATAAGGTTGTGAGGTTTCAAAGAGTAAAATATGAAGTTGTAAGTGTAGGCAAGTAGAAACAATCCAAAAACATTTAATCATCACCTATGTTGAATTAAAAAATTGAAATCATATGAGATTCTTTTGGCTAAGATGGGAATGGAGCATCAATAATAATTCATTTGCTATGCTGGTGAAAGAGGGCTGAGAACATAGATGAGCCTTTTGGCCCAAATTGCTTCTTGAGTGGGAACTAAACCAAAGAAAAAGACTTGGAAGAAACATAACAAGCAGTAGATGAATAAGTTGGACATTAGTTTGCATGTCTGCCTTAACAATAATGAAGAGAAAAAAATGTCTCAAGTTACAAAGATTTAAACAAAATATAAGATGTAATTGAAACAAAATGTTACTTCCTCTTAATACTAAGAGTATGTGGATATTTGAATCTTTTTAGCCTAAAATCATTGTGAAGGTGGGCAGTTTGAATGAATTATTTAAGGTGGCAAGGCTTCATGAAACACAAATTCCTTGATCAATATTCACAATATAAGAGTTGACATCAAAAGGAATTTAAAAATGCGTTAATAGTTGTGTTCCTTGGTCCCTTAGGCTGCTCATCCTTGTCAACATAATTAATATTCTTTCATTTGATGTTTGTAAATGCTTTGAAAAATATAAATTGTTATTTTTATAGTAGAGCATGTTTATCAAATCCATTATCAAAACAAGGAAACACTTCTATTTAGTATGAATGTGAGGTAATGAAATTAAGCATTGAAGCTCTCCTAGACAGTGGAAGTAAACTTAGATTCCATGAATTTAATTTTTTTTTACGGACTATAAGATGAAATTGAAGTTATTAAAAAAATCAAAATTTTGAAAATATAAAAATTTCATTAATTTGTTCTTTTAGAATTTTGATTGCATATGTTTCTAATATAGAAATCCTCTCTGAATTCAATTCAGATAAAATGATTTCTTTGATTTCTTCTCAATTCTTGGAAATAAATCTTGCTGGACTTCAGTTCCACCACAACTCTTCAAAGGGAATCCATTAATTATAATTCTCACAAAAAGAGGTTCTTTTAGCTTCAGGTTTTATATGATTCTTTGTGTCATGGATAAAAGAATTCTATTACTCATAATGTTTAGATAAGTAAATTGTTAACCAAGCTACAGAAAGAGTTATGGTTCTATTCTGATGTAGAAAAAGCTAGTTCGCGACTTGAACCATATTTGGATTATATGACCTGCAACAACGTCAAATAGACCTCTTGTTTTGTTCGGTTATTTCTTAATTGGCTCCCCATGCTAGTCCAATCTGAAAGCTATAAAATCCATTGTACAAGAAAAATTAGATGTAAAGAGGCAAAACAAGTCCAGGAAAAAATTAATTTACAAATTTGCACGTGCATGGATTTCATGAACTTCTCCATGTCCTGTCTATTGGCATTATGCTTATTGAAGGATGAACATGATTTCTTTGTTTATGCGCAACATTGTCTTTATACACATACTCATCTGACTTATGGCTACAGGGCTCCAATGAGGATATGCTCCCTTAAGCAAAGCTACAATACCAAAAGCGTGTGACACAGTTGTGCCTGAAATTATGTTGAAGGGAACATGCCTTTTAAGTTCTAACAAAATAATCTCCCTCACTAAGGAGCTGCTGCTTCTAAATAGTTTCGAACATGCTGCAAGGATGTTCAACCTTGCAGCTATAGGTAGGCTGCATTAGTCACTCAAAATTTTTAATTGCAAAATATTTCCAGGTTCACAATGTAAGATCAAAATAAAATAAAAATAAAGAAATAATGGATTATGAATTTCAATTTGGGATATATGATATCTTTTTCTCTGACAAAACAGATAGTGATTCGAACTTGGCACATGTTTTTGTATCTGAAATGAAACAAACGACACTTGAAATTGTTGCTGGCAACCGACAGAATTTAAATCATTTGACCTAAGGCCTGGCTTGTTTAACAATATGTTTGAACTTTTAAATGTATGACCAAAATATAAATTAAAATTGACTTGGTATGTTAGACTCGTATTTTTCAATTCTGTTGAATTTTCCTGTTGTCCAATATCCAAATGCTGAAGCTTCATGAATCACAGAGAAAAGCTGATTAAAAATTCAGTTGTTTATGATTCTGTTCTAACTAATTGTCTTTTATGTAAGGTCATAAATGAAGGTTTCATTTGAAATATGAACATTTATCAATGATAACAGTGAGAGAATCATAATATCATATTATGTCATTATTTATAAGTTCAATGTATAAGAGACCTTGCTTTCAGCGCAGACATTCATTTATATTGAAAATAATTTTAGAAAGAAGAATTATACAATAAATAATTTAATTATCAGATTATATTCTGAGAAGAGGCTAGTATCATAATATAACCATAACTATATACTGTTAACAATACACCAACACAATATTTTTGTATTTGATCTAAAATAAGGTGATAGGATACTATATTGATGAAGAAGAAAATTATAAAGAACTTCTTAAGTTCCTCACTGTTAATAGGAATGTGTTCAATTAACTATTGGATGGATAGTTCTAGTTCTTATAGATTTTTTCATGTGTTGCTAAATTTCATCATTATTTTACATTTAATTTCTTTTAAAACTATTTATCTATTTTTATTTTAATGTTAATCTACAATTAATGTATTGCTAATGTTTAATTGATAACTTCCTTAAACTATCTTCCAATTGTCAGTGTAATACCACCCTAATTTGGACTATCATACTATGAAATTAGAAAATAGATGAACATAATTTAACCACTTTATTATATAATCAAAAATTTATGACAATTATTAAACAATCACACTACCCTATGACAATGTCACTACCATAGTGTTCATTAACATGATATGATTTTTTTTATTGGATGTCAAACTAGAGTTTTGATTGTGTCCTATAAGTGCTCCTGAGATTTATCAGGTTGAATAGAAAACAACACTGATTACAAGTGCCGGTATTTGTATAGTAGTGAAAACTCAAATGAATATTGTCATTTCAGTAATGACGTGCTCTGACGTTGTCCTTTCTCAATTTATCCAGTCTTGTTCTATTGTTGGAATCTTTAACGTTAAGCTCCATGAGCTTTCCACAGTGTCTTTTTGTCTCCCCACATTTGTTGCCGATTAATGTCTTGTGGTATACATAGGCCTCACCTTGTTTTTAAAGCTGAATATACTGAAGATTGAGTGACAGTTCCTGCAAAAGTCATTCTCATTAGCTCAGTCTCATATAACACGACTCATCAGTATCACTTATATTTTTCAAATGCTTATAAATATATCAAATTCAAAGAGACCAGTTTTAGTTGATAAGTAATGTATTTAAAAAACTAGACGACAACTACAAGTCATCAAATCCTGTTTGCCATATTGGTGATTCAGGCATTTTATATATTAGAAAGCTGCAAGCCTTGGTCGCTTTTGTAAACATGACAAAAAGATCTTTCCTCAATGCACTGTAAAAAACCCCATACTTATATTATAAATACAACACTATTGTTCAAAGATTTAACTAATTCAAATGTAGTAGTCAAGAGGGCAAGTTATAGTTGTCCCGATCCACATAAGTATTTGCCTATTTGGTTAAGAAGAAATAAAATATTGAGTTTCTGTAATGATGAGTATATAGAAATTGGTAGACACAACCTACAAATGTTACTGTTCTCCAAAATAACTGTCAACATGTTGGTATGACTCCAAGTCATAGGGGTGAGCAGCAAGGAGAGTTTGTTGCACTCTTTCTGAAGAGTCGTATGTCACAGTATTCCAAAGATGTGAATACTTTCCGTAATTTAGTTTTGAATATAGAGCACTACTGAAAACAATATTGAAAACCATACTACAAGAATATATTGTATTATGTTTCTATCTGCATTTCATACCCCAGATATTTAATGTTCGAGCAAGAGAAGGCAATTCCGAGAACGACATACTTCGTGTACAAAGCAACACAGCTTTGTTGCCTGGAAAGCACAATCCAAAAAATCGTCATTATAATTCTTAGCGTAGATTCCACAATAGTAAAAGAACCAGTCCTTAAATCAATAATATATTAGAATATTTATCTCAAAATTTTTATAGAGGTAACTTTAATGGTCGTCAGAACAAAGTTGGTCAAAATTGATAGAATGACTTTCATTAGAATATTAGAATGTAAACGAATTAAGAATGTAAATGAATACTCTGCATATGAATAAAAATGAAAATATTCTCTCCAACTAGAATGAAAATCATGGAATGCTCAGATGGCAAAAACATCTTGAAGATAATCTACAAGAGCTGCTATGTTACCAGAAATGAGAAACGAGAAACGCAACGTGGACGTGACGAGAAACAAAAATTTCAAAGGTTGTGTAAAAGAAATGTATTTATATATATATATATATATATATATATATATATATAATCAAACTAATTTATTTCTTAGAAATAAATTCTTGACTCCATGTTAAATTGTATTTAATAAATTCCTAATTCAATTGCACAAAATAATTAATAGTTGACTGGTACTAAAGTAATTCTCTCGATTAATAACACTCTATGTTTCCAAATATTAACAAAATTAAAACTATCACTTCGTTAACAAGACTGAAACTGTTACTTCATTTACAAACTAAAACAATACTAAAACTAAAACCACTAAAACTAGTTTAACAAAACTAAAACTACTATGCCTGTTACATTCACTATGCACCCTATAAAATCTATTATTGGTTTTTAAATTTATAACATTATTACCAAAAAGAAACGGAACGGCCGTTGTGTGATGGGAAACCTATTTCGCACGTTGCAATGGGGCTTCCCCGTCACGTTTCTGGCAACTATGGCAAGAGGTAGATTAGAGGGTAGAAAAATAAACATATCTACTCCAAATGCTGCAGGAATATCTGCACCATACGATCCCTTTTCCCAGCAAACTTTGTAAGCTACAGATCTTGCAAGGGGAGCTCCTTCCTGTGCAATACATACCCATTCTTCTTTCATGGCATACATAGACCTCACCTTGGCTTTTCGGCCAAAAAAGCTAAAGATTGAGACAAATTTCTTGTAAATTTATCCTCACTAGCTCATTGCCATATCATAAATTTTTTTATAAACATATTAAATTCAAAGAAACCATGATATTAGTAGATAACTAGCATGTTTCTAGGTACCTATACTTTGTACCTCATATTATTTTCTGTCAAAGAAAAGCCGATTTGCAGAAACATGAACCTTGCACATAAAGTATTGTACCTTTGCTCCCTGCAAAATAAAATTAAAAAAAACTTGTAATTATAATTCTTAATACAGATTCCAAAATAGGTCCAGAAAGAGTCCTTCAAATAAAAAGGAAACATTCCCAACAAAAATTGCTCTTGTTTATTTACCTCTTCCAGAGGCCAGAGGCCAGAGGCCCAAGAGGATCCAAACTAGAAAGAGAATTTACATGGAACCTAGAAATGCAATTTCTTTTGCAAATTACCCCAACTCATTGGAAACGCACAAGGATCTGATTTTGCAGTAGACCCGAAAAACTTAACTGGTGCTTCTTGAGGCAATAGGTGATATTCAATTTCAAGTTTCTCAAAAATATCCTTCATTTTCAATAACAGATCGGATCGTCTACTTGACTTCTCACAAATGTTCTGATAATTCATTGTATGTCTGAGGTAAAGGCCCATTCTCATACTAGTTTTCTCAATCTCCTTCACAAATAAACTATGCTCCGGGTGCCAGTGCTGAGGCTTATTTTCAATATAGCTGCATAATAAACACGACACTTGAAGATTCAAACATCCAATAGCTATTTCAGAAGTAAGATAACCTAACCTAACCTTACTGACCTAGGCCAGATATTAAGCATAATTTTTTAGAAACTTTGCATGCTTATCCCAATCAAATATTTCATATGTAAGGCTATTTGCAAATATATGTGTAACTGTGGCTTGTATTATTGCCATTGGTAAAGAAACCACACAATCACAAATATAAATACCTGCGTATTCTCTCCTTAAGTGCAGCAATTTTTTCCGCAGTAGTAGCAGCATCCACATAAAAGTCAACGCTCTCTCCCATATCTGGACTCCTATGATAGTTACTGATTGGTTTTGTAGATAATATAGAGTTGGGGTAGTACACTTTCTCGTTATCAGCACATAGAAACATTGTTGTGAGGATGTTCATTTCTTCTACAACCATCTGTACAATTCAAAAACCGGTTAGTTATATGGTTTTATTCAATATGTTGTGTGTAACATTTGTTACTTTTCTAATCCATTGTTCAATCTTCAGCACTCATCTTTTCTGCTTTAGCTAGATGTATAATTATTACCCATTCACTCATTTTAGTCATTTGTCAAAGTAGTGAAAAGTGACTTCTACCTGAACTCCATCAACAACACAACGATCGCCCACATCAAATGGATGGGTGACAAATACGAACACAATGGCTTCAAAAATTGTTTTGCACGTATTTCCGAACATGAAAGCCACAAGCAGCAGGTGAGATATTATAATAGTAATAGCATGGGTGCTGGCAATGCCCAGAAGACCCAAAGAAAACATTAGTATGGTTATAATCACAACTGCATTGATGAGTTTGTGTAGCTGTTTAACTGCAGTTTTGGAGTCGTTTAGAGACCGAGAAAGTAATTTCCTTTCTTCAAAAACATTCATCTGCCACCAAAAAGATAAATTAGACAGTATGTCCCAAGAAAGAGCTGTTAGAACTAGGTAATCAGTATTGCCTTGTTGAATTTTTTATGTGTTGTTTTTGTCATAATAAAACAACAAGATCGAGTCAAAAGAACATTAAATGAGCCCAACATGCCAAGTAAAACTACATCTAGCTATACGTTGGGAGTGACATTTACAAGCTATATGGAACTACTTTTAAATAACATACCACCCAGTTTGTGAGAGATGATTCACTGATCCTTCCTGTGTCCGAGGCTCCCATAAATTGAGGAAAGATTCTGCTCACCTCTTTTTTACTCATTAACTTTAGTAGGTCATCTTCCTCAATATACCTGCGGAATAAGGGATTCCAATTAACTAGGTTTAAAAATTCTCAAACATATTCATTTTCTTGGAAGTAAATAAACCATGAGCTGTGGATTTTCCTGATATTGTTTGGTCCTATTAATACCTACCATGCTTTTTCCTTGATGTTTTCGGAAGAGTTAGTTGTTTGAGAACAATGGCCTTAGCACCAGAATGATTATACAATATAAACTGCTGCATATAATGCTTAGCAATATAGGAGCAAGGATGCCAATAAGAGACATGTTATTTGTGTGAGGATGCCAGTTAAAAAGGCAATAGCATATCTATGGTTCATTAAATGTTAGATTTCTAATTTTTAGGAGAATAAAAAAAAACATAGCTATGACAAAGCATATGTGGGGTGAAGGTATTACTTCAAAAAAGGATGCTTACTCTGTTCCACACTTTGCAACATTTTCAAATATCCTCTTCGCCGTAATTGCGGCTTGACGTTCACTATCAATCTTTGCATCATGTTTGTGGGAATAGACGGACCTGTCAATTGTTTTAGCTATACAAGCAATTCCTGAATAACTAATCATATGGATCAATCTCTTCATATTCCAAGCAGATACATTCCTCTGGTTCAGCTTCTGGAGTTGTTCAATATTTATCATACTGGAAACCGCTGCCACTTCATGGTCTGCCCTATCATTATTTCTATTATCAGGAGGATCTATTTGAATTTCTATGTGTTCTGCACTCTTCGTAGAAATTTCATCTGGTAGGGCAGGGGATTGATGGATTTTCATCACTGGGGGCGGAGATATAATTTCAAGTACATATTGATTGAATATGGACTCCTGAATTCTGTCAAAATATGTTTTCACATGAAAATTCAAAGCTAAAACCTTCACCAAAAGTGTCTTCAATAGCCATAAAATTGCAGAGAACAGAAAACAAAACAGGAGCTTCTCAATTGAATCCAACAGCTTGTTATTCCCGGTAGCTCGCTCCACCTGATAAGTTGATAACTCAAACACACCAAAATATTAGAATGGAAAAGAGATTACGAATATAAATGAGGATAAATAAAAATTCCAATTCCAACTCCAACTACAATAGCCATAATGCAAATACATCTCCATTAACAATAACAAGTATGAAAATACAATCCGAACAGAAGAGTACCTGTTTATGAAACATAAGATGCCAAGCCAACAAAATTAAGCCAAACCAGAGGCAATTTTTAGCACTACATCTCACTCCATAGACAAAATATAGGACCCTCTTCCTTAAAATAAAATTCCTCTCAATTACGAAAACTGCTACTTGAATTATCCACTGGGAGACCAATCTCCCACAGAAAACAACCAGAACCATCAAAAACCACTTCCATGTATCTAATCCCCAGATAGTATGTTTCTTCAGAGGCCCAGCTATAAGGCTTGATATCAGTCCTGCTATTAGGCCTACAAAAGCTGCACATTCCACAAAAAACCATTTGTCACACTCAGAGCACTTGTAATTTCGCGGAATCTCCTCTTCTGTGAAGGGATCATATTCTTCTTCGTGATGATCTGGAAGTGAGGGAGAATTGTTCAGTTCCCTTTCAGCCATTCTCGTAGAGTTTTCCATTGCCTCAAATAAAGAAATTGTATATGAGACAGTAAATAAATTACGAACTCGTTGGAATGAAATGAAGAAATTGTATAGGAAAGTTGCATCCATGACACATTTAATAAGCAATGAAGAACTCGTTAGAATGAAAAACCTTTCCCGTTCCCTTCCAGTCCGCAGTCCGTTCGAATGAAAAACCATTCACATCCCGCCCGTCCACTCCAGCCCAGCCCAGCCCACCCCACACCCCATTCGAAATTACATTGTAACGCTCGAAACAGCGTGAATGGAAGGAAAGAAAGAGAATATTATGAATATGTTAAAAAATATAAAAATTATCAGTTGATTTTATATATTAATAGTATTTGTTGCTTAATGACCTATTAATTTAGGAGCCGATTCAATTGTAAATTCTTATACGATGCATATGTAATTTATAAATTATATTTTTTCTATATTTTTAAATATTACAATTGAGAATGAGCAGTAAGATTAGATTTTTGAAGAGAAAAATATATTATATGTGACTAATTGATGATCTTCAAACGTAGAGCATAATTTCAAAACTTACTAAAATTAGCAATTGCATCTAAGTGTATAACAGATATGAGATATAGAAGGTTAATTAAAAACAAATTGCTCCACTTTAAGTATCAAAAATGACAACAACAAAGAGAGATCAAAATGACAACAACAAAGAGAGATCATACTCATACAACATTTTGATTCATCTATCTACACTCATTTCAATACTTTCTATAAATGAATTTTGATAAGTTTAGTATCTAATAAGACCTTAAATTGCCTCATTCTATGATAAGGAGACTCGTCAAATACTACCACAGATAATACTATTTCGTGACATTAGAATTGGTCATCCATTTGAATAGATCCCTATTAATCTAGTAAGTTAGTCTAACATTTACCTAAAATTATTTTATATGATCATATCATCAATAATGAACATTTATGCACATTTAGGTATGTAATTGAACACAATTTATAACATTGTCATTTATACTTTGGTTTGCATGATCGTACCTCTCCAAGTGGGGTTCAAGAAGATTAATGCCATGTTTCATCTTGTTGCATCTTCTTTGTACCTAAAATGAATATAAAATACTTAGAGTTGCATTTCAATCATATTGTTGCAAAGTATTTTATACTCGTATGCATTAGTTTTACATCACAATGACATACATATATTTAATAGTTGTTCATCTATTTTCTAGGAAATCATAAACCTTCTTTTTGAATATAATAGATCTTCAAGGTTCATTTTATAAACATCATTGTTTTAGATGTAATTACAAAATAAGCAGGTATCAAAGATTATTGAACCAATCACACATATGCAAACTATCCAATAAATTAATTATGTGCAACTCTTTATCTCAAATTAGACCAAAAATTAACATTGGATCCTATTGTTGTGAAGTAATTTTTACTATTTTTATGTATCAAAAAGATGAATGACAAAAGTTAATGAATAAAACCAATATAAAAAAGAAATTAAAAATTACACATTACAACAATGATCACTGTCGTTCTCCTTTTTCAACATTAGCACAAACTTTCATTGTTCACTCTCCTAAATATGTCTAGTATGTTAGTCTTATATTGGTTTTGACATTTGAGTGTCAACACACTTAACCAAATTTTCAAGATGATGCCGAGTATAATATAGAAGCTGAGCTACAGTGTATGCTGAGCTAGAGAATTCAATAGGTGCCGAGTGAACTTTAGGTGTCAAGCAATCTTTAGGTGCCGAGAAAAGTTCAAGTGCCAAGCAAAGTATAGATGCCAAGCAAAAAAAAATTACTATAGGAGCCGAGTGAGCTAGTTTTCCTATATGTGTTGAGCATCAAGAACTAGTAAGTGCCAAATAACACATAATCAACATATGAGTTTGTACCTTCACAAACTTAGATGTAAACCATTTTTGGAGCCGACATAGGATGAATCTTGAAGATAAGATTGAATCTTTTGCATTACCTATACAGTTAGTATGCAACCAATAGGAAAGGTGCAAGAAATGAGCGAAAAATGAAGATTTAATTTTGATTGTAGATTCATACCTAACCCTAAGTCTTTGAAATCTTTAAAAGGCGGACAAAGCCCCATTATTTAAGAGAGAGGATATGCAAGAAAGAAGTGTATGGGTTAATTATAGCAAAGTGTAGAAGTGTAAAAAGATTTAGTGAACAATAGAGCATCCTTGCAGAACCCAATTGATCAAGAACAAAGTATCAAAACCTCGAAGAGTGACATATCAGATCAAGCAAGGATCAGAGCATACAGAGCAGAACAAGGATCTGGAATCAACAATTGAGGATTGCAAGTCATCAGGTCAAGACATTCTTCTATACTTTCTAACCATTGTATTGTGAGAATGGAAATCCTATGTTGATAAGTTGGTTTAGTAGATATATTGGTTCAGTAGCCACATTGTAGATCCTTATTAGGATTGTAAATCCTTTAGCAGGGTAGCATTCCAAGTGAATGTTTGTGAATCCTTTAACCAGGTCACTTTTAATAGGGTGTAAAGTCTTTAATAGGACAAGCCTTTCATAGGACAGACCATTGGAAGTGGTCAAACTTATAACCTTGAATAGTTACACATTGTTACAATGATATTTTGTGGGTGTCATCCCCGCCCCAGTTTTACCTTCTCATTTTGGAGGGTTTCTAGGTTACCAAATTTGTGTGTTATCTATTTTCATGCATGTCTTTTACTTTCATGTTTATTAGATAAATTAGATGCATGTCAATGATATTAGTTAAAAGGATTTGAAAAGGTTAAAGTTAGTTACTTCTGATTAACCCCCCCTCTCAGAAGTAAATCTTCCCACTTGTTAATTCCAACAATTGGTATCAGAGCCAAGCTCTCCCAAGAAGGAGCCTTACAGCTTGGAGAAAGGATCAGGAAATGGAAGTCTACAAACTTGAGAAGATCATAGAGAATCATGCAATTGATATACAACTTGCTTTACATGCCTTGGAAGAAGCTAGAGAGGAACTAAGAAAATCCTTAAAGAGAAGAAGAGAGATTGCCATCGCTGAGAATGACACACAGTATAAGGAGATTGACACCTCAAATCTATTTTCAAATGGAGATTCCAAAGAGTTTGATGTAGCAATAGTAGACCTGATGGAGAAGAATAGAGCGCAAGTAGAAGAAATGAGAACACTCAAGCTTGAACAGGAATCACAAGCCATGATGTTTTTTGGAGTGACTGAACAAAAGAAAAGAGCCATTGAAGACAAGGCTATGCTAGAAGAAGACAAGATAAACCTTGCTAATAGACTGGAAGAAAAGTCAATTGAACTTGCAAGAATTTCAAACATGCAGCTAGACCCTGAGCTAGATGATGAATGCACATCATGAATTGAATGTCAAGGATATTGAGATCTCTACATTGAAGATGTAGAATGAACAACTACAGAATGATCTAAAAAGAGAAAACGAGATCACATAAAGCTTCAACAAACCTAATGAGGCCATCAAGTACTTTGAGCTGCTATTGAAATCACCAAGGGCTAGTACTTAATGATACTTCAGGAATAGGATACACCGGCACTGAACAAGGAGAGTCATCTAAGACTGTAGAAGAAAGGAGTAACAAAGGTAAGAACACTAAACCCACTTGTCATTTCTGTGGTAAAAAGGGACATACCTTTAATTTGTGTAGGAGCAAGAATGCCCATCAGCTTGACAATCCTAAGAATGCAAGTTATTGTCATAAATGCAAATAGCAAGGACATCGAGCACATAACTATAGGACTAGGACTATTGGGACACCAAGATTTGAAGGTCACTACTACAATTGCAAGAAGCATGGACATAGAGCTTTTGAGTGTAGATCAAAATCTATGTTGACACCAAATTAGGCAACAAGGGAAGGTAACCATGGTCATCACTACAATTGGGACTACAACACTAGGTATAGCTGTCATTATTGTCAGGAATATGGACACAATCCTAAAAATTGCATAAGAACACATTTTAGAGGGAACTACAACAGATGGTTGAGCCAAACCACATGATTCAGTTACTTGAAGACTTGTCATATTAGCAAGAATTGCCCAACAAAGTCAAAGGCATCCAGCTCAAAGAATGACAAAGGTAAAGATAAGGTAGATGTTGAACACATCAAAGGAGAAATGAATAAGACATGGAAGGAGAAAGATGGGTGCAACTCATCAAATGAAGGGATCACTTCACCTAATAGGTCAAGTGGTCACATTTCATCAAGTTAAGTAAAGAGAAGGCATGAGGGACTGATTTACAAAGTTTGATCATACATTAGTTCCTAAACAAGCAAGTACTGGAAAGAAGAGATCAACATGAGCAAAGATGCAAACTTAAAATTTCAAGATTTCACAAGTGTTTCTGAGTTTTCCTCAGATGCCAAGTAAAATTTAGTACATGCCGAGTTGATTGTCAAAATAGTGGGAGTCAAAATATTAGTAGGGGCCGAGTTGGTAGAGGAAGCGAAGTGAAAAAAAAATGTTTCAGTTGAAGTCGATTAAAGAATACTCCTGTGGAAGCTGAGTGATGAAATGGCAACGGAAGCTGAGTAATGTAGAATCCTTCAGAAGTTGAGTCGATAGTTGTAAACACACTAAGCATTAAATGTGATGAAAATAGGGTATATTATCATATTTTCAATCATTTTTCTTCATCACGAACAAAGATCAAAGATGAGAAAGAGTGCAGAATGAGTTTAAAGCAAAGATTCCAGTGTTTAAACAAGATTTCAATGGCATCACAACATGATTTCATCAATCTTAAGGTATTTACATATATATGTCGAGTTACACAGTTTAATACTTTCTTTGTGTTAAAAACCTAGAATTACAAAAATTGCTTCTAGCTCTAGGAAAACTCAGGAGAAGGAACCTTTTGAAGTCTAGCTAGTGTCCAATGAGGTCAGACAACCTAATTTCTATCTAGTATCAAAGATTGCATATAAGAATGACCTAGTTGGAGCCCTATCCATCACGCCCCCTAAGGTTTTAATGGTTCAAGATGTAAGGAGATGCTATAATTGAAAGATTGGAGCCACATGTGACATGGAAATGAGAGAAGCCTATGAAAAATTGTTTGATAATGGAGTGTTGAAAGAAGAGTTTTAGATTGTTGAAAGTAAGGGTTTAACGCGTGCCCTAGAATTTCTCACCATTTTCAAAATTGAATGGATTAGACTAGTACTCAACCGAATAGATGATGGAAGCTTATGGTTGGAAGATGACCTAGTGAAAATCACGAAAGGAATTGTTCATAGAGTGACAAGGTATCCAACCCTAGATCGGTCAAAGATCCTTAGGAGTGATTCTAAGGAGGCAATTGAGAAGAATACTGGTGCAAAGTGGAATAAGAGAGGGATGACAATTGATGATCCAAGACCTTCTTGTTGATTTTTCTATTAAAGTCATTGCACACAAATTCTACCAATCTAGCAGTATCAATAGTGTGTCTTGCATTGCAGTGGCTGTAGGATATAGATTGGTGAAGCAGGATCATACCTATGATCTTGGAGAACAACAACTACAACATATAAATGAGAATCTAGCAGCTATCAAGAGAACCAAGGGAGCCCAATGTAAATTTGGTGCTATTTTGATATGTATATTCTTTTTTGTTCAAAATGAGTTTCCTTCATTTGGTAAAGTAGCATGGAAAACAAATAGGTTTATTATAGCTCAAGTTAATGAATATATAGAACAAATAGGAGCTAATTTTGAGACCTTAATGACTAGTTATTTTGAAGACTTTAAGAAGTTAATGAAGCAAAGGCTAAGAATTCTAGTGTTAGAGAGACATGTAAATGAAGTTTGTTTTCTTGTAGATATAGACTATACATACATTCAAGCTACCATACGAAGAGTGAGATGGCTAAGACCTCTTGGGCATGAAATAAATATAGATGAAGCATCAATAGCAATAATTGTATTATTGGCAGAGGATATAGACAAGGATGCATCACATTTTGGTACCTATGATGTGGTGATATCAAAAGTGGATATGGAGTTAAAGACTGCCTCCACTTTGAAAAAGAAAGATAAACTTGTCAAGAAATTAAAAGCCAAATTTGGGAAGGCACTATACAAGTAGTAGAAGAAGAAGGTGATGATGCCGAGGGTGATGAAGAAGAGAAAGGTCAAGGACCACTTACCTTAACCCAAGATATGGGGGATGATGCAGATGAGGAGGAAGGTTCTGAATAGGAAGCACCCAAGGCTAAGACAAAGAAAAGGAAAGCTCAAAAATAGCCAGTTGCCTAGCCAAAAGGAAAGAAGAAGGCAACAAAGCCAAGCCCATCCAAGCCAACTACAAGGGCAAACACCAGGACTAAAACTCAAGCGGAAAAAGAGCAGGAGAAATAGAAGGCAACAAAACAAGGAGGACCTGTAGAGCAAAAGAAAAGAAGAAAGTATGTTGCACCTCCTGAATCAGATAAAGAAAGAACAAAGTCTAATGAAGATCAATTCAAACTGGTAAGTCATTCTACCACATCTAAATTGGAAAGCATTTGATTTAATATTTGAGATAATGATGATCTAATTGGTCTAAAGACCATTGAATTTAATAAATTGTCAAAAGAACAACAAAACATAGTGGTAGAGTCCATCTACAATATGATGGCTAAGTTCAAGACCACTCCACTTGAACTAGACAACTCAATGCCTAAGGAGCTAAGCTCATTGGTTGAAAATAAATAGCATTACTATCTCAAGATGCAGAATGAAATAAGGGAGTCAACATTGGCTCATGTAATGCTAGACCTTACAAAAGGTTAAATAAAAAAGGCTAACAAGAGACATGGGAGCAAATTTGCACCCAAATATAGAGCCTTCAATATTTTGCAAAATCAAATTGAAGATGTTATGACAAATGTGAAAAATAATCTATGGATTGACAACTGTGAAGGAAGGATAGGAAGACCCTTTTGAAGTAAGGAATGATGAAGAAGAAGAAAATGGGAAAGATGAAGAAGGAGAAAAAGAGAAGGAAGAAGAAATAGAGGAGAAAACACATGGTGAAGAGGCAATAGCTGAAGAGCATCAGAATGAATAGAGTGTCCAAGACACCCAACTACCACCACCAATTCCTCCACATACAATGCCTATAGAAATAGTAATAGTTAAGGATGTTCCTAACACCACAAGTCAGAACATCAATCCTTTAACTATATAGGATCTCAAGAAGATTCTTCACCAAACTACATTGCAATCACAACTGTGTACAAATCTAATTTTGGTGAGTGTGGATGAACTACAAAAGGTTGTAGTAGAAATCACAAGGGAGATGGTGAACACACAAGAACCAACTTCACAACCTCCCATAGCTACAAAAAATTAACCTAAAGAGTAGTAAGCACAGGACATAATTGCTAAGGTTGATTCTACCACAAAAGTGACAACAACTACCAAGAAGCCAACAAAGGAACAAATACGACAAGACATTCCTACAACACACACTCAAGGTAAGTGGTGAATAACACAGAATAAGCATCTGAGTTTGTGCCTTCAAAAACTTAGATGCAAACCGTTTTTTGGGCCAACATAGAATGAATTTTGAAGGATCTCGAAGATAAGATCAAATCTTTTGCATTACCTATACAATCAACATGCAACCAATAAGAAAAATGGAGAAGACATGCAACCAATAGGAAAAGTGCAAGAAATGAGCGAGAAATGAAGATTTAATATTGATCATGGATTCATACCTAACCCTAAGTCTTTGAAATATTTAAAAGGAGGACAAAGCCCCATTATGCAAGAGAGAGGATATGTGAGAAAGAAGTGTATGGGGGAATTATAGCAAAGTGCAGAAGGGTAAAAAGTCTTAGTAAAGAATAGAGCAGCGTTGTAGAATCCAGTTGATCAAGAATAGAGTGTGAGAACCTCGAAGAGTGACATATTAGATCAAGCAAGGATAAGAGCATACATAGTAGAACAAGGATCTAAATTAGCAATTAAGGATTGCAAGTCATCAGGTCAAGACATTCTTCTATACATTCTAACCATTGTATTGTGAGAATGGAAATCCGATGTTGATAGGTAGGCTTAGCAGCTATATTGGTTTAGCAGCCACATTGTAGATCCTTAACAAGATTGCAAATCCTTTAGCAAGGTAGTATTCCAAGTGAATGTTTGTAAATCCTTTAACCAGGTCACTTTTAATAGGGTGTAAAGTCTTTAATAGGATAGGCCTTTCACAGGGCAGAGCATTGGAAGTGGTCAAACTTGTAATCTTGAATAGTTACACATTGCTATAGTGATATTTTGTGGGTGTCATCCCCACCCTAGTTTTACCTTCTTATTTTGGAGGGTTTCTAGATTACCAAATTTGTGTGTTATCTATTTTCATACATGCCCTTTACTTTCATGTTTATTAGATGAATTAGATGCATGTGGATGATATTAGTTAAAAGGATTTGAAAAGGTTAAAGTTAGTTACTTCTAATTCACACCCCTCTTACCCTTCTCAGAAGTAAATCTTCCCACTTGTTAATTCCAACATAGTAATCTCCCATGCATAATTTTTTAGGCATGTTGCTAAGAAATAGATTGTTAGAATAGCTTTAAAACCTCCAACAAAGTTCTGACTAATTGCATCATTAAAATTGGAATTAAAGTTTTAATTTAAAAACATAAATATTTGGTTAAATTCAAGAAGCTTATAATCACAGTATTGGATTGACAATGGAAAAACAATAAACTAAAATGTAAATATATAAGAGAAATTTGGAGAAAATATATCCCCCTCAATAATATATATGCTTTAGTTCTTTGTTTAGGTGTTTCCGTATTTTAATGCTTAGCATCAATGTGTCAACTCAATAAAAATTGCCCTTGAATGGATATATCAACACTTGGGTTTGTAATCTTTTGCATAGAAAATGTGATAAAAGATTTGACATGAGTTGATAGTAGTGAAAGCATAACCATACATCTGAAATGGAGAGATATAAAGTGGATGGTACTAGAAGATTCCTAAAGAGGTTTCTAGAGGACCATGCATTCAAATTTGAGCTAACAAGATGAAGTAAAAAATTTCCACCAAAAAGACTTGATGTGGACAACATTCCTCTTTTAAGATAATGTGAAGCAATCATATCTTATGGTGAAATTAGATAGTGCTACATGTTTTTGTTGTAGTTCATTCTTCTATGTGGTAAGAATTGTTAGATTCCACTTCAAATAAGGAGATGGCTTTGACATAATTAAAATAGTAACAACTCAGAATAACATATATAAATATTTATTTTGATTTATGCTCTTATGGTTGAGTATTAATTGAGTTGCACTCCTATCAGGATTTCAAGAAGGATGCCATTATTTATCTATATTTATAGTGAGGAAGGCATTGCCTCATACAAAGAGTGACTTAGCAAACATGATGAAAATCCACCTATTTGTAGATTCTTTGTACCAAAGATGTGTCTATGTGGGTGTTGTTAGCTTCAAAGAGAATGAGGAAGAGATAAGAAGAGCCAACAAGATAAAAATGGATATTTTAAATGTTATTATTATTATCATTTTGTGTTCATTAATCATCTTATCCATAAAATCATTATGAGCTTCTCCATCTTCCTCATTTTATCATTGGAAAATAAAAGATGCTTCATGCAAAAAAGAAAAAATAACAACAAATAACTTCTTTTCACAAATACTTTAATTTATTCATGTAACATTTCCACCTAACATTTTGCTTTCTAAACTTGTTCAAGTCACTTTTGTCGAAAACCACCCCTCCCATTTCCTAATAAAAGAAAACCCCTTCCAACTTACTTGTCAACAACAAAAATAACTCCCTTACTTTTGTAGGTCATCTTTTTATCTCGATGCTATAAAATAAGCAATGGATTCTTTGCTAAGCTTTTAAATGTAGATCATGTTCAAGTCTTCCCTAAAAAAGAAAATACCATGATGTTGTGATTTATCTATGCTCCCTAATACTTATCTCTCTTTCCAAAGTAGACTCTAAAGTAGGACATATGAAGAAAGATCATGTAGGAGCATCCTGGGCTTCCTAGCTATCTTGATCATCTTTGTGAATCGTGTCAATTATTGTTGAGTAGCAGTATTGGTTGAGCGCACTAATTTCCAATTGCAATAGTGACCAAGTTTCCTATGATGGTTGAGTTCCTTCTTTTCCTGAGTCCTATGGTTGTTAAGTTCCTTCAAGTGTTGAGTGAACTCACTGATTTTTTGATGCCTAGTTCCTTCTTTGATTGAGTTTTCTTGTGATTGGTTTATAGTGAGAGCTTACTTCATTTAATTTGAGTTATGAATTAATGTAAGGATCATACAATGGGATGCATGTAGACCATTATGAGGCCATACTTCTCTATTGTAAAGGTCTAGGATCTTCTATAAGCCATTTTGCCAAGTAGAAGTTGAGCTGTCAGGCTTAGGTTTAGGAGCAAGAAGTGAAAAGTGATTCAAGTAGAAGAATCATAGAGGGTAGCAAGTGATATTTTGGATATTCTAATCACAGTTATATCATGTTGAATGCATTTTTATGTATTTAGGATCTTGTACTAGCCATAACTTGAAAGACCTCATAGCTAGGCATGTTTGTGGATAATCTAATGAATCAATAAAGATATTGCTATTTTTCTCTCTCCTTTGTTTTTTTCTCATTGTATTTTCTTCCCTTATGCTCATTCAACAAGGTGTTTGGATAGTTAGGTGTGCCTCTTTCCCTAAGTTTCCATCCATCCTTGCATTAAGAACTTGTGAGATGAAAAATTGACCAACAAGAAAATAAATAAGACTAAGGGCCCTATGGTCTTGATGGTCAAGAAAGCCCAAGAGGGCTGCCAACCATTTTTTATGCCAAGTTGTTCCCTACTATTGAGAGATCCCAACTGCTTTGTATAAGGGAAACACAGGGTACTTGCTGTTTAATAAATGACTTATAAAAAATGATGTTCTAATAGATAAGGATGGTTTATTTGAGACATTTTATTTTTTCATGAAGGTAATAGACTTTTTAATGAGAGGAATGCACCTGATATATATTCTAAGATAGAGGGTGTTCTTGAGAATCCAGTTATGGGAATGGATGACCTCTTTAAAACATCTCACAATATTAATAATATTGTGACCAAGGATGATAATATGATGCATATGAGGGACTTCAAACTGAACAAATACAAAAGATTTTACAAAATAACTAGTTGTATCCTAGGGATGCTTTCCTAAACACCTCATCTTTAAACCCTATTAGGATCTAGGATCTTGTCACCATTTCCCAATCCCATTCAATATTTATTTAAAATAAACATTAATCTTTGCATTTTATTCCATATCAAGATATTTCTTAAAATTTAAAAATCCAAGCATGCACCATCATATTAAGTCCTCAAGGCCAAAGACCAAACCTTGTCTCTATATGGGCATGAGAACAAAATATTTCATATTTCAGTCATTCCCATACAAACAAGTGCCTATAAAAGCCTGAAACCATACCTTTAGAATACATACAACATAAACTCCCATTGATTATACCAAGACATGACACCAAAACATCAAACCCTCCTTGATTTGGCTTCTCTTTGAGCCTATAATCTTGCAACATGCATAACAGTTACATATATCTTCTGTGAACTAAAAAAGAATCAAACTTTCTCTTTGAGGGATGATGGAAGACATAAAAATATAGACATTAACACCATTTTTTATGAGCTTCAAATTGTGGAAGGTTGAGCTTTTTAATTTGGTATGCTAATTGGAAACCCTAGGTAAGTTAGGAGGAGTTCACACAAAACATATTGTATCTTATTCAAATCACAGTAAAATTGAGTGAAGACAGATGAAAATGAAAGTAAAGAAAAATTTATATCCTCTCTAGACATGTGCATGGATTTTCCTTATCCAAATAGGCCTTATAAATTGTGTTTTAAAGTACGACTACAAGAATGATACAAAAAGAGATATTGTTCAAGTTTCAAAAAATAAATTTCCTTCATTTCAACTTCACAAAACGCAACCTTTTCATGAATATAAGTAGTTTTACATTAATCTACACTTTAAAACTTCCCTTACTAATTCCCATTCATATTGTAAAATTTTAACATTTTTTTGACAAGTCTTGCAACATTTTTACATTTCAAATTTATAACCTTTTTTGCAATTTTAGAAATTTTTAAAATTTTGCATAACCCAAGGCCCATATGACCTAAGAAATAACTTTTAGTGCTTAATAGCCACAAGGAATATGTCATTCCAAGTTCGGTGAACTTACTTCCCAGCCTATTTCCTCCCTTGAGAAACCCAATGATGTTTTGATTTCATTTTCAACCAACCTTTGACTAGCATAAGGGATGAGGAATATTTTTAGAAAAAAACTTATCTAAGCAAGATAATCATTCTTTTTGCATGAAGATCCTATTTTGATCAATCTATATGATGACATGGATGATATTATTGTTAACAATGATGACTCAAATATTGTTTCATTCCTTATTATCTTGATGATATGCATGAGGAAATTATGGCTTTCTTACTTTCTTTCTTTCTTGATTGAAATTGTGACTTACAATTGCTTTTATTTTGTCAGAAATATTCTAAGACTATGCTAGGTTACTGAGAGGGGAGGGTTGAATCAATAACCTTAATTTTTTTTAATGAAATTTAGATCTTAATTGCAATAATACAATTACCATTTAATCCATTAAATCAGATCTAATTTCATGCATGAGGAGACAATGTATCTGTATAACTTTAGAGAGGAGGAGACACATCTTAAGGAAGGTAGATGGCAATATGTTCAAGATTCTTGTACATGTCTTTAAAGTATTTCATACGTGGAGCTCAATAAAATAGTACCACATTGTGCATGGTTCTCATAGACCCAGTTGCATAGTGTCCTTCATGTGATCGAGCATCCAAGAAAAAAGAAATCCCATCTCAAGGTGGTGAACATCTTATGCCATATTCTTCTTGTGATCTCAAATATTGAAGCACAAGTGAAACTGATATGCACCAAATAACTAGCAAGCCCACACAATGTTAACAAAGCCAACATAGTGTGTTATGCAATGCTTGTGTAGTAAAACATCAAGTGGTATTGGTACTAAGATCATCCCACCATATCAAGAGATGTGTAACCATATTCTCAAAACCAAGCATATCAAGTAGAGTAAAGCAATTTTATCCAATTAATAATAGTACCATTAAGTGATTAATACATTTTTACAAATGATAGGTAGAGTTATTAATATGAATAAAAACTTGATAAAAAAAAAAGAATGTGATTACTATGAATTATACAATGTCCATCAACATAGGAATACATACCTTGATGTGGTCCAAGATTCACATAGTGAGGTATATCAGAAGCATCAATGAACATTTATTAGGAATCAATTAAGAATTAGAAAAGTCAAGGGATTATCCCCAACTCAACTTCATACTGCAAGGGCATAAGTAAAGTAAACCAAAGAAATAGGATAACCCATGAAAATACCTCTCATCACCAATCAACCAAAGATTTAAAAATTCAATGGATACCCCCTAGCTTAATTTCACATTACAAAATTATTAAGTTATTAGGACAATCCAAGGATTCAAGAAATAGAATGATAGTACAAAGAATCAATATTGACAAATAGATATTAATAATTTTATTCTTTTGAAAATGAATAACCATCCATTCGCAACATATTTTATTTGTCCATCAATGCATATAATCCCTCATGATTGTACTTGATCAATTATTGGTTCTAAATCAACAAGTATGTGAGGAATAAACAATTTAACCATAGGCCTCCAAAGATCAATATGCATAAGTACTAAAGTAATAAAATATAGATCTTGGAGAATCCAACAACACAGTTGTGGAATGAGAAAATCATATGGTTTAATAGTACTTAGTGAATGATTAATATTAACACACATGCTTATGAGTCCAATAATTAAAATTGGTGCAATTTGAAGTATGGGCTCATTTGTGGGTATTTGGGATTCACTAATTAGAAAAGAAGAATAGAGTTGATTATAATTCAATAAATTATTTTTTCTCCAAATTCAATTATTCCAAAATCATGTCCCTTATGTGCATCAATACATTTCAACATTGATTTACCAATTTCAAGCACATGATTCAATGGAAAAGGGATCCTTGAAAGTTCAATATTAGATGCAATTTCAACCACCTTATTATGAAATGATTTAGGAAACATTATAGTTTCCATTAGTAGATATGGTGGAGTGCAATGTGAATGGGACAATGACAAGATTTTTTAAGGATATAAAGTGGATGGGATTAAGTAGGATAGGTAAAATAGAGATGGTAAGGATGGATATGGTAGAATATAAGAGGGATATAGAGGTTGTTGTAAGCGTGCATGATTATATTTATTGTGCATATTGGGTAGATAATTGTATTTTGAAGAAATATTTTATCTTTGCAATGGAATAGAGTAATCCGTTCCTTGATCTTCTTTATTTTGAGTTTGAAATTGTTTATCGGTTACAAGAAAAACTTGTCCACTTTCACCCTTATTATGGTGAGACTTACAAGTAGGTTGTACCTCATTCACAAATAGAACAATAAATGGTCAAATTTTTGTTCTCAAAATTAAATTTTTCTAAAAATTCGTCAATTATTTTCTCTTGTTCAGATGCAAAAATAACATTTAGACATACCTATGACAATGGAAGATCAAAATTTCTTAAGTTGCATTCATTAGGCAGAGAAGGTATAAAAACATCACCTTTGGTTGGTGCAATTTCCCCACCAGTTTCTTCTTGGTTTGAAAAAATTTGAAAGCAGGGGTTTGGGGGTGGCAACCCCTAGTTGTTGCAGGGTCCTAGGGTAGCACCCCTATCGCCAAACACACTTTGCCTCTTGTGTTTCCTTCAAATTTTGTATTTTTGAAACAAATTTCACCCAAAATTGATGTACTTGAATAACATTGAAAATGCATCATTTTAAAAATTGTTCTTCAAAATATCCTTTTATTTACCAATAATTCACAACAACTAATGATAATGTAAAATTGAATCTAATTTCTAAGACCTACTTGAAAAATCTTAAAAAATGCATCTATATGATTTACGCAACACAAATTAAAATTAATTACTTAAGCAAGGCTAGCAATTTATGCAGCACAACCTAAAATCAATTAATTAAGCAAGGCTAGCAATTGTAAAAGATTTCATCCTAACGCATTGTTCCTAACTCAACTCATAAAGCTAACATGCCTCTGACACCTTTCCTTGTAAACAACGCCAAAATGATAGGCCAATACTGGGGCAAATGAATTTGAAATATATAATATTTTAAAATAAGTTTTAGCTTGGTCTAATCATTTCAATCCGGGTATATAATCTTGTGAAAGGTGTTTGGGAAATATGCCATCAAGGGATGCTAGTTGTGAGATGAGGGATTATGAATGCAACTACAATAGATGAAAGTAAATCTACGAAAAACCAAATAAACCCCAATGACAGAAACTGTCACTTCCTGGCGACAGGAACATCAGAAATTGAAATAAACATCAAGCTATAAAAATAATTAAAAGAAATAATTTATGAAAGAAATAAAAATAACATAAATAGTTACAGAAATACTAAATCCAAATCTAAATTAACTAATCTAAAAATCTAAATTAATTAATCTAGAAATTGGTAAATAGAAAAGAACATGAACATCTAATTTACCAGATAGACTAATTAAGAAATAAAACTATTAAATAATATATTATAGAAACACACTAAAGAAAAATACCACTATGCTTTTCCAAAGAGTGGACCCTTACTCCTTGACTCGAATAATGAATAAAGAACAAATAAACCTTATGTTATTTCAATCATGAGAAAATAATGTTTTTACTCATCATAGAATAACATAGTTTGGATCTATGTGTAGTAGTTTCCTCTATGGAAAAATGTGTATATATATGTCCTCCCCACTATATCTTATACTGGTTATATATACACAACCTTTACAATTTAGTAACACCTTTGATATGCACTCCATAGAAAGAATGACTATTACATAACAAATCTATAACATAAATCTACGACTTGCAAAGAATAGACAATCTGTTGTTATTGCCCCAACAAAATTCTATTTTCTTTATCTATATTCATTAAATCATGATTCTAAAATGGGTTGGTTGTAACAAAAGACAATTATAGAGAGAATCAGGTTGATGTGTTTTCTGTCCATGTGATACTTGGTAATGAATCTCAACTATAATATCTTTTCTTTACTTCCTTACACCCATTAGATACAAAATGCTTCAGCAATAATAGTGGCTAATTTTGGGCCAAGTTTATTTCCATCTTCTGGCATGTAACTCACCTTCATGTCCTTTACACATACATGTATTATGTATGAGGTCTACATCAAATATTGATGAAAAAAACACGTGTCTCTATTTTGCGAAGAAACATTAGAGAATAGAAAGTAAAGTTTGTGGTCTTCCTCGTTATAACCAATTAGTTAGGTAATATCACCATAGACGTAAGTGTTATACATTTACAAATTGATGGAGCTTTGTATTAGTGAAATAGTAATAGGAGGATGCATAGTAGGTGACATGAGGATTGAAAACTCACAATCAACATGTTAAATAAATACAATCACATCTATTTATTCAAATATTTTATCTCATAACTAGATTAAATATCACTCATATATATCATATCATATGCAACATAGAAGGAGAAAATGGAATATTAAAATGGATATGGAAATGAGTGGGAAGGCTTATATGAAGGCTAAAATATGACATAATTTGGGATATAAATAGCTCTCATCAACTCTAACCATCTTTGAGATCCCTTTGCAACTCCATGTTTGATATATTCACCTTTGAATTCTTGATGAAGAGTAATAGCCTCAATTGCAATGAATAATAATAAACTAGCCCTTGCTTTCACCATGAAATTTCTCTAGCTTAGATTGGGATGTCCACAAGTACTTTCTCCTTGCTCCTCTCATACCATGTTATGTACAAATAAGGGATTTAATGCCATTTTATAGGATATTTCATGAAATTACTCCACAAGGGCTGACTGCACAAGTGGATTTTACTGGAGGAGTTAAATACTTTCGAGCCCTTAATAATTGGAAACCCCAAAATAGGTCAACCTAGTCTAGAAGGTTCATCTTCAGGGTCTTCATGTCTAGGTTCTAGACTAGTAAGGGAAGAGCAACAAAGGAGAAACAAAGTGAAGAGCAAACAAGAAGATTTTCCTTAGAAAAAGAAACACCACCATTCATTATTGCCTTGCTCCTGGGAACTTCATTAACAAGGTTTGGAACACCCATGGTGGAGAAGAATTTTGTTTCTTCATTGATTTCAAAGCATTTGAAATCATTCCTAGAGATAAAATTTGGAGTAGGATAGAGGAACTTAGGTCACCTAATGAGTATTATATAACCCAATACTTGATAAATGTTAGGAAATGGTTAGAGCTAAAATCAAAACGAATGAAAGAGGGCATGTTTGAATATTTTGCTAGAAACATTGGAGTCAAACACTGGTGCTCTGTAACCCCCCACATTTTTTTGGTTTGTATGTAGTGCCTCTCCCATTTATTTCTACATGGCATCTTATTGGATGTGGCTCTAACTTCATATTTTTGAATTTTGTGATCATGTTGGGTGCATGTGACGTTTGTACCTTTAGGGCAATTTAATTTATGTTGTTTCACAAGAAAATTGTTTATGCCCTTATGCTTTTTTTAAAAAACCATTGTGTTATGGGTGGTTTTATACCTGATTTGTAATGGTAGACCTTCTAAGGCCTTTATTATAAGTTGTGGGAACTCATTGTGTTATTAGTGTTTGATTCGAGTTTGACTTGTATATGTGATTTAGTGATTATTCCCATGTTATGATTTTATATTGGGATTGTGAGATCTACCGGTTCAATTTACTCTAGTGTTCATTAGAGATCATTTTTGTGGTTATGATGGTATTGTGATTATATGATGGTTGATTTTGTAGCTTACGATGTGAGTGATGGTTATACTTCTGTATGTGTTAATATCTATTAGACTATTGGTGTAGTATGATTTTATTTCCTGATTATCCATTTGATGTGCTCAATTGGTTGCACTATGTGATGCATTTGATTACTATACATTAATTTTAGTTGTATCATTGGTGATTTAAATGTCAAATCATGTTATTACTATTTTGATCATATATGTATGATGATTATCATTGATTCCTAATTCTATTGTGCCTCATATGCTGTTAGTTATGTTTATGAAAATTTGCATGGATCTATGCACATATTTCTAGAAAGAATAATTTGATGTTTTTATATTTATTTGAGATGCTTAATGTAAATGTAATGGTAATATAAAAGATCTAAAGATAATCTCTACGTTCAAACAAATCTTATGCATTATACCCTTTGTGTTGTGCAAAGTAAGAAAAAATATGTACTTAATATACTTAAGGTCCAAGATTACGAAGAGGGGGGTGAATTAGTAATCTATTAGATTCAAAACTGACACCATCTTATCAACAAAGATCAACGAAAAAAGATCATAACCATTTAACCATTCACCACATGCATGCAATGTAAACTTGTCAAACAATAAGTAAGATAACTAAAAAAATCATTTGCTCAAGTACTGTAAAAAAAAAAAAATTCTTCATGTGGAAACCTTTGGTTAGGGAATTAGTACCTGTATATACCTTCACTCTTCTAAAATGTGCTCTATTAAAGGCTTAGTCCTTTTAGGAGCTTACACTAATGCCATGTTTGGAGAAAATTGTGTTACAATTCATCTGATTAAGGGATTTTCTTCTACCCCTATTAGGAGCTTTACCCTATTAGTAGTAACCTCCTTGGAGGATTTTTAACTCAAGCTAATTCAAAACTCAGTTAAGGGAATGAGTCTTCAGACCTATTAGGGTCCTGCTAACCCTATTAAGAGTGGCTTGGTTAAAGGATTTAATTTGGCAAGGAAAGTGATTTGGGTATAGAAATTATCAATTACTTATATAGATCCAATTTATCTCAATGTCTACTTCTAATTGTAGGAATTCAACTACTACCTTGATTGCACATGCCATCAATGATCATCATACTCACAACCACAATACTCTGTCACACAAATACACTTCTTAATCTCTAGGGTAGCCACCCCCTTAACCAAAATGTTTTACACTTGAATTCACCTAAGGACCACCAAAATTTATTACCAAATCCTAGTATATCCTTTTCGAGATCTACATGATCACCTATTTGAACTGGACATTGATTCAATAAAGAAATGTAGCATTTTGCACTTTTTCTAATGAACATGCACAAATTCAAGAAATTTGATCACAATGATCAATGTATGATCAATTCATTATAATGTAATTATGCCACACCATTTTCACATCATCACTTAACTTCACATCACAAAAGATCTACCCAATTCATCCCAAAAACTAGCAGTTGAAGATCAAACATAAGCGTTTCTCAGTATTCTTTCATTTCCTCCTAAATGTACTTCCATTGATCCAAAACATCTCTTCTAGTCAGCCAAATCATGTACTACTATAATTTTGTGATCTCAAAATTGAGTATAGAACATAAATCCTAAATTAGAATATCTAGATCATCACAAATTTGATACACCAATGAAATCATTCACTATTTATCACTAACTATTCAACTTTGTTACATTTTCAAAATTAAATCTTTCATAAATTTCTGCATACTTATTTCGAGTACATAAAATAATACATACACCATCTTGAGACATCTCTAAGTTTTCCATCCTAATTGTACAGTTCAATTCCACACATAGATTAACTACACACTAGATTTCTACTCTACAAATACTAGAACAATGTTCCTCATAAACTATCAACCAACGACCTTCAAGTTGACATCAATGTAAACACAATAATTGATCAATTGATCATCAAATGAGTATTAAATGATCTCTTCAATATAATATACATCAATTATGCCAACAAAGTCATAGTCACTCATTCATGAGATCTACACAATGTATCATGCTCATTCATAATTTTCTATCATGCCTGTTTATGTGTTTAAGCTATTTATATTGTGATTAGCTACAATTGATGTTTGTGTGTTTTAGTGAATAGGTTATCAGAAACATTTTGCCTAGGTTGCATAATTTGAGGGTGTCTATATCATCAATAGTGATATGGGAAAAAGTAACTTTGGCCTTTCAATAGTGAGCCAATAAAATTCTTGTATGGATGATGCACACATGATTATAATGTTATCCCTTTGACACATTCACAAACTTGAACTTTATAACAAATATTGTGATAGACTAGTTGTATAGTTATGTCTTAGAGCTTTCATAGTTGTCGCAAAAGAAGTTTATTATTATTATTATTATTTTTCATTGGTAAAAGTTCTAAGCCAAATAGTTTTGTAAATTTAAATTTATAATTGAGTTTATACAATTTAAATTAAATATTTATTTTTATGTTTGGAAAAATAAAATTATTTACCAACTAATTTGTGATATATGGGTTCTAATTGTTTGCAATTGATTTAAGTAATTTGTGATGAGTGTCTTGTGCCAGAAGTCACGTTCAATTTCATTGAGTTTTGGATTTTTGCTCACTGTGTATAGGTTATAAACTTTGTATGAGATATAGGGCTCTTCACATTTTTATTCACTTTGTCTTTTCCTATGAAGTAAATTGCTTTAGGCTTGTAGGCTAAGAATTATCACCCCCTGACTATTTTGTTACTTATTTAAGTTTCCATGAGCATTGCATATTTTGGAGTTTGGCATTTAGGGTTTTAGAAGTGTTATGCTATCCAATTTTTTGTGTGTTCCTGGATATTTTATTTTATTTTAGAAAATCCTTGGGTTATTCTATCCTTGTTTAGACCAAGTAGAGAATCTTGGGGTTATGCTATCCTCATGTAGATTGAGTGGACAAAGTTCATTATTTTATTCTTTAGTATGGTTATGTAGATGAAGAGCTTTGTGTATGTCCTTGTTTAGATCAAGTGGACAAGATTATTGTTTGGTCTTTGTCTTGTGATGTTTAGTCATAAAAATAGGTGTGTTGTGAAGGCTTGAGGAGTAGTTCCTTACATATACCCCTGAAAGTGGACTCATAGGTTGCATTAAGGAGTTTCTTAGAAAGTGAAAACCATAATCAAATACATCGAGTATAAACATTAAAAATGATTAATTAGATTTTTGGAACCAATTAAATCCCAGATGTCATGCATGAGTGAAGTACGAGTGTAGACAGTGATCTGATTATCATTGAATCCCTGAACATCATGAGTGATGCTTGAGTGTGAGTATAGATGGTGTAGACCATTGAATCCCTAAACATCATGAGAGATTCATGTGCAAGATAGATGATTGCACCCCAAATTTTAGTATTGACCTGTACATGCAGAGATACATCTTATGGTTGGTACTCTCATGTCTAGGTCCATTTGTAGTGTGTAGTATCCCAAATGTATTGTGATTTGCGGTATATTGACTATGCTTGGATATTGACCCATATGTCAAATGATCTCCATGTGTATTTTTAATCTTCACCTCTGTGTATCACATTTGATCACATGTTGAGTGCTCTCCATGTATGAATTCATTGTGTACTTATGTTTATATTGGACCTCTGTATCATCCTTGAGATTATGTATTTTCTTGGCATGTGTGTTGTCACTCCTTATATGTTTTTCTTGTGTTTATGGATGAGTTTCTATCTTCACGAGCATAATGGCGTAAGCTTGAGGGTTCCACATAGTAGGGTGGTGATGTACTTTACCATAGTTAGATGTTACTATATAGATGGAAGATTCTTCTAGCGATAGAGATTATGAGGACTAAAGGCTCAATGTGTTTCCTTAATCTTGTACCATTGATGTATGTACATATATATGCACTGATGTTATGATATTTCACTTAGTTTTCTTTATGCTATCGATTCTATAATTTATGAAAGCAATCAAGTGATTATGACATTGATGTATGCTATCCAATTCTCCTTAGTGTGGAGCTAGATGTTTATCAGTCGTACATTGGTGTCATCCTAGGTTTTCCCAATGATTCTGACCTTAATGTATGGTATTCAATTCTCCCTAGTGTGGAGCTAGATATTTATCAGTTGTACATTGGTGTCATCATAAGTTTTTTGAAAAAATCATGAAATGATGTCTATGTGGATCACTTCCATAAATTTGTGATTCCAATTCACTAGTTTGAGACTTTTTTGTTTAAAAACTCTTCCAAACATTAATCAATATCTCTATGAATTTTTGTCTCTGCAACCTAAATTGGCACCACTGCCTAGTTTGGTTTTCTAATTAGTTTTGGAAGTTGGGTGAATTTATTATGCTTTCAGGTTGGTCTCTTAAGGGTTCTTGGATGTCTTCTAGGTCTTGTCAATCTGATTTAAGGATTAGGGTGATACATAAAATGTAACATTTAAATATAAGTTTGATATTCTTCCTTTCTTATACTTAAAGTTATATTTTATGTAATATTCTCATGATTTCTGAGAGTGGTTTCGGCTTCATAGGAGTTAAGATAAAGACTCTAGATTTTAAGGGTTTTAAGGAAACTTTAGACTTAGTAAAATTTGAATTCTTCAATGAATTTTCTCCACCATAGATCTTGAATGGTGATTTGGTTGTATCTTTCCTTTCTTGTTGATAATTAATCTTATGAATGATCATTTGTGGATTATTGCTTGTGCTATTCCTTATGCTTATGGTTAATTAGTAATTAACATGTATGTTTAACCACTAAAGAAACATTTACTTTGAGAATAAAATGAATGTCAATGAGATGGGTTTTGAGTATGAACTAGTTTTCTCTTTGTATAGTTGAGGGTTCTTGTTGGCTTAGCGTCTTGTGATTTGTTGACAAGCAAAATCCTTGTTGGGAAACCTTGTGAAAACTTGTTCTTTATTTCAAGATGATCATGATCTCTTCTCTTGCATGTTGTATCTTGCTTATGTTCATGGTTATGACATGCACATTATTACATGATGTTTATTCCATGTTTCAAAAAAAACCTATTAATTGCATATTTAAGTCTTTGTTCCAAGGTCTCCTTGGTGGAGAATTATATTTTGTACTAATAAACTTAAGGATTTCTTAAACAAAGTTGTTGGAGGAGTGGTGTAGGATCACACCTCCTACAATATAGAGATAGTAATTAGAAGAAAATGTAATAATAATGATGATTGTTCCATCCATTTATTCAATATAAGCCAACTTATAAGGCCTTGGAACCTTTAGGTGCAATTATGAACCAGGTGTCCACCCTAGTCAAAGGGATTTTTTTAATGATTTTCACAAGTATTTATGCTTATAGGGTAGTAGTAAGAATTTTGGATTTCTATTTGATTGCAAGGAAGCAAGATTATCCAAAAAGTGCAAATATTGTAAAATTATTTGTCAATGGTGCATAATGCAACTTTGACAACTTTTAGCAAAACATGTCAACTACCTTCCCAAGTGGTCATTGTGTTCAAATATTAGTTATAACCCTCTAGAGGATGAGGGATTCATATTTGGAAGTTTGTGTGAAGGTTGGAGCAATTGAAGTGAACAAAGTATCAAGTTATTGTGTAAACTTGTTGTTTCAGTGACTTGTACAAACTGCATAGATTGGGAAATTTAATACTACATGATTGGTTAGTAGGTGTCTTATCTATCTACTGCAATTGATTTCATATCTTGAAGTGATTGGATATGGTATATTTTGCAATTTTTGTCTTGGGTGGTCTAAAATCCTCTCAAATATAAGGGTTTCACACAAAAATGACACTATATTGACTTTCCATTGAAGGATATCAATGACCATTGGTGAAAATAAAGTAGGGTCATGCTTATCTGAGTTTCCAAAGACTTGGTCCTGTTCAAGATGGTTTTCTATTTTTAGTGCTCAGTCCTAGACCCAACATCTCAATGTGCTCGGGTAAAAATTGGGTGAAAAATGTATAACAGAGACAGATCTATTTCTGGGGTTCCAATCCGATAATAGAAATGATGTTCTTATCCATGAGGAAAGATGCTTGAAGTTTTGGTTTTACCAAGGTACCCTTACATTAGGTAGTTTCTTCACAATAGTGGTCTAATTAGCCCTATTAGGCCTAGGTGGCTATAGAGGGAATAATGGTTTATTGAAGATTTAGGAATTTGATCCTTTATAGCATGTTGCAAGGATTGAATGGGTATTTTAAAAGTCACTTAGTTCCCTAGGTTATGTGGATAATATCTAAGTTGTTGTCCAAAAACCTTTTAGGTCAACCTAATTGCTTTAGGTTTGTCCACTAGCCTCTTTGGTGATAGATACTTTGTGGCTATTGCGGAACCCAACCAAGGCTTGAATCATTGTTCTTCTATTCTAAGTAGAATATCCAAAACATTAGATTGAATGGTTGATAAGTGTTGGGTAGATTTTCCATAATGGACCTAATTCAAGGAATCTTTCCCCAAAGTATGAAATCAATCCAATTTGATCAATTCTCAAGAGAGTTAGGAAGGTTGTGAGATGTATCTTGAACTCATGAGGACTTGCCCAATTTTCCAAGGAAGTGGATGAGTATAGTGAAAGGATTTGTAGGTGATTTGTTTTGGAAGAAACTTGGGTAGAGGCCCTAACCATTATTTTTGTAGTGCCCTCTGCATCAAGTAGAGACTTGGTTGATCAGTGAAGTAGTGAAGTTTCTTTATATGAAGACACAATCAAAATACTTTAGATTTATTTCACTAAGAGGTTGGAATGCAAGTAAACATCAACACGAGAATATAGTAATGATTTTTTCTTTAAAAAGGAAGCAACAAACTAATTTTATTTTTGATGTAAGCTTGCTTGAGATAGTGAAAAAATACAAATACGTAGGAATTAAAAATGCAAAGTGGCTAGAGAAATTTATTTGTACTTCAAAATATGTGGAGAAAGTTGAGTTATGGAATAGAAAATCAACTTAGCTCTTTTTGGTTGGTTGCTTGTGTCAATATTCCTATAAGTTTGTGAGGTTTCAAAGAGTAAAATATGAAGTTGTAAGTGTAGGCAAGTAGAAACAATCCAAAAACATTTAATCATCACCTATGTTGAATTAAAAAATTGAAATCATATGAGATTCTTTTGGCTAAGATGGGAATGGAGCATCAATAATAATTCATTTGCTATGCTGGGGAAAGAGGGCTGAGAACATAGATGAACCTTTTGGCCCAAATTGCTTCTTGAGTGGGAACTAAACCAAAGAAAAAGACTTGGAAGAAACATAACAAGCAGTAGATGAATAAGTTGGACATTAGTTTGCATGTCTGCCTTAACAATAATGAAGAGAAAAAAAAGTCTCAAGTTACAAAGATTTAAACAAAATATAAGATGTAATTGAAACAAAATGTTACTTCCTCTTAATACTAAGAGTATGTGGATATTTGAATTTTTTTAGCCTAAAATCGTTGTGAAGGTGGGCAGTTTAAATGAATTATTTAAGGTGGCAAGGCTTCATGAAACACAAATTCCTTGATCAATATTCACAATATAAGAGTTGACATCGAAAGGAACTTAAATATGCATTAATAGCTGCAGGAATATCTGCACCATACGATCCCTTTTCCCAGCAAACTTTGTAAGCTACAGATCTTGCAAGGGGAGCTCCTTCCTGTTCAATACATTCCCATTCTTCTTTCATGGCATACAACGACCTCACAAAGCTGAAGATTGAGAGAAAATTTCTGTAAATTTTATCCTCATTAGCTCATTGCCATATCATACAATTTTTTATAAACATATTAAATTCAAAGAAACCATGTTATTAGTAGATAACTAGCATGTTTCTAGGTACATGTACTTTGTACCTCATATTATTTTTTGGCAAAGAAAAGCCGATTTGCAGAAACATGAACCTTGCACATAAAGTATTGTACCTTTGCTCCTTGCAAAAAAAATTTAAAGAAAACTTGTCATTATAATTCTTAATACAGATTCCAAAATAGGTCCAGAAACAGTCCTTCAAATAAAAAGGAAACATTCCCAACAAAAATTGCTCTGCTTTATTTACCTCTTCCAGAGGCCAAAGGCCAGAGGCCCAAGAGGATCCAAACCAGAAAGAGAATTTATATGGAACCTAGAAATGCAATTTCTTTTGCAAATTACCCCAACTCATTGGAAACGCACAAGGATATGATTTCGCAGTAGACCCAACAAACTTAATTGTGCTTCTTGGGGCAATAGGTGATATTCAATTTCAAGTTTCTCAAAAATATCCTTCATTTTCAATAACAGATCGGATCGTCTACTTGACTTCTCACAAATGTTCTGATAATTCATTGTATGTTTGAGGTAAAGGCCCATTCTCATACTAGTTTTCTCAATCTCCTTCACAAATAAACTATGCTCCGGGTGCCAGTGCTGAGGCTTATTTTCAATATAGTTGCATAACAAACACGACACTTGAAGATTCAAACATCCAATAGCTATTTCAAAAATAAGATAACCTAACCTAACCTTACTGACCTAGGCCAGATATTAAGCATACTTTTTTAGAAACTTTGCATGCTTATCCCAATCAAATATTTCATATGTAAGGCTATTTGCAAATATATGTGTAACTGTGGCTTGTATTATTGCCATTGGTAAAGAAACCACACAATCACAAAAAGAAATACCTGCGTATTCTCTCCTTAAGTGCAACAATTTTTTCCACAGTAGTAGTAGCATCCACATAAAAGTCAACGCTCTCTCCCATATCTGGACTCCTATGATAGTTACTGATTGGTTTTGTAGATAATATAGAGTTGGGGTAGTACACTTTCTCGTTATCAGCACATAGAAACATTGTTGTGAGGATGTTCATTTCTTCTACAACCATCTGTACAATTCAAAAACCAATTAGTTATATGGTTTTATTCAATATGTTGTGTGTAACATTTGTTACTTTTCTAATCCATTGTAAGCTTGCTAGAGAGATGTTATGATTTTTTCTTTAAAAAGGAAGCAACAAACTAATTTTATTTTTGATTGCATATGTTTCTAATATAGAAATCCTCTCTGAATTCAATTCAGATAAAATGATTTCTTCTCAATTCTTGGAAATAAATCTTGCTGGACTTCAGTTCCACCACAACTCTTCAAAGGGAATCCATTAATTATAATTCTCACAAAAAGAGGTTCTTTTAGCTTCAGGTTGTATATGATTCTTTGTGTCATGGATAAAAGAATTCTATTACTCATAATGTTTAGATAAGTAAATTGTTAACCAAGCTACAGAAAGAGTTATTGTTCTATTCTGATGTATAAAAAGCTAGTTTGCGACTTGAACCATATTTGGATTATATGACCTGCAACAACGTCAAATAGACCTCTTGTTTTGTTCGGTTATTTCTTAATTGGCTCCCCATGCTAGTCCAATCTGAAAGCTATAAAATACATTGTACAAGAAAAATTAGATGTAAAGAGGCAAAACAAGTCCAAGAAAAAATTAATTTACAAATTTGCACTTGCATGGATTTCATGAACTTCTCCATGTCCTGTCTATTGGCATTATGTTTATTGAAGGATGAACACGATTTCTTTGTTTATGCGCAACATTGTCTTTATACACATACTCATCTGACTTATGGCTACAGGGCTCCAATGAGGATATGCTCCCTTAAGAAAAGCTACAATACAAAAAGCGTGTGACAATGGAGTCGTTTAGAGACCCAAAAAGTAATTTCCTTTCTTCAAAAACATTCATCTGCCACCAAAAAGATAAATTAGACAGTATGTCCCAAGAAAGAGCTGTTAGAACTAGGTAATCAGTATTGCCTTGTTTAATTTTTTATGTGTTGTTTTTGTCATAATAAAACAACAAGATCGAGTCAAAAGAACATTAAATGAGCCCAACATGCCAAGTAAAACTACATCTAGCTATATGCTGGGAGTGACATTTACAAGCTATATGGAACTACTTTTAAATAACATACCACCCAGTTTGTGAGAGATGATTCACTGATCATTTCAATTCGGGGATGTAATCTTGTGAAATGTGTTTGGGAAATATGCCATCAAGGGATGCTAGTTGTGAGATGAGGGATTATGAATGCAACTACAATAGATGAAAGTAAATCTATGAAAAACCAAATAAATCCGAGTGATAGAAACTGTCACTTCCTGGCGACAGGAACATCAGAAATTGAAATAAACATCAAGCTATAAAAATAATTAAAAGAAATAATTTATGAAAGAAATAAAAATAACATAAATAGTTACAAAAATACTAAATCCAAATCTAAATTACTAATCTAAAAATCTAAATTAATAAATCTAGAAATGAGTAAATAGACAAGAACATGAACATCTAATTTACCAGATAGACTAATTAAGAAATAAAACTATTAAATAATACATTATAGAAGCACACTAAATAAAAATAGCACTATGCTTTCCCAAAGAGTGGACCCTTACTCCTTGACTCGCACAATGAATAAAGAACAAATAAACCTTATGTTATTTCAATCATGAGAAAATGATACTTTTACTCATCATAGAATAACATAGTTTTGATCTGTGTGTAGTAGTTTCCTCTATGGAAAAATGTGTATATATATGTCCTCCCCACTATATCTTATACTGCTTATATATACACAAGCTTAACAATTTATTAACACTTTTGATATGCACTCCATAGTAAGAATGACTATTACATAACAAATCTATAACATAAATCTATGACTTGCAAAGAATAGGCAATCTATTGTGATTGCCCCAACAAAATTCTATTTTCTTTATCTATATTCATTAAATCATGATTCTAAAATGGGTTGGTTATAACAAAAGACAATTATAGAGAGAATCGAGTTGATGTGTTTTTTGTCCACGTGATACTTGGTAATGAATCTCAACTATAATATCTTTTCTTTACTTCCTTACACCCATTACATACAAAATGCTTCAGCAATAATAGTGGCTAATTTTGGGCCAAGTTTATTTCCATCTTCTGGCATGTAACTCACCTTCATGTCCTTTACACATACATGTATTATGTATGAGGTCTACATCAAATATTGATGAAAACAAAATGTGTCTCTATTTTGTGAAGAAACATTAGCCAATACAAAGTAAATTTTGTGGTCTTCCTCTTTATAACCATCACTTAAGTAATATCACCATAGAGGTAAGTGTTATACATTTACAAATTGATGGAGCTTTGTATTAGTGAAATTGTAATAAGAAGATGCAGAGTAGGTGACATGAGGACTGACAGCTCACAATCAACATGTTAGATAAATACAATCACATCTATTTATTCAAAAATTTTATCTCATAACTAGATTAAATATCGCTCATATATATCATATCATATGCAACATAGAAGGAGAAAATGGAATATTAAAATGGATATGGAAATGAGTGGGAAGGCTTATATGAAGGCTAAAATATGACATAATTTGGGATATAAATAGCTCTCATCAACTCTAACCATCTTTGAGATCCCTTTTCAACTCCATGTTTGATATATTCGCCTTTGAATTCTTGATGAAGAGTAATAGCCTCAATTGCAATGAATAATAATAAACTAGCCCTTGCTTTCACTAAGAAATTTCTCTAGCTTAGATTGGGATGTCCACAAGTACTTTCTCCTTGCTCCTCTCATACCATGTTATGTACAAATAAGGGATTTAATGCCATTTTATAGGATATTTCATGAGATTACTCCACAAGGGCTGACTGCACAAGTCAAATTTTACTGGAGGAGTTAAATACTTTAGAGCCCTTAATAATTGGAAACCCCAAAATAGGTCGACCTAGTCTAGAAGGTTCATCTTCAGGGTCTTCATGTCTAGGTTCCAGACTAGTAAGGGTAATAGATATAATTTGTGTGTTATACTATCATCCAAAGATCCCATTTGGGATTTTGAGATCCTATGAAGAGAGGATACTCATAGATTAGGTCTTAATATAGTGAATGTGTGAAGAAGGAGGGAAATTGAGGAGGATTTGTTAGGTCCTACCTCATTTTCACCTAGAAAACATAGGAGAAACAAAGTGAAGTGTGTACTTAAGGGTTGAGTATGAAATGAAAACACACCAAAGAGGAGCTAAAAGGTCTTAAATTGAAGTAAACCCAATTTAAGATGACACATACAAATCAAGAGGATTTTTAACAATGTCATACAAAGAAAACCCCTAGTCAAGTGGACTAGTAGTGAAGATATCCCACTTTTTGAAAGTGGCGATATAAAAAATATTTCTAGTATTGTATAATGATAAACCATATTCTCTGCAAATTTTTTTAAGAACATGCTAGAACATAGAATAAAAAAATGGGTTGAAAAAAGAGGGAAAGAGAGCAAACCAGAAGATTTTCCTTAGAAAAAGAAACACTACCATTCATCATTGCCTTGCTCTTGGGAACTTCTTTAACAAGGTTTGGAACACCCATGGTGGAGAAGAATTTTGTTTCTTCATTGATTTCAAACCATTTAAAATCATTCCTAGAGATAAAATTTGGAGTAGTATACAGGAACTTAGGTCACCTAATGAGTATTATATAACCCAATACTTGATAAATGTTAGGAAATGGTTAGAGCTAAAATCAGAACTGATGAAAGAGGGCACGTTTGAATATTTTTCTAGAAACATTGGAGTCAAACAATGATGCTCTCTAACCCCCCACATTTTTTTGGTTTGTATGTAGTGCCTCTCCCATTTATTTCTACATGGAATCTTATTGGATGTGGCTCTAACTTCATATGTTTGAATTTTTTGATCATGTTGGGTACATGTGACGTTTGTACCTTTAGGGTGATTTAATTTATGTTGTTTCACAAGAAAATTGTTTATGCCCTTATGCTTTTTTTTAAGAACCATTGTGTTATGGGTGTTTTTATACCCGATTTGTGATGGTAGACCTTCTAAGGCCTTTATTATAAGTTGTGGGAACTCATTGTGTTATTAGTTTTTGATTCAAGCTTGACTTGTATATGTGATTTAGTGACTATTCCCATGTTATGATTTTATATTGGCATTGTTATATCTACCTGTTCAATTTACTCTAGTGTTCATTAGAGATCATTGTTGTGGTTATGATGGTATTGTGATTATGTGATGGTTGATTTTGTAACTTATGATGTGAGTGATGGTTATAATTCTCTATGTGTTAATATCTATTAGACTATTGGTCTATCATGATGTTATTTCATGATTATCCATTTGATGTGCTCAATTGGTTGCACTATGTGATGCATTTGATTACTATACATTAATTTCAGTTGTATCATTGGTGATTTAAATGTCAAATCATGTTATTACTATTTTGATGATATATGTATGATTATTATCATTGATTCCTAATTCTGTTGTGCCTCACATGCTGTTAGTTATGTTTATGAAAATTTGCATGGATATATGCACATATTTGTAGAAATAATAATTTGATGTTTTTATATTTATTTGAGATGCTTAATGTAAATGTAATGGTAATTTAAAAGATATAAAGATAATCTCTACGTTCAAACAAATCTTATGCATTACACCCATTATGTTGTGCAAAGTAAGAAAAAATATGTACTAATATACTTAAGGTCCAAGATTACGAAGAGGGGGTTTAATTAGTAATCTATTAGATTCAAAACTGACACTGTCTTATCAACAAAGGTCAACCAAAAAAGATCATAACCATTTAACCATTTGCCACATGCATGCAATGTAAACTTGTCAAACAATAAGTAAGATAACTGATCAAATCATTTGCTCAAGTACTGCAAAAACAACAATATTCTTCATGTGGAAACCTTTGGTTAGGGAATTAGTACCTACATATACCTACATTCTTCTAAAATTTTCTCTATTAAAGGCTTAGTCCTTTTAGGAGTTTACACTAATGCCATGTTTGGAGAAAATTGTGTTACAATTCATCTGATTAAGGGATTTTCCTCTACCCCTATTAGGAGCTTTACCCTATTAGTAGTAACCTCCTTGGAGGATTTTTAACTCAAGCTAATAGAAAGCTCAGTTAAGGGAATGAGTCTTCAGACCTATTAGGGTCCTGCTCACCCTATTAAGAGTGGCTTGGTTAAAGGATTTAATTTGGCAAGGAAAGTGATTTGGGTATAGAAATTATCAATTACTTATATAGATCCAATTTATCTCAATGTCTAATTCTAATTGTAGGAATTCAACTACTACCTTGATTGCACATAACATCAATGATCATCATACTCACAACCACAATACTCTGTCACACAAATACACTTCTTAATCTCTAGGGAAGCCACCCCCTTAACCAAAATGTTATACACTTGAATTGACCTAAGTACCACCAAAATGTATTACCAAATCCTAATATATCCTTTACAAGATCTACTTGATCACCTATTTGAACTGGACATTGATTCAATAAAGAAATCTAGCATTTTGCACTTTTTCTAATGAACATGCACAAATCCAAGAAATTTGATCACAATGATCGATGTATGATCAATTCATTATAACGTATTTATGCCACATCATTTTCACATCATTACTTAACTTTACATCACAAAAGATCTACCCAATTCATCCCAAAAACTAGTAGTTGAAGATCTAACATAAGCGTTTCTTAGTATTCTTTCATTTCCTCCTAAATTCACTTCCATTGATCCAAAACATTTCTTCTAGTCAGCCAAATCATGTACTACTATAATTTAGTGATATCAAAATTGAGTATAGAACATAAATCATGAATTAGAATATATAGATCATCAAAAATTTGATACACCAATGAAACCATTCACTATTTATCACTAACTATTCAACTTTGTTACATTTTCACAATTAAATCTTTCATAAATTTCTCCATACTTATGTTGAGTACATAAAATAATACATACACCATCTTGAGACATCTCTAAGTTTCCCATCCTAATTGTGCAGTTCAATTCCACACATAGATTAACTACACACAAGATTTCTACTCTACAAATACTAGAACAATGTTCCTCATAAACTATCAACCAACGACCTTCAAGTTGAGATCAATGGAAACACGATAATTGATCAATTAATCATCAAATGAGTACTAAATCATCTCTTCAATACAATATACATCAATTATGCCAACAAAGTCATAGTCACTCATTCATGAGATCTACATAATGTATCATGCTCATTCATAATTTTCTATCATGCCTGTTTATGTGTTTAAGCTATTTATATTATGAGTAGCTACAATTGATATTTTTGTGTTTTGGTGAATAGGTTATCAGAAACATTTTGCCTAAGTTGCATAATTTAAGGGTGTCTATATCATCAATAGTGATATAGGAAAAAGTAACTTTGGCCTTTCAATAGTGAGCCAATAAAATTCTTGTATGGATGATGTACACATGATTATAATGTTATCTCTTTAACACATTCATAAAGTTGAACTTTATAAAAAATATTGTGATAGACTAGTTGCATATTTATGTCTTAGAGCTTTCGTAGTTGTCGCAAAAGAAGTTTAATATTATTATTATTTTTGATTGGTAAAAGTTCTAAGCCAAATAGTTTTGTTAATTTAAATTTATAGTTGAGTTCATACAATTTAAATTAAATATTGATTTTTATGTTTGGAAAAATAAAATTATTTACCAACGAATTTGTCATATATGGGTTCTAATTGTTTGCAACTGATTTAATTGTTTTTTGGGTAAAGTCAATAGTTCACCTAAAATATCTAAGTGAGTTCTTTTCACTCACTTCTCACCTTTTCTCTTTTGCGAGAATTTGATTTTTCTCTAAACTTGAATGGAGAAAATCACATATTATCTTGTTGGGTGTGATTCACTTGTTGGATTGGTGTATGAGTGTCTTGTGCCAGAAGTCAAGTTCAATTTCATTGAGTTTTGGATTTTTGCTCACTATGTATAGGTTATACACTTTGTATGAGATATAGGGATCTTCACATTTTTATTGACTTTATCTTTTCCTATGAAGTAAATTGCTTAAGGCTTGTAGGCTAAGAATTATCACCCCCCACTATTTCGTTGCTTATTTAAGTTTCCATGAGCATTGCATATTTTTGATTTTGGCATTTAGGGTTTTAGAAGTGTTATGCTACCCAATTTTATGTGTGTTCCTGGAAATGATATTTTATTTTAGAGATGTGATATTGGGCACTCAAGGGAAAAAAGGGTTGTAATTTCATCAATTTATTTGATGTTTATTTTTTTGGTCTTTTTCATCAATGCACGATTTTGTGTGTTGCCTAGAATTATGTCTCCATGTTTGGGTGACTAGGAAGTTGGGTTTAGTAGTATCCCATAAGTATTGAGAATTGTGTCATCAAAATAGTTAAAGTACATTTTGGTTATTTGTTATGGTAATCCAAACTTGGCCCTTTGATGCTAAAATATCATTTTTTGCAAGAATTTTGGGTTTTCATGTATCTTGTGGCTTGTGATCTTTCCTTGTGTTCCCACAATATGTATGATGGATTCTATTAGAATTTGAGCTCTTGGCATAGTGGCCAATAAATCATTTGGCTTTTATACCCATTTATTGATTTTGAGTATTTTTAGCCCATCTCATGTTCTAACAAGATGTGTGGTGGATTTATTTGAATCATGTGCTCTTGGAGAAGTGTCCAATTGAGATATCTAGTGTTTGTGCCTTTAGTTTTTCCTTTACTTGGTTCTAACCTAGACTGTGTTGGGATTTGACACTTCCTCCTTTCTTTTCTTGTATTGTTGTGGCTTTTGTATTATGTAATGACACCTTTGATGCTTGAGAAGAGCTCCAATGTGACATGTGGATGTAGGTGCTGAGATTGCATTCAAGCATTTAGTTGAGCTATGCTCCTACGATGATGTTCAAGTGACCTGTGCTCTTGGGTTAAAACCAATGAGATACCATGTTCTTATGGATTTTGACTTGAGAGTCTATTCTTTTTTTTCCTTTTTCTTGTGAATGCTTATGTTGCTTCTCATCCTTGATTTAAATAATGTTGATGATGTATCTTGTGTATTTTTTTAAGTAGATCAATTAGAAAATCCTTGGGTTATGCTATCCTTGTGTAGGCCAAGTAGAGAATCTTGGGGTTATGCTATCCTCATGTAGATTGAGTGGACAAAGTTCATTATTTTTGTCTTTAGTATGTTTAAGTAGATGAAGACCTTTGTGTATGTCCTTGTGTAGATCAAGTGGACAAGATTCTTGTTTGGTCTTTGTCTTGTGATGTTTAGTCATAAAAATAGGTGTGTTGTGAAGGCTTGAGGAGTAGTTCCTTACATATACCCCTAAAACTGGACTCATAGGTTGCATTAAGGAGTTTCTTAGAAAGTGAAAACCATAATCAAATACATTGAGTATAAACATTAAAAACGATTAATTAGATTTTTGGAACCCATTAAATACCAGATGTCATGCGTGAGTGAAGTATGAGTGTAGATGGTGATGTGATTATCATTGAATCCCCGAACATCATGAGTGATGCTTGAGTGTGAGCATAGATGGTGTAGATCATTGAATCCCTAAACATCATGAGAGATTCATGTACAAGATAGATGATTGCACCCAAAATTTTAATATTGAAATGTACATGCAGAGATACATCTTATGGTTTCTACTCTCGTGTCTAGGTCCATTTGTAGTGTGTAGTACCCCCAATGTATTGTGATTTGTGGTATAGTGATTATGCTTGGATATTGACCTATATGTCAAATGATCTCCATGTGTATTTTTAATCTTCACCTCTGTCTATCACATTTGATCACATGTTGAGTTCTCTCAGTGTATGAATTCATTGTGTACTTATGTTTATATTGGACCTCTGTATCATCCTTGAGATTATGTATTTTCTTGGCATGTGTGTTGTCACTCCTTATATGTTTTTCTCTATTTATGGATGAGTTGCTATCTTCACGAGCATAATGGGATAGGCCTGAGGGTTCCACATAGTAGGGTGGTGATGTCCTTTACCATAGTTAGAGGTTACTATATAGATTGAAGATTCTTCTAGGGATAGAGATTATGAGCACTAAAGGCTCAATGTGTTTCCTTCATCTTGTATCATTGATGTATGTACATATATATGCACTGATGTTATGATATTTCACTTAGTTTTCTTTATGCTATCGATGCTGTAATTTTTTAAAGCAATCAAGTGATTATGAAATTGATGTATGCTATCCAATTCTCCTTAGTGTAGAGCTAGATGTTTATCAATCGTACATTGGTCTCATCATAGGTTTTCCCAATGATTATGACCTTGATGTATGGTATTCAATTCTCCGTAGTGTGGAGCTAGATATTTATCATTCGTCTCTACAACATAAATTGGCATCACTGCCTAGTTTGGTTTTCTAATTAGTTTTGGAAGTTGGGGTGAATTTATTATGCTTTCAAGCTAGTCTCTTAAGGGTTCTTGGATGTCTTCTAGGTCTTGTCAATCTGATTTAAGGATTAGGGTGATACATAAAATGTAACATTTGAATATAAGCTTCATATTCTTCCTTTCTTATACTTAAAGTTATATTTTATGTAATATTCTCATGATTTCTGAGAGTGGTTTCAGCTTCATAGGAGTTAAGATAAAGACTCTAGATTTTAAGGGTTTTGAGGAAACTTTAGACTTAGTCAAATTTGAATTCTTCAATGAATTTTCTCCACCATAGATCTTGCATGGTGATTTGGTTGTATCTTTCCTTTCTTGTTGAGAATTAATCTTATGCACGATCATTTGTGGATTATTGTTTGTACTATTGCTTATGCTTATGGTTAATTGGTAATTAAAATGAATGTCAATGAGATGGGTTTTGAGTATGAACTAGTTTTCTCTTTGTATAGTTGTGGGTTCTTGTTGGCTTAGCCTCTTGTGACTTGTTGAGAAGCAAAATCCTTGTTGGGAAACCTTGTGAAATCTTGTTCTTTATTTCAAGATGATCATGATCTCTTCTGTTGCATGTTGTATCTTGCTTATGTTCATGGTTATGACATGTGTTGGGTGATGCGATGTGCTCCCCTGCCTACAGGTGGTTAATTATGTGGTGTTCCATGTTTACTAATAGTCATGGTTTTTGGTGCAATGGCAAATGGGCCCTAAAATTGGTATCAGAGCCTGGTTTTGGCTTGGTCATGGGTTCAAATCTCCCCGGTGCCTTCCCGACCTGCATAAGCATCTGGTATGCGCGTCAAGGGGGAGATTTTTGGGTGATGCGATGCGCTCCCCTGCCTACAGGTGGTTAATTATGTGGTGTTCCATGTTCACTAACAGTCATGGCTTTTGGTGCAACGGCAAATGGGCCCTACAACATGCAGATTGTTACATGATGTTTATTCCATGTTTCAAAAAAAACCTATTAATTGCATATTTAAGTCTTTGTTCCAAGGTCTCCTTGGTGGAGAATTATATTTTGTATGGATAAACTTAAAGATTTCTTAAACAAAGTTTTTGGAGGAGTGGTGTAGGATCACGCCTCCTAGAATATAGAGTTAGTAATTAGAAGAAAATTTAATAATAATGATGATAGCCATCCATTTATTCAATATAAGCCAACTTATAAGGCCTTGGAACCTTTAGGTGCAATTATGAACTAGGGGTCCACCATAGTCAAAGGGATTTTTTTAATGATTTTCACAAGTATTTATGCTCATAGGGTAGTAGTAGGTGTTTTGGATTTCTGTTTGATTGCAAGGAAGCAACATGGTCCAAAAAGTGCAAATACTGTAAAACTATTTGTCAATGGTGCATAATGCAACTTTGACAACTTTTAGCAAAACATGTCAACTACCTTCCCAAGTGGCCATTGTATTCAAATATTAGTTATAACCATTGAGAAGGATTCAAATAGCCCTCTAGAGGATGAGGGATTGATATTTGGAAGTTTGTGTGAAGGTTGGAGCAATTGAAGTGAACAAAGTATCAAGTTATTGTGTAAACTTGTTGTTTAAGTGACTTGTACAAACTGCATAGATTGGGAAATTTAATACTACATGCATGGTGAGTAGGGTGTCTTATCTATCTACTGCAATTGATTTCATATCTTGAAGTGATTGGATATGGTATATTTTGCAATTTTTGTCTTGGGTGGTCTAAAACCCTCTCAAATATAAGGGTTTCACACAAAAATGACCATATCTTGACTTTCCATTGAAGGATTTCAATGACCATTGGTGAAAAGAAAGTAGGGTCATGTTTCTCTTAGTTTCCAAAGACTTGGTCCTATTCAAGATGGTTTTTTATTTATAGTGCTCAGTCCTAGACCCAAAATCTCAATGTGCTCGGGTAAAAATTGCGTGAAAAATGTATAACAGAGATAGATCTATTTGTGGGGTTCCAATCCGATAATAGAAATGATGTTCTTATCCATGAGGAAAGATACCTAAAGTTTTGGTTTGACCAAGGTACCCTTACATTAGGTAGTTTCTTCACAAAAGTGGTCTAATGAGCCCTATTAGGCCTAGGTGGCTATAGAGGGAATAATGGTTTATTGAAGATTTAGGAATTTGATCCTTTATAGCATGTTGGAAGGATTGAATGGGTATTTGAAAAGTCACTTAGTTCCCTAGGTTATGTGGATAATATCTAAGTTGTTGTCCAAAAACCTTTTAGGTCAACCTAATTGCTTGAGGTTTGTCCACTAGGCTCTTTGGTGATAGATACTTTGTGGCTATTGAGGAACCCAACCAAGACTTGAATCATTGTTCTTCTATTCTAAGTAGAATATCCAAAACATTAGATTGAAGGGTTGATAAGTGTTGGGTAGATTTTCCATAATGGACCTAATTCAAGGAACCTTTCCCCAAAGTATGAAATCAATCCAATTTAATCAATTCTCAAGAGAGTTAGGAAGGTTGTGAGATGTATCTTGAACACATGAGGACTTGCCCAATGTTCCAAGGAAGTGGATGAGTATAGTGAAAGTATTTGTAGGTGCTTTTTTTTGGAAGAAACTTGCGTAGAGGCCCTAACCATTATTTTTGTAGTGCCCTTTGCATCAAGTAGAGACTTGGTTGATCGGTGAAGTGGTGAAGTTTCTTTATATGAAGACACAATCAAAATACTTTAGATTTATTTCACTAAGAGTTTGGAATGCAAGTAAACATCAACACCAGAATATATTCATGATTTTTTCTTTAAAATGGAAGCAACAAACTTATTTTATTTTTGATGTAAGCTTGCTTGAGATAGTGAAAAAATGCAAATACGTAGGAATTAAAAATGAAAAGTGGCTAGAGAGATTTATTTGTACTTCAAAATATGTGGGGAAAGTTGAGTGATGGAATAGAAAATTAACTTAGCTCTTTTTGGTTGGTTGCTTGTGTCAATATTCCTATAAGGTTGTGAGGTTTCATAGGGTAAAATATGAAGTTGTAAGTGTAGGCAAGTAGAAACAATCCAAAAACATTTAATCATCACCTATGTTGAATTCAAAAATTGAAATCATATGAGATTCTTCTGGCTAAGATGGGAATGGAGCATCAATAATAATTCATTTTCTATGCTGGTGAAAGAGGGCTAAGAACATAGATGAGCCTTTTGGCCCAAATTGCTTCTCTAGTGGGAACTAAACCATAGAAAAAGACTTGGAAGAAACATAACAAGCAGTAGATGAATAAGTTGGACATTAGTTTGCATGTCTGCCTTAACAATAATGAAGAGAAAAAAAAGTCTCAAGTTACAAAGATTTAAACAAAATGTAAGATGTAATTGAAACAAAATGTTACTTCCTCTTAATACTAAGAGTATGTGGATATTTGAATTTTCTTAGCCTAAAATCATTGTGAAGGTGGGTGGTTTGAATGAATTATTTAAGGTGGCAAGGCTTCATGAAACACAAATTCCATGATCAATATTCACAATATAAGAGTTGACATCGAAAGGAACTTAAAAATGCATTAATAGTTGTGTTCCTTGGTCCCTTAGGCTGCTCATCGTTGTCAACATCAATAATATTCTTTCATTTGATGTTTGCAAATGCTTTGACAAATATAAATTGTTATTTTTATAGTAGAGCATGTTTATCAAATCCATTATCAAAACAAGGAAACACTTCTATTTACTATGAATGTGAGGTAATGAAATTAAGCATTGAAGCTCTCCTAGACCGTGGAAGTAAACTTAGATTCCATGCATTTAAATTTTTTTTACTGACTATAAGATGAAATTGAAGTTATTAAAAAAATGAAATTTTGAAAATATAAAAATTTCATTAATTTGTTCTTTTAGAATTTTGATTGCATATGTTTCTAATATCAAAATCCTCTCTGGATTCAATTCAGATAAAATGATTTCTTTGATTTCTTCTCAATTCTTGGAAATAAATCTTGCTAGACTTCAGTTCCACCACAACTCTTCAAAGGGAATCCATTAATTATAATTCTCAATAAAAGAGTTTCTTTTAGCTTCAGGTTGTATATGATTCTTTGTGTCATGGATAAAAGAATTCTATTACTCGTAATGTTTAGATAAGTAAATTTTTAACCAAGCTACATAAAGAGTTATGGTTCTATTCTAATGTATAAAAAGCTAGTTTGCGACTTGAACCATATTTGGATTATATGACTTGCAACAACGTCAAATGGACCTCTTGTTTTGTTCGATTATTTCTTAATTGGCTCCCCATGCTAGTCCAATCTGAAAGTTATAAAATCCATTGTACAAGAAAAATTAGATGTAAAGAGGCAAAACAAGTCCATGAAAAAATTAATTTACAAATTTGCACTTGCATGGATTTCATGAACTTCTCCATGTCTTGTCTATTGGCATTATGTTTATTGAAGGATGAACACGATTTCTTTGTTTATGTGCAACGTTTTCTTTATACACATACTCATCTGACTTATGGCTACAGGGCTCCAATGAGGATATGCTCCCTTCAGCAAAGCTACAATACCAAAAACATGTGACACAGTTGTGCCTGAAATTATGTTGAAGGGAACATGCCTTTTAAGTTCTAACAAAATAATCTCCCTCACTAAGGAGCTGCTGCTTCTGAATAGTTCTGAACATGCTGCAAGGATGTACAACCCTGCAGCTGTAGTTAGGCTGCATTAGTCACTCAAAATTTTTAATTGAAAAATATTTCTAGGTTCACAATGTAAGATCAAAATAAAATAAAATAAAATAAAAATAAAGAAATAATGGATTATGAATTTCAATTTGGGATATATGATATCTTTTGCTCTGACAAAACAGATAGTGATTCGAACTTGGCACATGTTTTTGTATCTGAAATGAAACAAACGACACTTGAAACTCTTGCTGGCAACCGACAGAATTTAAATCATTTGACGTAAGGCTTGGCTTGTTTAACAATATGTTTGAACGTTTAAATGTATGACCAAAATATAAATTAAAATTGACTGGGTATGTTAGACTCGTATTTTTCAATTCTGTTGAATTTTCCTGTTGTCCAATATCCAAATGCCGAAGCTTCATGAATCACAGAGAAAAGCTGATAAAAAATTTAGTTGTTTATGATTCTGTTCTAACTAATTGTCTTTTATGTAAGGTCATAAATGAAGGTTTCATTTGAAATATGAACATTTATCAATGATAACAATGAGATAATCATAATATCATATTATGTCATTATTTATAAGTTCAATGTATAAGAGACCTTGCTTTCAGCGTAGACATTCATTTATATTGAAAATAATTTCAGAAAGAAGAATTATACAATAAATAATTTAATTATCAGATTATATTCTGAGAAGAGGCTAGTATAATAATATAACCATAACTATATACTGTTAACAATACACCAACACAATATTTTTGTATTTGATCTAAAATAAGGTGATAGGATACTATATTGATGAAGAAGAAAATTATAAAGAACTCCTTAAGTTCCTCACTGTTAATAGGAATGTGTTCAATTAACTATTGGATGGATAGTTCTAGTTCTTATAGACTTTGTCATGTGTTGCTAAATTTCATAATCATTTTACTTTTAATTTCTTTTAAAACTATTTATCTATTTTTATTTTAATGTTAAACTACGATTAATGTATTGCTAATGTTTAATTGATAACTTCCTTAAACTATCTTCCAATTGTCAGTATAATACCACCCTAATCTGGACTATCATACTATGAAATTAGAAAATAGATGAACATAATTTAACCACTATATTAAATACATGATAATAATTTAACCACTTTATTGTATAATAAAAAATTTATGACAATTATTAAACAATCACACTACCCTATGACAATGTCACTACCATAGTTTTTATTAGCTTAGTCTCATATCACACGACTCATCAGTATCACTTATATTTGTCAAATGCTTATAAATATATCAAATTCAAAGAGACCAGTTTTAGTTGATAAGTAATGTATTTAAAAAACTAGACGACAACTACAAGTCATCAAATCCTGTTTGCCATATTGGTGATTTAGGCATTTTATATATTAGAAAGCTGCAAGCTTTGGTCGCTTTTGTAAACATGACAAAAAGATCTTTCCTCAATGCATTGTAAAAAACCCCATACTTATATTATAAATACAACACTATGGTTCAAAGATTTAACTAATTCAAATGTAGTAGTCAAGAGGGCAAGTTATAATTGTCCCCATCCGCATAAGTATTTGCCTATTTGGTTAAGAAGAAATAAAATATTGAGTTGCTGTAATGATGAGTATATAGAAATTGGTAGACACAACCTACAAATGTTACTGTTCTCTAAAATAACTGTCAACATGTTGGTATGACTCCAAGTCATAGGGGTGAGCAGCAAGGAGAGTTTGTTGCACTCTTTCTGAAGAGTCGTATGTCACAGTATTCCAAAGATGTGAATACTTTTCGTAATTTAGTTTTGAATATAGAGCACTACTGAAAACAATCTTGAAAACCATACTACAAGAATATATTGTATTATGTTTCTATCTGCATTTCATACCCCAGATATTTAATGTTCGAGCAAGAGAAGGCAATTTCGAGAACGACATACTTCGTGTACAAAGCAACACAGCTTTGTTGCCTGGAAAGCACAATCCAAAAAATTGTCATTATAATTCTTAGCGTAGATTCCACAATAGTAATAGAAGCAGTCCTTAAATCAATAATATATTAGAATATTTATCTCAAAAATTTGATAGAGGTAACTCTAATGGCCGTCAGAACAAAGTTGGTCAAAATTGATAGAATGACTTTCATTAGAATATTAGAATGTAAATGAATTAAGAATGTAAATGAATACTCTACATATGAATAAAAATGAAAATATTCTCTCCAACTAGAATGAAAATCATGGAATGCTCAGATGGCAACAACATCTTGAAGATAATCTGCAAGAGCCGCTATGTTATCAGAAATGAGAAACGAGAAAGCAACATAGACGTGACGAGAAACTTCATTTACAAACTAAAACAATACTAAAACTAAAACATGAAAGCCACAAGCAGCAGGTGAGATATTATAATAGCAATAGCGTGGGTGCTGGCAATGCCCAGAAGAACCAAAGAAAACATTAGTATGGTTATAATCACAACTGCATTGATGAGTCTGTGTAGCTGTTTAACTGCAGTTTTGGAGTCGTTTAGAGACCGAGAAAGTAATTTCCTTTCTTCAAAAACATTCATCTGCCACCAAAAAGATAAATTAGACAGTATGTCCCAAGAAAGAGCTGTTAGAACTAGGTATCAATATTGCCTTGTTTAATTTTTTGTGTTGTTTTTGTCATAATAAAACAACAAAATCGAGTCAAAAGAACATTAAATGAGCCCAACATGCCAAGTAAAACTACATCTAGCTATACGTTGGGAGTGACATTTACAAGCTATATGGAACTACTTTTAAATAACATACCATCCAGTTTGTGAGACATGATTCACTGATCCTTCCTGTATCCGAGGCTCCCATAAATTGAGGAAAGATTCCGCTCACCTCTTTTTCACTCATTAACTTTAGTAGGTCATCTTCCTCAATATACCTGCGGAATAAGGGATTCCAATTAACTAGGTTTAAAAATTCTCAAACATATTCATTTTCTTGGAAGTAAATAAACCATGAGCTGTGGATTTTCCTGATATTGTTTGGTCCTATTAATGCTGGTAGGTCCATGCTTTTTCCTTGATGTTTTCGGAAGAGTTAGTTGTTTGAGAACAATGGCCTTAGCACCAGAATGATTATAAAATATAAACTGCTGCATATAATGCTTAGCAATATAGGAGCAAGGATGCCAATAAGAGACATGTTATTTGTGTGAGGATGCCAGTTAAAAAGGCAATGGCATTCTGTTAAGATATAAATAAACCACGAGTAGCATTGTCTGTTACAAAATTTTATTGGAACAGTTTGGCATATCTATGGTTCATTAAATGTTAGATTTCTAATTTTTAGGAGAATAAAAAATAACATAGCTATGACAAAGCATATGTGGGGTGAAGGTATTACTTCAAAAGAGGATGCTTACTCTGTTCTACACTTTGCAACATTTTAAAATATCCTCTTTGCCGTAATTGCGGCTTGACGTTCACTATCAATCTTTGTATCATGTTTGTGGGAATCGGCGGACCTGTCAATTGTATTAGCTATACAAGCAATTCCTGAATACCTAATCATACGAATCAATCTCTTCATATTCCAAGCAGATACATTCCTCTGGTTCAGCTTCTGGAGTTGTTCAATATTTATAATACTGTAGCCCGCTGCCACTTCATGGTCTGCCCTATCATTATTTCTATTATCAGGAGGATCTATTTGAATTTCTATGTGTTCTGCACTCTTCGTAGAAATTTCATCTGGTAGGGCAGGGGATTGATGGATTTTCATCACTGGGGGCGGAAATATAGTTTCAAGTACATATTGATTGAATATGGACTCCTGAATTCTGTCAAAATATGTTTTCACATGAAAATTCAAAGCTAAAACCTTCACCAAAAGTGTCTTCAATAGCCATAAAATTGCAGAGAACAGAAAACAAAACAGGAGCTTCTCAATTGAATCCAACAGCTTCTTATTCCCGGTAGCTCGCTCCACCTGATAAGTTGATAACTCAAACACACCAAAATATTAGAATGGAAAAGAGATTACGAATATAAATGAGGATAAATAAAAATTCCAATTCCAACTCCAACTACAATAACCATAATGCAAATACATCTCCATTAACAATAACAAGTATGAAAATACAATCCGAACAGAAGAGTACCTGTTTATGAAACATAAGATGCCAAGCCAACAAAATTAAGCCAAACCAGAGGCAATTTTTAGCACTACATCTCACTCCATAGACAAAATATAGGACCCTCTTCCTTAAAATAAAATTCCTCTCAATTACGAAAACTGCTACTCGAATTATCCACTGGGAGACCAATCTCCCACAGAAAACAACCAGAACCATAAAAAACCACTTCCATGTATCTAATCCCCAGATAGTATGTTTCTTCAGAGGCCCAGCTATAAGGCTTGATATCAGTCCTGCTATTAGGGCTACAAAAGCTGCACATTACACAAAAAACCATTTGTCACACTCAGAGCACTTGTAATTTCGCGGAATCTCCTCTTCTGTGAAGGGATCATATTCTTCTTCGTGATGATCTGGAAGTGAGGGAGAATTGTTTAGTTTCCTTTCAGCCATTCTCGTAGAGTTTTCCATTGCCTCAAATAAAGAAATTGTATATGACACAGTAAATAAATTACGAACTCGTTGGAATGAAATGAAGAAATTGTATAGGAAAGTTGCATCCATGGCACATTAAATAAGCAATGAAGAACTCGTTAGAATGAAAAACCTTTCCCGTTCCCTTCCAGTCCGCAGTCCGTTCGAATGAAAAACCATTCAAATCCCGCCCGTCCCCTCCACCGCACCCCACACCCCATTCGAAATTACATTGTAACGCTCGAAACAGCGTGAATGGAAGGAAAGAAAGTGAATATTATGAATATGTTAGAAAATATAAAAATTATCAGTTGATTTTATATATTAATAGTATTTGTTGCTTAATGACCTATTAATTTAGGAGCCGATTTAATTGTAAATTCTTATACGATGCATATGTAATTTATAAATTATATTTTTTCTATATTTTTAAATATTACAATTGAGAATGAGCAGTAAGATTAGATTTTTGAAGAGAAGAATATATTATATGTGACTAATTGATGATTTTCAAACGTAGAGCATAATTTCAAAACTTCTAAAATTAGCAATTGCATCTAAGTGTATAATGGATATGAGATATAGAAGGTTAATTAAAAACAAATTGCTCCACTTTAAGTATCAAAAATGACAACAAAAAAGAGAGATCAAAATGACAACAACAAAGAGAGATCATACTCATACAACATTTTGATTCATCTATCTACACTCATTTCAATACTTTCTATATATGAATTTTGATAAGTTTAGTATCTAATAAGACCTTAAATTGCCTCATTCTATGATAAGGAGACTCGTCAAATACTACCAGAGATAATACTATTTCCTGACACTAGAATTGGTCATCCATTTGAATAGATCCCTATGAATCTAGTAAGTTAGTCTAACATTTACCTAAAATTATTTTATATGATCATATCATCAATAATGAACATTTATGCACATTTAGGTATGTAATTGAACACAATTTATAACATTGTTATTTATACTTTGGTTTGCATGATCGTACCTCTCCAAGTGGGGTTCAAGAAGGTTAATGCCATGTTTCATCTTGTTGCATCTTCTTTGTACCTAAAATTAATATAAAATACTTAGAGTTGCATTTCAATCATATTGTTGCAAAGTATTTTATACTCGTATGCATTAGTTTTACATCATGACATCAATGACATACATATATTTAATAGTTGTTCATCTATTTTCTAGGAAATCATAAACCTTCTTTTTGAATATAATAGATCTTCAAGGTTCATTTTATAAACATCATTATTTTAGATGTAATTACAAAATAAGTAGGTATTAAAGATTATTGAACGAATCACACATATGCAAACTGTCCAATAAATTAATTATGTGCAACACTTTATCTCAAATTAGACCAAAAATTAACATTGGATCCTATTGTTGTGAAGTAATTTTTACTAGTTTTATGTATCAAAAAGATGAATGACAAAAGTTAATGAATAAAACCAATATAAAAAAGAAATTAAAAATTACACATTACAACAATGATTATTGTCATTCTCATTTTTCAACATTAGCACAACCTTTCATTGTTCACTTTCCTAAATATGTCTAGTATGTTAGTCTTAGATTTGTTTTGACATTTGAGTGTCAACACACTTAAAAAAATTCTCAAGATGATGCCGAGTATAATACAAAAGCTAAGCTATAGTGTATGTCGAGCTATAGTGTATGCTGAGCTAGAGAATTCAATAGGTGCCGAGTGAAGTTCAAGTGTTAAGCAATCTTTAGGTGCCGAGCAAAGTTCAAGTGCCAAGAAAAGTATAGATGTCGAGTGAAACAAAATTACTATAGGAGCCGAGTGAGCCAATTTTCCAATATGTGCCGAGCATCAGGAACTAGTAAGTGCTGAATAACACAGAATCAACATATGAGTTTGTGCCTTCACAAACTTAGATGTAGACCATTTTTGGAGCTGACATAGGATGAATCTTGAAGAATCTTGAAGATAAGATTGAATCTTTTGCATTACCTATATAATTAGTATGCAACCAATAGGAAAAGTGCAAGAAATGAGCAGGAAATGAAGATTTAATTTTGATTGTAGATTCATACCTAACCCTAAGTCTTTGAAATCTTTAGAAAGAGGATAAAACCCCATTATTTAAGAGAGAGGATATGCATGAAAGAAGTGTATGGGTTAATTATAGGTCAAGTGAAGGATATTCATACCTAACTCATCAAATGAAGGGATCACTTCACCTAATAGGTCAAGTGGTCACATTTCGTCAAATTAAGTACAGAAAAGGCATGAGGGACTGATTTACAAAGTTTGATCATACATCAGTTCCTAAACAAGCAAGTACTAAAAAGAAGAGATCAACATGAACAAAGATGAAAAGTTAAAATTTCAAGATTTCACAAGTGTTTCTGAGTTTTCCTCATATGCCAAGTAAAAATCCAATACATGTTGAGTTGATTGTCAAAATAGTGGCAGCCGAATGATTAGTAGGAGCCGAGTTGTTAGAGGAAGCCAAGTGAAAAAAAAAAAAATTTAGTTGAAGCCAAGTAAAGAATACTCCTATGGAAGCTGAGTGATGAAAAGGCAATGGAAGTTGAGTAATGTAGAATCCTTCATAAGTTGAGTGGATAGTTGTAAACACACTAAGCATTAAATGTGATGAAAATAGGGTATATTATCATATTTTCAATCATTTTTCTTCATCATGGACAAAGAGAAAATATGAGAAAGAGAATAGAATGAGGTTAAAGTAGAGATTCCAGTGTTTAAACAAGATTTCAACAGCATCACAACATGATTTCATCAATCTTAAGGTATTTAGATCTATGCCGAGTTACATAGTTTAATACTTTCTTTGTGTTAAAAACCTAGAATTAACAAAATTGCTTCTAGCTCTACAAAAACTCAGGAGAAGGAACCTTTTGAAGTCTAGCTAGTGTCCAGTGAGGTCAAACAACCTAATTTCTATCCAGTACTAAAGGTTGCATATAAGAATGACCTAACTGGAGCCCTATCCATCACACCCCCTAAGGTTTTAATGGTTCAAGATGTAAGGAGATGCTATAATTGAAAGATTGGAGCCACGTGTGAGATGGAAATGAGAGAATCCTATGAAAAATTGTGTGATAATGGAGTGTTGAAAGAAGAGTTTTAGATTGTTGAAAGTAAGGGTTTAATGCGTGCCCTAGAATTTCTCACCATTTTCAAAATTGAATGGATTAGATTAGTACTCAATCGAATACATGACGGAAGCTTATGGTTGGAAGATGACCTAGTGGAAAGCACGAAAGGAATTGTTCATAGAGTGACAAGGTATCCAACCCTAGATTAGTCGAAGATCCTTAGGAGTGATTCTAAGGAGGCAATTGAGAAGAATACTGGTGCAAAGTGGAATAAGAGAAGGGTGACAATTGACGATCCAAGACCTTCTTTTTGATTTATCTATTAGAGTCATTGCACACAAATTCTAACAATCTAACAGACTCAATAGTGTGTCTTGCATTGCAGTGGCTGTAGGATATAGATTGGTGAAGAAGTATCATACCTATGATCTTGCAGAATAGCAACTACAACAGATAAATGAGAATCTAGCAGCTATCAACAGAACCAAGGGAGCCCAATGTAAATTTGGTGCTATTTTTATATGTATATTCTTTTATGTTTAGAATGAGTTTCCTTCATTTGGTAAAGTAGCATGGAAAACAAATAGGTTTATTATAGCTCAAGTTAATGAATATATAGAACAAATAGGAGCTAATTTTGAGACCTTAATGACTAGTTATTTTGAAGACTTTAAGAAGTTAATGAAGCAAAGGCTAAGAATTCTAGTGTTAGAGAGACATGTAAATGAAGTTTGTTTTCTTGTAGATATAGACTATGCATACATTCAAGCTACCATACGAAGAGTGAGATGGCTAAGACCTCTTGGGTATGAAATAAATATAGATGAAGCATCAATAGAAATAATTGCATTATTGGCAGAGGATATAGACAAGGATGCATCACATTTTGGTACCTATGATGTGGTGAGATCAAAAGTGGATATGGAGTTAAAGACTGCCTCCACTTCAAAAAAGAAAGATAAACTTGTCAAGAAATTAAAAGCCAAATTTGGGAAAGGCACTATACAAGTAGTAGAAGAAGAAGGTGATGATGCCAAGGGTGATGAAGAAGAGCAAGGTCAAGGACCACTTACCTTAACCCAAGGTATGGGGGACGATGCAGATGAGAAGGAAGGTTCTAAGTAGGAAGCACCCAAGGCTAAGACAAAGAAAAGGAAAGCTCAAAAATAGCCAGTTGCCCAGCCAAAAGGAAAGAAGAAGGCAACAAAGCTAAGCCCATCCAAGCCAACTACAAGGGCAAACACCAGGACTAAAACTCAAGGGTAAAAAGAGTAGGAGAAATAGAAGGCAACAAAACAAGGACCTGTAGAGAAAAAGAAAAATCAGAAAGTATGTTGCACCTCCTGAATCAGACAAAGAAAGAATAGAGTCTAATGAAGATCAATTCAAATTGGTAAGTCATTCTACCACATCTAAATTGGAAAGAATTTGCAATAATATTAGAGATAATGCTGATTTAAATTGTCTAAAGACCATTGAATTTAATAAATTGTCAAAAGAATAATAAATCATAGTGGAAGAGTCCATCTACAATATGATGGCTAAGTTCAAGACCACTCCACTTGAACTAGACAACTCAATGCCTAAGGAGCTAAGCTTACTGGTTGAAAATAAATAGCATTACTATCTCAAGATGGAGAAAGAAATAAGGGAGTCAACATTGGCTCATGTAATGCTAGACCTTACAAAAGGTCAAATAAAAAAGGCTAGCAAGAGACATGGGAGCAAATTTGCACCCAAATATAGAGCCTTTAATATTTTGCAAAATCAAATTGAAAATGTTATGACAAATGTGGAAACTAATCTATGGATTGACAACTATGAAGGAAGGATAGGAAGAACCTTTTGAAGTAAGGAATGATGAAGAAGAAGAAACTGGGAAAGATGAAGAAGGAGAGAAAGAGAAGGAAGAAGAAATAGAGGAGAAAACACATGGTGAAGAGTCAATAGCTGAAGAGCATCAGAATGAATAGAGTGTCCAAGACACCCAACTACCACCACCAAGTCCTCCACATACAACACCTATAGAAATAGTAATAGTTAAGGATGTTCCTAACACCACAAGTCAGAACATCAATCCTTTAACTATAGAGGATCTCAAGAAGATTCTTCACCAAACTACATTGCAATCACAATTGTGTACAAATCTAGTTTTGGTGAGTGTGGATGAACTACAAAAGGTTGTAGTAGAAATCACAAGGGAGAAGGTGAACACACAAGAACCAACTTCACAACCTCCCATAGCTACAAAAAATTAACCTAAAGAGCAAGAAGCAGAGGACATAATTGCTAAGGTTGATTCTACCACAAAAGTGACAATAACTGCCAAGAAGCCAACAAAGGAACAAATAGGGCAAGACATTCCTACAACACATGCTCAAGGTAAGTGCTGAATAACGCAGAATTAGCATCTGAGTTTGTGCCTTCAAAAACTTAGATGCAAACCATTTTTTGAGCCAACAGAGAATTTATTTCGGAGGATCTTGAAGATAAGATCAAATCTTTTGCATTACCTATACAATCATGATGCAGCCAAGAACAAAAATGGAGAAGACATGCAACCAATAGGAAAAGTGCTAGAAATGAGCGGGAAATGAAGATTTAATATTGATCATGGATTCATACCTAACCCTAAGTCTTTGAAATATTTAAAAGGAGGACAAAGCTCCATTATGCAAGAGAGATGATATGTGAGAAAGAAGTGTATAGGTGAATTATAAAAAAGTGCAGAAGGGTAAAAAGACTTAGTGAAGAATAGAGCAGCATTGCAGAACCCAGTTGATCAAGAATAGAGTGTGAGAACCTCGAAGTGTAACATATTAGATAAGGCAAGGATCAGAGCATACAGAGTAGAACAAGGATCTAAATTAGCAATTGAGGTTTGCAAGTTATGAGGTCAAGACATTCTTCTATACATTTTAACCATTGTATTGTGAGAATTGAAATCCTATGTTGATAGGTTGGCTTAGCAGCTATATTGGTTTAGCAGCCACATTGTAGATCCTTAACAAGATTGTAAATCCTTTAGTAAGGTAGCATTCCAAGTGAATGTTTGTAAATCCTTTAACCAGGTCACTTTTAATAGGGTGTAAAGTCTTTAATAGGATAGGTCTTTCATAGGGCAGACCATGGAAGTCATCAAACTTGTAATCTTGAATAGTTACACATTGCTATAGTGATATTTTGTGGGTGTCATCCCCACCCTACTTTTACCTTCTCATTTTGGAGGGTTTCTAGGTTACCAAATTTGTGTGTTATCTATTTTCATGCATGCCCTTTACTTTCATGTTTATTAGATGAATTAGATGCATGTGGATGATATCAGTTAAAAGGATTTGAAAAGGTTAAAGTTAGTTAGTTCTAATTCACAACCCCCCTACCCTTCTCAGAAGTAAATCTTCACACTTGTTAATTCCAACATAGTAATCTCTCATGCATAATTTTTTAGGCATGTTGCTAAGAAATAAATTGTTAGAATAGCTTTAAAACCTCCAACAAAGTCCTGACTAATTGCATCATTAAAATTGGAATTAAAGTTTTAATTTAAAAACATAAATATTTGGTTAAATTCAAGAAGCTTATAATCACAATATTGGATTGACAATGGAAAAACAATAAACTAAAATGTAAATATATAAGAGAACTTTGGAGAAAATCTATCCCCCTCAATAATATATAAGCTTTAGTTCTTTGTTTAGGTGTTGCCATATTTTAATGCTTAGCATCAACATGTCAACTCAATAAAAATTGCCCTTGAATGGATATATCAACACTTGGGTTTGTAATCTTTTGCATAGAAAATGTGATAAAAGATTTGACATGAGTAGATAGCAGTGAAAGCATAACCATACATCTGAAATGGAGAGATATAAAGTGGATGGTACTAGAAGATTCCTGAAGAGGTTTCTAGAGGACCATGCATTCAAATTTGAGCTAAAAAGATGAAGTAAAAAATTTCCAAAAAAAAGACTTGATGTGGACAACATTCCTCTTTTAGGATAATGTGAAGCAATCCTCTCTAAGAGTGAAACTAGATAGTGCTACATGTTTTGGTTGTAGTTCATTCTTCTATGTGTTAAGAATTGTCAGAGTCCACTTCAAATAAGGAGATGGATTTGATATAATTAAAATAGTAACAACTCAGAATAACATATATAAATATTTATTTTGATTTATGCTCTTATGGTTGAGTATTAATTGAGTTGCACTCCTATCAGGATTTCAAGAAGGATGCCATTATTTATCTATATTTATAGTGAGGAAGGCATTGCCTCATACCAAGAGTGACTTAGCAAACACGATGAAAATCCACCTATTTGTAGATTCTTTGTACCAAAGATGTGTCTATGTGGGTGTTGTTAGCTTCAAAGAGAATGAGGAGGACATAAGAAGAGCCAACAAGATAAAAATTGATATTTTAAATGTTACTATTATTATCATTTTGTGTTCATTAATCATCTTATACATAAAATCATTATGAGCTTCTCGCTCTTCCTCATTTTATCGTTGGAAAATAAAAGATGCTTCATGCAAAAAAGAAAAAGTAACAACAAATAACTTCTTTCCAAAAAGACTTTAATTTATTCATGTAACATTTCCACCTAACATTGTGGTTTCTAAACTTGTTCAATTCACTTTTGTGGAAATCCACCCCTCCCATTTCTTAATAAAAGAAAACCCCTTCGAACTCACTTGTCAACAACAAAAATAACTCCATTACTTTTGTAGGTAATATTTTTATCTCGATGCTATAAAAAGAGCAATGGATTCTTTGCTAAGCTTTTAAATATAGATCATGTTCAAGTCTTCCCTAAAAAGGAATATACCATGATGTTGTGATTTATCTATGCTCCCTAATACTTATCTCTCTTTTCAATATAGACTCTAAAGTAGGACATATGAAGAGAGATGATGTAGGAGCATCCTGGGCTTCCTAGCTATCTTGATCATCTTTTTGAATCGTGTCAATTATTGTTGAGTTGCAGTTGTTGCTGACTTGCAGTATTTGCTAAGCGCACTAATTTCCAATTGCAATAGTGACCAAGTTTCCTGTGATGGCTGAGTTCCTTCTTTTCTTGAGTCCTATGGTTGCTAAGTTCCTTCAAGTGCTGAGTGAACTCACTGATTTTTTGATGCCTAGTTCCTTCTTTGATTGATTTTTATTGTGTTTGGTTTATAGGGAGAGCTTACTTCATTTAATTTGAGTTATGAATTAATGTAAGGATCGTACATTGGGATGCATGTAGACCATTATGAGGCCATACTTCTCTATTGTAAAGGTCTAGAATCTTCTGTAAGCCATTTTGCCAAGTAGAAGTTGAGTTGTCAGGTTTAGGTTTAAGAGCAAGAAGTGAAAAGTGGATCAAGTAGAAGAATCATAAAACGTAGCAAGTGAGATTTTGGATATTCTAATCACAGTTATATCATGTTGAATGCATTTTTATGTATTTATGATCTTGTACTAGCCATAACCTGAAAGGCCTCATAGCTAGGCATGTTTGTGGATAATCTAATGAATCAATAAAGATATTGCTATTTTTCTCTCTCCTTGATGTTTTTCTCATTGTATTTTCTTCCCTTATGCTCATTCAACACGGTGTTTGGATAGTTAGGTGTGCCTCTTTCCCTAAGTTTCCATCCATCCTTGCGTTAAGAACTTGTGAGATGAAAAATTGTCCAACAAGAAAATAAATAAGACTAAGGGCCCTATCGTCTTGATGGTCAAGAAAGCCCAAGAGGGCTGCCAACCATTTTTTATGCCAAGTTGTTCCCTACTATTGAAAGATCCCAACTGCTTTGTAGAAGGGAAACATGGGGTACTTGTTGTTTAATAAACCATTTATAAAAAATGATGTTCTAATAGATATCTTTATAAGGATGATTGATTGAAAGAAGATAAAAATATTGAGGATGGTTTATTTGAGACATTTTATTTTTTAACGAAGGTAATAGACTTTTTAATGAGAGGAATGCACCTGATATATATTCTAAGATAGAGGGTGTTCTTGAGAATCCAGTTATGTGAATGGATGACTTCTTTAAAATATCTCACAATAATAATAATATTGTGACCAAGGATGATAATATGATGCAGATGAGGGACTTCAAACTGAACAAATACAAAAGATTTTAGAAAATAACTAGTTGTATCCTAGGGATGCTTTCCTAAACACCTCATCTTTAGACCCTATTAGGATCTAGGATCTTGTCACCATTTCCCAATCCCATTCAATATTTATTTAAAATAAAAATTAATCTTTGCATTTGATTCCATATCAAGATATTTCTTAAAATTTAAAAATCCAAGCATGCACCATCATATTAAGTCCTCAAGGCCAAAGACCAAACCTTGTCTCTATATGGGCATGAGAACAAAATATTTCATATTTGAGTCATTCCCATACAAGCAAGTGCCTATAAAAGCCTGGAACCATACCTTTAGAATACATACAACATAAACTCCCATTGATTATACCAAGACATGACACCAAAACATAAAACCCTCCTTGATTTGGCTTCTCGTTGAGCCTATAATCTTGCAACATGCATAACAGTTACATATATCTTCTGCGAACTAAAAAAGAATCAAACTTTCTCTTTGATGGATGATGGAAGACATAAAAATATAGACATTAATACCATTTTTTATGAGTTTCAAATTGTGGAAGGTTGAGCTTTTTAATTTGGTATTCTAAATGGAAACCCTAGGTAAGTTAGGAGGAGTTCACACAAAACATATTGTATCTTATTCAAATCATAGTAAAATTGAGTGAAGACATATGAAAATGAAAGTAAAGACAAATTTTTATCCTCTCTAGACATGTGCATGAATTTTCCTTATTTAGGCCTTATAAATTGTGTTTTAGAGTACGACTACGCGAATGATACAAAAAGAGATATTGTTCAAGTTTCAAAAAATAAATATCCTTCATTTCAACTTCACAAAACACAACCTTTTCATGAAAATAAGTAGTTTTACATTAATCTACACTTTAAAACTTCCCTTACTAATTCCCATTCATTATGTAAAATTTTAACATTTTTTTGACAAGTCTTAGAACCTTTTTACATTTCAAATTTATAACCTTTTTTGCAATTTTAGAAATTTTTAAAATTTTTCATAACCCAAGGCCCATATGACCTAAGAAATAACTTTTAGTGCTTAATAGCCACAAGGAATATGTCATTCCAAGTTCGGTGAACTTACTTCCCAGCCTATTTCCTCCCTTGAGAAACCCAATGATGTTTTGATTTCATTTTCAACCAACCTTTGACTAGCATAAGGGATGAGGAATATTTTTAGAAAAAAACTTATCCAAGCAAGATAATCATTCTTTTTGCATGAAGATCCTATTTTGATTAATCTATATGATGACATGGATGATATTATTGTTAACAATGATGACTCAAATATTGTTTCATTCCTTATTATCTTGATGATATGCATGAGGAAATTGTGGATTTCTTACTTTCTTTCTTTCTTGATTGAAATTGTGACTTACAATTGATTTTATTTTGTTGTAAATATTCAAGACTATGCTAGGTTACTGAGAGGAGAGGGTTGAATCAGTAACCTTAAATTTTTTATCAAATTTAGATCTTAATTGCAATAATCCAATTACCATTTAATCCATTAAATCAGATCTAATTGCATGCATGAGGAGACAATGTATCTGTAAAACTTTAGAGAGGAGGGGACACATCTTAAGGAAGGTAGATGGAAAAATGTTCAAGATTCTTGTACATGTCTTTAAAGTATTTCAGACGTGGAGCTCAATAAAATAGTACCACATTGTGCATGGTTCTCATAGACCCAGTTGCATAGTGCCCTTCATGTGATCGAGCATCCAAGAAAAAGAAATCCCATCTCAAGGTGGTGAACATCTTATGCCATATTCTTCTTGTGATCTCAAATATTGAAGCACAAGTGAAACTGATATGCACCATATAGCTAACAAGCCCACGCAATGTTAACAAAGCCAAAATAGTGTGTTATGCAATGCTTGTGTAGTAAAACATCAAGTGGTATTGGTACTAAGATAATCCCACCATATCAAGAGATGTGTAACCATATTCTCAAAACCAAGCATATCAAGTATAGTAAAGCAATTTTATCCAATTAATAACAGTACCATTAAGTGATTAATACATTTTTACAAATGATAGGTAGAGTTATTAATATGAATAAATACTTGATAAAAACAAAAGAATGTGATTACTATGAATTATACAATGTCAATCAACATAGGAATACATACCTTGATGTGGTCCAAGATTCACACAGTGAGGTATATCAGAAGCATCAATGAACATTTATTAGGAATCATTCAAGAATTAGTAAAGTCAAGGGATTCCCCCCAACTTAACTTCATACTGCAAGGGCATAAGTAAAGTAAACCAAAGAAATAGGATAACCCATGAAAATACCTCTCATCACCAATAAACCAAAGATTTAAAAATTCAATGGATACCCCCTAGCTTAATTTCACATTACAAAATTATTAAGTTATTAGGACAATCCAAGGATTCAAGAAATAGAATGATAGTACAAAGAATCAATATTGACAAATAGATATTAATAATTTGATTCTTTTGAAAATGAATAACCATCTATTTGTAACATATTTTATTTGTCCATTAATGCATATAATCCCTCATGATTGGGCTTGATCAATTATTGGTTCCAAATCAACAAGTATGTGAGGAATAAACAATTTAATCATAGGCCTCCAAAGATCAATATGCATAAGTACAAAAGTAATAAAATATAGATCTTGGAGAATCCAACAACACATTTGTGGAATGAGGAAAGCATATGGTTTAATAGTACTTAGTGAATGATTAATATTAACACACATGCTTATGAGTCCAATAATTAAAATTGGTGCAATTTGAAGTATGGGCTCATTTGTGGGTATTTGGGATTCACTAATTAGAAAAGAAGAACATAGTTGATTATAATTCAATAAATTATTTTATCTCCAAATTCAATTATTCCAAAATCATGTCCATTATGTGCATCAATACATTGCAACATTGATTTACCAATTTCAAGCACATGATTCAATGGAAAACGGATCCTTGAAAGTTCAATATTAGATGCAATTTCAACCACCTTATTATGAAATGATTTAAGAAGCATTATAGTTTCCATTAGTAGATATGGTGGAATGCAATGTGAATGGGACAATGAAAAGATTTTTTAAGGATATAAAGTGGATGGAATTAAGTAGGATAGGTAAAATAGAGATGGTAAGGATGGATATGGTAGAATATAAGATGGATATAGAGGTTGCTCTGAGCATGGATGATTATATTTATTGTTCATATTGGGTAGATAATTGTATTTTGAAGAAATATTTTATCTTTGCAATGCAATAGAGTAATCCGTTCCTTGATCTTCTTTATTTTGAGTTTGAAATTGTTTATCGGTTACAAGAAAAACTTATCCACTTTCACCCTTATTATGGTGAGACTTACATGTAGGTTGTACCTCATTCACCATGTTCTCATGGTTGTTGGAGCATTTGCACTTGTCATCCTTCCTATAACAAATAGAACAATAAATGGTCAAATTTTTGTTCTCAAAATTAAATTGTTCTAAAAATTCATCAATTATTTGCTCTTGTTCAGATGCAAAAATAACATTTAGACATACCTGTGACAATGGAAGATCAAAATTTCTTAAGTTGCGTTCATTAGGCAGAGAAGGTATAAAAGAATCACCTCTGGTTGGTGCAATTTCCCCACCAGTTTCTTCTTTTTTTGAAAAAATTTGAAAGCAGGGGTTTGGGGGTGGTAGCCCCTAGTGGGATCAAGGGGCAATGCCCCTTGCAGTGTCCTAGGGTAGCACCCCTATCACCAAACACATTTTGCCTCTTGCGTTTCCTTCAAATTTTTTATTTTTGAAACAATTTTCACCCAAAATTGATGTACTTGAATAACATTGAAAATGCATCATTTTAAAAAAATTTCTTCAAAATATCCTTTTCTTTACCAATAATTCACAACAACTAATGATAATGTAAAATTGAATCTAATTTCTAAGACCTACTTGCAAACTCTAAAACAATGCATCTATATGATTTACGCAACACAAATTAAAATTAATTACTTAAGCAAGGCTAGCAATTTATGCAGCACAAACTAAAATCAATTAATTAAGCAAGGCTAGAAATTGCAAAAGATTTCATCCTAACACATTGTTCCTAACTCAACTCATAAAGCTAAGATGCCTTTGACACCTTTCCTTGTAAACAATGCCAAAATGATAGGCCAATACTGGGGCAAATGAATTTGAAATAGTTAATATTTTAAAATAAGTTTTAGCTTGGTCTAATCATTTGAATCCGGGGATGTAATCTTGTGAAAGGTGTTTCAGAAATATGCCATCAAGGGATGCTAGTTGTGAGATGAGGGATTATGAATGCAACTACAATAGATGAAAGTAAATCTACGAAAAACCAAATAAATCCCAATGACGGAAACTGTCACTTCTTTGGGACAGGAACATCAGAAATTGAAATAAACATCAAGCTATAAAAATAATTTAAAAAAAACAATTTATTAAAGAAATAAAAATAACATAAATAGTTACAGAAATACTAAATCCAAATCTAAATTAACTAATCTAAAAATCTAAATTAATTAATCTAGAAATTAGTAAATAGACAAGAACATGAACATCTAATTTACCAAATAGACTAATTAAGAAATAAAACTATTAAATAATACATTTTAGAAACACACTAAATAAAAATACCACGACTCTTTTCCAAAGAGTGGACCCTTACTCCTTGACTCGCAAAATGAATAAAGAACAAATAAACCTTATGTTATTTCAATCATGAGAAAATGATGTTTTTACTCATCATAGAATAACATAGTTTGGATATGTGTGTAGTAGTTTCCTATATGGAAAAATGTTTATATATATGTCCTCCCCACTATATCTTATACTGCTTATATATATACAACCTTAACAATTTAGTAACACCTTTGATATGCACTCCATAGAAAGAATGACTATTACATAACAAATCTATAACATAAATCTATGACTTGCAAAGAATAGGCAATCTATTGTTATTGCCCCAACAAAATTCTATTTTCTTTATCTATATTCATTAAATCATGATTCTAAAATGGGTTGGTTGTAACAAAAGACAATTATAGAGAGAATCGGGTTGATGTGTTTTTTGTCCACGTGATACCTGGTATTGAATCTCAACTATAATATCTTTTCTTTACTTCCTTACACCCATTAGATACAAAATGCTTCGGCAATAATAGTGGCTAATTTTGGGCCAAGTTTATTTCCATCTTCTGGCATGTAACTTATCTTCATGTCCTTTACACATACATGTATTATGTATGAGGTCTACATCAAATATTGATGAAAAAAAAATGTGTCTCTATTTTGCGAAGAAACATTAGCCAATAAAAAGTAAAGTTTGTGGTCTTCCTCTTCATAACCATCACTTAAGTAATATCACCATAGAGGTAAGTGTTATACATTTACAAATTGATGGAGCATTGCATTAGTGAAATTGTAATAGGAAGATGCATAGTAGGTGACATGAGGACTGACAACTCACAATCAACATGTTAGATAAATACAATCACATCTATTTATTAAAATATGTTATCTCATAACTAGATTAAATATCACTCATATATATCATATCATATGCAATAGAGAAGGAGAAAATGGAATATTAAAATGGATATGGAAGTGAGTGGGAAGGCTTATATGAAGGCTAAAATATGACATAATTTGGGATATAAATAGGTCTCATCAACTCTAACCATCTTTGAGATCCCTTTGAAACTCCATGTTTGATATATTCACCTTTGAATTCTTGATGAAGAGTAATAGCCTCAATTGCAATGAATAATAATAAACTAGCCCTTGCTTTCACCATAAAATTTCTCTAGCTTAGTTTGGGATGTCCACAAGTACTTTTTCCTTGCTCCTCTCATACCATGTTATGTACAAATAAGGGATTTAATGCCATTTTATAGGAAATTTCATGAAATTACTCCACAAGGGCTGACTGCACAAGTGGAATTTTACTGGAGGAGTTAAATACTTTCGTGCCCTTAGTCAATGGAAACCCCAAAATAGGTCGACCTAGTCTAGAAGGATCATCTTCAGGGTCTTCATAGCTAGGTTCCAGACTAGTAAGGGTAAGAGATATAATTTGTGTGTTATACTATCATCCAAAGATCCCATTTGGGATGTTGAGATCCTATGAAGAGAGGATACTCATAGATTAGGTCTTAATATAGTGAATGTGTGAAAAAGGAGGGAAATTGAGGAGGATTTTTTAGGTCCTACCTCATTTTCACCTAGAAAACATAGGAGAAACAAAGTGAAATGTGTACTTAAGGGTTGAGTATGAAATGAAAACACACCAAAGAGGAGCTAAAAGGTCTTAAATTGATGTACACCCAACTTAAGATGACACATACAAATCAAGAGAATTTTTAACAATGTCATACAAAGAAAACCCCTAGTCAAGTGGACTAGTAGTGAAGATATCCCACTTTTTGAAAGTGGCGATATAAAAAATATTTCTAGTATTGTATAATGATAAACCATATTCTCTACAAATTTTTTTAAGAACATGCTAGAACATAGAACATGCTTAGTCCTTTTAGGAGCTTACACTAATGCCATGTTTGGAGAAAATTGTGTTATAATTCATCTAATTAAGGGATTTTCCTCTACCCCTATTAGGAGCTTTACCCTATTAGTAGTAACCTCCTTGGAGGATTTTAAACTCAAGCTAATGGAAAACTCAGTTAAGGGAATGAGTGTTCAGACCTATTAGGGTCCTGCTCACCCTATTAAGAGTGGCTTGGTTAAAGGATTCAATTTGGCAAGGAAAGTGATTTGGGTATAGAAATTCTCAATTACTTATATATAGATCCAATTTATCTCAATGTCTACTTCTAATTGTAGGAATTCAACAACTACCTTGATTGCACATGCCATCAATGATCATCATACTCGCAACCACAATACTCTGTCACACAAATACACTTCTTAATCTCTAGGGAAGCCACCCGCTTAACTAAATTGTTTTACACTTGAATTCACCTAAGGACCACCAAAATGTATTACCAAATCCTAATATATCCTTTACAAGATCTACATGATCACCTATTTGAACTGGACATTGATTCAATAAAGAAATCTAGCATTTTGCAGTTTTTCTAATGAACATGCACAAATTCAAGAAATTTGATCACAATGATCAATGCATGATCAATTCATTATAACATATTTATGTCACATCATTTTCACATCATCACTTAACTTTACATCACAAAAGATCTACCCAATTCATCCCAAAAACTAGCAGTTGAAGATCAAACATAAGCATTTCTCAGTATTCTTTCATTTCCTCCTAAATGTACTTCCATTGATCCAAAACATGTCTTCTAGTCAGCCAAATCATGTACTACTATAATTTAGTGATCTCAAAATTGAGTATATAACATAAATCCTGAATTAGAATATATAGATCATCACAAATTTGATACACCAATGAAATCATTCATTGTTTATCACTAACTATTCAACTTTGTTACATTTTCACAATTAAATCTTTCATAACTTTCTCCATACTTATGTCGAGTACATAAAATAATACATACACCATCTTGAGACATCTCTAAGTTTCCCATCCTAATTGTGCAGTTCAATTCCACACATAGATTAACTACACACTAGATTTCTACTCTACAAATACTAGAACAATGTTCCTCGTAAACTATCAACCAACGACCTTCAAGTTGACATCAATGGAAACACAATAATTGATAAATTGACCATCAAATGAGTACTAAATCATCTCTTCAATAAAATATACATCAATTATGCCAACAAAGTCATAGTCACTCATTCATGAGATCTACACAATGTATCATGCTCATTCATAATTTTCTATCATGCCTGTTTATGTATTTAAGCTATTTATATTCTGAGTAGCTACAATTGATATTTGTGTGTTTTAGTGAATAGGTTATCAGAAACATTTTTCCTAAGTTGCATAATTTGAGGGTGCCTATATCATTAATAGTGATATAGGAAAAAGTAACTTTGGCCTTTCAATAGTGAGCCAATAAAATTCTTGTATGGATGATGTACACATGATTATAATGTTATCCCTTTGACACATTCATAAACTTGAACTTTATAACAAATATTGTGATAGACTAGTTGTATATTTATGTCTTAGAGCTTTCGTAGTTGTCGCAAAAGAAGTTTAATATTATTATTATTATTTTTGATTGGTAAAAGTTCTAAGCCAAATGGTTTTGTTAATTTAAATTTATAGTTGAGTTTATAAAATTTTAATTAAATATTGATTTTTATGTTTGGCAAAATAAAATTATTTACCAACTAATTTGTCATATATGGGTTTTAATTTTTTGCAATTTATTTAATTGATTTTGGGGTAAAGTCAATAGTTCACTTAAAATATCTAAGTGAGTTCTTTTCACTCACTTCTCACCTTTTCTCTTTTGCGAGAATTTTGATTTTTCTCTAAACTTGAATGGAGAAAATCACATATTATCTTGTTGGGTGTGATTCACTTGTTGGATTGGTGTATGAGTGTCTTGTGCCAGAAGTCATGTTCAATTTCATTGAGTTTTGGATTTTTGCTCATTGTGTATATGTTATACACTTTGTATGAGATATAGGGCTCTTCACATTTTTTTTATTCACTTTGTCTTTTCCTATGAAGTAAATTGCTTTAGGCTTGTAGGCTAAGAATTATCACCCCCCACTATTTCATTGCTTATTTAAGTTTCCATGAGCATTGCATATTTTGGAGTTTAGCATTTAGGGTTTTAGAAGTGTTATGCTACCCAATTTTTTGTGTGTTCCTGGAAATGATATTTTGTTTTAGAGATGTGATATTGGGAACTTAAGGGAAAAAAGGGTTGTAGTTTCATCAATTTATTTGATGTTTATTTTTTTGGTCTTTTTCATCAATGCACGATTTTGTGTGTTGCCTAGAATTGTGTCTCCATGTTTGGGTGATTAGGAAGTTGGGTTTAGTAGTATCCCATAACTATTGAGAATTGTGTCATCAAAATAGTTAAAGTACATTTTGGGTATTTGTTATGGTAATCCAAACTTGGCCTTTGATGTTAAAATATCATTTTTTGCAAGAATTTTGGGTTTTCATGTATCTTGTGGCTTGTGATCTTTCCTTGTGTTCCCACAATATGTATGATGGACTCTATTAGAATTTGAACTCTTGGCATAGTGGCCAATAAATCATTTGGCTTTTATACCCATTTATTGATTTTGAGTATTTTTAGCCTATTTCATGTTCTAACAAGATGTGTGGTGGATTTATTTGAATCATGTGCTCTTGAAGAAGTTGCTAATTGAGATATCTGGTATTTGTGCCTTTAGTTTTTCCTTTACTTGGTTCTTACCTAGACCGTGTTGGGATTTGACACCTCCTCCTTTCTTTTCTTGTATTGTTGTGGCTTTTTGATTATGTAAAGACACCTTTGATGCTTGAGAAGAGCTCCAATGTGACATGTGGATGTAGGTGTTGGGATTGCATTCAAGCATGTAGTTGAGCTATGCTCCTACGATGATGTTCAATTGACCTGTGCTCTTGGGTTAAAACCAATGAGATACCATGTTCTTATGGATTTTGACTTGAGAGTCTATTCTTTTTTTTCCTTTTCCTTGTGAATGCTTATGTTGCTTCTCGTCCTTGATGTAGACAATGTTGATGATGTATCTTGTGTATTTTTTTAAGTAGATCAATTAGAAAATCCTTGGGTTATGCTATCCTTGTGTAGGCCAAGTAGAGAATCTTGGGGTTATGCTATCCTCATGTAGATTGAGTGGACAAAGTTCATTATTTTCATCTTTAGTATGGTTAAGTAGATGAAGAGCTTTGTGTATGTCCTTGTGTAGATCAAGTGGACAAGATTCTTGTTTGGTCTTTGTCTTGTGATGTTTAGTCATAAAAATAGGTGTGTTGTGAAGACTTGAGGAGTAGTTCCTTACATATACCCCTGAAAGTGGACTCATAGGTTGCATTAAGGAGTTTCTTAGAAAGTGAAAACCATAATCAAATACATCGAGCATAAACATTAAAAATGATTAATTAGACTTGTGGAACCCATTAAATCCCAGATGTCATGCATGAGTGAATTATGAGTGTAGATGGTGATGTGATTATCATTGAATCCCCAAACATCATGAGTGATGCTTGAGTGTGAGTATAGATGGTGAAGACCATTGAATCCCTAAACATCATGAGAGATTCATGTGCAAGATAGATGATTGCACCCCAAATTTTAGTATTGATCTGTACATGTAGATATACATCTTATGTTTGGTACTCTCGTGTCTAGGTCCATTTGTAGTGTGTAGTACCTCCAATGTATTGTGATTTGTGGTATAGTGATTATGCTTGGATATTGACCCATATGTCAAATGATCTCCATGTGTATTTTTAATCTTCACCTCTGTGTATCACATTTGATCACATGTTGAGTGCTCTCCGTGTATAAATTCATTGTGTACTTATGTTTATATTGGACCTCTGTATCATCCTTGAGATTATGTATTTTCTTGGCATGTGTGTGGTCACTCCTTATATGTTTTTCTCGTGTTTATGGAAGAGTTGCTATCTTCACGAGCATAATGGGGTAGGCCTGAGGGTTCCACATAGTCAGGTGGTGATGTACTTTACCATAGTTAGAGGTTACTATATAGATGGATGATTCTTCTAGGGATAGAGATTATGAGCACTAAAGGCTCAATGTGTTTCCTTCATCTTGTACCATTGATGTATCTACATATATATGCACTGATGTTATGAGTTTCACTTAGTTTTCTTTATGCTATCGATGCTGTAATTTATTAAAGCAATCAAGTGATTATGACATTGATGTATGCTATCCAATTCTCCTTAGTGTGGAGCCAGATGTTTATCAGTCGTACATTGGTGTCATCATAGGTTTTCCCAATGATTATGACCTTGATGTATGGTATTCAATTCTCCCTAGTGTGGAGCTAGATATTTATCAGTCACACATTGGTGTCATCATAAGTTTTGGGAAAAAATCATGAACTGATGTCTATGTGGATCACTTCCATAAATTTGTGACTCCAATTCACTAGTTTGAGACTTTTTTGTTTAAAAACTCTTCCAAAAATTAATCAATGTCTCTATGGATTTTTGTCTCTGCAATCTAAATTGGCATCACTGCCTAGTTTGGTTTTCTAATTAGATTTGGAAGTTGGGTGAATTTATTATGCTTTCAGGTTAGTTTCTTAAGGTTTCTTGGATGTCTTCTAGGTCTTGTCAATCTGATTTAAGGATTAGGGTGATACATACAATGTAACATTTAAATATAAGTTTCATATTCTTCCTTTCTTAAAATTCAAGTTATATTTTATGTAATATTCTCATGATTTCTGAGAGTGGTTTCAACTTCATAGGAGTTAAGATAAAGACTCTAGATTTTAAGGGTTTTAAGGAAACTTTAGACTTAGTCAAATTTGAATTCTTCAATGAATTTTCTCCACCATAGATCTTGCATGGTGATTTGGTTGTATCTTTCCTTTCTTGTTGAGAATTAATCTTATGCACGATCATGTGTGGATTATTGCTTGTGCTATTTCTTATGCTTATGGTTAATTGGTAATCAACATGTATGTTTAACCACTCAAGAAACATTTACTTTGAGATTAAAATGAATGTCAATGAGATGGGTTTTGAGTATGAACTAGTTTTCTCTTTGTATAGTTGTGGGTTCTTGTTGGCTTAGCCTCTTGTGATTTGTTGACAAGCAAAAACCTTGTTGGAAAACCTTGTGAAAACTTGTTCTTTATTTCAAGATGATCATGATCTCTTCTCTTGCATGTTTTATCTTGCTTATGTCCATGGTTATGACATGCACATTATTACATGATGTTTATTCCATGTTTCAAAAAAAACCTATTAATTGTATATTTAAGTCTTTGTTCCAAGGTCTCCTTGGTGGAGAATTATATTTTGTATGGATAAACTTAAATATTTCTTAAACAAATTTGTGGGAGGAGTGGTGTAGGATAAGGCCTCCTAGAATATAGAGTTAGTAACTAGAAGAAAATGCAATAATAATGATGATTGTTCCATCCATTTATTCAATATAAGACAACTTATAAGGCCTTGGAACCTTTAGGTGCAATTATGAACCAGGGGTCCACCCTAGTCAAAGGGACTATTTTAATGATTTTCACATGTATTTATGCTCATAGGGTAGTAGTAGGTTTTTTGGATTTTTGTTTGATTGCAAGGAAGCAAGATGGTCCAAAAAGTGCAAATATTGTAAAATTATTTGTCAACGGTGCATAATGCAACTTTGACAACTTTTAGCAAAACATGTCAACTACTTTCCCAAGTGGCCATTGTATTCAAGTATTAGTTATAACCATTGAGAAGGATTCAAATAGCTCTCTAGAGGATGAGGGATTCAGATTTGGAAGTTTGTGTGAAGGTTGGAGCAATTGAAGTGAACAAAGTATCAAGTTATTGATTAAACTTGTTGTTTAAGTGACTTGTACAAACTGCATAGATTGGGAAATTTAATACTACATGCATGGTTAGTACGGTGCCTTATCTATCTACTGCAATTGATTTCATATCTTGAAGTGATTGGATATGGTATATTTTACAATTTTTGTCTTGGGTGGTCTAAAACCCTCTCAAATATAAGGGTTTCACACAAAAATGATCCTATCTTGACTTTCCATTGAAGATTTCAATTACCATTGGTGAAAAGAAAGTAGGGTCATGCTTCTCTTAGTTTCCAAAGACTTGGTCCTGTTCAAGATGGTTTTCTATTTTTAGTGCTCAGTCCTAGACCCAACATCTCAATGTGCTCGGGTAAAAATTGGGTGAAAAATGTATAACAGAGATAGATATATTTGTGGGGTTCCAATCCAATAATAGAAATGATGTTCTTATCTATGAGGAAAGATGCCTAAAGTTTTGGTTTGACCAATGTACCCTTACATTAGGTAGTTTCTTCACAAAAGTGGTCTAGTTAGCCCTATTAGGCCTGGGTGGCAATAGAGGGAATAATGGTTTATTGAAGATTTAGGAATTTGATCCTTTATAGAAGGTTGGAAGGATTGAATGGGTCTTTGAAAAGTCACTTAGTTCCCTCGGTTATGTGGATAATATCTAAGTTGTTGTCCAAAAACCTTTTAGGTCAACCTAATTGCTTTAGGTTTGTCCACTAGCCTCTTTGGTGATAGATACTTTGTGGCTATTGAGGAACCCAACCAAGGTTTGAATCGTTGTTCTTCTATTCTAAGTAGAATATCCAAAACATTAGATTGAAGGGTTGATAAGTGTTGGGTAGATTTTCCATAATGGACCTATTTCAAGGAACCTTTCCCCAAAGTATGAAATCAATCCAATTTGATCAGTTCTCCAGAGAGTTAGGAAGGTTGTGAGATGTATCTTGAACACATGAGGACTTGCCCAATGTTCCAAGGAAGTGGATGAGTATAGTGAAAGGATTTTTAGGTGATTTGTTTTGGAAGAAACTTGGATAGAGGCCCTAACCATTATTTTTGTAGTGCCCTCTGCATCAAGTAGAGACTTGGTTGATCGGTGAAGTGGTGAAGTTTCTTTATATGAAGACACAATCAAAATACTTTAGATTTATTTCACTAAGAGGTTGGAATGCAAGTAAACATTAACACGAGAATATAGTCATGAATTTTTCTTTAAAAAGGAAGCAACAAACTAATTTTATTTTTGATGTAAGCTTGCTTGAGATAGTGAAAAAATACAAATACGTAGGAATAAAAAATGCAAAGTGGCTAGAGAGATTTATTTGTACTTCAAAATATGTGGAGAAAGTTGAGTTATGGAATAGAAAATCAACTTAGCTCTTTTTGGTTGGTCGCTTGTGTCAATATTCCTATAAGTTTGTGAGGTTTCAAAGAGTAAAATATGAAGTTGTAAGTGTAGGCAAGTAGAAACAATCCAAAAACATTTAATCATCACCTATATTGAATTAAAAAATTGAAATCATATGAGATTCTTTTGGCTAAGATGGGAATGGAGCATCAATAATAATTCATTTGCTATGCTGGTGAAAGAGGGTTGAGAACATAGATGAGCCTTTTGGCCCAAATTGCTTCTTGAGTGGGAACTAAACCAAAGAAAACGACTTGGAAGAAGCATAACAAGCAGTAGATGAATAAGTTGGACATTAGTTTGCATGTCTGCCTTAACAATAATGAAGAGAAAAAAATGTCTCAAGTTACAAAGATTTAAACAAAATGTAAGATGTAATTGAAACAAAATGTTACTTCCTCTTAATACTAAGAGTATGTGGATATTTGAATTTTTTTAGCCTAAAATCGTTGTGAAGGTGGGCAGTTTAAATGAATTATTTAAGGTGACAAGGCTTCATGAAACACAAATTCCTTGATCAATATTCACAATATAAGAGTTGACATCGAAAGGAACTTAAAAATGCGTTAATAGTTGTGTTCCTTGGTCCCTTAGGCTGCTCATCCTTGTCAACATCAATAATATTCTTTCATTTGATGTTTGTAAATGCTTTGACAAATATAAATTGTTATTTTTATAGTAGAGCATGTTTATCAAATCCATTATCAAAACAAGGAAACACTTCTATTTACTATGAATGTGAGGTAATGAAATTAAGCATTGAAGCTCTCCTAGACAGTGGAAGTAAACTTAGATTCCATGAATTCAATTTTTTTTTACTGACTATAAGATGAAATTGAAGTTATTAAAAAAATGAAAATTTTGAAAATATAAAAATTTCATTAATTTGTTCTTTTAGAATTTTGATTGCATATGTTTCTACTGTAGAAATCCTCTCTGAATTCAATTCAGACAAAGTGATTTCTTTGATTTCTTCTCAATTCTTGGAAATAAATCTTGCTGGACTTCAGTTCCACCACAAATCTTCAAAGGTAATCCATTAATTATAATTCTCACAAAAAGAGGTTCTTTTAGCTTCAGGTTGTATATGATTCTTTGTGTCATGGATAAAAGAATTCTATTACTCATAATGTTTAGATAAGTAAATTTTTAACCAAGCTACAGATAGAGTTATGGTTCTATTCTGATGTATAAAAAGCTAGTTCGTGACTTGAACCATATTCAGATTATATGACCTGCAACAACGTGAAATAGACCTCTTGTTTTGTTTGGTTATTTCTTAATTGGCTCCCCATGCTAGTCCAATCTGAAAGCTATAAAATCCATTGTACAAGAAAAATTAGATGTAAAGAGGCAAAACAAGTCCAAGAAAAAATTAATTTACAAATTTTCACTTGCATGGATTTCATGAACTTCTCCATGTCCTGTCTATTGGGATTATGTTTATTGAAGGATAAACATGATTTCTTTGTTTATGCGCAACATTGTCTTTATACACATACTCATCTGACTTATGGCTACAGGGCTCCAATGAGGATATGCTCCCTTAAGCAAAGCTACAATGCCAAAAACGTGTGACACAGTTGTGCCTGAAATTATGTTGAAGGGAACATGCCTTTTAAGTTCTAACAAAATAATCTCCCTCACTAAGGAGCTACTGCTTCTGAATAGTTCTGAACATGCTGCAAGGATGTTCAACCCTGCAGCTGTAGTTAGGCTGCATTAGTCACTCAAAATTTTTAATTGCAAAATATTTCCAGGTTCACAATGTAAGATCAAAATAAAATATAATAAAATAAAAATAAAGAAATAATGGATTATGAATTTCAATTTGGGATATATGATATCTTTTTCTCTGAAAAAACAGATAGTGATTCAAACTTGGCACATGTTTTTGTATCTGAAACGTAACAAACGACACTTGAAACTGTTGCTGGCAACAGATAGAATTTAAATCATTTGACCTAAGGCCTGGCTTGTTTAACAATATGTTTGAACTTTTAAATGTATGACCAAAATATAAATTAAAATTGACTTGGTATGTTAGACTCGTATTTTTTAATTCTGTTGAATTTTCCTCTTGTCCAATATCCAAATGCTGAAGCTTCATGAATCACAGAGAAAAGCTGATTAAAAATTCAGTTGTTTATGATTCTGTTCTAACTAATTGTCTTTTATGTAAGGTCATAAATGAAGGTTTCATTTGAAATATGAACATTTATCAATGATAACAGTGAGAGAATCATAATATCATATTATGTCATTATTTATAAGTTCAATAATTTTTTAGAAACTTTGCATGCTTATCCCAATCAAATATTTCATATGTAAGGCTATTTGCAAATATATGTGTAACTGTGGCTTGTATTATTGCCATTGGTAAAAAAACCACACAATCACAAACAGAAATACCTGCGTATTCTCTCCTTAAGTGCAGCAATTTTTTCCACAGTAGTAGTAGCATCCACATAAAAGTCGACGCTCTCTCCCATATCTGGACTCCTATGATAGTTATTGATTGGTTTTGCAGATAATATAGAGTTGGGGTAGTACGCTTTCTCGTTATCAGCACACAGAAACATTGTTGTGAGGATGTTCATTTCTTCTACAGCCATCTGTACAATTCAAAAACCAATTAGTTATATGGTTTTATACAATATGTTGTGTGTAACATTTGTTACTTTTCTAATCCATTGTTCAATCTTCAGCACTCATCTTTTCTGCTTTAGCTAGATGTATAATTATTACCCATTCACTCATTTTAGTCATTTGTCAAAGCAGTGAAAAGTGACTTCTACCTGAACTCCATCAACAACACAACGATCGCCCACATCAAATGGATGGGTGACAAATACGAACACAATGGCTTCAAAAATTGTTTTGCACGTATTTCCCAACATGAAAGCCACAAGCAGCAGGTGAGATATTATAATAGCAATAGCATGGGTGCTGGCAATGCCCAGAAGAACCAAAGAAAACATTAGTATGGTTATAATCACAACTGCATTGATGAGTCTGTGTAGCTGTTTAACCGCAGTTTTGGAGTCGTTTAGAGACCGAGAAAGTAATTTCCTTTCTTCAAAAACATTCATCTGCCACCAAAAAGATAAATTAGACAGTATGTATCAAGAAAGAGCTGTTAGAACTAGGTAATCAGTATTGCTTTGTTTAATTTTTTATGTGTTGTTTTTGTCATAATAAAACAACAAAATCGAGTCAAAAGAACATTAAATGAGCCCAACATGCCAAGTAAAACTACATCTAGCTATACGTTGGGAGTGACATTTACAAGCTATATGGAACTACTTTTAAATAACATACCACCCAATTTGTGAGAGATGATTCACTGATCCTTCCTGTATCCGAGGCTCCCATAAATTGAGGAAAGATTCTGCTCACCTCTTTTTCACTCATTAACTTTAGTAGGTCATCTTCCTCAATATACCTGCGGAATAAGGGATTCCAATTAACTCGGTTTAAAAATTCTCAAACATATTCATTTTCTTGGAAGTAAATAAACCATGAGCTGTGGATTTTCCTGATATTGTTTGGTCCTATTAATGTTGGCCTTAGCACCAGAATGATTATACAATATAAACTGCTGGATATAATGCTTAGCAAGACCCTTTTGATTTTAGTTTATGACTAAATAGCCTGACTGCATTATGTATAGGAGCAAGGATGCCAATAAGAGACATGTTATTTGTGTGAGGATGCCAGTTAAAAAGGCAATGGCATTCTGTTAAGATATAAATAAACCACCAGTAGCATTGTCTGTTACAAAATTTTATTGGAACAGTTTGGCATATCTATGGTTCATTAAATGTTAGATTTCTAATTTTTAGGAGAATAAAAAAAAACATAGCTATGACAAAGCATATGTGGGGTGAAGGTATTACTTCAAAAAAGGATGCTTACTCTGTTCCACACTTTGCAACATTTTCAAATATCCTCTTTGCCGTAATTGCGGCTTGACGTTCACTATCAATCTTTGTATCATGTTTGTGGGAATAGACGGACCTGTCAATTGTATTAGCTATACCAGCAATTCCTGAATACCTAATCATACGGATCAATCTCTTCATATTCCAAGCAGATACATTCCTCTGGTTCAGCTTCTGGAGTTGTTCAATATTTATCATACTGGAGCCCGCTGGCACTTCATGCTCTGCCCTATCATTATTTCTATTATCAGGAGGATCTATTTGAATTTCTATGTGTTCTGCACTCTTCGTAGAAATTTCATCTGGTAGGGCAGGGGATTGATGGATTTTAATCACTGGGGGCGGAGATATAGTTTCAAGTACATATTGATTGAATATGGACTCCTGAATTCTGTCAAAATATGTTTTCACATGAAAATTCAAAGCTAAAACCTTCACCAAAAGTGTCTTCAATAGCCATAAAATTGCAGAGAACAAAAAACAAAACACGAGCTTCTCAATTGAATCCAACAACTTGTTATTCCGGGTAGCTCGCTCCACCTGATAAGTTGATAACTCAAACACACCAAAATATTAGAATGGAAAAGAGATTACGAATATAAATGAGGATAAATAAAGAAATTGTATATGACACAGTAAATAAATTACGACCTCGTTGGAATGAAATGAAGAAATTTTATAGGAAAGTTGCATCCATGACACATTTAATAAGCAATGAAGAATTCGTTAGAATGAAAAACCTTTCCCGTTCCCTTCCAGTCCGCAGTCCGTTCGAAATTACATTGTAACGCTCGAAACAGCGTGAATGGAAGGAAAGAAAGAGAATATTATGAATATGTTAAAAAATATAAAAATTATCAGTTGATTTTATATATTAATAGTATTTGTTGCTTAATGACCTATTAATTTAGGAGCCGATTCAATTGTAAATTCTTATACGATGCATATGTAATTTATAAATTATATTTTTTCTATATTTTTAAATATTACAATTGAGAATGAGCAGTAAGATTAGATTTTTGAAGAGAAGAGTATATTATATGTGACTAATTGATGATCTTCAAACGTAGAGCATAATTTCAAAACTTCTAAAATTAGCAATTGCATCTAAGTGTATAACAGATATGAGATATAGAAGGTTAATTAAAAACAAATTGCTCCACTTTCAGTATCAAAAATGACAACAACAAAGAGAGATCAAAATGACAATAACAATGAGAGATCATACTCATACAACATTTTGATTCATCTATCTACACTCATTTCAATACTTTCTATAAATGAATTTTGATAAGTTTAGTATCTAATAAGACCTTAAATTGCCTCATTCTATGATAAGGAGACTCGTCAAATACTACCACAGATAATACTATTTTGTGACATTAGAATTGGTCATCCATTTGAATAGATCCCTATTAATCTAGTAAGTTAGTCTAACATTTACCTAAAATTATTTTATATGATCATATCATCAATAATGAACATTTATGCAAATTTAGGTATGTAATTGAACACAATTTATAACATTGTCATTTATACTTTGGTTTGCATGATCGTACCTCTCCAAGTGGGGTTCAAGAAGATTAATGCTAAGTTTCATCTTGTTGCATCTTCTTTGTACCTAAAATGAATATAAAATACTTAGAGTTGCATTTCAATCATATTGTTGCAAAGTATTTTATACTCGTATGCATTAGTTTTACATCATGACATCAATGACATAAATATATTTAATAGTTGTTCATCTATTTTCTAGGAAATCATAAACCTTCTTTTTGAATATAATAGATCTTCAAGGTTCCTTTTATAAACATCATTGTTTTAGATGTAATTACAAAATAAGCAGGTATCAAAGATTATTGAATCAATCACACATATGCAAACTATCCAATAAATTAATTATGTGCAACTCTTTATCTCAAATTAGACCAAAAATTAACATTGGATCCTATTGTTGTGAAGTAATTTTTACTATTTTTATGTATCAAAAAGATGAATGAAAAAAGTTAATGAATAAAACCAATATAAAAAAGAAATTAAAAATTACACATTACAACAATGATCACTGTCATTCTCCTTTTTCAACATTAGCACAAACTTTCGTTGTTCACTCTCCTAAATATGTCTAGTATGTTAGTCTTATATTGGTTTTGACATTTGAGTGTCAAAACCCTTAACCAAATTCTCAAGATGATGCCGAGTATAATATAGAAGCTGAGCTAGAGAATTCAATAGGTGCTGAGTGAACTTCAAGTGTCAAGCAATCTTTAGGTGCCGAGCAAAGTTCAAGTGCCGAGCAAAGTATAGATGCCAAGCGAAACAAAATTACTATAGGAGCCGAGTGAGCTAGTTTTCCTATATGTGTTGAGCATCAAGAACTAGTAAGTGCCAAATAACATAGAATCAACATATGAGTTTGTACCTTCACAAACTTAGATGTAAACCATTTTTGGAGCTGACATAGGATGAATCTTGAAGATAAGATTGAATCTTTTGCATTACCTATACAATTAGCATGCAACCAATAGGAAAAGTGCAAGAAATGAGCGAAAAATGAAGATTTAATTTTGATTGTAGATTCATACCTAACCCTAAGTCTTTGAAATCTTTAAAAGGAGGACAAAGCCCCATTATTTAAGAGAGAGGATATGCAAGAAAGAAGTGTATGGGTTAATTATAGCAAAGTGCAGAAGGGTAAAAAGATTTAGTGAACAATAGAGCATCCTTGCAGAACCCAATTGATCAAGAACAAAGTATCAAAACCTCGAAGAGTGACATATCAGATCAAGCAAGGATCAGAGCATACAGAGCAGAACAAGGATCTGGAATCAGCAATTGAGGATTGCAAGTCATCAGGTCAAGACATTCTTCTATCCTTTCTAACCATTGTATTGTGAGAATGGAAATCCTATGTTGATAAGTTGGCTTAGCAGCTATATTGGTTTAGTAGCCACACTGTAGATCCTTATCAGGATTGTAAATCCTTTAGCAGGGTAGCATTCCAAGTGAATGTTTGTGAATCCTTTAACCAGGTCACTTTTAATAGGGTGTAAAGTCTTTAACAGGACAAGCCTTTCATAGGACAGACCATTGGAAGTGGTCAAACTTATAACCTTGAACAGTTACACATTGTTACAATGATATTTTGTGGGTGTCATCCCCGCCCCAGTTTTACCTTCTCATTTTGGAGGGTTTCTAGGTTACCAAATTTTTGTGTTATCTATTTTCATGCATGTCTTTTACTTTCATGTTTATTAGATGAATTAGATGCATGTCGATGATATTAGTTAAAAGGATTTGAAAAGGTTAAAGTTAGTTACTTCTGATTAATCCCCCCTCTCAGAAGTAAATCTTCCGACCCAGTTGCATAGTGTCCTTCATGTGATCGAGCATCCAAGAAAAAGAAATCCCATCTCAAGGTGGTGAAAATCTTATGCCATATTCTTCTTGTGATCTCAAATATTGAAGCACAAGTGAAACTGATATGCACCAAATAGCTGGCAAGCCCACACAATGTTAACAAAGCCAAAATAGTGTGTTATGCAATGCTTTTGTAGTAAAACATCAAGTGGTATTGGTACTACGATCATCCAACCATATCAAGAGATGTGTAACCATATTCTCAAAACCAAGCACATCAAGTATAGTAAAGCTATTTTATCCAATTAATAACAGTACCATTAAGTGATTAATACATTTTTACAAATGATAGGTAGAGTTATTAATATGAATAAATACTTGATAAAAACAAAAGAATGTGATTACTATGAATTATACAATGTCAATCAACATAGGAATACATACCTTGATAGGTTCCAAGATTCACACAGTGATGTATATAAGAAGCATCAATGAACATTTATTAGGAATCAATAAAGAATTAGAAAAGTCAAGGGATTCCCCCCAACTTAACTTCATACTGCAACGACATAAGTAAAGTAAACCAAAGAAATGGGATAACCCATGAAAATACCTCTCATCACCAATCAACCAAAGATTTTAAAATTCAATGGATACCCCCTAGCTTAATTTCACATTACAAAATTATTAAGTTATTAGGACAATCCAAGGATTCACGAAATAGAATGATAGTACAAAGAATCAATATTGACAAATAGATATTAATAATTTGATTTTTTTGAAAATGAATAACCATCCATTTGCAACATATTTTATTTCTCCATTAATGCACATAGTCCCTCATGATTGTGGTTGATCAATTATTGGTTCCAAATCAACAAGTATGTGACGAATAAACAATTTAACCGTAGGCCTCCAAAGATCAATATGCATAAGTACACAAGTAATAAAATATAGATCTTGGAGAATCCAACAGCACATTTGTGGAATGAGGAAAGCATATGGTTTAATAGTACTTAGTGAATGATTAATATTAACACACATGCTTATGAGTCCAATAGTTAAAATTGGTGCAATTTGAAGTATGGGCTCATTTGTGGGTATTTGGGATTCACTAATTAGAAAAGAAGAACATAGTTGATTATAATTCAATAAATTATTTTTTCACCAAATTCAATTATTCCAAAATCATGTCCCTTATATGCGTCCATACATTCCAACATTGATTTACCAATTTCAAGCACATGATTCAATGGAAAAGGGATCCTTGAAAGTTCAATATTAGATGCAATTTAAACCACTTGATTATGAAAACATTTAGGAAGCATTATAGTTTCCATTGGTAGATATGGTGGAGTGCAATGTGAATGGGACAATGACAAGATTTTTTAAGGATATAAGAGGGATATAGAGGTTGCTGTGAGCATGCATGATTATATTTATTGTGCATATTGGGTAGATAATTGTATTTTGAAGAAATATTTTATCTTTGCAATGTAATAGAGTAATCCGTTCCTTGATCTTCTTGATTTTGAGTTTGAAATTATTTATCGGTTACAAGAAATACTTATCCACCTTCACCCTTATTATGGTGAGACTTACAAGTAGGTTGTACCTCATTCACCATGTCCTCATGGTTGTTGGAGCTTTTGCACTTGTCATCCTTCCTATAACAAATAGAATAATAAATGGTCAAACTTTTATTCTCAAAATAAAATTGTTCTAAAAATTCATCAACTATTTGCTCTTGTTCAGATGCAAAAATAACATTTAGACATAGCTATGACAATGGAAGATCAAAATTTCTTAAGTTGCATTCATTATTCAGAGAAGGTATAAAAACATCAGCTCTGGTTGGTGCAATTTCCCCACCAGTTTCTTCTTTTTTTGAAAAAAATTGAAAGCAGGGGTTTGGGGGTGGCAGTCCCTAGTGGGATCAAAGGGCAATGCCCCTTGCAGGGTCCTAGGGTAGCAACCCTATCGCCAAACACATTTTGCCTCTTGTGTTTCCTTCAAATTTTGTATTTTTGTAACAATATTCACCCAAAATTGATGTACTTGAATAACATAGAAAATGCATCATTTTAAAAAAAATTCTTCAAAATATCCTTTTCTTTACCAATAATTCACAACAACTAATGATAATGTAAAATTGAATCTAATTTCTAAGACCTACTTGCAAACTCTAAAACAATGCATCTATATGATTTACGCAACACAAATTAAAATTAATTACTTAAGAAAGGCTAGCAATTTATGCAACACAAACTAAAATCAATTAATTAAGTAAGGCTAGCAATTGCAAAAGATTTCATCCTAACACATTGTTCCTAACTCAACTCATAAAGCTAACATGCCTTTGACACCTTTCCTTTTAAACAACGCCAAAATGATATGCCAATACGGGGGCAAATGAATTTGAAATATTTAATATTTTAAAATAAGTTTTAGCTTGGTCTAATCATTTCAATCCCGGGATGTAATCTTGTGAAAGGTGTTTGGGAAATATGCCATCAAGGGATGCTAGTTGTGAGATGAGGGATTATGAATGCAACTACAATAGATGAAAGTAAATCTATGAAAAACCAAATAAATCCGAGTGACAGAAACTATCACTTCCTGGCGACAGGAACATCAAAAATTGAAATAAACATCAAGCTATAAAAATAATTAAAAGAAACAATTTATGAAAGACTAATTAAGAAATAAAACTATTAAATAATACATTATAGAAACACACTAAATAAAAATACCATTATGCTTTTCCAAAGAGTGGACCCTTACTCCTTGACTCGCACAATGAATAAAGAACAAATAAACCTTATGTTATTTCAATCATGAGAAAATGATGTTTTTACTCATCATAGAATAACATAGTTTGGATCTGTGTGCAGTAGTTTCCTCTATGGAAAAATGTGTATATATATGTCCTCCCCACTATATCTTATACTGCTTATATATACACAACCTTAACAATTTAGTAACACCTTTGATATGCACTCCATAGAAAGAATGACTATTACATAACAAATCTATAACATAAATCTATGACTTGCAAAGAATAGGCAATCTATTGTTATTGCCCCAACAAAATTCTATTTTCTTTATCTATATTCATTAAATCATGATTCTAAAATGGGTTGGTTATAACAAAAGACAATTATAGAGAGAATTGAGTTGATGTGTTTTTTGTCCACGTGATACTTGGTAATGAATCTCAACTATAATATCTTTTCTTTACTTCCTTACACCCATTACATACAAAATGCTTCAGCAATAATAGTGGCTAATTTTGGGCCAAGTTTATTTCCATCTTCTAGCATGTAACTCACCTTCATGTCCTTTACACATACATGTATTATGTATGAGGTCTACATCAAATATTGATGAAAACAAAATGTGTCTCTATTTTGCGAAGACACATTAGCCAAAACAAAGTAAAGTTTGTGGTCTTCCTCTTTATAACCATCACTTAAGTAATATCACCATAGAGGTAAGTGTTATACATTTACAAATTGATGGAGCTTTGTATTAGTGAAATTGTAACAAGAAGATGCTTAGTAGGTGACATGAGGACTGACAGCTCACAATCAACATGTTAGATAAATACAATCACATCTATTTATTCAAAAAATTTATCTCATAACTAGATTAAATATCGCTCATATATATCATATCATATGCAACATAGAAGGAGAAAATGGAATATTAAAATGGATATGGAAATGAGTGGGAAGGCTTATATGAAGGCTAAAATATGACATAATTTGGGATATAAATAGCTCTCATCAACTCTAACCATCTTTGAGATCCCTTTGCAACTCCATGTTTGATATATTCGCCTTTGAATTCTTGATGAAGAGTAATAGCCTCAATTGCAATGAATAATAATAAACTAGCCCTTGCTTTCACCATGAAATTTCTCTAGCTTAGATTGGGATGTCCACAAGTACCTTCTCCTTGCTCCTCTCATACCATGTTATGTACAAATAAGGGATTTAATGCCATTTTATAGGATATTTCATGAAATTACTCCACAAGGGCTGACTGCACAAGTGAAATTTTACTGCAGGAGTTAAATACTTTCGAGCCCTTAATCAATGGAAACCCCAAAATAGGTCGACCTAGTCTAGAAGGTTCATCTTAAGGGTCTTCATGTCTAGGTTCCAGACTAGTAAGGGTAATAGATATAATTTTTGTGTTATACTATCATCCAAAGATCCCATTTGGGATTTTGAGATCCTATGAAGAGAGGATACTCATAGATTAGGTCTTAATATAGCGAATGTGTGAAGAAGGAGGGAAATTGAGGAAGATTTGTTAGGTCCTACCTCATTTTTACCTAGAAAACATAGGAGAAACAAAGTGAAGTGTGTACTTAAGGGTTGAGTATGAAATGAAAACACACCAAAGAGGCGCTAAAAGGTCTTAAATTGAAGTAAACCCAATTTAAGATGACACATACAAATCAAGAGGATTTTTAACAATGTCATACAAAGAAAACCCCTAGTCAAGTGGACTAGTAGTGAAGATATCCCACTTTTTGAAAGTGGCGATATAAAAAATATTTCTAGTATTGTATAATGATAAACCATATTCTCTACAAAATTTTTTAAGAACATGCTAGAACATGGAATAAAAAAATGGGTAGAAAAAAGAGGGAAAGAGAGCAAACAAGAAGATTTTCCTTAGAAAAAGAAACACTACCATTCATCATTGCCTTGCTCTTGGGAACTTCATTAACAAGGTTTGGAACACCCATGGTGGAGAAGAATTTTGTTTCTTCATTGATTTCAAAGCATTTAAAATCATTCCTAGAGATAAAATTTTGAGTAGGATAGAGGAACTTAGGTCACCTAATGAGTATTATATAACCCAATACTTGATAAATGTTAGGAAATGGTTAGAGCTAAAATTAGAACTAATGAAAGAGGGCATGTTTGAATATTTTTCTAGAAACATTGGACTCAAACACTGGTGCTCTCTAACCCCCCACATTTTTTTGGTTTGTATGTAGTGCCTCTCCCATTTATTTCTACATGGCATCTTATTGGATGTGGCTCTAACTTCATATGTTTGAATTTTTTGATCATGTTGGGTACATGTGACGTTTGTACCTTTAGGGTGATTTAATTTATGTTGTTTCACAAGAAAATTGTTTATGCCCTTATGCTTTTTTTTAAGAACCATTGTGTTATTGGTGGTTTTATACCCGATTTGTGATGGTAGACCTTCTAAGGCCTTTATGATTATCCATTTGATGTGCTCAATTGGTTGCACTATGTGATGCATTTGATTACTATACATTAATTTCAGTTGTATCATTGGTGATTTAAATGTCAAATCATGTTATTACTATTTTGATCATATATGTATGATGATTATCATTGATTCCTAATTCTTTTGTGCCTCACATGCTGTTAGTTATGTTTATGAAAATTTGCATGGATATATGCACATATTTGTAGAAATAATAATTTGATGTTTTTATATTTATTTGAGATGCTTAATGCAAATGTAATGGTAATTTAAAAGATATAAAGATAATCTCTACGTTCAAACAAATCTTATGCATTATACCCATTGTGTTGTGCAAAGTAAGAAAAAATATGTACTTAATATACTTAAGTTCCAAGATTACGAAGAGGGGGTTGAATTAGTAATCTATTAGATTCAAAACTGACACCATCTTATCAACAAAGGTCAACCAAAAAAGATCATAACCATTTAACCAGTCACCACATGCATGCAATGTAAACTTGTCAAACAATAAGTAAGATAACTAATAAAATCATTTGCTCAAGTATTGCAAAAACAACAATATTCTTCATGTGGAAACCTTTGGTTAGGGAATTAGTACCTGCATATACCTTCATTCTTCTAAAATTTTCTCTATTAAAGCCTTAGTCCTTTTAGGAGCTTACACTAATGCCATGTTTGGAGAAAACTGTGTTACAATTCATCTGATTAAGGGATTTTCCTCTACCCCTATTAGGAGCTTTACCGTATTAGTAGTAACCTCCTTGGAGGATTTTTAACTCAAGCTAATGGAAAGCTCAGTTAAGGGAATGAGTCTTCAGACCTATTAGGGTCCTGCTCACCCTATTAAGAGTGGCTTGCTTAAAGGATTTAATTGGGCAAGGAAAGTGATTTGGGTATAGAAATTCTCAATTACTTATATAGATCCAATTTATCTCAATGTCTATTTCTAATTGTAGGAATTCAACTACTACCTTGATTGCACATGCCATCAATGATCATCATACTCGCAACCGCAATGCTCTGTCACACAAATACACTTCTTAATCTCTAGGGAAGCCACCCCCTTAACTAAAATGTTTCACACTTGAATTCACCTAAGGACCACCAAAATGTATTACCAAATCCTGATATATCCTTTACGAGATCTACGTGATCACCTATTTGAACTGGGCATTGATTCGATAAAGAAATCTAGCATTTTGCACTTTTTCTAATGAACATGCACAAATTCAAGAAATTTGATCACAAAGATCAATGTATGATCAATTCATTATAACGTATTTATGCTACATCATTTTCACATCATCACTTAACTTTACATCACAAAAGATCTACACAATTCATCCAAAAAACTAGCAGTTGAAGATCAAACATAAGCGTTTCTTAGTATTCTTTCATTTCCTCCTAAATGTACTTCCATTGATCCAAAACATGTCTTCTAGTCAGCCAAATCATGTAATACTATAATTTAGTGATCTCAAAATTGAGTATAGAACATAAACCCTGAAATAGAATATCTAGATCATCACAAATTTGATACACCATTAAAATCATTCACTATTTATCACTAACTGTTCAACTTTATTACATTTTCACAATTAAATCTTTCATAACTTTCTCCATACTTATGTCGAGTACATAGAATAATAGATACACCATCTTGAGACATCTCTAAGTTTCCCATCCTAATTGTGCAATTCAATTCCACATATAGATTAACTACACATTAGATTTCTACTCTACAAATACTAGAACAATGTTCCTCGTAAACTATCAACTAACGAACTTCAAGTTGACATCAATGGAAACACAATAATTGATCAATTAACCATCAAATGAGTACTAAATAATCTATTCAATATAATATACATCAATTATGCCAACAAAGTCATAGTCACTCATTCATGAGATCTACACAATGTATCATGCTCATTCATAATTTTTTATCATGCCTATTTATGTGTTTAAGCTATTTATATTGGAGAAGTGGCCAATTGAGATATCTGGTATTTGTGCCTTTAGTTTTTCCTTTACTTGGTTCTTCCATAGACCGTGTTGGGATTTGACACCTCCTCCTTTCTTTTCTTGTATTGTTGTGGCTTTTATATTATGTAATGACACCTTTGATGCTTGAGAAGAGCTCCAATGTGACATGTAGATGTAGGTGCTGAGATTGCATCCAAGCATGTAATTGAGCTATGCTCCTACGATGATGTTCAAGTGACCTGTGCTCTTGGGTGAAAACGAATGAGATACCATGTTCTTATGGATTTTGACTTGAGAGTCTATTCTGTTTTTTTCTTTTTCTTGTGAATGCCTATGTTGCTTCTTGTCCTTGATGTAGACAATGTTGATGATGTATCTTGTGTATTTTTTTAAGTAGATCAATTAGAAAATCCTTGGGTTATGCTATCCTTGTGTAGGCCAAGTAGAGAATCTTGGGGTTATGGTATCCTCGTGTAGATTGAGTGAACAAAGTTCATTATTTTTGTCTTTATTATGGTTAAGTAGATGAAGAGCTTTGTGTATGTCCTTGTGTAGATCAAGTGGACAAGATTCTTGTTTGGTCTTTGTCTTGTGATGCTTAGTCATAAAAATAGGTGTATTGTGAAGGCTTGAGGAGTAGTTCCTTACATATACCCCTGAAAGTGGACTCATAGGTTGCATTAAGGAGTTTCTTAGAAAGTTAAAACCATAATCAAATACATCGAGTATAAACATTAAAAATGATTAATTAGATTTGTGGAACCCATTAAATGCCAAATGTCATTTGTGAGTGAAGTACGAGAGTAGATGGTGATGTGATTATCATTGAATCCCCGAACATCATGAGTGATGCTTGAGTGTCAGTATAGATGGTGTAGACCATTGAATCCCTAAACATCATGAGAGATTCATGTGCAATATAGATGATCGCACCCCAAATTTTAGTATTGATTTGTACATGCAGGGATACATCTTATGGTTGGTACTCTCATGTCTAGGTCCATTTGCAGTGTGTAGTACCCCCAATGTATTGTGATTTGTGGTATAGAGATTATGCTTGGATATTGAACCATATGTCAAATGATCTCCATGTGTATTTTCTTGGCATGTGTGTTGTCACTCCTTATATGTTTTTCTTGTGTTTATGGATGATTTGCTATCTTCACGACTATAATGGGGTAGGCTTGAGGGTTCCACATAGTAGGGTGGTGATGTACTTTACCATAGTTAGAGGTTACTATATAGATGGAAGATTCTTTTAGGGATAGAGATTATGAGCACTAAAGGCTCAATGTGTTTCCTTCATCTTGTACCATTGATGTATATATATATATATATGCACTGATGTTATGATATTTCACTTAGTTTTCTTTATGCTATCAATGCTGTAATTTATTAAAGCAATCAAGTGATTATGGCATTGATGTATGCTATCCAATTCTCCTTAGTGTGGAGCTAGATGTTTATCAGTCATACATTGGTGTCATCATAGGTTTTCCCAATGATTATGACCTTGATGTATGGTATTCAATTCTCCCTAGTGTGGAGCTAGATATTTAACAGTCGTACATTGGTGTCATCATAAGTTTTGGGAAAAAATCATGAAATGATGTCTATGTGGATCACTTCCATAAATTTGTGACTCTAATTCACTAGTTTGAGACTTTTTTGTTTAAAAACTCTTCCAAACATTAATCAATGTCTCTATGGATTTTTGTCTCTGCAACCTAAATTGGCATCACTACCTAGTTGGGTTTTAGAAGTGTTATGCTACCCAATTTTTTGTGTGTTCTTGGAAATGATATTTTATTTTAGAGATGTGATATTGGGCAATTAAGGGAAAAAAGGGTTGTAATTTCATCAATTTATTTGATGTTTATTTTTTTGGTCTTTTTCATCAACGCACGATTTTGTGTGTTGCCTAGAATTGTGTCTCCATGTTTGGGTGATTAGGAAGTTGGGTTTAGTAGTATCCCATAACTATTGAGAATTGTGTCATCAAAATAGTTAAAGTACATTTTGGGTATTTTTTATGGTAATCCAAACTTGGCCCTTTGATGTTAAAATATCATTTTTTGCAAGAATTTTGGGTTTTGATGTATCTTGTGGCTTGTGATCTTTCCTTGTGTTCCCACAATATGTATGATGGATTCTTTTAGAATTTGAGCTCTTGGCATAGTGGCCAATAAATCATTTGGCTTTTATACCTATTTATTGATTTTGAGTATTTTTAGCCTATCTCATGTTCAAACAAGATGTGTGGTGGATTTATTTGAATCATGTGCTATTGGAGAAGTGGAAAATTGAGATATCTGGTATTTGTGCCTTTAGTTGTTCCTTTGCTTGGTTCTTACCTAGATCGTGTTGGGATTTGACACCTCGTCCTTTCTTTTCTTGTATTGTTGTGGCTTTTGCATTATGTAAAGACACCTTTGATGCTTGAGAAGAGCTCCAATGTGACATGTGGATGTAGGTGCTGAGATTGCATTCAAGAATGTAGTTGAGTTATGCTCCTACAATGATGTTCAAGTGACCTGTGCTCTTGGGTTAAAACCAATGAGATACCATGTTCTTATGGATTTTGACTTGAGAGTCTATACTTTTTTTTTCCTTTTTCTTGTGAATGCTTATGTTTCTTCTCGTCCTTGATGTGGAAAATGTTGATGATGTATCTTGTGTATTTTTTTAAGTAGATAAATTAGAAAATCCTTGGGTTATGCTATCCTTGTGTAGGCCAAGTAGAGAATCTTGGGGTTATGCTATCCTCATGTAGATTGAGTGGACAAAGTTCATTATTTTTGTCTTTAGTATGGTTAGGTAGATGAAGAGCTTTGTGTATGTCCTTGTGTAGATCAAGTGGACAAGATTCTTGTTTGGTCTTTGTCTTGTGATGTTTAGTCATAAAAATAGGTGTGTTGTGAAGGCTTGAGGAGTAGTTCCTTACATATACCCCTGAAAGTGGACTCATAGGTTGCATTAAGGAGTTTCTTAGAAAGTGAAAACCATAATCAAATACATTGAGTATAAACATTAAAAATGATTAATTAGATTTGTGGAACCAATTAAATCCCAGATGTCATGCGTGAGTGAAGTACGAGTGTAGATGGTGATGTGATTATCATTGAATCCCCGAACATCATGAGTGATGCTTGAGTGTGAGTATAGATGGTGTAGACCATCGAATCCCTAAAAATCATGAGAGATTCATGCGTAAGATAGATGATTGCATCCCAAATTTTAGTATTGATCTGTACATGTAGAGATACATCTTATGGTTGGTATTCTCATGTCTAGGTCCATTTGTAGTGTGTAGTACCCACAATGTATTGTGATTTGTGGTATAGTGATTATGCTTGGATATTGACCCATATGTCAAATGATCTTCATGTCTATTTTTAATCTTCTCCTCTGTGTATCACATTTGATCACATGTTGAGTGCTCTTCGTGTATGAATTCATTGTGTACTTATGTTTATATTGGACCTCTGTATCATCCTTGAGATTATGTATTTTCTTGGCATGTGTGTTGTCACTCCTTATATGTTTTTCTCATGTTTATGGATAAGTTGCTATCTTCACGAGCATAATGGGGTAGGCCTGAGGGTTCCACATAGTAGGGTGGTGATGTACTTTACCATAGTTAGAGGTTACTATATAGATGGAAGATTCTTCTAGGGATAGAGATTATGAGCACTAAAGGCTCAATGTGCTTCCTTCATCTTGTACCATTGATGTATGTACATATATATGCACTGATGTTATGATATTTCACTTAGTTTTCTTTATGCTATCGATTTCGTAATTTATGAAAGCAATCAAGTGATTATGACATTGATGTATGCTATCCAATTCTCCTTAGTGTGGAGCTGGATGTTTATCAGTCGTACATTGGTGTCATCATAGGTTTTCCCAATGATTATGACCTTGATGTATGGTATTCAATTCTCCCTAGTGTGGAGCAAGATATTTATCAGTCATACATTGGTGTCATCATAAGTTTTGGGAAAAAATCATGAAATGATGTCTATGTGGATCACTTCCATAAATTTATGACTCCAATTCACTAGTTTGAGACTTTTTTGTTTAAAAACTCTTCCAAACATTAATCAATGTCTCTATGGATTTTTGTCTCTGCAACCTAAATTGGCATCACTGCCTAGTTTTGTTTTCTAATTAGTTTTGGAAGTTGGGTGAATTTATTATGCTTTCAGGTTGGTCTCTTAAGGGTTCTTGGATGTCTTCTAGGTCTTGTCAATATGATTTAAGGACTAGGGTGATACATAAAATGTAACATTTAAATATAAGTTTGATATTCTTCCTTTCTTATACTTAAAGATATATTTTATGTAATATTCTCACAATTTTTGAGAGTGGTTTCAGCTTCATAGGAGTTAAGATAAAGACTCTAGATTTTAAGGGTTTTAAGGAAACTTTAGACTTAGTCAAATTTGAAGTCTTCAATGAATTTTCTCCACCGTAGATCTTGCATGGTGATTTGGTTGTATCTTTCCTTTCTTGTTGAGAATTAATCTTATGCTCGATCATTTGTGGATTATTTCTTGTGCTATTGCTTATGCTTATGGTTAATTGGTAATTAACATGTATGTTTAACCACTCAAGAAACATTTACTTTGAGATTAAAATGAATGTCAACGAGATGGGTTTTGAGTATGAACTAGTTTTCTCTTTGTATAGTTGAGGGTTATTGTTGGCTTAGCCTCTTGTGATTTGTTGACAAGCAAAATCCTTGTTGGGAAACCTTGCGAAAAATTGTTCTTTATTTCAAGATGATCATGATCTCTTCTCTTGCATGTTGTATCTTGCTTATGTTCATGGTTATGAGATGCACACTATTACATGATGTTTATTCCATGTTTCAAAAAAAACCTATTAATTGCATATTTAAGTCTTTGTTCCAAGGTCTCCTTGGTGGAGAATTATATTTTGTACTGATAAACTTAAAGATTTCTTAAACAAAGTTGTTGGAGGAGTGGTGTAGGATCATGCCTCCTAGAATATAGAGATAGTAATTAGAAGAAAATGTAATAATAATGACGATAGTTCCATCCATTTATTCAATATAAGCCAACTTATAAGGCCTTGGAACCTTTAGGTGCAATTATGAACTAGGGGTCCACCCTAGTCAAAGGGATTTTTTTAATGATTTTCACAAGTATTTATGCTCATAGGGTAGTAGTAGGTGTTTTCATTTTTTGTTTGATTGCAAGGAAGCAAGATGGTCCAAAAAGTGCAAATATTGTAAAATTATTTGTCAACGGTGCATAATGCAACTTTGACAACTTTTAGCAAAACATGTCAACTACCTTCCCAAGTGGCCATTGTGTTCAAATATTAGTTATAACCATTGGGAAGGATTCAAATAGCCCTCTAGAGGATGAGGGATTCAGATTTGGAAGTTTGTGTGAAGGTTGGAGCAATTGAAGTGAACAAAGTATCAAGTTATTGTGTAAACTTGTTGTTTTAGTGACTTTTACAAACTGCATAGATTGGGAAATTTAATACTACATGCATGGTTAGTAGGGTGTCTTATCTATCTACTATAATTGATTTCATATCTTGAAGTGACTGGATATGATATATTTTGCAATTTTTGTCTTGGGTGGTCTAAAACCCTCTCAAATATAAGGGTTTCACAAAAAAATGACCCTATCTTGACTTTCCATTGAAGGATTCCAATAAACATTGGTGAAAAGAAAGTAGGGTCATGCTTCTCTTAGTTTCCAAAGACTTGGTCCTGTTCAAGATGGTTTTCTATTTTTAGTGCTCAGTCCTAGACCCAACATCTCAATGTGCTTGGGTAAAAATTGGGTGAAAAATGTATAACAGAGATAGATCTATTTGTGGGGTTCCAATACAATAATAGAAATGATGTTTTTATCCATGAGGTAGGATGCCTGAAGTTTTGGTTTTACTAAGGTACCCTTACATTAGGTAGTTTCTTCACAAAAGTGGTCTAATTAGCCTTATTAGGCCTAGGTGGCTATAGAGGGAATAATGGTTTATTGAAGATTTAGGAATTTGATCCTTTATAGCGTGTTGGAAGGATTGAATGGGTATTTGAAAAGTCACTTAGTTCCCTAGGTTATGTGGATAATATCTAAGTTGTTGTCCAAAAACCTTTTAGGTCAACCTAATTGTTTTAGGTTTGTCCACTAGCCTCTTTGGTGATAGATACTTTGTGGCTATTGAGGAACCCAACCAAGGCTTGAATCATTGTTCTTCTATTCTAAGTAGAATATCCAAAACATTAGATTGAAGGGTTGATAAGTGTTGGGTAGATTTTCCATAATGGACCTAATTCAAGGAATCTTTCCCCAAAGTATGAAATCAATCCAATTTGATCAATTCTCAAGAGAGTTAGGAAGGTTGTGAGATGTATCTTGAACTCATGAGGACTTGCCCAATGTTCCAAGGAAGTGGATGAGTATAGTGAAAGGATTTGTAGGTGATTTGTTTTGGAAGAAACTTGGGTAGAGGCCCTAACCATTATTTTTGTAGTGCCCTCTGCATCAAGTAGAGACTTGGTTGATCGGTGAAGTGGTGAAGTTTATTTATATGAAGACACAATCAAAATACTTTAGATTTATTTCACTAAGAGGTTGGAATGAAAGTAAACATCAACACGAGAATATAGTCATGATTTTTTCTTTAAAAAGGAAGCAACAAACTAATTTTATTTTTGATGTAATCTTGCTTGAGATAGTGAAAAAATACAAATACGTAGGAATTAAAAATGCAAAGTGGCTAGAGAGATTTATTTGTACTTCAAAATATGTGGAGAAAGTTGAGTTATGGAATAGAAAATCAACTTAGCTCTTTTTGGTTGGTTGCTTGTGTCAATATTCCTATAAGTTTGTGAGGTTTCAAAGAGTAAAATATGAAGTTGTAAGTGTAGGCAAGTAGAAACAATCCAAAAACATTTAATCATCACCTATGTTGAATTAAAAAATTGAAATCATATGAGATTCTTTTGGCTAAGATGGGAATGGAGCATCAATAATAATTCATTTGCTATGCTGGTGAAAGAGGGCTGAGAACATAGATGAACCTTTTGGCCCAAATTGCTTCTTGAGTGGGAACTAAACCAAAGAAAAAGACTTGGAAGAAACATAACAAGCAGTAGATGAATAAGTTGGACATTAGTTTGCATGTCTGCCTTAACAATAATGAAGAGAAAAAAAAGTCTCAAGTTACAAAGATTTAAACAAAATGTAAGATGTAATTGAAACAAAATGTTACTTCCTCTTAATACTAAGAGTATGTGGATATTTGAATTTTTTTAGCCTAAAATCGTTGTGAAAATGGGCAGTTTAAATGAATTATTTAAGGTGGCAAGGCTTCATGAAACACAAATTCCTTGATCAATATTCACAATATAAGAGTTGACATCGAAAGGAACTTAAAAAAGTGTTAATAGTTGTGTTCCTTGGTCCCTTAGGCTAATCATCCTTGTCAACATCAATAATATTCTTTCATTTGATGTTTGTAAATGCTTTGACAAATATAAATTGTTATTTTTATAGTAGAGCATGTTTATCAAATCCATTATCAAAACAAGGAAAGACTTCTATTTACTATGAATGTGAGGTAATGAAATTAAGCATTGAAGCTCTCCTAGACCGTGGAAGTAAACTTAGATTCCATGCATTTAAATTTCTTTTACTGACTATAAGATGAAATTGAAGTTTTAAAAAAAATGAAAATTTTGAAAATATAAAAATTTCATTAATTTGTTCTTTTAGAATTTTGATTGCATATGTTTCTAATATCGAAATCCTCTCTGAATTCAATTCAGATAAAATGATTTCTTTGATTTCTTCTCAATTCTTGGAAATAAATCTTGCTGGACTTCAGTTCCACCACAACTCTTCAAAGGGAATCCATTAATTATAATTCTCACAAAAAGAGGTTCTTTTAGCTTCAGGTTGTATATGATTCTTTGTGTCATGGATAAAAGAATTCTATTACTCATAATGTATAGATAAGTAAATTGTTAACCAAGCTACAGAAAGAGTTATGGTTCTATTCTGATGTATAAAAAGCTAGTTCGTGACTTGAACCATATTTGGATTATATGACCTGCAAAAATATCAAATGGACCTCTTGTTTTGTTCAGTTATTTCTTAATTGGCTCCCCATGCTAGTCCAATTTGAAAGCTATAAAATCCATTGTACAAGAAAAATTAGATGTAAAGAGGCAAAACAAGTCCAGGAAAAAATTAATTTACAAATTTGCACTTGCATGGATTTCATGAATTTCTCCATGTCCTGTCTATTGGCATTATGTTTATTGAAGGATGAACATGATTTCTTTGTTTATGCACAAAATTGTCTTTATACACATACTCATCTGACTTATGGCTACAGGGCTCCAATGAGGATATGTTCCCTTAAGCAAAGCTACAATACCAAAAACGTGTGACACAGTTGTGCCTGAAATTATGTTGAAGGGAACATGCCTTTTAAGTTCTAACAAAATAATCTCCCTCACTAAGGAGTTGCTGCTTCTAAATAGTTCTGAACATGCTGCAAGGATGTTCAACCCTGCAGCTGTAGTTAGGCTGCATTAGTCACTCAAAATTTTTAAGTGCAAAATATTTCCAGGTTCACAATGTAAGATCAAAATAAAATAAAATAAAATAAAAATAAAGAAATAATGGATTATGAATTTTAATTTGGGATATATGATATCTTTTGCTCTGAAAAAATAGACAGTGATTCAAACTTGGCACATGTTTTTGTATCTGTAATGAAACAAATGACACTTGAAACTATTGCTGGCAATAGATAGAATTTAAATCATTTGACCTAAGGCCTGGCTTGTTTAACAATATGTTTGAACTTTTAAATGTATGACCAAAATATAAATTAAAATTGACTTGGTATGTTAGACTCGTATTTTTCAATTCTGTTGAATTTTCCTGTTGTCCAATATCCAAATGCTGAAGCTTCATGAATCACAGAGAAAAGCTGATTAAAAATTCAGTTGTTTATGATTCTGTTCTAACTAATTGTCTTTTATGTAAGGTCATAAATGAAGGTTTCATTTGAAATATGAACATTTATCAATGATAATAGTGAGAGAATCATAATATCAAATTATGTCATTATTTATAAGTTCAATGTATAAGAGACCTTGCTTTCAATGTAGACATTCATTTATATTGAAAATAATTTTAGAAAGAAGAATTATACAATAAATAATTTAATTATCAAATTATATTCTGAGAAGAGGCTAGTATCATAATATAACCATAACTATATACTATTAACAATACACCAACACAATATTTTGGTATTTGATCTAAAATAAGGTGATAGGATACTATATTGATGAAGAAGAAAATTATAAAGAACTCCTTAAGTTCCTCACTGTCAATAGGAATGTGTTCAATTAACTATTGGATGGATAGTTCTAGTTCTTATAGACTTTGTCATGTGTTGCTAAATTTCATAATCATTTTACTTTTAATTTCTTTTAAAACTATTTATCTATTTTTATTTTAATGTTAAACTACGATTAATGTATTGCTAATGTTTAATTGATAACTTCCTTAAACTATCTTCCAATTGTCAGTATAATACCACCCTAATCTGGACTATCATACTATGAAATTAGAAAATAGATGAACATAATTTAACCACTATATTAAATACATGATCATAATTTAAACACTTTATTGTATAATAAAAAATTTATGACAGTTATTAAAAATTCACACTACCCTATGACAATGTCACTACCATAGTTTTTATTAACATGATATGATTTTGTTTTATTGGATGTCAAACTAGAGTTTGAATTGTGTCCTGTAAGTGCTCCTGAGATTTATCAGGTTGAATAGAAAACAACACTGATTACAAGTGCCGACATTTGTGTAGTAGTCAAAACTCAAATGAATATTGTCATTTCAGTAATGACGTGCTTTGACGTTGTCCTTTCTCAATTTATCCAGTCTTGTTCTATTGTTGGAATCTTTAACGTTAAGCTCCATGAGCTTTCCACAGTGTCTTTTTGTCTCCCCACATTTGTTGCCGATTAATGTCTTGTGGTATACAAAGGCCTCACCTTGTTTTTTAAGCCAAATATACTGAAGATTGAGTGACAGTTCCTCCAAAAGTCATTCTCATTAGCTCAGTCTCATATCACACGACTCATCAATATCACTTATATTTGTCAAATGATTAGAAATATATCAAATTCAAAGAGACCAGTTTTAGTTGATAAGTAATGTATTTAAAAAACTAGACGACAACTACAAGTCATCAAATCCTATTTGCCATATTGGTGATTCAGGCATTTTATATATTAGAAAGCTGCAAGCCTTGGTCGCTTTTGTAAACATGACAAAAAGATCTTTCCTCAATGCATTGTGAAAAACCCCATACTTATATTATAAACCCCATCTGCATAAGTATTTGCCTATTTGGTTAAGAAGAAATAAAATATTGAGTTGCTGTAATGATGAGTATATAGAGCACTACTGAAAACAATATTGAAAACCATACTAAAAGAATATATTGTATTATGTTTCTATCTGCATTTCATACCCCAGATATTTAATGTTCGAGCAAGAGAAGGAAATTCAAAGAACGACATACTTCGTGTACAAAGCAACACAGCTTTGTTGCCTGGAAAGCACAATCCAAAAAATCATCATTATAATTCTTAGCGTAGATTCCACAATAGTAATAGAAGCAGTCCTTAAATCAATAATATATTAGAATATTTATCTCAAAAATTTGATAGAGGTAACTTTAATGGCCGTCAGAACAAAGTTGGTCAAAATTGATAGAATGACTTTCATCAGAATATTAGAATGCAAACGAATTAAGAATGTAAATGAATACTTTGCATATGAATAAAAATGAAAATATTCTCTCCAACTAGAATGAAAATCATGGAATGCTCAGATGGCAACAACATCTTGAAGATAATCTGCAAGAGCCGCTATGTTATCAGAAATGAGAAACGAGAAAGCAACGTAGATGTGACGAGAAAGAAAATTTCAAAGGTTGTGTAAAAGAAATGTATTATATATATATATATATATATATATATATATATAACCAAACTAATTTATTTCTTAGAAATTAATTCTTGACTCCATGTTAAATTGTATTAATAAATTCCTAATTCAATTGCACAAAATAATTAATAGTTGACTGGTACTAAAGTAATTCTCTTGATTAATAACACTCTATGTTTCCAAATATTAACAAAATTAAAACTATCACTTCGTTAACAAGACTGAAACTATTACTTCATTTACAAACTAAAACAATACTAAAACTAAAACCAATAAAACTAGTTTAACAAAACTAAAACTACTATGCCTGTTACATTCCCAATGCACCCTATAAAATATATTATTGGTTTTTAAATTTATAACATTATTGTCACACAGCACAAAAATTATTAATAGTTTTTAAATTTATAACATTATTACCACAGAGAAACGGAACGGTCGTTGTGTGATAGGAAACCTGTTTCGCACATTGCAACGTGAAACGGGGCTTCCCCGTCACGTTTCTGGCAACTATGGAAAGAGGTAGGTTAGAGGATAGAAAAATAAACATATCTACTCCAAATGCTGCAGGAATATCTGCACCATACGATCCCTTTTCCCAGCAAACTTTGTAAGCTACATATCTTGCAAGGGGAGCTCCTTCCTGTTGAATACATACACATTCTTCTTTCATCGCATACAGTGAACTCACCTTGGCTTTTCGGCCAAAAAAGCTGAAGATTGAGAGAAATGTCCTTTAAATTTTATCCTCACTAGCTCATTGCCATATCATACAATTTTTTATAAACATATTAAATTCAAAGAAACCATGATATTAGTAGATAACTAGCATGTTTCTAGGTACCTGTACTTTGTACCTCATATTATTTTCTGGCAAAGAAAAGCCGATTTTCAGAAACATGAACCTTGCACATAAAGTATTGTACCTTTGCTCCTTGCAAAAAAAAATTAAAGAAAACTTGTCATTATAATTCTTAATACAAATTCCAAAATAGGTCCAGAAACAGTCTTTCAAATAAAAAGGAAACTTTCCCAACAAAAATTGCTCTGCTTTATTTACCTCTTCCAGAGGCCAGAGGCCAGAGGCCCAAGAGAATCCAAACCAGAAAGAGAATTTATATGGAACCCAGAAATGCAATTTCTTTTGCAAATTACCCCAACTCATTGGAAATGCACAAGGATCTGATTTCGCAGTAGACCCAACAAACTTAATTGGTGCTTCTTGAGGCAATATGTGATATTCAATTTCAAGTTTCTCAAAAATATCCTTCATTTTCAATAACAGATCGGATCGTCTACTTGACTTCTCACAAATGTTCTGATAATTCATTGTATGTCTGAGGTAAAGGCCCATTCTCATACTAGTTTTCTCAATCTCCTTCACAAATAATCTATGCTCCGGGTGCCAGTGTTGAGGCTTATTTTCAATATAGCTGCATAACAAACACGACACTTGAAGATTCAAACATCCAATAGATATTTCAGAAGTAAGATAACCTAACCTAACCTTACTGACCTAGGCCAGATATTAAGCATAATTTTTTAGAAACTTTGCATGCTTATCCCAATCAAATATTTCATATGTAAGGCTATTTGCAAATATATGTGTAACTGTGGCTTGTATTATTGCCATTGGTAAAGAAACCACACAATCAAAAACAGAAATACCTGCGTATTCTCTCCTTAAGTGCAGCAATTTTTTCCAGAGTAGTAGTAGCATCCACATAAAAGTCGACGCTCTCTCCCATATCTGGACTCCTATGATAGTTACTGATTGGCTTTGTAGATAATATAGAGTTCGGGTAGTACACTTTCTCGTTATCAGCACACAGAAACATTATTGTGAGGATGTTCATTTCTTCTACAACCATCTGTACAATTCAAAAACCAATTAGTTATATGGTTTTATTCAATATGTTGTGTGTAACATTTGTTACTTTTCTAATCCATTGTATCTTCAGCACTCATCTTTTCTGCTTTAGCTAGATGTATAATTATTACCCATTCACTCATTTTAGTCATTTGTAAAAGCAGTGAAAAGTGACTTCTACCTGAACTCCATCAACAACAAAACGATCGCCCACATCAAATGGATGGGTGACAAATACGAACACAATGGCTTCAAAAATTGTTTTGCACGTATTTCCCAACATGAAAGCCACGAGCAGCAGGTGAGATATTATAATAGCAATAGCATGGGTGCTGGCAATGCCCAGAAGAACCAAAGAAAACATTAGTATGGTTATAGTCAATTGTTTTAGCTATACAAGCAATTCCTGAATACCTAATCATATGGATCAATCTCTTCATATTCCAAGCAGATACATTCCTCTGGTTCAGCTTCTGGAGTTGTTCAATATTTATCATACTGTAGCCCGCTGCCACTTCATGGTCTGCCCTATCATTATTTCTATTATCAGGAGGATCTATTTGAATTTCTATGTGTTCTGCACTCTTCTTAGAAATTTCATGTGGTAGGGCAGGGGATTGATGGATTTTCATCACTGGGGGCGGAGATATAGTTTCAAGTACATATTGATTGAATATGGACTCCTGAATTCTGTCAAAATATGTTTTCACATGAAAATTCAAAGCTAAAACCTTCACCAAAAGTGTCTTCAATAGCCATAAAATTGCAGAGAACAGAAAACAAAACAGGAGCTTCTCAATTGAATCCAACAGCTTGTTATTCCCGGTAGCTCGCTCCACCTGATAAGTTGATAACTCAAACACACCAAAATATTAGAATGGAAAAGAGATTACGAATATAAATGAGGATAAATAAAAATTCCAATTCCAACTCCAACTACAATAGCCATAATGCAAATACATCTCCATTAACAATAACAAGTATGAAAATACAATCCGAACAGAAGAGTACCTGTATATGAAACATAAGATGCCAAGCCAACAAAATTAAGCCAAACCAGAGGCAATTTTTAGCACTACATCTCACTCCATAGACAAAATATAGGACCCTCTTCCTTAAAATAAAATTCCTCTCAATTACGAAAACTGCTACTGGAATTATCCACTGGGAGACCAATCTCCCACAGAAAACAACCAGAACCATCAAAAACCAATTCCATGTATCTAATCCCCAGATAGTATGTTTCTTTAGAGGCCCAGCTATAAGGCTTGATATCAGTCCTGCTATTAGGGCTACAAAAGCTGCACATTCCACAAAAAACCATTTGTCACACTCAGAGCACTTGTAATTTCGCGGAATCTCCTCTTTTGTGAAGGGATCATATTCTTCTTCGTGATGATCTGGAAGTGAGGGAGAATTGTTCAGTTTCCTTTCAGCCATTCTCGTAGAGTTTTCCATTGCCTCAAATAAAGAAACTGTATATGGCACAGTAAATAAATTACGAACTCGTTGGAATGAAATGAAGAAATTGTATAGGAAAGTTGCATCCATGGCACATTAAATAAGCAATGAAGAACTCGTTAGAATGAAAAATCTTTCCCGTTCCCTTCCACTCCGCAGTCCGTTCGAATGAAAAACCATTCACATCCCGCCCGTCCCCTCCACCCCACCCCACACCCCATTTGAAATTACATTGTAACGCTCGAAACAGCATGAATGGAAGGAAAGAAAGTGAATATTATGAATATGTTAAAAAATATAAAAATTATCAGTTGATTTTATATATTAATAGTATTTGTTGCTTAATGACCTATTAATTTAGGAGCCGATTCAATTGTAAATTCTTATACGATGCATATGTAATTTATAAATTATATTTTTTCTATATTTTTAAATATTACAATTGAGAATGAGCAGTAAGATTAGATTTTTGAAGAGAAGAATATATTATATGTGACTAATTGATGATTTTCAAACGTAGAGCATAATTTCAAAACTTCTAAAATTAGCAATTGCATCTAAGTGTATAACGGATATGAGATATAGAAGGTTAATTAAAAACAAATTGCTCCACTTTAAGTATAAAAAATGACAACAACAAAGAGAGATCAAAATGACAACAACAAAGAGAGATCATACTCATACAACATTTTGATTCATCTATCTACACTCATTTGAATACTTTCTATAAATGAATTTTGATAAGTTTAGTATCTAATAAGACCTTAAATTGCCTCATTCTATGATAAGGAGACTCGTCAAATACTACCAGAGTGAGCCAATTTTCCTATATGTGCCGAGCATCAGGAACTAGTAAGTGCTGAATAACACAGAATCAACATATGAGTTTGTGCCTTCACAAACTTAGATGTAAACCATTTTTGGAGATGACATAGGATGAATCTTGAAGAATCTTGAAGATAAGATTGAATCTTTTGCATTACCTATATAATTAGCATGCAACCAATAGGAAAAGTGCAAGAAATGAGCAGGAAATGAAGATTTAATTTTGATTGTAGATTCATACCTAACCCTAAGTCTTTGAAATCTTTAGCAAGAGGACAAAGCCCCATTATTTAAGAGAGAGGATATGCATGAAAGAAGTGTATGGGTTAATTATAGCAAAGTGCAAAAAGGTAAAAAGATTTAGCGAACAATAGAACATCATTGCAAAACCTAATTGATCAAGAATAGAGTATCAAAACCTCGAAGAGTGACATATTAGACCAAGCAAGGATACAGAGCAAAACAAGGTTCTAAAGTCAGCAATTGAGGATTGCAAGTCATCAGGTCAAGACATTCTTCTATACTTTCTAACCATTGTATTATGAGAATGGAAATCCTATGTTGATAGGTTGGCTTAGCGGCTATATTGGTTTAGTAGCCACATTATAGATCCTTGTCAGGATTGTAAATCCTTTAGCAGGGTAGCATTCCAAGTGAATGTTTGTAAATCCTTTAACCAGGTCACTTTTAAAAGGGTGTAAAGTCTTTAACAAGACAAGCCTTTCATAGGGCAGACCATTGGAAGCATTTAAACTTATAACCTTGAACAATTACACATTGTTATAGTGATATTTTGTGGGTGTCATCCCCACCCCAGTTTTACCTTATCATTTTGGAGAGTTTCTGGGTTACCAAATTTGTATGTTATCTATTTTCATGCATGTCTTTTACTTTCATGTTTATTAGATGAATTAGATGCATGTGGATGATATCAATTAAAAGGATTTGAAAAGGTTAAAGTTAACACTTGTTAATTCCAACAATTGGTATCAGAGCCAAGCTCTCCCAAAAAGGAGCCTTACAACTTGGAGAAAAGATTAGGAAATGGAAGTCTACAAACTTGAGAAGATCATAGAGAATCAGACAATTGATGTACAACTTGCTTTACATGCACTGGAAGAAGCTAGAGAGGAACTAAGAAAATCTTTAAAGAGAAGAAGAGAGATTGCCATAGCTGAGAATGACACACAGTACAAGGAGATTGACACCTCAAATCTATTTTCAAATGGAGATTCCAAAGAGTTTGATGTAGCAATAGTAGACCTGATGGAGAAGAATAGAGCGCAAGTAGAAGAAATGAGAACACTCAAGCTTGAACAAGAATCACAAGCCATGATGTTTTTTGGAGTGACTGAACAAAAGAAAAGAGCCATTGAAGACAAGGCTATGCTAGAAGAAGACAAGATAAACCTTGCTAATAGACTGGAAGAAAAGTCAATTGAACTTGCAAGAATTTCAAACATGCAACTAGACACCCTGAGCCAGACGATGAATGCACATCATGAAATGAATGTCAAGGATATTGAGATCTCTACATTGAAGATGTAGAATGAACAACTGCAAAATGATCTAAAAAGAGAAAAAGAGATTGCATAAAGCTTCAACAAACCTAATGAGGCCATCAAGTACTTTGAATAGCTATTGAAATCACCAAAGGCTTGTAATGATACTTCAGGACTAGGATACACCAACATTGAACAAGGAGAGTCATCCTAGAGTGTAGAAGAAAGGATTAACAAAGGTAAGAAAAGTAAACCCACTTTTCATTTCTATGGTAAAAAGGGACATACCTTTAATGTTTGTAGGAGCAAGAATGCCCATCAGCTTGACAAGCCTAAGAATGCAAGTTATTGTCATAAATGCAAAAAGGAAGGACATCAAGCACATAACTGTAGGACTAGGACTATTAAGACACCAAGATTTGAAGGTCACTGCTACAATTGAAAGAAGTATGGACATAGAGCTTTTGAGTGTAGATCAAAACCTATGTGGAAACCAAATTAGGAAACAAGGGAAGCTAACCATGGTCATCACTACAATTGGGACTACAACACCAAGTATAGCTGTCATTATGTTAGGAATATGTACAAATTCCTAAAAATTGCATAAGAACGCATTTTAGAGGGAACTACAATAGATGGTTGAGCCAAACCACATGTTTCAGTTACTTGAAGATTGGTCATATTAGCAAGAATTGCCCAACAAAGTCAAAGGCACCCAACTCAAAGAATGACAAAGGTAAATATAAGGTAGATGTTGAACACATCAAAGGAGAAATGAATAAGAGATGGAAGGAGAAAGATGGGTGCAACTCATCAAATGAAGGGATCACTTCACCTAATAGGTCAACTGGTCACATTTCATCAAATTAAGTAAAGAGAAGGCATGAGGGACTGATTTACAAAGTTTGATCATACATCAGTTCCTAAACAAGCAAGTACTAAAAAGAAGAGCTCAACATGAACAAAGATGAAAAGTTAAAATTTCAAGATTTCACAAGTGTTTCTGAGTTTTCCTCAGATGCCAAGTAAAAATCCAATAGATGTTGAGTTGATTGTCAAAATAGTGGCAGCCAAATGATTAGTAGGAGACGAGTTGTTGGAGGAAGCCAAGTGAAAAAAAATAAAATTAGTTGAAGCCAAGTAAAGAATACTCCTATAGAAGCTGAGTGATGAAAAGGCAATGGAAGTTGAGTAATGTAGAATCCTTCATAAGTTGAGTGGATAGTTGTAAACACACTAAGCATTAAATGTGATGAAAATAGGGTATATTATCATATTTTCAATCATTTTTCTTCATCATGGACAAAGAGAAAATATGAGAAAGAGTATAGAATGAGGTTAAAGCAGAGATTCCAGTGTTTAAACAAGATTTCAACAGCATCACAACATGATTTCATCAATCTTAAGGTATTTACATCTATGCCGAGTTACACAGTTTAATACTTTCTTTGTGTTAAAAACCTAGAATTAACAAAACTGCTTCTAGCTCTAAAAAAACATAGGAGAAGGAACCTTTTGAAGTCTAGCTAGTGTCCAATGAGGTCAAACAACCTAATTTCTATCCAGTACTAGAGGTTGCATATAAGAATGACCCAGCTGGAGTCCTATCCATCACACCCCCTAAGGTTTTAATGGTTCAAGATGTAAGGAGATGCTATAATTGAAAGATTGGAGCCACATGTGACATGGAAATGAGAGAAGCCTATGAAAAATTGTGTCATAATGGAGTGTTGAAAGAAGAGTTTTAGATTGTTGAAGGTAAGGGTTTAACGCGTGCCCTAGAATTTCTCACCATTTTCAAAATTCAATAGATTAGACTAGTACTCAATGAAATACATGACGAAAGCTTATGGTTGGAAGATGACCTAGTGAAAAGCACGAAAGGAATTGTTCATAGAGTGACAAGGTATCCAACCCTAGATTGGTTGAAGATCCTTAGGAGTGATTCTAAGGAGGCAATTGAGAAGAATACTGGTGCAAAGTGGAATAAGAGAGGGGTGACAATTGATGATCCAAGACCTTCTTGTTGATTTTTCTATTAGAGTCATTGCACACAAATTCTACCAATCTAGCATTCTCAATAGTGTGTCTTGCATTGCAATGGCTGTAGGATATAGATTGGTGAAGAAGGATCATACCTATGATCTTGCAGAATAGCAACTACAACAGATAAATGAGAATCTAGCAGCTATCAAGAGAACCAAGGGAGCCCAATGTAAATTTGGTGCTATTTTGATATGTATATTCTTTTATGTTCAGAATGAGTTTCCTTCATTTGGTAAAGTAGCATGGAAAACAAATAGGTTTATTATAGCTCAAGTTAATGAATGTATAGAACAAATAGGAGCTAATTTTGAGACCTTAATGACTAGTTATTTTGAAGACTTTAAGAAGTTAATGAAGCAAAGGCTAAGAATTCCAGTGTTAGAGAGAAATGTAAATGAAGTTTGTTTTCTTGTAGATATAGACTATACATACATTCAAGCTACCATACGAAGAGTGAGATGGCTAAGACCTCTTGGGTATGAAATAAATATAGATGAAGCATCAATAGCAATAATTGCATTATTGGTAGAGGATATAGACAAGGATGCATCACATTTTGGTACCTATGATGTGGTGAGATCAAAAGTGGATATGGAGTTAAAGACTGCCTCCACTTTGAAAAAGAAAGATAAACTTGTCAAGAAATTAAAAGCCAAATTTGGGAAGGCACTATACAAGTAGTAGAAGAAAAAGGTGATGATGCTGAGGGTGATGAAGAAGAGCAAGGTCAAGGACCACTTACCTTAACCCAAGATATTGGGGGATGATGCAGATGAGGAGGAAGGTTCTGAATAGGAAGCTCTCAAGGCTAAGACAAAGAAAAGGAAAGCTCAAAAATAGCCAGTTGCCCAGCCAAAAGGAAAGAAGAAGGCAACAAAGCCAAGCCCATCCAAGCCAACTACAAGGGCAAACACTAGGACTAAAACTCAAGGGGAAAAAGAGCAGGAGAAATAGAAGGCAAAAAAACAAGGAAGACCTGTAGAGCAAAAGAAAAGAATAGAGTGTGAGAACCACGAAGTGTTACATATTAGATCAAGCAAGGATCAGAGCATACAGAGTAGAACAAGGATCTAAATTAGCAATTGAGGATTGCAAGTCATGAGGTCAAGACATTCTTCTATACATTCTAACCATTGTATTGTGAGAATGGAAATCCTATGTTGATAGGTTGGCTTAGCAGCTATATTGGTTCAGTAGCCACATTGTAGATCCTTAACAAGATTGTAAATCCTTTAGCAAGGTAGCATTCCAAGTGAATGTTTGTAAATCCTTTAACCAGGTCACTTTTAATAGGGTGTAAAGTCTTTAATAGGATAGGCCTTTCATAGGGCAGACCATGGAAGTGGTCAAACTTGTAATCTTGAATAGTTACACATTGCTATAGTGATATTTTGTGGGTGTCATCCCCACCCTAGTTTTACGTTCTCATTTTGGAGGGTTTCTAGGTTACCAAATTTGTGTGTTATCTATTTTCATGCATGCCCTTTACTTTCATGTTTATTAGATGAATTAGATGCATGTGGATGATATCAGTTAAAAGGATTTGAAAAGGTTAAAGTGAGTTAGTTCTAATTCACAACCCCCCCACCCTTCTTAGAAGTAAATCTTCCCACTTGTTAATTCCAACATAGTAATCTCTCATGCATAATTTTTTAGGCATGTTGCTAAGAAATAAATTGTTAGAATAGCTTTAAAACCTCCAACAAAGTCCTGACTAATTGCATCATTAAAATTGGAATTAAAGTTTTAATTTAAAAACATAAATATCTGGTTAAATTCAAGAAGCTTATAATCACAGTATTGGATTGACAATGGAAAAACAATAAACTAAAATGTAAATATATAAGAGAACTTTGGAGAAAATATATCCCCCTCAATAATATATATGCTTTAGTTCTTTGTTTAGGTGTTGCCATATTTTAATGCTTAGCATCAATGTGTCAACTCAATAAAAATTGCCCTTGAATGGATATATCAACACTTGGGTTTGTAATCTTTTGCATAGAAAATGTGATAAAAGATTTGACATGAGTTGATAGTAGTGAAAGCATAACCATACATCTGAAATGGAGAGATATAAAGTGGATGGTACTAGAAGATTCCTGAAGAGGTTTCTAGAGGACCATGCATTCAAATTTGAGCTAACAAGATGAAGTAAAAAATTTCCACCAAAAAGACTTGATGTGGACAACATTCCTCTTTTAGGATAATGTGAAGCAATCCTATCTTAGAGTGAAATTAGATACTGCTACATGTTTTGGTTGTAGTTCATTCTTCTATGTGTTAAGAATTGTCAGAGTCCACTTCAAATAAGGAGATGTATTTGATATAATTAAAATAGTAACAACTCAGAATAACATATATAATAATTTATTTTGATTTATGCTCTTATGGTTGAGTATTAATTGAGTTGCACTCCTATTAGGATTTCAAGAAGGATGCCATTATTTATCTATATTTATAGTGAGGAAGGCATTGCCTCATACCAAGAGTGACTTAGCAAACATGATGAAAATCCACCTATTTGTAGATTCTTTGTACCAAAGATGTGTCTATGTGGGTGATGTTAGCTTCAAAGAGAATGAGGAGGACATAAGAAGAGCCAACAAGATAAAAATGGATATTTTAAATGTTACTATTATTATCATTTTGTGTTCATTAATCATCTTATACATAAAATCATTATGAGCTTCTCGCTCTTCCTCATTTTAGCATTGGAAAATAAAATATGCTTCATGCAAAAAAGAAAAAATAACAACAAATAACTTCTTTCCACAAATACTTTAATTTATTCATGTAACATTTCCACCTAACATTGTGCTTTCTAAAGTTGTTCAAGTCACTTTTGTGGAAATCCACCCATCCCATTTCTTAATAAAAGAAAACCCCTTCCAACTCACTTGTCAACAACAAAAATAACTCCCTTACTTTTGTAGGTAATCTTTTTATCTCGATGCTATAAAAAGAGCAATGGATTCTTTGCTAAGCTTTTAAATATAGATCATGTTCAAGTCTTCCCTAAAAAAGAAAATACCATGATGTTGTGATTTATCTATGCTCCCTAATACTTATCTCTCTTTCCAACATAGACTCTAAAGTAGGACATATGAAGAGCGATTACGTAGGAGCATCCTGGGCTTCCTAGCTATCTTGATCATCTTTGTGAATCGTGTCAATTATTGTTGAGTTGCAGTTGTTGCTGAGTTGCAGTATTGGCTAAGCACACTAATTTCCAATTGCAATAGTGACCAAGTTTCCTATGATGGCTGAGTTCCTTCTTTTCTTGAGTCCTATGGTTGCTAAGTTCCTTCAAGTGCTGAGTGAACTCACTGATTTTTTGAGGCCTAGTTCCTTCTTTGATCGATTTTTCTTGTGATTGGTTTATAGTGAGAGCTTACTTCATTTAATTTGAGTTATGAATTAATGTAAGGATCGTACATTGGGATGCATGTAGACCATTATGAGGCCATACTTCTCTATTGTAAAGGTCTAGAATCTTCTGTAAGCCATTTTTCCAAGTAGAAGTTGAGTTGTCAGGTTTAGGTTTAGGAGCAAGAAGTGAAAAGTGGATCAAGTAGAAGAATCATAGAAGGTAGCAAGTGATATTTTGGATATTCTAATTACAGTTATATCATGTGGAATGCATTTTTATGTATTTATGATCTTGTACTAGCCATAACCTGAAAGACCTCATAGCTAGGCATGTTTGTGGATAATCTAATGAATCAATAAAGATATTTCTATTTTTCTCTCTCCTTGATGTTGTTCTCATTGTATTTTCTTCCCTTATGCTCATTCAACAAGGTGTTTGGATAGTTAGGTGTGCCTCTTTCCCTAAGTTTCCATCCATCCTTGCGTTCAGAACTTGTGAGATGAAAAATTGACAAACAAGAAAATAAATAAGACTAAGGGCCCTATGGTCTTGATGGTCAAGAAAGCCCAAGAGGGCTGCCAACCATTTTTTATGCCAAGTTGTTCCCTACTATTGAAAGATCCCAACTGCTTTATAGAAGGGAAACACGGGGTACTTGTTGTATAATAAACCATTTATAAAAAATGATGTTCTAATAGATATCTTTATAAGGATGATTGATTGAAAGAAGGTACAAATATTGAGGAAGGTTTATTTGAGACATTTTATTTTTTCATGAAGGTAATAGACTTTTTAATGAGAGGAATGCACCTGATATATATTCTAAGATAGAGGGTGTTCTTGAGAATTCAGTTATGGGAATGGATGACTTCTTTAAAATATCTCACAATATTAATAATATTGTGACCAAGGATGATAATATGATGCATATGAGGGACTTCAAATTAAACAAATACAAAAGATTTTACAAAATAACTAGTTGTATCCTAGGGATGCTTTCCTAAACACCTCATCTTTAGACCCTATTAGGATCTAGGATCTTGTCACCATTTCCCAATCCCATTCAATATTTATTTAAAATAAAAATTAATCTTTGCATTTGATTCCATATCAAGATATTTCTTAAAATTTAAAAATCCAAGCATGCACCATCATATTAAGTCCTCAAGGCCAAAGACCAAACCTTGTCTCTATATGGGCATGAGAACAAAATATTTCATATTTGAGTCATTCCCATACAAACAAGTGCCTATAAAAGCCTGAAACCATACATTTAGAATACATACAACATAAACTCCCATTTATTATACCAAGACATGACACCAAAACATCAAACCCTCCTTGATTTGGCTTCTCTTTGAGCCTATAATCTTGCAACATGCATAACAGTTACATATATCTTCTGCGAACTAAAAAAGAATAAAAATTTCTCTTTGAGGGATGATGGAAGACATAAAAATATAGACATTAATACCATTTTTTATGAGTTTCAAATTGTGGAAGGTTGAGCTTTTTAATTTGGTATGCTAAATGGAAACCCTAGGTAAGTTAGGAGGAGTTCACACAAAACATATTGTATCTTATTCAAATCACAGTAAAATTGAGTGAAGACATATGAAAATGAAAGTAAAGACAAATTTATATCCTCTCTAGACATGTGCCATATGACGTAAGAAATAACTTTTAGTGCTTAATAGCCACAAGGAATATGTCATTCCAAGTTCAGTGAACTTACTTCCCAGCCTATTTCCTCCCTTGAGAAACCCAATGATGTTTTGATTTCATTTTCAACCAACCTTTGACTAGCATAAGGGATGAGGAATATTTTTAGAAAAAAACTTATCTAAGCAAGATAATCATTCTTTTTGCATGAAGATCCTATTTTGATTAATCTATATGATGACATGGATGATATTATTGTTAACAATGATGACTCAAATATTTTTTCATTCCTTATTATCTTGATGATATGCATGAGGAAATTGTGGCTTTCTTACTTTCTTTCTTTCTTGATTGAAATTGTGACTTACAATTGCTTTTATTTTGTTGGAAATATTCAAGACTATGCTAGGTTACTGAGAGGGGAGGGTTGAATCAGTACCCTTAAAAACTTTATCAAATTTAGATCTTAATTGCAATAATCCAATTACCATTTAATCCATTAAATCAGATCTAATTGCATGCATGAGGAGACAATGTATCTGTAAAACTTTAGAGAGGAGGAGACACATCTTAAGGAAGGTAGATGGCAAAATGTTCAAGATTCTTATACATGTCTTTAAAGTATTTTAGACGTGGAGCTCAATAAAATAGTACCACATTGTGAATGGTTCTCATAGACCTAGTTGCATAGTGCCCTTCTTGTGATCGAGCAACCAAGAAAAAGAAATCCCATCTCAAGGTGGTGATCATCTTATGCCATATTCTTCTTGTGATCTCAAATATTGAAGCACAAGTGAAACTGATATGCACCATATAGCTAAAAAGCCCACACAATGTTAACAAAGCCAAAATAGTGTGTTATGCAATGCTTGTGTAGTAAAACATCAAGTGGTATTGGTACTAAGATCATCCCACCATATCAAGAGATGTGTATCCATATTCTCAATTCCAAGAATATCAAGTATAGTAAAGCAATTTTATCCAATTAATAACAGTACCATTAAGTGATTAATACATTTTTACAAATGATAGGTAGAGTTATTAATATGAATAAATACTTGATAAAAACAAAAGAATGTGATTACTATGAATTATACAATGTCAATCAACATAGGAATACATACCTTGATGTGGTCCAAGATTCACACAGTGAGGTATATCAGAAGCATCAATGAACATTTATTAGGAATCAATCAAGAATTAGAAAAGTCAAGGGATTCCACCCAACCTAACTTCATACTGCAAGGGCATAAGTAAAGTAAACCAAAGAAATAGGATAACCCATGAAAATACCTCTCATCACCAATCAACCAAAGATTTCAAAATTCAATGGATACCCCCTAGCTTAATTTCACATTACAAAATTATTAAGTTATTAGGACAATCCAAGGATTCAAGAAATAGAATGATAGTACAAAGAATTAATATTGACAAATAGATATTAATATTTTGATTCTTTTGAAAATGAATAACCATCCATTTGCAACACATTTTATTTGTCCATTAATGCATATAATCCCTCATGATTGTGCTTGATCAATTATTGTTTCCAAATCAACAAGTATGTGAGGAATAAACAATTTAATCATAGGCCTCCAAAGATCAATATGCATAAGTACAAAAGTAATAAAATATAGATCTTGGAGAATCCAACAGCACATTTGTGGAATGAGGAAAGCATATGGTTTAATACTACTTAGTGAATGATTAATATTAACAGACATGCTTATGAGTCCAATAATTAAAATTGGTGCAATTTGAAATATGGGCTCATTTGTGGGTATTTGGGATTCACTAATTAGAAAAGAAGAACATATTTGATTATAATTCAATAAATTATTTTTTATCCAAATTCAATTATTCCAAAATCATGTCCCTTATGTGCATCAATACATTGCAACATTGATTTAAAAATTTCAAGCACATGATTCAATGGAAAAGGGATCCTTGAAAGTTCAATATTAGATTCAATTTCAACCACCTTATTATGAAATGATTTAGGAAGCATTATAGTTTCCATTAGTAGATATGGTGGAGTGCAATTTGAATGGGACAATGACAAGATTTTTTAAGGATATAAAGTGGATGGGATTAAGTAGGATAGGTAAAACAGAGATGGTAAGGATGGATATGGTAGAATATAAGAAGGATATAGAGGTTGCTGTGAGCATGCATGATGATATTTATTGTTCATACTGGGTAGATAATTGTATTTTGAAGAAATATTTTATCTTTGCAATGCAATAGAGTAATCCGTTCCTTGATCTTCTTGAATTTGAGTTTGAAATTGTTTATCGGTTACAAGAAAAAATTATCCACTTTCACCCTTATTATGGTGAGACTTACAAGTAGGTTGTACCTCATTCACCATGTTCTCATGGTTGTTGGAGTATTTGTACTTGTCATCCTTCCTATAACAAATAGAACAATAAATGGTCAAATTTTTGTTCTCAAAATTAAATTGTTCTAAAAATTCATCAATGATTTGCTCTTGTTCAGATGCAAAAAGAACATTTAGACATACTTGTGACAATGGAAGATCAAAATTTCTTAAGTTGCGTTCATTAGGCAGAGAAGGTATAAAAACATCACCTCTAGTTGGTGCAATTTCCCCACCAGTTTCTTCTTTTTTTGAAAAAAATTGAAAGCAGGGGTTTGGGGGTGGCAGCCCCTAGTGGGATCAAGGGGCAATGCCCCTTGAAGGGTCCTAGGGTAGCACCCCTATCGCCAAACACATTTTGCCTCTTGTGTTTCCTTAAAATTTTTTATTTTTGAAACAATTTTCACCCAAAATTGATGTACTTGAATAACATTGAAAATGCATCATTTTAAATTTTTTTTTTCAAAATATCCTTTTCTTTACCAATAATTCACAACAACTAATGATAATGTAAAATTGAATCTAATTTCTAAGACCTACTTGCAAACTCTAAAACAATGCATCTATATGATTTACGCAACACAAATTAAAATTAATTACTTAAGCAAGGCTAGCAATTTATGCAGCACAAACTAAAATCAATTAATTAAGAAAGGCTAGAAATTGCAAAAGATTTCATCCTAACACATTGTTCCTAACTCAACTCATAAAGCTAAGATACCTTTGACACCTTTCCTTGTAAACAATGCCAAAATGATAGGCCAATACTGGGGCAAATGAATTTGAAATAGTTAATATTTTAAAATAAGTTTCAGCTTGGTCTAATCATTTGAATCCGGGGATGTAATCTTGTGAAAGGTGTTTCAGAAATATGCCATCAAGGGATGCTAGTTGTGAGATGACGGATTATGAATGCAACTACAATAGATGAAAGTAAATCTACGAAAAACCAAATAAATCCCAATGACAGAAACTGTCACTTCTTGGGGACAGGAACATCAGAAATTGAAATAAACATCAAGCTATAAAAGTAATTAAAAAAAACAATTTAAGAAAGAAATAAAAATAACATAAATAGTTACAAAAATAATAAATCCAAATCTAAATTAACTAATCTAAAAATCTAAATTAATTAATCTAGAAATTAGTAAATAGACAAGAACATGAACATCTAATTTACCAGATAGACTAATTAAGAAACAAAACTATTAAATAATACATTTTAGAAACACACTAAATAAAAATACCACTATGCTTTTCCAAAGAGTGGACCCTTACTCCTTGACTCGCACAATGAATAAAGAACAAATAAACCTTATGTTATTTCAATCATGAGAAAATGATGTTTTTACTCATCATAGAATAACATAGGTTGGATCTATGTGTAGTAGTTTCCTATATGGAAAAATGTGTATATATATGTCCTCCCCACTATATCTTATACTGCTTATATATACACAACCTTAACAATTTAGTAACACCTTTGATATGCACTCCATATAAAGAATGACTATTACATAACAAATCTATAACATAAATCTATGACTTGCAAAGAATAGGCAATCTGTTGTTATTGCCCCAACAAAATTCTATTTTCTTTATCTATATTCATTAAATCATGATTCTAAAATGGGTTGGTTGTAACAAAAGACAATTATAGAGAGAATCGGGTTGATGTGTTTTTTGTCCACGTGATACTTGGTAATGAATCTCAACTATAATATCTTTTCTTTACTTCCTTACACCCATTAGATACAAAATGCTTCAGCAATAATAGTGGCTAATTTTGGGCCAAGTTTATTTCCATCTTCTGGCATGTAACTTACCTTCATGTCCTTTACACATACATGTATTATGTATGAGGTCTACATCAACTATTGATGAAAACAAAATGTGTATCTATTTTGCGAAGAAACGTTAGCCAATACAAAGTAAAGTTTGTGTTCTTCCTCTTCATAACCATCACTTAAGTAATATCACCATAGAGGTAAGTTTTATACATTTACAAATTGATGGAGCTTTGCATTAGTGAAATTGTAATAGGAAGATGCATAGTAGGTGACATGAGGACTGACAACTCACAATCAACATGTTAGATAAATACAATCACATCTATTTATTCAAATATGTTATCTCATAACTAGATTAAATATCACTCATATATATCATATCATATGCAACATAGAAGGAGAAAATGGAATATTAAAATGGATATGGAAATGAGTGGGAAGGCTTATATGAAGGTTAAAATATGACATAATTTGGGATATAAATAGGTCTCATCAACTCTAACCATCTTTGAGATCCCTTTGAAACTCCATGTTTGATATATTCACCTTTGAATTCTTGATGAATAGTAATAGCCTCAATTGCAATGAATAATAATAAACTAGCCCTTGCTTTCACCATGCAATTTCTCTAGCTTAGATTGGGATGTCCACAAGTACTTTCTCCTTGCTCCTCTCATACCATGTTATGTACAAATAAGGGATTTAATGCCATTTTATAGGATATTTCATGAAATTACTCTACAAGGGCTGACTGCACAAGTGGAATTTTACTGGAGGAGTTAAATACTTTCGAGCCCTTAATCAATGGAAACCCCAAAATAGGTCGACCTAGTCTAGAAGGTTCATCTTTAGGGTCTTCATGTCTAGGTTCCAGACTAGTAAGGGTAAGAGATATAATTTGTGTGTTATACTATCATCCAAAGATCCCATTTGGGATTTTGAGATCCTATGAAGAGAGGATACTCGTAGATTAGGTCTTAATATAGTGAATGTGTGAAGAAGGAGGGAAATTGAGGAGGATTTGTTAGGTCCTACCTCATTTTCACCTAGAAAACATAGGAGAAACAAAGTGAAGTGTGTACTTAAGGGTTGAGTATGAAATAAAAACACACCAAAGAGGAGCTAAAATGTCTTAAATTGAAGTACACCCAGTTTAAGATGACACATACAAATCAAGAGGATTTTTAACAATGTCATACAAAGAAAACCCCTAGTCAAGTGAACTAGTAGTGAAGATATCCCACTTTTTGAAAGTGGCGATATAAAAAATATTTCTAGTATTGTATAATGATAAACCATATTCTCTACAAATTTTTTTAAGAACATGCTAGAACATAGAATAAAAAAATGGGTAGAAAAAAGAGGGAAAGAGAGCAAACAAGAAGATTTTCCTTAGAAAAAGAAACACTACCATTCATCATTGCCTTGCTCTTGGGAACTTCATTAAAAAGGTTTGGAACACCCATGGTGGAGAAGAATTTTGTTTCTTCATTGATTTCAAAGAAGTTAAAATCATTCCTAGAGATAAAATTTGGAGTAGGATAGAGGAACTTAGGTCACCTAATGAGTATTATAGAACCCAATACTTGATAAATGTTAGGAAATGGTTAGAGCTAAAATCAAAACTAATGAAAGAGGACATGTGTGAATATTTTGCTAGAAACATTGTAGTCAAACACTAGTGCTCTCTAACCCCCCACATTTTTTTGGTTTGTATGTAGTGCCTCTCCCATTTATTTCTACATGGCATCTTATTGGATGTGGCTCTAACTTCATATGTTTGATTTTTGTGATCATGTTGGGTACATGTGACGTTTGTACCTTTAGGGTGATTTAATTTATGTTGTTTCACAAGAAAATTGTTTATGCCCTTATGCTTTTTTTTAAGAACCATTGTGTTATGGGTGGTTTTATATCTGATTTGTGATGGTAGACCTTCTAAGGCCTTTATTATAAGTTGTGGGAACTCATTGTGTTATTAGTGTTTGATTCGAGCTTGACTTGTATATGTGATTTAGTGATTATTCCCATGTTATGATTTTATATTGGCACTGTGAGATCTACCAGTTCAATTTACTCTAGTGTTCATTAGAGATCATTTTTGTGGTTATGATGGTATTGTGATTATGTGATGGTTGATTTTGTAACTTATGATGTGAGTGATGGTTATACTTCTGTATGTGTTAATATCTATTAGACTATTGGTGTATCATGATGTTATTTCATGATTATCCATTTGATGTGCTCAATTGGTTGCATTATGTGATGCATTTGATTACTATACATTAATTTTAGTTGTATCATTGGTGATTTAAATGTCAAATCATGTTATTACTATTTTGATCATATATGTATGATGAATATCATTGATTCCTAATTCTGTTGTGCCTCACATGCTGTTAGTTATGTTTATGAAAATTTGCATGGATATATGCACATATTTCTAGAAATAATAATTTGATGTTTTTATATTTATTTGAGATTCTTAATGTAAATGTAATGGTAATTTAAAAGATATAAAGACAATCTCTACGTTCAAACAAATCTTATGCATTATACCCATTGCGTTGTGCAAAGTAAGAAAAAATATGTACTTAATATACTTAAGGTCCAAGATTACGAAGAGGGGGGTGAATTAGAAATCTATTAGATTAAAAACTGACACCATCTTATCAAAAAAGATCAAGCAAAAAATATCATAACCATTTAACCATTCGCCACATGCATGCAATGTAAACTTGTCAAACAATAAGTAAGATAACTAATAAAATCATTTTCTCAAGTACTGCAAAAAAAACAATATTCGTCATGAGGAAAGCTTTGGTTAGGGAATTAGTACCTGCATATAGCTTCACTCTTCTAAAATGTTCTCTATTAAAAGCTTAGTCCTTTTAGGAGCTTACACTAATGCCATTTTTGGAGAAAATTGTGTTACAATTCATCTGAGTAAGGGATTTTCCTCTACCCCTATTAGGAGCTTTACCCTATTAGTAGTAACCTCCTTGGAGGATTTTTAATTCAAGCTAATGGAAAACTCAGTTAAGGGAATGAGTCTTCAGACCTATTAGGGTCCTTCTCACCCTATTAAGAGTGGCTTGGTTAAAGGATTCAATTTGGCAAGGAAAGTGATTTGGGTATAGAAATTCTCAATTACTTATATAGATCCAATTTATCTCAATGTCTAATTCTAATTGTAGGAATTCAACTACTACCTTGATTGCACATGCCATCAATGATCATCATACTCGTAACCACAATACTCTGTCACACAAATACACTTCTTAATCTCTAGGGAAGCCACCTGCTTAACCAAATTGTTTTACACTTTAATTCACCTAAGGACCACCAAAATTTATTATCAAATCCTAATATATCCTTTACAAGATCTACATGATCACCTATTTGAACTGGACATTGATTCAATAAAGAAATCTAGCATTTTGCACTTTTTCTAATGAACATGCACAAATTCAAGAAATTTGATCACAATGATCAATGTATGATCAATTCATTATAACATATTTATGCCACATCATTTTCACATCATCACTTAACTTTACATCACAAAAGATCTACCCAATTCATCCCAAAAACTAGCAGTTGAAGATCAAACATAAGCGTTTCTCAGTATTCTTTCATTTCCTCCTAAATGTACTTCCATTGATCCAAAACATGTCTTCTACTCAGCCAAATCATGTACTACTATAATTTAGTGATCTCAAAATTGAGTATAGAACATAAATCCTGAATTAGAATATCTAGATCATCACAAACTTGATACACCAATGAAATCATTCACTATTTATCACTAACTATTCAACTTTGTTACATTTTCACAATTAAATCTTTCATAACTTTCTCCATAATTATGTCGAGTACATAAAATTTTACATACACCATCTTGAGACATCTCTAAGTTTCCCATCCCAATTGTGCAGTTCAATTCCACAAATAGATTAACTACACACTAGATTTCTACTCTACAAATACTAGAACAATGTTCCTCGTAAACTATAAACCAACGACCTTCAAGTTGACATAAATGGAAACACAATAATTGATCAATTGACCATAAAATGAGTACTAAATCATCTCTTCAATACAATATACATCAATTATGCCAACAAAGTCATAGTCACTCATTCATGAGATCTACACAATGTATCATGCTCATTCATAATTTTCTATCATGCCTGTTTATGTGTTTAAGCTATTTATATTGTGAGTAGCTACAATTGATATTTGTGTGTTTTAGTGAATAGGTTATCAAAAACATTTTGCCTAACTTGCATAATTTGAGGGTGCCTATATCATTAATAGTGATATAGGAAAAAGTAACTTTGGCCTTTCAATAGTGAGCCAATAAAATTCTTGTATGGATGATGTACACATGATTATAATGTTATCCCTTTGACACATTCATAAACTTGAACTTTATAACAAATATTGTGATAGACTAGTTGTATATTTATGTCTTAGAGCTTTCGTAGTTGTCGCAAAAGAAGTTTAATACCCCAGCCGAATAGTAGGGCCCATACCCACCATAAAATTGTAGGGCCCATACCATATGCCGGGGTCCGGGGATGGATAGCTGGCTGGCTATAATAGTAGGGTAGGGTAGGGCCCATAAAATATTTAGGCTAGGGGGCTAGGGGGCCCTATCATTCTACAGGGAGGGGGAGGGGATAGTTACATGCTCGTCTCTCTGCATAAGCAGCAGCCCATCCTGAAGGAATAGTTATGGATGGGCCGGTTATCGGTTATCGCTTAGGGCAATTCCGGCTATACCCGCAAACCCATACCTAGCTGGTACACGGACCCAATGCTTCTTTATGGCTCAAGCTCCTTCGTGAGCATTATCAGAATATTAGCTCATATAATATTCTGATAATGAAGCCTTAGAATAGTAGGGAATGGATTATTATTATTATTTTTGATTGGTAAAAGTTCTAAGCCAAATAGTTTTGTTAATTTAAATTTATACTTGAGTTTATACAATTTAAATTAAATATTGATTTTTATGTTTGGAAAAATAAAATTATTTACCAACTAATTTGTCATATATGGGTTCTAATTGTTTGCAATTTATTTAATTGATTTTGGGGTAAAGTGAATAGTTCACTTAAAATATCTAAGTGAGTTCTTTTCACTCACTTCTCACCTTTGCTCTTTTGCGAGAATTTTGATTTTTCTCTAAACTTGAATGGAGAAAATCACATATTATCTTGTTGGGTGTGATTCAATTGTTGGATTGGTTTATGAGTGTCTTTTGCCAGAAGTCATGTTCAATTTCATTGAGTTTTGGATTTTTGCTCATTGTGTATATGTTATACACTTTGTATGAGATATAGGGCTCTTCACATTTTTTTTATTCACTTTGTCTTTTCCTATGAAGTAAATTGCTTTAGGCTTGTAGGCTAAGAATTATCAGCCCCAACTATTTCATTGCTTATTTAAGTTTCCATGAGCATTGCATATTTTGGAGTTTGGCATTTAGGGTTTTAGAAGTGTTATGCTACCCAATTTTTTGTGTGTTCCTGGAAATGATATTTTGTTTTAGAGATGTGATATTGGGCACTTAAGGGAAAAAAGGGTTTTAATTTCATCAATTTATTTGATGTTTTTTTTTTGGCCTTTTTCATCAATGCACGATTTTGTGTGTTGACTAGAATTGTGTCTCCATGTTTGGGTGATTAGGAAGTTGGGTTTAGTAGTATCCCATAACTATTGAGAATTGTGTCATCAAAATAGTTAAATTACATTTTGCGTATTTGTTATGATAATCCAAACTTGGCCTTTGATGTTAAAATATCATTGTTTGCAAGAATTTTGGGTTTTCATGTATCTTGTGGCTTGTGATCTTTCCTTGTGTTCCCACAATATGTATGATGGATTCTATTAGAATTTGAGCTCTTGGCATAGTGGCCAATAAATCATTTGGCTTTTATACCTATTTATTGATTTTGAGTATTTTTAGCCTATTTCATGTTCTAACAAGATGTGTGGTGGATTTATTTGAATCATGTGCTCTTGGAGAAGTGGCTAATTGATATATTTGGTATTTGTGCCTTTAGTTTTTCCTTTACTTGGTTCTTACCTAGACCGTGTTGGGATTTGACACCTCCTCCTGTCTTTTCTTGTGTTGTTGTGTCTTTTGTATTATGTAAAGACACCTTTGATGCTTGAGAAGAGCTCCAATGTGACATGTGGATGTAGGTGTTGAGATTGCATTCAAGCATGTAGTTGAGGTATGCTCCTACGATGATGTTCAAGTGACTTGTGCTCCTACGATGATGTTCAACATGTATGTTTAACCACTCAAGAAACATTTACTTTGAGATTAAAATGAATGTCAATGAGATGGGTTTTGAGTATGAACTAGTTTTCTCTTTGTATAGTTGTGGGTTCTTGTTGGCTTAGCCTCTTGTGATTTGTTGACAAGCAAAAACCTTGTTGGGAAACCTTGTGAAACCTTGTTCTTTATTTCAAGTTGATCATGATCTCTTCTCTTGCATGTTTTATCTTGCTTATGTCCATGGTTATGACATGCACATTATTACATGATGTTTATTCCATGTTTCAAAAAAAACCTATTAATTGCATATTTAAGTCTTTGTTCCAATGTCTCCTTGGTGGAGAATTATATTTTGTACGGATAAACTTAAAGATTTATTAAACAAATTTATTGGAGGAGTGGTGTAGGATCACGCCTCCTAGAATATAGAGTTAGTAATTAGAAGAAAATGTAATAATAATGATGATTGTTCCATCCATTTATTCAATATAAGCCAACTTATAAGGCCTTGAAACCTTTAGGTGCAATTATGAACCAGGGGTCCACCCTAGTCAAAGGGACTGTTTTAATGATTTTCACAAGTATTTATGCTCATAGGGTAGTAGTAGGTGTTTTGGATTTCTGTTTGATTGCAAGGAAGCAAGATGGTCCAAAAAGTGCAAATATTGTAAAATTATTTGTCAACGGTGCATAATGCAACTTTGACAACTTTTAGCAAAACATGTCAACTACCTTCCCAAGTGGCCATTGTATGCAAATATTAGTTATAACCATTGAGAAGGATTCGAATAGCTCTCGAGAGGATGAGGGATTCAGATTTGGAAGTTTGTGTGAAGGTTGGAGCAATTGAAGTGAACAAAGTATCAAGTTATTGATTAAACTTGTTGTTTCAGTGACTTGTACAAACTGCATAGATTGGGAAATTTAATACTACATGCATGGTTAGTAGGGTGTCTTATCTATCTACTGCAATTGATTTCATATCTTGAAGTGATTGGATATGGTATATTTTACAATTTTTGTTTTGGGTGGTCTAAAACCCTCTCAAATATAAGGGTTTCACACAAAAATGATCCTATCTTGACTTTCCATTGAAGATTTCAATTACCATTGGTGAAAATAAAGTATGGCCATGCTTCTCTTAGTTTCCAAAGACTTGGTCCTGTTCAAGATGGTTTTCTATTTTTAGTGCTCAGTCCTAGACCCAACATCTCAATATGCTCGGGTAAAAATTGGGTGAAAAATGTATAACAGAGATAGATCTATTTGTGGGGTTCCAATCCAATATTAGAAATGATGTTCTTATCTATGAGGAAAGATGCTTGAAGTTTTGGTTTGACCAAGGTACCCTTACATTAGGTAGTTTCTTCACAAAATTGGTCTAGTTAGCCCTATTATGCCTGGGTGGCTATAGAGTGAATAATGGTTTATTGAAGATTTAGGAATTTGATCCTTTATAGCATGTTGGAAGGATTGAATGGGTATTTGAAAAGTCACTTAGTTCCCTAGGTTATGTGGATAATATCTAATTTTTTGTCTAAAAACCTTTTCGGTCAACCTAATTGATTTAGGTTTGTCCACTAGCCTCTTTGGTGATAGATACTTTGTGGCTATTGAGGAACCCAACCAAGGTTTGAATCATTTTTGTTCTATTCTACGTAGAATATCCAAAACATTAGATTGAAGGGTTGATAAGTGTTGGGTAGATTTTCCATAATGGACCTAATTCAAGGAACCTTTCCCCAAAGTATGAAATCAATCCAATTTGATCAATTCTCAAGAGAGTTAGGAAGGTTGTGAGATGTATCTTGAACACATGAGGACTTGCCCAATGTTCCAAGGAAGTGGATGAGTATAGTGAAAGGATTTGTAGGTGATTTGTTTTGGAAGAAACTTGGGTAGAGGCCCTAACCATTATTTTTGTAGTGCACTCTGCATCAAGTAGAGACTTGGTTGAACGGTGAAGTGGTGAAGTTTCTTTATATGAAGACACAATCAAAATAATTTAGATTTATTTCACTAAGAGGTTGGAATGCAAGTAAACATTAACACGAGAATATATTCATGATTTTTTCTTTAAAAAGGAAGCAACAAACTAATTTTATTTTTGATGTAAGCTTGCTTGAGATAGTGAAAAAATACAAATACGTAAGAATAAAAAATGCAAAGTGGCTAGAGAGATTTATTTGTACTTCAAAATATGTGGAGAAAGTTGAGTTATGGAATATAAAATCAACTTAGCTCTTTTTGGTTGGTTGCTTGTGTCAATATTCCTATAAGGTTGTGAGGTTTCAAAGAGTAAAATATGAAGTTGTAAGTGTAGGCAAGTAGAAACAATCCAAAAACATTTAATCATCACCTATGTTGAATTAAAAAATTGAAATCATATGAGATTCTTTTGGCTAAGATGGGAATGGAGCATCAATAATAATTCATTTGCTATGCTGGTGAAAGAGGGCTGAGAACATAGATGAGCCTTTTGGCCCAAATTGCTTCTTGAGTGGGAACTAAACCAAAGAAAAAGACTTGGAAGAAACATAACAAGCAGTAGATGAATAAGTTGGACATTAGTTTGCATGTCTGCCTTAACAATAATGAAGAGAAAAAAATGTCTCAAGTTACAAAGATTTAAACTAAATATAAGATGTAATTGAAACAAAATGTTACTTCCTCTTAATACTAAGAGTATGTGGATATTTGAATCTTTTTAGCCTAAAATCGTTGTGAAGGTGGGCAGTTTGAATGAATTATTTAAGGTGGCAAGGCTTCATGAAACACAAATTCCTTGATCAATATTCACAATATAAGAGTTGACATCGAAAGGAATTTAAAAATGCGTTAATAGTTGTGTTCCTTGGTCCCTTAGGCTGCTCATCCTTGTCAACATAATTAATATTCTTTCATTTGATGTTTGTAAATGCTTTGACAAATATAAATTGTTATTTTTATAGTAGAGCATGTTTATCAAATCCATTATCAAAACAAGGAAACACTTCTATTTAGTATGAATGTGAGGTAATGAAATTAAGCATTGAAGCTCTCCTAGACAGTGGAAGTAAACTTAGATTCCATGAATTTAATTTTTTTTTACGGACTATAAGATGAAATTGAAGTTATTAAAAAAATCAAAATTTCGAAAATATAAAAATTTCATTAATTTGTTCTTTTAGAATTTTGATTGCATATGTTTCTAATATAGAAATCCTCTCTGAATTCAATTCAGATAAAATGATTTCTTTGATTTCTTCTCAATTCTTGGAAATAAATCTTGCTGGACTTCAGTTCCACCACAACTCTTCAAAGGGAATCCATTAATTATAATTCTCACAAAAAGAGGTTCTTTTAGCTTCAGGTTTTATATGATTCTTTGTGTCATGGATAAAAGAATTCTATTACTCATAATGTTTAGATAAGTAAATTGTTAACCAAGCTACAGAAAGAGTTATGGTTCTATTCTGATGTAGAAAAAGCTAGTTCGCGACTTGAACCATATTTGGATTATATGACCTGCAACAACGTCAAATAGACCTCTTGTTTTGTTCGGTTATTTCTTAATTGGCTCCCCATGCTAGTCCAATCTGAAAGCTATAAAATCCATTGTACAAGAAAAATTAGATGTAAAGAGGCAAAACAAGTCCAGGAAAAAATTAATTTACAAATTTGCACGTGCATGGATTTCATGAACTTCTCCATGTCCTGTCTATTGGCATTATGCTTATTGAAGGATGAACATGATTTCTTTGTTTATGCGCAACATTGTCTTTATACACATACTCATCTGACTTATGGCTACAGGGCTCCAATGAGGATATGCTCCCTTAAGCAAAGCTACAATACCAAAAGCGTGTGACACAGTTGTGCCTGAAATTATGTTGAAGGGAACATGCCTTTTAAGTTCTAACAAAATAATCTCCCTCACTAAGGAGCTGCTGCTTCTAAATAGTTCCGAACATGCTGCAAGGATGTTCAACCTTGCAGCTATAGGTAGGCTGCATTAGTCACTCAAAATTTTTAATTGCAAAATATTTCCAGGTTCACAATGTAAGATCAAAATAAAATAAAAATAAAGAAATAATGGATTATGAATTTCAATTTGGGATATATGATATCTTTTTCTCTGACAAAACAGATAGTGATTCGAACTTGGCACATGTTTTTGTATCTGAAATGAAACAAACGACACTTGAAATTGTTGCTGGCAACCGACAGAATTTAAATCATTTGACCTAAGGCCTGGCTTGTTTAACAATATGTTTGAACTTTTAAATGTATGACCAAAATATAAATTAAAATTGACTTGGTATGTTAGACTCGTATTTTTCAATTCTGTTGAATTTTCCTGTTGTCCAATATCCAAATGCTGAAGCTTCATGAATCACAGAGAAAAGCTGATTAAAAATTCAGTTGTTTATGATTCTGTTCTAACTAATTGTCTTTTATGTAAGGTCATAAATGAAGGTTTCATTTGAAATATGAACATTTATCAATGATAACAGTGAGAGAATCATAATATCATATTATGTCATTATTTATAAGTTCAATGTATAAGAGACCTTGCTTTCAGCGCAGACATTCATTTATATTGAAAATAATTTTAGAAAGAAGAATTATACAATAAATAATTTAATTATCAGATTATATTCTGAGAAGAGGCTAGTATCATAATATAACCATAACTATATACTGTTAACAATACACCAACACAATATTTTTGTATTTGATCTAAAATAAGGTGATAGGATACTATATTGATGAAGAAGAAAATTATAAAGAACTTCTTAAGTTCCTCACTGTTAATAGGAATGTGTTCAATTAACTATTGGATGGATAGTTCTAGTTCTTATAGATTTTTTCATGTGTTGCTAAATTTCATCATTATTTTACATTTAATTTCTTTTAAAACTATTTATCTATTTTTATTTTAATGTTAATCTACAATTAATGTATTGCTAATGTTTAATTGATAACTTCCTTAAACTATCTTCCAATTGTCAGTGTAATACCACCCTAATTTGGACTATCATACTATGAAATTAGAAAATAGATGAACATAATTTAACCACTTTATTATATAATCAAAAATTTATGACAATTATTAAACAATCACACTACCCTATGACAATGTCACTACCATAGTGTTTATTAACATGATATGATTTTTTTTATTGGATGTCAAACTAGAGTTTTGATTGTGTCCTATAAGTGCTCCTGAGATTTATCAGGTTGAATAGAAAACAACACTGATTACAAGTGCCGGTATTTGTATAGTAGTGAAAACTCAAATGAATATTGTCATTTCAGTAATGACGTGCTCTGACGTTGTCCTTTCTCAATTTATCCAGTCTTGTTCTATTGTTGGAATCTTTAACGTTAAGCTCCATGAGCTTTCCACAGTGTCTTTTTGTCTCCCCACATTTGTTGCCGATTAATGTCTTGTGGTATACATAGGCCTCACCTTGTTTTTAAAGCTGAATATACTGAAGATTGAGTGACAGTTCCTGCAAAAGTCATTCTCATTAGCTCAGTCTCATATAACACGACTCATCAGTATCACTTATATTTTTCAAATGCTTATAAATATATCAAATTCAAAGAGACCAGTTTTAGTTGATAAGTAATGTATTTAAAAAACTAGACGACAACTACAAGTCATCAAATCCTGTTTGCCATATTGGTGATTCAGGCATTTTATATATTAGAAAGCTGCAAGCCTTGGTCGCTTTTGTAAACATGACAAAAAGATCTTTCCTCAATGCACTGTAAAAAACCCCATACTTATATTATAAATACAACACTATTGTTCAAAGATTTAACTAATTCAAATGTAGTAGTCAAGAGGGCAAGTTATAGTTGTCCCGATCCACATAAGTATTTGCCTATTTGGTTAAGAAGAAATAAAATATTGAGTTTCTGTAATGATGAGTATATAGAAATTGGTAGACACAACCTACAAATGTTACTGTTCTCCAAAATAACTGTCAACATGTTGGTATGACTCCAAGTCATAGGGGTGAGCAGCAAGGAGAGTTTGTTGCACTCTTTCTGAAGAGTCGTATGTCACAGTATTCCAAAGATGTGAATACTTTCCGTAATTTAGTTTTGAATATAGAGCACTACTGAAAACAATATTGAAAACCATACTACAAGAATATATTGTATTATGTTTCTATCTGCATTTCATACCCCAGATATTTAATGTTCGAGCAAGAGAAGGCAATTCCGAGAACGACATACTTCGTGTACAAAGCAACACAGCTTTGTTGCCTGGAAAGCACAATCCAAAAAATCGTCATTATAATTCTTAGCGTAGATTCCACAATAGTAAAAGAACCAGTCCTTAAATCAATAATATATTAGAATATTTATCTCAAAATTTTTATAGAGGTAACTTTAATGGTCGTCAGAACAAAGTTGGTCAAAATTGATAGAATGACTTTCATTAGAATATTAGAATGTAAACGAATTAAGAATGTAAATGAATACTCTGCATATGAATAAAAATGAAAATATTCTCTCCAACTAGAATGAAAATCATGGAATGCTCAGATGGCAAAAACATCTTGAAGATAATCTACAAGAGCTGCTATGTTACCAGAAATGAGAAACGAGAAACGCAACGTGGACGTGACAAGAAACAAAAATTTCAAAGGTTGTGTAAAAGAAATGTATTTATATATATATATATATATATATATATATATATATATATATATATATATATATATATATATATATATATATATATATATATATATATATATATATATATATAATCAAACTAATTTATTTCTTAGAAATAAATTCTTGACTCCATGTTAAATTGTATTTAATAAATTCCTAATTCAATTGCACAAAATAATTAATAGTTGACTGGTACTAAAGTAATTCTCTCGATTAATAACACTCTATGTTTCCAAATATTAACAAAATTAAAACTATCACTTCGTTAACAAGACTGAAACTGTTACTTCATTTACAAACTAAAACAATACTAAAACTAAAACCACTAAAACTAGTTTAACAAAACTAAAACTACTATGCCTGTTACATTCACTATGCACCCTATAAAATCTATTATTGGTTTTTAAATTTATAACATTATTACCAAAAAGAAACGGAACGGCCGTTGTGTGATGGGAAACCTATTTCGCACGTTGCAATGGGGCTTCCCCGTCACGTTTCTGGCAACTATGGCAAGAGGTAGATTAGAGGGTAGAAAAATAAACATATCTACTCCAAATGCTGCAGGAATATCTGCACCATACGATCCCTTTTCCCAGCAAACTTTGTAAGCTACAGATCTTGCAAGGGGAGCTCCTTCCTGTGCAATACATACCCATTCTTCTTTCATGGCATACATAGACCTCACCTTGGCTTTTCGGCCAAAAAAGCTAAAGATTGAGACAAATTTCTTGTAAATTTTATCCTCACTAGCTCATTGCCATATCATAAATTTTTTTATAAACATATTAAATTCAAAGAAACCATGATATTAGTAGATAACTAGCATGTTTCTAGGTACCTATACTTTGTACCTCATATTATTTTCTGTCAAAGAAAAGCCGATTTGCAGAAACATGAACCTTGCACATAAAGTATTGTACCTTTGCTCCCTGCAAAATAAAATTAAAAAAAACTTGTAATTATAATTCTTAATACAGATTCCAAAATAGGTCCAGAAAGAGTCCTTCAAATAAAAAGGAAACATTCCCAACAAAAATTGCTCTTGTTTATTTACCTCTTCCAGAGGCCAGAGGCCAGAGGCCCAAGAGGATCCAAACTAGAAAGAGAATTTACATGGAACCTAGAAATGCAATTTCTTTTGCAAATTACCCCAACTCATTGGAAACGCACAAGGATCTGATTTTGCAGTAGACCCGAAAAACTTAACTGGTGCTTCTTGAGGCAATAGGTGATATTCAATTTCAAGTTTCTCAAAAATATCCTTCATTTTCAATAACAGATCGGATCGTCTACTTGACTTCTCACAAATGTTCTGATAATTCATTGTATGTCTGAGGTAAAGGCCCATTCTCATACTAGTTTTCTCAATCTCCTTCACAAATAAACTATGCTCCGGGTGCCAGTGCTGAGGCTTATTTTCAATATAGCTGCATAATAAACACGACACTTGAAGATTCAAACATCCAATAGCTATTTCAGAAGTAAGATAACCTAACCTAACCTTACTGACCTAGGCCAGATATTAAGCATAATTTTTTAGAAACTTTGCATGCTTATCCCAATCAAATATTTCATATGTAAGGCTATTTGCAAATATATGTGTAACTGTGGCTTGTATTATTGCCATTGGTAAAGAAACCACACAATCACAAATATAAATACCTGCGTATTCTCTCCTTAAGTGCAGCAATTTTTTCCGCAGTAGTAGCAGCATCCACATAAAAGTCAACGCTCTCTCCCATATCTGGACTCCTATGATAGTTACTGATTGGTTTTGTAGATAATATAGAGTTGGGGTAGTACACTTTCTCGTTATCAGCACATAGAAACATTGTTGTGAGGATGTTCATTTCTTCTACAACCATCTGTACAATTCAAAAACCGGTTAGTTATATGGTTTTATTCAATATGTTGTGTGTAACATTTGTTACTTTTCTAATCCATTGTTCAATCTTCAGCACTCATCTTTTCTGCTTTAGCTAGATGTATAATTATTACCCATTCACTCATTTTAGTCATTTGTCAAAGTAGTGAAAAGTGACTTCTACTTGAACTCCATCAACAACACAACGATCACCCACATCAAATGGATGGGTGACAAATACGAACACAATGGCTTCAAAAATTGTTTTGCACGTATTTCCGAACCTGAAAGCCACAAGCAGCAGGTGAGATATTATAATAGTAATAGCATGGGTGCTGGCAATGCCCAGAAGACCCAAAGAAAACATTAGTATGGTTATAATCACAACTGCATTGATGAGTTTGTGTAGCTGTTTAACTGCAGTTTTGGAGTCGTTTAGAGACCGAGAAAGTAATTTCCTTTCTTCAAAAACATTCATCTGCCACCAAAAAGATAAATTAGACAGTATGTCCCAAGAAAGAGCTGTTAGAACTAGGTAATCAGTATTGCCTTGTTTAATTTTTTATGTGTTGTTTTTGTCATAATAAAACAACAAGATCGAGTCAAAAGAACATTAAATGAGCCCAACATGCCAAGTAAAACTACATCTAGCTATACGTTGGGAGTGACATTTACAAGCTATATGGAACTACTTTTAAATAACATACCACCCAGTTTGTGAGAGATGATTCACTGATCCTTCCTGTGTCCGAGGCACCCATAAATTGAGGAAAGATTCTGCTCACCTCTTTTTTACTCATTAACTTTAGTAGGTCATCTTCCTCAATATACCTGCGGAATAAGGGATTCCAATTAACTAGGTTTAAAAATTCTCAAACATATTCATTTTCTTGGAAGTAAATAAACCATGAGCTGTGGATTTTCCTGATATTGTTTGGTCCTATTAATACCTACCATGCTTTTTCCTTGATGTTTTCGGAAGAGTTAGTTGTTTGAGAACAATGGCCTTAGCACCAGAATGATTATACAATATAAACTGCTGCATATAATGCTTAGCAATATAGGAGCAAGGATGCCAATAAGAGACATGTTATTTGTGTGAGGATGCCAGTTAAAAAGGCAATAGCATATCTATGGTTCATTAAATGTTAGATTTCTAATTTTTAGGAGAATAAAAAAAAACATAGCTATGACAAAGCATATGTGGGGTGAAGGTATTACTTCAAAAAAGGATGCTTACTCTGTTCCACACTTTGCAACATTTTCAAATATCCTCTTCGCCGTAATTGCGGCTTGACGTTCACTATCAATCTTTGCATCATGTTTGTGGGAATAGACGGACCTGTCAATTGTTTTAGCTATACAAGCAATTCCTGAATAACTAATCATATGGATCAATCTCTTCATATTCCAAGCAGATACATTCCTCTGGTTCAGCTTCTGGAGTTGTTCAATATTTATCATACTGGAAACCGCTGCCACTTCATGGTCTGCCCTATCATTATTTCTATTATCAGGAGGATCTATTTGAATTTCTATGTGTTCTGCACTCTTCGTAGAAATTTCATCTGGTAGGGCAGGGGATTGATGGATTTTCATCACTGGGGGCGGAGATATAATTTCAAGTACATATTGATTGAATATGGACTCCTGAATTCTGTCAAAATATGTTTTCACATGAAAATTCAAAGCTAAAACCTTCACCAAAAGTGTCTTCAATAGCCATAAAATTGCAGAGAACAGAAAACAAAACAGGAGCTTCTCAATTGAATCCAACAGCTTGTTATTCCCGGTAGCTCGCTCCACCTGATAAGTTGATAACTCAAACACACCAAAATATTAGAATGGAAAAGAGATTACGAATATAAATGAGGATAAATAAAAATTCCAATTCCAACTCCAACTACAATAGCCATAATGCAAATACATCTCCATTAACAATAACAAGTATGAAAATACAATCCGAACAGAAGAGTACCTGTTTATGAAACATAAGATGCCAAGCCAACAAAATTAAGCCAAACCAGAGGCAATTTTTAGCACTACATCTCACTCCATAGACAAAATATAGGACCCTCTTCCTTAAAATAAAATTCCTCTCAATTACGAAAACTGCTACTTGAATTATCCACTGGGAGACCAATCTCCCACAGAAAACAACCAGAACCATCAAAAACCACTTCCATGTATCTAATCCCCAGATAGTATGTTTCTTCAGAGGCCCAGCTATAAGGCTTGATATCAGTCCTGCTATTAGGCCTACAAAAGCTGCACATTCCACAAAAAACCATTTGTCACACTCAGAGCACTTGTAATTTCGCGGAATCTCCTCTTCTGTGAAGGGATCATATTCTTCTTCGTGATGATCTGGAAGTGAGGGAGAATTGTTCAGTTCCCTTTCAGCCATTCTCGTAGAGTTTTCCATTGCCTCAAATAAAGAAATTGTATATGAGACAGTAAATAAATTACGAACTCGTTGGAATGAAATGAAGAAATTGTATAGGAAAGTTGCATCCATGACACATTTAATAAGCAATGAAGAACTCGTTAGAATGAAAAACCTTTCCCGTTCCCTTCCAGTCCGCAGTCCGTTCGAATGAAAAACCATTCACATCCCGCCCGTCCACTCCAGCCCAGCCCAGCCCAGCCCACACCCCATTCGAAATTACATTGTAACGCTCGAAACAGCGTGAATGGAAGGAAAGAAAGAGAATATTATGAATATGTTAAAAAATATAAAAATTATCAGTTGATTTTATATATTAATAGTATTTGTTGCTTAATGACCTATTAATTTAGGAGCCGATTCAATTGTAAATTCTTATACGATGCATATGTAATTTATAAATTATATTTTTTCTATATTTTTAAATATTACAATTGAGAATGAGCAGTAAGATTAGATTTTTGAAGAGAAAAATATATTATATGTGACTAATTGATGATCTTCAAACGTAGAGCATAATTTCAAAACTTACTAAAATTAGCAATTGCATCTAAGTGTATAACAGATATGAGATATAGAAGGTTAATTAAAAACAAATTGCTCCACTTTAAGTATCAAAAATGACAACAACAAAGAGAGATCAAAATGACAACAACAAAGAGAGATCATACTCATACAACATTTTGATTCATCTATCTACACTCATTTCAATACTTTCTATAAATGAATTTTGATAAGTTTAGTATCTAATAAGACCTTAAATTGCCTCATTCTATGATAAGGAGACTCGTCAAATACTACCACAGATAATACTATTTCGTGACATTAGAATTGGTCATCCATTTGAATAGATCCCTATTAATCTAGTAAGTTAGTCTAACATTTACCTAAAATTATTTTATATGATCATATCATCAATAATGAACATTTATGCACATTTAGGTATGTAATTGAACACAATTTATAACATTGTCATTTATACTTTGGTTTGCATGATCGTACCTCTCCAAGTGGGGTTCAAGAAGATTAATGCCATGTTTCATCTTGTTGCATCTTCTTTGTACCTAAAATGAATATAAAATACTTAGAGTTGCATTTCAATCATATTGTTGCAAAGTATTTTATACTCGTATGCATTAGTTTTACATCACAATGACATACATATATTTAATAGTTGTTCATCTATTTTCTAGGAAATCATAAACCTTCTTTTTGAATATAATAGATCTTCAAGGTTCATTTTATAAACATCATTGTTTTAGATGTAATTACAAAATAAGCAGGTATCAAAGATTATTGAACCAATCACACATATGCAAACTATCCAATAAATTAATTATGTGCAACTCTTTATCTCAAATTAGACCAAAAATTAACATTGGATCCTATTGTTGTGAAGTAATTTTTACTATTTTTATGTATCAAAAAGATGAATGACAAAAGTTAATGAATAAAACCAATATAAAAAAGAAATTAAAAATTACACATTACAAAAATGATCACTGTCGTTCTCCTTTTTCAACATTAGCACAAACTTTCATTGTTCACTCTCCTAAATATGTCTAGTATGTTAGTCTTATATTGGTTTTGAAATTTGAGTGTCAACACACTTAACCAAATTTTCAAGATGATGCCGAGTATAATATAGAAGCTGAGCTACAGTGTATGCTGAGCTAGAGAATTCAATAGGTGCCGAGTGAACTTTAGGTGTCAAGCAATCTTTAGGTGCCGAGAAAAGTTCAAGTGCCAAGCAAAGTATAGATGCCAAGCAAAAAAAAATTACTATAGGAGCCGAGTGAGCTAGTTTTCCTATATGTGTTGAGCATCAAGAACTAGTAAGTGCCAAATAACACATAATCAACATATGAGTTTGTACCTTCACAAACTTAGATGTAAACCATTTTTGGAGCCGACATAGGATGAATCTTGAAGATAAGATTGAATCTTTTGCATTACCTATACAGTTAGTATGCAACCAATAGGAAAGGTGCAAGAAATGAGCGAAAAATGAAGATTTAATTTTGATTGTAGATTCATACCTAACCCTAAGTCTTTGAAATCTTTAAAAGGCGGACAAAGCCCCATTATTTAAGAGAGAGGATATGCAAGAAAGAAGTGTATGGGTTAATTATAGCAAAGTGTAGAAGTGTAAAAAGATTTAGTGAACAATAGAGCATCCTTGCAGAACCCAATTGATCAAGAACAAAGTATCAAAACCTCGAAGAGTGACATATCAGATCAAGCAAGGATCAGAGCATACAGAGCAGAACAAGGATCTGGAATCAACAATTGAGGATTGCAAGTCATCAGGTCAAGACATTCTTCTATACTTTCTAACCATTGTATTGTGAGAATGGAAATCCTATGTTGATAAGTTGGTTTAGTAGATATATTGGTTCAGTAGCCACATTGTAGATCCTCATTAGGATTGTAAATCCTTTAGCAGGGTAGCATTCCAAGTGAATGTTTGTGAATCCTTTAACCAGGTCACTTTTAATAGGGTGTAAAGTCTTTAATAGGACAAGCCTTTCATAGGACAGACCATTGGAAGTGGTCAAACTTATAACCTTGAATAGTTACACATTGTTACAATGATATTTTGTGGGTGTCATCCCCGCCCCAGTTTTACCTTCTCATTTTGGAGGGTTTCTAGGTTACCAAATTTGTGTGTTATCTATTTTCATGCATGTCTTTTACTTTCATGTTTATTAGATAAATTAGATGCATGTCAATGATATTAGTTAAAAGGATTTGAAAAGGTTAAAGTTAGTTACTTCTGATTAACCCCCCCTCTCAGAAGTAAATCTTCCCACTTGTTAATTCCAACAATTGGTATCAGAGCCAAGCTCTCCCAAGAAGGAGCCTTACAGCTTGGAGAAAGGATCAGGAAATGGAAGTCTACAAACTTGAGAAGATCATAGAGAATCATGCAATTGATATACAACTTGCTTTACATGCCTTGGAAGAAGCTAGAGAGGAACTAAGAAAATCCTTAAAGAGAAGAAGAGAGATTGCCATCGCTGAGAATGACACACAGTATAAGGAGATTGACACCTCAAATCTATTTTCAAATGGAGATTCCAAAGAGTTTGATGTAGCAATAGTAGACCTGATGGAGAAGAATAGAGCGCAAGTAGAAGAAATGAGAACACTCAAGCTTGAACAGGAATCACAAGCCATGATGTTTTTTGGAGTGACTGAACAAAAGAAAAGAGCCATTGAAGACAAGGCTATGCTAGAAGAAGACAAGATAAACCTTGCTAATAGACTGGAAGAAAAGTCAATTGAACTTGCAAGAATTTCAAACATGCAGCTAGACCCTGAGCTAGATGATGAATGCACATCATGAATTGAATGTCAAGGATATTGAGATCTCTACATTGAAGATGTAGAATGAACAACTATAGAATGATCTAAAAAGAGAAAACGAGATCACATAAAGCTTCAACAAACCTAATGAGGCCATCAAGTACTTTGAGCTGCTATTGAAATCACCAAGGGCTAGTACTTAATGATACTTCAGGAATAGGATACACCGGCACTGAACAAGGAGAGTCATCTAAGACTGTAGAAGAAAGGAGTAACAAAGGTAAGAACACTTAACCCACTTGTCATTTCTGTGGTAAAAAGGGACATACCTTTAATTTGTGTAGGAGCAAGAATGCCCATCAGCTTGACAATCCTAAGAATGCAAGTTATTGTCATAAATGCAAATAGCAAGGACATCGAGCACATAACTATAGGACTAGGACTATTGGGACACCAAGATTTGAAGGTCACTACTACAATTGCAAGAAGCATGGACATAGAGCTTTTGAGTGTAGATCAAAATCTATGTTGACACCAAATTAGGCAACAAGGGAAGGTAACCATGGTCATCACTACAATTGGGACTACAACGCTAGGTATAGCTGTCATTATTGTCAGGAATATGGACACAATCCTAAAAATTGCATAAGAACACATTTTAGAGGGAACTACAACAGATGGTTGAGCCAAACCACATGATTCAGTTACTTGAAGACTTGTCATATTAGCAAGAATTGCCCAACAAAGTCAAAGGCATCCAGCTCAAAGAATGACAAAGGTAAAGATAAGGTAGATGTTGAACACATCAAAGGAGAAATGAATAAGACATGGAAGGAGAAAGATGGGTGCAACTCATCAAATGAAGGGATCAGTTCACCTAATAGGTCAAGTGGTCACATTTCATCAAGTTAAGTAAAGAGAAGGCATGAGGGACTGATTTACAAAGTTTGATCATACATCAGTTCCTAAACAAGCAAGTACTGGAAAGAAGAGATCAACATGAGCAAAGATGCAAACTTAAAATTTCAAGATTTCACAAGTGTTTCTGAGTTTTCCTCAGATGCCAAGTAAAATTTAGTACATGCCGAGTTGATTGTCAAAATATTAGTAGGGGCCGAGTTGGTAGAGGAAGCGAAGTGAAAAAAAAATGTTTCAGTTGAAGTCGATTAAAGAATACTCCTGTGGAAGCTGAGTGATGAAATGGCAATGGAAGCTGAGTAATGTAGAATCCTTCAAAAGTTGAGTCGATAGTTGTAAACACACTAAGCATTAAATGTGATGAAAATAGGGTATATTATCATATTTTCAATCATTTTTCTTCATCACGAACAAAGATCAAAGATGAGAAAGAGTGCAGAATGAGTTTAAAGCAAAGATTCCAGTGTTTAAACAAGATTTCAATGGCATCACAACATGATTTCATCAATCTTAAGGTATTTACATATATATGTCGAGTTACACAGTTTAATACTTTCTTTGTGTTAAAAACCTAGAATTACAAAAATTGCTTCTAGCTCTAGGAAAACTCAGGAGAAGGAACCTTTTGAAGTCTAGCTAGTGTCCAATGAGGTCAGACAACCTAATTTCTATCTAGTATCAAAGATTGCATATAAGAATGACCTAGTTGGAGCCCTATCCATCACGCCCCCTAAGGTTTTAATGGTTCAAGATGTAAGGAGATGCTATAATTGAAAGATTGGAGCCACATGTGACATGGAAATGAGAGAAGCCTATGAAAAATTGTTTGATAATGGAGTGTTGAAAGAAGAGTTTTAGATTGTTGAAAGTAAGGGTTTAACGCGTGCCCTAGAATTTCTCACCATTTTCAAAATTGAATGGATTAGACTAGTACTCAACCGAATAGATGATGGAAGCTTATGGTTGGAAGATGACCTAGTGAAAATCACGAAAGGAATTGTTCATAGAGTGACAAGGTATCCAACCCTAGATCGGTCAAAGATCCTTAGGAGTGATTCTAAGGAGGCAATTGAGAAGAATACTGGTGCAAAGTGGAATAAGAGAGGGATGACAATTGATGATCCAAGACCTTCTTGTTGATTTTTCTATTAAAGTCATTGCACACAAATTCTACCAATCTAGCAGTATCAATAGTGTGTCTTGCATTGCAGTGGCTGTAGGATATAGATTGGTGAAGCAGGATCATACCTATGATCTTGGAGAACAACAACTACAACATATAAATGAGAATCTAGCAGCTATCAAGAGAACCAAGGGAGCCCAATGTAAATTTGGTGCTATTTTGATATGTATATTCTTTTTTGTTCAAAATGAGTTTCCTTCATTTGGTAAAGTAGCATGGAAAACAAATAGGTTTATTATAGCTCAAGTTAATGAATATATAGAACAAATAGGAGCTAATTTTGAGACCTTAATGACTAGTTATTTTGAAGACTTTAAGAAGTTAATGAAGCAAAGGCTAAGAATTCTAGTGTTAGAGAGACATGTAAATGAAGTTTGTTTTCTTGTAGATATAGACTATACATACATTCAAGCTACCATACGAAGAGTGAGATGGCTAAGACCTCTTGGGCATGAAATAAATATAGATGAAGCATCAATAGCAATAATTGTATTATTGGCAGAGGATATAGACAAGGATGCATCACATTTTGGTACCTATGATGTGGTGATATCAAAAGTGGATATGGAGTTAAAGACTGCCTCCACTTTGAAAAAGAAAGATAAACTTGTCAAGAAATTAAAAGCCAAATTTGGGAAGGCACTATACAAGTAGTAGAAGAAGAAGGTGATGATGCCGAGGGTGATGAAGAAGAGAAAGGTCAAGGACCACTTACCTTAACCCAAGATATGGGGGATGATGCAGATGAGGAGGAAGGTTCTGAATAGGAAGCACCCAAGGCTAAGACAAAGAAAAGGAAAGCTCAAAAATAGCCAGTTGCCTAGCCAAAAGGAAAGAAGAAGGCAACAAATCCAAGCCCATCCAAGCCAACTACAAGGGCAAACACCAGGACTAAAACTCAAGCGGAAAAAGAGCAGGAGAAATAGAAGGCAACAAAACAAGGAGGACCTGTAGAGCAAAAGAAAAGAAGAAAGTATGTTGCACCTCCTGAATCAGATAAAGAAAGAACAAAGTCTAATGAAGATCAATTCAAACTGGTAAGTCATTCTACCACATCTAAATTGGAAAGCATTTGATTTAATATTTGAGATAATGATGATCTAATTGGTCTAAAGACCATTGAATTTAATAAATTGTCAAAAGAACAACAAAACATAGTGGTAGAGTCCATCTACAATATGATGGCTAAGTTCAAGACCACTCCACTTGAACTAGACAACTCAATGCCTAAGGAGCTAAGCTCATTGGTTGAAAATAAATAGCATTACTATCTCAAGATGCAGAATGAAATAAGGGAGTCAACATTGGCTCATGTAATGCTAGACCTTACAAAAGGTTAAATAAAAAAGGCTAACAAGAGACATGGGAGCAAATTTGCACCCAAATATAGAGCCTTCAATATTTTGCAAAATCAAATTGAAGATGTTATGACAAATGTGAAAAATAATCTATGGATTGACAACTGTGAAGGAAGGATAGGAAGACCCTTTTGAAGTAAGGAATGATGAAGAAGAAGAAAATGGGAAAGATGAAGAAGGAGAAAAAGAGAAGGAAGAAGAAATAGAGGAGAAAACACATGGTGAAGAGGCAATAGCTGAAGAGCATCAGAATGAATAGAGTGTCCAAGACACCCAACTACCACCACCAATTCCTCCACATACAATGCCTATAGAAATAGTAATAGCTAAGGATGTTCCTAACACCACAAGTCAGAACATCAATCCTTTAACTATAGAGGATCTCAAGAAGATTCTTCACCAAACTACATTGCAATCACAACTGTGTACAAATCTAATTTTGGTGAGTGTGGATGAACTACAAAAGGTTGTAGTAGAAATCACAAGGGAGATGGTGAACACACAAGAACCAACTTCACAACCTCCCATAGCTACAAAAAATTAACCTAAAGAGTAGTAAGCACAGGACATAATTGCTAAGGTTGATTCTACCACAAAAGTGACAACAACTACCAAGAAGCCAACAAAGGAACAAATACGACAAGACATTCCTACAACACACACTCAAGGTAAGTGGTGAATAACACAGAATAAGCATCTGAGTTTGTGCCTTCAAAAACTTAGATGCAAACCATTTTTTGGGCCAACATAGAATGAATTTTGAAGGATCTCGAAGATAAGATCAAATCTTTTGCATTACCTATACAATCAACATGCAACCAATAAGAAAAATGGAGAAGACATGCAACCAATAGGAAAAGTGCAAGAAATGAGCGAGAAATGAAGATTTAATATTGATCATGGATTCATACCTAACCCTAAGTCTTTGAAATATTTAAAAGGAGGACAAAGCCCCATTATGCAAGAGAGAGGATATGTGAGAAAGAAGTGTATGGGGGAATTATAGCAAAGTGCAGAAGGGTAAAAAGACTTAGTAAAGAATAGAGCAGTGTTGTAGAATCCAGTTGATCAAGAATAGAGTGTGAGAACCTCGAAGAGTGACATATTAGATCAAGCAAGGATAAGAGCATACAGAGTAGAACAAGGATCTAAATTAGCAATTAAGGATTGCAAGTCATCAGGTCAAGACATTCTTCTATACATTCTAACCATTGTATTGTGAGAATGGAAATCCGATGTTGATAGGTAGGCTTAGCAGCTATATTGGTTTAGTAGCCACATTGTAGATCCTTAACAAGATTGCAAATCCTTTAGCAAGGTAGTATTGCAAGTGAATGTTTGTAAATCCTTTAACCAGGTCACTTTTAATAGGGTGTAAAGTCTTTAATAGGATAGGCCTTTCACAGGGCAGAGCATTGGAAGTGGTCAAACTTGTAATCTTGAATAGTTACACATTGCTATAGTGATATTTTGTGGGTGTCATCCCCACCCTAGTTTTACCTTCTTATTTTGGAGGGTTTCTAGATTACCAAATTTGTGTGTTATCTATTTTCATACATGCCCTTTACTTTCATGTTTATTAGATGAATTAGATGCATGTGGATGATATTAGTTAAAAGGATTTGAAAAGGTTAAAGTTAGTTACTTCTAATTCACACCCCTCTTACCCTTCTCAGAAGTAAATCTTCCCACTTGTTAATTCCAACATAGTAATCTCCCATGCATAATTTTTTAGGCATGTTGCTAAGAAATAGATTGTTAGAATAGCTTTAAAACCTCCAACAAAGTTCTGACTAATTGCATCATTAAAATTGGAATTAAAGTTTTAATTTAAAAACATAAATATTTGGTTAAATTCAAGAAGCTTATAATCACAGTATTGGATTGACAATGGAAAAACAATAAACTAAAATGTAAATATATAAGAGAAATTTGGAGAAAATATATCCCCCTCAATAATATATATGCTTTAGTTCTTTGTTTAGGTGTTTCCGTATTTTAATGCTTAGCATCAATGTGTCAACTCAATAAAAATTGCCCTTGAATGGATATATCAACACTTGGGTTTGTAATCTTTTGCATAGAAAATGTGATAAAAGATTTGACATGAGTTGATAGTAGTGAAAGCATAACCATACATCTGAAATGGAGAGATATAAAGTGGATGGTACTAGAAGATTCCTAAAGAGGTTTCTAGAGGACCATGCATTCAAATTTGAGCTAACAAGATGAAGTAAAAAATTTCCACCAAAAAGACTTGATGTGGACAACATTCCTCTTTTAAGATAATGTGAAGCAATCATATCTTATGGTGAAATTAGATAGTGCTACATGTTTTTGTTGTAGTTCATTCTTCTATGTGGTAAGAATTGTTAGATTCCACTTCAAATAAGGAGATGGCTTTGACATAATTAAAATAGTAACAACTCAGAATAACATATATAAATATTTATTTTGATTTATGCTCTTATGGTTGAGTATTAATTGAGTTGCACTCCTATCAGGATTTCAAGAAGGATGCCATTATTTATCTATATTTATAGTGAGGAAGGCATTGCCTCATACAAAGAGTGACTTAGCAAACATGATGAAAATCCACCTATTTGTAGATTCTTTGTACCAAAGATGTGTCTATGTGGGTGTTGTTAGCTTCAAAGAGAATGAGGAAGAGATAAGAAGAGCCAACAAGATAAAAATGGATATTTTAAATGTTATTATTATTATCATTTTGTGTTCATTAATCATCTTATCCATAAAATCATTATGAGCTTCTCCATCTTCCTCATTTTATCATTGGAAAATAAAAGATGCTTCATGCAAAAAAGAAAAAATAACAACAAATAACTTCTTTTCACAAATACTTTAATTTATTCATGTAACATTTCCACCTAACATTTTGCTTTCTAAACTTGTTCAAGTCACTTTTGTCGAAAACCACCCCTCCCATTTCCTAATAAAAGAAAACCCCTTCCAACTTACTTGTCAACAACAAAAATAACTCCCTTACTTTTGTAGGTCATCTTTTTATCTCGATGCTATAAAATAAGCAATGGATTCTTTGCTAAGCTTTTAAATGTAGATCATGTTCAAGTCTTCCCTAAAAAAGAAAATACCATGATGTTGTGATTTATCTATGCTCCCTAATACTTATCTCTCTTTCCAAAGTAGACTCTAAAGTAGGACATATGAAGAAAGATCATGTAGGAGCATCCTGGGCTTCCTAGCTATCTTGATCATCTTTGTGAATCGTGTCAATTATTGTTGAGTAGCAGTATTGGTTGAGCGCACTAATTTCCAATTGCAATAGTGACCAAGTTTCCTATGATGGTTGAGTTCCTTCTTTTCCTGAGTCCTATGGTTGTTAAGTTCCTTCAAGTGTTGAGTGAACTCACTGATTTTTTGATGCCTAGTTCCTTCTTTGATTGAGTTTTCTTGTGATTGGTTTATAGTGAGAGCTTACTTCATTTAATTTGAGTTATGAATTAATGTAAGGATCATACAATGGGATGCATGTAGACCATTATGAGGCCATACTTCTCTATTGTAAAGGTCTAGGATCTTCTATAAGCCATTTTGCCAAGTAGAAGTTGAGCTGTCAGGCTTAGGTTTAGGAGCAAGAAGTGAAAAGTGATTCAAGTAGAAGAATCATAGAGGGTAGCAAGTGATATTTTGGATATTCTAATCACAGTTATATCATGTTGAATGCATTTTTATGTATTTAGGATCTTGTACTAGCCATAACTTGAAAGACCTCATAGCTAGGCATGTTTGTGGATAATCTAATGAATCAATAAAGATATTGCTATTTTTCTCTCTCCTTTGTTTTGTTCTCATTGTATTTTCTTCCCTTATGCTCATTCAACAAGGTGTTTGGATAGTTAGGTGTGCCTCTTTCCCTAAGTTTCCATCCATCCTTGCATTAAGAACTTGTGAGATGAAAAATTGACCAACAAGAAAATAAATAAGACTAAGGGCCCTATGGTCTTGATGGTCAAGAAAGCCCAAGAGGGCTGCCAACCATTTTTTATGCCAAGTTGTTCCCTACTATTGAGAGATCCCAACTGCTTTGTATAAGGGAAACACAGGGTACTTGCTGTTTAATAAACGACTTATAAAAAATGATGTTCTAATAGATAAGGATGGTTTATTTGAGACATTTTATTTTTTCATGAAGGTAATAGACTTTTTAATGAGAGGAATGCACCTGATATATATTCTAAGATAGAGGGTGTTCTTGAGAATCCAGTTATGGGAATGGATGACCTCTTTAAAACATCTCACAATATTAATAATATTGTGACCAAGGATGATAATATGATGCATATGAGGGACTTCAAACTGAACAAATACAAAAGATTTTACAAAATAACTAGTTGTATCCTAGGGATGCTTTCCTAAACACCTCATCTTTAAACCCTATTAGGATCTAGGATCTTGTCACCATTTCCCAATCCCATTCAATATTTATTTAAAATAAACATTAATCTTTGCATTTTATTCCATATCAAGATATTTCTTAAAATTTAAAAATCCAAGCATGCACCATCATATTAAGTCCTCAAGGCCAAAGACCAAACCTTGTCTCTATATGGGCATGAGAACAAAATATTTCATATTTCAGTCATTCCCATACAAACAAGTGCCTATAAAAGCCTGAAACCATACCTTTAGAATACATACAACATAAACTCCCATTGATTATACCAAGACATGACACCAAAACATCAAACCCTCCTTGATTTGGCTTCTCTTTGAGCCTATAATCTTGCAACATGCATAACAGTTACATATATCTTCTGTGAACTAAAAAAGAATCAAACTTTCTCTTTGAGGGATGATGGAAGACATAAAAATATAGACATTAACACCATTTTTTATGAGCTTCAAATTGTGGAAGGTTGAGCTTTTTAATTTGGTATGCTAATTGGAAACCCTAGGTAAGTTAGGAGGAGTTCACACAAAACATATTGTATCTTATTCAAATCACAGTAAAATTGAGTGAAGACAGATGAAAATGAAAGTAAAGAAAAATTTATATCCTCTCTAGACATGTGCATGGATTTTCCTTATCCAAATAGGCCTTATAAATTGTGTTTTAAAGTACGACTACAAGAATGATACAAAAAGAGATATTGTTCAAGTTTCAAAAAATAAATTTCCTTCATTTCAACTTCACAAAACGCAACCTTTTCATGAATATAAGTAGTTTTACATTAATCTACACTTTAAAACTTCCCTTACTAATTCCCATTCATATTGTAAAATTTTAACATTTTTTTGACAAGTCTTGCAACATTTTTACATTTCAAATTTATAACCTTTTTTGCAATTTTAGAAATTTTTAAAATTTTGCATAACCCAAGGCCCATATGACCTAAGAAATAACTTTTAGTGCTTAATAGCCACAAGGAATATGTCATTCCAAGTTCGGTGAACTTACTTCCCAGCCTATTTCCTCCCTTGAGAAACCCAATGATGTTTTGATTTCATTTTCAACCAACCTTTGACTAGCATAAGGGATGAGGAATATTTTTAGAAAAAAACTTATCTAAGCAAGATAATCATTCTTTTTGCATGAAGATCCTATTTTGATCAATCTATATGATGACATGGATGATATTATTGTTAACAATGATGACTCAAATATTGTTTCATTCCTTATTATCTTGATGATATGCATGAGGAAATTGTGGCTTTCTTACTTTCTTTCTTTCTTGATTGAAATTGTGACTTACAATTGCTTTTATTTTGTCAGAAATATTCTAAGACTATGCTAGGTTACTGAGAGGGGAGGGTTGAATCAATAACCTTAATTTTTTTTTATGAAATTTAGATCTTAATTGCAATAATACAATTACCATTTAATCCATTAAATCAGATCTAATTTCATGCATGAGGAGACAATGTATCTGTATAACTTTAGAGAGGAGGAGACACATCTTAAGGAAGGTAGATGGCAATATGTTCAAGATTCTTGTACATGTCTTTAAAGTATTTCATACGTGGAGCTCAATAAAATAGTACCACATTGTGCATGGTTCTCATAGACCCAGTTGCATAGTGTCCTTCATGTGATCGAGCATCCAAGAAAAAAGAAATCCCATCTCAAGGTGGTGAACATCTTATGCCATATTCTTCTTGTGATCTCAAATATTGAAGCACAAGTGAAACTGATATGCACCAAATAACTAGCAAGCCCACACAATGTTAACAAAGCCAACATAGTGTGTTATGCAATGCTTGTGTAGTAAAACATCAAGTGGTATTGGTACTAAGATCATCCCACCATATCAAGAGATGTGTAACCATATTCTCAAAACCAAGCATATCAAGTAGAGTAAAGCAATTTTATCCAATTAATAATAGTACCATTAAGTGATTAATACATTTTTACAAATGATAGGTAGAGTTATTAATATGAATAAAAACTTGATAAAAAAAAAGAATGTGATTACTATGAATTATACAATGTCCATCAACATAGGAATACATACTTTGATGTGGTCCAAGATTCACATAGTGAGGTATATCAGAAGCATCAATGAACATTTATTAGGAATCAATCAAGAATTAGAAAAGTCAAGGGATTATCCCCAACTCAACTTCATACTGCAAGGGCATAAGTAAAGTAAACCAAAGAAATAGGATAACCCATGAAAATACCTCTCATCACCAATCAACCAAAGATTTAAAAATTCAATGGATACCCCCTAGCTTAATTTCACATTACAAAATTATTAAGTTATTAGGACAATCCAAGGATTCAAGAAATAGAATGATAGTACAAAGAATCAATATTGACAAATAGATATTAATAATTTTATTCTTTTGAAAATGAATAACCATCCATTCGCAACATATTTTATTTGTCCATCAATGCATATAATCCCTCATGATTGTACTTGATCAATTATTGGTTCTAAATCAACAAGTATGTGAGGAATAAACAATTTAACCATAGGCCTCCAAAGATCAATATGCATAAGTACTAAAGTAATAAAATATAGATCTTGGAGAATCCAACAACACAGTTGTGGAATGAGAAAATCATATGGTTTAATAGTACTTAGTGAATGATTAATATTAACACACATGCTTATGAGTCCAATAATTAAAATTGGTGCAATTTGAAGTATGGGCTCATTTGTGGGTATTTGGGATTCACTAATTAGAAAAGAAGAACAGAGTTGATTATAATTCAATAAATTATTTTTTCTCCAAATTCAATTATTCCAAAATCATGTCCCTTATGTGCATCAATACATTTCAACATTGATTTACCAATTTCAAGCACATGATTCAATGGAAAAGGGATCCTTGAAAGTTCAATATTAGATGCAATTTCAACCACCTTATTATGAAATGATTTAGGAAACATTATAGTTTCCATTAGTAGATATGGTGGAGTGCAATGTGAATGGGACAATGACAAGATTTTTTAAGGATATAAAGTGGATGGGATTAAGTAGGATAGGTAAAATAGAGATGGTAAGGATGGATATGGTAGAATATAAGAGGGATATAGAGGTTGTTGTAAGCATGCATGATTATATTTATTGTGCATATTGGGTAGATAATTGTATTTTGAAGAAATATTTTATCTTTGCAATGGAATAGAGTAATCCGTTCCTTGATCTTCTTTATTTTGAGTTTGAAATTGTTTATCGGTTACAAGAAAAACTTGTCCACTTTCACCCTTATTATGGTGAGACTTACAAGTAGGTTGTACCTCATTCACAAATAGAACAATAAATGGTCAAATTTTTGTTCTCAAAATTAAATTTTTCTAAAAATTCGTCAATTATTTTCTCTTGTTCAGATGCAAAAATAACATTTAGACATACCTATGACAATGGAAGATCAAAATTTCTTAAGTTGCATTCATTAGGCAGAGAAGGTATAAAAACATCACCTTTGGTTGGTGCAATTTCCCCACCAGTTTCTTCTTGGTTTGAAAAAATTTGAAAGCAGGGGTTTGGGGGTGGCAACCCCTAGTTGTTGCAGGGTCCTAGGGTAGCACCCCTATCGCCAAACACACTTTGCCTCTTGTGTTTCCTTCAAATTTTGTATTTTTGAAACAAATTTCACCCAAAATTGATGTACTTGAATAACATTGAAAATGCATCATTTTAAAAATTGTTCTTCAAAATATCCTTTTATTTACCAATAATTCACAACAACTAATGATAATGTAAAATTGAATCTAATTTCTAAGACCTACTTGAAAAATCTTAAAAAATGCATCTATATGATTTACGCAACACAAATTAAAATTAATTACTTAAGCAAGGCTAGCAATTTATGCAGCACAACCTAAAATCAATTAATTAAGCAAGGCTAGCAATTGTAAAAGATTTCATCCTAACGCATTGTTCCTAACTCAACTCATAAAGCTAACATGCCTCTGACACCTTTCCTTGTAAACAACGCCAAAATGATAGGCCAATACTGGGGCAAATGAATTTGAAATATATAATATTTTAAAATAAGTTTTAGCTTGGTCTAATCATTTCAATCCGGGTATATAATCTTGTGAAAGGTGTTTGGGAAATATGCCATCAAGGGATGCTAGTTGTGAGATGAGGGATTATGAATGCAACTACAATAGATGAAAGTAAATCTACGAAAAACCAAATAAACCCCAATGACAGAAACTGTCACTTCCTGGCGACAGGAACATCAGAAATTGAAATAAACATCAAGCTATAAAAATAATTAAAAGAAATAATTTATGAAAGAAATAAAAATAACATAAATAGTTACAGAAATACTAAATCCAAATCTAAATTAACTAATCTAAAAATCTAAATTAATTAATCTAGAAATTGGTAAATAGAAAAGAACATGAACATCTAATTTACCAGATAGACTAATTAAGAAATAAAACTATTAAATAATATATTATAGAAACACACTAAAGAAAAATACCACTATGCTTTTCCAAAGAGTGGACCCTTACTCCTTGACTCGAATAATGAATAAAGAACAAATAAACCTTATGTTATTTCAATCATGAGAAAATAATGTTTTTACTCATCATAGAATAACATAGTTTGGATCTATGTGTAGTAGTTTCCTCTATGGAAAAATGTGTATATATATGTCCTCCCCACTATATCTTATACTGGTTATATATACACAACCTTTACAATTTAGTAACACCTTTGATATGCACTCCATAGAAAGAATGACTATTACATAACAAATCTATAACATAAATCTATGACTTGCAAAGAATAGACAATCTGTTGTTATTGCCCCAACAAAATTCTATTTTCTTTATCTATATTCATTAAATCATGATTCTAAAATGGGTTGGTTGTAACAAAAGACAATTATAGAGAGAATCAGGTTGATGTGTTTTCTGTCCATGTGATACTTGGTAATGAATCTCAACTATAATATCTTTTCTTTACTTCCTTACACCCATTAGATACAAAATGCTTCAGCAATAATAGTGGCTAATTTTGGGCCAAGTTTATTTCCATCTTCTGGCATGTAACTCACCTTCATGTCCTTTACACATACATGTATTATGTATGAGGTCTACATCAAATATTGATGAAAAAAACACGTGTCTCTATTTTGCGAAGAAACATTAGAGAATAGAAAGTAAAGTTTGTGGTCTTCCTCGTTATAACCAATTAGTTAGGTAATATCACCATAGACGTAAGTGTTATACATTTACAAATTGATGGAGCTTTGTATTAGTGAAATAGTAATAGGAGGATGCATAGTAGGTGACATGAGGATTGAAAACTCACAATCAACATGTTAAATAAATACAATCACATCTATTTATTCAAATATTTTATCTCATAACTAGATTAAATATCACTCATATATATCATATCATATGCAACATAGAAGGAGAAAATGGAATATTAAAATGGATATGGAAATGAGTGGGAAGGCTTATATGAAGGCTAAAATATGACATAATTTGGGATATAAATAGCTCTCATCAACTCTAACCATCTTTGAGATCCCTTTGCAACTCCATGTTTGATATATTCACCTTTGAATTCTTGATGAAGAGTAATAGCCTCAATTGCAATGAATAATAATAAACTAGCCCTTGCTTTCACCATGAAATTTCTCTAGCTTAGATTGGGATGTCCACAAGTACTTTCTCCTTGCTCCTCTCATACCATGTTATGTACAAATAAGGGATTTAATGCCATTTTATAGGATATTTCATGAAATTACTCCACAAGGGCTGACTGCACAAGTGGATTTTACTGGAGGAGTTAAATACTTTCGAGCCCTTAATAATTGGAAACCCCAAAATAGGTCAACCTAGTCTAGAAGGTTCATCTTCAGGGTCTTCATGTCTAGGTTCTAGACTAGTAAGGGAAGAGCAACAAAGGAGAAACAAAGTGAAGAGCAAACAAGAAGATTTTCCTTAGAAAAAGAAACACCACCATTCATTATTGCCTTGCTCCTGGGAACTTCATTAACAAGGTTTGGAACACCCATGGTGGAGAAGAATTTTGTTTCTTCATTGATTTCAAAGCATTTGAAATCATTCCTAGAGATAAAATTTGGAGTAGGATAGAGGAACTTAGGTCACCTAATGAGTATTATATAACCCAATACTTGATAAATGTTAGGAAATGGTTAGAGCTAAAATCAAAACGAATGAAAGAGGGCATGTTTGAATATTTTGCTAGAAACATTGGAGTCAAACACTGGTGCTCTGTAACCCCCCACATTTTTTTGGTTTGTATGTAGTGCCTCTCCCATTTATTTCTACATGGCATCTTATTGGATGTGGCTCTAACTTCATATTTTTGAATTTTGTGATCATGTTGGGTGCATGTGACGTTTGTACCTTTAGGGCAATTTAATTTATGTTGTTTCACAAGAAAATTGTTTATGCCCTTATGCTTTTTTTAAAAAACCATTGTGTTATGGGTGGTTTTATACCTGATTTGTAATGGTAGACCTTCTAAGGCCTTTATTATAAGTTGTGGGAACTCATTGTGTTATTAGTGTTTGATTCGAGTTTGACTTGTATATGTGATTTAGTGATTATTCCCATGTTATGATTTTATATTGGGATTGTGAGATCTACCGGTTCAATTTACTCTAGTGTTCATTAGAGATCATTTTTGTGGTTATGATGGTATTGTGATTATATGATGGTTGATTTTGTAGCTTACGATGTGAGTGATGGTTATACTTCTGTATGTGTTAATATCTATTAGACTATTGGTGTAGTATGATTTTATTTCCTGATTATCCATTTGATGTGCTCAATTGGTTGCACTATGTGATGCATTTGATTACTATACATTAATTTTAGTTGTATCATTGGTGATTTAAATGTCAAATCATGTTATTACTATTTTGATCATATATGTATGATGATTATCATTGATTCCTAATTCTATTGTGCCTCATATGCTGTTAGTTATGTTTATGAAAATTTGCATGGATCTATGCACATATTTCTAGAAAGAATAATTTGATGTTTTTATATTTATTTGAGATGCTTAATGTAAATGTAATGGTAATATAAAAGATCTAAAGATAATCTCTACGTTCAAACAAATCTTATGCATTATACCCTTTGTGTTGTGCAAAGTAAGAAAAAATATGTACTTAATATACTTAAGGTCCAAGATTACGAAGAGGGGGGTGAATTAGTAATCTATTAGATTCAAAACTGACACCATCTTATCAACAAAGATCAACGAAAAAAGATCATAACCATTTAACCATTCACCACATGCATGCAATGTAAACTTGTCAAACAATAAGTAAGATAACTAAAAAAATCATTTGCTCAAGTACTGTAAAAAAAAAAAAATTCTTCATGTGGAAACCTTTGGTTAGGGAATTAGTACCTGTATATACCTTCACTCTTCTAAAATGTGCTCTATTAAAGGCTTAGTCCTTTTAGGAGCTTACACTAATGCCATGTTTGGAGAAAATTGTGTTACAATTCATCTGATTAAGGGATTTTCTTCTACCCCTATTAGGAGCTTTACCCTATTAGTAGTAACCTCCTTGGAGGATTTTTAACTCAAGCTAATTCAAAACTCAGTTAAGGGAATGAGTCTTCAGACCTATTAGGGTCCTGCTAACCCTATTAAGAGTGGCTTGGTTAAAGGATTTAATTTGGCAAGGAAAGTGATTTGGGTATAGAAATTATCAATTACTTATATAGATCCAATTTATCTCAATGTCTACTTCTAATTGTAGGAATTCAACTACTACCTTGATTGCACATGCCATCAATGATCATCATACTCACAACCACAATACTCTGTCACACAAATACACTTCTTAATCTCTAGGGTAGCCACCCCCTTAACCAAAATGTTTTACACTTGAATTCACCTAAGGACCACCAAAATTTATTACCAAATCCTAGTATATCCTTTTCGAGATCTACATGATCACCTATTTGAACTGGACATTGATTCAATAAAGAAATGTAGCATTTTGCACTTTTTCTAATGAACATGCACAAATTCAAGAAATTTGATCACAATGATCAATGTATGATCAATTCATTATAATGTAATTATGCCACACCATTTTCACATCATCACTTAACTTCACATCACAAAAGATCTACCCAATTCATCCCAAAAACTAGTAGTTGAAGATCAAACATAAGCGTTTCTCAGTATTCTTTCATTTCCTCCTAAATGTACTTCCATTGATCCAAAACATCTCTTCTAGTCAGCCAAATCATGTACTACTATAATTTTGTGATCTCAAAATTGAGTATAGAACATAAATCCTAAATTAGAATATCTAGATCATCACAAATTTGATACACCAATGAAATCATTCACTATTTATCACTAACTATTCAACTTTGTTACATTTTCAAAATTAAATCTTTCATAAATTTCTGCATACTTATTTCGAGTACATAAAATAATACATACACCATCTTGAGACATCTCTAAGTTTTCCATCCTAATTGTACAGTTCAATTCCACACATAGATTAACTACACACTAGATTTCTACTCTACAAATACTAGAACAATGTTCCTCATAAACTATCAACCAACGACCTTCAAGTTGACATCAATGTAAACACAATAATTGATCAATTGATCATCAAATGAGTATTAAATGATCTCTTCAATATAATATACATCAATTATGCCAACAAAGTCATAGTCACTCATTCATGAGATCTACACAATGTATCATGCTCATTCATAATTTTCTATCATGCCTGTTTATGTGTTTAAGCTATTTATATTGTGATTAGCTACAATTGATGTTTGTGTGTTTTAGTGAATAGGTTATCAGAAACATTTTGCCTAGGTTGCATAATTTGAGGGTGTCTATATCATCAATAGTGATATGGGAAAAAGTAACTTTGGCCTTTCAATAGTGAGCCAATAAAATTCTTGTATGGATGATGCACACATGATTATAATGTTATCCCTTTGACACATTCACAAACTTGAACTTTATAACAAATATTGTGATAGACTAGTTGTATAGTTATGTCTTAGAGCTTTCATAGTTGTCGCAAAAGAAGTTTATTATTATTATTATTATTTTTCATTGGTAAAAGTTCTAAGCCAAATAGTTTTGTAAATTTAAATTTATAATTGAGTTTATACAATTTAAATTAAATATTTATTTTTATGTTTGGAAAAATAAAATTATTTACCAACGAATTTGTGATATATGGGTTCTAATTGTTTGCAATTGATTTAAGTAATTTGTGATGAGTGTCTTGTGCCAGAAGTCACGTTCAATTTCATTGAGTTTTGGATTTTTGCTCACTGTGTATAGGTTATAAACTTTGTATGAGATATAGGGCTCTTCACATTTTTATTCACTTTGTCTTTTCCTATGAAGTAAATTGCTTTAGGCTTGTAGGCTAAGAATTATCACCCCCCGACTATTTTGTTGCTTATTTAAGTTTCCATGAGCATTGCATATTTTGGAGTTTGGCATTTAGGGTTTTAGAAGTGTTATGCTATCCAATTTTTTGTGTGTTCCTGGATATTTTATTTTATTTTAGAAAATCCTTGGGTTATTCTATCCTTGTTTAGACCAAGTAGAGAATCTTGGGGTTATGCTATCCTCATGTAGATTGAGTGGACAAAGTTCATTATTTTATTCTTTAGTATGGTTATGTAGATGAAGAGCTTTGTGGATGTCCTTGTTTAGATCAAGTGGACAAGATTATTGTTTGGTCTTTGTCTTGTGATGTTTAGTCATAAAAATAGGTGTGTTGTGAAGGCTTGAGGAGTAGTTCCTTACATATACCCCTGAAAGTGGACTCATAGGTTGCATTAAGGAGTTTCTTAGAAAGTGAAAACCATAATCAAATACATCGAGTATAAACATTAAAAATGATTAATTAGATTTTTGGAACCAATTAAATCCCAGATGTCATGCATGAGTGAAGTACGAGTGTAGACAATGATCTGATTATCATTGAATCCCTGAACATCATGAGTGATGCTTGAGTGTGAGTATAGATGGTGTAGACCATTGAATCCCTAAACATCATGAGAGATTCATGTGCAAGATAGATGATTGCACCCCAAATTTTAGTATTGACCTGTACATGCAGAGATACATCTTATGGTTGGTACTCTCATGTCTAGGTCCATTTGTAGTGTGTAGTATCCCAAATGTATTGTGATTTGCGGTATATTGACTATGCTTGGATATTGACCCATATGTCAAATGATCTCCATGTGTATTTTTAATCTTCACCTCTGTGTATCACATTTGATCACATGTTGAGTGCTCTCCATGTATGAATTCATTGTGTACTTATGTTTATATTGGACCTCTGTATCATCCTTGAGATTATGTATTTTCTTGGCATGTGTGTTGTCACTCCTTATATGTTTTTCTTGTGTTTATGGATGAGTTTCTATCTTCACGAGCATAATGGCGTAAGCTTGAGGGTTCCACATAGTAGGGTGGTGATGTACTTTACCATAGTTAGATGTTACTATATAGATGGAAGATTCTTCTAGCGATAGAGATTATGAGGACTAAAGGCTCAATGTGTTTCCTTAATCTTGTACCATTGATGTATGTACATATATATGCACTGATGTTATGATATTTCACTTAGTTTTCTTTATGCTATCGATTCTATAATTTATGAAAGCAATCAAGTGATTATGACATTGATGTATGCTATCCAATTCTCCTTAGTGTGGAGCTAGATGTTTATCAGTCGTACATTGGTGTCATCCTAGGTTTTCCCAATGATTCTGACCTTAATGTATGGTATTCAATTCTCCCTAGTGTGGAGCTAGATATTTATCAGTTGTACATTGGTGTCATCATAAGTTTTTTGAAAAAATCATGAAATGATGTCTATGTGGATCACTTCCATAAATTTGTGATTCCAATTCACTAGTTTGAGACTTTTTTGTTTAAAAACTCTTCCAAACATTAATCAATATCTCTATGAATTTTTGTCTCTGCAACCTAAATTGGCACCACTGCCTAGTTTGGTTTTCTAATTAGTTTTGGAAGTTGGGTGAATTTATTATGCTTTCAGGTTGGTCTCTTAAGGGTTCTTGGATGTCTTCTAGGTCTTGTCAATCTGATTTAAGGATTAGGGTGATACATAAAATGTAACATTTAAATATAAGTTTGATATTCTTCCTTTCTTATACTTAAAGTTATATTTTATGTAATATTCTCATGATTTCTGAGAGTGGTTTCGGCTTCATAGGAGTTAAGATAAAGACTCTAGATTTTAAGGGTTTTAAGGAAACTTTAGACTTAGTAAAATTTGAATTCTTCAATGAATTTTCTCCACCATAGATCTTGAATGGTGATTTGGTTGTATCTTTCCTTTCTTGTTGATAATTAATCTTATGAATGATCATTTGTGGATTATTGCTTGTGCTATTCCTTATGCTTATGGTTAATTAGTAATTAACATGTATGTTTAACCACTAAAGAAACATTTACTTTGAGAATAAAATGAATGTCAATGAGATGGGTTTTGAGTATGAACTAGTTTTCTCTTTGTATAGTTGAGGGTTCTTGTTGGCTTAGCGTCTTGTGATTTGTTGACAAGCAAAATCCTTGTTGGGAAACCTTGTGAAAACTTGTTCTTTATTTCAAGATGATCATGATCTCTTCTCTTGCATGTTGTATCTTGCTTATGTTCATGGTTATGACATGCACATTATTACATGATGTTTATTCCATGTTTCAAAAAAAACCTATTAATTGCATATTTAAGTCTTTGTTCCAAGGTCTCCTTGGTGGAGAATTATATTTTGTACTAATAAACTTAAGGATTTCTTAAACAAAGTTGTTGGAGGAGTGGTGTAGGATCACGCCTCCTACAATATAGAGATAGTAATTAGAAGAAAATGTAATAATAATGATGATTGTTCCATCCATTTATTCAATATAAGCCAACTTATAAGGCCTTGGAACCTTTAGGTGCAATTATGAACCAGGTGTCCACCCTAGTCAAAGGGATTTTTTTAATGATTTTCACAAGTATTTATGCTTATAGGGTAGTAGTAAGAATTTTGGATTTCTGTTTGATTGCAAGGAAGCAAGATTATCCAAAAAGTGCAAATATTGTAAAATTATTTGTCAATGGTGCATAATGCAACTTTGACAACTTTTAGCAAAACATGTCAACTACCTTCCCAAGTGGTCATTGTGTTCAAATATTAGTTATAACTCTCTAGAGGATGAGGGATTCATATTTGGAAGTTTGTGTGAAGGTTGGAGCAATTGAAGTGAACAAAGTATCAAGTTATTGTGTAAACTTGTTGTTTCAGTGACTTGTACAAACTGCATAGATTGGGAAATTTAATACTACATGATTGGTTAGTAGGTGTCTTATCTATCTACTGCAATTGATTTCATATCTTGAAGTGATTGGATATGGTATATTTTGCAATTTTTGTCTTGGGTGGTCTAAAATCCTCTCAAATATAAGGGTTTCACACAAAAATGACACTATATTGACTTTCCATTGAAGGATATCAATGACCATTGGTGAAAATAAAGTAGGGTCATGCTTATCTGAGTTTCCAAAGACTTGGTCCTGTTCAAGATGGTTTTCTATTTTTAGTGCTCAGTCCTAGACCCAACATCTCAATGTGCTCGGGTAAAAATTGGGTGAAAAATGTATAACAGAGACAGATCTATTTCTGGGGTTCCAATCTGATAATAGAAATGATGTTCTTATCCATGAGGAAAGATGCTTGAAGTTTTGGTTTTACCAAGGTACCCTTACATTAGGTAGTTTCTTCACAATAGTGGTCTAATTAGCCCTATTAGGCCTAGGTGGCTATAGAGGGAATAATGGTTTATTGAAGATTTAGGAATTTGATCCTTTATAGCATGTTGCAAGGATTGAATGGGTATTTTAAAAGTCACTTAGTTCCCTAGGTTATGTGGATAATATCTAAGTTGTTGTCCAAAAACCTTTTAGGTCAACCTAATTGCTTTAGGTTTGTCCACTAGCCTCTTTGGTGATAGATACTTTGTGGCTATTGCGGAACCCAACCAAGGCTTGAATCATTGTTCTTCTATTCTAAGTAGAATATCCAAAACATTAGATTGAATGGTTGATAAGTGTTGGGTAGATTTTCCATAATGGACCTAATTCAAGGAATCTTTCCCCAAAGTATGAAATCAATCCAATTTGATCAATTCTCAAGAGAGTTAGGAAGGTTGTGAGATGTATCTTGAACTCATGAGGACTTGCCCAATTTTCCAAGGAAGTGGATGAGTATAGTGAAAGGATTTGTAGGTGATTTGTTTTGGAAGAAACTTGGGTAGAGGCCCTAACCATTATTTTTGTAGTGCCCTCTGCATCAAGTAGAGACTTGGTTGATCAGTGAAGTAGTGAAGTTTCTTTATATGAAGACACAATCAAAATACTTTAGATTTATTTCACTAAGAGGTTGGAATGCAAGTAAACATCAACACGAGAATATAGTAATGATTTTTTCTTTAAAAAGGAAGCAACAAACTAATTTTATTTTTGATGTAAGCTTGCTTGAGATAGTGAAAAAATACAAATACGTAGGAATTAAAAATGCAAAATGGCTAGAGAGATTTATTTGTACTTCAAAATATGTGGAGAAAGTTGAGTTATGGAATAGAAAATCAACTTAGCTCTTTTTGGTTGGTTGCTTGTGTCAATATTCCTATAAGTTTGTGAGGTTTCAAAGAGTAAAATATGAAGTTGTAAGTGTAGGCAAGTAGAAACAATCCAAAAACATTTAATCATCACCTATGTTGAATTAAAAAATTGAAATCATATGAGATTCTTTTGGCTAAGATGGGAATGGAGCATCAATAATAATTCATTTGCTATGCTGGGGAAAGAGGGCTGAGAACATAGATGAACCTTTTGGCCCAAATTGCTTCTTGAGTGGGAACTAAACCAAAGAAAAAGACTTGGAAGAAACATAACAAGCAGTAGATGAATAAGTTGGACATTAGTTTGCATGTCTGCCTTAACAATAATGAAGAGAAAAAAAAGTCTCAAGTTACAAAGATTTAAACAAAATATAAGATGTAATTGAAACAAAATGTTACTTCCTCTTAATACTAAGAGTATGTGGATATTTGAATTTTTTTAGCCTAAAATCGTTGTGAAGGTGGGCAGTTTAAATGAATTATTTAAGGTGGCAAGGCTTCATGAAACACAGATTCCTTGATCAATATTCACAATATAAGAGTTGACATCGAAAGGAACTTAAATATGCATTAATAGCTGCAGGAATATCTGCACCATACGATCCCTTTTCCCAGCAAACTTTGTAAGCTACAGATCTTGCAAGGGGAGCTCCTTCCTGTTCAATACATTCCCATTCTTCTTTCATGGCATACAACGACCTCACAAAGCTGAAGATTGAGAGAAAATTTCTGTAAATTTTATCCTCATTAGCTCATTGCCATATCATACAATTTTTTATAAACATATTAAATTCAAAGAAACCATGTTATTATTAGATAACTAGCATGTTTCTAGGTACATGTACTTTGTACCTCATATTATTTTTTGGCAAAGAAAAGCCGATTTGCAGAAACATGAACCTTGCACATAAAGTATTGTACCTTTGCTCCTTGCAAAAAAAATTTAAAGAAAACTTGTCATTATAATTCTTAATACAGATTCCAAAATAGGTCCAGAAACTGTCCTTCAAATAAAAAGGAAACATTCCCAACAAAAATTGCTCTGCTTTATTTACCTCTTCCAGAGGCCAAAGGCCAGAGGCCCAAGAGGATCCAAACCAGAAAGAGAATTTATATGGAACCTAGAAATGCAATTTCTTTTGCAAATTACCCCAACTCATTGGAAACGCACAAGGATATGATTTCGCAGTAGACCCAACAAACTTAATTGTGCTTCTTGGGGCAATAGGTGATATTCAATTTCAAGTTTCTCAAAAATATCCTTCATTTTCAATAACAGATCGGATCGTCTACTTGACTTCTCACAAATGTTCTGATAATTCATTGTATGTTTGAGGTAAAGGCCCATTCTCATACTAGTTTTCTCAATCTCCTTCACAAATAAACTATGCTCCGGGTGCCAGTGCTGAGGCTTATTTTCAATATAGTTGCATAACAAACACGACACTTGAAGATTCAAACATCCAATAGCTATTTCAAAAATAAGATAACCTAACCTAACCTTACTGACCTAGGCCAGATATTAAGCATACTTTTTTAGAAACTTTGCATGCTTATCCCAATCAAATATTTCATATGTAAGGCTATTTGCAAATATATGTGTAACTGTGGCTTGTATTATTGCCATTGGTAAAGAAACCACACAATCACAAAAAGAAATACCTGCGTATTCTCTCCTTAAGTGCAACAATTTTTTCCACAGTAGTAGTAGCATCCACATAAAAGTCAACGCTCTCTCCCATATCTGGACTCCTATGATAGTTACTGATTGGTTTTGTAGATAATATAGAGTTGGGGTAGTACACTTTCTCGTTATCAGCACATAGAAACATTGTTGTGAGGATGTTCATTTCTTCTACAACCATCTGTACAATTCAAAAACCAATTAGTTATATGGTTTTATTCAATATGTTGTGTGTAACATTTGTTACTTTTCTAATCCATTGTAAGCTTGCTAGAGAGATGTTATGATTTTTTCTTTAAAAAGGAAGCAACAAACTAATTTTATTTTTGATTGCATATGTTTCTAATATAGAAATCCTCTCTGAATTCAATTCAGATAAAATGATTTCTTCTCAATTCTTGGAAATAAATCTTGCTGGACTTCAGTTCCACCACAACTCTTCAAAGGGAATCCATTAATTATAATTCTCACAAAAAGAGGTTCTTTTAGCTTCAGGTTGTATATGATTCTTTGTGTCATGGATAAAAGAATTCTATTACTCATAATGTTTAGATAAGTAAATTGTTAACCAAGCTACAGAAAGAGTTATTGTTCTATTCTGATGTATAAAAAGCTAGTTTGCGACTTGAACCATATTTGGATTATATGACCTGCAACAACGTCAAATAGACCTCTTGTTTTGTTCGGTTATTTCTTAATTGGCTCCCCATGCTAGTCCAATCTGAAAGCTATAAAATCCATTGTACAAGAAAAATTAGATGTAAAGAGGCAAAACAAGTCCAAGAAAAAATTAATTTACAAATTTGCACTTGCATGGATTTCATGAACTTCTCCATGTCCTGTCTATTGGCATTATGTTTATTGAAGGATGAACACGATTTCTTTGTTTATGCGCAACATTGTCTTTATACACATACTCATCTGACTTATGGCTACAGGGCTCCAATGAGGATATGCTCCCTTAAGAAAAGCTACAATACAAAAAGCGTGTGACAATGGAGTCGTTTAGAGACCCAAAAAGTAATTTCCTTTCTTCAAAAACATTCATCTGCCACCAAAAAGATAAATTAGACAGTATGTCCCAAGAAAGAGCTGTTAGAACTAGGTAATCAGTATTGCCTTGTTTAATTTTTTATGTGTTGTTTTTGTCATAATAAAACAACAAGATCGAGTCAAAAGAACATTAAATGAGCCCAACATGCCAAGTAAAACTACATCTAGCTATATGCTGGGAGTGACATTTACAAGCTATATGGAACTACTTTTAAATAACATACCACCCAGTTTGTGAGAGATGATTCACTGATCATTTCAATTCGGGGATGTAATCTTGTGAAATGTGTTTGGGAAATATGCCATCAAGGGATGCTAGTTGTGAGATGAGGGATTATGAATGCAACTACAATAGATGAAAGTAAATCTATGAAAAACCAAATAAATCCGAGTGATAGAAACTGTCACTTCCTGGCGACAGGAACATCAGAAATTGAAATAAACATCAAGCTATAAAAATAATTAAAAGAAATAATTTATGAAAGAAATAAAAATAACATAAATAGTTACAAAAATACTAAATCCAAATCTAAATTACTAATCTAAAAATCTAAATTAATAAATCTAGAAATGAGTAAATAGACAAGAACATGAACATCTAATTTACCAGATAGACTAATTAAGAAATAAAACTATTAAATAATACATTATAGAAGCACACTAAATAAAAATAGCACTATGCTTTCCCAAAGAGTGGACCCTTACTCCTTGACTCGCACAATGAATAAAGAACAAATAAACCTTATGTTATTTCAATCATGAGAAAATGATACTTTTACTCATCATAGAATAACATAGTTTTGATATGTGTGTAGTAGTTTCCTCTATGGAAAAATGTGTATATATATGTCCTCCCCACTATATCTTATACTGCTTATATATACACAAGCTTAACAATTTATTAACACTTTTGATATGCACTCCATAGTAAGAATGACTATTACATAACAAATCTATAACATAAATCTATGACTTGCAAAGAATAGGCAATCTATTGTGATTGCCCCAACAAAATTCTATTTTCTTTATCTATATTCATTAAATCATGATTCTAAAATGGGTTGGTTATAACAAAAGACAATTATAGAGAGAATCGAGTTGATGTGTTTTTTGTCCACGTGATACTTGGTAATGAATCTCAACTATAATATCTTTTCTTTACTTCCTTACACCCATTACATACAAAATGCTTCAGCAATAATAGTGGCTAATTTTGGGCCAAGTTTATTTCCATCTTCTGGCATGTAACTCACCTTCATGTCCTTTACACATACATGTATTATGTATGAGGTCTACATCAAATATTGATGAAAACAAAATGTGTCTCTATTTTGTGAAGAAACATTAGCCAATACAAAGTAAATTTTGTGGTCTTCCTCTTTATAACCATCACTTAAGTAATATCACCATAGAGGTAAGTGTTATACATTTACAAATTGATGGAGCTTTGTATTAGTGAAATTGTAATAAGAAGATGCAGAGTAGGTGACATGAGGACTGACAGCTCACAATCAACATGTTAGATAAATACAATCACATCTATTTATTCAAAAATTTTATCTCATAACTAGATTAAATATCGCTCATATATATCATATCATATGCAACATAGAAGGAGAAAATGGAATATTAAAATGGATATGGAAATGAGTGGGAAGGCTTATATGAAGGCTAAAATATGACATAATTTGGGATATAAATAGCTCTCATCAACTCTAACCATCTTTGAGATCCCTTTTCAACTCCATGTTTGATATATTCGCCTTTGAATTCTTGATGAAGAGTAATAGCCTCAATTGCAATGAATAATAATAAACTAGCCCTTGCTTTCACTAAGAAATTTCTCTAGCTTAGATTGGGATGTCCACAAGTACTTTCTCCTTGCTCCTCTCATACCATGTTATGTACAAATAAGGGATTTAATGCCATTTTATAGGATATTTCATGAGATTACTCCACAAGGGCTGACTGCACAAGTCAAATTTTACTGGAGGAGTTAAATACTTTAGAGCCCTTAATAATTGGAAACCCCAAAATAGGTCGACCTAGTCTAGAAGGTTCATCTTCAGGGTCTTCATGTCTAGGTTCCAGACTAGTAAGGGTAATAGATATAATTTGTGTGTTATACTATCATCCAAAGATCCCATTTGGGATTTTGAGATCCTATGAAGAGAGGATACTCATAGATTAGGTCTTAATATAGTGAATGTGTGAAGAAGGACGGAAATTGAGGAGGATTTGTTAGGTCCTACCTCATTTTCACCTAGAAAACATAGGAGAAACAAAGTGAAGTGTGTACTTAAGGGTTGAGTATGAAATGAAAACACACCAAAGAGGAGCTAAAAGGTCTTAAATTGAAGTAAACCCAATTTAAGATGACACATACAAATCAAGAGGATTTTTAACAATGTCATACAAAGAAAACCCCTAGTCAAGTGGACTAGTAGTGAAGATATCCCACTTTTTGAAAGTGGCGATATAAAAAATATTTCTAGTATTGTATAATGATAAACCATATTCTCTGCAAATTTTTTTAAGAACATGCTAGAACATAGAATAAAAAAATGGGTTGAAAAAAGAGGGAAAGAGAGCAAACCAGAAGATTTTCCTTAGAAAAAGAAACACTACCATTCATCATTGCCTTGCTCTTGGGAACTTCATTAACAAGGTTTGGAACACCCATGGTGGAGAAGAATTTTGTTTCTTCATTGATTTCAAACCATTTAAAATCATTCCTAGAGATAAAATTTGGAGTAGTATACAGGAACTTAGGTCACCTAATGAGTATTATATAACCCAATACTTGATAAATGTTAGGAAATGGTTAGAGCTAAAATCAGAACTGATGAAAGAGGGCACGTTTGAATATTTTTCTAGAAACATTGGAGTCAAACAATGATGCTCTCTAACCCCCCACATTTTTTTGGTTTGTATGTAGTGCCTCTCCCATTTATTTCTACATGGAATCTTATTGGATGTGGCTCTAACTTCATATGTTTGAATTTTTTGATCATGTTGGGTACATGTGACGTTTGTACCTTTAGGGTGATTTAATTTATGTTGTTTCACAAGAAAATTGTTTATGCCCTTATGCTTTTTTTTAAGAACCATTGTGTTATGGGTGTTTTTATACCCGATTTGTGATGGTAGACCTTCTAAGGCCTTTATTATAAGTTGTGGGAACTCATTGTGTTATTAGTTTTTGATTCAAGCTTGACTTGTATATGTGATTTAGTGACTATTCCCATGTTATGATTTTATATTGGCATTGTTATATCTACCTGTTCAATTTACTCTAGTGTTCATTAGAGATCATTGTTGTGGTTATGATGGTATTGTGATTATGTGATGGTTGATTTTGTAACTTATGATGTGAGTGATGGTTATAATTCTCTATGTGTTAATATCTATTAGACTATTGGTCTATCATGATGTTATTTCATGATTATCCATTTGATGTGCTCAATTGGTTGCACTATGTGATGCATTTGATTACTATACATTAATTTCAGTTGTATCATTGGTGATTTAAATGTCAAATCATGTTATTACTATTTTGATGATATATGTATGATTATTATCATTGATTCCTAATTCTGTTGTGCCTCACATGCTGTTAGTTATGTTTATGAAAATTTGCATGGATATATGCACATATTTGTAGAAATAATAATTTGATGTTTTTATATTTATTTGAGATGCTTAATGTAAATGTAATGGTAATTTAAAATATATAAAGATAATCTCTACGTTCAAACAAATCTTATGCATTACACCCATTATGTTGTGCAAAGTAAGAAAAAATATGTACTAATATACTTAAGGTCCAAGATTACGAAGAGGGGGTTTAATTAGTAATCTATTAGATTCAAAACTGACACTGTCTTATCAACAAAGGTCAACCCAAAAAGATCATAACCATTTAACCATTTGCCACATGCATGCAATGTAAACTTGTCAAACAATAAGTAAGATAACTGATCAAATCATTTGCTCAAGTACTGCAAAAACAACAATATTCTTCATGTGGAAACCTTTGGTTAGGGAATTAGTACCTACATATACCTACATTCTTCTAAAATTTTCTCTATTAAAGGCTTAGTCCTTTTAGGAGTTTACACTAATGCCATGTTTGGAGAAAATTGTGTTACAATTCATCTGATTAAGGGATTTTCCTCTACCCCTATTAGGAGCTTTACCCTATTAGTAGTAACCTCCTTGGAGGATTTTTAACTCAAGCTAATAGAAAGCTCAGTTAAGGGAATGAGTCTTCAGACCTATTAGGGTCCTGCTCACCCTATTAAGAGTGGCTTGGTTAAAGGATTTAATTTGGCAAGGAAAGTGATTTGGGTATAGAAATTATCAATTACTTATATAGATCCAATTTATCTCAATGTCTAATTCTAATTGTAGGAATTCAACTACTACCTTGATTGCACATAACATCAATGATCATCATACTCACAACCACAATACTCTGTCACACAAATACACTTCTTAATCTCTAGGGAAGCCACCCCCTTAACCAAAATGTTATACACTTGAATTGACCTAAGTACCACCAAAATGTATTACCAAATCCTAATATATCCTTTACAAGATCTACTTGATCACCTATTTGAACTGGACATTGATTCAATAAAGAAATCTAGCATTTTGCACTTTTTCTAATGAACATGCACAAATCCAAGAAATTTGATCACAATGATCGATGTATGATCAATTCATTATAACGTATTTATGCCACATCATTTTCACATCATTACTTAACTTTACATCACAAAAGATCTACCCAATTCATCCCAAAAACTAGTAGTTGAAGATCAAACATAAGCGTTTCTTAGTATTCTTTCATTTCCTCCTAAATTCACTTCCATTGATCCAAAACATTTCTTCTAGTCAGCCAAATCATGTACTACTATAATTTAGTGATATCAAAATTGAGTATAGAACATAAATCATGAATTAGAATATATAGATCATCAAAAATTTGATACACCAATGAAACCATTCACTATTTATCACTAACTATTCAACTTTGTTACATTTTCACAATTAAATCTTACATAAATTTCTCCATACTTATGTTGAGTACATAAAATAATACATACACCATCTTGAGACATCTCTAAGTTTCCCATCCTAATTGTGCAGTTCAATTCCACACATAGATTAACTACACACAAGATTTCTACTCTACAAATACTAGAACAATGTTCCTCATAAACTATCAACCAACGACCTTCAAGTTGAGATCAATGGAAACACGATAATTGATCAATTAATCATCAAATGAGTACTAAATCATCTCTTCAATACAATATACATCAATTATGCCAACAAAGTCATAGTCACTCATTCATGAGATCTACATAATGTATCATGCTCATTCATAATTTTCTATCATGCCTGTTTATGTGTTTAAGCTATTTATATTATGAGTAGCTACAATTGATATTTTTGTGTTTTGGTGAATAGGTTATCAGAAACATTTTGCCTAAGTTGCATAATTTAAGGGTGTCTATATCATCAATAGTGATATAGGAAAAAGTAACTTTTGCCTTTCAATAGTGAGCCAATAAAATTCTTGTATGGATGATGTACACATGATTATAATGTTATCTCTTTAACACATTCATAAAGTTGAACTTTATAAAAAATATTGTGATAGACTAGTTGCATATTTATGTCTTAGAGCTTTCGTAGTTGTCGCAAAAGAAGTTTAATATTATTATTATTTTTGATTGGTAAAAGTTCTAAGCCAAATAGTTTTGTTAATTTAAATTTATAGTTGAGTTCATACAATTTAAATTAAATATTGATTTTTATGTTTGGAAAAATAAAATTATTTACCAACGAATTTGTCATATATGGGTTCTAATTGTTTGCAACTGATTTAATTGTTTTTTGGGTAAAGTCAATAGTTCACCTAAAATATCTAAGTGAGTTCTTTTCACTCACTTCTCACCTTTTCTCTTTTGCGAGAATTTGATTTTTCTCTAAACTTGAATGGAGAAAATCACATATTATCTTGTTGGGTGTGATTCACTTGTTGGATTGGTGTATGAGTGTCTTGTGCCAGAAGTCAAGTTCAATTTCATTGAGTTTTGGATTTTTGCTCACTATGTATAGGTTATACACTTTGTATGAGATATAGGGATCTTCACATTTTTATTGACTTTATCTTTTCCTATGAAGTAAATTGCTTAAGGCTTGTAGGCTAAGAATTATCACCCCCCACTATTTCGTTGCTTATTTAAGTTTCCATGAGCATTGCATATTTTTGATTTTGGCATTTAGGGTTTTAGAAGTGTTATGCTACCCAATTTTATGTGTGTTCCTGGAAATGATATTTTATTTTAGAGATGTGATATTGGGCACTCAAGGGAAAAAAGGGTTGTAATTTCATCAATTTATTTGATGTTTATTTTTTTGGTCTTTTTCATCAATGCACGATTTTGTGTGTTGCCTAGAATTATGTCTCCATGTTTGGGTGACTAGGAAGTTGGGTTTAGTAGTATCCCATAAGTATTGAGAATTGTGTCATCAAAATAGTTAAAGTACATTTTGGTTATTTGTTATGGTAATCCAAACTTGGCCCTTTGATGCTAAAATATCATTTTTTGCAAGAATTTTGGGTTTTCATGTATCTTGTGGCTTGTGATCTTTCCTTGTGTTCCCACAATATGTATGATGGATTCTATTAGAATTTGAGCTCTTGGCATAGTGGCCAATAAATCATTTGGCTTTTATACCCATTTATTGATTTTGAGTATTTTTAGCCCATCTCATGTTCTAACAAGATGTGTGGTGGATTTATTTGAATCATGTGCTCTTGGAGAAGTGTCCAATTGAGATATCTAGTGTTTGTGCCTTTAGTTTTTCCTTTACTTGGTTCTAACCTAGACTGTGTTGGGATTTGACACTTCCTCCTTTCTTTTCTTGTATTGTTGTGGCTTTTGTATTATGTAATGACACCTTTGATGCTTGAGAAGAGCTCCAATGTGACATGTGGATGTAGGTGCTGAGATTGCATTCAAGCATTTAGTTGAGCTATGCTCCTACGATGATGTTCAAGTGACCTGTGCTCTTGGGTTAAAACCAATGAGATACCATGTTCTTATGGATTTTGACTTGAGAGTCTATTCTTTTTTTTCCTTTTTCTTGTGAATGCTTATGTTGCTTCTCATCCTTGATTTAAATAATGTTGATGATGTATCTTGTGTATTTTTTTAAGTAGATCAATTAGAAAATCCTTGGGTTATGCTATCCTTGTGTAGGCCAAGTAGAGAATCTTGGGGTTATGCTATCCTCATGTAGATTGAGTGGACAAAGTTCATTATTTTTGTCTTTAGTATGTTTAAGTAGATGAAGACCTTTGTGTATGTCCTTGTGTAGATCAAGTGGACAAGATTCTTGTTTGGTCTTTGTCTTGTGATGTTTAGTCATAAAAATAGGTGTGTTGTGAAGGCTTGAGGAGTAGTTCCTTACATATACCCCTAAAACTGGACTCATAGGTTGCATTAAGGAGTTTCTTAGAAAGTGAAAACCATAATCAAATACATTGAGTATAAACATTAAAAATGATTAATTAGATTTTTGGAACCCATTAAATACCAGATGTCATGCGTGAGTGAAGTATGAGTGTAGATGGTGATGTGATTATCATTGAATCCCCGAACATCATGAGTGATGCTTGAGTGTGAGCATAGATGGTGTAGATCATTGAATCCCTAAACATCATGAGAGATTCATGTACAAGATAGATGATTGCACCCAAAATTTTAATATTGAAATGTACATGCAGAGATACATCTTATGGTTTCTACTCTCGTGTCTAGGTCCATTTGTAGTGTGTAGTACCCCCAATGTATTGTGATTTGTGGTATAGTGATTATGCTTGGATATTGACCTATATGTCAAATGATCTCCATGTGTATTTTTAATCTTCACCTCTGTCTATCACATTTGATCACATGTTGAGTTCTCTCAGTGTATGAATTCATTGTGTACTTATGTTTATATTGGACCTCTGTATCATCCTTGAGATTATGTATTTTCTTGGCATGTGTGTTGTCACTCCTTATATGTTTTTCTCTATTTATGGATGAGTTGCTATCTTCACGAGCATAATGGGATAGGCCTGAGGGTTCCACATAGTAGGGTGGTGATGTCCTTTACCATAGTTAGAGGTTACTATATAGATTGAAGATTCTTCTAGGGATAGAGATTATGAGCACTAAAGGCTCAATGTGTTTCCTTCATCTTGTATCATTGATGTATGTACATATATATGCACTGATGTTATGATATTTCACTTAGTTTTCTTTATGCTATCGATGCTGTAATTTTTTAAAGCAATCAAGTGATTATGAAATTGATGTATGCTATCCAATTCTCCTTAGTGTAGAGCTAGATGTTTATCAATCGTACATTGGTCTCATCATAGGTTTTCCCAATGATTATGACCTTGATGTATGGTATTCAATTCTCCGTAGTGTGGAGCTAGATATTTATCATTCGTCTCTACAACATAAATTGGCATCACTGCCTAGTTTGGTTTTCTAATTAGTTTTGGAAGTTGGGGTGAATTTATTATGCTTTCAAGCTAGTCTCTTAAGGGTTCTTGGATGTCTTCTAGGTCTTGTCAATCTGATTTAAGGATTAGGGTGATACATAAAATGTAACATTTGAATATAAGCTTCATATTCTTCCTTTCTTATACTTAAAGTTATATTTTATGTAATATTCTCATGATTTCTGAGAGTGGTTTCAGCTTCATAGGAGTTAAGATAAAGACTCTAGATTTTAAGGGTTTTGAGGAAACTTTAGACTTAGTCAAATTTGAATTCTTCAATGAATTTTCTCCACCATAGATCTTGCATGGTGATTTGGTTGTATCTTTCCTTTCTTGTTGAGAATTAATCTTATGCACGATCATTTGTGGATTATTGTTTGTACTATTGCTTATGCTTATGGTTAATTGGTAATCAACATGTATGTTTAACCACTCAAGAAACATTTACTTTGAGATTAAAATGAATGTCAATGAGATGGGTTTTGAGTATGAACTAGTTTTCTCTTTGTATAGTTGTGGGTTCTTGTTGGCTTAGCCTCTTGTGACTTGTTGAGAAGCAAAATCCTTGTTGGGAAACCTTGTGAAATCTTGTTCTTTATTTCAAGATGATCATGATCTCTTCTGTTGCATGTTGTATCTTGCTTATGTTCATGGTTATGACATGTGTTGGGTGATGCGATGTGCTCCCCTGCCTACAGGTGGTTAATTATGTGGTGTTCCATGTTTACTAATAGTCATGGTTTTTGGTGCAATGGCAAATGGGCCCTAAAATTGGTATCAGAGCCTGGTTTTGGCTTGGTCATGGGTTCAAATCTCCCCGGTGCCTTCCCGACCTGCATAAGCATCTGGTATGCGCGTCAAGGGGGAGATTTTTGGGTGATGCGATGCGCTCCCCTGCCTACAGGTGGTTAATTATGTGGTGTTCCATGTTCACTAACAGTCATGGCTTTTGGTGCAACGGCAAATGGGCCCTACAACATGCAGATTGTTACATGATGTTTATTCCATGTTTCAAAAAAAACCTATTAATTGCATATTTAAGTCTTTGTTCCAAGGTCTCCTTGGTGGAGAATTATATTTTGTATGGATAAACTTAAAGATTTCTTAAACAAAGTTTTTGGAGGAGTGGTGTAGGATCACGCCTCCTAGAATATAGAGTTAGTAATTAGAAGAAAATTTAATAATAATGATGATAGCCATCCATTTATTCAATATAAGCCAACTTATAAGGCCTTGGAACCTTTAGGTGCAATTATGAACTAGGGGTCCACCATAGTCAAAGGGATTTTTTTAATGATTTTCACAAGTATTTATGCTCATAGGGTAGTAGTAGGTGTTTTGGATTTCTGTTTGATTGCAAGGAAGCAACATGGTCCAAAAAGTGCAAATACTGTAAAACTATTTGTCAATGGTGCATAATGCAACTTTGACAACTTTTAGCAAAACATGTCAACTACCTTCCCAAGTGGCCATTGTATTCAAATATTAGTTATAACCATTGAGAAGGATTCAAATAGCCCTCTAGAGGATGAGGGATTGATATTTGGAAGTTTGTGTGAAGGTTGGAGCAATTGAAGTGAACAAAGTATCAAGTTATTGTGTAAACTTGTTGTTTAAGTGACTTGTACAAACTGCATAGATTGGGAAATTTAATACTACATGCATGGTGAGTAGGGTGTCTTATCTATCTACTGCAATTGATTTCATATCTTGAAGTGATTGGATATGGTATATTTTGCAATTTTTGTCTTGGGTGGTCTAAAACCCTCTCAAATATAAGGGTTTCACACAAAAATGACCATATCTTGACTTTCCATTGAAGGATTTCAATGACCATTGGTGAAAAGAAAGTAGGGTCATGTTTCTCTTAGTTTCCAAAGACTTGGTCCTATTCAAGATGGTTTTTTATTTATAGTGCTCAGTCCTAGACCCAAAATCTCAATGTGCTCGGGTAAAAATTGCGTGAAAAATGTATAACAGAGATAGATCTATTTGTGGGGTTCCAATCCGATAATAGAAATGATGTTCTTATCCATGAGGAAAGATACCTAAAGTTTTGGTTTGACCAAGGTACCCTTACATTAGGTAGTTTCTTCACAAAAGTGGTCTAATGAGCCCTATTAGGCCTAGGTGGCTATAGAGGGAATAATGGTTTATTGAAGATTTAGGAATTTGATCCTTTATAGCATGTTGGAAGGATTGAATGGGTATTTGAAAAGTCACTTAGTTCCCTAGGTTATGTGGATAATATCTAAGTTGTTGTCCAAAAACCTTTTAGGTCAACCTAATTGCTTGAGGTTTGTCCACTAGGCTCTTTGGTGATAGATACTTTGTGGCTATTGAGGAACCCAACCAAGGCTTGAATAATTGTTCTTCTATTCTAAGTAGAATATCCAAAACATTAGATTGAAGGGTTGATAAGTGTTGGGTAGATTTTCCATAATGGACCTAATTCAAGGAACCTTTCCCCAAAGTATGAAATCAATCCAATTTAATCAATTCTCAAGAGAGTTAGGAAGGTTGTGAGATGTATCTTGAACACATGAGGACTTGCCCAATGTTCCAAGGAAGTGGATGAGTATAGTGAAAGTATTTGTAGGTGCTTTTTTTTGGAAGAAACTTGCGTAGAGGCCCTAACCATTATTTTTGTAGTGCCCTTTGCATCAAGTAGAGACTTGGTTGATCGGTGAAGTGGTGAAGTTTCTTTATATGAAGACACAATCAAAATACTTTAGATTTATTTCACTAAGAGGTTGGAATGCAAGTAAACATCAACACCAGAATATATTCATGATTTTTTCTTTAAAATGGAAGCAACAAACTTATTTTATTTTTGATGTAAGCTTGCTTGAGATAGTGAAAAAATGCAAATACGTAGGAATTAAAAATGAAAAGTGGCTAGAGAGATTTATTTGTACTTCAAAATATGTGGGGAAAGTTGAGTGATGGAATAGAAAATTAACTTAGCTCTTTTTGGTTGGTTGCTTGTGTCAATATTCCTATAAGGTTGTGAGGTTTCATAGGGTAAAATATGAAGTTGTAAGTGTAGGCAAGTAGAAACAATCCAAAAACATTTAATCATCACCTATGTTGAATTCAAAAATTGAAATCATATGAGATTCTTCTGGCTAAGATGGGAATGGAGCATCAATAATAATTCATTTTCTATGCTGGTGAAAGAGGGCTAAGAACATAGATGAGCCTTTTGACCCAAATTGCTTCTCTAGTGGGAACTAAACCATAGAAAAAGACTTGGAAGAAACATAACAAGCAGTAGATGAATAAGTTGGACATTAGTTTGCATGTCTGCCTTAACAATAATGAAGAGAAAAAAAAGTCTCAAGTTACAAAGATTTAAACAAAATGTAAGATGTAATTGAAACAAAATGTTACTTCCTCTTAATACTAAGAGTATGTGGATATTTGAATTTTCTTAGCCTAAAATCATTGTGAAGGTGGGTGGTTTGAATGAATTATTTAAGGTGGCAAGGCTTCATGAAACACAAATTCCATGATCAATATTCACAATATAAGAGTTGACATCGAAAGGAACTTAAAAATGCATTAATAGTTGTGTTCCTTGGTCCCTTAGGCTGCTCATCGTTGTCAACATCAATAATATTCTTTCATTTGATGTTTGCAAATGCTTTGACAAATATAAATTGTTATTTTTATAGTAGAGCATGTTTATCAAATCCATTATCAAAACAAGGAAACACTTCTATTTACTATGAATGTGAGGTAATGAAATTAAGCATTGAAGCTCTCCTAGACCGTGGAAGTAAACTTAGATTCCATGCATTTAAATTTTTTTTACTGACTATAAGATGAAATTGAAGTTATTAAAAAAATGAAATTTTGAAAATATAAAAATTTCATTAATTTGTTCTTTTAGAATTTTGATTGCATATGTTTCTAATATCAAAATCCTCTCTGGATTCAATTCAGATAAAATGATTTCTTTGATTTCTTCTCAATTCTTGGAAATAAATCTTGCTAGACTTCAGTTCCACCACAACTCTTCAAAGGGAATCCATTAATTATAATTCTCAATAAAAGAGGTTCTTTTAGCTTCAGGTTGTATATGATTCTTTGTGTCATGGATAAAAGAATTCCATTACTCATAATGTTTAGATAAGTAAATTGTTAACCAAGCTACATAAAGAGTTATGGTTCTATTCTAATGTATAAAAAGCTAGTTTGCGACTTGAACCATATTTGGATTATATGACTTGCAACAACGTCAAATGGACCTCTTGTTTTGTTCGATTATTTCTTAATTGGCTCCCCATGCTAGTCCAATCTGAAAGTTATAAAATCCATTGTACAAGAAAAATTAGATGTAAAGAGGCAAAACAAGTCCATGAAAAAATTAATTTACAAATTTGCACTTGCATGGATTTCATGAACTTCTCCATGTCTTGTCTATTGGCATTATGTTTATTGAAGGATGAACACGATTTCTTTGTTTATGTGCAACGTTTTCTTTATACACATACTCATCTGACTTATGGCTACAGGGCTCCAATGAGGATATGCTCCCTTCAGCAAAGCTACAATACCAAAAACATGTGACACAGTTGTGCCTGAAATTATGTTGAAGGGAACATGCCTTTTAAGTTCTAACAAAATAATCTCCCTCACTAAGGAGCTGCTGCTTCTGAATAGTTCTGAACATGCTGCAAGGATGTACAACCCTGCAGCTGTAGTTAGGCTGCATTAGTCACTCAAAATTTTTAATTGAAAAATATTTCTAGGTTCACAATGTAAGATCAAAATAAAATAAAATAAAATAAAAATAAAGAAATAATGGATTATGAATTTCAATTTGGGATATATGATATCTTTTGCTCTGACAAAACAGATAGTGATTCGAACTTGGCACATGTTTTTGTATCTGAAATGAAACAAACGACACTTGAAACTCTTGCTGGCAACCGACAGAATTTAAATCATTTGACGTAAGGCTTGGCTTGTTTAACAATATGTTTGAATGTTTAAATGTATGACCAAAATATAAATTAAAATTGACTGGGTATGTTAGACTCGTATTTTTCAATTCTGTTGAATTTTCCTGTTGTCCAATATCCAAATGCCGAAGCTTCATGAATCACAGAGAAAAGCTGATAAAAAATTTAGTTGTTTATGATTCTGTTCTAACTAATTGTCTTTTATGTAAGGTCATAAATGAAGGTTTCATTTGAAATATGAACATTTATCAATGATAACAATGAGATAATCATAATATCATATTATGTCATTATTTATAAGTTCAATGTATAAGAGACCTTGCTTTCAGCGTAGACATTCATTTATATTGAAAATAATTTCAGAAAGAAGAATTATACAATAAATAATTTAATTATCAGATTATATTCTGAGAAGAGGCTAGTATAATAATATAACCATAACTATATACTGTTAACAATACACCAACACAATATTTTTGTATTTGATCTAAAATAAGGTGATAGGATACTATATTGATGAAGAAGAAAATTATAAAGAACTCCTTAAGTTCCTCACTGTTAATAGGAATGTGTTCAATTAACTATTGGATGGATAGTTCTAGTTCTTATAGACTTTGTCATGTGTTGCTAAATTTCATAATCATTTTACTTTTAATTTCTTTTAAAACTATTTATCTATTTTTATTTTAATGTTAAACTACGATTAATGTATTGCTAATGTTTAATTGATAACTTCCTTAAACTATCTTCCAATTGTCAGTATAATACCACCCTAATCTGGACTATCATACTATGAAATTAGAAAATAGATGAACATAATTTAACCACTATATTAAATACATGATAATAATTTAACCACTTTATTGTATAATAAAAAATTTATGACAATTATTAAACAATCACACTACCCTATGACAATGTCACTACCATAGTTTTTATTAGCTTAGTCTCATATCACACGACTCATCAGTATCACTTATATTTGTCAAATGCTTATAAATATATCAAATTCAAAGAGACCAGTTTTAGTTGATAAGTAATGTATTTAAAAAACTAGACGACAACTACAAGTCATCAAATCCTGTTTGCCATATTGGTGATTTAGGCATTTTATATATTAGAAAGCTGCAAGCTTTGGTCGCTTTTGTAAACATGACAAAAAGATCTTTCCTCAATGCATTGTAAAAAACCCCATACTTATATTATAAATACAACACTATGGTTCAAAGATTTAACTAATTCAAATGTAGTAGTCAAGAGGGCAAGTTATAATTGTCCCCATCCGCATAAGTATTTGCCTATTTGGTTAAGAAGAAATAAAATATTGAGTTGCTGTAATGATGAGTATATAGAAATTGGTAGACACAACCTACAAATGTTACTGTTCTCTAAAATAACTGTCAACATGTTGGTATGACTCCAAGTCATAGGGGTGAGCAGCAAGGAGAGTTTGTTGCACTCTTTCTGAAGAGTCGTATGTCACAGTATTCCAAAGATGTGAATACTTTTCGTAATTTAGTTTTGAATATAGAGCACTACTGAAAACAATCTTGAAAACCATACTACAAGAATATATTGTATTATGTTTCTATCTGCATTTCATACCCCAGATATTTAATGTTCGAGCAAGAGAAGGCAATTTCGAGAACGACATACTTCGTGTACAAAGCAACACAGCTTTGTTGCCTGGAAAGCACAATCCAAAAAATTGTCATTATAATTCTTAGCGTAGATTCCACAATAGTAATAGAAGCAGTCCTTAAATCAATAATATATTAGAATATTTATCTCAAAAATTTGATAGAGGTAACTCTAATGGCCGTCAGAACAAAGTTGGTCAAAATTGATAGAATGACTTTCATTAGAATATTAGAATGTAAATGAATTAAGAATGTAAATGAATACTCTACATATGAATAAAAATGAAAATATTCTCTCCAACTAGAATGAAAATCATGGAATGCTCAGATGGCAACAACATCTTGAAGATAATCTGCAAGAGCCGCTATGTTATCAGAAATGAGAAACGAGAAAGCAACATAGACGTGACGAGAAACTTCATTTACAAACTAAAACAATACTAAAACTAAAACATGAAAGCCACAAGCAGCAGGTGAGATATTATAATAGCAATAGCGTGGGTGCTGGCAATGCCCAGAAGAACCAAAGAAAACATTAGTATGGTTATAATCACAACTGCATTGATGAGTCTGTGTAGCTGTTTAACTGCAGTTTTGGAGTCGTTTAGAGACCGAGAAAGTAATTTCCTTTCTTCAAAAACATTCATCTGCCACCAAAAAGATAAATTAGACAGTATGTCCCAAGAAAGAGCTGTTAGAACTAGGTATCAATATTGCCTTGTTTAATTTTTTGTGTTGTTTTTGTCATAATAAAACAACAAAATCGAGTCAAAAGAACATTAAATGAGCCCAACATGCCAAGTAAAACTACATCTAGCTATACGTTGGGAGTGACATTTACAAGCTATATGGAACTACTTTTAAATAACATACCATCCAGTTTGTGAGACATGATTCACTGATCCTTCCTGTATCCGAGGCTCCCATAAATTGAGGAAAGATTCCGCTCACCTCTTTTTCACTCATTAACTTTAGTAGGTCATCTTCCTCAATATACCTGCGGAATAAGGGATTCCAATTAACTAGGTTTAAAAATTCTCAAACATATTCATTTTCTTGGAAGTAAATAAACCATGAGCTGTGGATTTTCCTGATATTGTTTGGTCCTATTAATGCTGGTAGGTCCATGCTTTTTCCTTGATGTTTTCGGAAGAGTTAGTTGTTTGAGAACAATGGCCTTAGCACCAGAATGATTATAAAATATAAACTGCTGCATATAATGCTTAGCAATATAGGAGCAAGGATGCCAATAAGAGACATGTTATTTGTGTGAGGATGCCAGTTAAAAAGGCAATGGCATTCTGTTAAGATATAAATAAACCACGAGTAGCATTGTCTGTTACAAAATTTTATTGGAACAGTTTGGCATATCTATGGTTCATTAAATGTTAGATTTCTAATTTTTAGGAGAATAAAAAATAACATAGCTATGACAAAGCATATGTGGGGTGAAGGTATTACTTCAAAAGAGGATGCTTACTCTGTTCTACACTTTGCAACATTTTAAAATATCCTCTTTGCCGTAATTGCGGCTTGACGTTCACTATCAATCTTTGTATCATGTTTGTGGGAATCGGCGGACCTGTCAATTGTATTAGCTATACAAGCAATTCCTGAATACCTAATCATACGAATCAATCTCTTCATATTCCAAGCAGATACATTCCTCTGGTTCAGCTTCTGGAGTTGTTCAATATTTATAATACTGTAGCCCGCTGCCACTTCATGGTCTGCCCTATCATTATTTCTATTATCAGGAGGATCTATTTGAATTTCTATGTGTTCTGCACTCTTCGTAGAAATTTCATCTGGTAGGGCAGGGGATTGATGGATTTTCATCACTGGGGGCGGAAATATAGTTTCAAGTACATATTGATTGAATATGGACTCCTGAATTCTGTCAAAATATGTTTTCACATGAAAATTCAAAGCTAAAACCTTCACCAAAAGTGTCTTCAATAGCCATAAAATTGCAGAGAACAGAAAACAAAACAGGAGCTTCTCAATTGAATCCAACAGCTTCTTATTCCCGGTAGCTCGCTCCACCTGATAAGTTGATAACTCAAACACACCAAAATATTAGAATGGAAAAGAGATTACGAATATAAATGAGGATAAATAAAAATTCCAATTCCAACTCCAACTACAATAACCATAATGCAAATACATCTCCATTAACAATAACAAGTATGAAAATACAATCCGAACAGAAGAGTACCTGTTTATGAAACATAAGATGCCAAGCCAACAAAATTAAGCCAAACCAGAGGCAATTTTTAGCACTACATCTCACTCCATAGACAAAATATAGGACCCTCTTCCTTAAAATAAAATTCCTCTCAATTACGAAAACTGCTACTCGAATTATCCACTGGGAGACCAATCTCCCACAGAAAACAACCAGAACCATAAAAAACCACTTCCATGTATCTAATCCCCAGATAGTATGTTTCTTCAGAGGCCCAGCTATAAGGCTTGATATCAGTCCTGCTATTAGGGCTACAAAAGCTGCACATTACACAAAAAACCATTTGTCACACTCAGAGCACTTGTAATTTCGCGGAATCTCCTCTTCTGTGAAGGGATCATATTCTTCTTCGTGATGATCTGGAAGTGAGGGAGAATTGTTTAGTTTCCTTTCAGCCATTCTCGTAGAGTTTTCCATTGCCTCAAATAAAGAAATTGTATATGACACAGTAAATAAATTACGAACTCGTTGGAATGAAATGAAGAAATTGTATAGGAAAGTTGCATCCATGGCACATTAAATAAGCAATGAAGAACTCGTTAGAATGAAAAACCTTTCCCGTTCCCTTCCAGTCCGCAGTCCGTTCGAATGAAAAACCATTCAAATCCCGCCCGTCCCCTCCACCGCACCCCACACCCCATTCGAAATTACATTGTAACGCTCGAAACAGCGTGAATGGAAGGAAAGAAAGTGAATATTATGAATATGTTAGAAAATATAAAAATTATCAGTTGATTTTATATATTAATAGTATTTGTTGCTTAATGACCTATTAATTTAGGAGCCGATTTAATTGTAAATTCTTATACGATGCATATGTAATTTATAAATTATATTTTTTCTATATTTTTAAATATTACAATTGAGAATGAGCAGTAAGATTAGATTTTTGAAGAGAAGAATATATTATATGTGACTAATTGATGATTTTCAAACGTAGAGCATAATTTCAAAACTTCTAAAATTAGCAATTGCATCTAAGTGTATAATGGATATGAGATATAGAAGGTTAATTAAAAACAAATTGCTCCACTTTAAGTATCAAAAATGACAACAAAAAAGAGAGATCAAAATGACAACAACAAAGAGAGATCATACTCATACAACATTTTGATTCATCTATCTACACTCATTTCAATACTTTCTATATATGAATTTTGATAAGTTTAGTATCTAATAAGACCTTAAATTGCCTCATTCTATGATAAGGAGACTCGTCAAATACTACCAGAGATAATACTATTTCCTGACACTAGAATTGGTCATCCATTTGAATAGATCCCTATGAATCTAGTAAGTTAGTCTAACATTTACCTAAAATTATTTTATATGATCATATCATCAATAATGAACATTTATGCACATTTAGGTATGTAATTGAACACAATTTATAACATTGTTATTTATACTTTGGTTTGCATGATCGTACCTCTCCAAGTGGGGTTCAAGAAGGTTAATGCCATGTTTCATCTTGTTGCATCTTCTTTGTACCTAAAATTAATATAAAATACTTAGAGTTGCATTTCAATCATATTGTTGCAAAGTATTTTATACTCGTATGCATTAGTTTTACATCATGACATCAATGACATACATATATTTAATAGTTGTTCATCTATTTTCTAGGAAATCATAAACCTTCTTTTTGAATATAATAGATCTTCAAGGTTCATTTTATAAACATCATTATTTTAGATGTAATTACAAAATAAGTAGGTATTAAAGATTATTGAACGAATCACACATATGCAAACTGTCCAATAAATTAATTATGTGCAACACTTTATCTCAAATTAGACCAAAAATTAACATTGGATCCTATTGTTGTGAAGTAATTTTTACTAGTTTTATGTATCAAAAAGATGAATGACAAAAGTTAATGAATAAAACCAATATAAAAAAGAAATTAAAAATTACACATTACAACAATGATTATTGTCATTCTCATTTTTCAACATTAGCACAACCTTTCATTGTTCACTTTCGTAAATATGTCTAGTATGTTAGTCTTAGATTTGTTTTGACATTTGAGTGTCAACACACTTAAAAAAATTCTCAAGATGATGCCGAGTATAATACAAAAGCTAAGCTATAGTGTATGTCGAGCTATAGTGTATGCTGAGCTAGAGAATTCAATAGGTGCCGAGTGAAGTTCAAGTGTTAAGCAATCTTTAGGTGCCGAGCAAAGTTCAAGTGCCAAGAAAAGTATAGATGTCGAGTGAAACAAAATTACTATAGGAGCCGAGTGAGCCAATTTTCCAATATGTGCCGAGCATCAGGAACTAGTAAGTGCTGAATAACACAGAATCAACATATGAGTTTGTGCCTTCACAAACTTAGATGTAGACCATTTTTGGAGCTGACATAGGATGAATCTTGAAGAATCTTGAAGATAAGATTGAATCTTTTGCATTACCTATATAATTAGTATGCAACCAATAGGAAAAGTGCAAGAAATGAGCAGGAAATGAAGATTTAATTTTGATTGTAGATTCATACCTAACCCTAAGTCTTTGAAATCTTTAGAAAGAGGATAAAACCCCATTATTTAAGAGAGAGGATATGCATGAAAGAAGTGTATGGGTTAATTATAGGTCAAGTGAAGGATATTCATACCTAACTCATCAAATGAAGGGATCACTTCACCTAATAGGTCAAGTGGTCACATTTCGTCAAATTAAGTACAGAAAAGGCATGAGGGACTGATTTACAAAGTTTGATCATACATCAGTTCCTAAACAAGCAAGTACTAAAAAGAAGAGATCAACATGAACAAAGATGAAAAGTTAAAATTTCAAGATTTCACAAGTGTTTCTGAGTTTTCCTCATATGCCAAGTAAAAATCCAATACATGTTGAGTTGATTGTCAAAATAGTGGCAGCCGAATGATTAGTAGGAGCCGAGTTGTTAGAGGAAGCCAAGTGAAAAAAAAAAAAAATTAGTTGAAGCCAAGTAAAGAATACTCCTATGGAAGCTGAGTGATGAAAAGGCAATGGAAGTTGAGTAATGTAGAATCCTTCATAAGTTGAGTGGATAGTTGTAAACACACTAAGCATTAAATGTGATGAAAATAGGGTATATTATCATATTTTCAATCATTTTTCTTCATCATGGACAAAGAGAAAATATGAGAAAGAGAATAGAATGAGGTTAAAGTAGAGATTCCAGTGTTTAAACAAGATTTCAACAGCATCACAACATGATTTCATCAATCTTAAGGTATTTAGATCTATGCCGAGTTACATAGTTTAATACTTTCTTTGTGTTAAAAACCTAGAATTAACAAAATTGCTTCTAGCTCTACAAAAACTCAGGAGAAGGAACCTTTTGAAGTCTAGCTAGTGTCCAGTGAGGTCAAACAACCTAATTTCTATCCAGTACTAAAGGTTGCATATAAGAATGACCTAACTGGAGCCCTATCCATCACACCCCCTAAGGTTTTAATGGTTCAAGATGTAAGGAGATGCTATAATTGAAAGATTGGAGCCACGTGTGAGATGGAAATGAGAGAATCCTATGAAAAATTGTGTGATAATGGAGTGTTGAAAGAAGAGTTTTAGATTGTTGAAAGTAAGGGTTTAATGCGTGCCCTAGAATTTCTCACCATTTTCAAAATTGAATGGATTAGATTAGTACTCAATCGAATACATGACGGAAGCTTATGGTTGGAAGATGACCTAGTGGAAAGCACGAAAGGAATTGTTCATAGAGTGACAAGGTATCCAACCCTAGATTAGTCGAAGATCCTTAGGAGTGATTCTAAGGAGGCAATTGAGAAGAATACTGGTGCAAAGTGGAATAAGAGAAGGGTGACAATTGACGATCCAAGACCTTCTTTTTGATTTATCTATTAGAGTCATTGCACACAAATTCTAACAATCTAACAGACTCAATAGTGTGTCTTGCATTGCAGTGGCTGTAGGATATAGATTGGTGAAGAAGTATCATACCTATGATCTTGCAGAATAGCAACTACAACAGATAAATGAGAATCTAGCAGCTATCAACAGAACCAAGGGAGCCCAATGTAAATTTGGTGCTATTTTTATATGTATATTCTTTTATGTTTAGAATGAGTTTCCTTCATTTGCTAAAGTAGCATGGAAAACAAATAGGTTTATTATAGCTCAAGTTAATGAATATATAGAACAAATAGGAGCTAATTTTGAGACCTTAATGACTAGTTATTTTGAAGACTTTAAGAAGTTAATGAAGCAAAGGCTAAGAATTCTAGTGTTAGAGAGACATGTAAATGAAGTTTGTTTTCTTGTAGATATAGACTATGCATACATTCAAGCTACCATACGAAGAGTGAGATGGCTAAGACCTCTTGGGTATGAAATAAATATAGATGAAGCATCAATAGAAATAATTGCATTATTGGCAGAGGATATAGACAAGGATGCATCACATTTTGGTACCTATGATGTGGTGAGATCAAAAGTGGATATGGAGTTAAAGACTGCCTCCACTTCAAAAAAGAAAGATAAACTTGTCAAGAAATTAAAAGCCAAATTTGGGAAAGGCACTATACAAGTAGTAGAAGAAGAAGGTGATGATGCCAAGGGTGATGAAGAAGAGCAAGGTCAAGGACCACTTTCCTTAACCCAAGGTATGGGGGACGATGCAGATGAGAAGGAAGGTTCTAAGTAGGAAGCACCCAAGGCTAAGACAAAGAAAAGGAAAGCTCAAAAATAGCCAGTTGCCCAGCCAAAAGGAAAGAAGAAGGCAACAAAGCTAAGCCCATCCAAGCCAACTACAAGGGCAAACACCAGGACTAAAACTCAAGGGTAAAAAGAGTAGGAGAAATAGAAGGCAACAAAACAAGGACCTGTAGAGAAAAAGAAAAATCAGAAAGTATGTTGCACCTCCTGAATCAGACAAAGAAAGAATAGAGTCTAATGAAGATCAATTCAAATTGGTAAGTCATTCTACCACATCTAAATTGGAAAGAATTTGCAATAATATTAGAGATAATGCTGATTTAAATTGTCTAAAGACCATTGAATTTAATAAATTGTCAAAAGAATAATAAATCATAGTGGAAGAGTCCATCTACAATATGATGGCTAAGTTCAAGACCACTCCACTTGAACTAGACAACTCAATGCCTAAGGAGCTAAGCTTACTGGTTGAAAATAAATAGCATTACTATCTCAAGATGGAGAAAGAAATAAGGGAGTCAACATTGGCTCATGTAATGCTAGACCTTACAAAAGGTCAAATAAAAAAGGCTAGCAAGAGACATGGGAGCAAATTTGCACCCAAATATAGAGCCTTTAATATTTTGCAAAATCAAATTGAAAATGTTATGACAAATGTGGAAACTAATCTATGGATTGACAACTATGAAGGAAGGATAGGAAGAACCTTTTGAAGTAAGGAATGATGAAGAAGAAGAAGGAGAGAAAGAGAAGGAAGACGAAATAGAGGAGAAAACACATGGTGAAGAGTCAATAGCTGAAGAGCATCAGAATGAATAGAGTGTCCAAGACACCCAACTACCACCACCAAGTCCTCCACATACAACACCTATAGAAATAGTAATAGTTAAGGATGTTCCTAACACCACAAGTCAGAACATCAATCCTTTAACTATAGAGGATCTCAAGAAGATTCTTCACCAAACTACATTGCAATCACAATTGTGTACAAATCTAGTTTTGGTGAGTGTGGATGAACTACAAAAGGTTGTAGTAGAAATCACAAGGGAGAAGGTGAACACACAAGAACCAACTTCACAACCTCCCATAGCTACAAAAAATTAACCTAAAGAGCAAGAAGCAGAGGACATAATTGCTAAGGTTGATTCTACCACAAAAGTGACAATAACTGCCAAGAAGCCAACAAAGGAACAAATAGGGCAAGACATTCCTACAACACATGCTCAAGGTAAGTGCTGAATAACGCAGAATTAGCATCTGAGTTTGTGCCTTCAAAAACTTAGATGCAAACCATTTTTTGAGCCAACAGAGAATTTATTTCGGAGGATCTTGAAGATAAGATCAAATCTTTTGCATTACCTATACAATCATGATGCAGCCAAGAACAAAAATGGAGAAGACATGCAACCAATAGGAAAAGTGCTAGAAATGAGCGGGAAATGAAGATTTAATATTGATCATGGATTCATACCTAACCCTAAGTCTTTGAAATATTTAAAAGGAGGACAAAGCTCCATTATGCAAGAGAGATGATATGTGAGAAAGAAGTGTATAGGTGAATTATAAAAAAGTGCAGAAGGGTAAAAAGACTTAGTGAAGAATAGAGCAGCATTGCAGAACCCAGTTGATCAAGAATAGAGTGTGAGAACCTCGAAGTGTAACATATTAGATAAGGCAAGGATCAGAGCATACAGAGTAGAACAAGGATCTAAATTAGCAATTGAGGTTTGCAAGTTATGAGGTCAAGACATTCTTCTATACATTTTAACCATTGTATTGTGAGAATTGAAATCCTATGTTGATAGGTTGGCTTAGCAGCTATATTGGTTTAGCAGCCACATTGTAGATCCTTAACAAGATTGTAAATCCTTTAGTAAGGTAGCATTCCAAGTGAATGTTTGTAAATCCTTTAACCAGGTCACTTTTAATAGGGTGTAAAGTCTTTAATAGGATAGGTCTTTCATAGGGCAGACCATGGAAGTCATCAAACTTGTAATCTTGAATAGTTACACATTGCTATAGTGATATTTTGTGGGTGTCATCCCCACCCTACTTTTACCTTCTCATTTTGGAGGGTTTCTAGGTTACCAAATTTGTGTGTTATCTATTTTCATGCATGCCCTTTACTTTCATGTTTATTAGATGAATTAGATGCATGTGGATGATATCAGTTAAAAGGATTTGAAAAGGTTAAAGTTAGTTAGTTCTAATTCACAACCCCCCTACCCTTCTCAGAAGTAAATCTTCACACTTGTTAATTCCAACATAGTAATCTCTCATGCATAATTTTTTAGGCATGTTGCTAAGAAATAAATTGTTAGAATAGCTTTAAAACCTCCAACAAAGTCCTGACTAATTGCATCATTAAAATTGGAATTAAAGTTTTAATTTAAAAACATAAATATTTGGTTAAATTCAAGAAGCTTATAATCACAATATTGGATTGACAATGGAAAAACAATAAACTAAAATGTAAATATATAAGAGAACTTTGGAGAAAATCTATCCCCCTCAATAATATATAAGCTTTAGTTCTTTGTTTAGGTGTTGCCATATTTTAATGCTTAGCATCAACATGTCAACTCAATAAAAATTGCCCTTGAATGGATATATCAACACTTGGGTTTGTAATCTTTTGCATAGAAAATGTGATAAAAGATTTGACATGAGTAGATAGCAGTGAAAGCATAACCATACATCTGAAATGGAGAGATATAAAGTGGATGGTACTAGAAGATTCCTGAAGAGGTTTCTAGAGGACCATGCATTCAAATTTGAGCTAAAAAGATGAAGTAAAAAATTTCCAAAAAAAAGACTTGATGTGGACAACATTCCTCTTTTAGGATAATGTGAAGCAATCCTCTCTTAGAGTGAAACTAGATAGTGCTACATGTTTTGGTTGTAGTTCATTCTTCTATGTGTTAAGAATTGTCAGAGTCCACTTCAAATAAGGAGATGGATTTGATATAATTAAAATAGTAACAACTCAGAATAACATATATAAATATTTATTTTGATTTATGCTCTTATGGTTGAGTATTAATTGAGTTGCACTCCTATCAGGATTTCAAGAAGGATGCCATTATTTATCTATATTTATAGTGAGGAAGGCATTGCCTCATACCAAGAGTGACTTAGCAAACACGATGAAAATCCACCTATTTGTAGATTCTTTGTACCAAAGATGTGTCTATGTGGGTGTTGTTAGCTTCAAAGAGAATGAGGAGGACATAAGAAGAGCCAACAAGATAAAAATTGATATTTTAAATGTTACTATTATTATCATTTTGTGTTCATTAATCATCTTATACATAAAATCATTATGAGCTTCTCGCTCTTCCTCATTTTATCGTTGGAAAATAAAAGATGCTTCATGCAAAAAAGAAAAAGTAACAACAAATAACTTCTTTCCAAAAAGACTTTAATTTATTCATGTAACATTTCCACCTAACATTGTGGTTTCTAAACTTGTTCAATTCACTTTTGTGGAAATCCACCCCTCCCATTTCTTAATAAAAGAAAACCCCTTCGAACTCACTTGTCAACAACAAAAATAACTCCATTACTTTTGTAGGTAATATTTTTATCTCGATGCTATAAAAAGAGCAATGGATTCTTTGCTAAGCTTTTAAATATAGATCATGTTCAAGTCTTCCCTAAAAAGGAATATACCATGATGTTGTGATTTATCTATGCTCCCTAATACTTATCTCTCTTTTCAATATAGACTCTAAAGTAGGACATATGAAGAGAGATGATGTAGGAGCATCCTGGGCTTCCTAGCTATCTTGATCATCTTTTTGAATCGTGTCAATTATTGTTGAGTTGCAGTTGTTGCTGACTTGCAGTATTTGCTAAGCGCACTAATTTCCAATTGCAATAGTGACCAAGTTTCCTGTGATGGCTGAGTTCCTTCTTTTCTTGAGTCCTATGGTTGCTAAGTTCCTTCAAGTGCTGAGTGAACTCACTGATTTTTTGATGCCTAGTTCCTTCTTTGATTGATTTTTATTGTGTTTGGTTTATAGGGAGAGCTTACTTCATTTAATTTGAGTTATGAATTAATGTAAGGATCGTACATTGGGATGCATGTAGACCATTATGAGGCCATACTTCTCTATTGTAAAGGTCTAGAATCTTCTGTAAGCCATTTTGCCAAGTAGAAGTTGAGTTGTCAGGTTTAGGTTTAAGAGCAAGAAGTGAAAAGTGGATCAAGTAGAAGAATCATAAAACGTAGCAAGTGAGATTTTGGATATTCTAATCACAGTTATATCATGTTGAATGCATTTTTATGTATTTATGATCTTGTACTAGCCATAACCTGAAAGGCCTCATAGCTAGGCATGTTTGTGGATAATCTAATGAATCAATAAAGATATTGCTATTTTTCTCTCTCCTTGATGTTTTTCTCATTGTATTTTCTTCCCTTATGCTCATTCAACACGGTGTTTGGATAGTTAGGTGTGCCTCTTTCCCTAAGTTTCCATCCATCCTTGCGTTAAGAACTTGTGAGATGAAAAATTGTCCAACAAGAAAATAAATAAGACTAAGGGCCCTATCGTCTTGATGGTCAAGAAAGCCCAAGAGGGCTGCCAACCATTTTTTATGCCAAGTTGTTCCCTACTATTGAAAGATCCCAACTGCTTTGTAGAAGGGAAACATGGGGTACTTGTTGTTTAATAAACCATTTATAAAAAATGATGTTCTAATAGATATCTTTATAAGGATGATTGATTGAAAGAAGATAAAAATATTGAGGATGGTTTATTTGAGACATTTTATTTTTTAACGAAGGTAATAGACTTTTTAATGAGAGGAATGCACCTGATATATATTCTAAGATAGAGGGTGTTCTTGAGAATCCAGTTATGTGAATGGATGACTTCTTTAAAATATCTCACAATAATAATAATATTGTGACCAAGGATGATAATATGATGCAGATGAGGGACTTCAAACTGAACAAATACAAAAGATTTTAGAAAATAACTAGTTGTATCCTAGGGATGCTTTCCTAAACACCTCATCTTTAGACCCTATTAGGATCTAGGATCTTGTCACCATTTCCCAATCCCATTCAATATTTATTTAAAATAAAAATTAATCTTTGCATTTGATTCCATATCAAGATATTTCTTAAAATTTAAAAATCCAAGCATGCACCATCATATTAAGTCCTCAAGGCCAAAGACCAAACCTTGTCTCTATATGGGCATGAGAACAAAATATTTCATATTTGAGTCATTCCCATACAAGCAAGTGCCTATAAAAGCCTGGAACCATACCTTTAGAATACATACAACATAAACTCCCATTGATTATACCAAGACATGACACCAAAACATAAAACCCTCCTTGATTTGGCTTCTCGTTGAGCCTATAATCTTGCAACATGCATAACAGTTACATATATCTTCTGCGAACTAAAAAAGAATCAAACTTTCTCTTTGATGGATGATGGAAGACATAAAAATATAGACATTAATACCATTTTTTATGAGTTTCAAATTGTGGAAGGTTGAGCTTTTTAATTTGGTATTCTAAATGGAAACCCTAGGTAAGTTAGGAGGAGTTCACACAAAACATATTGTATCTTATTCAAATCATAGTAAAATTGAGTGAAGACATATGAAAATGAAAGTAAAGACAAATTTGTATCCTCTCTAGACATGTGCATGAATTTTCCTTATTTAGGCCTTATAAATTGTGTTTTAGAGTACGACTACGCGAATGATACAAAAAGAGATATTGTTCAAGTTTCAAAAAATAAATATCCTTCATTTCAACTTCACAAAACACAACCTTTTCATGAAAATAAGTAGTTTTACATTAATCTACACTTTAAAACTTCCCTTACTAATTCCCATTCATTATGTAAAATTTTAACATTTTTTTGACAAGTCTTAGAACCTTTTTACATTTCAAATTTATAACCTTTTTTGCAATTTTAGAAATTTTTAAAATTTTTCATAACCCAAGGCCCATATGACCTAAGAAATAACTTTTAGTGCTTAATAGCCACAAGGAATATGTCATTCCAAGTTCGGTGAACTTACTTCCCAGCCTATTTCCTCCCTTGAGAAACCCAATGATGTTTTGATTTCATTTTCAACCAACCTTTGACTAGCATAAGGGATGAGGAATATTTTTAGAAAAAAACTTATCCAAGCAAGATAATCATTCTTTTTGCATGAAGATCCTATTTTGATTAATCTATATGATGACATGGATGATATTATTGTTAACAATGATGACTCAAATATTGTTTCATTCCTTATTATCTTGATGATATGCATGAGGAAATTGTGGATTTCTTACTTTCTTTCTTTCTTGATTGAAATTGTGACTTACAATTGATTTTATTTTGTTGTAAATATTCAAGACTATGCTAGGTTACTGAGAGGAGAGGGTTGAATCAGTAACCTTAAATTTTTTATCAAATTTAGATCTTAATTGCAATAATCCAATTACCATTTAATCCATTAAATCAGATCTAATTGCATGCATGAGGAGACAATGTATCTGTAAAACTTTAGAGAGGAGGAGACACATCTTAAGGAAGGTAGATGGAAAAATGTTCAAGATTCTTGTACATGTCTTTAAAGTATTTCAGACGTGGAGCTCAATAAAATAGTACCACATTGTGCATGGTTCTCATAGACCCAGTTGCATAGTGCCCTTCATGTGATCGAGCATCCAAGAAAAAGAAATCCCATCTCAAGGTGGTGAACATCTTATGCCATATTCTTCTTGTGATCTCAAATATTGAAGCACAAGTGAAACTGATATGCACCATATAGCTAACAAGCCCACGCAATGTTAACAAAGCCAAAATAGTGTGTTATGCAATGCTTGTGTAGTAAAACATCAAGTGGTATTGGTACTAAGATAATCCCACCATATCAAGAGATGTGTAACCATATTCTCAAAACCAAGCATATCAAGTATAGTAAAGCAATTTTATCCAATTAATAACAGTACCATTAAGTGATTAATACATTTTTACAAATGATAGGTAGAGTTATTAATATGAATAAATACTTGATAAAAACAAAAGAATGTGATTACTATGAATTATACAATGTCAATCAACATAGGAATACATACCTTGATGTGGTCCAAGATTCACACAGTGAGGTATATCAGAAGCATCAATGAACATTTATTAGGAATCATTCAAGAATTAGTAAAGTCAAGGGATTCCCCCCAACTTAACTTCATACTGCAAGGGCATAAGTAAAGTAAACCAAAGAAATAGGATAACCCATGAAAATACCTCTCATCACCAATAAACCAAAGATTTAAAAATTCAATGGATACCCCCTAGCTTAATTTCACATTACAAAATTATTAAGTTATTAGGACAATCCAAGGATTCAAGAAATAGAATGATAGTACAAAGAATCAATATTGACAAATAGATATTAATAATTTGATTCTTTTGAAAATGAATAACCATCTATTTGTAACATATTTTATTTGTCCATTAATGCATATAATCCCTCATGATTGGGCTTGATCAATTATTGGTTCCAAATCAACAAGTATGTGAGGAATAAACAATTTAATCATAGGCCTCCAAAGATCAATATGCATAAGTACAAAAGTAATAAAATATAGATCTTGGAGAATCCAACAACACATTTGTGGAATGAGGAAAGCATATGGTTTAATAGTACTTAGTGAATGATTAATATTAACACACATGCTTATGAGTCCAATAATTAAAATTGGTGCAATTTGAAGTATGGGCTCATTTGTGGGTATTTGGGATTCACTAATTAGAAAAGAAGAACATAGTTGATTATAATTCAATAAATTATTTTATCTCCAAATTCAATTATTCCAAAATCATGTCCATTATGTGCATCAATACATTGGAACATTGATTTACCAATTTCAAGCACATGATTCAATGGAAAACGGATCCTTGAAAGTTCAATATTAGATGCAATTTCAACCACCTTATTATGAAATGATTTAAGAAGCATTATAGTTTCCATTAGTAGATATGGTGGAATGCAATGTGAATGGGACAATGAAAAGATTTTTTAAGGATATAAAGTGGATGGAATTAAGTAGGATAGGTAAAATAGAGATGGTAAGGATGGATATGGTAGAATATAAGATGGATATAGAGGTTGCTCTGAGCATGGATGATTATATTTATTGTTCATATTGGGTAGATAATTGTATTTTGAAGAAATATTTTATCTTTGCAATGCAATAGAGTAATCCGTTCCTTGATCTTCTTTATTTTGAGTTTGAAATTGTTTATCGGTTACAAGAAAAACTTATCCACTTTCACCCTTATTATGGTGAGACTTACATGTAGGTTGTACCTCATTCACCATGTTCTCATGGTTGTTGGAGCATTTGCACTTGTCATCCTTCCTATAACAAATAGAACAATAAATGGTCAAATTTTTGTTCTCAAAATTAAATTGTTCTAAAAATTCATCAATTATTTGCTCTTGTTCAGATGCAAAAATAACATTTAGACATACCTGTGACAATGGAAGATCAAAGTTTCTTAAGTTGCGTTCATTAGGCAGAGAAGGTATAAAAGAATCACCTCTGGTTGGTGCAATTTCCCCACCAGTTTCTTCTTTTTTTGAAAAAATTTGAAAGCAGGGGTTTGGGGGTGGTAGCCCCTAGTGGGATCAAGGGGCAATGCCCCTTGCAGTGTCCTAGGGTAGCACCCCTATCACCAAACACATTTTGCCTCTTGCGTTTCCTTCAAATTTTTTATTTTTGAAACAATTTTCACCCAAAATTGATGTACTTGAATAACATTGAAAATGCATCATTTTAAAAAAATTTCTTCAAAATATCCTTTTCTTTACCAATAATTCACAACAACTAATGATAATGTAAAATTGAATCTAATTTCTAAGACCTACTTGCAAACTCTAAAACAATGCATCTATATGATTTACGCAACACAAATTAAAATTAATTACTTAAGCAAGGCTAGCAATTTATGCAGCACAAACTAAAATCAATTAATTAAGCAAGGCTAGAAATTGCAAAAGATTTCATCCTAACACATTGTTCCTAACTCAACTCATAAAGCTAAGATGCCTTTGACACCTTTCCTTGTAAACAATGCCAAAATGATAGGCCAATACTGGGGCAAATGAATTTGAAATAGTTAATATTTTAAAATAAGTTTTAGCTTGGTCTAATCATTTGAATCCGGGGATGTAATCTTGTGAAAGGTGTTTCAGAAATATGCCATCAAGGGATGCTAGTTGTGAGATGAGGGATTATGAATGCAACTACAATAGATGAAAGTAAATCTACGAAAAACCAAATAAATCCCAATGACGGAAACTGTCACTTCTTTGGGACAGGAACATCAGAAATTGAAATAAACATCAAGCTATAAAAATAATTTAAAAAAAACAATTTATGAAAGAAATAAAAATAACATAAATAGTTACAGAAATACTAAATCCAAATCTAAATTAACTAATCTAAAAATCTAAATTAATTAATCTAGAAATTAGTAAATAGACAAGAACATGAACATCTAATTTACCAAATAGACTAATTAAGAAATAAAACTATTAAATAATACATTTTAGAAACACACTAAATAAAAATACCACGACTCTTTTCCAAAGAGTGGACCCTTACTCCTTGACTCGCAAAATGAATAAAGAACAAATAAACCTTATGTTATTTCAATCATGAGAAAATGATGTTTTTACTCATCATAGAATAACATAGTTTGGATATGTGTGTAGTAGTTTCCTATATGGAAAAATGTTTATATATATGTCCTCCCCACTATATCTTATACTGCTTATATATATACAACCTTAACAATTTAGTAACACCTTTGATATGCACTCCATAGAAAGAATGACTATTACATAACAAATCTATAACATAAATCTATGACTTGCAAAGAATAGGCAATCTATTGTTATTGCCCCAACAAAATTCTATTTTCTTTATCTATATTCATTAAATCATGATTCTAAAATGGGTTGGTTGTAACAAAAGACAATTATAGAGAGAATCGGGTTGATGTGTTTTTTGTCCACGTGATACCTGGTATTGAATCTCAACTATAATATCTTTTCTTTACTTCCTTACACCCATTAGATACAAAATGCTTCGGCAATAATAGTGGCTAATTTTGGGCCAAGTTTATTTCCATCTTCTGGCATGTAACTTATCTTCATGTCCTTTACACATACATGTATTATGTATGAGGTCTACATCAAATATTGATGAAAAAAAAATGTGTCTCTATTTTGCGAAGAAACATTAGCCAATAAAAAGTAAAGTTTGTGGTCTTCCTCTTCATAACCATCACTTAAGTAATATCACCATAGAGGTAAGTGTTATACATTTACAAATTGATGGAGCATTGCATTAGTGAAATTGTAATAGGAAGATGCATAGTAGGTGACATGAGGACTGACAACTCACAATCAACATGTTAGATAAATACAATCACATCTATTTATTAAAATATGTTATCTCATAACTAGATTAAATATCACTCATATATATCATATCATATGCAATAGAGAAGGAGAAAATGGAATATTAAAATGGATATGGAAGTGAGTGGGAAGGCTTATATGAAGGCTAAAATATGACATAATTTGGGATATAAATAGGTCTCATCAACTCTAACCATCTTTGAGATCCCTTTGAAACTCCATGTTTGATATATTCACCTTTGAATTCTTGATGAAGAGTAATAGCCTCAATTGCAATGAATAATAATAAACTAGCCCTTGCTTTCACCATAAAATTTCTCTAGCTTAGTTTGGGATGTCCACAAGTACTTTTTCCTTGCTCCTCTCATACCATGTTATGTACAAATAAGGGATTTAATGCCATTTTATAGGAAATTTCATGAAATTACTCCACAAGGGCTGACTGCACAAGTGGAATTTTACTGGAGGAGTTAAATACTTTCGTGCCCTTAGTCAATGGAAACCCCAAAATAGGTCGACCTAGTCTAGAAGGATCATCTTCAGGGTCTTCATAGCTAGGTTCCAGACTAGTAAGGGTAAGAGATATAATTTGTGTGTTATACTATCATCCAAAGATCCCATTTGGGATGTTGAGATCCTATGAAGAGAGGATACTCATAGATTAGGTCTTAATATAGTGAATGTGTGAAAAAGGAGGGAAATTGAGGAGGATTTTTTAGGTCCTACCTCATTTTCACCTAGAAAACATAGGAGAAACAAAGTGAAATGTGTACTTAAGGGTTGAGTATGAAATGAAAACACACCAAAGAGGAGCTAAAAGGTCTTAAATTGATGTACACCCAACTTAAGATGACACATACAAATCAAGAGAATTTTTAACAATGTCATACAAAGAAAACCCCTAGTCAAGTGGACTAGTAGTGAAGATATCCCACTTTTTGAAAGTGGCGATATAAAAAATATTTCTAGTATTGTATAATGATAAACCATATTCTCTACAAATTTTTTTAAGAACATGCTAGAACATAGAACATGCTTAGTCCTTTTAGGAGCTTACACTAATGCCATGTTTGGAGAAAATTGTGTTATAATTCATCTAATTAAGGGATTTTCCTCTACCCCTATTAGGAGCTTTACCCTATTAGTAGTAACCTCCTTGGAGGATTTTAAACTCAAGCTAATGGAAAACTCAGTTAAGGGAATGAGTGTTCAGACCTATTAGGGTCCTGCTCACCCTATTAAGAGTGGCTTGGTTAAAGGATTCAATTTGGCAAGGAAAGTGATTTGGGTATAGAAATTCTCAATTACTTATATATAGATCCAATTTATCTCAATGTCTACTTCTAATTGTAGGAATTCAACAACTACCTTGATTGCACATGCCATCAATGATCATCATACTCGCAACCACAATACTCTGTCACACAAATACACTTCTTAATCTCTAGGGAAGCCACCCGCTTAACTAAATTGTTTTACACTTGAATTCACCTAAGGACCACCAAAATGTATTACCAAATCCTAATATATCCTTTACAAGATCTACATGATCACCTATTTGAACTGGACATTGATTCAATAAAGAAATCTAGCATTTTGCAGTTTTTCTAATGAACATGCACAAATTCAAGAAATTTGATCACAATGATCAATGCATGATCAATTCATTATAACATATTTATGTCACATCATTTTCACATCATCACTTAACTTTACATCACAAAAGATCTACCCAATTCATCCCAAAAACTAGCAGTTGAAGATCAAACATAAGCGTTTCTCAGTATTCTTTCATTTCCTCCTAAATGTACTTCCATTGATCCAAAACATGTCTTCTAGTCAGCCAAATCATGTACTACTATAATTTAGTGATCTCAAAATTGAGTATATAACATAAATCCTGAATTAGAATATATAGATCATCACAAATTTGATACACCAATGAAATCATTCATTGTTTATCACTAACTATTCAACTTTGTTACATTTTCACAATTAAATCTTTCATAACTTTCTCCATACTTATGTCGAGTACATAAAATAATACATACACCATCTTGAGACATCTCTAAGTTTCCCATCCTAATTGTGCAGTTCAATTCCACACATAGATTAACTACACACTAGATTTCTACTCTACAAATACTAGAACAATGTTCCTCGTAAACTATCAACCAACGACCTTCAAGTTGACATCAATGGAAACACAATAATTGATAAATTGACCATCAAATGAGTACTAAATCATCTCTTCAATAAAATATAAATCAATTATGCCAACAAAGTCATAGTCACTCATTCATGAGATCTACACAATGTATCATGCTCATTCATAATTTTCTATCATGCCTGTTTATGTATTTAAGCTATTTATATTCTGAGTAGCTACAATTGATATTTGTGTGTTTTAGTGAATAGGTTATCAGAAACATTTTTCCTAAGTTGCATAATTTGAGGGTGCCTATATCATTAATAGTGATATAGGAAAAAGTAACTTTGGCCTTTCAATAGTGAGCCAATAAAATTCTTGTATGGATGATGTACACATGATTATAATGTTATCCCTTTGACACATTCATAAACTTGAACTTTATAACAAATATTGTGATAGACTAGTTGTATATTTATGTCTTAGAGCTTTCGTAGTTGTCGCAAAAGAAGTTTAATATTATTATTATTATTTTTGATTGGTAAAAGTTCTAAGCCAAATGGTTTTGTTAATTTAAATTTATAGTTGAGTTTATAAAATTTTAATTAAATATTGATTTTTATGTTTGGCAAAATAAAATTATTTACCAACTAATTTGTCATATATGGGTTTTAATTTTTTGCAATTTATTTAATTGATTTTGGGGTAAAGTCAATAGTTCACTTAAAATATCTAAGTGAGTTCTTTTCACTCACTTCTCACCTTTTCTCTTTTGCGAGAATTTTGATTTTTCTCTAAACTTGAATGGAGAAAATCACATATTATCTTGTTGGGTGTGATTCACTTGTTGGATTGGTGTATGAGTGTCTTGTGCCAGAAGTCATGTTCAATTTCATTGAGTTTTGGATTTTTGCTCATTGTGTATATGTTATACACTTTGTATGAGATATAGGGCTCTTCACATTTTTTTTATTCACTTTGTCTTTTCCTATGAAGTAAATTGCTTTAGGCTTGTAGGCTAAGAATTATCACCCCCCACTATTTCATTGCTTATTTAAGTTTCCATGAGCATTGCATATTTTGGAGTTTAGCATTTAGGGTTTTAGAAGTGTTATGCTACCCAATTTTTTGTGTGTTCCTGGAAATGATATTTTGTTTTAGAGATGTGATATTGGGAACTTAAGGGAAAAAAGGGTTGTAGTTTCATCAATTTATTTGATGTTTATTTTTTTGGTCTTTTTCATCAATGCACGATTTTGTGTGTTGCCTAGAATTGTGTCTCCATGTTTGGGTGATTAGGAAGTTGGGTTTAGTAGTATCCCATAACTATTGAGAATTGTGTCATCAAAATAGTTAAAGTACATTTTGGGTATTTGTTATGGTAATCCAAACTTGGCCTTTGATGTTAAAATATCATTTTTTGCAAGAATTTTGGGTTTTCATGTATCTTGTGGCTTGTGATCTTTCCTTGTGTTCCCACAATATGTATGATGGACTCTATTAGAATTTGAACTCTTGGCATAGTGGCCAATAAATCATTTGGCTTTTATACCCATTTATTGATTTTGAGTATTTTTAGCCTATTTCATGTTCTAACAAGATGTGTGGTGGATTTATTTGAATCATGTGCTCTTGAAGAAGTTGCTAATTGAGATATCTGGTATTTGTGCCTTTAGTTTTTCCTTTACTTGGTTCTTACCTAGACCGTGTTGGGATTTGACACCTCCTCCTTTCTTTTCTTGTATTGTTGTGGCTTTTTGATTATGTAAAGACACCTTTGATGCTTGAGAAGAGCTCCAATGTGACATGTGGATGTAGGTGTTGGGATTGCATTCAAGCATGTAGTTGAGCTATGCTCCTACGATGATGTTCAATTGACCTGTGCTCTTGGGTTAAAACCAATGAGATACCATGTTCTTATGGATTTTGACTTGAGAGTCTATTCTTTTTTTTCCTTTTCCTTGTGAATGCTTATGTTGCTTCTCGTCCTTGATGTAGACAATGTTGATGATGTATCTTGTGTATTTTTTTAAGTAGATCAATTAGAAAATCCTTGGGTTATGCTATCCTTGTGTAGGCCAAGTAGAGAATCTTGGGGTTATGCTATCCTCATGTAGATTGAGTGGACAAAGTTCATTATTTTCATCTTTAGTATGGTTAAGTAGATGAAGAGCTTTGTGTATGTCCTTGTGTAGATCAAGTGGACAAGATTCTTGTTTGGTCTTTGTCTTGTGATGTTTAGTCATAAAAATAGGTGTGTTGTGAAGACTTGAGGAGTAGTTCCTTACATATACCCCTGAAAGTGGACTCATAGGTTGCATTAAGGAGTTTCTTAGAAAGTGAAAACCATAATCAAATACATCGAGTATAAACATTAAAAATGATTAATTAGACTTGTGGAACCCATTAAATCCCAGATGTCATGCATGAGTGAATTATGAGTGTAGATGGTAATGTGATTATCATTGAATCCCCAAACATCATGAGTGATGCTTGAGTGTGAGTATAGATGGTGAAGACCATTGAATCCCTAAACATCATGAGAGATTCATGTGCAAGATAGATGATTGCACCCCAAATTTTAGTATTGATCTGTACATGTAGATATACATCTTATGTTTGGTACTCTCGTGTCTAGGTCCATTTGTAGTGTGTAGTACCTCCAATGTATTGTGATTTGTGGTATAGTGATTATGCTTGGATATTGACCCATATGTCAAATGATCTCCATGTGTATTTTTAATCTTCACCTCTGTGTATCACATTTGATCACATGTTGAGTGCTCTCCGTGTATAAATTCATTGTGTACTTATGTTTATATTGGACCTCTGTATCATCCTTGAGATTATGTATTTTCTTGGCATGTGTGTGGTCACTCCTTATATGTTTTTCTCGTGTTTATGGAAGAGTTGCTATCTTCACGAGCATAATGGGGTAGGCCTGAGGGTTCCACATAGTCAGGTGGTGATGTACTTTACCATAGTTAGAGGTTACTATATAGATGGATGATTCTTCTAGGGATAGAGATTATGAGCACTAAAGGCTCAATGTGTTTCCTTCATCTTGTACCATTGATGTATCTACATATATATGCACTGATGTTATGAGTTTCACTTAGTTTTCTTTATGCTATCGATGCTGTAATTTATTAAAGCAATCAAGTGATTATGACATTGATGTATGCTATCCAATTCTCCTTAGTGTGGAGCCAGATGTTTATCAGTCGTACATTGGTGTCATCATAGGTTTTCCCAATGATTATGACCTTGATGTATGGTATTCAATTCTCCCTAGTGTGGAGCTAGATATTTATCAGTCACACATTGGTGTCATCATAAGTTTTGGGAAAAAATCATGAACTGATGTCTATGTGGATCACTTCCATAAATTTGTGACTCCAATTCACTAGTTTGAGACTTTTTTGTTTAAAAACTCTTCCAAAAATTAATCAATGTCTCTATGGATTTTTGTCTCTGCAATCTAAATTGGCATCACTGCCTAGTTTGGTTTTCTAATTAGATTTGGAAGTTGGGTGAATTTATTATGCTTTCAGGTTGGTTTCTTAAGGTTTCTTGGATGTCTTCTAGGTCTTGTCAATCTGATTTAAGGATTAGGGTGATACATACAATGTAACATTTAAATATAAGTTTCATATTCTTCCTTTCTTAAAATTCAAGTTATATTTTATGTAATATTCTCATGATTTCTGAGAGTGGTTTCAACTTCATAGGAGTTAAGATAAAGACTCTAGATTTTAAGGGTTTTAAGGAAACTTTAGACTTAGTCAAATTTGAATTCTTCAATGAATTTTCTCCACCATAGATCTTGCATGGTGATTTGGTTGTATCTTTCCTTTCTTGTTGAGAATTAATCTTATGCACGATCATGTGTGGATTATTGCTTGTGCTATTTCTTATGCTTATGGTTAATTGGTAATCAACATGTATGTTTAACCACTCAAGAAACATTTACTTTGAGATTAAAATGAATGTCAATGAGATGGGTTTTGAGTATGAACTAGTTTTCTCTTTGTATAGTTGTGGGTTCTTGTTGGCTTAGCCTCTTGTGATTTGTTGACAAGCAAAAACCTTGTTGGGAAACCTTGTGAAAACTTGTTCTTTATTTCAAGATGATCATGATCTCTTCTCTTGCATGTTTTATCTTGCTTATGTCCATGGTTATGACATGCACATTATTACATGATGTTTATTCCATGTTTCAAAAAAAACCTATTAATTGTATATTTAAGTCTTTGTTCCAAGGTCTCCTTGGTGGAGAATTATATTTTGTATGGATAAACTTAAATATTTCTTAAACAAATTTGTGGGAGGAGTGGTGTAGGATAAGGCCTCCTAGAATATAGAGTTAGTAACTAGAAGAAAATGCAATAATAATGATGATTGTTCCATCCATTTGTTCAATATAAGACAACTTATAAGGCCTTGGAACCTTTAGGTGCAATTATGAACCAGGGGTCCACCCTAGTCAAAGGGACTATTTTAATGATTTTCACATGTATTTATGCTCATAGGGTAGTAGTAGGTTTTTTGGATTTTTGTTTGATTGCAAGGAAGCAAGATGGTCCAAAAAGTGCAAATATTGTAAAATTATTTGTCAACGGTGCATAATGCAACTTTGACAACTTTTAGCAAAACATGTCAACTACTTTCCCAAGTGGCCATTGTATTCAAGTATTAGTTATAACCATTGAGAAGGATTCAAATAGCTCTCTAGAGGATGAGGGATTCAGATTTGGAAGTTTGTGTGAAGGTTGGAGCAATTGAAGTGAACAAAGTATCAAGTTATTGATTAAACTTGTTGTTTAAGTGACTTGTACAAACTGCATAGATTGGGAAATTTAATACTACATGCATGGTTAGTACGGTGCCTTATCTATCTACTGCAATTGATTTCATATCTTGAAGTGATTGGATATGGTATATTTTACAATTTTTGTCTTGGGTGGTCTAAAACCCTCTCAAATATAAGGGTTTCACACAAAAATGATCCTATCTTGACTTTCCATTGAAGATTTCAATTACCATTGGTGAAAAGAAAGTAGGGTCATGCTTCTCTTAGTTTCCAAAGACTTGGTCCTGTTCAAGATGGTTTTCTATTTTTAGTGCTCAGTCCTAGACCCAACATCTCAATGTGCTCGGGTAAAAATTGGGTGAAAAATGTATAACAGAGATAGATATATTTGTGGGGTTCCAATCCAATAATAGAAATGATGTTCTTATCTATGAGGAAAGATGCCTAAAGTTTTGGTTTGACCAATGTACCCTTACATTAGGTAGTTTCTTCACAAAAGTGGTCTAGTTAGCCCTATTAGGCCTGGGTGGCAATAAAGGGAATAATGGTTTATTGAAGATTTAGGAATTTGATCCTTTATAGAAGGTTGGAAGGATTGAATGGGTCTTTGAAAAGTCACTTAGTTCCCTCGGTTATGTGGATAATATCTAAGTTGTTGTCCAAAAACCTTTTAGGTCAACCTAATTGCTTTAGGTTTGTCCACTAGCCTCTTTGGTGATAGATACTTTGTGGCTATTGAGGAACCCAACCAAGGTTTGAATCGTTGTTCTTCTATTCTAAGTAGAATATCCAAAACATTAGATTGAAGGGTTGATAAGTGTTGGGTAGATTTTCCATAATGGACCTATTTCAAGGAACCTTTCCCCAAAGTATGAAATCAATCCAATTTGATCAGTTCTCCAGAGAGTTAGGAAGGTTGTGAGATGTATCTTGAACACATGAGGACTTGCCCAATGTTCCAAGGAAGTGGATGAGTATAGTGAAAGGATTTTTAGGTGATTTGTTTTGGAAGAAACTTGGATAGAGGCCCTAACCATTATTTTTGTAGTGCCCTCTGCATCAAGTAGAGACTTGGTTGATCGGTGAAGTGGTGAAGTTTCTTTATATGAAGACACAATCAAAATACTTTAGATTTATTTCACTAAGAGGTTGGAATGCAAGTAAACATTAACACGAGAATATAGTCATGAATTTTTCTTTAAAAAGGAAGCAACAAACTAATTTTATTTTTGATGTAAGCTTGCTTGAGATAGTGAAAAAATACAAATACGTAGGAATAAAAAATGCAAAGTGGCTAGAGAGATTTATTTGTACTTCAAAATATGTGGAGAAAGTTGAGTTATGGAATAGAAAATCAACTTAGCTCTTTTTGGTTGGTCGCTTGTGTCAATATTCCTATAAGTTTGTGAGGTTTCAAAGAGTAAAATATGAAGTTGTAAGTGTAGGCAAGTAGAAACAATCCAAAAACATTTAATCATCACCTATATTGAATTAAAAAATTGAAATCATATGAGATTCTTTTGGCTAAGATGGGAATGGAGCATCAATAATAATTCATTTGCTATGCTGGTGAAAGAGGGTTGAGAACATAGATGAGCCTTTTGGCCCAAATTGCTTCTTGAGTGGGAACTAAACCAAAGAAAACGACTTGGAAGAAACATAACAAGCAGTAGATGAATAAGTTGGACATTAGTTTGCATGTCTGCCTTAACAATAATGAAGAGAAAAAAATGTCTCAAGTTACAAAGATTTAAACAAAATGTAAGATGTAATTGAAACAAAATGTTACTTCCTCTTAATACTAAGAGTATGTGGATATTTGAATTTTTTTAGCCTAAAATCGTTGTGAAGGTGGGCAGTTTAAATGAATTATTTAAGGTGGCAAGGCTTCATGAAACACAAATTCCTTGATCAATATTCACAATATAAGAGTTGACATCGAAAGGAACTTAAAAATGCGTTAATAGTTGTGTTCCTTGGTCCCTTAGGCTGCTCATCCTTGTCAACATCAATAATATTCTTTCATTTGATGTTTGTAAATGCTTTGACAAATATAAATTGTTATTTTTATAGTAGAGCATGTTTATCAAATCCATTATCAAAACAAGGAAACACTTCTATTTACTATGAATGTGAGGTAATGAAATTAAGCATTGAAGCTCTCCTAGACAGTGGAAGTAAACTTAGATTCCATGAATTCAATTTTTTTTTACTGACTATAAGATGAAATTGAAGTTATTAAAAAAATGAAAATTTTGAAAATATAAAAATTTCATTAATTTGTTCTTTTAGAATTTTGATTGCATATGTTTCTACTGTAGAAATCCTCTCTGAATTCAATTCAGATAAAGTGATTTCTTTGATTTCTTCTCAATTCTTGGAAATAAATCTTGCTGGACTTCAGTTCCACCACAAATCTTCAAAGGTAATCCATTAATTATAATTCTCACAAAAAGAGGTTCTTTTAGCTTCAGGTTGTATATGATTCTTTGTGTCATGGATAAAAGAATTCTATTACTCATAATGTTTAGATAAGTAAATTTTTAACCAAGCTACAGATAGAGTTATGGTTCTATTCTGATGTATAAAAAGCTAGTTCGTGACTTGAACCATATTCAGATTATATGAGCTGCAACAACGTGAAATAGACCTCTTGTTTTGTTTGGTTATTTCTTAATTGGCTCCCCATGCTAGTCCAATCTGAAAGCTATAAAATCCATTGTACAAGAAAAATTAGATGTAAAGAGGCAAAACAAGTCCAAGAAAAAATTAATTTACAAATTTTCACTTGCATGGATTTCATGAACTTCTCCATGTCCTGTCTATTGGGATTATGTTTATTGAAGGATAAACATGATTTCTTTGTTTATGCGCAACATTGTCTTTATACACATACTCATCTAACTTATGGCTACAGGGCTCCAATGAGGATATGCTCCCTTAAGCAAAGCTACAATACCAAAAACGTGTGACACAGTTGTGCCTGAAATTATGTTGAAGGGAACATGCCTTTTAAGTTCTAACAAAATAATCTCCCTCACTAAGGAGCTACTGCTTCTGAATAGTTCTGAACATGCTGCAAGGATGTTCAACCCTGCAGCTGTAGTTAGGCTGCATTAGTCACTCAAAATTTTTAATTGCAAAATATTTCCAGGTTCACAATGTAAGATCAAAATAAAATAAAATAAAATAAAAATAAAGAAATAATGGATTATGAATTTCAATTTGGGATATATGATATCTTTTTCTCTGAAAAAACAGATAGTGATTCAAACTTGGCACATGTTTTTGTATCTGAAACGTAACAAACGACACTTGAAACTGTTGCTGGCAACAGATAGAATTTAAATCATTTGACCTAAGGCCTGGCTTGTTTAACAATATGTTTGAACTTTTAAATGTATGACCAAAATATAAATTAAAATTGACTTGGTATGTTAGACTCGTATTTTTTAATTCTGTTGAATTTTCCTCTTGTCCAATATCCAAATGCTGAAGCTTCATGAATCACAGAGAAAAGCTGATTAAAAATTCAGTTGTTTATGATTCTGTTCTAACTAATTGTCTTTTATGTAAGGTCATAAATGAAGGTTTCATTTGAAATATGAACATTTATCAATGATAACAGTGAGAGAATCATAATATCATATTATGTCATTATTTATAAGTTCAATGTATAAGAGACCTTGCTTTCAGTGTAGACATTCATTTATATTGAAAATAATTTTAGAAAGAAGAATTATACAATAAATAATTTAATTATTAGATTATATATATTCTGAGAAGAGGCTAGTATCATAATATAACCATAACTATATACTGTTAATATAACCATAACCTCATATTATTTTTTGGAAAAGAAAAGCCGATTTGCAGAAACATGAACCTTGCACATAAAGTATTGTACCTTTGCTCCCTGCAAGAAAAAATTAAAGAAAACTTGTCATTATAATTCTTAATACAGATTCCAAAATAGGTCTAGAAACAATCCTTGAAATAAAAAGGAAACATTACCAACAAAAATTGCTCTGCTTTATTTACCTCTTCCAGAGGCCAGAGGCCAGAGGCCCAAGAGGATCCAAACCAGAAAGAGAATTTATATGGAACCTAGAAATGCAATTTCTTTTGCAAATTACCCCAACTCATTGGAAACACAGAAGGATCTGATTTCGTAGTAGACCCAACAAACTTAATTGGTGCTTCTTGAGGCAATAGGTGATATTCAATTTCAAGTTTCTCAAAAATATCCTTCATTTTCAATAACAGATCGGATCTTCTACTTGACTTCTCACAAATGTTCTGATAATTCATTGTATGTCTGAGGTAAAGGCCCATTCTCATACTAGTTTTCTCAATCTCCTTCACAAATAAACTATGCTCCGGGTGCCAGTGCTGAGGCTTATTTTCAATATAGCTGCATAACAAACACGACACTTGAAGATTCAAACATCCAATAGCTATTTCAGAAGTAAGATAACCTAACCTAACCTTATTGACCCAGGCCAGATATTAACCATAATTTTTTAGAAACTTTGCATGCTTATCCCAATCAAATATTTCATATGTAAGGCTATTTGCAAATATATGTGTAACTGTGGCTTGTATTATTGCCATTGGTAAAAAAACCACACAATCACAAACAGAAATACCTGCGTATTCTCTCCTTAAGTGCAGCAATTTTTTCCACAGTAGTAGTAGCATCCACATAAAAGTCGACGCTCTCTCCCATATCTGGACTCCTATGATAGTTATTGATTGGTTTTGCAGATAATATAGAGTTGGGGTAGTACGCTTTCTCGTTATCAGCACACAGAAACATTGTTGTGAGGATGTTCATTTCTTCTACAGCCATCTGTACAATTCAAAAACCAATTAGTTATATGGTTTTATACAATATGTTGTGTAACATTTGTTACTTTTCTAATCCATTGTTCAATCTTCAGCACTCATCTTTTCTGCTTTAGCTAGATGTATAATTATTACCCATTCACTCATTTTAGTCATTTGTCAAAGCAGTGAAAAGTGACTTCTACCTGAACTCCATCAACAACACAACGATCGCCCACATCAAATGGATGGGTGACAAATACGAACACAATGGCTTCAAAAATTGTTTTGCACGTATTTCCCAACATGAAAGCCACAAGCAGCAGGTGAGATATTATAATAGCAATAGCATGGGTGCTGGCAATGCCCAGAAGAACCAAAGAAAACATTAGTATGGTTATAATCACAACTGCATTGATGAGTCTGTGTAGCTGTTTAACCGCAGTTTTGGAGTCGTTTAGAGACCGAGAAAGTAATTTCCTTTCTTCAAAAACATTCATCTGCCACCAAAAAGATAAATTAGACAGTATGTATCAAGAAAGAGCTGTTAGAACTAGGTAATCAGTATTGCTTTGTTTAATTTTTTATGTGTTGTTTTTGTCATAATAAAACAACAAAATCGAGTCAAAAGAACATTAAATGAGCCCAACATGCCAAGTAAAACTACATCTAGCTATACGTTGGGAGTGACATTTACAAGCTATATGGAACTACTTTTAAATAACATACCACCCAATTTGTGAGAGATGATTCACTGATCCTTCCTGTATCCGAGGCTCCCATAAATTGAGGAAAGATTCTGCTCACCTCTTTTTCACTCATTAACTTTAGTAGGTCATCTTCCTCAATATACCTGCGGAATAAGGGATTCCAATTAACTCGGTTTAAAAATTCTCAAACATATTCATTTTCTTGGAAGTAAATAAACCATGAGCTGTGGATTTTCCTGATATTGTTTGGTCCTATTAATGTTGGCCTTAGCACCAGAATGATTATACAATATAAACTGCTGGATATAATGCTTAGCAAGACCCTTTTGATTTTAGTTTATGACTAAATAGCCTGACTGCATTATGTATAGGAGCAAGGATGCCAATAAGAGACATGTTATTTGTGTGAGGATGCCAGTTAAAAAGGCAATGGCATTCTGTTAAGATATAAATAAACCACCAGTAGCATTGTCTGTTACAAAATTTTATTGGAACAGTTTGGCATATCTATGGTTCATTAAATGTTAGATTTCTAATTTTTAGGAGAATAAAAAAAAACATAGCTATGACAAAGCATATGTGGGGTGAAGGTATTACTTCAAAAAAGGATGCTTACTCTGTTCCACACTTTGCAACATTTTAAAATATCCTCTTTGCCGTAATTGCGGCTTGACGTTCACTATCAATCTTTGTATCATGTTTGTGGGAATAGACGGACCTGTCAATTGTATTAGCTATACCAGCAATTCCTGAATACCTAATCATACGGATCAATCTCTTCATATTCCAAGCAGATACATTCCTCTGGTTCAGCTTCTGGAGTTGTTCAATATTTATCATACTGGAGCCCGCTGGCACTTCATGCTCTGCCCTATCATTATTTCTATTATCAGGAGGATCTATTTGAATTTCTATGTGTTCTGCACTCTTCGTAGAAATTTCATCTGGTAGGGCAGGGGATTGATGGATTTTAATCACTGGGGGCGGAGATATAGTTTCAAGTACATATTGATTGAATATGGACTCCTGAATTCTGTCAAAATATGTTTTCACATGAAAATTCAAAGCTAAAACCTTCACCAAAAGTGTCTTCAATAGCCATAAAATTGCAGAGAACAAAAAACAAAACACGAGCTCCCTTCCAGTCCGCAGTCCGTTCGAAATTACATTGTAACGCTCGAAACAGCGTGAATGGAAGGAAAGAAAGAGAATATTATGAATATGTTAAAAAATATAAAAATTATCAGTTGATTTTATATATTAATAGTATTTGTTGCTTAATGACCTATTAATTTAGGAGCCGATTCAATTGTAAATTCTTATACGATGCATATGTAATTTATAAATTATATTTTTTCTATATATTTAAATATTACAATTGAGAATGAGCAGTAAGATTAGATTTTTGAAGAGAAGAGTATATTATATGTGACTAATTGATGATCTTCAAACGTAGAGCATAATTTCAAAACTTCTAAAATTAGCAATTGCATCTAAGTGTATAACAGATATGAGATATAGAAGGTTAATTAAAAACAAATTGCTCCACTTTCAGTATCAAAAATGACAACAACAAAGAGAGATCAAAATGACAATAACAATGAGAGATCATACTCATACAACATTTTGATTCATCTATCTACACTCATTTCAATACTTTCTATAAATGAATTTTGATAAGTTTAGTATCTAATAAGACCTTAAATTGCCTCATTCTATGATAAGGAGACTCGTCAAATACTACCACAGATAATACTATTTTGTGACATTAGAATTGGTCATCCATTTGAATAGATCCCTATTAATCTAGTAAGTTAGTCTAACATTTACCTAAAATTATTTTATATGATCATATCATCAATAATGAACATTTATGCAAATTTAGGTATGTAATTGAACACAATTTATAACATTGTCATTTATACTTTGGTTTGCATGATCGTACCTCTCCAAGTGGGGTTCAAGAAGATTAATGCTAAGTTTCATCTTGTTGCATCTTCTTTGTACCTAAAATGAATATAAAATACTTAGAGTTGCATTTCAATCATATTGTTGCAAAGTATTTTATACTCGTATGCATTAGTTTTACATCATGACATCAATGACATAAATATATTTAATAGTTGTTCATCTATTTTCTAGGAAATCATAAACCTTCTTTTTGAATATAATAGATCTTCAAGGTTCCTTTTATAAACATCATTGTTTTAGATGTAATTACAAAATAAGCAGGTATCAAAGATTATTGAATCAATCACACATATGCAAACTATCCAATAAATTAATTATGTGCAACTCTTTATCTCAAATTAGACCAAAAATTAACATTGGATCCTATTGTTGTGAAGTAATTTTTACTATTTTTATGTATCAAAAAGATGAATGAAAAAAGTTAATGAATAAAACCAATATAAAAAAGAAATTAAAAATTACACATTACAACAATGATCACTGTCATTCTCCCTTTTCAACATTAGCACAAACTTTCGTTGTTCACTCTCCTAAATATGTCTAGTATGTTAGTCTTATATTGGTTTTGACATTTGAGTGTCAAAACCCTTAACCAAATTCTCAAGATGATGCCGAGTATAATATAGAAGCTGAGCTAGAGAATTCAATAGGTGCTAAGTGAACTTCAAGTGTCAAGCAATCTTTAGGTGCCGAGCAAAGTTCAAGTGCCGAGCAAAGTATAGATGCCAAGCGAAACAAAATTACTATAGGAGCCGAGTGAGCTAGTTTTCCTATATGTGTTGAGCATCAAGAACTAGTAAGTGCCAAATAACATAGAATCAACATATGAGTTTGTACCTTCACAAACTTAGATGTAAACCATTTTTGGAGCTGACATAGGATGAATCTTGAAGATAAGATTGAATCTTTTGCATTACCTATACAATTAGCATGCAACCAATAGGAAAAGTGCAAGAAATGAGCGGAAAATGAAGATTTAATTTTGATTGTAGATTCATACCTAACCCTAAGTCTTTGAAATCTTTAAAAGGAGGACAAAGCCCCATTATTTAAGAGAGAGGATATGCAAGAAAGAAGTGTATGGGTTAATTATAGCAAAGTGCAGAAGGGTAAAAAGATTTAGTGAACAATAGAGCATCCTTGCAGAACCCAATTGATCAAGAACAAAGTATCAAAACCTCGAAGAGTGACATATCAGATCAAGCAAGGATCAGAGCATACAGAGCAGAACAAGGATCTAGAATCAGCAATTGAGGATTGCAAGTCATCAGGTCAAGACATTCTTCTATCCTTTCTAACCATTGTATTGTGAGAATGGAAATCCTATGTTGATAAGTTGGCTTAGCAGCTATATTGGTTTAGTAGCCACACTGTAGATCCTTATCAGGATTGTAAATCCTTTAGCAGGGTAGCATTCCAAGTGAATGTTTGTGAATCCTTTAACCAGGTCACTTTTAATAGGGTGTAAAGTCTTTAACAGGACAAGCCTTTCATAGGACAGACCATTGGAAGTGGTCAAACTTATAACCTTGAACAGTTACACATTGTTACAATGATATTTTGTGGGTGTCATCCCCGCCCCAGTTTTACCTTCTCATTTTGGAGGGTTTCTAGGTTACCAAATTTTTGTGTTATCTATTTTCATGCATGTCTTTTACTTTCATGTTTATTAGATGAATTAGATGCATGTCGATGATATTAGTTAAAAGGATTTGAAAAGGTTAAAGTTAGTTACTTCTGATTAATCCCCCCTCTCAGAAGTAAATCTTCCGACTTGTTAATTCCAACAATTGGTATCAGAGCCAAGCTCTCCCAAGAAAGAGCCTTACAGCTTGGAGAGAGGATCAGGAAATGGAAGTCTACAAACTTGAGAAGATCATAGAGAATCATGCAATTGATATACAACTTGCTTTACATGCCCTGGAAGAAGCTAGAGAGGGACTAAGAAAATCCTTAAAGAGAAGAAGAGAGATTGCCATCGCTGAGAATGACACACAGTATAAGGAGATTGACACCTCAAATCTATTTTCAAATGGAGATTCCAAAAAGTTTGATGTAGCAATAGTAGACCTGATGGAGAAGAATAGAGCGCAAGTAGAAGAAATGAGAACACTCAAGCTTGAACAAGAATCACAAGCCATGATGTTTTCTGAAGTGACTAAACAAAAGAAAAGAGCCATTGAAGACAAGGCTATGCTAGAAGAAGACAAGATAAACCTTGCCAATAGACTGGAAGAAAAGCCAATTGAACTTGCAGGAATTTCAAACATGCAGCTAGACCCTAAGCTAGATGATGAATGCACATCATGAATTGAATGTCAAGGATATTGAGATCTCTACATTGAAGATGTAGAATGAACAACTACAGAATGATCTAAAAAGAGAAAATGAGATCACATAAAGCTTCAAAAAACCTAATGAGGCCATCAAGTACTTTGAGCTGCTATTGAAATCACCAAGGGCTAGTAATGATACTTCAGGAATAGGATACACCAGCACTGAACAAGGAGAGTCATCCAAGACTGTAGAAGAAAGGAGTAACAAAGGTAAGAACACTAAACTCACTTGTCATTTCTGTGGTAAAAAGGGACATACCTTTAATGTGTATAGGAGCAAGAATGCCCATCAGCTTGACAAGCCTAAGAAAACAAGTTATTGTCATAAATGCAAATAGCAAGGACATCGAGCACATAACTATAGGACTAGGACTATTAGGACAACAAGATTTGAAGGTCACTACTACAATTACAAGAAGCATGGACATAGAGCTTTTGAGTGTAGATCAAAACCTATGTTGACACCAAATTAGGCAACAAGGGAAGGTAACCATGGTCATCACTACAATTGGGACTACAACACTAGGTATAGCTATCATTATTGTCAGGAATATGGACACAATCCTAAAAATTGCATAAGAACACATTTTAGAGGGAACTACAACAGATGGTTGAGCCAAACCACATGATTCAGTTACTTGAAGACTTGTCATATTAGCAAGAATTGCCCAAAAAAGTCAAAGGCATCCAGCTCAAAGAATGACAAAGGTAAAGATAAGGTAGATGTTGAACACATCAAAGGAGAAATGAATAAGACATGGAAGGAGAAAGATGGGTGCAACTCATCAAATGAAGGGATCACTTCACCTAATAGGTCAAGTGGTCACATTTCATCAAGTTAAGTAAAGAGAAGGCATGAGGGACTGATTTACAAAGTTTGATCATACATTAGTTCCTAAACAAGCAAGTACTGGAAAGAAGAGATCAACATGAACAAAGATGCAAACTTAAAATTTCAAGATTTCACAAGTGTTTATGAGTTTTCCTCAGATGCCAAGTAAAATTCATTACATGCCGAGTTGATTGTCAAAATAGTGGGAGTCAAAAGATTAGTAGGGGCCGAGTTGGTAGAGGAAGCCAAGTGAAAAAAAATGTTTCAGGTTAAGTCAAGTAAAGAATATTCCTATGAAAGCTGAGTGATGAAAAGGCAATGGAAGGTGAGTAATGTAGAATCCTTCAGAAGCTGATTCGATAGTTGTAAACACACTAAGCATTAAATGTGATGAAAATAGGGTATATTATCATATTTTCAATCATTTTTCTTCATAACAAAAAAAGATCAAATATGAGAAAGAGTGTAGAATGAGTTTAAAGCAGAGATTCCAGTGTTCAAACAAGATTTCAATGGCATCACAACATGATTTCATCAATCTTAAGGTATTTACATCGATGCCGAGTTACACAATTTAATACTTTCTTTGTGTTAAAAACTTAGAATTACAAAAATTGCTTCTGGCTCTAGGAAAACTCAGGAGAAGGAACCTTTTGAAGTCTAGCTAGTGTCTAATGAGGTCAGACAACCTAATTTTTATCCAGTACTAGAGGTTGCATATAAGAATGACCTATCTGGAGCCCTATCCATCATGCCCCCTAAGGTCTTAATGGTTCAAGATGTAAGGAGATGCTATAATTGAAAGATTGGAGCCACATGTGACATGGAAATGAGAGAAGCCTATGAAAAATTGTGTGATAATGGAGTGTTGAAAGAAGAGTGTTAGATTGTTGAAAGTAAGGGTTTAATGCGTGCCCTAGAATTTCTCACCATTTTCAAAATTGAATGGATTAGACTAGTACTCAATCCAATACATGACAGAAGCTTATGGTTGGAAGATGACCTAGTGAAAATCACGAAAGGAATTGTTCATAGAGTGACAAGGTATCCAACCCTAGATCGGTCGAAGATCCTTAGGAATGATTCTAAGGAGGCAATCAAGAAGAATACTGGTGCAAAGTGGAATAAGAGAGGGATGAAAATTGATGATCCAAGACCTTCTTGTTGATTTTTCTATTAGAGTCATTGCACACAAATTCTACCAATCTAGCAGACTCAATAGTGTGTCTTGCATTGCAGTGGCTTTAGGATATAGATTGTTGAAGAAGGATCATACCTATGATCTTGTAAAAAAGATACTACAATTGATAAATCAGAATCTAGCAGCTATCAAGATAACCAAGGGAGCCCAATGTAAATTTGGTGCTATTTTGATATGTATATTCTTTTATGTTCAGAATGAGTTTCCTTCATTTGGAAAAGTAGCATGGAAAACAAATAGGTTTATTATAGCTCAAGTTAATGAATATATAGAACAAATAGGAGCTAATTTTGAGACCTTAATGATTATTTATTTTCAAGACTTTAAGAAGTTAATGAAGCAAAGGCTAAGAATTCTAGTGTTAGAGAGACATGTAAATGAAGTTTGTTTTCTTGTAGATATATATTATACATACATTCAAGCTACCATACGAAGAGTGAGATGGCTAAGACCTCTTGGGTATGAAATAAATATAGATGAAGCATCAATAGAAATAATTGCATATTGGCAGAGGATATAGACAAGGATGCATTACATTTTAGTACCTATGATGTGGTGAGATCAAAAGTGGATATGGAGTTAAAGATTGCCTCCACTTTGAAAAAGAAAGATAAACTTGTCAAGAAATTAAAAGCCAAATTTGGGGAAGGCACTGTACTAGTAGTAGAAGAAGAAGTTGATGATGTCGAGGGTGATAAAGAAGAGCAAGGTCAAGGACCACTTACCTTAACCCAAGGTATGGGGGATGATGTAGATGAGGAGGAAGGGTCTGAGTAGGAAGCACCCAAGGCTAAGACAAAGAAAAGGAAAGCTCAAAAATAGCCAGTTGCCCAGCCAAAAGGAAAGAAGAAGGCAACAAAGCCAAGCCCATCCAAGCCAACTACAAGGGCAAACACCAGGACTAAAACTCAAGGGGAAAAAATGTAGGAGAAATATAAGGCAACAAAACAAGGAGGACCTGTAGAGCAAAAGAAAAGAAGAAAGTATGTTGCACCTCCTGAATCAGACAAAGAAAGAACAGAGTCTAATGAAGATCAATTCAAATTGGTAAGTCATTCTACCACATCTAAATTGGAAAGCATTTGCAATAATATTAGAGATAATGCTGATTTAATTGGTCTAAAGACCATTGATTTTAATAAATTGTCAAAAGAACAACAAAAAATAGTGGAAGAGTCCATCTACAATATGATGGCTAAGTTCAAGACCACTCCACTTGAACTAGACAACTCAATGCCTAAGGAGCTAAGCTCACTTGTTGAAAATAAATAGCATTACTATCTCAAGATGGAGAAAGAAATAAGGGATTCAACATTGGCTGATGTAATGCTAGACCTTACAAAAGGTCAAATAAAAAAGGCTAGCAATAGAGATGGGAGAAAATTTGCACCCAAATATAGAGCCTTCAATATTTTGCAAAATCAAATTGAAGATGTTATGACAAATGTGGAAACTAATCTATGGATTGACAACTCTGAAGGAAGGATAGGAAGACCCTTTTGAAGTAAGGAATGATGAAGAAGAAGAAAATGGGAAAGATGAAGAAGGAGAGAAAGAGAAGGAAGAGGAAATAGAGGAGAAAACACATGGTGAAGAGTCAATAGCTGAAGAGCATCAGAATGAATAGAGTGTCCAAGACACCCAACTACCACCACCAAGTCCTCCACATACAACACCTATAGAAATAGTAATAGTTAAGGATGTTCCTAACACCACAAGTCAGAACATCAATCCTTTAACTGTAGAGGATCTCAAGAAGATTTTTCACCAAACTACATTGCAATCACAACTGTGTACAAATCTAGTGTTGTTGAGTGTGGATGAACTAAAAAAGGTTGTAGTAGAAATCACAAGGGAGAAGGTGAACACACAAGAACCAACTTCACAACCTCCCATAGCTACAACAAATTAACCTAAAGAGTAGGAAGCACAAGACATAATTGCTAAGGTTGATTCTACCACAAAAGTGACAAACACTGCCAAGAAGCCAACAAAGGAACAAATAGGGCAAGACATTCCTACAACACACACTCAAGGTAAGTGCCAAATAACACAGAATTACCGTCTGAGTTTGTGCCTTCAAAAACTTAGATGCAAACAATTTTTTGAGCCAACATAAAATGAATATTGAAGGATCTTGAAGATAAGATCAAATCTTTTGCATTACCTATATAATCAGCACGCAGCCAATAAGAAAAATGGAGAAGACATGCAACCAATAGGAAAAGTGAAAGAAATGAGCAAAAAATGAAGATTTAATATTGATCATGGATTCATACCTAACCCTAAGTCTTTGAAATATTTAAAAGGAGGACAAAGCCCCATCATGCAAGAGAGAGGATATGTGAGAAAGAAGTGTATGGGTGAATTATAGCAAAGTGCATAAGGGTAAAAAGACTTAGTGAAGAATAGAGCAGCATTGCAAAACCCAGTTGATCAAGAATAGAGTGTGAGAACCTCGAAGAGTGACATATTAGATCAAGCAAGGATCAGAGCATATAGAATAGAACAAGGATCTAAATTAGCAATTGAGGATTGCAAGTCATCAGGTCAAGACATTCTTCTATACATTCTAACCATTGTATTTTGAGAATGGAAATCCTATGTTGATAGGTTGACTTAGCAATGATATTGGTTTACTAGCCACATTGTAGATCCTTAATAGGATTGTAAATCCTTTAGCAAGGTAGCATTCCAAGTGAATGTTTGTAAATCCTTTAACCAGGTCACTTTTAATAGGGTGTAAAGTCTTTAATAGGATAGGCCTTTCATAGGGTAGAACATTGGAAGTGGTCAAACTCGTAATCTTGAATAGTTACACATTGCTATAGTGATATTTTTAGGGTGTCATCCCCATGCTAGTTTTACCTTCTCATTTTGGAGGGTTTCTAGGTTACCAAATTTGTGTGTTATCTATTTTCATGCATGCCCTTTACTTGCATGTTAATTAGATGAATTAGATGCATGTGGATGATATCAGTTAAAATGATTTGAAAAGGTTAAAGTTAGTTACTTCTAATTCACACCCCCCCTACCCTTCTTAGAAGTAAATCTTCCCACTTGTTAATTCCAACATAGTAATCTCTCGTGAATAATTTTTTAGGCATGTTGCTAAGAAATAAATTGTTAGAATAGCTTTAAAACCTCCAAAAAAGTTCTAACTAATTGCATCATTAAAATTGGAATTAAAGTTTTAATTTGAAAACATAAATATTTGGTTAAATTCAAGAAGCTTATAATTACAGTATTGGATTGACAATGAAAAAACAATAAACTAAAATGTAAATATATAAGAGAACTTTGGAGAAAATCTATCCCCCTCAATAATATATATGCTTTAGTTATTTGTTTAGGTGTTGCCATATTTTAATGCTTAGCATCAATGTGTCAACTCAATAAAAATTGCCCTTGAATGGATATATCAACACTTGGGTTTGCAATCTTTTGCATAGAAAATGTGATAAAAGATTTGACATGAGTTGATAGTAGTGAAAGCATAACCATACATCTAAAATGGAGAGATATAAAGTGGATGGTACTAGAAGATTCCCAAAGAGGTTTATAGAGGACCATGCATTCAAATTTGAGCTAACATGATGAAGTAAAAAATTTCCACCAAAAAGACTTGACGTGGACAACATTCCTCTTTTAGGATAATGTGAAGCAATCCTATCTTAGGGTGAAATTAGATAGTGCTACATGTTTTGGTTGTAGTTCATTCTTCTATGTGTTAAGAATTATCAGATTCCACTTCAAATAATGAGATGGCTTTGACATAATTAAAATAGTAACAACTCAGAATAACATATATAAATATTTATTTTGATTTATGCTCTTATGGTTGAGTATTAATTGAGTTGCACTCCTATCAGGATTTCAAGAAGGATGCCATTATTTATCTATATTTATAGTGAGGAAGGCATTGCCTCATAACAAGAGTGACTTAGCAAACATGATGAAAATCCACCTATTTTTAGATTCTTTGTACCAAAGATGTGTCTATGTGGGTGTTGTTAGCTTCGAAGGGAATGAGGAGGACATAAGAAGAGCCAACAAGATAAAAATGGATATTTTAAATGTTACTATTATTATCATTTTGTGTTCATTAATCATCTTATACATAAAATCATTATGAGCTTCTCCATCTTCCTCATTTTATCATTGGAAAATAAAAGATGCTTCATGCAAAAAAGAAAAAATAACAACAAATAACTTCTTTCCACAAATACTTTAATTTATTCATGTAACATTTCCACCTAACATTGTGGTTTCTAAACTTGTTCAAGTCATTTTTGTGGAAAACCACCCCTCCCATTTCCTAATAAAAGAAAACCCCTTCCAACTTACTTGTCAACAAAAAATATAACTCCCTTACTTTTTTAGGTCATCTTTTTATCTCGATGCTATAAAAAAAGCAATGGATTCTTTGCTAAGCTTTTAAATGTAGATCATGTTCAAGTCCTCCCTAAAAAAGAAAATACCATGATGTTGTGATTTATCTATGCTCCCTAATAGTTATCTCTCTTTCCAACTTAGACTCTAAAGTAGGACATATGAAGAGAGATGACATAGGAGCATCCTGGGCTTCCTAGCTATCTTGATCATCTTTGTGAATCGTGTCAATTATTGTTGAGTTGCAGTTGTTGCCGAGTTGCAGTATTGGCTGAGCACACTAATTTCCAATTGCAATAGTGACCAAGTTTCCTATGATGGCTGAGTTCCTTCTTTTCTTGAGTCCTATGGTTGCTAAGTCCATTCAAGTGCTAAGTGAACTCACTGATTTTTTGATGCCTAGTTCCTTCTTTGATTGAGTTTTCTTGTGATTGGTTTATAGTGAGAGCTTACTTCATTTAATTTGAGTTATGAATTAATGTAAGGATCTTACATTGGGATGCATGTAGACCATTATGAGGCCATAATTCTCTATTGTAAAGGGCTAGGATCTTCTGTAAGCCATTTTGCCAAGTAGAAGTTAAGCTGTCAAGTTTAGGTTAAGGAGAAAGAAGTGAAAAGTGGATCAAGTAGAAGAATCATAGAAGGTAGCAAGTGAGATTTTGGATATTCTAATTACAGTTATATCATGTTGAATGTATTTTTATGTATTTATGATCTTGTACTAGCCATAACCTGAAAGACCTCATAGCTAGGCATGTTTGTGGATAATCTAATGAATCAATAAAGATATTGCTATTTTTCTCTCTCCTTCGTGTTGTTCTCATTGTATTTTCTTCCCTTATGCTCATTCAACAAGGTGTTTGGATAGTTAGGTGTGCCTCTTTCCCTAAGTTTCCATCCATCCTTGCATTAAGAACTTGTGAGATGAAAAATTGACCAACAAGAAAATAAATAAGACTAAGGGCCCTATGGTTTTTATGGTCAAGAAAGCCCAAGAGGGCTGCCAAGCATTTTTAATGCCAAGTTGTTCCCTACTATTAAGAGATCCCAACTGTTTAATAAACCACTTATAAAAAATGATGTTCTAATAGATATCTTTATAAGGATGATTGATTGAAAGAAGGTAAAAATATTGAGGATGGTTTATTTGAGACATTTTATTTTTTCATGAAGGTAATAGACTTTTTAATGAAGGAATGCACCTGATATATATTCTGAGATATAGGGTGTTCTTGAGAATCCAGTTACAGGAATGGATGACTTCTTTAAAACATCTCACGATATTAATAATATTGTGACCAAGGATGATAATATGATGCAGATGAGGGACTTCAAACTGAACAAATACAAAAGATTTTACAAAATAACTAGTTGTATCCTAGGGATGCTTTCCTAAACACCTCATCTTTAGACCCTATTAGGATCTAGGATCTTGTCACCATTTCCCAATCCCATTCAATATTTATTTAAAATAAACATTAATCTTTGCATTTGATTCCATATCAAGATATTTCTTAAAATTAAAAAATCCAAGCATGCACCATCATATTAAGTCCTCAAGGCCAAAGACCAAACCTTGTCTCTATATGGGAATGAGAACAAAATATTTCATATTTGAGTCATTTCCATACAAAAAAGTGCCTATAAAAGCCTGAAACCATACCTTTAGAATACATACAACATAAACTCCCATTGATTATACCAAGACATGACACCAAAACATCAAACCCTCCTTGATTTGGCTTCTCTTTGAGCCTATAATCTTGCAACATGCATAATAGTTACATATATCTTTTGTGAACTAAAAAAGAATCAAAATTTCTCTTTGAGGGATGATGGAAGACATAAAAATATAGACATTATTACCATTTTTTATGAGTTTCAAATTGTGGAAGGTTGAGATTTTTAATTTGGTATGCTAATTGGAAACCCTAGGTAAGTTAGGAGGAGTTCACACAAAACATATTGTATCTTATTCAAATCATAGTAAAATTGAGTGAAGACATATGAAAATGAAAGTAAAGACAAATTTATATCCTCTCTAGACATGTGCATGGATTTTCCTTATCCAAATAGGCCTTATAAATTGTGTTTTAGAGTACGACTGCGAGAATGATACAAAAAGAGATATTGTTTAAGTTTCAAAAAACAAATTTCCTTCATTTCAAATTCACAAAATGCAACCTTTTCATGAAAATAAGTAGTTTTACATTAATCTACACTTAAAAAATTCCCTTACTAATTCCCATTCATATCATAAATTTTTTACATAACCCAAGGCCCATATGACCTAAGAAATAATTTTTAGTGCTTAATAGCCACAAGGAATATGCCATTCCAAGTTCGGTGAACTTATTTCCTAGCCTATTTCCTCCCTTGAGAAACCCAATGATGTTTTGATTTCATTTTCAACCAACCTTTGACTAGCATAAGGGATGAGGTATATTTTTAGAAAAAAACTTATCTAAGCAAGATAATCATTCTTTTTGCATGAAGATCCTATTTTGATTAATCTATATGATGACATGGATGATATTATTGTTAACAATGATGAGTCAAATATTGTTTCATTCCGTATTATCTTGATGATATGCATGAGGAAATTGTGGCTTTCTTACTTTCTTTCTTTCTTGATTGAAATTGTGACTTACAATTGCTTTTATTTTGTTGGAAATATTCTAAGAATATGCTAGGTTACTGAGAGGGGAGGGTTGAATCAGTAACCTTAAATTTTTTATCAAATTTACATCTTAATTGCAATAATCCAATTACCATTTAATCCATTAAATCAGATCTAATTGCATGCATGAGGAGACAATGTATCTGTAAAACTTTAGAGAGGAGGAGACACATCTTAAGGAAGGTAGATGGCAATATGTTCAAGATTCTTGTACATGTCTTTAAAGTATTTTAGATGTGGAGCTCAATAAAATAGTACCACATTGTGCATGGTTCTCGTAGACCCAGTTGCATAGTGTCCTTCATGTGATCGAGCATCCAAGAAAAAGAAATCCCATCTCAAGGTGGTGAAAATCTTATGCCATATTCTTCTTGTGATCTCAAATATTGAAGCACAAGTGAAACTGATATGCACCAAATAGCTGGCAAGCCCACACAATGTTAACAAAGCCAAAATAGTGTGTTATGCAATGCTTTTGTAGTAAAACATCAAGTGGTATTGGTACTACGATCATCCAACCATATCAAGAGATGTGTAACCATATTCTCAAAACCAAGCACATCAAGTATAGTAAAGCTATTTTATCCAATTAATAACAGTACCATTAAGTGATTAATACATTTTTACAAATGATAGGTAGAGTTATTAATATGAATAAATACTTGATAAAAACAAAAGAATGTGATTACTATGAATTATACAATGTCAATCAACATAGGAATACATACCTTGATAGGTTCCAAGATTCACACAGTGATGTATATAAGAAGCATCAATGAACATTTATTAGGAATCAATAAAGAATTAGAAAAGTCAAGGGATTCCCCCCAACTTAACTTCATACTGCAACGACATAAGTAAAGTAAACCAAAGAAATGGGATAACCCATGAAAATACCTCTCATCACCAATCAACCAAAGATTTTAAAATTCAATGGATACCCCCTAGCTTAATTTCACATTACAAAATTATTAAGTTATTAGGACAATCCAAGGATTCACGAAATAGAATGATAGTACAAAGAATCAATATTGACAAATAGATATTAATAATTTGATTTTTTTGAAAATGAATAACCATCCATTTGCAACATATTTTATTTCTCCATTAATGCACATAGTCCCTCATGATTGTGGTTGATCAATTATTGGTTCCAAATCAACAAGTATGTGACGAATAAACAATTTAACCGTAGGCCTCCAAAGATCAATATGCATAAGTACACAAGTAATAAAATATAGATCTTGGAGAATCCAACAGCACATTTGTGGAATGAGGAAAGCATATGGTTTAATAGTACTTAGTGAATGATTAATATTAACACACATGCTTATGAGTCCAATAGTTAAAATTGGTGCAATTTGAAGTATGGGCTCATTTGTGGGTATTTGGGATTCACTAATTAGAAAAGAAGAACATAGTTGATTATAATTCAATAAATTATTTTTTCACCAAATTCAATTATTCCAAAATCATGTCCCTTATATGCGTCCATACATTCCAACATTGATTTACCAATTTCAAGCACATGATTCAATGGAAAAGGGATCCTTGAAAGTTCAATATTAGATGCAATTTAAACCACTTGATTATGAAAACATTTAGGAAGCATTATAGTTTCCATTGGTAGATATGGTGGAGTGCAATGTGAATGGGACAATGACAAGATTTTTTAAGGATATAAGAGGGATATAGAGGTTGCTGTGAGCATGCATGATTATATTTATTGTGCATATTGGGTAGATAATTGTATTTTGAAGAAATATTTTATCTTTGCAATGTAATAGAGTAATCCGTTCCTTGATCTTCTTGATTTTGAGTTTGAAATTATTTATCGGTTACAAGAAATACTTATCCACCTTCACCCTTATTATGGTGAGACTTACAAGTAGGTTGTACCTCATTCACCATGTCCTCATGGTTGTTGGAGCTTTTGCACTTGTCATCCTTCCTATAACAAATAGAATAATAAATGGTCAAACTTTTATTCTCAAAATAAAATTGTTCTAAAAATTCATCAACTATTTGCTCTTGTTCAGATGCAAAAATAACATTTAGACATAGCTATGACAATGGAAGATCAAAATTTCTTAAGTTGCATTCATTATTCAGAGAAGGTATAAAAACATCAGCTCTGGTTGGTGCAATTTCCCCACCAGTTTCTTCTTTTTTTGAAAAAAATTGAAAGCAGGGGTTTGGGGGTGGCAGTCCCTAGTGGGATCAAAGGGCAATGCCCCTTGCAGGGTCCTAGGGTAGCAACCCTATCGCCAAACACATTTTGCCTCTTGTGTTTCCTTCAAATTTTGTATTTTTGTAACAATATTCACCCAAAATTGATGTACTTGAATAACATAGAAAATGCATCATTTTAAAAAAAATTCTTCAAAATATCCTTTTCTTTACCAATAATTCACAACAACTAATGATAATGTAAAATTGAATCTAATTTCTAAGACCTACTTGCAAACTCTAAAACAATGCATCTATATGATTTACGCAACACAAATTAAAATTAATTACTTAAGAAAGGCTAGCAATTTATGCAACACAAACTAAAATCAATTAATTAAGTAAGGCTAGCAATTGCAAAAGATTTCATCCTAACACATTGTTCCTAACTCAACTCATAAAGCTAACATGCCTTTGACACCTTTCCTTTTAAACAACGCCAAAATGATATGCCAATACGGGGGCAAATGAATTTGAAATATTTAATATTTTAAAATAAGTTTTAGCTTGGTCTAATCATTTCAATCCCGGGATGTAATCTTGTGAAAGGTGTTTGGGAAATATGCCATCAAGGGATGCTAGTTGTGAGATGAGGGATTATGAATGCAACTACAATAGATGAAAGTAAATCTATGAAAAACCAAATAAATCCGAGTGACAGAAACTATCACTTCCTGGCGACAGGAACATCAAAAATTGAAATAAACATCAAGCTATAAAAATAATTAAAAGGAACAATTTATGAAAGACTAATTAAGAAATAAAACTATTAAATAATACATTATAGAAACACACTAAATAAAAATACCATTATGCTTTTCCAAAGAGTGGACCCTTACTCCTTGACTCGCACAATGAATAAAGAACAAATAAACCTTATGTTATTTCAATCATGAGAAAATGATGTTTTTACTCATCATAGAATAACATAGTTTGGATCTGTGTGCAGTAGTTTCCTCTATGGAAAAATGTGTATATATATGTCCTCCCCACTATATCTTATACTGCTTATATATACACAACCTTAACAATTTAGTAACACCTTTGATATGCACTCCATAGAAAGAATGACTATTACATAACAAATCTATAACATAAATCTATGACTTGCAAAGAATAGGCAATCTATTGTTATTGCCCCAACAAAATTCTATTTTCTTTATCTATATTCATTAAATCATGATTCTAAAATGGGTTGGTTATAACAAAAGACAATTATAGAGAGAATTGAGTTGATGTGTTTTTTGTCCACGTGATACTTGGTAATGAATCTCAACTATAATATCTTTTCTTTACTTCCTTACACCCATTACATACAAAATGCTTCAGCAATAATAGTGGCTAATTTTGGGCCAAGTTTATTTCCATCTTCTAGCATGTAACTCACCTTCATGTCCTTTACACATATATGTATTATGTATGAGGTCTACATCAAATATTGATGAAAACAAAATGTGTCTCTATTTTGTGAAGACACATTAGCCAAAACAAAGTAAAGTTTGTGGTCTTCCTCTTTATAACCATCACTTAAGTAATATCACCATAGAGGTAAGTGTTATACATTTACAAATTGATGGAGCTTTGTATTAGTGAAATTGTAACAAGAAGATGCTTAGTAGGTGACATGAGGACTGACAGCTCACAATCAACATGTTAGATAAATACAATCACATCTATTTATTCAAAAAATTTATCTCATAACTAGATTAAATATCGCTCATATATATCATATCATATGCAACATAGAAGGAGAAAATGGAATATTAAAATGGATATGGAAATGAGTGGGAAGGCTTATATGAAGGCTAAAATATGACATAATTTGGGATATAAATAGCTCTCATCAACTCTAACCATCTTTGAGATCCCTTTGCAACTCCATGTTTGATATATTCGCCTTTGAATTCTTGATGAAGAGTAATAGCCTCAATTGCAATGAATAATAATAAACTAGCCCTTGCTTTCACCATGAAATTTCTCTAGCTTAGATTGGGATGTCCACAAGTACCTTCTCCTTGCTCCTCTCATACCATGTTATGTACAAATAAGGGATTTAATGCCATTTTATAGGATATTTCATGAAATTACTCCACAAGGGCTGACTGCACAAGTGAAATTTTACTGGAGGAGTTAAATACTTTCGAGCCCTTAATCAATGGAAACCCCAAAATAGGTCGACCTAGTCTAGAAGGTTCATCTTAAGGGTCTTCATGTCTAGGTTCCAGACTAGTAAGGGTAATAGATATAATTTGTGTGTTATACTATCATCCAAAGATCCCATTTGGGATTTTGAGATCCTATGAAGAGAGGATACTCATAGATTAGGTCTTAATATAGCGAATGTGTGAAGAAGGAGGGAAATTGAGGAAGATTTGTTAGGTCCTACCTCATTTTTACCTAGAAAACATAGGAGAAACAAAGTGAAGTGTGTACTTAAGGGTTGAGTATGAAATGAAAACACACCAAAGAGGCGCTAAAAGGTCTTAAATTGAAGTAAACCCAATTTAAGATGACACATACAAATCAAGAGGATTTTTAACAATGTCATACAAAGAAAACCCCTAGTCAAGTGGACTAGTAGTGAAGATATCCCACTTTTTGAAAGTGGCGATATAAAAAATATTTCTAGTATTGTATAATGATAAACCATATTCTCTACAAATTTTTTTAAGAACATGCTAGAACATGGAATAAAAAAATGGGTAGAAAAAAGAGGGAAAGAGAGCAAACAAGAAGATTTTCCTTAGAAAAAGAAACACTACCATTCATCATTGCCTTGCTCTTGGGAACTTCATTAACAAGGTTTGGAACACCCATGGTGGAGAAGAATTTTGTTTCTTCATTGATTTCAAAGCATTTAAAATCATTCCTAGAGATAAAATTTTGAGTAGGATAGAGGAACTTAGGTCACCTAATGAGTATTATATAACCCAATACTTGATAAATGTTAGGAAATGGTTAGAGCTAAAATTAGAACTAATGAAAGAGGGCACGTTTGAATATTTTTCTAGAAACATTGGACTCAAACACTGGTGCTCTCTAACCCCCCACATTTTTTTGGTTTGTATGTAGTGCCTCTCCCATTTATTTCTACATGGCATCTTATTGGATGTGGCTCTAACTTCATATGTTTGAATTTTTTGATCATGTTGGGTACATGTGACGTTTGTACCTTTAGGGTGATTTAATTTATGTTGTTTCACAAGAAAATCGTTTATGCCCTTATGCTTTTTTTTAAGAACCATTGTGTTATTGGTGGTTTTATACCCGATTTGTGATGGTAGACCTTCTAAGGCCTTTATGATTATCCATTTGATGTGCTCAATTGGTTGCACTATGTGATGCATTTGATTACTATACATTAATTTCAGTTGTATCATTGGTGATTTAAATGTCAAATCATGTTATTACTATTTTGATCATATATGTATGATGATTATCATTGATTCCTAATTCTTTTGTGCCTCACATGCTGTTAGTTATGTTTATGAAAATTTGCATGGATATATGCACATATTTGTAGAAATAATAATTTGATGTTTTTATATTTATTTGAGATGCTTAATGCAAATGTAATGGTAATTTAAAAGATATAAAGATAATCTCTACGTTCAAACAAATCTTATGCATTATACCCATTGTGTTGTGCAAAGTAAGAAAAAATATGTACTTAATATACTTAAGTTCCAAGATTACGAAGAGGGGGTTGAATTAGTAATCTATTAGATTCAAAACTGACACCATCTTATCAACAAAGGTCAACCAAAAAAGATCATAACCATTTAACCAGTCACCACATGCATGCAATGTAAACTTGTCAAACAATAAGTAAGATAACTAATAAAATCATTTGCTCAAGTATTGCAAAAACAACAATATTCTTCATGTGGAAACCTTTGGTTAGGGAATTAGTACCTGCATATACCTTCATTCTTCTAAAATTTGCTCTATTAAAGCCTTAGTCCTTTTAGGAGCTTACACTAATGCCATGTTTGGAGAAAACTGTGTTACAATTCATCTGATTAAGGGATTTTCCTCTACCCCTATTAGGAGCTTTACCCTATTAGTAGTAACCTCCTTGGAGGATTTTTAACTCAAGCTAATGGAAAGCTCAGTTAAGGGAATGAGTCTTCAGACCTATTAGGGTCCTGCTCACCCTATTAAGAGTGGCTTGGTTAAAGGATTTAATTTGGCAAGGAAAGTGATTTGGGTATAGAAATTCTCAATTACTTATATAGATGCAATTTATCTCAATGTCTACTTCTAATTGTAGGAATTCAACTACTACCTTGATTGCACATACCATCAATGATCATCATACTCACAACCACAATACTCTGTCACACAAATACACTTCTTAATCTCTAGGGAAGCCACCCCCTTAACCAAAATGTTATACACTTGAATTCACCTAAGGACCACCAAAATGTATTACCAAATCCTAATATATCCTTTACGAGATCTACATGATCACCTATTTGAACTGGACATTGATTCAATAAAGAAATCTAGCATTTTGCACCTTTTCTAATGAACATGCACAAATCCAAGAAATTTGATCACAATGATCGATGTATGATCAATTCATTATAACGTATTTATGCCACATCATTTTCACATCATCACTTAACTTTACATCACAAAAGATCTACCCAATTCATCCCAAAAACTACCAGTTGAAGATCAAACATAAGAGTTTCTCAGTATTCTTTTATTTCCTCCTAAATGTACTTCCATTGATCCAAAACATGTCTTCTAGTCAGCCAAATCATGTACTACTATAATTTAGTGATCTCAAAATTGATTATAGAACATAAATCTTGAATTAGAATATCTAGATCATCAAATATTTGATACACCAATGAAACCATTCACTATTTATCACTAACTATTCAACTTTGTTACATTTTCACAGTTAAATATTTCATAAATTTCTCCATACTTATGTCAAGTACATAAAATAATACATACACCATCTTGAGACATCTCTAAGTTTCCCATCCTAATTGTGCAGTTCAATTCCACACATAGATTAACTACACACTAGATTTCTACTCTACAAATACTAGAACAATGTTCCTCATAAACTATCAACCAACGACCTTCAAGTTGAGATCAATGGAAACACAATATTTGATCAATTAACCATCAAATGAGTACTAAATCATCTCTTCAATACAATATACATCAATTATGTCAACAAAGTCATAGTCACTCATTCATGAGATCTACATAATGTATCATGCTCATTCATAATTTCCTATCATGCCTGTTTATGTGTTTAAGCTATTTATATTGTGAGTAGCTACAATTGATATTTGTGTGTTTTAGTGAATAGGTTATCAGAAACATTTTGCCTAAGTTGCATAATTTGAGGGTGTCTATATCATCAATAGTGATATAGGAAAAAGTAACTTTGGCCTTTCAATAGTGAGCCAATAAAATTCTTGTATGGATGATGTACACATGATTATAATGTTATCCCTTTAACACATTCATAAACTTGAGCTTTATAACAAATATTGTGATAGACTAGTTGCATATTTATGTCTTAGAGCTTTCGTAGTTGTCGCAAAAGAAGTTTAATATTATTATTATTATTTTTGATTGGTAAAAGTTCTAAGCCAAATAGTTTTGTTAATTTAAATTTATAGTTGAGTTTATAAAATTTAAATTAAATATTGATTTTTATGTTTGGGAAAATAAAATTATTTACCAACGAATTTGTCATATATGGGTTCTAATTGTTTGCAATTGATTTAATTGATTTTTGGGTAAAGTCAATAGTTCACCTAAAATATTTATTGATTTTGAGTATTTTTAGCCTATCCCATGTTCTAACAAGATGTGTGGTGGATTTATTTGAATCATGTGCTCTTGGAGAAGTGGCCAATTGAGATATCTGGTGTTTGTGCCTTTAGTTTTTCCTTTACTTGGTTCTAACCTAGACTGTGTTGGGATTTGACACCTCCTCCTTTCTTTTCTTGTATTGTTGTGGCTTTTGTATTATGTAAAGACACCTTTGATGCTTGAGAAGAGCTCCAATGTGACATGTGGATGTAGGTGCTGAGATTGCATTCAAGCATGTAGTTGAGCTATGCTCCTACGATGATGTTCAAGTGACTTGTGCTCTTGGGTTAAAACCAATGAGATACCATGTTCTTATGGATTTTGACTTGAGAGTCTATTCTTTTTTTTCCTTTTTCTTGTGAATGATTATGTTGCTTCTCGTCCTTGATGTAGAGAATGTTGATGATGTATCTTGTGTATTTTTTAAATTAGATCAATTAGAAAATCCTTGGGTTATGCTATCCTTGTGTAGGCCAAGTAGAGAATCTTGGGGTTATGCTATCCTCATGTAGATTGAGTGGACAAAGTTCATTATTTTTGTCTTTAGTATGGTTAAGTAGATGAAGAGCTTTGTGTATGTCCTTGTGTAGATCAAGTGGACAAGATTCTTGTTTGGTCTTTGTCTTGTGATGTTTAGTCATAAAAATAGGTGTGTTGTGAAGGCTTGAGGAGTAGTTCCTTACATATACCCCTAAATGTGGACTCAATCTGATTTAAGGATTAGGGTGATACATAAAATGTAACATTTGAATATAAGCTTCATATTCTTCCTTTCTTATACTTAAAGTTATATTTTATGTAATATTCTCATGATTTCTGAGAGTGGTTTCAGCTTCATAGGAGTTAAGATAAAGACTCTAGATTTTAAGGGTTTTAAGGAAACTTTAGACTTAGTCAAATTTGAATTTTTCAATGAATTTTCTCCACCATAGATCTTGCGTGGTGATTTGGTTGTATCTTTCCTTTCTTGTTGAGGATTAATCTTATGCACGATCATTTGTGGATTATTGTTTGTGCTATTGCTTATGCTTATGGTTAATTGGTAATCAACATGTATGTTTAACCACTCAAGAAACATTTACTTTGAGATTAAAATGAATGTCAATGAGATGGGTTTTGAGTATGGACTAGTTTTCTCTTTGTATAGTTGTGGGTTCTTGTTGGCTTAGCCTCTTGTGACTTGTTGAGAAACAAAATCCTTGTTGGGAAACCTTGTGAAAACTTGTTCTTTATTTCAAGACGATCATGATCTCTTCTCTTTCATGTTGTATCTTGCTTATGTTCATGGTTATGACATGAAAATTGTTACATGATGTTTATTCCATGTTTCAAAAAAAAACCTATTAATTGCGTATTTAAGTCTTTGTTCCAAGGTCTCCTTGGTGGAGAATTATATTTTGAACATATAAACTTAAAGATTTCTTAAACAAAGTTGTTGGAGGAGTGGTGTAGGATCACGCCTCCTAGAATATAGAGTTAGTAATTAGAAGAAAATGTAATAATAATGATGATTGTTCCATCCATTTATTCAATATAAGCCAACTTATAAGGCCTTGGAACCTTTAGGTGCAATTATGAACTAGGGGTCCACCATAGTCAAAGGGATTTTTTTAATGATTTTCACAAGTATTTATGCTCATAGGGTAGTGGTAGGTGTTTTGGATTTCTGTTTGATTGCAAGGAAGCAACATGGTCCAAAAAGTGCAAATATTGTAAAATTATTTGTCAATGGTGCATAATGCAACTTTGACAACTTTTAGCAAAACATGTCAACTACCTTCCCAAGTGGCCATTGTATTCAAATATTAGTTATAACCATTGAGAAGGATTCAAATAGCCCTCTAGAGGATGAGGGATTCATATTTGGAAGTTTGTGTGAAGGTTGGAGCAATTGAAGTGAACAAAGTATCAAGTTATTGTGTAAACTTGTTGTTTCAGTGACTTGTACAAACTGCATAGATTGGGAAATTTAATACTACATGCATGGTGAGTAGGGTGTCTTATCTATCTACTGCAATTGATTTCATATCTTGAAGTGATTGGATATGGTATATTTTGCAATTTTTGTCTTGGGTGGTCTAAAACCCTCTCAAATATAAGGGTTTCACACAAAAATGACCCTATCTTGACTTTCCATTGGAGGATTTCAATGACCATTGGTGAAAAGAAAGTAGGGTCATGTTTCTCTTAGTTTCCAAAGACTTGGTCCTATTCAAGATGGTTTTCTATTTTTAGTGCTCATTCCTAGACCCAAAATCTCAATTTGTGGGGTTCCAATCCGATAATAGAAATGATGTTCTTATCCATGAGGAAATATGCCTAAAGTTTTGGTTTGACCAGGGTACCCTTACATTAGGTAGTTTCTTCACAAAAGTGGTCTAATTAGCCCTATTAGGCCTAGGTGGCTATAGAGGGAATAATGGTTTATTGAAGATTTAGGAATTTGATCCTTTATAGCATGTTGGAAGGATTGAATGGGTATTTGAAAAGTCACTTAGTTCCCTAGGTTATGTGGATAATATCTAAGTTGTTGTCCAAAAACCTTTTAGGTCAACCTAATTGCTTTAGGTTTGTCCACTAGCCTCTTTGGTGATAGATACTTTGTAGCTATTGAGGAACCCAACCAAGGCTTGAATCATTGTTCTTCTATTCTAAGTGATTAGATTGAAGGGTTGATAAGTGTTGGGTAGATTTTCCATAATGGACCTAATTCAAGGAACCTTTCCCCAAAGTATGAAATCAATCCAATTTGATCAATTCTCAAGAGAGTTAGGAAGGTTGTGAGATGTATCTTGAACACATGAGGACTTGCCCAATGTTCCAAGGAAGTGGATGAGTATAGTGAAAGGATTTGTAGGTGATTTTTTTTGGAAGAAACTTGTGTAGAGGTCCTAACCATTATTTTTGTAGTGCCCTCTGCATCAAGTAGAGACTTGGTTGATCGGTGAAGTGGTGAAGTTTCTTTATATGAAGACACAATCAAAATACTTTAGATTTATTTCACTAAGAGGTTGGAATGCAAGTAAACACCAACACGAGAATATATTCATGATTTTTTCTTTAAAATGGAAGCAACAAACTAATTTTATTTTTGATGTAAGCTTGCTTGAGATAGTGAAAAAATGCAAAGTGGCTAGAGAGATTTATTTTTACTTCAAAATATGTGGAGAAAGTTGAGTTATGGAATAGAAAATTAACTTAGCTCTTTTTGGTGGGTTGCTTGTGTCAATATTCCTATAAGGTTGTGAGGTTTCAAAGATTAAAATATGAAGTTGTAAGTGTAGGCAAGTAGAAACAATCCAAAAAAATTTAATCATCACCTATGTTGAATTAAAAAATTGAAATCATATGAGATTCTTTTGGCTAAGATGGGAATGAAGCATCAATAATAATTCATTTGCTATGTTGGTGAAAGAGGGCTGAGAACATAGATGAGCCTTTTGGCCCAAATTGCTTCTTGAGTGGGAACTAAACCAAAGAAAAAGACTTGGAAGAAACATAACAAGCAGTAGATGAATAAGTTGGACATTAGTTTGGATGTTTGCCTTAACAATAATGAAGAGAAAAAAAAGTCTCAAGTTACAAAGATTTAAACAAAATGTAAGATGTAATTGAAACAAAATGTTACTTCCTCTTAATACTAAGAGTATGCAGATATTTGAATTTTCTTAGCCTAAAATCATTGTGAAGGTGGGCAGTTTGAATGAATCATTTAAGGTGGCAAGGCTTCATGAAACACAAATTCCATGATCAATATTCACAATATAAGAGTTGACATCGAAAGGAACTTAAAAATGCATTGATAGTTGTGTTCCTTGGTCCCTTAGGCTGCTCATCCTTGTCAACATCAATAATATTCTTTCATTTGATGTTTGAAAATGCTTTGACAAATATAAATTGTTATTTTTATAGTAGAGCATGTTTATCAAATCCATTATCAAAACAAGGAAAGACTTCTATTTACTATGAATGTGAGGTAATGAAATTAAGCATTGAAGCTGTCCTAGATCGTGGAAGTAAACTTAGATTCCATGCATTTAAATTTTTTTTACTGACTATAAGATGAAATTGAAGTTATTAAAAAAATGAAAATTTTGAAAATATTAAAATTTCATTAATTTGTTCTTTTAGAATTTTGATTGCATATGTTTCTAATATCGAAATCCTCTCTGGATTCAATTCAGATAAAATGATTTCTTTGATTTCTTCTCAATTCTTGGAAATAAATCTTGCTGGACTTCAGTTCAGGGTATACTTTAAGAAACCCCTCCTTTAGAAAAGGTGTAAAAAATTGGCGAAAGGTGTAAAACACCTGACCAAAAAATTTATTTTTTGTGGCAAAAAAAATAGTTTACAAAGAAAAAATAATAATCTCCATTGGCAAATCATTCATAGTCTCTCAAACAATGTGTAAAATCTGGGCGAATTGTGTTATTTTAAAACCACAAAAAAATTATACATTGGCGAACAAAAAATAATAATCACATTAAAATTTTAAGTTTTTGGGCGAGTCAATTCATTGTATTCAAGGTTAAAAAAAACATATGCGAAGTCGATGGCATTGGAGGTTCGCAAAGGGTTTCATCAGTTTGAACTTTTATGTTACAAAGTTGCGAAAAGGAAATCGCATCATCGAAAGTTTCGTTCAGGTAGTTACTCTATTGGTTGCGAGACCGTGAAATGTTAATTCAAGCATTTTTCACATGTTTCCAGCGGTTAAAGGGCAAGGACTTCCGCCAGTCGCGAAAAGGGAGATCGCAAGGTCGGAGGTTTTATGCAGGCAGTTAGTCTATTGGTTGCGAGACCGCGAAATGTTAATTTAGGTAGTTTTCTCATGTTCGCAGTGGTGAAAGGGGAAATATATATCATCCTGCGAAGTCGCGAAAGGTTAAGATGAAGCAGTGCTCGCCACTTTGCACCGGTTAGAAGGAAATGGGTTTTCACAACTGCGACAACGCGATGTGAAACGTGTTAAGTTCTGAAGCTACGACAGAAGGGGAATCTCATTAGAAGAGGATATAAGGCTAATCGCAAGGTCGCAAGGATAAAGCGAATATTTGATTTAACTGTTGCAATAGCCTGAGAAAAGAAAAAGAAGGGTTTCGCAGTTTCGCGAAAAGATTTCAAGGTTAAGTTGAACCGATTGCGACAGAGTGTAGAACGAAGGGTTTCACAACTCATAAGATTGTACAATTGTTAATGATAATGTATTTTTGAAGCTTGAAATTTTGAAAGTACAAAAGATCAGGTTTTCAAATCTATTATCTGATTCTGGACAGCTGATGAGTTGATCGATAATAAAGGTAGTAGTTACTACTGGTAGTGATCGATAATAGATATCCATGCACATGCAAGATTTCAAACTTTAAAGCCATTAAAATTTAACAATTTAACGCTATGGCCCATCAGGAAGTTGCAGAAAACTAGAATTCTCAGGTATCTACAGCTAACAGAGAAAAAAGATTCAAGAATTTGCAGTAACATCAGAATGGCACAAGCAAAATCATCAGTAAAGAAGGGCACTGGAGAGGGCAGCAAGGTTTCATTGTCTGCCAAATTTGCAGAAGAATGGTTGAAGATTCTCCCTAAATCTTCCAATGCTCAAAGTGCTAATGTCCACACATTTAGAGACGCTTACAGCTTCTGTAGAGATGCTCAAGTACCGTACACCAATGGAACTGAATTGTTCTTGTACTTTTACAAGAATAGGGTGCAGAAGGTTCCCGTCTCAAATCCATGGATGAGGAACCTGGGAAAGTTGATAATGTCGGAGGTATACGTGGATGTTGACCTTATCAAGGCACTGGTAAATGCATATAATCCAACCACTCGGTCCTTTCATAGAAAGGATATGAGCGTTCTCTGTATGTTAAGTAAGGATGCTTTTGTTGAAGCATTTGATTTGCAGGGTCCCATGTCAGTTCCTATTAACCTGGAAAAATTGGTAGCAGCATTTGAGAAACAGAGAGATTTCTATACAACACATGCAATGTTGCGACATATCCCAAGGGAAAATCAAAACAAGATGAAAGGAGAATTCCCGAAAATGGTTACTGATTTTATACCCTTGTCATATTTGTGTGCATACTTTCAAAAAATAGTTTTCGGATTGAACAAACTATTGGGAGTAGATGGATCCATGGATGCCTCCCCAGCATTCTATGTGATAGCTCTAGACATTCAGGGGGTATGATTTTGGAACATTCATTGCTGATAGTATTCATCAGCAGATGGTGACAGCTCAGCAAGGTGATCTTGACAATTTCAAATTTCTACATTACTTGGTGCTTATGCATCTCATCCTCTTCTACAACGTGGGCCATGTGGATTCTAGTTTCATTGAAGGTTTGGACAATTTCGGAGAGGCATTGCCTGTTCAAAGATGGACAAGATTATGGAAGAGGTTCTACTCTTTTTCTAATTCCCTCTCTTTTATAATGATTTTGTTGCAACTATTCATAGGATGTTAGGTTCAAAATTGGAAAGATTACCTAGGTTAATCAGGAAGATTGTTAGACCAACTTTTTGTTTTGATGATGAGGGACCAATTGATCATGATTGGGGCAGTGGCTTTTTGTTAGCAAACTGTACATTGATTAGAATTTTTGGTTGTTCCCAACCCCCTCATTTCTTGCCAAGATATGTACCAGAGAGGGTGGGTGTAGTGGAAATTTTCTGGCAGTTGTTATCCATGAATAGAGAATATCTAGGGCCAACCATTAAAAAGGGGTCTTTTGTGTGTAGAAATTTCAAAGTAGGGGATTTTGAAATTGTTAAAGAGGCCATTGAGGAAGTTGATGCCTTCCTAAGAGAGTTAAATTTCCCCATTGCCCCCAGTAGGGTTTATGACCCATATAACATTGTTACAAGTGCTCTTAAACAAATAAGGGGTTATAATGTTGTCATTGGAAGGAAAATTTGGGAAGAGGATGTCATTAGGGATGTATTGTATGAAGATGTATGTGCTGATAGGATGCGGAAGTGGAGAGAAATCCTCTCAGTAGAGGAAGAAATGAAGAAAGTAGATCCTAATTTCCAGGGCTTCTATTCTGATTTACCCTATTTTAAACAAATTGATAAGTGTATTGAGGAGTTTGATAACATTATGGCTCAAGTTCCTCTAAATGCTAGAGATAGGGTAAACCCTTCTTCTCTAGAGGCAGATGTTGTATTGGAAATTAGTGACGAAGAAGATCAGCCTGGCCCTTCAAACTGGGATAAAGGGGGCAAGAAGAAACAAAAATTGATTGAGGTTCCAGAAAAGGCTAGAGAGAAAGCCTTACAAGTGCTTCCAAAAGGAACTAGGTATTTTGATGATGCCAAAAAAAAGTTCTTAATTGATCAAGCTACTGAAGAGGAGATGAGACCCAGTAGTTTAGAACTGCAGTCCATGATGCTGGATGACAGAATTATACAGGCTCAAGAATTCATGAAGGATGATGATTTTATCAAGAGTGAAGAATTCAAAAGTTTTTTGTATAAACTCAAAAAGAATGAACTTTCTTTGCATGTAAAACTTGGAGACACAGATGAAAAAGTGACTAAAATGGTGCAGAAGCTCCAAGCCTATGATCCTAACAGTGAAAGCCTCACTGTAGAGGAGGCTAGGGAATTGGTACAAAGGAGTGGTATGATAGTTTTCCCAGGATGGGATATTAGTTCATCATTTCTGCTTGATCAAATGAGTAGACAAGAAAAATCAATCTCTTATGAGGAGATTAATCCATTTGGTGAATTGTAGGGGGCAGGATTTAATATAGATACTAAGACAATGGCTATTTGGAGTGTAGCTCCAGAATCACAGAAGCCTACCCTGATGGAAATTAAAGAGACACCAGAAGGTAATGCAATTTTTTGGAATGCACATTCAACTTCTTTAGATCAAATTTATAACCTCCAAAACACTGCTGCTATGCTAGGCAAGAACAAGATTGATATTCTTCAAGAACAACTGGTGCGGACATATGAAAAGTACCTTGATGCCAGGAAGAAGTATGAAGAGGAAATGAGAAAAACATATGTTCTGCAACACGCTTTGGAGGAATCAAAAAAGGAGAATGAAGATTTGAAAAGAGAAGAAAGGTCACTAAGAGTAAGGGAGGTACAAGACTAGAATATTCAAACTGACCAGATAGCAGAAGAACCACATCCAGTAACCCATATGGATGTGGATGAGTTTGAGATTAGCAATGATGCAAAGATCAGGACAATGAAACAACTTTTGATTCATAGAAGCACTGCTTTAAAGAGAGCCTTTGTAAATGTACATAGTATGTACATTACTCTGCAGAGTAATGAATACCAATGCTCTGAGGCTTTATCACTATTATCTCCATTGTATGCCCAGTGGGGGCCATACATTCAATTCTTTGATAGGTTAGTTCCTTTACTCACACAGAAAAAGGAACTACCTAAGGAGATCATTGTTCCTATAAGGAAAATGATACATCAAGTTAAAGAATTGAATTCATTCTTCATTGGTAAGATCGAAGCAGTAAGGGGAAAATTGAAAAGCATAGCATTGGGTACCCCAGATTTCATTCCAACAATTTTGAACAATGAAGGGTATGCCAAATCTTGGCAAGAGTGGTCTGAATCTTTTGATCTAATATTAGACCATCCAAGATTTATAGCATTTTCAAGAGGTGAATCAAGTGATCAAGTTGTATATGATATGATTGATATGACATACAAAATTGAAGCAGATATGAACAAAATTAGTGGAGAGGGTAAAGCCATCACAGATGCAAAATGGACTAAAAACATCAGTGAATTAGAGGTAGTTAGAAATACAGCATGGCCTGTTGTAGATACAGATATTGCCATCTGGGAGGTTATAGCAGATATCAAAGCAATCCCTTCAGTAGAAGATGATTAGCACAAAAGATGGTGGCCCCGGGGAATCAATTGGAGGACAAGTGTTGTAGAAGAATATCAAAGAGAAGCTGTTCATCATAACAGATTACCTTACCTTTGCGGTACATCTGCTGTGGGTAATGCTGCAGTTAGAACTGGAAGACAAGCTTAATGATCACTTGCCACTTGTCACATTTTGTAATTGTTTCCCCTTTTTCTGTTAAAATATGTCACAAAAGGTTTCAACATTATAGCAGATATCAAAGCAATCCCTTCAGTAGAAGATGATCAGCACAAAAGATGGTGGCCTCGGGGAATCAATTGGAGGACAAGTGTTGTAGTAGAATATCAAAGAGAAGCTGTTCATCATAACAGATTACCTTACCTTTGCGGTGCATCCGCTGTGGGTAATGCTGCAGTTAGAACTGGAAGACAGGCTTAATGATCACTTGCCACTTGTCACATTTTGTAACTGTTTCCCCTTTTTCTGTTAAAATATGTCATAAAAGGTTTCAAAAAATTGCAATGATTATCTTAATTGTTGTTATCTTTTGTCTTTTTTAATGAATCATTATGTAACCTTTGTAAGCCTGAAGCTTGTTGTAACTCAAGTGATATAAATATGAGTTCCCAAGGCTTACAAATGGTCCGATCTGTTGTTATTTTTCAGATTAAGACTGAAGTATAATTGAGCAGATACTGTTCCAACTCTATGTATTTCAATTTTCCATTATGTTTTGTAGTCAGTAGTTCTCTGTGATGTTATGGGCTTTGCACACGTCTCTATTATCTCTTTTTTTATTATCAAACAACTAAATCAAGAGAAAGATACAAAAATAACATTGTGTCAACAATATGAATAGAGTAACAAGTAACAAAAATCTTGAACTCAAATCAAGAGAAAGGTACAAAAATAACATTATGTCAACAATAGAGTAACAAAAATCTTGAAGTCAATTTTTGTAAATTGTAATTGCAATATGACTGAATAATGAATATGGAAGAACTGAAGTAGACCTATAAATTCCTTAGAACTGAATGCTACATTACTAAATCACAATTCACTTCATTGACTCAGTCTCAAATATGAAACTGAAGTCTAACTAGTACTAATAGGTTCCTCTTCATTCTAAATCGGGTATTCAAAATCCGTAAAATCTTCATCTTCATTTTGACTTTGAGACCTAAATTCATCATTTATATTGGAGTCAGCAGTAGAAGTAGAACCACCATCTTTTAAAGTGTTGCAAAGGCCTCATCTTTCACGCGTGGAATTCCAAATGGCCAATGACCTATCATAAGGAAAATCTCTAACATTGTATTGAGTAACAAACAACCTCAAACAAGTTTCCAAATTTTTGTCTAGTTTGTTTCTGACATTTGATTTCAAAAACCCCAATGCACTGAAAACTCTCTCATCTTCCACTGACCCTAATATCATTGTTTGACATAAATCAGCAAGTTTGAAATATTCTGATATTGAAGTACGTAATACTTCACTCTGACTTATCCTTTTCTAGAGCCTTGTTATTGCACCAGGATCGAATGGATTCTCAAAGTTTTCCATCTCGTTTTTCATACACAATGCAAAAAGTTGACATTGATTTTTAAGATTATTTGAATCTAAGATTCCTTGTATTAGTTGTCCATTGCAATCTGTATGCTTTGAAAACTGTGTTATCAATTCATCAAGTTTATTATGAAACAACTTTGCATCAGTTGGATTATGTCCAAAGTGTTTCCAAAATTGAGGAAACACACAACTCATGGCTTCAAGAATTTCTTCTTGAGGGAATCTTTCACGAATCTCACTTGAAAGTTGGTAGGAAATAGACTTCACATTTTCACTAACAGATTTAACAATCTTGTCAAAATCATCCTTTCTAACTGGTAGTACTCTGCCTCTCTTAGTTGTTTTAGATTGGTGCATTGGTATTTGAAATCCTTTCACAAACACACATAGCTCATTTTCCCCATTGAATTGTAAAAAATTCTCAGCATGATTCAAATCTATAATCATCTCCCACCTTGAAAAAATTGGGCTATGAACTGAGAGATCTGAATACAAAGAATCTAGAGCCATGCATGTCATTTTACATAAATCAGAATACTCATGAATATACATAGTTCTGTCTTGGGCTTTCTTAACAAGTTTGTTCATTAAATCCAGCATGGGGAGAAGACTGGCTAAAGTTAATAGGTTCTCTATATCACTTAACTTATTTAACAAATCAAGAGCTCTGTCCACTATAAGGCGTTGCTCATATAGAACTCCAATCAAGGATTGATATTCTGCTAGATCTCGTTCTGTTGGTCCATGCAAAGATATCCATCTGGTCTCAACATCCTTAAGAATCTTATTTCCTACTGTTACTACCTTAGAAAAAATCTTAAATTCTGCAAAGTGTTTAGGACTTCTGAAAAAGTACGAGTGGAGCTCACGGATTAGATCTTCAACTTTTGACACTGTAGGAAAAGTACTTACAATCTTATATGCTAAATTCATTCGGTGGGCCATGTAGTGTATGCCAAGCATATAAGGTGCAATACTAGTTTGTAATCTTGCACAAGACCAGTCCTTTGCCCTTGCATTACTGCAGCTCCATCAGCTCCGACACACACTAACTTCTTTGCAATTGTCAAGTCATCCATACCAGCAATTTCATTCAAAGCTTTCTTAACTTCTAAATATAAATTTTCTGTAGTTGAATTGGCCCTCATTTTATGAACACAAAGTAGATTAGCTTGACGGACATGATCTTTTACAGTATATACATGCATATAGACCCAAGCAGCGTTATCTACTGCAGTGACTTCATCTAAGGATAATGAAATGAACTTGGATTCTTTTATTCTCTCCTGTACATTTTTCTTTTCCACCTCAGCAAGACAGCTTGCCATTTCCCATCCAGCGTATAATGACCAATGTGACATAGGATAGTGAGGAACTCTCAAAAAAGATAATAAATTACCATATTTTGAAAAGTCTCTCATAGGACGCCCTCTAGATAGAATATGAAAAATAACACTCATCTGAATGGTCTTTGCCAAGTTTGCATCATTGGCTGCATGTTGAAATGCTCTTCATATTCTATGGCATACTTAGCATGAAGGCATTCTTCCTTTGATTTCTATCTCACTGCCGCTACTTCCTTTCCATCTATGATTTGTTTTTCATAAACCTTACCAATATGTTTTTCTATAGTGTCGAGCTTTAACTGCAACTTTTTCTCTCTTTTAGTTTTCTAGGTACAAATCGTACACTTGCATTCTGTTGGTGGTTCATCATTGTTTGTGACTGGTTCAATAAACCAGTACTTTGCTACCCAATCAACATGGAAAGTCCTTTTCATTTCCCACTCCCGCCCCATTTTTACATTCCTTTTTCTTTTCTTCCTACCAACATCAATATTATCTTCTGTTACAACATCTTTTGTTGTTCAAACATTCTTATCCTTGTTTGATGCATTTTGATTTAATTGAATAACAACCTGCTCTTCTAGTGGTGGTGAGGTATTGTGATTTCCTTCTGCACTTGTACTTGCCAAAGTTGGTGGACCAGAAACATTGTCAATTCCAAAGAAAGCCTTTATGGTAGTATCTCTAAGTTTTTGGCATTTTGATGTAAGATTAATCCCTTCACTGCCCTTGGGGGTCTTTCCCTTGTCACTTCCCTAAGACTGAGCAATATTAGTTACAGACTCACCCTCCCCTGACATCTCAATCCATTGATAATACGTTTAAACTTTACTTCCCTAAGAATAAGCAGTATTACCTTCAGTATCCGTTTAAAACCACAAAATATTTATACATTGGCTAACAAAAAAATAATAATCATAGTAAAATTTTAATTCTTTTGGGCGAATAATTTTATTGTATTCAAGGTTAAAAAAAACATACCATGGAAGGGCTAGGGAATTGGTACAAAGGAGTGGTATGATAGTTTTATCAGTTTGAAGTTGGCAACTTGGCAGTTGCGAAATCGTGAGAAAGGCTTTAACAGGTCTATCGCAATGTCTCTGTCAAAGTGAAAGTTAATAGTTTTGTGTTGCGAAACCGCGAGGAGGGCAGAGATCGCATCATTTCTAGTTGAAAAGATAAAGGAGATTGTGTTGCGAAACCACGAGGAGGGTAGAGATTGCATCATCGCCGGTTTAAATGATGGTGAACTTTTATGTCGCGAAGTCACGAAAAAGGGAGATCACACCATCGGATGTTAGCACTTTGCAGCGGTTAAACGGAAAAGACTTCCAGAAGTCGTGAGACCACGATGGTAATGATTTCGCATGTTCACAGCGGTTAAAGGGAAAAGACTTCCAGCAGCCGCGAGACCGCGATGGCAAAGATTTCGCATGTTCGTAGCGGTTAAAGGGAAGACTTCCAGAAGCTGTGATACCGCGATGGCAAGGATTTCACATGTTCGCAGCAGTTTAAAAGAAAGACTTCCAGCAGCTGCGAGACCGCGATGGCAAGGATTTCGCATGTTCGCAGCAGTTAAAGGGCAAAGACTTCCAGCAGCCGCGAGACCATGATGGCAAGGATTTCGCATGTTCGCAGAGGTTAAAGGGAAATGACTTCGAGGGAATCTTTCACGAATCTCAGTAGAAAGTTGGTAGGAAAGAGACTTCACATTTTCACGAATCCATGCATGCAAGCTTTAAAAACCATTAACATCGCCAGCAACTTTCAGCATTGCGTCCACTTTTTGAAAAATTTCTAATGAAAATGAGATAAGAAAGGAAACTATAGATAAGCTTCTGATTAAATTAAACTACATAAGCTCAAGGAGAGTATTTTACAGAACAGCTGCACATACCAGTGTACCACCACTTGTGGAAGCTATCTCTGGAGTCTGATTCATGCCCGCGATGTGTCCTGCGTTGCCATAAATTTGATGGAGTGGCAGCGGTATTTAGTGAATGTCTCATTGCTTGGGCGAATTTCAATTTATACACATTACAAATCAATACAATTACCAATTTACCACGCCAAACGAGCCGACTCCTCCACGGCAAAATGAAAGAGTGTTGGCAAAATGAGTCGACTCCTCGACTTCCCATAACGTGAAACGAGCCGACTCCTCCACGGTAAAATGAAACTGGGATGGTGAATTCTCCCATACGGCATGAAACAAAAACTTGAAACCCGGTGAACGTTCCACGATAAGCGTTACCTAGTCGGCTGCATGAAAGGCGATACCGCCAGGGAAAAACTCAAACGTAACATTTGCCTTGGCGATTACAATGCTAGGCAACCAGGTAAACCCAACAAAGTTTGGTGACCAGGAAACCATGGAAGGGCTCAGAAATCACCAAAAATAACATTGGCAAAATGTCAAATTCGCCAAAATACGAAAATTTGCCACTATATTATACCCTGCTTCAGTTCCACCACAACTCTTCAAAGGGAATCCATTAATTATAATTCTCAATAAAAGAGGTTCTTTTAGCTTCAAGTTGTATATGATTCTTTGTGTCATGGATAAAAGAATTCTATTACTCATAATGTTTAGATAAGTAAATTGTTAACCAAGCTAAATAAAGAGTTATGGTTGTATTCTGATGTATAAAAAGCTAGTTCATGACTTGAACCATATTTGGATTATATGACCTGCAACAACGTCAAATAGACCTCTTGTTTTGTTCGATTATTTCTTAATTGGTTCCCCATGCTAGTCCAATCTAAAAGCTATAAAATCCATTGTACAAGAAAAATTAGATGTAAAGAGGCAAAACAAGTCCAGGAAAAAATTAATTTAGAAATTTGCACTTGCATGGATTTCATGAACTTCTCCATGTCTTGTCTATTGGCATTATGTTTATTGAAGGATGAACATGATTTCTTTGTTTATGCGCAACGTTGTCTTTATACACATACTCATCTGACTTATGGCTATAGGGCTCCAATGAGTATATGCTCCCTTCAACAAAGCTACAATACCAAAAACGTGTGACATAGTTGTGCCTGAAATTATGTTGAAGGGAACATGCCTTTTAAGTTCTAACAAAATAATCTCCCTCACTAAGGAGCTGCTGCTTTTGAATAGTTCTGAACATGCTACAAGGATGTTCAACCCTGCAGTTGTAGTTAGGCTGCATTAGTCACTCAAAATTTTTAATTGCAAAATATTTCCAGGTTCACAATGTAAGATCAAAATAAAATAAAATAAAATAAAAATAAAGAGATAATGGATTATGAATTTCAATTTGGGATATATGATATCTTTTTCTATGACAAAACAGACAGTGATTCGAACTTGGCACATGTTTTTGTATCTGAAACGAAACAAACGACACTTGAAACTGTTGCTGGCAACCGATAGAATTTAAATCATTTGACCTAAGGCCTGGCTTGTTTAACAATATGTTTGAACTTTTAAATGTATGACCAAAATATAAATTAAAATTGATTTGGTATGTTAGACTCGTATTTTTCAATTCTGTTGAATTTTCCTGTTGTCCAATATCCAAATGCTGAAGCTTCATGAATCACAGAGAAAAGCTGATAAAAAATTCAGTTGTTTATGATTCTGTTCTAACTAATTGTGTTTTATGTAAGGTCATAAATGAAGGTTTCATTTGAAATATGAACATTTATCAATGATAACAGTGAGAGAATCATAATATCATATTATGTCATTATTTATAAGTTCAATGTATAAGAGACCTTGCTTTTAGCATAGACATTCATTTATATTGAAAATAATTTTAGAAAGAAGAATTATACAATAAATAATTTAATTATCAAATTATATTCTGAGAAGAGGCTAGTATCATAATATAACCATAACTATATACTGTTAACAATACACCAATACAATATTTTTGTATTTGATCTAAAATAAGGTGATAGGATACTATATTGATGAAGAAGAAAATTATAAAGAACTCGTTAAGTTCCTCACTGTTAATAGGAATGTGTTCAATTAACTATTGGATGGATAGTTCTAGTTCTTATAGACTTTGTCATGTGTTGCTAAATTTCATTATCATTTTACTTTTAATTTCTTTTAAAACTATTTATCTATTTTTATTTTAATGTTAAAGTACAATTGATGTATTGCTAATGTTTAATTGATAACTTCCTTAAACTATCTTCCAATTGTCAGTATAACACCACCCTAATCTGGACTATCATACTATGAAATTAGAAAATAGATGAACATAATTTAACCACTATATTAAATACATGATCATAATTTAACCACTTTATTGTATAATAAAAAATTTATGACAATTATTAAACAATCACACTACCCTATGACAATGTCACTACCATAGTTTTTATTAACATGATATGATTTTTTTTATTGGATGTCAAACTAGAGTTTGAATTTTGTGTCCTGTAAGTGCTCCTAAGATTTATCAGGTTGAATAGAAAACAACACTTGATTACAAGAGCCGACATTTGTGTAGTAGTCAAAACTCAAATGAATATTGTCATTTCAGTAATGACGTGCTCTGACGTTGTCCTTTCTCAATTTATCCAGTCTTGTTCTATTGTTGGAATTTTTAACGTTAAGCTCCATGAGCTTTCCACAGTGTCTTTTTGTCTCCCCAAATTTGTTGCCGATTAATGTCTTGTGGTATACAGAGTCCTCACCTTGTTTTTTAAGCCGAATATACTGAAGATTGAGTGACAGTTCCTGCAAAAGTCATTCTCATTAGCTTAGTCTCATATCACACGACTCATCAGTATCACTTATATTTGTCAAATGCTTATAAATATATCAAATTCAAAGAGACCAGTTTTAGTTGATAAGTAATGTATTTAAAAAACTAGACGACAACTACAAGTCATCAAATCCTGTTTGCCATATTGGTGATTCAGGCATTTTATATATTAGAAAGCTGCAAGCCTTGGTCGCTTTTGTAAACATGACAAAAAGATCTTTCCTCAATGCATTGTAGAAAAACCGATACTTATATTATAAATACAACACTATTGTTCAAAGATTTAACTAATTCAAATGTAGTAGTCAAGAGGGCAAGTTATAGTTGTCCCCATCCGCATAAGTATTTGCCTATTTGGTTAAGAAGAAATAAAATATTGAGTTTCTGTAATGATGAGTATATAGAAATTGGTAGACACAACCTACAAATGTTACTGTTCTCCAAAATAACTTCTTCCTGAAGAGTCGTATGTCATAGTATTCCAAAGATGTGAATACTTTTCGTAATTTAGTTTTGAATATAGAGCACTATTGAAAACAATATTGAAAACCATACTACAAGAATATATTGTATTATTTTTCTATCTGCATTTCATACCCCAGATATTTAATGTTCGAGCAAGAGAAGGCAATTCCGAGAACGACATACTTCGTGTACAAAGCAACACAGCTTTGTTGCCTGGAAAGCACAATCCAAAAAATCGTCATTATAATTCTTAGCGAAGATTCCACAATAGTAATAGAAGCAGTCCTTAAATAATTAATATATTAGAATATTTATCTCAAAAATTTGATAGAGGTAACTTTAATGGCCGTCAGAACAAACTTGGTCAAAATTGACAGAATGACTTTCACTAGAATATTAGAATGTAAATGAATAGTCTGCATATGAATAAAAATGAAAATATTCTCTCCAACTAGAATGAAAATCATGGAATGCTCAGATGGCAACAACATCTTGAAGATAATCTGCAAGAGCCGCTATGTTATTAGAAATGAGAAACGAGAAAGCAACGTAGACGTGACGAGAAACAAAAATTTCAAAGGTTGTGTAAAAGAAATGTTTTATATATATATATATATATATATAACCAAACTAATTTATTTCATAGAAATTAATTCTTGACTCCATGTTAAATTGTATTAATAAATTCCTAATTCAATTGCACAAAATAATTAATAGTTGATTGGTACTAAAGTAATTCTCTTGATTAATAACACTATATGTTTCCAAATATTAACAAAATTAAAATTATCGCTTCGTTAACAAGACTGAAACTGTTACTTCATTTACAAACTAAAACAATACTAAAACTAAAACCACTAAAACTAGTTTAACAAAACTAAAACTACTACGCCTGTTACATTCCCTATGCACCCTATAAAATATATTATTGGTTTTTAAATTTATAACATTATTGCCACACAGCACAAAAATTATTAATAGTTTTTAAATTTATAACATTATTACCACAGAGAAACGGAATGGTCGTTGTGTGATGGGAAACCTGTTTCGCACATTGCAACGTGAAATGGGGCTTCCCTGTCACGTTTCTGGCAACTATTGCAAGAGGTAGATTAGAGGATAGAAAAATAAACATATCTACTCCAAATGCTGCAGGAATATCTGCACCATACGATCCCTTTTCCTAGCAAACTTTGTAAGCTACAGATCTTGCAAGGGGAGCTCCTTCCTGTTCAATACATACCCATTCTTCTTTCATGGCATACAGTGACCTCACCTTGGCTTTTCGGCCAAAAAAGCTGAAGATTGAGAGAAATTTCCTGTAAATTTTATCCTCACTAGCTCATTGCCATATCATACAATTTTTTATAAACATATTAAATTCAAAGAAACCATGATATTAGTAGATAACTAGCATGTTTCTAGGTACCTGTACTTTGTACCTCATATTATTTTCTGGCAAAGAAAAGCCTATTTGCAGAAACATGAACCTTGCACATAAAGTATTGTACCTTTGCTCCCTGCCAAAAAAAATTTAAGAAAACTTGTCATTATAATTCTTAATACAGATTCCAAAATAGGTCCAAAAACAGTCCTTCAAATAAAAAGGAAACATACCCAACAAAAATTGCTCTGCTTTATTTACCTCTTCCAGAGGCCAGAGGCCAGAGGCCCAAGAGTATCCAAACCAGAAAGAGAATTTATATGGAACCTAGAAATGCAATTTCTTTTGCAAATTACCCCAACTCATTGGAAACGCACAAGGATCTGATTTCGCAGTAGACCCAACAAACTTAATTGGTGCTTCTTGAGGCAATAGGTGATATTCAATTTCAAGTTTCTCAAAAATATCCTTCATTTTCAATAACAGATCGGATCGTCTACTTGACTTCTCACAAATGTTCTGATAATTCATTGCATGTCTGAGGTAAAGGCCCATTCTCATACTAGTTTTCTCAATTTCCTTCACAAATAAACTATGCTCCGGGTGCCAGTGCTGAGGCTTATTTTCAATATAGCTGCATAACAAACACGACACTTGAAGATTCAAACATCCAATAGCTATTTCAGAAGTAAGATAACCTAACCTAACCTTACTGACCTAGGCCAGATATTAATCATAATTTTTTAGAAACTTTCCATGCTTATCCCAATCAAATATTTCATATGTAAGGCTATTTGCAAATATATGTGTAATTGTGGCTTGTATTATTGCCATTGGTAAAGAAACCACACAATCACAAACAGAAATACCTGCGTATTCTCTCCTTAAGTGCAGCAATTTTTTCCACAGTAGTAGTAGCATCCACATAAAAGTCGACGCTCTCTCCCATATCTGGACTCCTATGATAGTTACTGATTGGTTTTGTAGATAATATAGAGTTGGGGTAGTACACTTTCTCATTATAAGCACACAGAAACATTGTTGTGAGGATGTTCATTTCTTCTACAACCATCTGTACAATTCAAAAACCAATTAGTTATATGGTTTTATTCAATATGTTGTGTGTAACATTTGTTACTTTTCTAATCCATTGTTCAATCTTCAGCACTCATCTTTTCTGCTTTAGCTAGATGTATAATTATTACCCATTCACTCATTTTAGTCATTTGTCAAAGAAGTGAAAAGTGACTTCTACCTAAACTCCATCAACAACACAACGATCGCCCACATCAAATGGATGGGTGACAACTACGAACACAATGGCTTCAAAAATTGTTTTGCACGTATTTCCCAACATGAAAGCCACAAGCAGCAGGTGAGATATTATAATAGCAATAGCATGGGTGCTGGCAATGCCCAGAAGAACCAAAGAAAACATTAGTATGGTTACAATCACAACTGCATTGATGAGTCTGTGTAGCTGTTTAACTGCAGTTTTGGAGTCGTTTAGAGACCGAGAAAGTAATTTCCTTTCTTCAAAAACATTCATCTGCCACCAAAAAGATAAATTAGACAGTATGTATCAAGAAAGAGCTGTTAGAACTAGGTAATTAGTATTGCCTTGTTTAATTTTTTATGTGTTGTTTTTGTCATAATAAAACAACAAAATCGAGTCAAAAGAACATTAAATGAGCCCAACATGCCAAGTAAAACTACATCTAGCTATACGTTGGGAGTGACATTTACAAGCTATATGGAACTACTTTTAAATAATATACCACCCAGTTTGTGAGAGATGATTCACTGATCCTTCCTGTATCCGAGGCTCCCATAAATTGAGGAAAGATTCTGCTCACCTCTTTTTCACTCATTAACTTTAGTAGGTCATCTTCCTCAATATACCTGCGGAATAAGGGATTCCAATTAACTAGGTTTAAAAATTCTCAAACATATTCATTTTCTTGGAAGTAAATAAACCATGAGCTGTGGATTTTCCTGATATTGTTTGGTCCTATTAATGCTGGTAGGTCCATGCTTTTTCCTTGATGTTTTCGGAAGAGTTAGTTGTTTGAGAACAATTGCCTTAGCACCAGAATGATTATACAATATAAACTGCTGCATATAATGCTTAGCAATATAGGAGAAAGGATGCCAATAAGAGACATGTTATTTGTGTGAGGATGCCAGTTAAAAAGGCAATGGCATTCTGTTAAGATATAAATAAACCACCAGTAGCATTGTCTGTTACAAAATTTTCTTGGAACAGTTTGGCATATCTATGGTTCATTAAATGTTAGATTTCTAATTTTTAGGAGAATAAAAAAAAACATAGCTATGACAAAGCATATGTGGGGTGAAGGTATTACTTCAAAAAAGGATGCTTACTCTGTTCCACACTTTGCAACATTTTAAAATATCCTCTTTGCCGTAATTGCGGCTTGACGTTCACTATCAATCTTTGTATCATGTTTGTGGGAATAGACGGACCTGTCAATTGTATTAGCTATACAAGCAATTCCTGAATTCCTGAATTCCGCTGCCACTTCATGGTCTGCCCTATCATTATTTCTATTATCAGGAGGATCTATTTGAATTTCTATGTGTTCTGCACTCTTTGTAGAAATTTCATCTGGTAGGGCAGGGGATTGATGGATTTTCATCACTGGGGGCGGAGATATAGTTTCAAGTACATATTGTTTGAATTCTGTCAAAATATGTTTTCACATGAAAATTCAAAGCTAACAGAGAACAGAAAACAGCAGCTTCTCAATTGAATCCAACAGCTTGTTATTCCCGGTAGTTCGCTCCACCTGATAAGTTGATAACTCAAACACACCAAAATATTAGAATGGAAACGAGATTAGGAATATAAATGAGGATAAATAAAAATTCCAATTCCAACTCCAACTACAATAACCATAATGCAAATACATCTCCATTAACAATAACAAGTATGAAAATACAATCCGAACAGAAGAGTACCTGTTTATGAAAAATAAGATGCCAAGCCAACAAAATTAAGCCAAACCAGAGGCAATTTTTAGCACTACATCTCACTCCATAGACAAAATATAGGATCCTCTTCCTTAAAATAAAATTCCTCTCAATTACGAAAACTGCTACTTGAATTATCCACTGGGAGACCAATCTCCCACAGAAAACAACCAGAACCATCAAAAACCACTTCCATGTATCTAATCCCCAGATAGTATGTTTCTTCAGAGGCCCAGCTATAAGGCTTGATATCAGTCCTGCTATTAGGGCTACAAAAGCTGCACATTCCACAAAAAACCATTTGTCACACTCAGAGCACTTGTAATTTCGCGGAATCTCCTCTTCTGTGAAGGGATCATATTCTTCTTCGTGATGATCTGGAAGTGAGGGAGAATTGTTCAGTTTCCTTTCAGCCATTCTTGTAGAGTTTTCCATTGCCTCAAATAAAGAAATTGTATATGACACAGTAAATAAATTACGAACTCGTTGGAATGAAATGAAGAAATTGTATAGGAAAGTTGCATCCATGGCACATTAAATAAGCAATGAAGAACTCGTTAGAATGAAAAATCTTTCCCGTTCCCTTCCAGTCCGCAGTCCGTTCGAATGAAAAACCATTCACATCCCGCCCGTCCCCTCCACCCCACCCCACACCCCATTCGAAATTACATTGTAACGCTCGAAACAGCGTGAATGGAAGGAAAGAAAGAGAATATTATGAATATGTTAAAAAATATAAAAATTATCAGTTGATTTTATATATTAATAGTATTTGTTGCTTAATGACCTATTAATTTAGGAGCCGATTCAATTGTAAATTCTTATACGATGCATATGCAATTTATAAATTATATTCTTTCTATTTTTTTAAATATTACAATTGAGAATGAGCAGTAAGATTAGATTTTTGAAGAGAAGAATATATTATATATGACTAATTGATGATCTTCAAACGTAGAGCATAATTTCAAAACTTCTAAAATTAGCAATTGCATCTAAGTGTATAATGGGTATGAGATATAGAAGGTTAATTAAAAACAAATTGCTCCACTTTAAGTATCAAAAATGACAACAACAAAGAGAGATCATACTCATACAACATTTTGATTCATCTATCTACACTCATTTCAATACTCTCTATAAATGAATTTTGATAAAATTTAGCGTCTAATAAGACCTTAAATTGCCTCATTCTATGATAAGGATACTTGTCAAATACTACCATAGATAATCTTATTTCGTGACATTAGAATTGGTCATCCATTTGAATAGATCCCTCTTAATCTAGTGAGTTAGTCTAACATTTACCTAAAATTATTTTATATGATCATATCATCAATAATGAACATTTATGCACATTTAGGTATGTAATTGAACACAATTTATAACATTGTCATTTATACTTTGGTTTGCATGATCATACCTCTCCAAGTGGGATTCAAGAAGGTTAATGCCATGTTTCATCTTGTTGTGTCTTCTTTGTACCTAAAATGAATATAAAATACTTAGAGTTGCATTTCAATCATATTGTTGCAAAGTATTTTAAACTCATATGCATTAGTTTTACATCATGACATCAATGACATACATATATTTAATAGTTGTTCATCTATTTTTTAGGAAGTCATAAACCTTCTTTTTGAATATAATAGATCTTCAAGGTTCATTTTATAAACATCATTGTTTTAGATGTAATTACAAAATAAGTAGGTATCAAAGATTATTGAACCAATCACACATATGCAAACGATCCAATAAATTAATTATGTGCAACACTTTATCTCAAATTAGACCAAAAACTAACATTGGATCCTATTGTTGTGAAGTAATTTTTACTATTTTTATGTATCAAAAAGATGAATGACAAAAGTTAATGAATAAAACCAATATAAAAAAGAAATTAAAAATTACACATTACAACAATGATTATTGTCATTCTCCTTTTTCAACATTAGCACAACATTTCATTGTTCACTCTCCTAAATATGTCTAGTATGTTAGTCTTAGATTTGTTTTGACATTTGAGTGTCAACACACTTAAACAAATTCTCAAGATGATGCCGAGTATAATATAGAAGCTGAGCTATAGTGTATGTTGAGCTAGAGAATTCAATAGGTGCCGAGTGAACTTCAGGTGTTAAGCAATCTTTAGGTGCCAAGCAAAGTTCAAGTTCCAAGCAAAGTATAGATGCTGAGTGAGACAAAAGTACTATAGGAGTTGAGTGAGCCAATTTTCCTATATGTGTCGAGCATCAGGAACTAGTAAGTACTGAATGACATAGAATCAACATATGAATTTGTGCCTTCACAAACATAGATGTAAGCCATTTTTGAAGCTGACATAGGATGAATCTTTAAGAATCTTGAAGATAAGATTGAATCTTTTGCATTACCTATATAATTAGTATGCAACCAATAGGAAAAGTGCAAGAAATGAGAAGGAAATGAAGATTTAATTTTGATTGTAGATTCACACCTAACCCTAAGTTTTTGAAATCTTTAGAAAGAGGACAAAGCCCCATTATTTAAGAGAGAGGATATGCAAGAAAGAAGTGTATGGGTTAATTACAGCAAAGTGCAGAAGGGTAAAAAGATTTAGCAAACAATGGAACATCATTGCAAAACCTAATTGATCAAGAATAGAGTATCAAAACCTCAAAGAGTGACATATTAGATCAAGCAAGGATACAGAGCAAAACAAGGATCTGAAGTCAGCAATTGAGGATTGCAAGTCATCAGGTCAAGACATTCTTCTATACTTTCTAACCATTGTATTATGAGAATGAAAATCCTATGTTGATAGGTTGGCTTAGTGGCTATATTGGTTTAGTAGCCACATTGTAGATCCTTGTCAGGATTGTAAATCCTTTAGCAGGGTAGCATTCCAAGTGAATGTTTGTAAATCTTTTAACCAGGTCACTTTTAAAAGGGTGTAAAGTCTTTAACAAGACAAGCCTTTCATAGGAAAAATCATTGGAAGTGTTCAAACTTATAACCTTGAACAATTACACATTGCTACAGTGATATTTTGTGGGTGTCATCCCCACCCCAGTTTTACCTTCTCATTTTGGAGGGTTTCTAGGTTACCAAATTTGTGTGTTATCTATTTTCATGCATGTCTTTTACTTTCATGTTTATTAGATGAATTAGAAGCATGTGGATGCTATCAATTAAAAGGATTTGAAAAGGTTAAAGTTAGTTACTTTTGATTCACCCCCCACCTCAGAAGTAAATCTTCCCACTTGTTAATTCCAACAATTGGTATCAGAGCCAAGCTCTCCCAGGAAGGAGCCTTATAGCTTGGAGAAAAGATTAGGAAATGGAAGTCTACAAACTTGAGAAGATCATAGAGAATCAGGCAATTGATATACAACTTGCTTTACATGCATTGGAAGAAGCTAGAGAGGAACTAAGAAAATCCTTAAAGAGAAGAAGAGAGATTGCCATAGTTGAGAATGACACATAGTACAAGGAGATTGGCACCTCAAATCTATTTTTCAAATGGAGATTCCAAAGATTTTGATGTAGCAATAGTAGACCTAATGGAGAAGAATAGAGCTCAAGTAGAAGAAATCAAAACACTCAAGCTTGAACAAGAATCAAAAGTGATGATGCTTTGTGAAGTGACTGAACAAAAGAAAAGAGCCATTGAAGATAAGGCTATGCTAGAAGAAGACAAGAAAAATATTGCCAACAGACTGGAAGAAAATTCAATTGAACTTGCAAGAATTTCAAACATGCAACTAGACACCCTGAGCCAGACGATGAATGCACATCATGAACTAAATGTCAAGGATATTGAGATCTCTACATTGAAGATGTAGAATGAACAACTACAAAATGATCTAAAAAGAGAAAAGGAGATTGCATAAATCTTCAACAAACCTAATGAGGCGATCAAGTACTTTGAGCAGCTATTGAAATCACCAAGGTCTTGTAATGATACTTCAGGACTAGCATACACTAGCATTGAACAAGGAGAGTCATCCTAGAGTGTAGAAGAAAGGATTAACAAAGGTAAGAACACTAAACCCACTTGTCATTTCTATGGTAAAAAGGGACATACCTTTAATGTTTGAAGGAGCAAGAATGCCCATTAGCTTGACAAGCCTAAGAATGCAAGTTATTGTCATAAATGCAAAAAGCAAGGAGATCAAGCACATAACTGTAGGACTAGGTCTATTAAGACACCAAGATTTGAAGGTCACTGCTACAATTGAAAGAAGTATGGAAATAGAGCTTTTGAGTGTAGATCAAAACCTATGTGGACACCAAATTAGGAAACAAGGGAAGCTAACCATGGTCATCACTACAATTGGGACTACAACACTAGGTATAGCTGTCATTATGTCAAGAATATGTACACATTGCTAAAAATTGCATAAGAACACATTTTAGAGGGAACTACAATAGATGGTTGAGCCAAACCACATATTTCAGTTACTTGAAGAATGGTCATATCAGTAGGAATTGCCCAACAAATTCAAAGGCACCCAACTCAAAGAATGACAAAGGTAAAGATAAGGTAGATGTTGAACACATCAAAGGAGAAATGAATAAGATATGGAAGGAGAAAGATGGGTGCAACTCATCAAATGAAGGGATCACTTCACCTAATAGGTCAAGTGCTCACATTTAATCAAATTAAGTAAAGAGAAGGCATGAGGGACTGATTTACAAAGTTTGATAATACATCAATTCCTAAACAAGCAAGTACTAAAAAGAAGAGATCAACATGAACAAAGATGCGAAGTTAAAATTTCAAGATTTCACAAGTGTTTCTAAGTTTTCTTCAGATGCCAAGTAAAAATCCAATACATGTCGAGTTGATTGTCAAAATAGTGGCAGTCGAATGATTAGTAGGAGCTGAGTTGTTGGAGGAAGCCAAGTGAAAAAAAAAAAAATAGTTGAAGCCAAGTAAAGAATACTTCTATGGAAGCTGAGTGATGAAAAGGCAATGGAAGTTGAGTAATGTAGAATCCTTCATACGTTGAGTGGATAGTTGTAAACACACTAAGCATTAAATGTGATGAAAATAGGGTATATTATCGTATTTTCAATCATTTTTCTTCATCATGAACAAAGAGAAAATATGAGAAAGAGTATAGAATGAGGTTAAAGCAGAGATTCTAGTGTTTAAACAAGATTTGAACAGCATCACAACATGATTTCATCAATCTTAAGGTATTTACATCTATGCCGAGTTACACAGTTTAATACTTTCTTTGTGTTAAAAACCTAGAATTACAAAAATTGCTTCTAGCTCTAGGAAAACTCAGGAGAAGGAACCTTTTGAAGTCTAGCTAGTGTCCAATGAGGTCAAACAACCTAATTTCTATCGAGTACCAGAGGTTTCATATAAGAATGACCTAGCTGGAGCCCTATCCATCACACCGCCTAAGGTTTTAATGGTTCAAGATCTAAGGAGATGCTATAATTGAAAGATTGGAGCCACATGTGACATGGAAATGAGAGAAGCCTATGAAAAATTGTGTGATAATGGAGTGTCGAAAGAAGAGTTTTAGATTGTTGAAAGTAAGGGTTTAACGCGTGCCCCAAAATTTCTCACCATTTTCAAAATTGAATGGATTAGACTAGTACTCAACCAAATACATGACAAAAGCTTATGGTTGGAAGATGACGTAGTGAAAATCATGAAAGGAATTTTTCATAGAGTGACAAGGTATCCAACCCTAGATCGGTCGAAGATCCTTAGGAGTGATTCTAAGGAGGCAATTGAGAAGAATACTGGTGCAAAGTGGAATAAGAGAGGGATGAAAATTGACGATCCAAGACCTTCTTGTTGATTTTTCTATTAGAGTCATTGCACACAAATTCTACCAATCTAGCAGACTCAATAGTGTGTCTTGCATTGCAGTGGCTGTAGGATATAGATTGGTGAAGAAGGATCATACCTATGATCTTGTAGAACAACAACTACAACAGATAAATGAGAATCTAGCAGCTATCAAGAGAACCAAGGGAGCCCAATGTAAATTTGGTGCTATTTGATATGTATATTCTTTTATGTTCAGAATGAGTTTCCTTCATTTGGTAAAGTAGCATGGAAAACAAATAGGTTTATTATAGCTCAAGTTAATGAATATATAGAATAAATAGGAGCTAATTTTGAGACCTTAATGACTAGTTATTTTGAAGACTTTAAGAAGTCAATAAAGCAAAGGCTAAGAATTCAAGTGTTAGAGAGACATGTAAATGAAGTTTGTTTTCTTGTACATATAGACTATACATACATTCAAGCTACCATACAAAGAGTGAGATGGCTAAGACCTCTTGGGTATGAAATAAATATAGATGAAGCATCAATAGCAATAATTGCATTATTGGTAGAGGATATAGACAAGGATGCATCACATTTTGGTACCTATGATGTGGTGAGATCAAAAGTGGATATGGAGTTAAAGACTGCCTCCACTTTGAAAAAGAAAGATAAACTTGTCAAGAAATTAAAAGCCAAATTTTGGGATGGCACTGTACAAGTAGTAGAAGAAGAAGGTGATGATGCTGAGGGTGATGAAGAAGAGCAATGTCAAGGACCACTTACCTTAACCCAAGGTATGGGGGATGATGCAGATGAGGAGGAAGGTTCTGAGTAGGAAGCACCCAAGGCTAAGACAAAGAAAAGGAAAGCTCAAAAATAGCTAGTTGCTCAGCCAAAAGGAAAGAAGAAGGAAAAAAAGCCAAGCCCATCCAAGCCAACTACAAGGGAAAACACCAGGACTAAAACTCAAGGGGAAAAAGAGCAGGAGAAATAGAAGGCAAAAAAACAAGGAGGACCTATAGAGAAAAAGAAAAGAAGAAAGTATGTTGCACCTCCTGAATTAGACAAAGAAAGAATAGAGTCTAATGAAGATCAATTCAAATTGGTAAGCCATTCTACCACATCTAAATTGGAAAGCATTTTCAATAATATTAGAGATAATGCTGATTTAATTGGTCTAAAGACCATTGAATTTAATAAATTGTCAAAAGAACAACAAAACATAGTGGAAGAGTCCATCTACAATATGATGGTTAAGTTCAAGACCACTCCACTTGAACTAGACAACTCAATGCCTAAGGAGCTAAGCTCATTGGTTAAAAATAAATAGCATTACTATCTCAAGATGGAGAAAGAAATAAGGGAGTCAACATTGGCTCATGTAATGCTAGACCTTACAAAAGGTCAAATAAAAAAGGCTAGGAAGAGACATGGGAGCAAATTTGCACCCAAATATAGAGCCTTCAATATTTTGCAAAATCAAATTGAAGATGTTATGACAAATGTGGAAACTAATCTATGGATTGACAACTGTGAAGGAAGGATAGGAAGACCCTTTTGAAGTAAGGAATGATGAAGAAAAAGAAAATGGGAAAGATGAAGAAGGAGAGAGAGAGAGAAGGAAGAAGAAATAGAGGAGAAAACACATGGTGAAGAGGCAATAGCTAAAGAGAATAAGAATGAATAGATTGTCCAAGACACCCAACTACCACCACCAAGTCCTCCACATACAACACCTATAAAAATAGTAATAGTTAAGGATGTTCCTGACACCACAAGTCAGAACATCAATCCTTTAACTGTAAAGGATCTCAAGAAGATTCTTCACCAAACTACATTGCAATCACAACTGTGTACAAATCTAGTTTCGGTGAGTGTGGATTAACTACAAAAGGTTGTACTGGAAATCACAAGAAAGAAGGTGAACACACAAGAACCAACTTCACAACCTCCCATCGCTACAACAAATTAACCTAAAGAGCAGGAAGCACAGGACATAATTGCTAAGGTTGATTCTACCACAAAAGTGACAACAACTACCAAGAAGCCAAAAAAGGAACAAATAGGGCAAGACATTCCTACAACACACACTCAAGGTAAGTGTTGAATAACATAGAATTAGCATCTGAGTTTGTGCCTTCAAAAACTTAGATGCAAACCATTTTTTTAGCCAACATAGAATGAGTTTCGGAGGATCTTGAAGATAAGATCAAATCTTTTGCATTACCTATACAATCAGCATGCAGCCAATAAGAAAAATGGAGAAGACATGCAACCAATAGGAAAAGTGCAAGAAATGAGCAAGAAATGAAGATTTAATAGTGATCATGGATTCATACCTAACCCTAAGTCTTTGAAATATTTAAAAGGAGGACAAAGCCCCATTATGCAAGGGAGAGGATATGTGAGAAAGAAGTGTATGGGTGAATTATAGAAAAGTGCAGAAGGGTAAAGAGACTTAGTGAAGAATAGAGCAGCATTGCAGAACCTAGTTGATCAAGAATAGAGTGTGAGAACCTCGAAGAGTGACATATTAGATCAAGCAAGGATAAGAGCATACAGAGTAGAACAAGGATCTAAATTAGCAATTGAGGATTGCAAGTCATCATGTCAAGACATTCTTCTAAAAATTCTAACCATTGTATTGTGAGAATGGAAATCCTATGTTGATAGGTTGGCTTAGCAGCTATATTGGTTTAGCAACCACATTGTAGATCCTTAACAGGATTGTAAATCCTTTAGCAAGGTAGCATTCCAAGTGAATGTTTGTAAATCCTTTAACCAGGTCACTTTTAACAAGGTGTAAAGTCTTTAATAGGATAGGCCTTTCATAGGGTAGACCATTGGAAGTGGTCAAACTTGTAATCTTGAATAGTTACACATTGCTATAGTGATATTTTGTGTGTGTCATCTCCACCCTAGTTTTACCTTCTCATTTTGGAGGGTTTCTAGGTTACCAAATTTGTGTGTTATCTATTTTCATGCATGCCCTTTACTTTCGTGTTTATTAGATGAATGAGATGCATGTAGATGATATCAGTTAAAAGGATTTGAAAAGGTTAAAGTTAATTACTTCTAATTCACACCCGCCCTAGCCTTCTTAGAAGTAAATCTTCCCACTTGTTAATTCCAACATAGTAATCTCTCATGCAAAATTTTTTAGGCATGTTGCTAAGAAATAAATTGTTAGAATAGCTTTAAAACCTCCAACAAAGTCCTGACTAATTGCATCATTAAAATTGCAATTAAAGTTTTAATTTAAAAACATAAATATTTGGTTAAATTCAAGAAGCTTATAATCATAGTATTGGATTGACAATGGAAAAACAATAAACTAAAATGTAAATATATAAGAGAACTTTGGAGAAAATCTATCCCCCTCAATAATATATATGCTTTAGTTCTTTGTTTAGGTGTTGCCATATTTTAATGCTTAGCATCAATGTGTCAACTCAATAAAAATTTCCCTTGAACGGATATATCAACACTTGGGTTTGTAATCTTTTGCATAGAAAATGTGATAAAAGATTTGACATGAGTTGATAGTAGTGAAAGCATAACCATACATCTGAAATGGAGAGATATATAGTGGATGGTAGTAGAAGATTCCAGAAGAGGTTTCTAGAGGACCATGCATTCAAATTTGAGCTAACAAGATGAAGTAAAAAATTTCCACCAAAAAGACTTGATGTGGACAACATTCCTCTTTTAGGATAATGTGAAGCAATCCTATCTTAGAGTGAAATTAGATAGTGCTACATGTTTTGGTTGTAGTTCATTCTTCTATGTGTTAAGAATTGTCAAAGTCCACTTCAAATAAGGAGATGGCTTTGACATAATTAAAATAGTAACAACTCAGAATAACATATATAAATATTTATTTTGATTTATGATCTTATGGTTGAGTATTAATTGAGTTGCACTCCTATCAGGATTTCAAGAAGGATGCCATTATTTATCTATATTTATAGTGAGGAAGGTATTGCCTCATACCAAGAGTGACTTAGCAAACATGATGAAAATCCACCTATTTGTAGATTCTTTGTACCAAAGATGTGTCTATGTGGGTGTTGTTAGCTTCAAAGAGAATGAGGAGGACATAAGAAGAGCCAACAAGATAAAAATGGATATTTTAAATGTTACTATTATTATCATTTTGTGTTCATTAATCATCTTATACATAAAATCATTATGAGCTTCTCCATCTTCCTCATTTTATCATTGGAAAACAAAAGATGCTTCATGCAAAAAAGAAAAAATAACAACAAATAACTTCTTTCCACAAATACTTTAATTTATTCATGTAACATTTCCACCTAACATTGTGGTTTCTAAACTTGTTCAAGTCACATTTTGTGGAAAACCACCCCTCCCATTTCTTAATAAAAGAAAGCCTCTTCCAACTCACTTGTCAACAACAAAAATAAATCCCTTAATTTTGTAGGTCATCTTTTTATCTCAATGCTATAAAAAAAGCAATGGATTCTTTGCTAAGCTTTTAAATATAGATCATGTTCAAGTCTTCCCTAAAAAAGAAAATACCATGATGTTGTGATTTATCTATGCTCCCTAATACTTATCTCTCTTTCCAACATAGACCCTAAAGTAGGACATATGAAGAGAGATGACGTAGGAGCATCCTGGGCTTCCTAGCTATCTTGATCAACTTTGTGAATCGTGTCAATTATTGTTGAGTTGCAGTTGTTGCCGAGTTGCAGTATTGGCTAAGTGCACTAATTTCCAATTGTAATAGTGACCAAGTTTCCTATGATGGCTGAGTTCCTTCTTTTCTTGAGTCCTATGGTTGCTAAGTTCCTTCAAGTGCTGAGCGAACTCATTGATTTTTTGATGCCTAGTTCCTTCTTTGATTGATTTTTCTTGTGATTGGTTTATAGTGAGAGCTTACTTCATTTAATTTGAGTTATGAATTAATGTAAGGATCGTACATTGGGATGCATGTAGACCATTATGAGGCCATGCTTCTCTATTGTAAAGGTCTAGGATCTTCTGTAAGCCATTTTGCCAAGTAGAAGTTGAGCTGTCAGGTTTAGATTTAGGAGCAAGAAGTGAAAAGTGGATCAAGTAGAAGAATAATAGAAGGTAGCAAGTGAGATTTTGGATATTCTAATCACAGTTATATCATGTTGAATGCATTTTTATGCATTTATGATCTTGTACTAGCCATAACCTGAAAGACCTCATAGCTAGGCATGTTTGTGGATAATCTAATGAATCAATAAAGATATTGCTATTTTTCTCTCTCCTTGGTGTTGTTCTCATTGTATTGTCTTCCCTTATGCTCATTCAATAAGGTGTTTGGATAGTTAGGTGTGCCTCTTTCCCTAAGTTTCCATCCATCCTTGCGTTAAGAACTTGTGAGATGAAAAATTGACCAACAAGAAAATAAATAAGACTAAGGGCCCTATGGTCTTGATGGTCAAGAAAGCCCAAGAGGGCGGCCAACCATTTTTTATGCCAGGTTGTTCCCTACTATTGAGAGATCCCAATTGCTTTGTAGAAGGGAAACACGAGGTACTTGTTGTTTAATAAACCACTTATAAAAAATGATGTTCTAATAGATATCTTTATAAGGATGATTGATTGAAAGAAGGTACAAATATTGAGGATGGTTTATTTGAGACATTTTATTTTTTCATGAAGGTAATAGACTTTTTAATGAGAGGAATGGAATGCACCTGATATATATTCTAAGATAGAGGGTGTTCTTGAGAATCCAATTATGGGAATGGATGACTTCTTTAAAAAATCTCACAATATTAATAATATTGTGACCAAGGATGATAATATGATGCAGATGAGGGACTTCAAAATGAATAAATACAAAATATTTTACAAAATAACTAGTTGTATCCTAGGGGTGCTTTCCTAAACACCTCATCTTTAGACCCTATTAGGATCTAGGATCTTGCCACCATTTCCCAATCCCATTCAATATTTATTTAAAATAAAAATTAATCTTTGCATTTGATTCCATATCAAGATATTTCTTAAAATTAAAAAATCCAAGCATGCACCATCATATTAAGTCCTCAAGGCCAAAGACCAAACCTTTCCTCTATATGGGCATGAGAACAAAATATTTCATATTTGAGTCATTCCCATACAAAAAAGTTCCTATAAAAGCCTAAAACCATACCTTTAGAATAAATACAACATAAACTCCCATTGATTATACCAAGACATGACACCAAAACATCAAACCCTCCTTGATTTGGCTTCTCTTTGAGCCTATAATCTTGCAACATGCAGAACAGTTACATATATCTTCTGTGAACTAAAAAAGAATCAAAATTTCTCTTTGAGGGATGATGGAAGACATAAAAATATAGACATTAATACAATTTTTTATGAGTTTCAAATTGTGGAAGGTTGAGCTTTTTAATTTGGTATGCTAAATGGAAACCCTAGGTGAGTTAGGAGGAGTTCACACAAAACATATTGTATCTTATTCAAATCACAGTAAAATTGAGTGAAGACATATGAAAATGAAAGTAAAGACAAATTTATATCCTCTCTAGACATGTGCATGGATTTTCCTTATCCAAATAGGTCTTATAAATTGTGTTTTAGAGTACGACTGCGAGAATGCTACAAAAAGAGATATTGTTCAAGTTTCAAAAAATAAATTTCCTTCATTTCAACTTCACAAAATGCAACCTTTTCATGAAAATAAGAAGTTTTACATTAATCTACACTTTAAAAATTCCCTTACTAATTCCCATTCATTATGTAAAATTTTAACATTTTTTTGACAAGTCTTGCAACCTTTTTACATTTCAAATTTATAACCTTTTTTACAATTTTAGAAATTTTTAAAATTTTGCATAACCCAAGGCCCATATGACCTAAGAAATAACTTTTAGTGCTTAATAGCCACAAGGAATATGTCATTTCAAGTTCGGTGGACTTACTTCCCAGCCTATTTCCTCCCTTGAGAAACCCAATGATGTTTTGATTTCATTTTCAACCAACCTTTGACTAGGATAAGGGATGAGGAATATTTTTAGAAAAAAACTTATCTAAGCAAGATAATCATTCTTTTTGCATGAAGATCCTATTTTGATTAATCTATATGATGATATGGATGATATTATTGTTAACAATGATGACTCAAATATTGTTTCATTCCTTATTATATTGATGATATGCATGAGGAAATTGTGGCTTTCTTACTTTCTTTCTTTCTTGATTGAAATTGTGACTTACAATTGCTTTTATTTTGTTGGAAATATTCAAGACTATGCTTGGTTACTGAGAGGGAAGGGTTGAATCAGTAACCTTAAAAACTTTATCAAATTTAGATCTTAATTGCAATAATCTAATTACCATTTAATCCATTAAATCAGATCTAATTGCATGCATACGGAGACAATGTATCTGTGAAACATTAGAGTGGAGGAGACACATCTTAAGGAAGGTAGATGGCAATATGTTCAAGATTCTTGTAGATGTCTTTAAAGTATTTCAGACGTGGAGCTCAATAAAATAGTACCACATTGTGCATGGTTCTCATAGACCCAGTTGCATAATGTCCTTCATGTGATCGAGCATCCAAGAAAAAGAAATCCCATCTCAAGGTGGTGAACATCTTATGCCATATTCTTCTTGTGATCTCAAATATTGAAGCACAAGTGAAACTGATATGCACCATATAGCTAGCAAGCCCACACAATGTTAACAAAGCCAACATAGTGTGTTATGCAATGCTTGTGTAGTAAAACATCAAGTGGTATTGGTACTAAGATCATCCCACCATATCAAGAGATGTGTAACCATATTCTCAAAACCAAGCATATCAAGTATAGTAAAGCAATTTTATCCAATTAATAACCGTAGCATTAAGTGATTAATACATTTTTACAAATGAAAGGTAGAGTTATTAACATGAATAAATACTTGATAAAAATAAAAGAATGTGATTACTATGAATTATACAATTTTAATCAACATAGGAATACATACCTTGATGTGGTCCAAGATTCACACAGTGAGGTATATCAGAAGCATCAATGAACATTTATTAGGAATCAATCAAGAATTAGAAAAGTCAAGGGATTCCCCCCAACTTAACTTCATACTGCAAGGGCATAAGTAAAGTAAACCAAAGAAATAGGATAACCCATGAAAATACCTCTCATCACCAATCAACCAAAGATTTCAAAATTCAATGGATACCCCCTAGCTTAATTTCACATTAAAAAATTATTAAGTTATTAGGACAATCCAAGAATTCAAGAAATAGAATGATAGTGCAAAGAATCAATATTGACAAATAGATATTAATAATTTGATTCTTTTGAAAATGAATAACCATCCATTTGCAACATATTTTATTTTTCCATTAATGCATATAATCCCTCATGATTGTGCTTGATCAATTATTGGTTCCAAATCAACAAGTATGTGAGGAATAAACAATTTAACCATAGGCCTCCAAAGATCAATATGCATAAGTACAAAAGTAATAAAATATAGATCTTGGAGAATCCAACAACACATTTGTGGAATGAGGAAAGCATATGGCTTAATAGTACTTAGTGAATGATTAATATTAACACACATGCTTATGAGTCCAATAGTTAAAATTGGTGCAATTTGAAGAATGGGCTCATTTGTGGTTATTTGGGATTCACTAATTAGAAAAGAAGAACATAGTTGATTATAATTCAATAAATTATTTTTTCTCCAAATTCAATTATTCCAAAATCATGTCCCTTATGTGCATCAATACATTCGAACATTGATTTACCAATTTCAAGCACATGATTCAATGGAAAAGGGATCCTTGAAAGTTCAATATTAGATGCAATTTCAACCACCTTATTATGAAATTATTTAGGAAGCATTATAGTTTCCATTAGTAGATATGGTGGAGTGCAATGTGAATGGGACAATGACAAGATTTTTTAAGGATAAAAAGTGGATGGGATTAAGTAGGATAGGTAAAATAGAGATGGTAAGGATGGATATGGTAGAATATAAGAGGGATATAGAGGTTGTTGTGAGCATGCATGATTATATTTATTGTGCATATTGGGTAGATAATTGTATTTTGAAGAAATATTTTATATTTGCAATGCAATATAGTAATCTGTTCCTTGATCTTCTTGATTTTGAGTTTGAAATTGTTTATCGGTTACAAGAAAAACTTATCCACTTTCACCCTTATTATGGTGGGACTTACAAGTAGGTTGTACCTCATTCACCATGTTCTCATGGTTGTTGGAGCATTTGCACTTTTCATCCTTCCTATAACAAATAGAACAATAAATGGTCAAATTTTTGTTCTCAAAATTAAATTGTTCAAAAATTTCCTCAATTATTTTCTCTTGTTCAGATGCAAAAATAACATTTAGACATACCTGTGACAATGGAAGATCAAAATTTCTTAAGTTGCATTCATTAGGCATAGAAGGTATAAAAACATCACCTCTGGTTGGTGCGATTTCCCCACTAGTTTATTCTTTTTTTGAAAAAATTTGAAAGGAAAGGTTTGGGGGTGGCAGACCCTAGTGGGATCAAGGGGCAATGCCCCTTGCAGGGTCCTAGGGTAGCACCCCTATCGCCAAACACATTTTGCCTCTTGTGTTTCCTTCAAATTTTGTATTTCTGAAACAATTTTCACCCAAAATTGATGTACTCAAGAATAACATTGAAAATGCATCATTTTAAAAAAAATTCTTCAAAATATCCTTTTCTTTACCAATAATTCACAACAACTAATGATAATGTAGAATTGAATCTAATTTCTAAGACCTACTTGCAAACTCTAAAACAATGCATCTATATGATTTACGCAACACAAATTAAAATTAATTACTTAAGAAAGGCTAGCAATTTATGTAGCCCAAACTAAAATCAATTAATTAAGAAAGGCTAGCAATTACAAAAGATTTCATCCTAACACATTGTTCCTAACTCAACTCATAAAGCTAACATGCCTTTGACACCTTTCCTTGTAAACAATGCCAAAATGATAGGCCAATACTGGGGCAAATGAATTTGAAATATTTAATATTTTAAAATAAGTTTTAGCTTGGTCTAATCATTTCAATCCAAGGATGTAATCTTGTGAAAGGTGTTTGAGAAATATGCCATCAAGGGATGCTAGTTGTGGGATGAGGGATTATGAATGCAACTACAATAGATGAAAGTAAATCTACCAAAAACCAAATAAATCCAAGTGATAGAAACTGTCACTTCCTGGGGACAGGAACATCAGAAATTGAAATAAACATCAAGCTATAAAAATAATTAAAAAAAACAATTTATGAAAGAAATAAAAATAACATAAATAGTTACAGAAATACTAAATCCAAATATAAATTAACTAATCTAAAAATCTAAATTAATTAATCTAGAAATTAGTAAATAGACAAGAACATGAACATCTAATTTACCAGATAGACTAATTAAGAAATAAAACTATTAAATAATACATTATAGAAACACACTAAATAAAAATACCACTATGCTTTTCCAAAGAGTGGATCCTTACTCCTTGACTCGCACAATGAATAAAGAACAAATAAACCTAATGTTATTTCAATCATGAGAAAATGATGTTTTTACTCATCATAGAATAACATAGTTTGGATCTGTGTGTAGTAGTTTCCTCTATGGAAAAATGTGTATATATATGTCCTCCCCACTATATCTTATACTGCTTATATATACACAACCTTAACAATTTAGTAACACCTTTGATATGCACTCCATAGAAAGAATGACTATTACATAACAAATCTATAACATAAATCTATGACTTGCAAAGAATAGGCAATCTGTTGTTATTGCCCCAACAAAATTCTATTTTCTTTATCTATATTCATTAAATCATGATTCTAAAATGGGTTGGTTGTAACAAAAGACAATTATAGAGAGAATCGGGTTGATGTGTTTTCTGTCCACGTGATACTTGGTAATGAATGTCAACTATAATATCTTTTCTTTACTTCCTTACACCCATTAGATACAAAATGCTTCAGCAATAATAGTGGCTAATTTTGGGCCAAGTTTATTTCCATCTTCTGGCATGTAACTCACCTTCATGTCCTTTACACATACATGTATTATGTATGAGGTCTACATCAAATATTGATGAAAAAAAAATGTGTCTCTATTTTGCGAAGAAACATTAGCCAATACAAAGTAAAGTTTGTGGTCTTCCTCTTCATAACTATCACTTAAGTAATATCAACATAGAGGTAAGTGTTATCCATTTACAAATGGATGGAGCTTTGTATTAGTGAAATTGTAATAGGAAGATGCATAGTAGGTGACATGAGGACTGACAACTCACAATCAAAATGTTAGATAAATACAATCACATCTATTTATTCAAATATTTTATCTCATAAATAGATTAAATATCACTCATATATATCATAACATATGCAACATAGAAAGAGAAAATGGAATATTAAAATGGATATGGAAATGAGTGGGAAGGCTTATATGAAGGCTAAAATATGACATAATTTGGGATATAAATAGCTCTCATCAACTCTAACCATCTTTGAGATCCCTTTGCAACTCCATGTTTGATATATTCACCTTTGAATTCTTGATGAAGAGTAATAGCCTCAATTGCAATGAATAATAATAAACTAGCCCTTGCTTTCACCATGAAATTTCTCTAGCTTAGATTGGGATGTCCACAAATACTTTCTCCTTGCTCCTCTCATACCATGTTATGTACAAATAAGGGATTTAATGCCATTTTATAGGATATTTCATGAAATTACTCCACAATGGCTAACTGCACAAGAGGAATTTTACTGGAGGAGTTAAATACTTTCGAGCACTTAATCAATGGAAACCCCAAAATAGGTCGACCTAGTCTAGAAGGTTCATCTTCAGGGTCTTCATGTCTAGGTTCCAAACTAGTAAGGGTAAGAGATATAATTTGTGTGTTATACTATCATCCAAAGATCCCATTTGGGATTTTGAGATCCTATGAAGAGAGGATACTCATAGATTAGGTCTTAATATAATGAATGTGTGAAGAAGGAGGGAAATTGAGGAGGATTTGTTAGGTCCTACCTCATTTTCACCTAGAAAACATAGGAGAAACAAAGTGAAGTGTGTACTTAAGGGTTGAGTATGAAATGAAAACACACCAAAGAGGAGCTAAAAGGTCTTAAATTGAAGTACACCCAATTTAAGATGACACATACAAATCAAGAGGATTTTTAACAATGTCATACAAAGAAAACCCCTAGTCAAGTGGACTAGTAGTGAAGATATCCCACTTTTTGAAAGTGGTGATATAAAAAATATTTCTAGTATTGTATAATGATAAACTATATTCTCTACAATTTTTTTGAAGAACATGCTAGAACATAGAATAAAAAAATGGGTAGAAAAAAGAGGGAAAGAGAGCAAACAAGAAGATTTTCCTTAGAAAAAGAAACACTACCACTCATCATTGCCTTGCTCTTGGGAACTTCATTAACAAGGTTTGGAACACCCATGGTGGAGAAGAATTTTGTTTCTTCATTGATTTCAAAGCATTTAAAATCCTTCCTAGAGATAAAATTTGGAGTAGGATAGAGGAACTTAGGTCACCTAATGATTATTATAGAACCCAATACTTGATAAATGTTAGGAAATGGTTAGACCTAAAATCAAAACTAATGAAAGAGGGCATGTTTGAATATTTTTCTAGAAACATTGGAGTCAAACACTGTGCTCTCTAACCCCCCACATTTTTTTGGTTTGTATGTAGTGCCTCTCCCATTTATTTCTACATGGCATCTTATTGGATGTGGCGCTAACTTCATATTTTTGATTTTTGTGATCATGTTGGATACATGTGACGTTTGTACCTTTAGGGTGATTTAATTTATGTTGTTTCACAAGAAAATTGTTTATGCCCTTATGCTTTTTTTTAAGAACCTTTGTGTTATGGTTGGTTTTATACCTGATTTGTGATGGTAGACCTTCTAAGGCCTTTATTATAAGTTGTGTCAACTCATTATGTTATTAGTGTTTGATTCGAGCTTGACTTGTATATGTGATTTAGTGATTATTCGCGTGTTATGATTTTATATTGGCATTGTGAGATCTACTAGTTCAATTTACTCTGGTGTTCATTAGAGATCATTGTTGTGGTTATGATGGTATTGTGATTATGTGATGGTTGATTTTGTAACTTATGATGTGAGTGATCGAAAAATCTAATAAGTTTTTACACTTTGGGGGCTCTACTACTGATTTATAGTGCTAAGTTGACTCAAATTTGGAAGGGGATATTAATACCAAGTGGAGTACTATAGGTTATGTATTTACTATTAGTGGGGTAGCTATGAGTTGGGTTTCTAGGTTATAGAAGGTTAATGCTTTATCGACTATAGAGGCAAAGTATGTTGTTGTTATAGAGGAAGCTAAGGAGATGATATGGCTTTAGTTCTTCTTGGAAGAATTGGGACAGCCTCAAAAGGATAATTATTTTTTTACGAATAGTTAGAGTGTCATTCATCTAGCAAAGAATCTAGCTCTACATTCAATGATAAAAACACATATAGTTGTGGTACCATCTCATTTAGTTAGTTTTTGATGATGGATAGTAAAATCTAGACAAGATATATATATATATATATATATATATATATATAGATAGATGACAATCTAGTGGATATGTTTACAAAGGTAGTGACAAGGGAGAAGATGATTTTTTCTTTAGCTTCAGTTGGTATTCTTGACTAAATAGAATAAAAGAACAGTAGAGTCTAGGGTCATTTGATATATTCCAATAGGAGCTACAAGTTTAGTTGTGCTATGACCAGTCTTAGATTTTTGTGATATGGAGCCTAATTAGACTTAGAGGTTTATTCAGCATGGTTTTCTCCCCGTATTATTTCTATGGGGTTTTTGGGGTAGTGCACCCAAGATTGGCTCAAGTGGTAGTGCTCTAGGTGTGCTCCCTATTATAGTACAAGGTGGGGTCAAGGGCCAATGACCCTATGGGGGTTTTTGGAATCCAAAAATGCCATTATATTATCAAAGGCATCAACTTCTATCTTTCTTATTGGATGACTTATTCTAGTGCTAATTTTTTAAGTGGCAAAAGCTTGTATAAAAAGGCTTAGGGTTAGGGATTTCATGATCTAATGGTGATATTGTAGCTTCATGCAATGGTATTGAGTTGTAACTGATTATGGATTGTAATTAGGTTGTAATAATTGAATAATAATATTGGACTTTTTGTTGGTGGACATAGCATAGGGATTGGGTTAACCACATTAAGTCTTGGTGTCTTCTATTTTCTTTTATGTGATCTATTATTTTCTGGTATTGGTTATACTTGCATGTAACTATTATTTTTGTTTGAGGTTAATCTTAACAAAAATAAACAAAAACAACATAAAAGTAAAGGGGTTAGCTCTAAACAAACCCAAATCAACTAGTATAAGAGACCTCACTAAGAAATATTTCTCATACTAATATCATATCTGGAAACTATCATAAAAACATAAGTAGTTACATAAGAAAGACAAGAGCAACACTATAAATAACACAGCTTCATGATCTACTCCTACTAGCATGAAACCAAAAAATAATAATAGAAGAAATGATTACCTCATCTAGTAAGATGCCCACCTTACCATGAATCACCAAAAGAGAGGAAGATCCCAACAAGTAGCCAGACCTGATAGTTCACCTAAAAACTATGCTTGCAATTGCAAATGTGTCTTCTAATGGCTTCTAGAATATCCAAAGATCCACCTTTTTGTATCACTATGAATATGAAATGCATGTCTCTCAAGATTTAGTAATTCACGTGTGTTATCTTTGAAAGATTTAGCATATTAAAAAATTGAAAAATGTCTATCTCTTTAGGATTTAGCAACTTATGTGTATTACCTTTAGGAGATTTAGCAATGCATGTCCCTTCATGATCTAGCAACTTACTTGTGTTATATTAAGAGGATTTAGCATATATATATATATATATATATATATATATATATATATATACACACACACACACACACACACACACACACACATATGTATAGATATATATACATATGTATACATATGTATGTATACATATATACATATGTATACATATGTATGTATATATATATACATATATATATATATATATGTATATATATATACATACATATGTATACATATGTATATATATATATATATGTATATATACATATGTATGTATATATATATATACATATGTATGTATATATATATATACATATGTATACATATGTATATGTATATGTATGTATACATATGTATATGTATATGTATGTATACATATGTATATGTATATGTATGTATACATATGTATATGTATATGTATGTATACATATGTATATGTATATATATATATATATATATATATATATATATATATATATATATATATATATATATATATATATATATATATATAATTGGATAATGTGTGTCTCTTCAAGATTTAGCAACTTGCATGTGTTACCCTCTGAGATTTAGTATATAAATAAAAAACTATAATACAAGGGAGACCCTATATGTCCCCCTCCTTATTGTGGCTATCTACAAGACATGATAAGGAAGAGGAAGAGGATACCTACTTCACAAGGCAAGAAGACATCATGTTTAACAACAATATATACCATATTCTTAATGAGGGATATTGACCCCTACATCCAAGAGCATAGATAATCATGAAAAGGATATGTCACTTATGGAAAAAGGATCCTAAAGGAAAAAATTCTTATCAAAAAGACCCTCACCATAGAGGAATACATTTAGATAAAATATCATCTTTCAATGATAAACCAAGCGGGAACAAAGATTCAATCACCAAGGTTCCTATAAAGAAGAGGAAAAGGAATCTTTGGAAAAAGGAGAAAAATGATAACACCAAAGCAAGGGTAAGAGTTTATAATAACATAATTTATAACATAGAGAAGAGGTGATGACCTAGGACAACACCCTCTTATATAAAAAGATTATCCATAGAACTGAAACATCTATCAATATGAAGAAATAACATTTTAATATAAATAAGTACCACAAAGCTAAGGAAAGCAATTTCCTACACAAAGAGAAAGAAGGAAGAGCCTTGCCCCCTACAAAGGAAGACAAGGGATATTTTTGCAAAACAAATTTCTTAGAAAAGATATCTTAAACATAGCATGATTAAAAATAGGAAGAAAGAATACCATTTAAGCTAAATAAAAGGCCTAATGGATCGTAGGAGATGTTGAGCTATCATTTGCACAATGCTTAACAACAAGAATCCTTTCAAAATCCTCTCTTGAAAAGATAATCTAAGATCAGCTCCAAGGTTCTGACTAATTTTGGAACCTACTAGAATCCACTTAGTTTAAGATAAATGTGAATGTTCATGGGGAGGTCTTTTCTGATTCTGACCAATTCTAAATAAGATTTTGAATCTACTTTCTATCTCAAAAGAATAACCACACAAAAAAAAATGTTTCTGTATTTTTCTATTTTTAAATAAATGCAATCTAACAATGCAACTATATGAATTCCTAATTTAACAAATTTTTTCAAAAGAAAATAATGAAGACAAGGCAATAAGAAGTTTAAGAAAATAACTTGAAAAGTAAATCCCTAATAAACATAAGCTATAGAAACAACATGTCTATGAGTTAAGCCTTTGAAAAGATTAGTAGATAACCAATGAAAACATGAGAAATGCTTCCTTAATTCCACTAATGCAATCATTTATGGGAATTCAATAACCATAAGATGTTTCAATTTTGATGAGATCAAAAGGCCAAGAAAAGTGTGCTCATGCAAAACAAAAAGCTATGCATGAACAAAAAGGGTACTCTCTTCTCTAGCTAAGTATGTCAGCAAAATTCATAAACTCATAGCAAACACAAGAATTAAAAGATCACTCAATCAAAATAATGCCATAAAAATATTGGCTCCATTACATTCCATGAACATACAATCATAAAATATAATACAATCAAGCAAGAATAACTACACTCTGAATAAGAGCACTAATAGCATATATTATTGCATCAAAATGATAGCCTAGAATATACATTACATTCCTAAATTTATAAGAAATATTCTCCTCAATTTGAGTTGAGAGTGAGAGATATCTTTATGCAAACATATGCTTCTACACTAATAAATCAAATCTATTTATGTACAAACTAACTCTTTAAGTGGTGCTAAGTAGAACTTCATCCTTATTTATATCATTAAATGGATGCATGAGCTTTTATATGTCTTAAACAAAGAAAGCATGATAAAATAAGAAGAAAAAAATTAGATGATATAGGACTCTTTGGAGGTGCCAAAAATAGAAACTCAAGCTTCATTGGATGTTTGTAGGAGTTAAACTATTGTCGGAATGCATTTTTGATGCATGGAAAACTCTAAATTTGAAACTAGTGGTTAACTATTAGTGCACCTTTGACTTTTTTGAGTCTTTTGAAACACCTCAAAAGAAGTACACCTTAGAAGTAGTGCACCTAGCACACCTATCACATCTTGAAAGCTTGTGCACCTCAAAAGCTAGGTCCAAAAAATGCAAAATTTTACCAAGTATCAAAATTGAAATTCTAGCTTTTGGGTTTTGTTCCCCTTCATACTAGAGCTATGTCTAGGTATTTTCTCTTGATTATCTATAATCTCTATGACTTGGGTTGTATCTAGAAAATCTAAAGCATTATAATTATCCTTTACTTTTTTCCTATAATTTCCCACCTCTATGCGGGTCTCTATAAAATCTCTTAATTTCACATCCAAATCTAGAAATGCCTCTTTGGTCTTAAATGCCTATCTAATATCACTGCCAGTGGATGATTCTTCAAAAATATTCCAAAATAATTCAACAAATATTCCTACAACTATCACTTTATCCCTTGAATCATCTTCAAAAATGTCTAAGTAAGCATCACTGTAATGTCTCTCTGCCTCCAAAATTTTCTCTTGGTGTTGATCCTTGAGCTTATGAATATCTGTAGGTAATGTTTCCATTACTTTATTGCCATCTACAATCTTATCTATCCAATAATATATTTTATCTAACTCATCCATACTATATACATCCATCAACATCTAATACCTTTGACCCTTTATTGACTGTAACACTTGTAGGTCTCTACCTTAGGTATGTACTTTGTCCACTAACCCAAAATATCAATTCAAAATAGCAACTAGCTTATTTGCATTATTCTATCTATGGTGTAGTAATTTAATATTTCCTTGTATGATCTGCACACCTTTCTCTTCAAAATGTTCCTGCCATTGCTGACAAGCCTTCAAAAATGGATCTAGTTGTATAGTCTCCTTATCCCTCTTCTCAAGTACCACATTTAGAGTCTCCTCAAGATTATTAGGATCCAATAGAACAAATACTTTGTTTAGATATCCCCTTAGGATTTCATTCTACTTTCAAAGGTTTAACAATTTAGTCTTATCTTGTTCTAAGTGTCTAAACACTTCTTTGATTCCTATAGTAACCATTAATTTTGTAGTATCCACAATGGGTTTTCCAAGCATAGCCTCTTGGATTTGATAATTTTTGGGGGTCAAATCCTCAATATCTACATGTGAAGGAGGGATAGAAACATGGGCGAACAAGTCCTAATTTTGATCACTTATGACAAAAGCCAGTGTTCCTAATTTTCATCACTGATGACAAAAGCCAATGTTTGTGCATCACCTACAGGTGATTTAGGTTTCTTGAGAGCTTTAATTAATTCTCTCATTCCCTCTTACTTAGTAGAATACCATTACCTTTTATTTCTAACCATCACCTCCTTCCTCAACCATCTTGGAGCATCTTCTATCAGAGATTTATCCTTAGATGAAGATGGAGCTTGTATCATGTTAGTAAATAGATTTTTCATTGTAAAAATGGCACAATAGAGTGTATGTGGCAAACTATTCAAAATAGTTGGATAGGCACTTGATATGTGACCTTCCTCTACATTTAGAGGGGTAGCTCACTTGTATGATATGATTTTGAAGTTTTTAAAATAAAGATGAAGTCAAACTTTAAAGGATTAATAGAAAGCCATTGATGAAAAATGCATCAGATGACTTCAAAGCTTTTTTGGACTAACTTAAACCACTAATTATAAAAATCATGATATATGCTTGAGAATTATCACTAGTACAATATTGATCCAAATATTCATAAACATCTGTACAATAATATGAAAATGCTCACTGCAAAAAGAATTAGTATTTCTAAACATTTAGATTTTGAAAGAAGAGAACTTGAATAACATTTTCCTTTATTTTTTTTGCACCAAGAACATAATAGAGATTTTCACTATCAAAGACAAAATATATACATACTTTCCAAAAAAAATCTTCTTATCAAAATTTTAGCATAGATTTTCCCTTTTTCTAAAGTCCAAAAAGTCTCCTTTATAAACTCAAAAATTGTTATTTTGTGATGAATTATCATGGAAGTATTGTACATAGTTCATAAATTCTTTAGGGTTTAGTTACTATTAGCCAATGGCTAATATTCACTAATTGGCTATTGTTTATATTCACCAATTTATGGCCAACATGATGTAATTTATTTTAATCCTAAAGTGAGAAAAAATACTTGTATAAAAGGGCTTAGGGTTAAGGATTATTTCATAAGAAGTGATGCAAAAATTGGTTCTTATGATAGTATTAAGCTATAAGGGATTATAGATTATAATCAAGTTATAATCACTAGATCATAACAATATTGGACTTTTTGTTTGGTGGATGTAGCCTAGGGATTGGGTGAACTGTGTTAAATCTTGGTATCTTGTGTTCTCTTTTGCGTGATCTATTATTTCTCTAATATTGTTTATATTTGCATGTAATTTTTATTTATATCGATGGTAAATCCTAAGAAGTGGTATTATAGTGAGGTTATTTTTCAATTTTTCTCTGTAGGAAAGTCTCATGGTTGAGTGGGAGTCTCACGGTTGAGTGGGAACCATGGAAAATGAAGGTAAGCTGAGGGTTGACAAGTTTAATGGGTAGAAATTTCAGCTATGGAAGATGTAAATGGAAGACTATCTTTATCAAAAGGATTTATAGAAGCCATTGGAAGGAAAAACCAAGAATTAGGGATTTATGACAAATGAGGACTTGAATCTTTTAGATAGAAAGGCACTTGGAAGGATTCGATTATGCTTGGCACCATCAGTGGAATTTACTATTACAAAAGAGAAGATGATGGAAGAGTTGATGGAAACCTTAAAGAAATTGTATGAAAAGCCCTCCACTTCAAACAAGGTATTTCTCATGAAGCATTTATTTAATATAAAAATGGAAAAAGGTGGATCTGTTGTGGATCATTTAAACAAGTTTAATATTGTTACTAGTCAATTTTCTTCTGTGGGTATTAATTTTGATTAAGAAATTAGGGCTCTCTTGATATTGTGTTCTTTGCCCCAAAAGCTAGAATGGCTATGAGTAATTCTATTTTTCGAGATCACATACCCTAAAATATGATGATGTGAATGATGTTATTCTGAGTGAGGAAACTCATATGAAAACCTTAGGTAGATCTACATCCGAAAGTGCTTTGAATGCACAAAGTAGAGACAAAAATATTGAAAGAGGAAATAATTTTGGGAATCATGAGAAATCAAGAGAAAAGTCAAAGGGAAAGAGGTCTCAATCTAGAGGACCAAGAGATTGTTGGTACTATAGTAAAATAGGGCATAAGAAGAAAGATTGCTAGATTCAAAAGAACAATGAAGGAGATAATCTAAAAGGGAGCAAAGAGGTAAATGTGGTAAGTAACAAATTTGAAGAGGATACTTTGCTTCTATCTTCAAAAAGTGTTGATGATTCATGGGTTTTAGATTCTAGTGCTTCTTTTTATGCTACACCTCATAGAGGTTATTTCATTGATTATGTCCAAAGGGATTTTGGGGTCATTTATTTGGGGGATAATGAGCACTATTAGATTGTTGAAAAGGGAAAAGTTAAGATTAAATTGTAGAATGGAATCATTGGCTACTACATGAGGTAAGACATGTTCCAAGGCTGACTAGAATTTTAATTTGAGCAAGGCAACTTGGTGATGAGGGTTGTGTAGTTAATGATCAAAATTAGAAGGTTTCAAAAGGTTCCCTTGTAGTAGAAAAAGGTGTGAAAGTAGGTAAGAAGTATGGACTGGTAAGAAGTGAGTTATTCTTTTCTTAAGACCTTTGGTTGTGAAGCATCTACTCATATAGATTCTAAAAATGGAACTAAGCTAGAAGATAAGTCAAAGAAATGTGAATTTTTTGGATATGGCATCAATGAATTTGGTTATAGGCTTTGGAATTTTGTAAATTGTAAACTTATGAGAAGCAAGGATGTCATATTCAATGAGAAAGTGTTGTACAAAGATCTGTTGCAGCAACATGAGAAGAAAGAAGATGATTATGAAGTGCTAGATGATACTCCAAAAGATGATATTCCAGCAATTCCTCATAATGTGCAACAATGACAAAAATGAATACCACACACACCAGTGAATGTTAGATGGTCAATAAGGCTAATTAGACCTCCAAAAAGATTTTATCCCTCTTTGTATTTTATTTTACTTATTGATGCTGGTGAATTTGAATGTTATGATGAAGTTGTGTAGGTGGATACTAAGATTCAATAGGAGTCTACAATGAAAGATGAAATGGAATCTTTGCTGAAAAATAATATTTGGGATTGATGCAAATTTCCTACAGGTAAATGGGCTTTATAGAATAAGTGGGTTTATAGGTTGAAAGAAGAGGATGGAAGTAAGAAAAGATTTAAAGCCATGTTAGTTGTAAAAGTATTTGCACAGAAAAAAGACATCAATTTTGATGTGATATTTTCTCCTATTGTTAAAATGATTTCTATCTGTACTATTTTAACTATTGTGGCTACTAAATATTTTCATTTGGAGTGGGTTGATGTTAAAACTACCTTTCTCCATGATGATTTGGATAAAGAAATATATATGGCTCAGCCACAAGGAGTTGAGGTCAAAGGTAAGGAGAACTTAGTGTACAAATTGAAGAAAAGTTTATATGGCTTGAAGCAAGCACCTCAACAATGGTATCTAAAAATTGACAAGTTTATACATGAGCATGGATACAATAGGTGTCATTCATATCAATGTGTTTACTTTAAGAGGTTGGATGATGACAACTACATTATTTTATGTTTATATGTTGATGATAAGCTTGTAGTTGGGTCTAACATGGATCATATTAAGGGGCTAAAATGCCAATTAGCACATGCATTTTATATGAAGGATTTTGGAGCAGAAAAAAAAATCCTTGGTATAAAGATTTGTAGAGATAGGAAGAAAAAGAAATTGACACTATCTCAGGTTGATTATGTTGAGAAGGTGTTGCAACATTTCTCTATGCAGAATGCTAAAGCTGTCAGCACACCTTTACCTAGTCATTTGAAGTTGACTAAGGAGATGTTTTCTAAGACATAAGAAGAGAAGAATAAGATGTCCAAGGTACCCTATGCTTTAGCTATAGGAAGCTTGATGTATATTATGGTATGTACAAGGCCAAATATTGGACATGTAGTGGGAGTTGTTAGCAGATATATGAGTCATCCAAAAATTGAGCATTGGAATGTAGTCAAATGGATTATCAAATATTTGAGAGGAACATATAATAAGTATTTATACTTTGGGGTCTTTACTACTAATTTGTAGGGATATGTTGATTTATATTTGGTAGGGGATATTATACTACATGTTATGTATTTACTGTTGGTGGGGAAAACATGAGCTAGGTTTTTGGGTTACAAAAGGTTAATAATTTATCCACTATAGAGGTAGAGTATGTTGCTACTACAAAGGTAGTCAAGGAAATGATATGGCTTTACTTATTCTTGGAAGAATTGGGACACTCTTAGAGGGACAATTATTTGTTTACAGATAGTCAGCGGCCATTCATCTTGCAAAGAATTCATCTCTACATTCAAAGAGAAAACACATTCAGTTGCGATACCATTTCATTCGATCAATTTTGGATGATAGATAGTTAAAGCTAGATAAGATACATATAGATGCTAATCTAGAAAATATGTTTACAAAGGTAGTGACAAGGGAGAAGCTAAATTCCTCTTTAGTTTTGGTTGGTCTTCTAGACTGAATAGAAATAAAAGAATAGCAAAGTCCAAGGTGGTTTGATCCAGTGGGAGCCCCATGTGGTCACGATATTACTATAGGATTAGTCTCAAAGTGAGAGATTTTTGTTTAGTGTGGAGTCTAATCAATCTTGAAGTGGGAGATTTTTAGTTTATGGTAACTAATTAGAAAAGTATTGTACATACTTCATAAATTCTTTAAAAGAAAAATTGGGCTACTATTCACCAATGCTTAGTTACTATTCACCAATGACTAATATTTTCCAATTGGCTATTATTTATATTCAGCAATTTATGGCCGGCATGTTGTACCTAATTTTAACACTAAGTAGGAAAAAATACTTGTATAAAAGGGCTTAGGATTAGGTATTGTTTCATAAGATGTCGTATAAAAATTGGTTCTTGTAGTAATTTGAGTTGTAAGGGATTATGGATTGTATTTAGCTTGTAATAATTGTATCATAATAATATTGGGCTTTCTATTTGGTTGGCATAGCCTAGGGTTTGGGTGAACCATGTTAAATCTTAGTGTCTTGTGTTCTCTTCTATGTGATCAATGTCTTTTTAATATTGGTTATATTTTCACGTAATTTTTATTTCTATCTATAGTTATATCCTAACAAAATGACTTCTTATATAGACATAAAGGTTAAGAACTACTCCTTCATGGTTAATAACTACCTCCAAAAAATATAATTGAGGAGAAGTTAATTAACCTCACCAAAATTAACCAAATATGACCTGAAACTTAGACCATACAACTCTCATGAAGGAGGTTGAACAATCAATCCTTACTATCCCCTTTTAATCTATAAATCATTTTTCCTAATTACACACTTCATTAATGAACCAATAACCATCTTTCCATGAAATGATGAAGAACATAATTCATATACATGCCCATCAAATCATGACTTTATGTTCACCATGTCTCCAATTTGTGTCTATATCTGCCAAGTGCATTTGCTTGAAATTTTGAGTATATATGATTGTAGACTATATTGATTTTTTCTCATACAAATATTGTGTATTAATTTCCTCTTGTAACATGCAAGACATATCTCTCATAATTTCTCCACACTTAGTCAAATAATTTTTACACTAACTAGTTTGTGCCTCCATGCTTCAATTTTTTTCCTTGATTGGTATCTAACATACTACAACTTCTTATTTCCAAAATTGGTGACTTGAGATCACTTTGAGCAACATTTCTTGTATATATATATATATTCAAGTTGAGATAAGTCACGGGCTTTATCTACCACACATGGATTTAGCCAATTCTATTTCATGAGGTTACTATCATGTAAACCATTCACATCTACTTTTGATTTACAATCCTCTTCTCATGCAAATAGGTTGGAGATGCTAATGACTATGGTCTTCACAATTATTCTTGTTCTAATTCTATTTGGCACTCTTCCCAACATCTCAAATGCCTTTAACGAGACATCATCTTCTCTTATTTGTATTTCACCTTGCATATTTATACCTTTTGGCATGATGGATTTGAATGACTCTATGACCAAATCATTGCACTTCCAAGAAGTGATTTACTCATGGGGTATTATGACAAATAGTTTTTAGTTTATGTTCTTCCTATGGTTATAGCCTTCAAAAACTTCATTACTCATTGTGAATAGAGTCAATGAATTCTCACGAACATGGACTTTGGATTCTTCCTTCAATCTATGCTTGATAAGCTCTGAGGTGGAGATTATGTAAAATAAATGGTACACAATACCCCTTTCATCATTTTATCATGCAACATCTCTAAATCATGAGAGAATATTATGACATGGCTAGAGTCAAGGTGTGAGTCACCTCACACTTTCTGACACTTTTAATTCTCCTAGAATTTGTCTAATATTTCACTCTATGGTAATAATTTTACATAATGAGATAGATGTGGCATATTCTATAGAACAATTATTGTGCATATCATGCTTGCTACTTCAACAGTCTACACACATGCATTTCTAGGTGTTCCCAACACTGACATCCAATGAATATCTACTTCAGCCTTTGAGTAGAGAGAATAATAATATGAAACATTATTAAAATTCCAAATAATAGTGTATTTTGCATTTGAAACAACACAAAATTGGGCGGCATTAAGAGAGATAAAACACATGTAGTGTTTCCATTATCAATGTTTGCCTTGGATGGTGGTAAGACCCATTACCATCTTCTTCACATCTTCATGTTGAACCAAGACTCAAGAAGCACATGTTTTGGATGCTTATATATTTCATTCAAGGATCAAAAATTTTATCACATATGGCTTGAAATATTTAGTTATACTAGAGTGCATACATGCCCTATCTTTCCCTTATGGATGTTATTATACCACCATTCCTGTCCATGTGGATTGTTTAAGTATGTTGGAGAGTATTACAGTGTTGACTAGACCAGTTGAAGTTTTCCACCAAATAGTTGACATACTTTCCTATGCTTCCAAATCTCACATTTACAACTACAAGCAATATGCCAAGCAATTAACAACCAATAAAAAGTCATTTCCTCAACTAGATTGTATTCTTCATCATTTACTCTTCTTTGTGAGTTCTTTATAGATAAATCTTCTAATACACCAAAACCATCACAAATGTGGATTTCTAGTTATCTGTAGCATGTAATCATAGACTAGAATAGTTACTTATACCCCCTAATATTTGAAAATCCTTTAAAAGTATCCACTATTTGGACACATATCCATAAAGACAACCCACAAATGCATTAAGACTATTCAATCTTTGTATTGGAATAATCTTTTGACTATGTGGACTATCAAATTTAGTAAGAATTTGTTCCAATCTTGTGAGGTCACAATAATCATTCAAAGATTGGAAGGTGCTTTAAATTTATCTATCCATTTGTTTGAGGTAGTTTCAATTTTGAAAATATTTCATAACATCTTATGATGCCATGACTTCCAATCTTTGAACTATTAGTTTTATGCTCTCATGTTTTTCATGTAATTTTCCATGTTACATTCACCTCTAAGATGACCTTCCTTCTAGTTCTTGAGCTTTATCAGCTAAATAAAGAGGTTAATAATTGTCTTAGAGATATGTGTTTTGAGCCTCTAACCTTAACCTTTTTGGATGAGAGGTTAAGGTTAATGGTTTGGAATACGTATTTTGAAAATTTATCTTAACCTTTTTTTGATGGAGAGGTTAATAGTTTGAAGTGAAACAATTTTTTTAGGATGCTTTATTAACCTTTGATAACTTGAGACTCAAGAACTAGATTTCAAAAATTTGAAGTGCTAGAAGTAGATAGGAATGAGATGAAGATATTTGAAAGGAAAAAATGCTTAAAAATCTTGAGGAGAAGCAATCACTTTAACCTTTAAGAAGGGGTGCATCCAAGGAATAACCATAGTTTGACATGACAAGGATTTTAAAATTTTGGAGAATTTTTTTATATCTAGGCAACATACCACTATGATTTTTCCCTTATCACTCCTCTCTAGAGTCTTCTCCTTTTGTGAGAGATCCACATTAGGCATCTTTATGTTTTTCAATTCCACAGTCCTCACCTTTGTATTTTGGGAAGTCTATTGAGGTTCCTCATATATTTTTCCTTCCTTCGATACTTCATTGGTGGGTATTTGTAGAAGCTCTTCTTTTCATTCATCTTCATCTTATTCTTCATTACTTGGAGGGAGACGAGTAGCTAAACCTTTATCCAAGTAAGATAAATCTTGACTTGATGATGGTGGAACACTTTCAGGTCCTTATAGTTGAGGTGGCAATTAACTCTAATTCTCTTATGGAGATTGATTTGTTGGAGTATCCCTTATCTTGTCACCTACCAACTCAGTGCCTATTGGCATGAAATCAAAATATAACATCTGAAAGAAAATAATCCCTTCATCCTCTTGCTCATCAATCCATTGTTGCAACTCATCCTCTGAAGTTGTAGCCTGAATAGGTTGTGTAGGAATGGATGGTGGTGTAATAGTGGAGCTTCTTCTCCATTCTAACTTTGTATCCCTAGGAAGATGATTCCTTTAACTCAAGGGAAACTTATCTTCATCATCTTCATCATCCTCTTTTTCCTCTACTAGAATAACTTCTAGAACTGAAGGAAAAGGAATAACCTTTCTTATCACCTTTTGTTTCCTTTTAATTGGAGTTTTGATCATTCTTCTTTTGGGAGTTGATGAAGATACTTCTTCCTCTTGTGTAGGCTAAGACATTTCCTATGCTTCTACTTCAGCTCCTTGCCCTTATTCTAGTAGTGGTATTGGAGGATTATCTTGAGTCTAGATAACTTCCATATTTTTTGCCCCTTGTTGTTTTGGTGCTTGATTTTCCTCTTCTTTATGCTCAGCTCATTGAGGGGAAGTCATTTTCCTCTTATTTTTACCCTTTTGTGCCCTGAAGTATCCAACTTCTCTATCAAGTTGAAGCATTATATCTAGCCTTACTAGAGACTGGGCTATAAATGTGGGAACTATCAACTTTGCTTCACTATCTTTCATTGGGTGGGTTATAGCTTGGAAAATTATAGTTTCCAAAATTGATCCAACTTGAATGGTCTTTTGATCTAATCCTTGGTTAATTGGATGATATGTCATGCCCTATGATTAATATCTATGTTTTCCTCTTTATCAATTTCTACATTCATAATAGGTTGTTTAGATATCTTATCTCTATTGTACAATAGATCTAGGACCTCTTTAGTCTCGTGTTCTACTATCTTTAAAGGGACCTTTATTTTCAAGGCACTGCTTTCCAAATAGAGAGTCATCCTACAATAATCCCTTATTTGGATTTCGTAGTCATCTACTATATTCATCCAATGGTCCTCTATGGAATCTTCATTTTGGAACTATTTTCCTACCAAGTACTAAACTCTTCCAATGTTACCAAGATAGGGACAAGGAGAGTTATAGTCCTCTAAGGGCTACTCATCCAACTCAAACAAAAAAGTTGCAATATCCTATTTCTAGACAACACTAAATAGACCTATAGTGATGGGCCATACCTAAGTCTTCTTATGTTGCTTCCTTAATCTCTCATATGTAGAAAAGAGTTGTTGTGCAATCTCCAACAATACAAGTCTGTCACATAGATACTTGGGGAGCTTCTTTGGAATGATAGTCATTCCTACTAGTCTCGTATAGGTGGATGTCTTAAATTGGATGTAGTAGGCCCCAATTTCGATAATCTTTTTCATTACCTCTTCTAACATTATTTTTACATAATCATCCTAAATAAACTAAATGATTGTGAAAATGAAGGCATCATTCACTATTTCATACTCCTTGCTATGCTTTGAAAGTGTTTTCTTTACCAACTAGGGGTATACCACAGAAGGCTGTGCATTTGAATCTTGCATGCTGCCCCTTTTGAACAACCATGGATAATTTTTTGTTATTGCAGCTAATAGGTATACCAAATAGGATGTCATATAGAACTTTTGATTATTCTTAACCACCACTAGTTGCTCATCTAAATTCTCACTGAGTATTGAAGCCCAATAAATTGGCATCTTCATTCTTCTAAAGGTCTTAATGAAGTGTACCATCCATATATGCAAGTGTCTAGATGTCGGTAACCCCATGACTCTACTCAAGAGTACTATAGAATATCTGATATCATATTTCATATAACCCCTTGTCATGTCTACTTTTCCTACTTTTCATCTGAGAGGAGTCTTATAGATGAGATAAAAAGATTAGATTATTTCTAATGTTTCATCTCCGTGCTCTCTGTACCACCTTTCTACTTGATGATATGTTAACCTAATGTACTAATCTACTCTTAGAAAGTGGAATACTTTTTCTTTATTCTTAGGTCTTAGACCTAGGATGATCTCTCTAGTTATAATTTTCACAACCCTTTCTTCTGAAACATAGTTCTCTACCAATGCCATGATCAATTCTGAAGACTTTACTAATACTTGGTGTGATGTTGCATTGACTAGCCTAATCTAATAAGAGAAGATACCATTGGAGACCTCTTAGTTAGTTTGTTGCATAAAACTAAGAATGTGTTCTAGTTGATATGGCCAAGTTCAGTATCTTAGATCTCTGAATATTCATTCTAGAAGCATGATTTTTTTGGAATACCTTGAAATTTGAAAACTATTGGTTTTAGAGAAATCTTTATAGTGAGGGAAGACAAGGATGAATTCATCTAATCTATTTAAAACCAATATCCATTATTCCAAAGGAAAAATTAAATAAACCCTAATTATGAAAAAAATATAACCCAAAAACCCTAAAAAACTATTTCTATCTCTAGAAGACAAGAAACAAGGTGCACCTTGCACACCTTGGAGGTGCATTAGGTGTTCTATCCTACACAAAATCCTCTTAAGGGTGTGCACCTAACACATGTCATGGGGTCTGTTAGGTGCATACCCTAAATGTAAGACAAGTGTAAAAGAAAAGAGTGTGCACTTAGCATACCTTATGGGGTGTGCTAGGTGCACAACCTTCATTATCCTTGGGTATATTTTAGTCCTTTGAAAGGTGCAACTAGGTGAGGGCTAGCTTAGGTTTAGTTTTTTAAAGTTTTGTTTAGTTAATGAAAAATAAGGTGTGTAGCTTGCACACCTTGGAAGGTGTACTATTTTAGATGTTCTTTAATGCTTGCGCATTGTGTATGTAGGTAATGGAGTGGATTGGTGCACCTCGAAAGTTACAGAGATGTAGTAGCTAGGATCTCAGAGGAGGAAATGAAGTAAAGAGAGGGTTAGAGTCCTAGGCTTTATAGGTCCAAGATTGAGTGCACCTCTTTGAGGTGTGCAGTTGTGTAGGTGCGCAAGTTCACACTTCTAAGAGGTATGCTTTTCCTCTAGTGACTAGTGCACTAGTGCACCTTGGGGGATGTGCTAGGTGAACTAGTCTACCCCCTTTCATGAAAATTTTATTTTCTCCCTCAGAAACATGGTTTCTAAAAATTGGGTTTTAGGCAAAGACCAAGATTAGGTAAAACATCTTCCAAAAACATAAAAAAGACTCAAACCCTAGACTAGGGATCTAAAAAGCCAAAAAATTAAACTAGGGGGTCCCCATTTCTAAGAAAAATGGAGTGTGTGTTGTGAAACCACAGCAAGAGACTAGGTGAAAATACACGTCTTGCCCCCCGGTCTAGAGATAAGAGAAGAAGAAATCTATATCATATTAGAAGAAGGGGAATCCCCTATATAAAAATTATGAAGGAACTGTACAACTATACAAGAGTGAGATATAATTCCTAAAGCATCTCATTTACAAACATACAATTTGAAATGTCTACAATCAACAAGTAAGTGCATATTATGATAATGAGAAGGACATTTGTACTTGAATAAGGAATCTCTTGGTATAAGTTTAATTACTTCTTTTTTGGAATTCATCAATTCATTATACACCTATTTAGCCACCTCTTGACTAATATCATAGTTATCTAAAGTAGGTGAAGGGAGAAGTTTATGTAGAGGAGGAGGATGATTAGCATCACCTTTCTTACCTTGAGATTTTGAATAACCAACACCATGCAAATTTAGTTTAGAGGGTACATGAATGGGATACTTAATCTCATTTTCATTAACTCCAAGCCCTAAACCTTTATAACCTTGTTTAGTTATAATCATATATCATGTAAATCTTCAAGAGGAGGTGATTATTTATCATGCTCATAAGAAAAGGTTGTATAAGATGGAAAAATAGATTTGGAAGAAGTGTCTTTACCCTTTCCTTTAATATCATCATTGATTAGAGGAGAAGGTAAATCAAAGAAGTCTTGCACATCTTTATCCTAAACTATAGCTTGAGTACCATCATAATAAGAACTAGGATTAACATATGGAGAATTAGGCATTGAATTAGAAATAATAAAATTTGGATTAGAAAGATTAAAAGATGGTGTATAATCTATCAAATCCTTCACATAATCCAAAAGAATAATAATTCTACCACATGAATCCTTAATGAAAGTTTTAAATGTAGGAAGACTAGTATCAGTTAAATTGAAAAAAGCATAAGCAAGAATAAAATGAATGGTAATCTCATAAAACTCATAATTATGGTAAAGAGATGCTAAAGAAGGGTAATAAGAAACATAACCACACACCAAAGTATAATCATCATCTTCATTGTAAATAAAATGCAAGAAAAGTTTTTGAATTTTTATTGAATATATACATTTTTTTGTATTTTTGAATTTAAAATGCAAGACCATAAACTAAATCTAATCTTAATGCAAAGAAAGGCCTAACAAAATGAAATGAAATTCAAAATACAATAGGGCATCTAATTCCACAAAAGAAAAGAGGGTAAGTGTGTCTAGTTCACCAAAATGAATAGGGTCAAAATAAGATTTATCCTCAACTATAATTTCCAATATGAATGATCCAAAACGATGAAATACAAGAAAGTGATCAATACACAAATGGATTATGTAATGTAAAATAAGGAGAAAGGAGATCTTATGGTCTTCCTATTTCAGAAGTATGTGCTTAAATCTTGAAATAGATAGGAGACAAATACTAACCTTGAAGTATGATAAATCTAGAAAATGTTGATTTCTAGTGGCTGTGTATAGTTTTGGGGATCTTTGCAACTAGTTCTAGACTATAAATGTCAAGATGGAGAAAACCCAACAATAATTGTCCTTTTAAAGGGAGGTTGACCTTGACCCTGATAGCAAGGCACAATCTTACCCTATGGCACAATTGTACCCTAAAAAAATTGAACTTGACCTGAACTGCTCTGACATAAAAAAAAATCATAGATCCTACAAGTTTGATGAAAATGGTATCCAACTCTTCTCTTTAATTCATTGTTCCACACTTATATCTACAAGAAAAATGTTTTCTTTTTGGATGAGGGGTTTGCCTTGGTCAAACTCTAGTTTGAAATCAACCTTAATAATTGTATCGAAATAAGGAATGCTAGCAAGTAATAGAAGTAAATCTAATAGAAAAGCTATGATATTTAATAGATGTGCAACTGTATTTGAAATGTAAATAAGTAAATTGATATGAAAGCTTGAAAATAACATTAACAAATGTAAATCAAATCCTCTGCAATTGTATGTTTAGAATCTATCTTCATAGAAGAATGAATAGATCTTGAAGATGAACAAAGGATTTTGAAGGAAGATCACACCACCATGATGGCTAGATCTAGGGATTGAATGATGAATCATGAATGCTTGAACCAAATCCCTTCATAAGCTTGAATGGCTAAATCCTTGATCTTCAATGGAAAACTTGAATGCTTGATATTATCTCCTTATGAAAAGTAGGTAATTGCTCATAGTAAGTAGATTTTAGATACAATTATGAATTACAGATCATAAAATGAAAGAAGAAAGCTTCATTATATAGAAATATAGGGTGAAAAATCCTAGAGAAGGCTAAAATGGGAGCATTAAATCCCAATTTACCCTAACCCCTAGAAATGGACCTGTTGGTGTTTGAAAATGTTACTGATTTTCAATTATCCCAATGAGAAACTGATGCATCTAGGGGCAGCTAACTCCCATTATCAACACATCATTTCAAACACTAGGCCAACTATAAGGCATGACCCTTCTTCTTCTTCAGGATCTACAAAACCTAGGTGGGTAGACCTATAGATTCTTTATATGGTACTAGTTATCAAAGCATACACCAAATCTATTATGATAGCTGAGGGTAAGTGCACCAAGTTGTGGTGCCAAAAGGGGGGTATAAGTGGACACCTTTTTCTTGAAATCAGCAATTTCTGGACTTCAACAAGAATTTGAAGATAGTTACGCTCAAAATTTTAAGATATGACAAAAATAAAAGTCATTGTCCTCTGAATCTAGTTTCTAAACTACTAATTATTTTTCAAAATGGTTTAGTTTTAGGTCCTCAAAAAAAAGGGCCACAAAAAGTGGTATTGTTTATTCCAGAAAAACATAACATAGTACAAAGTGTGGCCCCCCTAAAATTTTAACTTTTATTTTGAAAATCTTTAATCGCTTTAGTCAAAAGGTACCTAACACTATGTAGTTTATCCCATATTTTTTGGGTAATTTTATAATGTGTATTTCTTTTAATGAATTTTTTAGTCAGACACATCCCAAAAACGTGAAATATCTGTGTGCTCCCCCTAGAAATGATTGAAAACTAATCTAAAATCAAAACTTCTTTTTTTCAAAGTGTGTAGAATGGAGTCTAGTTTCTAAAAAACTAAGTTTTTGCAAAATTTGATGAATGAGCTAAAATCTACAGCCCAATTAGTACATGTTGGTTTTTGACAAAAAATGGACATACATTCAAAAGAAATTATAGATGAAAAGGTTTGAAATAGTTCAAATAAAAAATAAATTATATGGTTTATTAGCTAACATAGAGACCTACAATGTCATGTAACTTGATTTTATCGATACTCAACCACAAGGAAACTGGAAGGAGAGCACACAAGAAAAATTAATCATTTTTTGTATGTTTGCAGAAAAACACGTCTAAGACTAGTTTATAGACTCCAAAGCTTTGGGTTGGATCCCCAAGGCAAAGAAAAACATTAGGCTTGGTAGAATGTAAAGCTTTAAATAGCGTGTGTGCCCTATAGTGCATGCATGCTATAGCGCGCATGCACTATTTAAAGCCTTTTAAATTTACTTTTAAATAGTGCGCATGCGCTTTGTAAATTTTTTTTTTTGAAAAGTGTGCATGTGCTTTAATGCGTACGCGCTATGGCTTGGAACACCCAAGCCATAGTGCATGTGCACTATAGTGCATACGCACTATAGCACGTGTGCGCTTTGCAAAACTAGAATGAGAAAAAGAGGTGTCATCTTTTTGGCACCACAACTTGGTGCACTTACCCCTAATGAAACCCCTAATTTCTTTTGATAACTCATGAAATAACATCAATCTATAGTAGCTAAATGTAGATCTATGAACCTCATAAGATGAGTGGGGACATTCTATTATAGCTCTTCAACATGAAAGAGGAAAAGCATTTGATTAATGATGTTGAGTTTCAACAAATCCTCAAACATGCAGCAATATAACAAGTGATCTTAAAACAAATCCTCAAACATGCAGCAATATAACAAGTGATCTTAAAACTGATTAGTGCCTAATCCATTGGGCAAATCCATGAATTCAAAACATACATTTGTGACACTAGGACACATTCTGTATACCCAGACATTAGATCTATCTAATCACCTTGTGATTCAGACATCTATGTTAATTCAGATCTCATTCTCACAAAATATCCTTCTCAACATAACCAGTAACCCTGTCAAACACAATAAGCATTTACTTGGCACTTTGTTCCAATAGCAAAATATATCAGACATACAACGTAAAGGGGAAGCAAATGGATCTTAGCTCTTTGTTCCAAGACCACATAAGACTACAGATTACTGAGACAGGAGACAAGAACCAGAATGAAACTAGTGAAGTTACTATTCATATGTATTCATTTCCTTGAAAAAATACAACCAAATGCATGAAATCAAAACATGAAATAACTTAACATCTCAAAAATATCTATATTATCTGCACTACTGCTATTCACATGAGAGAAAAATGCTGAAGAATGAAGGTGGAATTACAATTTTAGATCCAAACAAATGGTCTCAGCGAATGACTGCAACTTTCCTACCAACAATGGTCTCATAGTAACAAAAAATTGGAACCCCTAGAAAGGATGAAAGATAGAAAGATATAAACAAGAAAGAATTCCCAGATTGAAATTGAAGCTGACAAGTGTCCATTTGGAATTCTATCTTGTGCAACTAGATACCTCTTTTATCTCTCTACCATTTGATCTAATTTTTTGTTTCATCATTATCTACAATTGATTTGCAAATATCTAATAACTTCATGATGAAAACCTTATGCTTACCAAAAAAATCTAAAACCTTATGCAATTCTGGTAAAATTGTGAGTTTTTACTGATTTTAATGTAACCAATTCAAACCCACCCACATTTTTACCATCTTTTATGTATATTCAAGTCATTGACTTGCCAAAAACCAATTTTGAACTTCCTCACCTAAAAAAGGTTGCAAGTTGAAAACCTAGGAGAAAACCCTGTGTAGCTTGAACAAATGCATTCCTATGCAAAAACTGACTCCGAAATCATAAAGTTTGTCTTCTCTTGATTTCGGTGATATATAATATTGCCTATCTGGCCTTCAAGAAACCTCCTGAATCTCAATTTGAAAATGACTCCCCTAGTATAAATGAAACACAAGTCTTCACATCTTTGTTTTATAAATTTGAAAAATTTAAAAAACTCTAAAGTCAAAACTTTAGAAAAATCACCCCTTTAAAATTTGAACGTGCATCTTTAACAAAAAATAATAAAATATTATTATTTTTAATTCTTCAATATTGCCTGACCCTTTGAATCTGGGGTCAACCTTTAGTTGACCGACTACCACATGGCAGTATTTGATTCGCTGAGTCCTCTGCATCGTCTGACATGTCAACGCCACCGGGACCCATGCCACATGTCGTAATCCCACTTTCCCACATTTTTTAAATCCCTCGCATCTCCATAATGGAGGATTGCACTGTCCATCAAATTGTGACATGTGTCACGATTTGGCGCATCCTCTCAGTTGCTCTTGATCTTCGCCAACTCATCGCCTACTGGGACCCATCGCCACATGGACTGTAACGTGGCATTATTCTACTAGTCACCTGACTGCTTGATCATAGCTATCACGTTAGCACCATTTCACCGTCAATTTGAGCCCCGCTACCACATGGTAGAAATTTGCATTCCTACTTTATTTAACATCCCTGTAACTTGATATTGCAGGAATGCAGATACCGTCTATCTTGGCCATGTGTCAAAATCTCAAAACTCCTTGTCCTTTGGTGCCACATCAACTCCTGCATGAGTTTGATCAAAATTATGCTTGCATCATGTTGACATTATCAAGTCAGGTCCCACCTCCATGGCACACCCTTGCCTTAAGGCTCTTTCTTTAATTCACAATACACTTTGAGTGCTTTAGTATTTAAACTATAAAATACCTTCTCCACTTACCAATGTGGGATAATTCTTTTAGTATTTCCCTTCTAATTCATAGGTTACCTTCTATGGCATGGATGTTTGCTCCTGGTGCCTACCTCTCTGTTCTTTGTGTGACTGCAATTCTATATTGGCTGCTTCATGTGGGTTGTCTCTGCCCTGTTGCTATTGAGTAGTGATTTTCTTATGCTTGGTTTACTATTTAATGCATCTCAGCTTGAGGACAAGAGAGAAGAGATCATGTATATGCGTTCAGAGTACGATAAGCTTCTATTCTTCCTACTTTTTGGATCTCCTAATGTTCAAAATATGCATCTCACTGATCTAACTAAAGAAATCTTGTACGAAGATATGGATCAACTGTAGTTGTAGGAGCCTATGGACGTATAGTTTCATTTGGCTGAGTTCACAAAGCTATTATACTATGCACTATATATATATACTGGTGTGGAAACCGATATGTGATGTATGTAAAGATTGCTCATTATGTTCTTGAAAACTAGCAGTGCAAACTACCACAAGATACAAATTTTTGTAAAAGCCTTAACGATATCTCTGATTTTATAATATCTAATGAGATACCATACCATAATGTGTTTGATTGTTTCCTATGTGGATCTCTGCTCTTTTTTTATGTTGCTAACTTCACTTGCATTTAACTACATGATCCTTTTAATGAATGGATTTCTTTTGTGATCCACTGAGCGTCTTCTCTTACTATCGTCGACTGCCTACAAAGGCATCTTCCCTTCTTTAGCTACATTTTACCTGCTGGTGATTTCCTTTTAAATGTTTGTTGAATGTCCCCTGTGCTAGTCTTTCTTACCTACGTGAGCTCTTGTTGTGAGATGCCTCCTTCATTCAAATTTTTCTTCACACTAGAAACACCTCCTCCCAGCATGGACTACTCTGTCTACACGTGAAGCTGCCTGGTATTCTATGGAAAATGCTTGAAAATGGCTTTAACCGTTGTGCTTTGTTAACCCTGTTGCGATTTCCTCTGAAACATTTGAAAATTTTGTATTTTTCCCTCAGCTAAAACTAGATTTTGGTAGAATGTCTCCGCATTTTCTTTGTTTAAAAAAGAATAGTCTTTTCCCTTAGGCATCATAGCCATATTACAGGCATGAAGCATATTTTTTCATGAAAGAGGTTTCTAATAAAAAAGAATCAATGTCATCTCCAGTTTATTCCACTCAAGCTTTTATTCATCACCACCTTTGTACTTAAATAGCATTAAGCAAACCACCCTTTGACTTTATTCAAGTAACATACAGATTCAAATATAATCAATCTTTGATTGACACATTTAGATCCACATCTCACTTGTTCACCATGTCCAAACATTCACACATCCTTCTTATTTCAAACTATTTTGCATGCATGGTGGAAATGTATAACCATAATCCATCTTTCGAACTTTGTAGCATTCTTTACCTTAGCATTCTATTGACTAAAGAAATCAGTCAGGCCCCAAAGTGGGTCCGACTAAAAAAAAGTCATTTTCAAACGCCTGATTGTTCAAAGTGATCCATTCACCCACTCATACTGATAAGAATCAAGTTTGAGCACTAAACCATCAATTAAAGCTCATTTTATCATTTTTTGCAAACTATGAATTTGGTGCCAGGAGGTCTGTTGATTGCCTTTAAAAATTGACTCGGACAACTGACCAGGCTCTGAAAACTAGCATACTGAATCTCTGCTCCACACTCTTGGAAACTATCAAATCTTGTCTCATGATGAACTCCGAGTCAAAAGATATTGACTATCAAAGTTTCCTTCTCAGATTCACCTATAAGTAAACACGTCAGAAAACAACAAACTGGGTTTGGAATTAGCTTGGAAAACTGGGCAAACAGGCACTTGGAAAGACGAAAATTGGGGTGTTGGTTCTTTGGCATGAGGACATTATGGCTATGTGATTTGGGCTTATGAAGAATCACAGGGCATAAATTGCGGACATTCAAAGTGGGCTACTTGGATTTTGTCAATTTGAATATTGACTGAAAAGTGATTTTAGCAAACAGAATTGGCTTGGAAAAGTGTGTAAATGGATTTGTCATGACTTGCAAACTGACACACTTGGAGCATTTTTAGTGGACAACATAGGGGAACAATCCATTTGATCTTTCCAATCATGGATTAGGAGTTATAAAATCACAAACAGGGGTACCAAAACAATCTGCAAATACTGACACCAGTAAAAAGATACAAATTGCATTTGGAATCATGTTTGAAAACTAATCAAACAGATTTGACAAGACTTGAAAATTGAAACATAACAAGTCTTTGACATCTAAAATGCAATGCAATAGGAATTTCAACATTTTGGTCAACTAGTCAAAAGTCACAGCACGTCAAACAGGGCTTCCCAGAATTGTGTGCAAAGTGCATCAATATGAAAACAGTAACTGACCAACTTTGAGGGATTCAAAACCTAATCAAATGAACTCGAAATGACTCAAAATATGAAACATAGGTTCTCAGGTATGGATATTAGATATTCCCAAAGAGGAAAGTCACAAAACATTTTTGGGTGCAAGACATTCAAAGACAAACATAGCCTCATGTCGTTGTCTGACACTTAGGATAAAATGTAGATTAGACACCAACTCAAAACAAGACTTCGCCAAACAGCTCAAAATCTCACTTTAACATTATGGAATATGTGGAAAAGCTAAATGGAGGGTGTTAGAAACATTAAACACCTTAGGGGCTTCAAAGGTACAGTCGGGTACATTTGCATTTATGGGTATTCATAGGGCTCAAAATTTGGAATGGGCACTCAAAATGGGAAGCAATTTTGAGCGTAAACAGGACCTAGATTAAATGAAATTTAAGATTCTTCCATTTTGAAGCTAGAAATAGCTGACTTGGAAGTAGGAAAATAAAACTTTCCAAAGCTCAATTTCTCAAGACTCTTACAAATTAAAAAATGGATGTCGGGTCAAGGATGAGGTCAACCTTGCCCTAGGTTAGGGTTGAGGTTGACCTTGACCTAAAAGGTTGTCCTTGACCCAAAAAGTCAAAATCCTTAGTTTTACATATAAAGTTATTAGAAATAGGCTAGAAAGAGAGAGAGAGAGAGAGAGAGAGAGAGAGAGAGAGAGAGAGAGAGAAGAAGAAAAATAGGGGTAAAACTACTAGATCCATGCAAAAACCTATTCAAGGTGCTTAACATGACCCCAAACCACTTGCGTGGAGAGATAAAAACTCTTAACATGAAAGTGCTTCCATGTTAATATGGTACACTTATAATGATTAACATTTTTATTAATTATTATGATGCAACCTTGGTTTTACCCTATTAGGTGTTTGATCTTCTTTTATAAGGATTGATCTCTTTGTAATTTCTTTATTCAATTTTGATAATAGTAGTTTCTCTTTTTGTTCATAAGGAATGTCTCATCTATGGATCTAGCAATTCCATCCTACATAGTTATTTTCTTCTCCCTATCTCTATGATGGGTATTTGCATGTAGGAGATTCTTGGAAGTTGTGAGGTTGAACTTCATCAACTTCAACATGCTATCAGACCTCCAAATCTCCATGCCCCTATTTTGTTTATGAGAGGTCTTTTAGAGATAATAGTCTACCAAGATAATTGAGAGGAGGGGTGAATTATTTATCAAATTAATTATCCAATTATTATGACATATATCTTCATTAACAAAAATTAACCATTCAACCAAAGTAAACAACAACCATAATAAAGTGCACATAGAAAATTACACTGGATATGTTGACTAGGGAAACCCTTGATCAAAGGGAAAACCCCGATGGAAATAATTCCCACAAGATGATGTACTAATATAAATATTCCTTGTTAGAAGATGGACCCTATTATGATTTTATTACAAAATTGAGTACATAGAGTCCTTGTTAGGAGAGTTTGAATCCCTATTAGGAGATTCCAACACTATTAGGAGTTTTGGTATAGTGTATGCAAAATGAGCCCACTACCCAAACATGCAATTTCAACTACAAGAAGAGCTTGCTGCTCAACCAAGCAATTTATTATTATGTTCCTCTTTCCTCTATCTTGTTAATTGGACCAATCATTATTAGACCTTGTAGATCAAGTTACAAACCTCATATCCAAATAACAAACTTCGGATCACTTAGCAAAACCTCAACAATGAAGTTTCCTTCACTTCCACATTGCTCAACTCAACTTCACATTATGTACTCTTTGCTACTTATCGATCATTAACAATCCATTTTCACACACACCATGATAAAGGAAAATGTCTTTCCTTTATACCATGTCCATAAAACAATTCCCTGAGTTGGCTATTAGACCTTCTCAATTTATTATTGTAGACATCTAAATTTGATTACACTGCTTTGGTAATCTAATTTAGCCATCTCTAAAAGCATCATTAATTAAATTCCTATTTAATCAATCCTTTGCCATCCCCTAGCTGATTAATTTAATTAATCATCTATAGTCCTAATTGATAAATCAAATAACCTGTCATTTATCAATTAAATCCTATTCTCCTATTTAATTCCAAAACCCTCATTTATTAAATAAGTCTATTTGATAAATAAAGCCCTCAAATCTAATAGCCCCTAACTTATCCCTAACCCCCCATTTAGCCTAATCCACCCCATCCACCCATACTAACCTAGCTTAGCCACTAACTCACCCAACCTCATTAATGCCATCCACTTGCACATCTCTAACATCCTTAATCTAATCCTAAACCAAACCTAATCCCCCCCCCTAACCTTGTCACATTCCCTAAGTGAGCTTAAGACTTTCCTAATCCAAGCAAAGTCAACAATCTCAACTCCCTCCAAAATATCCCAACCATAAGCCTTCAATGCTCTTACAAAGCCATAAATAGCTCTTACACCCTCACTCATGACTCTTACATCCTCAACCACCTTCATCAAGCCTTTGACCAACCCTTATCCCATCCTCTCACACTTCTCCTTGTGACAAGTGTCACCTCCCTATTGGTGCTAAACAAGCACAATCCATGTGCTCCCCTTTAAGTGCATCCTAGCCCTCCTTAAGCTTTCATCTCTCCTTGCATCTTAGCCCCCCATCCCTCAAGCCCTTGGCCTATAAATTGAACCTCCTCCCTTCACAAAATCATCCATCCTCCATTGCAAAGTTATAATGCTATTTTGAGAGCACAAACACTACCAAAATACCATTATAATGGCAAAATCACTCCATGACTCCATTGCTTCAACCTTATCTCACTCACCCCATCCATTCATTTGAATCTTGAACTATACTTGTGAGCACACATACCTTAAAACCAAGGACAAATCCATTGAATCATTTGTTATACCATTTGGAGCTTACCATTCTTGGATTGCCTCCATTTTTGGTGATAACAAATCGGTCCTATCATAAGTGTTTACTCATTTTTAGTATTGAGAATGCTTTTTATAGATTAGTGTTCATGTTACTCTACTAATCTAGGTGATACATTTTGGCACACCTGGTGGGATATTTTATTGGGACCAACCAAGCATCATTCTTGTTGACGAGTTCTCTATCGAGCACGCGCTCCTTAAATTCATGGGGGCAGAAATGCCACATAAACGACCACCTCCACCATCAGCATATGTCTACAAGCTGGATCTAGCAGGTTACTTCGGGGAGGAGGAAAACTCCAGTCACAAAGATGAAATTCCAAAAGAAACAAAAAAGAAAAAAGATACAAGAAAAGCATCCCATGGTGAAAACTCCTCTAGAGCGCCATTGGGTGACTCAAAAAATGAAACAGAAATAAAGGACATATCCAACGATGAAAACCTCTCAGAGGCACCTGAAGATGGAGATTTCATCCTCCCCCCATAGGAGCATTGACCTCCTATATCTTCAATTTTGATAGAAGAAACTCGTCCTCTAAATATCAGTCTGACAGAGATACCACATATCACATACATTGCAACCTCTTTACCACCTAAACAAGCGAAACTTCTTGAATTCCTCCATGAAAATATAGGCCACTTTGCATGGTCATATCAGGAGATGCCAGGGTTGGACCCCAAACTAGTTGTACAACATCTGGCAGTAGACCTAGGGGCCAAGCCTGCCAAGCAGAAACTTCAAAAAATGCACCCCAAGGTGGCTTTATTAGTCAAAGCAGAGCTAGAGAAGTTCTTAGAGGCCAAAATCATTCGACCAATAGATTATTCTGAATGGATTTCTAATATGGTACCTGTTACCAAGCCCTTTGGTGATATTAGAATTTACATTGATTTTTGGGATCTTAATAAAGCCTGTCCAAAGGATGATTTTCCATTTCTAAATATCGACATGATTATGGATCTCATCGCCAGTCATGAACTCTTGTCACTAATGGATGGTTTCTCTGGATATAATCAGATTCATATAGCAGAAAAAGATCAGCATAAGACAACATTTACTACACCTTGGGGCACATTCTGCTACAATGTGATGCTATTTGGGTTAAAGAACACCAGGGCAACCTATCAGCGTGCAATGATGGTCATCTTCCATGACCTCATCCATAAGATACTTGAGGATTATGTGGATGATACTCTAGTCAAATCTCTCAATGCTTTGGATCACTTATCTCACCTCGAGGAAGTGTTTAACCGAATGGCAGAATATTGTCTCATGCTAAATCCAAAAAAGTGTGTATTCGGTGTTACTTTAGGAAAGCTCCTAGGTTTCATTGTGTCACAGTGCAGTATTGAGATTGACCCTAAGAAGGTCAAAGTCATCATGGATATGGCTCCCCCTAAGACACTCAGGCATCTTCGTTCTTTGCAAGGAAAATTCCAATTAGTCTGGCAATTCATTTCTCAGCTTGCTGATAAGTGTCAAGCCTTCACTCACTTGCTTAAGAAAGATCAAAATTTCAAATGGGACCCAGCTTGCTAGTGCAATTTTGAGCTCATCAAGAAATACTTAGCTAATCCACCTATTTTGGTTCCTCCTGTTGCAGGGCGCCCACTCATCCTATACATCACAATTGCTCCCATAGCATTAGATTCTCTTCTAGCATAGCTTGATGATGCCGAAAAGGAAAGAGCTATTTATTACATTAGCCAAACATTAGTGGGCTATGAGCTTAACTACATGCCAATGGATAAGGCATGCTTAGCAATGGTATTTGCCACCCAGAAGCTGTTTCATTACATGTTGAGTCATACTGTGCAACTAATATCAAAGATTGACTCATTGAAATATATGCTCTCTCGCACAGTACTCACTGGACACGTAGTAAAATGGGTTATGCTTCTCAGTGAGTTTGACATTCAATATATTGATAGAAAGGCCATCAAAGGTCAAGCTATTGTAGATCACTTGGCTGATGCACCCTTAATTGCAGATCACCCACTCATTATGGAATTCCCTGACGAACACCTCTATTTGATAGAGACACCATCACTCTAGAAGCTATATTTTGACGGCTCCTATACCTCTCATGGCTTCGGCGCAGGCATACTCTTGGTTACACCTCAAGGTGATTATATCCCTAAATCTTTCAAACTACAATTTCGGTGTACTAATAACATTACTGAGTATGAGGCCCTTGTTATAGGACTCAAAATTGCCATTGAATGGAATATCATAGAGCTTCAGGTCTATGGTGATTCTCAGCTTATCATCAAATAAGCTTTGGATGAATATCAAACCAAGGATGACAAGTTACTACCTTACAAAGACCTGGTTGATCAACTAAAGGATCATTTCACTTAGATCTAGTTCATATAGATACCTCGACTCTAGAATAAGGTAGTTGATGCTATGGCTACTATTGGTTCTCTCTTAGAAATACCACATGAAGCTACGTAGTATGAATTCTTGGTTGAGCAGCTACACGAACCTGCATATGAGAACGATGAATCAATACGGGTCTGTGTCTTGGTTGGTCCCCAATCTCCATGGTACCACGAAATTCACACTTACCTACTAAATGGTATCATCTCTCCTCACCTCACACAAACCCAATGCCAAAACCTTATTTGCAAAGCTTCCCGTTACACTATCATCGCCCAAACCTTATATCGGCGTGGTTATCATGATACTCTCTCTCGATGTTTAGATCAAAATGAGGCTGCAATGGCTCTCAAAGAGGTGCATGCTAGACTTTTTGGTGCTCACACGAGTGGGATGGTGCTAGCAAAGTAGATCCTTCAGGCTAGTTATTATTGGCCTACTCTAGAACAAGATGCATGTGAATTTGTAAAACAATGTTTACCTTGTCAACAACATGTTAATTTAATTCGAGCTCCAACACAAGACTTGCAACCCATTGCACCACCATGGCCTTTTGCCTGTTGGGGATTTGATCTTGTTGGTCTTATTGCACCACTTTCTTCAGAAGGGCACAAGTGGATAATCACTGCCACTAATTATTTCACTAAGTGGGTCGAAGTAGTCCCCTTATTACTACCACAGGAGTTCAGGTGTCCAAGTTTATATTGTATCATATCATATATCGTGTTGGGACTAAAAATTGCATGGTCAATTTTGAGAACCATTGAAAAAATCAAGCCCTTAAATGCTTTTAAATGAGATTGTACTTGGTTGTCAGTCTGAGGCCTAAGAGGTGTTTAATGTTTCTAACACATTTCACTTAGTGCATCTATGTGTTCTATGAAGTTAAACTGACATTTCAAACCAGTCTACGAAGTCCCATTTTGAGCCAGTGTCAAAATTTGCAATTCTGCCCAAGTGTCAAATAGCGATCAGAGGCCCAGTTTGAATTTGAATATCTTTTACCCAGGAATGTGTCATGGCTCACCACTTTGGGGACGTTTAGTATGCAGATAAAAGAACCTATGTTTCAATTTTCAAGTCATTTCAAATCCGTTTAACTAGGTTTTGCACCCCCCAAAGTTGGTCATTTACTGTTTTGTGCATTTGACTAGTTGTTCACAATTCTGGGAAGCCCTGTTCGACCAATCATATCTTTGACCCAGTTGACCCAAATAAAAAAATTCTTTTTGAATTGTGTTTTAGGGGTCAAACACTTCATATTTTCCAATTTTGAGATCATGAAGAATCCATTTGATCAATTTGGTAACATGATTAATAACCCAGTTTATATTATTTTGTTACGGCTAAGGTATCCTGATTGATCCGTACCCCTGTTCGGCACATTATAACTTTGATCCTATAATTGGTAAGCCTAAGTGAATTGTACCATTGTGTTGTGTCCTAAAAATCCTTGAAGTATGCCAGTTCTTAAGTCATGAAAAATCCTTCTACATACTTTCACATGTCTATACATTTGCTAAAAATCACTTTTTGACACATTTGCCAATTAAAATTTCCAAGTGCCTATTTTCGAAAATTTGCCAAATGTGCCCTGTGATTTGTCATGAGCCCAAAACATGAAATTATATTCTGTTCATGGCAAAGAACTTATATCCTAGTTTTTAAAACCTCAAGTGATCAATAACCCAGTTTATAATGCCGAACCCGAGCCCAGTTTATGTTTTTTAACATTGTTTGCCTGCAGGGTAATTGAAGTATGGATGTTCAGCAATTAAAATATTTTGATTGGAAAATCATCATGTGCTGAGAATTTGCAGTATGGTCGAGCATGTAGGATTGAACACTCATGCCAATTTTTGTGGGTTGGTTACTTGATTGGATCAGTTTTTAATACCAGTTGGCGGGTCTCTAGACACAAATTCACAATTGATCAATAGTGAGTTTTAAATGATGAATTGATATTTGAATTTGAATCTTGTTAGTCTGAGATGTCCAAATTGATCAATTTGATGGATCAGTGGTTAAATGAAAATTTTTTAGCCAGACCCACCTTGGGTCCGACTATTCTCATCAGATTACAAAAACATATTTGGAGAGTAAAAGCATATTGAAGAGTTATAATGATTAAAAATTTCAAAATTATTTGTTATACAATATGCAAATAAAGTTATGCTTTAAAATGAGAATGATAAGGGCCTTCACATGTTTGTATATAAAAAAGAAGCTAATATTGAAGACTTCATGGAATGATGTAATATGAAGAAAAAGCCTTTTACAAGTTACTCACCAATAAATGTGAAATGTCCCTTTACTGGTTTTGTATGATATTTCATGCCTCTAATCAAATTTTCAAGATCAAACAACTAATATCACAAAGATCCACCAAATTTCTCAAGAAACCCCAAATCGGGTATGCTGAAAATAGTGCCAAAAGCTTCACAACTTCACAAATTATTAATAAATCTGAAAATCGACATTTTTACAAAAATTTCAACAGCATAACAGCCTAAAAAATGACATTTTCAGATCCGTATAGCCTTTACACAACAGTTCACAAATGTATGCCAAAAACTATGCTCATCGGGCTCCCAAAATTAACACAAAAATGCCTGAAAACACCACAAAAACACTAATAATCTATCTCATAAGTTTAATCACATCCCAATACATATATTCGGCTCTATTTTAACACCTTAAAGTCTGAAATATAGCAGCAACCCAAACTGATATGAAATACTCAACTGAAAAGACCAAACTCATACAAAAAACGCACCCGAAAACCCACAAATTTGCACTGTTCAGCACAAAGGAAAACTCTGTATGAGCATGCACATGGAATGGCTTCAAACTCCCATCCTTAGCCTTCCTGGAAACTTGCAAAATCTCATTCTTGGGTCTCCCTGGAAACCTGCAAACTCCCATTCTTTGGTCTCCTTCTCAACAGGTTTGGCGGCCTTTGAAGAATAACAAAGAATGAGCAAAAATCAAGTTCTGGAATCAGCCCAAAATTCCTCCAAACCCCTTAAAAGAGGGCATAACCCTAACTCATGTCCAAGAGGGGTTAATAAAACATATTTTAATAATAATCTTCATTTATTAGTCCATTAGCTTCCAAAGATTATCCCCTTTTTTCAAAACTTTACCTTTTTGGGCCTGCCTACCTTAGCAAAGATTATTATTTTTAATTATTTGAAAAGGGGACATGACAAGTCCTCCCCTCCCAAACATTGCTTGTCCTCAAGAAATGGCTGAACAATAAACCAATCAATCCACCTAGATCCCAAATGTAGTCATGAACTATACTACTACCAATTAACACAGGCTCCTGTAATATCCTCTACAATATGACCAGGAGGAATCCATAATCAAATTGATAATTATAGCTCAACCAAACTCCAAAATCACCACTTCCACAGTCAAAAACCCATGAGACACAAACTCTTAGAACATCAAAACTCAGGTAAAGTGGACAAATCAAACTACCAACATAGTAAATACCATCAAGGCATCCCACTGGCCTATATGGAATGTACAATCCAACTCTGCAACAATGGTGAACGCTCTCGAATGAAACTGTACCTATAGACACCTAAAAATCCTTTAAAAAATAAAGTATTTTTATTTTTTGAAAAAATCCCTGATGACATCATCATTTATTAATTAATTAATTAATTTTTATGCCATTAAATCCCTTTATCTTAATTAAAAATATTTAATTAAGGAATCCCTCCCAAAAATGTTTAAATCTTATTTAAACATTATTTCCTTATTTATTAATTATTTAATTAATAAATTGACCAAAAATTCTAAAATAAATAAAAAAATTATTTTTTGCCCAAAACTTGGCCAATTTCCTTATGACCACTAACCTCTTCCAAAATCTTCTAATCCTTCTTTAATTTTAATTAAAGGCTAATCCCATCATTTCCTACCCCTAATCCCAACTCAAAATATTTAATTAAGATTAAATATTAATCCTCATATTTATTTAAAAAGTTTTAATAAATATCTCCTCAACCCAAACCCTTGAAATAAATAAAACTTTATTTATTTCCTAAAAATCTAATTTATCCTCATCCTAAGAAGTTCTAGACTCTTCTAGAAAGTCTTCATCCTCATCCTAGGAAATTCTAGACTATTCTAGAAAGTCTTTATCCTCATCCAAAGTCTAGACTCTTCTAGAAGATGTCTTTAAACCTAATCTTAATCCCCTCCTAACCTTGTCACATTCCCTAAATATGGGTTAAGAATTACTAACCCAAGCCAAAGTTAACAAATATCTCCTCCTTCACCCACCCTCATTAAATGCCATCCACTTGCCTATCCCTAAGCTAATCCTAAACCATCCTAATCCATCCTCTAATCATTTGCACAAGCCTAAACAAGCTTAAAACTTTCCTAATCAAGTCCAAGTCGAAATTGCTCTCATCACCCTCAAAATATCTCAACCATAAAACTTTATGAAGTCCACTAGGTCATAAATGACTCTTACAAGCCCTTTTATTGCTCTTACAAGTCATTATGAGGGTCTTTATGAAGATTTTATCCCTTGAGCCTCCTTTGTTGACTCATCCTTCCCCTTTCCTCCATCCTCTCACCATGTGACATGTGTCACTCCTTGATTGGCTATAAGGAAGCACAATCCATGTGCTCTCCTCTCATGCAATCTGAGCCCTCCATAAGCTTTTTCCCATCCTTGCATCTTAGCCCTCAAACCCTCAAGCCTCTTGCCTATAAATTGGATCCTTCCCCTTTGCAAAATAACACAATCCATGAAGTAAAGTTATAATGCTATTTTGAGAGCCAAATCCATACTAAAGCCATCTATCCACACCAAAAATCCACAATCATCCATTGAAGCCTTTGGAAGCATATTGAGCATACATCCTATCCATTTAGACAAAGCCACTCAACAAGAGAGGTTCTCATTGAGAGAGTCCATTAATGGCTCATATTCTCAATTGAGAGTTCATCTTAGTCTATCTTGAAGTTTATGAATTTTGTTTAGTTTGTAGAAGCTTTATTTAAATTTAGTTTCTATTAGCATACTAACATTTTTCATATACATTTTGGCACGCCCGGTGGGAACCATTTGTTGATATCTGGAGTGAGCTCCTCATGAAGAGGGATTTTTGAGGATACAAAGGTTGTTGGGCCAAACTGTTTGTATCGAGGAGGTGGAACCTCCTTAGCTTTGTGATATGTCGGTCGTCCATGGGCATGTGGATCAAGTGGGAGTGCCCCGACAGAAAATGCATCTGATAGACTATACTCTCCACAACCTTTGTTATTGATCTTCACGGTAGACAGGGTAGAGGCGAGGATGGTTTCTGGGTCATTATAAGTGTGGGATGAGCTGGCGATGGATGTGCCGATATCAATTCCAGGGCAATGGTTTGTATATGAAGCTTCAACTGCATTACAGTAAGCAAAGGGTTCTGGATCGACATGGATGGTTACCTCAGTGCCTTGATGCAGAAATTTGATGCACTGATGGTAAGTGGATGGAACGGCTTTCATGGCATGAATCCATGGGTGACCGAGGAGGATGTTAAATGGTAGGTTTAGATCAATAACATGGCAGAGTGTCTCTTGGATGACTGACCCAACCTTGATTGGCAGCAAGATAGTTCCTTCTGTGGTTCTTTCCAAGTTGTCATAAGCTTTGATGGTGATAACCTCACTGATGATATCTGCCTCAGTATACCTAGCTTGTTTTATGAATTTTAGGGTGCAAATATTCAAGGCTGATCCATTATCTATCATTACTCTTTTTACAGCAAAGTTGGATACCATGATGGCTATGCGAAGCGGAAGGGTGTGATTTGGCTCGACCACGGGTATGTCGGTGGGTTTGAACGATAGGGCACATGAGGATGAGAGGTGTCCAACAAGATTACGAAAATCAGTAGCATTGATATCAGAAGGGACATGAGATTCTATGAGAGCACTGTCAAGGATGTTCTTGTACACAGGACTAGTGCGAAGAAGGTCTAAAATGGAGATTTGGGCTGGCATGTTCCCAAGGTGTTCCAAGATATTGTACTAGCTTTTTGATGGAGCTGATGGTGTTGGTGTAACAGGTGGGCCTGGAGATAGGCTTGGTTTGGGGGTGTGGTGTACCAACACCTTTAGATGGTGAGCCTTTGGATACATATCCAAGACCATGAAATCCTATATTTTTTTGTGCAATAATAGGCTCTCTGATTCCTTTCTCTTGTGGTCCTAAACCTTGACCTTGATAATGCAATCGATTGAGCATTTGAACAAGCTGAGGAAACTTTTTGCTTGCAGAAAATGGTAGAAGTGATTTATTAGGTGTATTGCAATGGGGAGATACTGTTCTTAATTCTTTTGCTGAGAGAGGGCCACCTTGGATGAATGTAAGTGAACCAAGAGGGTAGATTATAGATGGTGGAATAGCTTGGATAGGTGGTCAGATGGAAGCATGGAGCGGGGGAGATGGAAGGATAGGATCTTGATGTAGCTGGTGGGATGACAAGATATCTTGTAGTGGAGGAGATATGGCTTGAGGTTTTGGATATGGAGGAGATGGTGACTGCACTATGGATGGAAGACATGGTACAATGATATCTTCATTTATGCTTTGGGGCATGTCAACATGCTTTTGGGCAGGATCTTGATAGGATTGGTTTGGAGTGGATGGTGCGATAGGAGGTGAAGGGATGGATTCTTCAAAGGTAGCGGATGGATAGATGGGGGATTCAGTAGTGGAGATGGGTGAGTAGAAGATGGATGCATAAGGGTCATTACGAGAGATTTGGGAAATGCTTGGAGGCGATGTGGATAGGATTTGGAGGGATTTGATAGGTGGTGGGATTTTGATGCTTGCAAGAAGTGGAAGGATTTTAAGCAATTTGATGGATGGTATGGGGATGATAGCTATGGGAGATGGAGGTGATATTATAGATGGGGAAGCTTCATCACTGACTACTTCACATGGTTGGATTAGATGACATGGCTTATTGACTTTTGGAGGCAACTTTTCTTGTATTTCCTCTAGGAGATTCCTTGGAGACTCGTGTGTCGAAGGTGGAGGTGGATTAACAGAAATAGCTAGTGTGATGGGGGTGGAAGATTGGAAGCTTGGTTGATGGGGTGATGGAGGGGAAGCTGGAATATTAGATGGCATGACTAGATAGTTTGGAATAACTCTTGGATTTTGGGGGATGCTTGGGGGAATGTTTCTAAGGCTTTCAATATACCCGTCATAGTCAACAAGATTTTCATCATCATTGGAATAGGAGGTGGCAGGAGCAAGGACAATGCGACCAAACACATCATGATAGGATTGGTACTTCATGCTTTGATGATGAGTTTGATGGGGATGGGGTCTTGCATATGGATGAACACGGAAGCTCATGGTTGGATTTGGGTTAAGCACAGATTTTGGATTAGCTGATGACAGATTTCCTAGGGAGAGTCAAAGTTGCATGACAGACCTAAGGAGGATTGGCTGGAGATTTTTGGCTTTCCTGTGGATGGAAGACTTAAAGGATATGCTATCAAAAAGTGAAAGTTTTTCTTTCCTATGCGCTGGATTGGTGGAGATTGTGTCAACCTAAGAATAGACTAATGATCCTATGGGCATGACACGAGATTGATCACTTGTGGATCCCAACCTTTAGCTCAAGGTGATGAGGGATAATAGGTGACAAAGCTAGATTACCCTAGAAAAAGCTCTATCAAAAGGATAATCGTGGTGAGGCTGGTGGATTGGTCGGATTGATTGGATAACAAATTCTAGCAGAATGACAACAACTCTCTAAAGTCTTGGGTGTGATTTTGGATTGGTTTTCTAGCTGGCTAGGGGGGGATGATTTGGATGGAATTTGGATTTGGGATTGTTCTAAGGCAAAGAACTAGATGGATTCAGTTGCAGCGGGGGAGCTTGGATGATTTTCTGATAAGGTAGTGACTACGCTAAGTATGCCTTGAGCTGGGAGATTTCTACTTTTCTGGGATTTCGACCAAAATTGGAAAACATTCATTCAAAAGCTATGAACAAACAAGCAGACAAAATTTTTCAGCAAGCACGTCAAACACACCAACATCCTAGGAAGCTTTCTACAAGGATGAAATTTGGTTTAGCTAGGGAGTCCTCGATATACGCAAGGTACGTGAGGCCCAAATCATAGATGAAACCAAAAAGATGTCACACAGCCGAGAGGAGCGGTAACCCACTTCTCCTCTTTCACTTCTCAAGGGTATAAAGTTCCTTGAGGCTTAGCTTGAGTGACAAAATTTTGATCCCAAGAGAGGTGTCTTTGGATTCACCTCCTAATCTTTATACTCCGCCGGAACGCTGAAGTTGAGGTCATCCCAAGGGATGATGAAATCCCCAAGCAGGCCTCCTAAAAAGCTAAGACAAGATTTTGGATCCTAATCTTATGCACCCAAGATGGCCTCGAAAGACGACAAGGGGAGAGAAGATTTGGATGATCTTGGGCTAAAAACATGCTTGTTCTTTTACCAACTGACTCTTATGTGTGCTAATCTAGACTTTGCAAGCACTCATGTTTAAGAGACAATGTTCAATTCCAACTTGAAGCGCCAACAAAAGTAAATCGATCGAAGAATGCAAACAATAAGAAGAGTTAGGGTCAACAAAAGCAAACTCGCGTGCTCGGAGGCCCTCCACGTCAAGTATCAATTGATTTTTCTTTAAGGCATTCAAGATTGAGTGTGAGTTTATTTTAAGCCCAAAACAAAGGTGTGTGAGATTCAATTTCAAGCACGTGCCTGGAGGCCCTCCACATCAAGATTTGTCCAATTTTTATGCCCAAATGAAGTGTGAGCGAGATTAATTTGATTTGCATGGAGCACTTAACACCCTCTTAGGTGGACCCATCCCCATAGATGGCACTGAGATTGCAACCAATGGTTAAATAAGGATGCACCTCAAAGAAATCAAGCATGCCTTGATCACTTCAGCCAAAAGTATCCCCAAGAACATAAGCTCATCACTAACAAATGGAACTATCAAGGTGGTGGTCTAGGACCAGAAGAAAGAGGCATGTAGTGCCCCATTTACGCACACAAGTGGGAATCGAAGTCAGGTCTTGGCTTTGGCATACCCACAATTGGGGGCACCAATGAGAACGGTCACGCTTTTTCAAACATTCACCGCAACCTTGTCAAAATTGAAGACATTCCTGAGGAAGTTGAAAAGAGAGCCTACGACGATATCCTAGACCAAATCTCCCTCGGAGACTCTGTTCTCCAAGAACTATCCATCCACCTCATTGACCTACCACTCGCCCATCCACAACTCATAGATTGGGACCAACCAAGTGTCATACACATCGATGAGTTCACATCAGAGGAGGCACTTCTAAGATTCATGGGAGCTGAAACTCCTCACAAGAAAACAAAGCCAGATTCTGCCTATATCTACAAGCTAGATCCCAAGGGGTATTTTGGAGAAAATCCCCAACCTAGTTCCGATACACCCAAAACTGGAACTAAGGTGAATCTAAGACTAGCTAAGGCAACGGAGAGAACCCCTCAGCAAGAAAATCCAGAAGAACATGAGGATTTAGCATTGCCTCCTCAAGATAATCGACCAGAGGTGTCTTCTATTCTAATTGAGGATACTCGAGAAGTCAACATTGGTTCATCAGAGATCCCCAAACTTGTTCACATTGCTACATCCCTATCACAAGACCAAGCTGACCTCCTCTTTGAGGTCTTAAGAGAGAACATGGGCTGATTTGCATGGTCATATCAGGACATGCCAGGACTTGATCCAAAGCTTGTAGTTCATCATCTTGCAGTTCATCCAAAGATCAAGCCCGTCAGACAAAAGATTAGAAAAATGCACCCCAAGGTGGCATTATTGGTCAAAGATAAATTAGAAAGAATGTTAGCTGCTAAGGTTATCTGACCTATCGATTACTCAGAGTGGATCTCCAACATGGTCCCTGTCACTAAACCTTCCGGTGACATCAGAATCTGCACTGATTTTAGAGATCTTAACAAAGCTTGTCCAAAAGATGATTTTCCCTTGCCCAACATAGATATGATTGTAGATCTTACAACTGGACATGAAATTTTGTCCCTCATGGATGGATTTTCTGGGTATAATCAAATCAAGATTGCAGAAGAGGATCAGCATAAGACAACATTCACTACCCCTTGGGGAACCTTTTGCTACAACATGATGCCTTTTGGCCTAAAGAATGCTGGGGCTACCTATCAAAGAGCTATGACAGCCATTTTTCATGATCTCATCCATAGCATTTTGGAGGATTATGTGGATGATATCTTGGTCAAGTCTCATACCTTCATGGATCATCTTGCTGACCTGGAGAAAGTCTTTGATAGGTTAGCCAAATATCATCTCATGCTGAATCCCAAGAAATGTGTCTTTGGGGTCACATCTGGCAAGCTTCTAGGTTTCATAGTTTCTAAACGATGTATAGAGATCGACCCCAAGAAGGTCAAGGCTATTTTAGACATGCCTCCTCCCCAGACATTGCGACAGCTTCACTCTCTTCAAGGAAAGCTCCAATCTGTTCGGCGCTTCATCTCCCAGCTTGCAGATAAGTGTACACCATTTTTGCATTTACTGAAGAAGGATGAGAACTTCAAGTGGGATCCTTTATGTCAGCGTAGCTTCGACCATCTCAAGCAGTATCTCATCAATCCCCCTATCTTGGTTTCACCAGTTCCTGGTCATCCCCTAATTTTGTACATATCAGCAACACCTACTGCTCTAGGGGCACTTCTAGCACAGCTTGATGACTACAACAGAGAAAGAGTCATCTACTACATCAGTAGAAACCTAGTTGGTTATGAACTTAATTACACTCCTATGGAAAAAGCTTGTTTGGCAGTTGTTTTCTCAACTCAAAAGATTCGCCATTACATGCTAAGTCATACCATCCAACTAGTCTCCAAGATTGACCCTCTCAAGTATATGCTCTCTAGAACAGCACTTACAGGCCGTTTGGCCAAATGGGTTATGCTCCTTAGTGAATTTGACATCCAGTATGTGGATAGAAAGGCAATCAAAGGGCAAGCTATAGCAGATCACCTAGCTGATGCACCTCTAATAGATGCTTATCCATTGATCACAGAATTTCTAGATGAGCATATCTATCTAATTGAAGAACAACCCCCATGGAAACTTTATTTTGATGGCTCATACACATCTCATGGATCAGGGGCAGGAATATTGTTGGTCACACCTCAAGGAGATTACATTCCAAAAGCCTTCAAGCTACAATTCCCTAGCACCAACAATATAGCTGAATATGAGGCCCTCATAGCAGGATTAAAGATAGCTGCAGAATGGAACATTGTTGAGCTACAAATCTTTGGCGATTCTCAGCTCATCATCAAGCAAGCCCTAAATGAATATCAAACCAAAGATGAAAAGCTATTACCCTACAAAGAGCTGGTTGATCAGCTAACCCAACATTTTACAAAGCTTCAGTTTACACAAGTGCCTCGAATACATAACAAAGCAGCAGATGCTATGGCTACTATAGGCTTGCTCTTGGAAATTCCCCAAGTAGCTACATAGTATGAGTTTTTAGTGGAGCAGCTCCTCACACCCGCCTATGCGAATGAGGATTCAAACCGTGTTTGTATCTTGGTTGGTCCCCAATCCCCTTGGTACCATGAGATTCACGCTTACCTTAACGATGGTATCATATCCCCTCAGCTCACACGTACCCAATGCCAGAACCTCATCCGAAAATCATCCCGCTATGTTATCATAGCCAATACCCTATATCGTCGGGGTTATCACGATACTCTCTCTTGATGTTTAGACCAAAATGAGGCCGCGATGGTGTTAAAGGAAGTACACTCTAGACTTTGCGGTGCCCACATGAGTGGTATTGTCCTAGCATGACAAATCCTTAGAGTAGGCTACTATTGGCCTACCATTGAAGAAGACTCTTGTGACTTTGTCAGAAAGTGTCTCCCATGTCAGAAGCATGCAAATCTTGTGCACGCTTCGGCACAGGATCTACAGCCTATTGCACCACCTTGGCCTTTCACTTGTTGGGGCCTTGATCTAGTTGGAACTATCACACCCCTCTCATCTGATGGACATAAATGGATAATAACGGCTATAGACTATTTCACTAAATGGGTGGAAGCAGTCCCCCTAGTCTCAGCTACAGGAGTTCAGGTTTCCAAGTTCATCTTGTACCACATTGTTTGCCGCTTCGGCATCCCATCCACCATCTTCACCGACCACGGAGGTAACTTTGAAAATCTCAACATGGAAGAATTATGCACTTCCCTCCGCATCCATCACTGCTTTTCTAGCCCATATTTCCCACAAGGTAACGGCCAGGCAGAGGCAACTAACAAAACCCTCCTCAAAATTCTAAAGAAAGTTGTCAATGATTCTGGTCGTGATTGGCACCTACAAATAAATCTAGCCCTATGGGCCTATCGAACTTCCTTCCGTACATCCACAGGCACAACTCCATACTCCCTAGTCTATGGTGCCGAAGCGGTACTACCTATAGAGGTTGAACTTCCTTCCCTGTGCATATCTTTGCAAGGGAAAATATTAGATGAAGAATATAGAGTAGCTCGACTCACCCAGCTAGATCTCTTAGACGAGAAGCGGCAACAAGCCTATGATCATCTCACAGTCTATCAAACTCGTCTCAAAAGAAATTTCAACAAAAAGGTGCTTCCATGACACTTTCAGCCAGGTGACATGGTCCTCAAAGAAAACATGAAAGTCCAAGTAGATCGAGAAAAGAAAGGCAAGTTTGAACCTACATGGCTTGGTCCTTATGTTGTCACTGCTTCCTTTGGCTCTGGAGCTTATCAGCTATCTACACCAGAAGGAGAACTCTTGAATGATCCTACCAACATCATTCATCTCAAGAAGTTCTATGCTTGAAGATCCTTGGTATACCAAGCTTTTGAAAAATACAAAAGAAAACAATAGTAAAGAGAAATAAGTGTCCAATGGTGAAAACTTGGCAATTCAAGCACCTTGGATAGGTACCTTGGTGAAAACCTGGTAATTCAGGTGCCTGGTGTACTAAAGACTAATCCATTATCTATCACTATCCTATCCCTCATCCATTTACCCACCATCCCATAAGACACACTTGCTTGTTCCCTTGGTGTTCCAACCAAATATCCAAAATCTGATGAAGCTTGTAAATACCTCCTGTACAGCTTGTAAATCTTGTACCAAAGCTTGTATTATACCTTGTAAATCTTGTACCATACCTTGTCTATCCGAATCTTGTCCAAGGTTTGTACCATATTCCAGCCTATAAATAATCTTGTATCCTAGCTTGTATACTATCACGTGCACACACAAAACCCCATTTTCACTTAATCTTTTCGCAAACCATCTACCTATCCACCTATCACCTATTATAGACATCCCATCCTTCACAAACATTTCCATCTAACAAAAACCAAAACATGAAAAAACTTGTACATTTGCAACATATCTTGGTCCATCAGCTTGTACATCCTCTTTAGCTTAGTACCATTGTATCTATCCAGCGTTCGTGTCAGTTCGTCCTTGGTCAACATCTTGCACACATCGCACACTTTGGTTAGATATTCTAATGCATCCTTTAGCTAGATTTCCTATCACCAAAGTGTTATCTTTCTTAGTTCAGCTTGCCAGACGCATCACTCATCCAAATCCACTAGCTTAGGTGCTCTCTGATAGGTCCTTGCAGGATATAGCTTTCATCATGTCTGATCTTGGTTCGTTAGTACCTCGTCCTACCCATCTCATTGGCAAACGGTTCTCTTTTGGATTTTCACTTTCTTTTGATTTGGGATCTTCCCTTTTGGGTCTTGAAGTATCTTTTCCAAGCAATCTCCTTGTTCCCTCCTCAAGGTTGCCACGATCTTCCATATCATGGTATGCTGCGAATGGGGCAATTAGAGCGTAAGGTCTTGATCAGGTCTTTCATTTGTTTTTCTTTTCTGCTTGTGGGTTCTCCAGTGTCATTTCCACGTTGCTTCCTCTAGGATTCATGTGTGATGCTGGGGCAATCCTTGTGTGTTTGTTTTGAGTTAGTTTTTCAGTCCTTTGGATGGTTGATGAAAAGGCCTTGATGTTCTTGGTAACCTTGGCAATTAACCAATAGTCCTATAGCAAATCTAGTGCTCAACTACATGGTGGTACTTCTCTTTGAAGTATCCCCCCGCTCAAAAAGCTTCAATGGGTTTCCTTCATCTCCATTATCCCCCATCCATATCCAGCATCCGTCTCTCCTACCCTAGCTGATGCATCAATATCTCTTTGAATCACTCATCACTCTTAGCTTTAGGGATCCACAATCCTAGTCTTAGGGATCCACCAATCCAAATCAACCCACCAAGCCTCATCTTTCGAGATCCACAATCCTAGTCCTAGGGATCTCTGAAACCCATCTTCCGCCAATCTAACTCTTTGAAATCCTGTTGCATCAGCTTTATAATCCCCTCATCCATCTCCCTATCCTGGATTCCTTTCTATAGCGCTCTGCTCCTTCATCCTCCACCTTCCCTAAGGTCTTAAGCTTGCTTCCTCTTGTGCATCTAATTCTCCTTTATCATTCTCCCATAGTGAGAGTTTGAGCTAATTCAGCCCCTTCTCTTTGCCAATCTGAGTCTCCTTGCTCATCTCGGATTCTTGTACTTTTCAAGAAGCCATCGAGCCTCGCTTTCTCTCCTCGCTACCTTCTTGAGGGGGCATCTCACAGTCCATTCTCTCCTCTTCTGCTCTAGCCTTGGGCATCTTATTTTCTTATCTTTGATGCCATGCCACTTGCGGCATCACATCAAAGAGGGACAAAATGTAGACACCTAAAAATCCTTTAAAAAATAAAGTATTTTTATTTTTTGAAAAAATCCCTGATGACATCATCATTTATTAATTAATTAATTAATTTTTATGCCATTAAATCCCTTTATCTTAATTAAAAATATTTAACTAAGGAATCCCTCCCAAAAATGTTTAAATCTTATTTAAACATTATTTCCTTATTTATTAATTATTTAATTAATAAATTGACCAAAAATCCTAAAATAAATTAAAAAATTATTTTTTGCCCAAAACTTGGCCAATTTCCTTATGACCACTAACCTCTTCCAAAATCTTCTAATCCTTCTTTAATTTTAATTAAAGGCTAATCCCATCATTTCCTACCCCTAATCCCAACTCAAAATATTTAATTAAGATTAAATATTAATCCTCATATTTATTTAAAAAGTTTTAATAAATATCTCCTCAACCCAAGCCCTTGAAATAAATAAAACTTTATTTATTTCCTAAAAATCTAATTTATCCTCATCCTAAGAAGTTCTAGACTCTTCTAGAAAGTCTTCATCCTCATCCTAGGAAATTCTAGACTATTCTAGAAAGTCTTTATCCTCATCCAAAGTCTAGACTCTTCTAGAAGATGTCTTTAAACCTAATCCTAATCCCCTCCTAACCTTGTCACATTCCCTAAACATGGGTTAAGAATTACTAACCCAAGCCAAAGTTAACAAATATCTCCTCCTTCACCCACCCTCATTAAATGCCATCCACTTGCCTATCCCTAAGCTAATCCTAAACCATCCTAATCCATCCTCTAATCATTTGCACAAGCCTAAACAAGCTTAAAACTTTCCTAATCAAGTCCAAGTCGAAATTGCTCTCATCACCCTCAAAATATCTCAACTATAAAACTTTATGAAGTCCACTAGGTCATAAATGACTTTTACAAGCCCTTTTATTGCTCTTACAAGTCATTATGAGGGTCTTTATAAAGATTTTATCCCTTGAGCCTCCTTTGTTGACTCATCCTTTCCCTTTCCTCCATCCTCTCACCATGTGACATGTGTCACTCCTTGATTGGCTATAAGGAAGCACAATCCATGTGCTCTCCTCTCATGCAATCTGAGCCCTCCATAAGCTTTTTCCCATCCTTGCATCTTAGCCCTCAAACCCTCAAGCCTCTTGCCTATAAATTGGATCCTTCCCCTTTGCAAAATAACACAATCCATGAAGTAAAGTTATAATGCTATTTTGAGAGCCAAATCCATACTAAAGCCATCTATCCACACCAAAAATCCACAATCATCCATTGAAGCCTTTGGAAGCATATTGAGCATACATCCTATCCATTTAGACAAAGCCACTCAACAGGAGAGCTTCTCATTGAGAGAGTCCATTAATGGCTCATATTCTCAATTGAGAGTTCATCTTAGTCTATCTTGAAGTTTATGAATTTTGTTTAATTTGTAGAAGCTTTATTTAAATTTAGTTTCTATTAGCATACTAACATTTCTCATATACAGTACCAAGTATGGAGAATCCACACACTGTACAACTCCTGCAGTCAACACAACTCTGCAAATCACCGGCCACTATCTCATAACCATAACTCCCATGCACTGCTGATGTTGAAAAGACATTAAAAGATAAAGAGTAAGAAATGGAATCCAAACCAAATTTTCCTATCATCAACTCCTCAAAACAAGGATCAAATGCTAACTGATGTACATACCCTGCAATATAATGTTGATTAAAAAAACTAACCTTAGTCAACAGCTCACCATGAACAAGTGATACAACCCACTATGACTGATCACTACCTAAGTTAGGAGATGTCATAGCAAAAGGAGTAGAATCAATAACAACACCCACTGAAGCATCACTCCCAAACTCCTTCTCTAAGTCACATATTATCAAGCTGTCAATTGTAGAACCTATCACCATGTCATGCCCATCACAACTCTCATCTTGAGGAATCAAACTGTCCCAAAATTGATGATAAGCACTAGGAACCAAAGTACATCTCTGTATCATCATCTCATCAACATGGTCATCAAAGGTAAATTGATGAGAGTACCTCACAATGTAATGTTGATAGAATGCACCAATCTTAGTCAGTGGCTCAGACTATAATCCAGATGAAACTAACTTCAATTGATCATTAACCATGTTGAAACTGACTACTACCTCTGAAGATATCACCAAGGGAGTAGTATTACTAGAAGGAACCATGCAAACTACCAACTCACCAACATCACACATGATCTTTGATACATCTCTAGTCTCTGTACCATCAGTACTAGAGGCCACCACCATGTCAGGCATACAACAATCTGCTACAACACCCAACTCAACTGAACCTAACTCTAGTGGGAATGAACCTGATATGCCAATGTTAGTATCAAGGATGGATGCATCCCCATCTCCAGTGTCTTTGACAATCTCGACCATGGACATCCTCGGATCAGAAAACACCACAAGTTGTGACTGTATAGAATTAGGTAAAGACTATAGTCTCTCTAATCCATGGTCACCTTAGCCAAATGAAACTGTGACTCCTTGAAAGCTGACTGTGTACTCTCAATAATCTTAGAAGTCACCTCAAGCTGCTGAGTAAGCTCACTCACCTCATCTTCCTTGGCCAACAATGCATCGTATGCTGTACTGCCCCACTCCATAAGATAATCTCTATCGGCTACCAACTACATATAATCCTGTCTCAAAATTCAGATAGCCTCCCATAAAGAGTGGAACTCTGTCAAAGAAAGATAATTGCCTTCTTGCTCATCACTAGTAGGAGAACCCCATCCATAAACTGCTAACAACTGATGAGCAGCATCGAAATGATGGCAAGTGATAGCAATGTCTTGGTCACTAACTCTCAACTGATTAGACACATGATGGCACTGGCTTGACTATCTCCTAAAAACCTCCTCTGATGCACTGTCTAAAGGAGTATCCTCAAAGTTAGTAGTCTCTAGAGTATTACCATCCATGTCCTATGAATCAACTCTAAAGCTCATATCAACATACAGAGTATCAAAAATTGTAGCACTGCTATCCAACTCCTCTGTACCCAAAGAAACTAAGTCTTCAAAACTGCCCACTACATCCTCCTGGATGTCATCAATGCCAATATGATCTTGGGACTCATCTATACACATTTCCAAATATGAAAGATCATCAACACATTCTAGCAAGTATGGTTGACTGGATATATGAACAAAGCTAAACACCAGTGTATAAAAACTAATACCAACATCGAACAAGCTCTTGGCACAAGAAAAGACAACACCGTGCAATCTGCTAATCAAATCCATGATAGCACCCAAACAAACACTGCTACCAAAAAGTGTTAAAGATCTCCTGTCAACTGAATCCCAAATGCCAATATAACAATCTCGAGTCCATATCTGTAACCTAGAATCAGTTGGTAACTCAATCAAAATCCTCACTTGAGTAATATGACCAATACCAACTAACTCCACATACCTATCATGATGACATAATGAAATCAAAATATTGTCTTCACTCACCTTCAGCTGGCGGGATAAATCATGTGAAGTACTACTAGCCTCAACCTCATGTGATGAAGCATCTAATTGTGCCTAGTACTCTCTCTCAGAAAAGTCATGAATGCTCAATGTCTACTCATCTCTACCAGCTATCTCACCATCATACACAACAACTTCCTCATAATCATCATCCTTGAGGTCAAATCTATCTATCACTCTTTGACTAAAATCATCAAATGTAGTTACCTGATCATGACCTTGAGTAGTCATTCCATGATACCACCAATCATAGGCTGCATCTTCCAAGTGTAGACTTGCAATTTGAACAACATCACTCTCCTTCATGGGGTTAAGTGTGAAGAAGGTCTGTAATTTTTGTAGCCATGCTCTAGCTGAAATTTTATTTGTTCCATCAAAAGTAGGTGTTATAAACTTGCTTATTTTATTTTTGAGCTCTCTTCCACTTATGTCATGCTCCCTTCTGTACTCTTTCTTGGGCATCAAAGTGTTCATCATATCCACATATTCTCTAAAAGGAACTAAACTGTGAAAGTCATCATCTAAACCATTGTAAGTAGCTCTTAATGCAATCAAGTTACCTGTAACCTCTTCCATGGGATTAAGGGCTGGATTTGGCACTGGTGGCTCATCTGCATGTAGAAAAATAGTTTTTGTTGATTGAGAGGGTGTAAGTTTTCTTGACTCCTCTGAAGTGCTCCCTTTTTTATTAATAGATGCAACTCCTTGCAATTTTTCTGTCAATATTCGCAAAGCCTCCTTAGTTTCTGCCAAACTATCCACTGTTTGCTTCTGAGTATTTTGGATGTCTTGGAAGAATTTCTTTGCCATCTCATCTAGATTAGCCATACTTTTTTCCTTCCTTGGATTTTATACTTTTACTTTCAACTGGAGGTTTGATCAAAATTCCTTATTCTTTTCTCGCTGTAAATATCTCTTTTCTCTTTCACTTAGTTGCATGCAACCATAAATTTTGACATGCAGTTGATTAGAAGCAACATGCAACTACCAAATTTACCAAGAACTAGCATGCAAACGATTAGAAGTAGCATGCAACCATAAATTTTGACATGTAGCTGATTAGAAGCAACATGCAATCATAAATTATGACACGCAAGATCTGGGTAGTTGTCAAAACTGACATGCAAGATTTGGGTAGTTGTCAAAACTGACATGCAAGATCTGGGTAGTTGTCAAAACTGACATGCAAGATCTGGGTAGTTGTCAAAACTGACATGCAAAATTCTACAACCACCAAATTCACCAAGAACTAACATGAAAATGATTAGAAGTAGCATGCAACCATAAATTTTTACATGCAGCTGATTAGAAGCAACATGCAACTATAAATTATGACATGCAAGATTTGGGTAGTTCTCAAAACTGACATGCAAACTTCGACAAACCCTCAGGCTGGCAAGATCATAGCTCTGATACCACTGAAATGTCCCTTTACTAGTTTTGTATGATATTTCATGCCTCTAATTATATTTTCAAGATCAAACAACTAATATCACAAAGATCCACCAAATTTCTCAAGAAATCCCAAATCGGGTATGCTGAAAATAGTGCCAAAAGCTTCACAACTTCACAAATTATTAATAAATCTGAAAATGGAAATTTAAAAAAAAATTTCAGCAGCATAACAGCCTACAAAATGACATTTCCAGATCCGTATAGCCTTTACACAACAGTTCACAAATGTAGGACAAAAACTATGCTCATCGGGCTCCCGAAATTAACACAAAAATGCCCGAAAACACCACAAAAATACTAATAATCTATCTCAAAAGTTTAATCACATCATAATAAATATATTCTGCTCTATTTTAACACCTTAAAGTCTGAAATACAGCAGCAACCCAAACTGATATGAAATACTCAACTGAAAACACCAAACTCATACAAAAAACACACCCGAAAACCCACAAATTTGCACTGTTCAGCACAAAGGAAAACTCTGTATGAGCATGCACATGGAATGGCTTCAAAATCCCATCCTTAGCCTTCCTAGAAACCTGCAAACTCCCATTCTTGGGTCTCCTTAGAAACCTGCAAACTCCCGTTCTTGGGTCTCCTTCTGCACAGGTTTGGCAGCCTCTGAAGAATAACAAAGAATGAGCAAAAATCAAGTTCTGGAATCAACCCAAAATGCCTCCAAACCCCTTAAAAGAGGGAATAACCCTAACTCACATCCAAGAGGGCTTAATAAAACATATTTTAATAATAATCTTCATTTATTAGTCCATTAGCTTCCAAAGATTATCCCCTTTTTCAAAAACTTCACCTTTTTGGGCCTGCCTGCCTGCCTTAGCAAAGATTATTATTTTTAATTATTTGAAAAGGGGACATGACAAAATGGAAAAGAAATTGAAGGAGATGTTTACATAAAAGCATCATTCAACTGATTCTATTAAGTTCCAAAAGCTTGATGATGCTCCCAGAAGTGAATCAATTAGAGATGGGCCAATAATCTTATTAGATAATAAAGATTTTCCAATTCAATTTTCTTTTCAGACAAATGGATTCCATGGAGAGCACTATGCAGCTATATAAAACAAATGTGATATACATGGACTCACAAATTTAGAAGAAATCTACAGAAGGTTATCCTATAGATTCAAGTAGGTTTTCTGTGCATATGGTGTTACACACAAGGGGAATCATTGATTGGTTGCCGGCTTTGACATTTCATAACTTTCTAGATCATTTTATGGTGCCCAAATTAAACTCCAGCAACATATTTTTGTGACTCAAAGACAAATCTTAGAATAGATTACAAAGGAATGCACACATCCTGCATAATTTCCATGTAGAAGGAAGATTGCATCATTTTGAAGTCCACGAGTTTGAAGAGGAGCACCACATTGGGAGAAAAGGAAAGATTGCATAAAAAGAACTCTCTCCCACATTGTAGTGTTAATTTGGAAGTTGTGTTTGAGAGGGAGTTTGTAACATGAGAGATATGCTCCACGTCTATAGCAGAGAACATTTCCATGCCCAACAGTTCACGCAATGAGGATGGAAGTCACGTTGAAACAAAAGATGGAGCCATGTTTTGCTAAGTCCCCACACCAATATAAATAGAGGTCCATGTTTTCAAAGCAAGCTACAACATTAAACAAGAAACCATCCATAATCTGAGCCGCCCACACCATGAAAAAGACCAAGGCATGGAAATGAAGAGGCATTAGTCTATTGCTGAATCTGCAGTATAAAGGAATTCCTTGGTTAAGGAAAAGCACCAAAGAAAACACAGGAGATGACATTGCAATGAGAGAATGTTACATGTCTTTCCAAGCAGCACATGATCACACACAACCAGTGATAAGAAATGATCCACGTTTTTAGACATGGGACGCAAGAAAAAACATTTGAAGTAGTTTATCCCACATTTGGTGTGGGCAAAAAATCTTATGTCTTTAAATTGTAAAGCACTCATATTGTATTGTGAATTAAAGGCCTTGGCTTTTGTAAAGGCAAGGCTTGTGTACGCGGGACCCCCCAATCCAACCCAAAGGAGGATGATGTCAGCAATATCTGAACAGAGCACAATTTTGAATGGGCACGCAATTTAAAACTAATGACATCAACACAATCAGAAAACCCAAGAATTCGGCTAGTCCTACCTCGCTAGCCAAAAAATCTTGGCAACTCCGGCTAGCGAAGTAGCGAGGCTGTCGAAAAAAACATAAAATTCGGTGAACAAAGGTTGAATTTGAGCTTAGAGATCATGCCATGTGGATAATCTGGGGGTCGTCGCTAACTCGCCAAACGAAAGTTGCACAAAAGTTATCGTAGCGAGATAGCGAGGATGGATGCAGTAATTACATGTGGCATCCATTGTATAGGGCCAGACAAATTAGACGATGCCACATGGCAATCAATCAACCCTGAGTTGACCACGGATCTGAAGGCAAAGGAAAAAAATAAAGAATTTAAAAATGTCATTTTTGTCATTTTTCAAAGAAAGGAGGCTCGTTTGATTTTTTTAAAAACCAAAAAGGCTTTTAACCTCCAGTTTTAACTTTAGAATGATTTAAAAATTTTCAAAAATTAAAATTTTAAAGATGTGCAACCTGAACTTGCAATCAGAGAGGCAATTTTCAAATGAAGATTTAATGGGTTCCCGATAAGTTAAAGATGGACTCCAATATACCGTCGGAATCGCAAAAAGACGAACTATCCAATTCTGGAGTCATTTTTTGCACAGGTAGTAGCTGGTTCAAGCTATAGGAGATTTTCTATCAGGTACCTAAATTGCAACCTTTTTCAGACCAGGAAGTTCAGTTGTGATTTTTGGCAAGTTAATAGCTTGAATATGCATAAAAGACAAGGAGAATTCAGTTGGGGGCATCTCTGAGTCAGTTAAAGTAAGTTTTATCAGCATTTTGATGCAAATCAGATATTTAGCAAATAAGGGATTTCATCATTCAGGAGGGGATATTTTGCAAATCAGTTACAAGGCAATGATGAAATCAAATCAGATCAAGATGGAGAAGGAAGGATGAAGTTTTTAGTTGCCAAAAGATTGATTTTCAAGTGGACACTTGTCAAGTAAAGATCTGATCCAAAAATTCTTTCTCTTCTATATTATTCTTTCTTTCTATCATTTAGGGTATTCCAGTTTCTGGGAAGAAAAAGTTCATTGCTGTGATACCAAGAGGGATTCCAATTTTTGCACCGTGAGACCGTTGGTTCTAGTATTTTGACATGTTTCCATGACTGTGACACCATTTTCTTCAGCAAAACTCTCATGTGAATAGCAGTTGTAGAGATAATATAGATAGTTCTGAGATATTAGGTTGTTTCATGTTTTAATTTTATGCATTTGAATGTATAGTTTCAAGGAAATGAATACATATGAGGAACAATTTCACTAGTTTTGTTCTGGTTCTTGTCTCCTATCTCAGCAATCTGTAAGTCTTATGTAGTTTTGGAACAAAGATTTGAGACCCATTTGCATCCCTTTCAGGTTATATGTTTGATGTATTTTGCTGTTGGACCAAAGGGCCAAGTAAATTCTTGATATGTTTAAACAAGCTTGCTGGTTGTTTGAGAAGGATATTTTGTGAGAATGAGACTTGAATGAACACTGATGTTTGAATCACAGGGTGGTTGGATAGATCTGATGTCTAGGTATATGAGATACATCTTGATGTCATAGATGTGTGTTTTGAATTCATGGAATTGCTTAATGGATTAGGCACTGATCAGTTATAGGATCATTGGTTATACTGTTGCATATTTGAGGTTTTGTTGAATCAAAATCTTTAATCAAATGAATTTCCCTTTCATGTTGAAGAGCTATAAACAAAATGCCCTCACTCAGCTTATGAATTTCATTATTTTGCATCTAGCTATTGCAGATATATGTTATTTCATAAGTTATTAGGAGAAATAAGGGTTTCTATCTGCTTTGTATTAGATTTAGTGTATGCTTTGATAACTGGTACCATATAAGGAATCTATAGGTTCACCCGCCTAGGTTTTGTAGAGCCTAAAGAAGAAGAAGGGTCTAGCCTTATAGTTGGCTTGGTGTCTGAATGGGCATGTTAAAAATGGGAGTTAGCTGCCCCTAGATGTGTTTTGTTCTCATCAGGGTATTTGGAAACCAGTAACATTTTCAAACACCAACAAAATGCCGACTCTGCTAGGGAGTTGCATATAGAAAGAATAAAAATCTCTTCCATGAAATAGATTGGATATAGAAAATCTAGAGCAAGATGTGTTCCCTTTTCCTTGCTGAAGTTTCATGTTCCCCAGTTAAGCTTTATTCATGATCAGCAGTAGGTTGTAAAATTGGATGAAAATTGTGTTCTATGACTGTCATAGATCTATCTTCAATCAGTCTAGTTTGCCAATACTATTGAGAAAGTTTCAGAGTTAAGAATTCATTTACAAAGTGTAAATTCTTTTTAGGATGTCAGTGATCTGCAAGTTTCTCCTACATTGAAGGTCTGGTTTAGATTTGTCAAATGACAAATTATGTTTTATTTCTCACCAAGTGTGAGTGGTGACTCTCAAATATCTATACTAGTTTGTTCCTAGTTGATTTCATTGCAAAATTTTGAAATATTTTCAGTTGTATGGGCAAATCTGAAGCTTTTGGTAGTTTCTTGAAAAGGAGTTTCAAATTCTTGATAAGTTTTTAAGTGCTGGTTGCAATCTGCTGTCATAAATAATTGAAATGTAAAAATAGATCACAGTAGTGGTTATTTCATTCCTCTTGCAAAGAGGTGGTGACTCTACAAAGTTTGATCAGAGGTGTAAAGGATTTTCAGTCTTGCACCTGTGCCAAATCAGCAAATCAAGTTCAATATCAGCACTGGAGGTATTTTAGTTTTCATGTTTTCTTTTCATGGAAGTCAAGTGTTTAAAGAAGTTGCCTCTATTTAGTGATTTTTGGCACTAGAAAGAAGAGGTAGAAAGTTTTCTTTATGATGGAATCAGATCTTAGATCTGAGATTAGTTCACCAAATTCTGAGAGTTTGAAAATCGTGAATAATAACATTGCTTTGTTGAATAGACTGATCTACATAAGGATTGTCAATATTATAAGAACTGAAATAGGTAGTACTCAAGGTCTAAGTGTCAAAAATTTTTATTTAAGGCTTAAATTAGTAATCAACAAGATGCCTTTTCATTGTAGACCTGAGGAATATTCACTGCCTAGTGTTTTCCTTGATGTTCTAGTACTTGATTCAGTCAATTGGCCAACACCTATAAGATTACAAAGAATTTTGCAAATTGAAAAATTCATTGAGGAGATGGAAGATGATGACTATAGATTTCATGAAATATCTCCTAATGATAATGAGTGTGCTGAAAGCCAAGGTAGTAATGAATACAATGAGTCCATAGAGCAAGATAATCTGTCTTCCAATTTTGAAGACGTGAATTCAAATGTTAATGAATCAGTTAATAGCAATCAGCATGAAAAAGATGGATATAAAAGAGAAGATAAATTAAGTTACAATACATATGAAGTTGAAGAAAGTTGTAACAACAGTAAGGGAGATGATTGCCATGATAAGAAAGAATGTTGTAATAATTCTGATTTTCCAGATTGTTACACTAATCATCTTCCTGTTGTAAGTTCTTCATGTTATCTAGATGACAATCACAACCAGGAGAAGATTTGTGAGGCAATCTTCTTGAGCTCTAATGAAATCTCTATTTTGTTGGCTTGTGAGTTTGAAAAGAACGTAAGTATCTCTAAGGATCTTCATATGTTCTCTCATAATACTTTCTCATTCAGTCAAATCAATTCCCCAAAGTTTGATGTGGAAAAAGAGGTAGACTCCGAACAATCTTTGTTAGACTTTGGAGGTGTATATAACAGAATCTCAAATGTTTTTTCACATGACGATTTGCTGGATGTAGGGAATGTTAATGAAGGGAAGTTTAATGTTGTTTCAGATTCTTTTCATATTGATCTTGCTGAACATTGTTTTGATGTTTCATATGGTGAAGTGGAAAACAGTGAATATTGTCAATCAGGTTATGGCTTTTCTTTATATGCTGATAAGTCTTGTGAAGATAAGTTCAAGGTGTATTCTGACTTTCAATTTGATGAAGAAGATGGTAATGGTCAACATAGTTTAGATCAACACTTTCAGAATGAGTTTTCAATTTTGGTGACTAATCAGTTGTTTGAAGAATGTGAAGAGGTTTCAGCAAATGATAAATTTGACTTGATGAGTAACATGGTTGCAAGTAGGCAGAAATCATATTCTACATACTCTTCACACCCGGAGGCACAAGGTGAGTTACAAATTGATTCATGTAACTCGTTGAACGAAATAGAGTACCAAGCTTTTGTGTTTCCATTTAAAGGAATCCATGATTTAGTTAGAAGTGATCAGTTTCAGCATGATATCAGTTGTTATGGTCATGCTGATCTATTTTTTCATAGTGGGCAAGATGAAGAAAGTATGTCTGATTTTTATTCACACTATGAAGATGATGATAGTTTTGTTTTACCTATTGAGTTGATTGTGAATAATGATGTTTTGGGTAAGACAAGGAAGAATGAGAGTTTTAGTTTGCCTCAGGAGAATGTGAATGAAAAAAAGGTATATGACAGAGGTAAAAAATTCTAAAACTTTTCAGTGGCCTGGGGCCATCTCTTGTACATAGTTAAGAGTAGTTTTCCTATTTTCAATAAAGTTGTTCGAGAGAGTTTTTCTGTTCAAGTGTGTGGTCTACTTCTCTAAAAGATCTTAAATCTTGCCATGCCCGCAAGGGACATGCATCCTCAAACAGAGCCACTGTTGGGACTAAAAATTGCATGGTCAATTTTGAGAACCATTGAAAAAATCAAGCCCTTAAATGCTTTTAAATGAGATTGTACTTGGTTGTCAGTCTAAGGTGAAGAGGTGTTTAATGTTTCTAAAACCTTTCATTTAGTGCATCTATGTGTTCTATGAAGTTAAACTGACATTTCGAACCAGTTTGCGAAGTCCCATTTTGAGCTAGTGTCAAAATTTGCAATTCTGCCCAAGTGTCAAATAACGATCAGAGGCCCGGTTTGAATTTGAATATCTTTTACCCAGGAATGTGTCATGGCTCACCACTTTGGGGATGTTTAGTATGCATATCAAAGAACCTATGTTTCAATTTTTAAGTCATTTTGAATCCGTTTGACTAGGTTTTGCACCCCCCAATTTGGTCATTTACTATTTTGTGCATTTGACTAGTTGTTCACAATTCTGGGAAGCCCTGTTCGACCAATCATATCTTTGACCCAAATGAAAAAAATCTTTTTGCATTGTGTTCCAGGGGTTAGAAAATTCATATGTTCCAATTTTGAGATCATGACGAATCCATTTGATCAATTTGGTAACATGATTAAAAAACTAGTTTATATTATTTTGTTACGGCTAAGGTATCCTTGATCCATACCCCTATTTGGCACATTATAACTTTGATCCTGTGATTGGTAAGCCTAAGTGAATTGTACGATTATGTTGTGTCCTAAAAATCCTTGAAGTATGCCAGTTCTTAATTCATGACAAATCCTTCTACATACTTTCACATGTCTATAAATTTGCTAAAAATCACTTTTTGACACATTTGCCAACTAAAATTTCCAAGTGCCTATTTTCAAAAATTCGCCAAATGTGCCCTGTGATTCGTCATGAGCCCAAAACATGGAATTATATTCTATTCATGGCAAAGAACTTATATCCTAGTTTTGAAAACCTCAAGTGATCAATAACCCAGTTTATAATGCCGAACCCGAGCCCAGTTTATGTTTTTTAACATTGTTTGCCTGTAGGGTAATTGAAGTATGGATGTTCGGCAATTAAAATCTTTTGATTGGAAAATCGTCATGGGCTAAGAATTTTCAGTATGGTCAAGCATGTAGGATTGAACACTCATGCCAATTTTTGTGGCTTGGTTACTTGATTGGATAAGTTTTTAATACTAGTTGGCAGGACTCCAGACACAAATTCACAATTGATCAACAGTGAGTTTTAAATGATGAATTGATATTTGAATTTGAATCCTGTTAGTCTGAGATGTCAAAATTGATCAATTTGATGGATTAGTGGTTAAATGAAAAAATTTTAGCCGGACCCACCTTGGGTCCGACTATTCTCATCAGATTACAAAAACATATTTGGAGAGTAAAAGCATATCGAAGAGTTATAATGATTACAAATTTCAAAATTATTTGTTATACAATATGCAAATAAAGTTATGCTTTAAAATGAGAATGATAAGGGCCTTCACATGTTTGTATAAAAAAAAGAAGCTAATACTGAAGACTTCATGGAATGATGTAATATGAAGAAGAAGACTTTTACAAGTTACTCACCAATAAATGGCAAAGAAATTGAAGGAGACGTTTATAGCAAAGCATCATGCAACTGATTCTATTAAGTTCCAAAAGCTTGATGATGCTCCCAGAAGTGAATCAATTAGAGATGGGCCAATAATCTTATTAAATAATAAAGATTTTCCAATTCAATTTTCTTTTCAGATAAATGGATTCCATGGAGAGCACTATGCAGCTATATATAAAAAATGTGATATACATGGACTCACAAATTTAGAAGAAGTCTACAGAAGGTTAGCCTATAGATTCAAGTAGGTTTTCTATGCATATGGTGTTACATACAAGCGGAATCATTGATTGGTTTTCGGCTTTGATATTTCATAACTTTCTAGATCATTTTGTGGTGCCCAAATTAAACTCCAACAACATATTTTTGTGACTCAAAGACAAATCTTAGAACAGATTACAAAGGAATTCCCACAGCCTATAGAATTTCCATGTAGAAAGAAGATTGCATCATTTTGAAGTCCACGAGTTTGAAGAGGAGCACCACGTTGGGAGAAAAGGAAAGATTGAATAAAAACAACTCTCTCCCACATTGTAGTGTTAATTTGGAAGTTGTGTTTGAGAGGGAGTTTGCAACATGGGAGATATGCTCCACGTCTATAGTAGAGGACATTTCCATGCCTAGCAGTTCACACAGTGAGGATGGAAGTCACGTTGAAACAAAAGATGGAGCCATGTTTTGCTAAGTCCCCACACTAGGATAAATAGGGGTCCACGTTTTCAAAGCAAGCTACAACATTAAACAAGAAACCATCCACAATCTAAGCCGCCCACACTATAAAAAAGACCAAGGCATGGAAATGAAGAGGCGTCAGTCTATTGCTGAATCTGCAGTCTGAAGGAATTCTCCAGTTAAGGCAAAGCACCAAAGAAAACACAGGAGATGAAATTGCAATGAGAGAATGTTACATGTGTTTCCAAGAAGCACAAGATCACACACAACCAGTGATAGGAAATGATCCACATTTTTAGACATGGGATGCAGGAAAAAACATTTAAAACAATTTATCCCACATTTGCCGTGGGGAAAAAATCCTATGTCTTTAAATTGTAAAGCACTCATATTGTATTGTGACTTAAAGGCCTTGGCTTTTGTAAAGGCAAGGCTTATGTACGCGGGACCCCCCAATCTGACCCAAAGGAGGATGATGTCAGCAATATCTGAAGAGAGCACAATTTTGAACGGGCGTGCAATTTAAAACTAATGACGTCAGCACAATCGAAAAACCCAAGAATCCGGCTAGTCGCTACCTCGCTAGCCGAAAAATCTTGGCAACTCCGGCTAGCAAAGTAGCGAGGTTGCCGAAAAAAACATAAAATTCGGCGAACGAAGGTTGAATTTGAGCTTAGAGATCACACCACCTGGATAATCTGGCGGTCGTCGCTAACTCGCCAAACAAAAGTTGCACGAAAGTTATCGTAGCGAGATAGCGAGGATGGATGCAGTAATGACATGTGCGCGTCCATTGTATAGGGTCAGACAAATTAGACGATGCCACGTGGCAGTCAGTCAACCCTGAGTTGACCATGGATCTGAAGGTAAAGGAAAAAAATAAAGAATTTAAAAATGTCATTTTTGTCATTTTCCAAAGAAAGGAGGCTCGTCGAATTTTTAAAAAAACCAAAAAGGCTTTTAACCTAAAGTTTTAACTTTAGAATGATTTAAAAATTTTCAAAAATTAAAATTTTAAAGATGTGCAACCTGAACTTGCAATCAGAGAGGCAATTTTCAAACGAAGATTTATTGGGTTCTCGATAAGCTAAACATGGACTCCGATATACCGCCGAAATTGAGAAAAGATGAACTATCCAATTTTGGAGTTAGTTTTTGCACAGGCAGTAGCCGGTTCAAGCTACAAGAGGTTTTCTATCAGGTACCTGAATTGCAACCTTTTTCAGACTAGGAAGTTCAGTTGTGATTTTTGGCAAGTTAATAGCTTGAATATGCGTAAAAGACAAGGAGAATTTAGTTTTGGGCATCTCTGAGTCAGTTAAAGCAAGTTTTATCAGTATTTTGATGCAAATCAAATATTTAGCAAATAAGGGATTTCATCATTCAGGAGGGGATATTTTGCAAATCAGTTACAAGGAAATGATGAAATCAAATCAGATCAAGATGGAGAAGGAAGGACAAAGTTTTCAGTTGCCAGAAGATTGATTTTCAAGTGGACACTTGTCAAGTAAAGATCAGATCCAAAAATTCTTTCTTTTTGTCATTTAGGGGGTTCCAGTTTCTGGGTAGAAAAATTTCATTGCTGTGATACCAAGAGGGATTCCAATTTTTGCACTATGAGACCATTGGTTCTAGTATTTTGACATTTTTCCATGACTGTGACACCATTTTCTTCAGCAAACCTCTCATGTGAATAGTAGTTTTAGAGATAATATAGATAGTTATGAGATATTAGGTTGTTTCATGTTTTAATTTTATGCATTTGAATGTATAGTTTCAAGGAAATGAATACATATGAGCAACAATTTCACTAGTTTTGTTTCGGTTCTTGTCTCCTGTCTCAGCAATCTATAAGTCTTATGTGGTTTTGGAACAAAGATTTGAGACCCATTTGTATCCCTTTTAGGTTGTATGCTTGATGTATTTTGCTATTGGACCAAAGGGCCAAGTAAATGCTCGATATGTTTAAACAAGGTTATTGGTTGTTTGAGAAGGATATTTTGTGAGAATGAGACCTGAATGAAAACTGATGTCTGAATCACAAGGTGGTTGGATAGATCTGATGTCTGGGTATATGAGATATGTCTTGATGTCATAGATGTGTGTTTTGAATTCATGGAATTGCCCAATGGATTAGGCACTGATCAGTTATAGGATCACTGGTTATACTGTTGCATATTTGAGGTTTTGTTGAATCAACATCTTTAATCAAATGAATTTCCCTTTCATGTTGAAGAGCTATAAACAGAATGCCCTCACTCAGCTTATGAATTTCATTGTTTTGCATCTAGCTACTGCAGATATATGTTATTTCATAAGTTATTAGGAGAAATAAGGGTTTCTATCGGCTTTGTATTAGATTTAGTGTATGCTTTGATAACTAGTACCATATAAGGAATATATAGGTTCACCTGCCTATGTTTTGCAGAGCCTGAAGAAGAAGAAGGGTCTAGCCTTATAGTTGGCCTGGTATCTGAATGGGCATGTTAAAAATGGGAGTTAGCTACCCCTAGATATGTTTTGTTCTCATCAGGGTATTTGGAAACTTGTAACATTTTCAAACACCAACATATCGCTTTGGCATCCCAGCTACCATTTTCACAAACCAGAGAGGTAATTTTGAAAACCTGAATATGGTGGAATTGTGCACTTCCCTCTGCATCCACCATCACTTCTTGAGCCCATATTTTCCACAAGGTAATGGTCAGGCTGAGGCAACTAATAAAAATCTCCTCAGAATCCTCAAGAAAGTTGTCAATGACTCTGGCCGTGATTGGCATCTACAAATTAATCTTGCCCTATGGGCATACCGCACTTCATTCCATACCACCACTAGCACAACTACATACTCCTTGGTCTATGGTGCTGAAAAAGTCTTTCCTATTGAGGTTGAACTCCCATCACTCTGCATTTCTCTCTGAGGACAGATATCTAATGAGGAATATAGAGTGGCTCGACTTACTCAACTTGATCTACTTGATGAAAGAAGGTAACAGGCCTATGACCATCTCATGGTCTATCAAAGTTGCCTCAAGCACAATTTCAACAGGAAAGTCCATCCACATAGTTTTCAGGAAGGTGACATGGTCCTTAAAGAGAAAATGAAGGCTCAAGATGATAGAGAAAAGAAAGACAAGTTTGAGCCCACCTGGCTTGGTCCTTATGTGGTCACAACATCTTTTGGCTCAGGAGCCTATCAGCTATCTACCCTTGAAGGTGATGTCCTAAATGATCCTACCAACATTATTCACCTCAAGAAATTTTATGCCTAATGAGAAAATTTGCAAATCAAGGAAGGAAAGAAGACATAGAATAAAAATAAAGTGTCCAATGGTGAAAACTTGGCAATTCAAGTGCCTTGGATAGGTCCCTAGTGAAAACCTAGCAAATAGGCACCAGGTGTACTACAGCTCTTCCATTATCTATTATTGACACACACCCCTTTATCGCCCCTCCATATCCTATCACTCATCCCACCCACTTTTCCAAGGTGTTCCTTATCATTATCCGCCATACTTCACAACATCATCCTCTAGCACTTCACACTATGTAACATCGCATCTCATTTATCGCATCCCGTGTACCATACTTGATGTACCCTACCATTGTACTCTCCTAGATCTACCTTATCACATGCCTTTTATCCTTACCATATGTAGCGTATACTGCCCATGTAAAGATATGTCACATACCCCCTGCACTAACCCTTGTCTCCCATCTACCGTACCTATATGAATATAGTAGTATCTGGACCCCTGTATATAAATTGCACTTTACATAAACCCACCTCAACAAAACCATTTATTATGACAAACGCTATCTCCTCATCCTAAGCTTTCCCCCATTACACATTTACCTACTATGTTTTGATATCCAGTCTTGAGTTCCCATGTCCTTAACTAGTTTCACTTGTGCATACTATCTAGGTCTTGTTTGCAACCGGTTAGTAGCTCATCCATTGATCTCTTTGGCAAAAGTTTCCTTTTTCCCTTTGCAGAGTTTTTGTTGTTTCTCTTTTTTGGTTGATTGTTTCCATGTACCATTTGTTGTTTCCTCCTCAAGATTTCCATGATCATTTCATATTATGGTGTGTTTTGACTAGGGCAACTAAGGAGGTTGGTTTTGATCATAGTCTTTTGTTGCTTGTGAGTCAGTTGATATTATCCTTGCATATTTTAGACATGTTTTCATCTTTCGATAAAACATGATGCACTTGGGTAATCTCGTTTGCTTGTGGATCATCCATCATCGTTCCAACACTGATCTCTTCAAGACTCATGTGTGATGATCAGGCAATCCTTGCGTGCCTATTTGAGTTAGTCCTAATGGAATTTTGGAGAAAAGGCCTTGACGTTCTTAGTAACCTTGGCAGATCCCTAACAATCCTATATCAAATTAAGTGTTTACACTACATAGTGGTACTTCCTCCCGAAGTACCCCACGCTCAAGTTTCCCCTGCATCTCATTTCTTTCTAGAAACCCTAGTATCCTCCTTGTCATCACCGCTCTCCCTTGAACTATCATTTTTTTCATTCTTAGAATCATTTGATTCAAAGCCTCGTGCATGCAATCTTATCTCATGATTTGATCCCTACCATAAATTACTATCCTAGGTCTCAAATCTCTACTATCCTCCTAGCTGCAAGTTTGTTGGCTACTCTTTTTCCAACATTATTCTCCTTAGAGTCAGTATCTCCTATGATCACTTTTCATATCATAGAACGCTATCATAAGTTAAAACATTGGTTATCTTATTTCATCATCATTTTTTGTCTTACATCTCCTAAACAATCTCGTATGTTATATTATCATCACTTGTAGCCTTTATCATATCACAGAATATCATTATGCTCGATCTTTTTTATGCTATTCCCACGGGATTATCATATATCATAGATGTACCTTTTAGTTTGTGTTCTTTTAGCATATCATAAATTCACTATTCTCTCTTAGGGTTCATTTTTAGCATGGTCATTCATCATTAGATTAGGGTTCATTTTCGCATAGTCATTCATCAATTGACTCTGGTTCATTTTAGCATAGTTATTCATCATTCGATTGTGCCTCATTTTTAGCATTATTGTCCTTTCTCATCAGGTTAGGTCTCATTTTAGCATTAATGTTCAGCCTTAAAGAGTTGTACTTTAGTTTGTGTATTTTCATTTTATTCAGTCAATTTTTATTTTTTTAATCTTTTATCCATCCTTAGTTTGTGTTAACATATCTTAAGTGTCATAACATCATATTCATTTTTCCATATCATAAATTTGTTGTTTATGCTTTCATTGGTGATTCATTTGTCACTTATTTTTTTAGTTTGTACTTAGCATCATGCAACATCATATCAAAAACTCTCCAAAAAAAATCAATTTTTAGAGATCACATCACATCTATCATAAAGCAAGATCACATCATTAGGATCATATCAAAAACCTATCATACTACATGATATCTATCATACAGAAAATCTCATCATCATCACATCATAAGGAAAATCATAAAGAAAATCATCTCATCGAGCATCATATCAAATCACATCACATTTGTGCTATCATAGATCAAAAATCACATCACATCTACACTATCATAGTTGAATCACATCAAAAAACATATTGTATCATGTATACAATGTCATCAAAAATCACATCCTGCATCACAAATTGTCAGCCCAATCAAAAAATCATAAGCACATGTCACATCCTACATAACCAACTATCAGCAATATCAGCAAAACATCACTATCTATCTAGCGTATATCAAAACACTATACTAGTCCATATCACATATAACACCAGAATCATCATATCCATATATCAATGAAAGAATAAGGGTCCATCAATGTACAAATGTCCATATCATACAAACGGGTCTGAGCTCGCACAAAAAACTCTCCATGTATCTCAAAAATGGCCACTCTACACAAAAAGCTCATCATATAACGAAAATCCAGCCTATCACTGGTCACTGCTCTACCTCCCTCCTTGCCCCTAGCGCTGCTGGTGGTGGAGGTGGTGGCCTCATCACTCCCCCTCCTGTCTCAGAGCTCTCTACCTCATCTCTATCCATCCCTGTGTCTCACCTCTGGCTATGTCCTATCCTATGACTATGCCTTGTGTGCTGAGACTTGCCTATCCTCTGTGAGCCCCTAGTGCTCCATCCATTGTCCCCTCCACCCTACATCCCTGTACGTATCCCTGCTATCCTAGACCGAGTCGATCACCTATAATGCTCAATCTAGGATGCTAGGACTACCGCATGATACCTACCTTGATAAAATCCAGCCCTCTCCCTCAGATCCTCCACCTCGGCCTACAGTCTCCTCAACTCATCCAAGCCCCCTCCCACTTCTGCCTGTGCTCTCAACGTTGCCACCTCCACCACTAGTGCATCCAACCTCCCCTGCATTTCCTCCCTCTCCTGGCTCACCACCTCCAACCTACCCTCCGTCCACCCCAGCTCCATCTACAGTCTGCCCACCTCAAGCCCTGCCCTATTCGCTTGCCCCTGTGCTACATCCCGCTCCTGTCTAAACTAATCTTGTTCTATTCGGAGCTGATCTCTCTCCTACTCGGTATCCTGGAGCAGCTGGCTCATCGCTGCATGTGCCTACTCTAGTGAGGCATACCTACCTACCAACTCGTCATCTCCTCCCTTAGCAGACGATCCTCCTACCTCTCCCCCTGTCGCCCTCTGTCACCCCTATGCCTCCTCTCCTCCTCTCTCTGGCTGGGCTCCCCTCTCCTCCGCTCCCCTCTCCTCTGCTCTCCTCTCCTCCCCCACCACCCTCCTCCTCTGATGGGCAGGCTCCTCCTCCTATGCAACTGTTGCTACATGCTGCCACAAACCCCTCACCACAAACCACCCCTGTTGGGTTTCCTAGGCTAGCTCCCCTACCACAGCCATTTCCCTCGTACCCTATACTCTCGCCACTCATCTAAGCCTCACAAAAGTATCTCGATACTCCTCTGTGGAGCCTGTATAATCTACCCTGCCAAACCAATCCCACCATTGTAGCTTCAGCTCTCGTCATGCCCTCAGTAAACCATCCCTCTACAATGATGGCCCGTACATCGATACTAACTCACGTGCAACCTGCTGATACTAGTGCAGATCTCCCACTGCCACCTGCTACCAACCAAACTATCGTAGTACCCTGTCCAGCCAGTCTTGCTCTACAATGTGCTCCCATCTCCTAAACACAAAGCATGGAGAAATGGTGTAGGGGAGATGCTCTCCCTCCTCTGCGCACGGTCCTAGGCCCATGTATGGCCTCCATACCACTGCTACTATCTCATCAATGGCCACCCTCCAGTAATCTACTGAGTCTGTATGATGGTATGTCAGGGGTTCAGCCCAAATGTATGCCACTAGCTCCTCTAGCTGCCTATCTGTGCATCCTAATGGCCTGAGCACTGCAATATGTTCCCATGCCCACACTTGTAGTAGTGTCAGGAACCCAATGCTCCTCCCCTATTGACCACTACCCTGGTACACTATCTGGTGGAGGTCTCGATATAACTGTGTCAACATTAGCAAACCCCATGCCGTTGGGTGCCTCGCATCCACTATCTACATCACCATTGGAATTAGCACTAGTGTAACACATGTACCCCCTATATCTAGCACAATATACCCTGAAACCAACCCTAGCACATAAAAGTAAATCCTCCTCTTTGTCGCCACCCAATCTAAATGCTCATCCAATGCAAACTACCCTCGCCGAATCCTGTACTCCACTCTCGGCCCCATCAGTCTCTGCACAACCACCTTTGCTGTCATCTCTCTGGTCGCCATGACTGGTGTCCCTTGCACTGGCAGTTTAAATATCTGGCATACATCCTCCAGCATCACCATCATCTCCCCTATTAGTAGGTGAAATGTCACTGTCTCACTATGCCATCTCTCATGCAGCGCTATAACCATTGTCATATAAGTGCGAGTATGGGGCAACCTTGCCAAGTGGCCTAACCTGATTGCCTTGACCCATGCCCAGTCAGGCAATATCAGCATCTCTCTCACGTGTAACACTACTGCTCACTACTCCCATGACACAAGTGCATCCAGCGACCACTGCACACAACCAAAACCAATCTAACCATTAGTTTTCTATCTCCTTGTCTATTCTACACCCTACCTTCCCTCAACCCCAGCCTTTTCTACCTTTATTTTGCAAAACCCGCGTTCTCATAGAAATAGCATTCTTGCGAGGCCCCTCCTCTCGCATTCTCATAGAACTATATTCCTGTAGGATCGAGATGTTGACTTTGCTCTAAATCCCTCGACCTCTCCCCTGATCCTACTAGCTCATTCTTGCGATCTCTCTATCTGACGATCTCGCCGACCCATGATCCTACAAGATTGCATTCCTACACTATCCCCTTTTAAACCCCTTTCCAGCTATACAACAACCTAAACCTGTAGGGATGCATTCTTGCTACCTAAATCACGTTCTCTATAGCGGGGATGCGATCCCGTTTACTATATCCTATTCCCGCATGACATCCCATCCTGGGATTTCTTTCTCGCAACATGACTATTTAACTCCCCGCAACCTCCCACCTGATGCCATGTTTCACGAGATCACAATCCCACTGATCTTGCTCACGTTTTTGCCAAACCTGTACCTACGGGATCACATTTTTTCTTTCATGGGAATGAAATAAACTCTAAAAAAAGCAAAAACACATACAGGTTTTAGACCCTATCAATTGATCAAGCATCCCTCATACTCGTACTCGTTGCACTATGTCTGCTCGATGCTCTGGTCACCCAATCCCTACCATCATAATCTCTGCTACAGAGCTCCTAATTAGCAATATCTCCTCCTCAATCTGACTACAAATGACCCCTTCTAGCCCCCTCATTGCCCTTTATAGCCCACCTTGGTGCTCTGCCTGCCCCTCTTGGTCATCCCACCCTTCCCCACAACTTTGTACACTTCTCCAAACTCTTGATTAAACTATTTTGCTGCATCCTTTAGCTTGATCTCTTGTCCCCAAAGTGTTATCCCTCAGCTTCCGTACTCTCTGATGGATCCTTTTTGGATATAGCTTTCCTCTTGTCTGATCTTGGTCCATTAGTACCTCATCCTCCACATTTCATTGGCAAATGATTCTCTTTTAAATTTTTGCTTTATCTTGATTTGGAATCTACCCTTTTGGATCTTGACATCTCTTTTCCAAGCAATCTCCTTGTTATCTCTTCACGGTTGCCACGATCTTCCATATCATGGTATGCTATGACTGGGGAAATCTGGGCACAAAGTATTCATCCCATCTTTTGTTTGTTTTTCTTTTCTTCTTGTGGGTTACCTAGTATCACTTCCACACTGCTTCCTCTGGGATTCATGTGCGATGCTGGGGCAACCCTTGCATGTTTGTTTTGCATCCGTTCGTCAGTCCTCTAGACCGTTGGTGACATGGCCTTGCTATTCTTGGTAACCTTGGAAATTCATCAACATTCCTATATTAAATCTAATGCTCAACTCTATGGTGGTACTTCTCTTTGAAGTATCCCCCTACTCAACTTGCTTCAATGGATTCCCTGCATCTCCATTATCCCCTTATCCATCTCCCTATCCTGGATTTCTTTTTATAGTGCTCTGCTCCTTCATCCCCCCCCCCCTCCCCCAATCCTAGAAAGTCTTAAGCTTGCTTCCTCTTGTACATCTAAAAACCTATTATCATTCTCCTAACATGAGAGTTTGAGCTAATTCAACCCCTTCTCTTTGCCACTCTGTGTCTCTGCTTGTCTCGCTTTCTTTTTCTTTTCAAGAAGTCGTTGAGCCTCGTCTTCTCTCCCTGCCACCTTCTTGAGGGGGCATCTCTTAGTCTAGTCTCTCCTCTTCTTATCTAAGACTGGGGCAACCTTGTTGCTAAAACATCTTCCTCATGTCATCTTTGTTCGAACTTCTTTGAAATAGTGTTGTCTCAACACTATGTCAAAGAGGAGAAAAATGTAGACACCTAAATTTGATTACACCACTTTGGTAATCTAATTTAGCCATCTCTAAAAGCATCATTAATTAAATTCCTATTCAATCAATCCTTTTCCATCCCTTAGCTGATTAATTTAATTAATCATCTATAGTCCTAATTGATAAATCAAATAACCTATCATTTATCAATTAAATCTTATTCTCCTATTCAATTCCAAAACCCTCATTTATTAAATAAGTCTATTTGATAAATAAAGCCCTCAAATCTAATAGCCTCTAACTTATCCCTAACCCCCCATTTAGCCTAATCCACCCCATCCACCCATACTAGCCTAGCTTAGCCACTAACTCACCCAACCTCATTAATGCCATCCACTTGCTCATCTCTAACATCCTTAATCTAATCCTAAACCAAACCTAATCTCCCCCTAACCTTGTCACATTCCCTAAGTGAGCTTAAGACTTTCTAAATCCAAGCAAAGTCAACAATCTCAACCCCCTCCAAAATATCCCAACCATAAGCCTTCAATGCTCTTACAAAGCCATAAATAGCTCTTACATCCTCACTCATGACTCTTACATCCTCAACCACCTTCATCAAGCCTTTGACCAACCCTTATCCCATCCTCTCACACTCATCCTCCTTGTGACAAGTGTCACCTCCCTATTGGTGCTAAACAAGCACAATCCATGTGCTCCCCTTTAAGTGCATCATAGCCCTCCTTAAGCTTTCATCTCTCCTTGCATCTTAGCCCTCCATCCCTCAAGCCCTTGGCCTATAAATTGAACCTCCTCCCTTCACAAAATCATCCATCCTCCATTGCAAAGTTATAATGCTATTTTGAGAGCACAAACACTACCAAAATACCATTATAATGGAAAAATCACTCCATGCCTCCATTGTTGCAAGCTTATCTCACTCACCCCATCCATCCATTTGAAGCTTGAACTATACTTGTGAGCACACATACCTTAAAACCAAGGAAAAATCCATTGCATATTTTGTTATACCATTTGGAGCTTACCATTCTTGGTTTGCCTCCATTTTTGGTGATAAAAAATCGGTCCTATCATAAGTGTTTACTCATTTTAGTATTGAGAATGCTTTTTATACATTAGTGTTCATGTTACTCTACTAATCTAGGTGATACAATTATTATAGGACCACATTTAGGACATGTTACACTTAGCGATAACATAAATCTTATGCCTTGCAACTTGAATAACTCTCCATACGTACAATATTATGATGAGTGAGCTTAGCCACATCATCCTCAACATATCTTATTAATGTCCTCAACCTAAATCCTCAAGATATCAACTCCACTAAGAGAAATAACAAGTTCACCAAAACATGCCTCTGTAAACTCTATCTCAGAACAATCATCACTAAAACTTACATCACTTCTTCTAGACTTATTCTTTCTCCTTACAATCTTAACTACATAAACTAGGTACTCAAAAGTATGTCCTATAACCTTAATTGGTCTTAATACTCAACTGGCCATCTGTACCAACTTGATCTTTCTATCGTTCTTCTATCATATAACATAGCAAACTACTATATTGACATCAATGACAAACTCAATCATAAATGTAACACATCATCATACTAGCATATCTATGTTGGAATGTTTAAATGGGAAGAGTAATTTTGAGAGGTTAGGGGGGTGCTGAATTAGAAGTAACCAATTGTTGTCCTTTCAAACCATTAATAACATATAAAAAAAATTAACATGCATGCAAGTAAACATGTAAAAAAACCATAAAATGAAAGAATGCATCAACACACAAAACAAGATATTTTGGTGACCTAGAAACCCTCCAAGAATAAGAAGGTAAAACTGGGGTGGGGATAACACCCACAAAAATTACTATAGCAATGAGTTCAACCACTTCTAATGGTTTGCCCTATTAAAGGCTTTACACTATGTCAATAGTGACCTATTGAAAGGATTTAAAAACACTTTATATGAAGTGTCACCCTATTAAAGGATTTACATAATGGCTATTAAACTCACCTAATACATAGGATTTCCTTGACCTTCTTTAAAGGCTCTCCTACCTAGCTGTTAAGCTAACTTATCATCATAGGATTTCAACCTCTAATACAATTGTGAGAGAGTATTAGAACTTTAACCTGATTGAATGCAATCTTGAATTGTTGGGTTTAGGCACTTGATCTACTCTTTCTCTTCTCATCCTAGCTTGGTCTAATCTTTGAATATGTCCCCTATTCTATTTTGATCAACTGGATATATAAATTTTGTTCTTTCCACTAAGTCTTTTCCTCTTCAAAATGAAATTTCATTATAATCTCCCCTTATGCTATTTTCTTCCACACATACAATGGTGCATTTGTCCTCCTTCTAAAGAATGTGAAGACTTAGGGTTAAGTATGGATCTGTGATCCAAATTGAATCTCAAATTCCCACTCATACTTTGCATTTTTCTTATTGGTTGCATGCCTTCACCATTTTTCTAATTGGTTGTATGCAGATTGCATAGGGAATGTAAATGATTCATCCTTTTCCTTTTTTTTCCTTCAAAATTTCTCTAAGTCGGCTCCAAAAATGGTTTACATCTTAGTTTGTGAAAATACAAACTCTTATGTTGATCCTACATTGCTCAGCACATGAAGTATTACTAATGCTCGACACATACTATTTCTAGATTGCTCGGCATTAATTAGGTTTTCTAGTTTACTTAGCTCCTATTATATCTTGTATTTCTCAACATCTGAATGATTCTATTACTTATCACATGAACAGTTCCTGGATCACTTGGCACATACTATACTATAATATTCTCGACACTTACTATGACTCGATGCCTATTGAAATTCTTGACTCGACATCTATTATGTACTTGGCATACATAGTGAAAATGGTTAAGTGTGTTGACACTCATTTTTCAATACAATTTATTTGACCAACAATCTCCCCGTTTGACATGAGTGTCAAAAACACTTAACTGATAGCTCCCCCTGAGTTGATTTTGCCTTTGAATTTCAAAATTTTGTACCAATATGCCTGATCCTTTCTATCCTCTGACCTATTTCTACATTCTGAGCTTGTATGCTATATATAATCTATGTGATATCCCTATATTCCATGTGTTTACCAAAATTTTACATCTCTCCTTCACTCCTTTATCATTCCACTTTATTCTCAAAATGAATAAATCATCAAAATTTGGTAATTACCCATAGTATCTACATGTCTCCTACTTTTCTTATTTCTCCCCCTATAATATATATTTCCCCCTTTTTTGATACTGATGTCAAAGGGTTGTATGGAGTAATTCCATGTTTAGCCAAAAATGATTTGTTAGCCTCCAGGAGTATCTTCAGAGCTGCATCCCAATTGTTTAATGTAGTATCCATGACTTGTGTTGGATTGCAAGCTCTACTGCTAAGTCTACAAGTCCTTCATGTGTAGAAAGATTGGGATCTTTCTTCAGGACTATCTCTGCATATAGTTTCTCCTTGTGGAGTACTTCCAAGTGAGGGGGTGATGGAGGATTGAATTTGCATTAACTTAGCTTTTATATTAGCCTCCTCTATTGATAATATAGCTAGTTCCCTTTGATTCTAAAGTGTCTGAGAAAAATGCTTCTCACTTTGAGCTAGATTGATTAGGAGTTGCATACTAGAAATCTTTAGATTTCTCTCTAAGCTCATTATTTTTTGGCTAGTCTCATGTGTAAAGTTTGAAAAATCACACAATTTATTGTAAAGGGAGAATATATTCCCTACTACAACTTTAATTCTATCTATTTTCTTAGCCAAGTCAACTTGTCCCAAAATGATAGTATTTGATATCTTCTTATTGACCTTACCTTGGAATTTCTTCTCTCACCATTCCATTAGTTTGGCATTGGTGTCATGGTCCTCATTTGTTACCTAATCAACTATATCTGATAGTTTCTCTATAATTGGTCTTGATTCATCTGGAGATTGTAGGCTGAAAGCATCCATGAATATGTCCTTGATTTCATTCAATGCTTGCCTATATTTGTAGTCCTTTCTAAGTGTCTCTTTTCTCCTTCTCCTTCTATCCAATGCACTCTAAATTTCATTCATCTTCTCCTTAGTGAGAGTACTAGATTCATAATAGGGTATCTTTATTTCTTCATCAAGCTAAGGAATTTTATAGTGAATTGTCCTAGCTACCCTAGTTGACCTTGAGCCTAGTGTTCTAATTTGCAATTCGAGTGCTCTAGTGCTTAGCTGCTGAAGAGTTTTTGTAGGAGTACCTATTTTTGGTAATTCAACCAAAGCTTGTATTGTAGATTCCTCCTTATCTTTTGTCTCTTCTTTCTCTTTAGTTTTTTTCTCTTATGCTGTCATTCTGGTTGGTAGTGTACCTGATGACTGTACTAATTTGACTTTATCATCCCCTACTACTACACTTGACTCCTAAAGTGCAACTATGACTTCTTTTGGTGGAGATGGTGGTGTGGAAGAAGAAGAAGTTTAGTAGATTATTTGGTCATACATGGTTCTTGTGTTTGCACCTTGACTTCCTTTAATTTCACTACTGCCTTTTGGAGTTCATCAACACTGACCAATATGGGGCTTGAACATAGCCTAGCTGCTTATGTTGATTGGTCAAGGATCTCTGTTAGATCCTCTGTATTTAATGGATTAATGTTTCGACCAAAAGTGTCAATAAAATCCTTTATCTTGATTGTCTCTATAGGTGTGATGGTAGAACAAGGAGGGCTAGGATGTGGTAGTTGTGTGTTCTGTACACTTTGTGCTTATTTCTCATCTATCCCCTTCTCCTCTTCTTTACTCATTTCCTCCTCCTTTTCTTCTTCATCCTTCTTTTCTTCCTCCACTTTCTTCTCTTCTACTTTCTTCCTTCTTGCTTCCTTTATCTCTTTTGTTTTGGCACTAGCTTCTGCCTTGTATTCTTCATCAAATACATCATCAATTTTCTTGTAAATATTTTTCCACACTTTTTTGGTTTTGCTCACAACCTCTTCAATTTTATTTTGTAGAATATTGAATGCCCTATATTTGGGAGTAAATCTACTATTGTGCCTTTTGACTGCATTTACTAGTTGACTTTTAGTCAAATCAGGAAACATCCTTGCTAAGGTAGACTCCCTTATTTCTTTCTCATTTTGCAGACAAAAATTCTATTGTTCCTCTACAATCTTGTATAATTCCTTTGGCAATGAACTATCTAGTTCAAGAGGTGTATGTTTATATTCTGCCATCATACTATAGATAGATTTCTCTATTTTATTATACTCATCCTTTGTGATCTTAATAAAATATACATTTTTTAAATCATTCAAGTCACCATTCCTAATCTTAGCACATAATTTGTCAATATAAGACTTAGGTGGATGACTTACCACTTTAAACTGATTTTGATTTTATGATTCCATCCTCTCTTCATCAATTTGAGCCACAAATTTTCTTCTTTTCCTTGGCTCTTCTTTAGTTGTCTTAGTGGATTCCTTCCTCTTTGCTATCTCTTCCTTTGCCTTTTGTATACTAGCCCTTGTAGTAGCTCTAGTAGTAGGCTTCTTAGGTGCAATCTTTGTCATTTTCTTTGTCCTAGGATGAGGAGTAGGTGGTTCTTTTTCCTTTCTCTTGGTGACCTTGGTTTGGGTGGATGATTCCTTGGCTTGTTCTTCCTTGTCACTTTCATCTTCATCTTCACCTAGGCTTTGGGTTAACTGAAGTGGCCCTTGCTTTAGCTCATCCTTGTTGTCATCTTCTTCTTCATCTACTTCCTCTTCCTTTGTTGTGCCCACCTCTTCAACACCTAATTTCTTTTTTAATCTTCTTTACAAGCTTGTCCTTCTTCTTGGTTGCTATTGCTATCTTGAGGTCTATAACCACTCTTGATTTGAAAATGTCATATGTTCCAAAGTGCTTTGCAGTTTTATCAATTTCCTCTATAAGAAATGTTGTAATAGCTACTGAAGCCTGATACACATCAAGTTCATGGCCCAATGGTCTAAGCCATCTGACTCTAGGGATGACTGCTTGTATGTAGGTATAGTCAATATCCACTAGAGAACAAATGTCTTTTTCATGTTTCTCCACTAATGAGACATGAATTCTCATTCGTTGTTTCATGGATTGTTTGAAATCTTCAAAATAACTAGTCATTTGGGCATCAAAATTCTCACCTATGTGCTCAATGAATCCATTTATTTGATCAACAATAGTCTTATCTAGATTCCATCTCACCTTGCCTATTGAGGGGAATTCTTTCATAATGTAGAAGAATATGTAAATCAATACTACACCAAATTTTCATTAAGCCCTTTTGGATTTCCTTATGGCTCCCAAGTTTTCATTGATTTGCTACATCATCAACTCTGCAAGATCATAAGTATGATCCTTTTTCACTAGCTTGTAGGCAACATCCACTGCTATGCAAGGTACATTGTTTAACCTGTTGGATTGATAAAATTTGTGAGATATGATCCTGGTAGAAAAATCTAGTAGGGGGTCTTTGATGGTGTCAATTGTCATACCCCTGTTGTTCTACTTGGCGCTAGTTTTTTTCTCAATTACATCCCTCTTATCACTCCTTAGGGTCTTGGGCCGATCTAGGGTTGGGATACTACTGACCCTATGTACAGTTTTCTTTGTGAACTTTATTGGCCTAGTTTCTAGCCAAAAAGCACCATCACAGATTCTACTCAACACAATGCATATCCATTATATTTTAAAGACAATAGTGAAAACTAGGTTTTTGGTCAGACCCTTCTTCTCAACTATGGAGAATTCATCCTTAAGTTTCCCATTTTCACAGAGCTTATCAAATGCATTGAAAATCTCCAAATCTCCTATTGCTCCTATCTTATAGTTGTAGCATTTGGTACGTCCTAAACCATAATACTTTATCAAGAATCATGGATAGGGCACTAGCAAGATCATTTTTGTAAGAAACTTTAGGGATGGGTCTAAACTCTAGTTGTCTAACTTCATTGCTAACTAGTTGAATTTCCAACCCTTCCTTTTCTTTTTTAGATTTAGAACTTGATGCCATATTTAACTGAACTAGGGTTTACTATTTACAAATTTTTCAAATTGCATAACTTGACACTTGAATGAAATACCTAGTAAATAGATGAAACAGAGTTGGGTTTCTATTGAATCACTATAAATCACCTTTTGATTGTTTGGAAATCACTTAATCACTCTGCTCATCTTTTCTCTTTGTTCGAATGAATGAAAAATGAATGATTTTTCACTTTTATTAGGGTTAAAACCTAGCATTTATTGCATTCATGCTTTATAGCTGTGCACTCAACTTCCAAAGGATTCTTCAACTCAGCATCAATTCTATTTCATTTACTTGGTAGCTACTATCTTGTTTCATTCAGCATCTACTGAACTTGTTAATTACTCGATAGCCATTATCATCTCTTTACTTGACATCCACTAGACTATTTAACTTGGCATGTACTAGAGTTTTACTTAGCAACCAAAGGTAGCTCGGTATCATCTTCCAAATTTCATCTTGGCATCTTAACTTAATGCAGATTTCTTCTTTGCAGTGCACCTATGTTCTTTTGGGATGATGTATGATACATCTTTATATGTATCAACCCTTTGTGCCTTTCTAGTGCTTAATTTGATAAGGTTTGTTCACTTGACCCCTTGGCTGAAGCGATCTCTCCATTTGATGTGTTGCATTCAACTTTCTTCTACATGTCTTCTTCATATCTTCCCTAATATGTTCCACATTAACTTTTTCTTTTCCCTTGTTAACTTCAGTCTTGGGTGCTTTGACCTTTGTTGGACAGTTCCTACTAATATGACCAATCTTCAAGCAACTAAAACAAGTAGTTTTATTTAACCATCTGCTATATTTTCCTTTAAAGTGTGTCCTTATGCAATTTTCAAGAATGTGTCCAGACTCTTGGCAATAGTGACAACTATACGTGGTGTTGTAATCCCAATTTTAGTGATGTGCATGATTGATGCCTCTTGCAGGCTAATTTGGTGTCCACATAGGATTTGATCTACATTCAAATTATTTGTGTCCATATTTTTTGTAGTTGTGGCAGTGGCCCTCAAATCTTGGTGTCCCCATGGTCTTGGTTCTATAGTCTTGTCCTAAATGTCCTTGCTTTTTGCACTTGTGACAGAAGTTTACATTTTTAGGCTTATCATGTTGATGACTATTCTTGCTTCTACATACATTAGAGGTATGTTCCTTTTTACCATAGAAATTACAATTAGGTTTAGTGTTCTTACCTTTGTTGCTACTTTGTTCTACAGTTTTGGGTGATTCTCCTTGTTTAGTGCTGATATATCCAAGTCGTATAGTGTCATTACTTTCCCTGGGCGATTTCAGCAATTGTTCAAAGTACTTGATGGCCTCATTGGGTTTATTGTAACTTTCTACTATTTCCTTTTCTCTCTTCAATTCATTCTACAATTGTTCATTCTATATCCTCAAGGTGGAGATCTCAATATCCTTCATTTTTAGCTCATGATGAGCATTCATCATCTAGCTCAAAGTATCTAACTGCGTATTTCAAATCTTTTCAAATTCAATTCTCTTCTCTTCCAGTCTATTGATGAGATTTCTCTTGTTGTCTTCTATCATGGCCTTGTCTTCAATAGCTCTTTTCTTTTGTTCAGTTACTTCACAAAGCAATATGGCTTGTGATTCTTGTTCAAGCTTGACTAATCTAATTTTTTTAGCTTGTGCTCTATTTTTCTCCATTAATTATGCTATTGCTGTGTCAAATTCCTTGGAGTCTCCATTGGAAAACACTTGTGAGGTGTCAATCTCCTTGTAGTGTATGTCATTTTTGGCTATGGCTATCTCCTTTCTTCTTTTCAAATATTTTCTGAGTTCCTCCCTAGCTTCCTCTACTTTGTGTAGAGCTAGTTGCACATCAATCACCTGATTGTCAATGATCTTCCCAAGTTTAAAAACTTCCATCTTCTGATCTTTTTCTCCAAGCTATTAGGCTTCTCCTTATGAGAACCAATGATCTGATACCAATTGTTGGAATGTTTAAATGGGAAGAGTACTTTTGAGAGGGGGGTGAATCAAAAATAACCAATTTTTGTCCTTTCAAACCATTAATAGCATATAATTGAAATTAACATGCATGCAAGTAAACATGTAAACAAACATAAAATGGAAGCATGCATCAACACAAAACACAAGATATTTTGGTGACCCAGAAACCCTATAGGAATAAAAAGGTAAAACTAGGGTGGGGATGACACCCACAAAAATTACTGTAGCAATGAGTTCAACCATTTCTGATGGTATTCCATGTTAAAAGCCTGCCCTGTTAAAGGTTTTACACTGTATCAATAGTGATCTATTGAAAGAATTTACAAATACTTTACATGAAGTTTCACCCTATTAAAGGATTTACATAAAGGCTATTAAACCCACCTAATACATGGGATTTTCTTGACCTTCTGCAAAGGTTCTCCTACCTAGCTATTAAACTAACCTATCATCATAAGATCTCAACCTCTAATACAATTGTGAGAGAGTATTAGAACTTTAACCTAATTGAATGCAATCTTGAATTTTTGGGTTTAGGCACTTGATCTAATCTTTCTCTTCTAATCCTTGCTTGGTCTAATCTTTGAATATGTCCCCTGTTCTATTTTGATCAACTAGATATATAAATGTTATTCTTTCCATTAAGTCTTTTCCTCTTCACACTAAAATTTCACTATAATCTCCCCTTATGCTATTTTCTTCCACACATACAATGGTTCATTCATCCTCCTTATAGAGAATGTGAATCCTAGGGTTAGATATGGATCTACGATCCAAATTGAATCTCAAATTCCAACTCATACTTTTCATTTTTCTTATTGGTTGTATACCTTCACCATTTTTCTGATTGGTTGCATGCAGCTTGCATAGGGAATGTAAATGAATAATCCTTATTCTTTTTTCTCCTTTGAAATTTCTCTACGTCAGATCTAAAAATGGTTTACATCTTAGTTTGTGCTATAAGGAAACTTAGGTACAGAAACAACTTTCTACACTAATCTCTTAGGAGAAGTATGGTGCAAATCCTATTAAAATCTTTTACACTTACAAATTCAATATCATGTAAATAACAATATTGCAGCCAACCAAGCATTAAAAAAAATAGATAGAGAAGGAAACACATAATACAAAGATTTTCTAGTGGGAAAAAATCTTTCAGTAAAACAACCCCACCCCTCCAGAACCTACACAATGTATTATCTTCAACACAAGGTTACAATACACTTGCAATGCAAGTTCAAAAGCAACAACAAAAGACTCCAATAGCAACTCACAATACCAACAATACACTTTCTCTCATACATCTCTTCATAACCCTAAAAATGCTTATAACATGCACTTCACTTTTAGGGTTACTCCCAAAGGTAATCGTATTAGAGTTTTACCATTCTCCGAGAAAATAAGAACTCTAAAAAAATTTGGATAGATTGTACAGTACTCAAATTTATTAGTTTCCACATGTCTTCACCTATCATTGAATCTTCCTAACATAGCTCTTGCATGTCATAGGAATCCATCATAACCGTTTTAGCTATGATCTCCCTATACACAATTCAAGATGCCGACACATCAACATTATTTGCAAGAAATACATTTTACAAAAAAAAAAAAAAGAATAGGAATTATCCAAGGTTGATACACCTTATTCCTAACATGTGCAAATAAAAAATCTTATACTAATCCTATGTTGCTTGGCACATGAAGTATTACTGATGCTCAACACATACTATTTTTGGATTGCTCAACATCAACTACATTTTTTAGTTTACTCAGCTCCTATTATATCCTATATTGCTTGGCATCTGAATGATTCTATTACTTGACACATGAAAAATTCCTGGATAACTTGATAGATACTATACTGTAATCTACTTGACACTTACTATGACTCAACACCTATTGAAATTCTTAACTTGGCATCTATTGTGTACTCGGCATACATAGTGAAAATGGTTAAGTGTGTTGACACTCATTTGTCAATACTATTTATTTGACCAACAATCTATAGTACCCCCCCCCCCCCCCCATAATAATATCATCATTATTCATGCTTCCAACCAATATTCTTACAATCTCCTAAATCTTCCAATAATCTTCCCCTTTCACATTGATGGCAACATAGATGAAAAAACATCTGGTTCTAAGAATACCAACAAAAGACTATTTGTCTTCAAATTTATTTCATCAATCATTATCACCCATATATATATCTCAATGTGCTCTATATCAATCACATACTATGCTTATTTTGAACATATTCCTCAGCATAATATTTTTCATGCCAAATTTTTCCCCATTGACATCAATGTCAAAGGTTTCAACAACCAACATCACTACATCAAACTCTACAATAACTTATACTTACTAGCTTGAGTGTCAAAAGACATTGTTCAAAACAACAACAACATTAACAAGAGTCTTAGATGACTCTATCCATCATAGATACTCCCCCATATAGGAAGCATCAACATTCAATCCAAAAAAAAAATGGTGCTTTGTTACCCTAGACTAATACACTCTTGCATCTTCTACTCTGATTCAGGAATGGGCATAACACCAAGCATACCTCATAAATACTCAAAAGTGAATATTTCTATAATCTAATCTTTAGTGCTCACAGACTCCAATCTAATTTCCTATTCTACAACTTTTTCTCTCAACATATGATAGTTAATACAAATGTGCTTGGTCCTTGAATATAACACTAGATTCTTAGACATATTTACTATACTTGTGTTATCACAATGCATAACAATAGGTTAACTTATTCCAATCCTTATATCCTTTAGCATCTACTTCATCCAAATAGCTTGATTGCAATTATTTTTTGTTGCAACATACTCTACTTTTGCTATACTTTGTGATGTACAATCCTACTTCTTGCTTAACCAAGAAACCATTCTTCCTCCAAGAAAGAAAGCTCCACAACTAGTGCTTTTTATAATCATCCATACTGCTTTCCCAATCTACACTAGTATAAGAATATAGAGTGAAATTATTAGATCTGTAATACCATAATCCAAACTTAGATGTTCCCTTTAGATATCTAAATATCCTTTTTACTACTCCATAATGTGCTTCTTTGGGATCAGCCTAGAATCTTGCAACAATTATAATTGCATTTTCTATATTTGGCCTTGTGTGAGTCAAATATTGCAAACCTCCAACCATAGATCTATACTTTTTCTACTCAATAGTAGGTGTCTCATCCTTTGTAGATAACTTGTGTCTAGTTATTGTAGGTGTTCCAATGGGTTTACATGTTTCCAAACCAAACCTTTTTAGTAAATTCTTTAAGTACTTAGTCCAAGAAATAAATATTCCTTCTTTATTCTATACAGTCTATAATCCTAGGAAATATTTCATCTCTCCTATCATACTCATTTCGAATTCTTTCTTCATCTCTTATGCATAATTATCACTTTCTTCATCATTTCCTCCAAATATGATGTCATCAACAAATATTACCAAAATCATTAAACCATCATCAATTTCTTTCCAATATAGATTACTATCAGCCATACCTTTGCTATATCCAAGTTTTGTTAAATATTTGTCCAACCTTGCATACTAGGTTTTGGGTGCATGCTTCAATCCATAAAATGCTTTCCTTAGTTTTTATACTATCTCCTTGTCAACTGTCAAAGGAAATCCTTTAGGTTTCTCAATATACACTTCTTCTTCAAGTTCTTCACTCAAAAATTGTGACTTGACATCCATCTGATATACTTTAAATGTCTTTTGTGTTGTGCAGGCTAAGAATAATCTTACTGCTTTTATTCTAGCTACTAGAGCATAAGTCTTGTCATAATCTATTCCTTCTTATTATAAGTAGCCTTCACATATCAATCTTTCTTTTTTTCTTACAAATTTTCCTTGGTCATTCATCTTGTTCCTAAATACCCATCTAGTTCCTATCACATTCTTGTCTATTGGTCTAGGGACCAATTCCCATGTCTTATTCTTTACTATCCAATCCAATTCCTATTTCACAGCTTGCTTCCAATATTCATCTTTACATGCTTCATCTACACTCATAGTCTCAACTTGAGATATCCAACATAGTTATTCATTTAATTTTCTTCTTATCATCACACCTTTATCTTTTCTTTTGATGATCTACTCAGATGCGTAATTCTTTATCATATTCTTTCCTAAAGTAAGAGTTGTTATCCCAACTCTTGGCTCTACTAAAGTTTTTGAGCTTGGTTCTTGCCTTGGTTCTCCTTTATTCTAAAAATCATTATTAGTCTCAAGAAATATCTCATATTCCTTGGCTTAGTAACAACAACATCATCTGAATTGTAATTAACTATCCTCTCTTGTATCCTAAATTTCTCATCAATTCTCACATTTTCACTTTCCATAATAGTCTTAGTTCTCTTATTATAACATCTATAAGCTTTGATTTTCAATGAATAACCAAGAAACATGACTTCATCACTTCTAGCATCAAACTTACCAATATAATCATCTCTTTCGATATAACACTTACTCCCAAAAATTTTGAAATACTTAACTTTAGGTGAGTAACCAAACCACAATTCATAAGGTTCTTGTGTGTGCTTTTCCTAACTTGCACTCTGTTTATAGTACATTGACTATTGTATTTACATCTTGTCTCTAAAATGTCCTGGATACATCATTCTCTACTAACATAGCTCTAGCTACTTCTATAACTAACTTGTTCCTTCTCTTTGCAATGCCATTCTAGGAGATCTTAGAGCTGATAGCTATCTTTTAATTCCATTTTCTTCACAAAATATATTTAACTTATTCAATGAAAAAGTATCCTCCTCTATCTGATCTTAAACATTTAATCTTCATACAAAATTCATTCTCAACTCTATTCTTGAATATCTTAAATTTGTCAAATGCCTCAGGTTTCTCTTTAAGAAATGCAACCCACATCATTCTAGAAAAATCATCAACTAGAATCATAAAATATCTTTAACCATAGAATCCTATAGTCTTTGTAGGACCATTGAGATCTCTGTGTACAATCTTCAACATCACTATAGTGGTGAACTTCTTGTTGAGAAAAGAAGCTTTGTAATGCTTAACAAAAACACATTCCTTGCAAATTGTGTTAGTATGCTTTACAATCTTTGGAAAATCTCTAACCACAAACACTCTGCTAGTCCTCGCAATACTGTCAAATTTATATGGAAAAATCTCTTATTCCATAACAAATTATCATCTACCTTTTTAACCAAACATGTCATTTTAGTAGGGCTCAACTGAAATACATTACCTCTAAATCTAGTTCCTATTCCAATTACCTGTCCATCTTTATCTCTGATCATGCATGTATTTTCTATGAACTGCAATTGATAACCTTTTTTTGCTAGTTGTCCAACACTCAATAGACTGTACTTTAAACCATCATTAAAGTATACATAATCATTAAACCTTCTCTAGAATTTCTTCTTTAATTGCCACAAATCCAATTTCATCATCACTAGCACTTAATGCTTGTTCATTAGAATCATTATCTTCATTTGCATACAAACATTCTCTATCTCTTCTAGGTTTGTGATTTTCTTTATACTTTTTATCTCTTTTAGGACACTTAGATGCATAAAGACCATATTCATCACAAGTCCAACATTTAATAATTTTCTTGCCTCATTTTTCTCTTCTTACCAGAATAGCTACTCCTTCAATCTTTTTGTCTTCATCAAATATATTGCTGCTAGAAAAATCTCCTCTAGTACTCGTGCTTCTTGATAAATTAGGTTGAATATTCAAGGCACTAAAAGCTATCTCTATTCTGGTCAATTCTTTGGACTATCTAGGTTCATTCTCAACTGTGTCAAGTCTTCCAAGCAATGTTTCCTTTGTGAAATCTTTTGTACAAGATATTAGCAAATGTATCATCTAAACTACTAACTAAAATGGTGATTTTAGAGTCTTTAATATCTTCCATATAACCTCATCATCTTATTTGGTTCCTCCTTGAGCTTTAATACCTCTAGTAATTTCTGACATCCTACCTATATATGTTCATACAAATTCATCTTCCATCATTTTAGCATCTTGAAATGCACAAATCCAACTTTCTAGCCTCAATTTCTTAGAATGTGCATAACCTTCAAAACTATTTTCCAAAGCTTTCCAAATCAAATGTGAAGTAGTAAGTGATTTAACCTAATTATACTCAATTTCAAGAAGTGTAGTCAATAGTGCTTCTCTAGCTCTCATGTCACATGTGAAATGATCTCTTTCTACCTCGGTACAAGTTTCCAAGAATTCTTTAGTAATGATTGTCTTCTCAAATTTTATAAAAATCCAATATCCTAAACCCATACACAACAAATGTATCTTCATCTTTTCCTTCTAGTTGTCATAATTTGTTCCATCAAATTTTAGACTATCTTTCCTCAACATATTCACCATGGATCTCCCAAAGTTGCTAAACTTTTTCTTCAAGGACCTGATGCTTTGATACCAATTGTTACAAACAATAGTCCACCAAGATAACTGAAAGGGGAGGGGGGGTGAATTAGTTATCAAATTAGTTATCCAATAATTAAGAAATATATCTTCATTAACAAAATGTAACCATTCAACCAAAGTAAATAGCAACCATAATAAAGTGCACATAGACAATTACACCAAATATGTTAACTAGGGAAACCCTTGATTAGAGAGAAAACCCCAGTAGAAATGATGTCCACAAGATGATGTACTAATATAAATATTCCTTGTTAGAGGATGGACTTGTTAGGTGTAAGAATTCTCCTTAGGGAAAAGTCAGCCAAGATCAAGGAACTCAAGCACAAAATTAGACCAACAAGATATGATGAAAATAACAATATCCAAAATTGATGTATTGTCATTCAATGTTTTGTCATGTCCATACACACTAGGAGTGCTTGAATATAAAGGCCTCTAGAATACTTCTAAATATATAGGAGTCAGCATACTGATAAGTCTTACAACTAGGCATATGTCCACTAGAAATGGATTATCCTCCATTAAGCATAGGAGTAAGTGCAATGATGAGAGGATAATCCTACATAGGTGTAGCACAGAAAATTTTGTTGTAGACACCATTTGCTAAAATAAGAGTGTGAATAACTATGTTGTCTACATAAAAACTAAGTTAATTATGTGAACTCTAGTGTTGTAAACACCATGTGTTGAATAAGAGTTTCTTACTCCAGCATTTTCAACATGATAGCTCATAAGAGTATGCAAACTCTTAAGTGTCTCACCTAAAAAAAAATAAAATAATGCATTGACCTAAGTAAACTTAAGTAAATTGTAAATAGTGAATAATTAATTACACCAATATTAGGAGTCTATTACATTATTTAGTACATAGAGTCCCTATTAGGAGACTTTGAGTCCCTATTAGATGATTCCAACCCTATTAGGATTTGTGGCATAGTGTATGCAAGATGAACCCACTGCCCAAACATGCAATTTCAACTACAAGAAGAGCTCACTACTCAACTGAGTAATTTTCTATTATGTTCTTCGTTCCTCTTCTCTTTCCTTTGTCCTATCAATTGAACCAATCACTATGAGACCTTGTAGATTAGGTCTCAAACCTTGGGTCAAAATACCAACCTTTGGATCACTCAGCAAAACCTCAACAATGAAGTTTCCTTTACTTTGGCACTGCAATGTTCAACTTCACATTCTATACTCTGTATTGCTTATCAATCATTCAAAATCCATTTTCACACATACCATGATAAAGGAAAATACCCTTCCTTTATACCAAGTCCATAAAATAATTCCTTGAGTCATCTATTAAACCTTCTCACTTAATTATTATAGGACCACATTAAGAACATGTTACACTTAGTGACAACATAAATCTTTTGCCTTGTAACTTGAATAAATTTCCATAAATACAATACTATGATGAGAAAACTTAGCCATGTCATCCTCAACATGTCTTATTTATTTCCTCAACCTTGATCCTCAATATATCAATTGTACTAAGAGATATAAAAACCTTACCAAAACATTCCTCTGTAAACTCTATCTCATAACAGTTGTCACCAAAACTTACATAACTTCTTCTAGACTTAACCTTTCTTCTTTTAACATTAATTACATATACTAGATATATAAAAGTATCTCCCATAACCTTGAGTGGTTATAATACTCAACTGGCCATCTATACCAACTTGATCTTTCCGCTATTCTTGTATTAGATAGCACAAAAAACTACTATGTTGACATCAATGAAAAACTCAATCATGAATGTAAATATCATCATAGCAGTATATCTATAATACTCCCACATAGGAATTTCATCATCATTCATGCTTCTAACCAATCTTCTAACAATCTCCCAAATCTTCCAATAGGGTCTAGCTTGACTTTCAAATCTATGCTTATTTTTTAAGGGTTTCATTTGTCAGAGATATTTTGTATTGAATCTAGGGGTCACTAATTCTCAGGTCACTTTGAGCCAAAATAGAGATCATCATAAGCTCAGAGTGCCAAAAAACCCCAATTTTAATATATAATTCCTCCAATTTGGACATAGTTTGAATCTGAGGAAATATAATATTACTTCCAGATTGGGTACATTTTTGAAGATGGAAATTTTATATTTTTGGTATATTTTTTGAGATAGTAACTATTGTGGTGTCCACAATACATGCCCCATCCCTTGCTAGAAATGAGGACCCTCTACTTTTTTTGACTCTCAAACTCACAGTTCGAGAGTTGGGAGAAGAAAATTCAATTAAATTTTTGAGTCATAGAGTCAAAATTTTAAAGAAAAAACACAAACAACAATTAAAAATAGAAAAAAACAAAAAAAAAAAATTAAAAAAATAACACCCTTGCACACATGCCGAGGTGCAGTGTGCATTGTGCTTGGTGTGCGGGGAGCAAGGGGTTATAAAACCCCTCTTTCTCCCCTTTTTCCTTTCATTGTTTCAAAGTTTTTTTTTGCAACTCATGGAATAAGCTAGGTGAGCCTTTCCCCCTTGTGCCCTTTCTTTTCTTGCCATGGCACTGTGAGTCAATGTAGCATGCTTGGCCTCCCATTGGCCATGCCTATGCTAGCCACACAGTGGACATGTATTGGTTGCATGTATTGGTCACACTTGCTAGCCAAACTGCATTGGCCACAATGTACATAGGCCATGTCAGCCATGTGCTAGCCATGCACAAGCCACGAGCACCAGCCACACTGGCACTGGCCATAGTGTATCGATCACACCTGTGCTGGCTGAACACTGGCCATGTGCGTTGGCTACACTGTACCAGCTACATCATGTATAGGCCACACTAGCTATGTTGTGCACTAGTCATGTGTGCTACCATGCATGCCCTAGCCTCAATGTCACTGTGCACCTCGGCATGCAAGCCTAGGTGACATGCATCGTGTGTGCCTTGGTGCATGCATGCACATTTTCTCTCCCTTCTCATTTGTGTTTTGCAATTTTTTTAAAAGAATTAAAAAATAAATATATAAAACTTTAAAATTTTAAAAAACAAATTTAAAAAAATAAATAAAGGGAATAAAAAATTTTCAAAATATAAATAAATCCCTAAAGGGGATGCTTTTTTTACTTATGTGTTATTTTTATGCTATCTGGTGACATAACATTTTCTTTTCTCATTATGTGTAGGTAACATGATCAAATGGAATCCACATCTTGAGTAGTAGTGAAACCAGTTGTTTTCAAGTTCCAAGACATACCCCCAAAGTTGAGGTTACATGATGATTATGCTGAGATCAAAGATACTAGCCTTAGAAACACAAACTTGGAAAATTTCTTGAAAGTTTGCAAAAATATGACACAAAGGTCAACCTTAGTGTCTGCATTGATCCAATCTGGATTAGTGAGTACATCATCAAATCCTATGTCAGTGCAATCAGTTGAATTGATCATGACCCTATCTCGGCACTTCATTCCTAACGAAAGGGTAGTCAAGAGTGTTACTGGAGAAGTCATCTTAGATCTATGACCTGATAACATTGAGAGAGTCTTCCATCTTCCTAGAGCTAATTAGTTAATCTAACTCTCCTATGAAGCAACTAATAGATGGTACAAGGAGCATCATCAAGAGGTCATTGATATCATACATTCCTTATACTTCATTGAGAAGCCACTGTAGGGAAAGAAAATCAACAAAGTGCATATGAATTAGGGATATATGAAGGATGACATCAGATGCTCTATCATTCTCTTGAGTAGAATCATGGGCTTACCTGTAGTGGGTCATCTCACTCCATTCATGGTAAACTTCATTAAGACCATCAAGCATGCAAAGATACCACTGGATTGGGCCACCACACTAAGTGAAAACCTATGTGAGTAGCTGAGAATGGTAAAGGATAAGAATAAGTTCTACATGAATTCTTATATGGTGTACCTACTTGTAGCAAGGGCAAAAAACTATCCTAGGTTGTACCAGAAGGGCAATATTCAGGATCCCAATGCCTAGCCATACAAAGTTTACTCTCAATCGGTGAAGAAGAAGCTCTCAGTGCAAAGTAAGGAGTATAAAATCGTAAATAATGCTTTCATTTTTGTCATTATTCAATTCATTGAGGGAGAGTATGAGAAGAGGTTATTTGATGAAGTCAAAGCATAGATTATGGCTCTCAAAGCCTACTTCATTTAGTTCAAGACATTCATGTATCTTCAGGTAACTGGTGCATCCATCAATCCTAAGAAGCTCCCAAGATATCCAAGTGACAAGCTAGTCTTATTGGAGATCTCCTATTAGATTGAGTTAGCTTTTGAGAGGATCAAAAGATAATGGAGACCCTATTGGGAATGGCCATTGGTCATTGGGCCGTATCAAGTGAAGCAGAAAAAGGACATTCTGACCTTCGAGTGGGAATGGGAGTACTATCCTCTTGAAGAATATAACTCTCCTCAGCCATACTTTGACAATGTGGGTAAGGTAGAAATCCTGGAAAGAAATGACTTCCATCATGAAGATTCCATTGAAGATCATTGGATGAATGCCACAAATGACTACAATGTCTGCATCACAGACTATTGTAGGATGATCAGCTGAATTGATCATGACCCTATCTCAGCACTTCATTCCTAACGAAAGGGTAGTCAAGAGTGTTACTGGAGAAGTCATCTTAGATCTACGACCTGATAATGTTGAGAGAGTCTTCCATCTTCCTAGAGATAATTAGTTAATCAAACTCTCCTATGAAGCAACTAATAGATGGTACAAGGAGCATCATCAAGAGGTCATTGATATCATACATTCCTTATACTTTATTGAGAAGCCATTGCGGGGAAAGACAATCAACAAAGTGGATATGAATTAGGGATATATGAAGGATGACATTAGATACTCTATCATTCTCTTGAGTAGAATCATGGGCTTACTTGTAGTGGGTCATCTCACTCCATTCATGGTCAACTTCATTAAGACCATCAAGCATGCAAAGATACCACTGGATTGGGCCACCACACTAAGTGAAAACCTATGTGAGTAGCCGAGAATGGTAAAGGATAAGAATAAGTTCTACATGACTTCTTATATGGTGTACCTACTTGTAGCAAGGGCAAAAAACTATCCTAGGTTGTACTAGAAGGGCAATATGCAGGATCCCAATGCCTAGCCATATAGAGTTTACTCTCAATCGGTGAAGAAGAAGCTCTCAGTGCAAAGTAAGGAGTATAAAATCATAAATAATGCTTTCATTTTTGTCATTATTCAATTCATTGAGGGAGAGTATGAGAAGAGGTTATTTTATGAAGTCAAAGCATAGATTATGGCTCTCAAAGCCTACTTCATTTAGTTCAAGACATTCATGTATCTTCAGGTAACTGGTGCATCCATCAATCCTAAGAAGCTCCCAAGATATCCAAGTGACAAGCTAGTCCTATTGGAGATATCCTAATAGATTGAGTCAGCTTTTGAGAGGATCAAAAGACAATGGAGACCCTATTGGGAATGGCCATTGGTCATTGGGCCGTATCAAGTGAATCAGAAAAAGGACATTCTGACCTTCGAGTGGGAATGGGAGTACTATCCTCTTGAAGAATATAACTCTCCTCAGCCATACTTTGACAATGTGGGTAAGGTAGAAAGCCTAGAAAGAAAGGACTTCCATCATGAAGATGCCATTGAATATCATTGGATGAATGCCACAAATGACTACAATGTCTGCATCACAGACTATTGTAGGATGACTTTGTATCTACCAAAAAAGGGTCTCCATTTGACTATCCCTAATGAGATAAGGCTACAAGACTCTAAAGAATTACCAAATCCCTTGTTCAATATAGATAAGGTCAGTGAAAGAACCATTATGAATGTAGAGGTTAACAAAGAGAAAGGAGATGGCATCAATCATTGAGTGAGACATGTCATTAGAATGACAAAGGACTAGATCAAGAAACCTTTTTCACTTGATCCAATTCCTGATATTATAACCTTCCATTTACATGCTCACCCAGAAAGGGGTAAGGGAAGGAATGTCATAGTTCTTATCTTTGTGCTCCAGTCTCCTATTAGGCCAGAGACAACTTACTAGCTTGATCTCCTAGTGGGATATTATCACCCTCCTAAAAGGAAGGAAAAGAGGAAGAGAACCTCTCCTCAGAGGATTCAAATAGAATAGATTGTAGAACATGTGTCTTCCTAGTAGCATGAACAAAGTTCACAAGAGTCTCGAGGTATTGGAGCCTCTCAAATCTAGGATGAACCTCAATTGTCTCCTATTGTACCAAGCCAACTAGAAGAGGGAGATATTCCAGAAGCCTCCTTTCCCTCTATACAAGAAGAGCCCCCTTCTCGTTCTATCTCTAAAGATACATAAGAGAATCAAGATTAAGATGAAGAAAAGGTAGAGGATCAACAGAATATTAGTACCTAATCCATCTATTCCTGAAACTATTCTGGAGGAAGAAGAAGATGAGGAAGAAACAAAATTAGAAGAGGACGAGGAATAGGTACCCCTACAAAGAAGAACTCAATTAGTAAAAGCTATAGAATTAGAAAGAAGAAAGAGTGCAACTAGTACCCTAACATTAACCCAAGTAGAACGATTAGAACTCTCTTCTTCAGAAGATGTAGTGTAGTAGTGGGTGAATGAGCAAAGGGACAAAGGTGAAGAAGTTTTCTCTATGATGGATTTTGATTTCATGCCTATGGGTACAGATTTGGTTGGAGATAAGATTAGAGACAATGCCACTAGAAACATAGGTTCCCAATCTCTCTCCATCTCTACCATAGATTATGGTGGTAGATAAGGGTTCAGTAACTCCCCCACCTCTAAGTTCATGAGGGGAACAAGTTCAAAAGGAACCATCACCACAAGAGAAACTAGAGCTGAGGGATACTAATAAAGCATCAAAAGAGGGATAGATGGTAGAATATGTACAATAGCCTTCCCAAGATGCTGAGGAGCAAGCTATAGGATCTATGGAGACTAAGGCTATAGAAGGAGAGTCTTCACAATAGGAGATGACTCCAAGAAAGAGTGATAAAGGGAAGCAGGTAGCTAAACACATGCCTTCATCATCAATAGCCACATCCATAGGAAAACATATCCTAAGATGGTTCTAAAAGGAGATAATGAGAAGTGCCAAGCATTAGTTCTGTGCTTCAAAAGATGATATATGTGATATTGTAGAGATCTTGAACAAACCTAAGTCTCAATTACATGATGCAATGCCATTTGTATTTATCACTACCATATAGAACTAGGATTTATTTGCACAAGTGGCCCTCCCTCCTAAAGGTACAAACTTAGAAGCCATTACCTGTGAGGATTATGAAGTGAAGGATGTTATGTTGGGAAAGCCTACATGGGATTTAGCCCGATAGATGATGACTGTGGGAGTCAAAGGGGTTCTCAAACACATGGAGCACGATGAAATTGAACTTTGAACTCTTTGAAGGAAAGTTGAGATCCTAAAGGAATATCTAGTTGAAGTTGTCAATCCTCTTAATCCTAACCACCCTGAGGAGACTCTAAATACCATTCTTAGAGAAGGGGAAGGTGTACGGCTCAACCCATTTTTGAAAGTTTATCAAGAATGGAAAGAAAGTCTTGGGGATAGAGGTGTAACTACATTCATAGGTAATTTGGAGTTATTGCATGCTATGCAAGAGAACATTGATAAGACCATGGAAATTTTGATGAGGCAAGACTTCAGTATCATGGATGAGGTACGGGCATGGATCAAAGATTTGCAAACTCTACAAGCTATAAAAGGGAAAAGGTATTGAATTTTGATTGATGTATATACCAAAGAAGAGCTCGAGATGATAAATTATTGGATCGAGAAGATAGCATATGGCAATAAACTTTTGGAAACATTGCATAAGGAGATCAATCAGCTCAAGGACCAAGCCCAAGGGTAAATTTTGGAAGCAGAAAAGTTGTATAGAGATGCATGCTTGGAAATCTTTGAAGATGAAGAATGAGGGAATTTTTTTCCAATTGAGGTAGTAGTGGTGAATTTAAAGAAGACTTTAGAGGAAGCATCTAGTGATGAAGACATTAGACAAGCCTTCAGAACAAAGGAAGAACTGTTAGAGTTGGCACCTAACTCAGAGATTTTGCAAAGACTTAAATTGAGGTGGACAACTATAGATAGAAGGTAAAGGATAAATATGAGGCTTTAGATCTTCTAGATGTGGCCAATATTACTAAGATGATAGAGAAATTCAAGGGAAAACATCCAACCATAGCTTTGGGATGAAGACGAACAAAACCCAGATGCTAGAATTTCAATTTTGACACTTGGTATAATTTTGAGATTTTGACCCTATCAAGGTCCATAGCTCTCCAATTCCATAGCTTCACATTTTCATACATGTCTATAGGTACATAGGTCTATAGCTCTTTAATTCATATTTGTGTCAATAGTTGATTGGCAGTTCCAAAAATAGTGCCTTCCATGCATTAGGAGCATGTTTGTGAAGCAAGTTAACTCTGATACATGCCTAGTGAAGGGCTAGCTTCTATTTTTGGTGTCTCCATGCACTTCCACTTTGACTAATTTCTTCCTCCTACTTTCTCTCTCATTTTTTTTTTTTGACATGTAAAGGGCTCATGCATCCAATTAATGAATAAAATATGGATAGAGTCCCTCTAAGCATAAAATTAGTTGATAGTCTATAGATATTTAGTTTGTTTTAATGTTTTAAAAGAATTTTATTGCATGAATATATCTCTCACTCTCAACACAAATTGAGCAGATGATTTCTTATAAATTTCCCATTGTAAGATGTAACAAGGGTCACCATTATTATGCAATAAAATTATGCTTTTGGTGTTGGCATTTGGAGTATAGTCATTCTTGACTGAATGTGTCATATTTTTTTGTGAATTTTATTCATGAGATTGTGATTGAACCAAAGGTTTATTGCATTGTTTTTGGTTGTGTGATCTTTTAGTTCTAGTGCTTGCTAGAGATTTATGAATTCCACTGATGTATTGATCTTGAGGAGAAATCACCAAATTGTGCTAGCATAATTCTTTGTCTCACATGAGTGCACTTTTTGTGGCCTTGTGATTTGATGAAGAATGAAACATCATTTGATTATTGAAATTTCCCATCAACAATTGCATCAGTGGATTCTAGGAAGTGCTACCTATTTTTATTGGTTTCCTACCAATTTCTTCAAAATGTTAACTCGTATTGTGTTATTTTCTATAGCTTATGTTTGTTTAGGATTTCAATTTCAAGTTGACCTCATGCAAAATGGCCACCCAATAGAAGTGGCACTAGAAGGAGGGCCCCTTTTGACTCCTGGAAAGGAGGAAAATTTATTAAAGATTTAGAATTCTACACTTCTACAATAATCTATGTTTCACAAAAGTTCAAAAAAATTTCTTGAGTTTTGTGACAAATTCAAGTTCATAGCTCCATAGGTATGTAGATCTACAAGTCTACAACTATGCGATTCCATAGGTTTATAGCTTCATAGGTGCACAGGTGTGCAAAACTCTGTGGTGCATAAAATTTAGAACAGTGAGAAAGTGTACTTCTATAGAGGTGCACTTTTCTCTAAAATTTATTGAAAGCTAGAGGGTATTAATCCAAAATCCCCATTTCAATGAGCAATAAGATCTATACCAAGTCCACACGAGTTTATCAAGATTAACCACTTCCATAAACCACATAGTGATAAGGGAACATCCTGAGTTTAACCACTCCAATTCAAACTTTCATCATTTTCTTCAACTCCACCTCCACTCCAACCACTCGATGAACCACCACATATTTCGATAGCTACTCTCCAACAACTAATTTTAGGTCCACCAAACCCTCCAATGGCATTTTTTTCAAATGCTATAGACTCACCAATAAACTTGAGAGCTACACTCCATGACCTCCCAAAGAATCCCAAGAAGTTTTGCCCAAGATTCATCTATGGTGAAATACGAACTACCGAAGATCATGTCAAAGTTTTCTAAGAAATTTGCAATTGAAAGCAAGTTGCTAATGAGGATGTGGTTCTTCATTTATTTCCCTACTCTGGGGGGAAATTGTGTTCAATTGTTATGTTAATTTTCCACTTGGATGCATTGCAGATTGGGGTACATTTTTAAAAAAAAATATAGAACAATTCAAAACATTCATCAATCCAATTGTGATACATCAACAATTCATATCAATCAAAAGGGACCTAGCTAAGACAATTTCATGCTTCAACCATCGCTTCCACAGGGCCTATTGCAAGTTGGAAATGCCATACACCATATTGATTGAAGTAGCTATTTAGATTTATATGAATGCTATGGGCCCTCTTACTATGATCTTTCTGAGAAGACTTTCTATAGAAAATATCGACACATTGGATAAAGTCTTTGTCGAAGCAATCACATTCATGAAGCAAGCCAATCCTAATGGAGGAGGAATGATGCTTCTAGCACAAGCAGTCCCTACAATACCAACATACCCCATAGGAGCACCCACCATGCCTAGCCAGTTCATACCTATGAAACCAATTCCATTACAGTAGGCACCCACTCCACAAACCCAAGTGATAACATATCTAGGGTATGAGCCTCCAAAAATAGATTTCTTTGAATAGAAAGTCACAGTTCCTATGGAAGAAAATAACAATCTTCTTTTAGAAGTTGGTCAAATGAAGAAGACCATGTCACAAATGAACAATGGGGTTACATGTCTTAGGTTGTCACAAGGACAAAATGACAACTTCCAAAGAAACAATGTTGGTCCCTATAACAAAATTTTTGGTCTTAATTACAATAGGAACTTCAACAATAATAGTAACAACAACAATGCAGGAAACAACAATGGTGAAGGTAACAACTTCAATCCTCCTGATTGCAAAAATGGCTTCCAAAGGCAAAACCAACAACGAAATACTCAACCGAATAATGGAAGCATTCTTACTGATAACAACAACAACAACATTCAACATGCCAATATTAGTCAGTATGATGATAGCCAAAATGTGCCCAGCAATGATGGTTCATACTAGAATGGTAATTAGGAGGTGAATCAAAACTCATAAGGAAATGAAAATCCTCCTCCTATTCAATTCAATGCTATGCTATTGGAATCTTAAAATTCTACATAGAATACACAAGTGGAACAACAAGAAAATGAGGAATTTTCATTCATATTTAGCCAAGAACTAGACCTTTAACATGATGAGATGTTTTCCTTTCAAAATGACAATTGGAATACATACAATCTTAGAAATAGAAAGGATCCCTTGATGGATGGGATTCCTCTAGGTTTGCAACCAACTCTGCCTGATCCAAGAGAAAATTACAATTTTCCACTAGTAAGACCAATCTAAGGAGGACAATAGTATCAAAATTAAGTGAAAATACCAAAAATACTAAAGAATCCCACTCGGTCCGCTAAAAAGTACAACACAATAGAGGATTTGAAGAAAACTAAAGCCAATATGTCCATATTTGACATGTTATAGAATTGTCCACAAAAATGATAAGTGCTCATGAAGACATTAGATAATAAAAAGGTTTCCCACAATACAAATGATGTCCCTCAAAAGATAGTGTTGCAACAAGTAAATTCAAAGTGATGCCTACCATATTCAAAGACAAAGTTGAGGTTACCCCATTTTCACTAAGCATAAGGATATATGTGAAGAATCTTCACAATTTCCTCATTGATTAAGGAGCTTCATGTAATATAATGCCATTATCAATAGTGTAAAGGCTAGGAGTTAGTCCTCAACCCTCTAATTGAGTGGTGATATAGTTGGATAAAACAAAGGTAAAAGTCATTGGTGGATTGAAAGATGTGCAAATATTATTAACACTTGATCATCATACCTAGGATGTTATTGACATACATGTGGTTGATATCCTAGAGACATATGGATTACTTTTGAGAAAATAATGGATGAAATTTCTGAGAGGATGGTTCTCTAGAGACTTCACTCAATTATGGTTGCCATGGAAGGGATTGAACAATCAAATCAAGATAGATGCTAAGCCCAAATTGAAAACAATGATTACAAATTACAATGCCACAAATGAAATAGCATTCTTACAATCAGATTTGGGTTCATATGAAGTGATGGTATTGGATATGGTTCCAAACAATACACCTCAAGATCAAAATGAAGAACCTAAGGTGCCGATACCCAAAAGTGAAACCATGACATAGTTCATAGACAGTATGGTGACTAATTTATAATGTTTAGGAGAAGAAGCTAACCCCAACATCCTCCTCCTTTTGAGGTTTTGTCAATTACACAAAGTTAATCACTCTAAATTTAAATTTTCATCTTGTCAAGAAGTAGTTGAAAAGGTATTGACCCACATGATGGAAAACAAGGATATAAAGACCTCAATAGATGAACTCATAGAAAGTCAAAATTCTATGAACTTATCCCACCTTATTGAAAAGATTGAAGAAGAAAGTGATGATCTAAATGTGTCATACAATAATACCTCTTTAGATGGTGGAGGTTTTTCTTCTCCTCCTCCAGGGATGATCAAAGTCCAAAGAAGATGACGATATGTGAAAGTTAAAGGATGGACTTTAGTAGTCATTCATCCTGAACCTAAAGTTGAGGAAATCAAAGAGCTAATAGGGGAAATTCAAGATAAATAAGAAAAACACACACTTTCTCTATCTATAGGTTATGAAAGGGACTCATCAAGTCCTACACAAGGAAAGTTACAATGGGTTCCTAAGAAACAACAATAATTCAAGGCTCAAGTGAAAGAGAAGTTAAGGATGAATAAGCATAAAGTTAGAAAACCCAAGGAAAATGCAATTTGGACACTCTGCTTCAATGGTTCTAGGTGCAATATGGGAGCTGATGCAAGTATCAAATTAATCAACCCAAAGGTAGGTATTTCTATGTCACACATAGATTTCAATTTAGGTGTAGTAACAATGGTGCAAAATATAAGGCATTAATCCGAGGACTCCTATTTGCACTGGAGAAAGGAGTCACAACTCTTAAAATTGAAGGGAATTCCCAATTGGTCATATGACAAGTAAAATTCATATATTCTTGCAATGATAAAAGATTACTTTCTTATATGAAAAGGGTATGGGATGTATTGGATGACTTTGAGGCCTTAAACATCAAGTCCATTCTAAGAAGAAAGAACATGGTACCAAATACTCTTGCCATCTTAGCTAGTACATTGCAACAAATTGAGAGAACCAAATTGAAAATATTTTTAGTAGAATTGGTTGCTATTCCATCCATCCCTGATAATATCACCAACTTTCAGGTCTTTCAAGATGATCAACATATATTTGAGTTTATCATGCGCAGTCATCATTTTGAGGGACAAGAAATCGATGATACACCAAATGATAGGCCTAAAGATGATGGACTTGAAGATAAAGATGGGATTTTGAATTTAAAAACTAACACTATTTTGAAACGGATGGTTGAACTTGAACGCATCTTTGATCATGATGAATCGACACTCAATAGAAGGGAAACTCAAGGAAAGGGAATTGAAGAACGTGATTCATACAATTTGGGTATTGATGAAGAACAAAGAATGGTATAGATAGGAAGGCATGCAACTCACAAGAAAGGGATGACATGCTCAAATTGCTCACTAAGTATAAGGATGTTATTGCTTGGAGCTATGAAGAGTTGAAAACTTATGATCCTAAGATTATCACACATGACATCTTACTGAAGCCTAATGCAAAATCATTCTGACAAAGACAAAGACTAGTAAATCCTCTCATTGAACCACTAATCATGAAAGAATTAAAGAATTTATTAGATTCTAAGATCATATTTCTCATCCACCATTCCACATGGGTGGAAAATTTGGTTCCTATTTGAAAGAAGATAGGAGAGATTTGTCTATGTGTTGACTTTTGTAACTTGAATCTAGCATCTCAAAAGGATAACTATGCTCTACCCTCTTTGGATGAGGTATTGCAAATTGTTAAGGGTTCAAAAATGATGTCATTATTAGATGGTTACTCAAGATATAATTAGGTGATGGTTGATGAAGAAGATAGGCTAAAGATAGCTTTCACAATGAAGTGGGGAACTTTTTCCTACAAAAGGATGCCATTTGGACTAATTAATGTAGGAGCTACATTTCAACATGCAATGGATGAAGCTTTCAAAGGATTGATTAATATATGTATAGTTATCTACATGGATGACTTGAATGTCTTTTCAAAAGATCCAAGTACCCATATTGCTGATCTAAGGTAGGTATTCAATAGATGTCATAAATACAACATATCTCTCAATCCCAAAAAATGTTCATTTGGCATTACTAAAGGAAAGCTCCTGGGACATGTTATTTATGAGGATAGAATCTCCATTGATCTAGATAGAGTTGAGTCTATTTTGAATTTAGCACCTCCACACAATCAAAAGGAATTGAAGTCTTTCTTCAGAAAGATAAACTCTATGCAAAAATTCATAAGTTGATTTGTAGAGATAGTTCATCCCCTTAATGACTTACTCAAGAAAGGGGCTAAGATGGAATGGGTGCCTAAGATAAAGAAGTCATTTGGAGATATCAAGGTTTCCATTTCAATAGCCCCAATTTTGGTGAGTACAGATTATCAGTTACCTTTCAAGATCTATTCCTTTGCTTTTGAACACTCTTGCGTAGGGTTCCTGACATAAAAAAGAGAGAAGGAAAATGAGAGACCAATTGCTTTTATGAGTTGTCCTTTGAAGAATGCAGAGTTGAAATATCCAAACCTTGATAAATATTCCTTTGCATTAACTAAGGCAGTAAAGAAATTTCATCACTACATACTCAGAAGTAAGGTGTATGCAATTGTACTTGATCCATAAGTAAAGATGCTTTTGATGCAGAATGAACTTGGTGTAAGGATAGGGAAGTGGATGGCCATACTTCAAGAATTTCATCTCAAAATTATATCTATGAGATTGGTCAAAGGTCAAGGGTTGTCAAAAATGATAGCTAATAACCACGATGGAAATGAAAAGGAATTCAACTTTGATGATGAGATAGATGAGAATGATCAAAAGAAGATGGTTGTATCACAAGTTGATATTAACCAAGGAGTGGTGAAAAATGTGTGGTACCAAGATATTGTTTATTATCTCTTACAGGACCAATGCCCCAAATGGATGAATAGTTCACAATGTAGGGGACTTAAGATGAAATGTGAGTCTTGCATGTTACTTGATAACAAGTTGTATCAAAGGAACTATGAAGGGATCTATCTAAAATGCTTAGGAAGTGAAGAAGCTAAGGATATCTTGGAACATTTCGATGACAAGTATGGTATAGGAAATGGTTCAGTAGAAGCAATAGCTCACATGATTTTAAGATTGGGTTATTTTTGGCCCTCGATATTCAAGGATACTTTTGAACATGTGCATTCTTGCCATATATGTCAAACCAGTGCTAACAAAGAGAGGCACCCAGTAATACCACTACAACCAGTGTATGAGGTGTGCCTCTTTGCAAAGTGGAGATTATATTTCATAGGTCCAGTCAATCCACCCTCATCAGCTAGACATGCATTCATCATTATAGCTACAAATTATTTTACATGATGGACGAAGGTAGAGACATTCAGAAATTGCACTGCTAAGGTGGTGATTGACTTTCTGGAAGAACACATTGTTACTAGATTTGGAATGCCTTTTGCCCTTGTGTGTGATAATGGTTCCACATTTGCATCCACATTCTAGACCCAATGGAAATTTGAAAACAAAGTCATTATCAAGTTCTCTTCAAATTACTACCTACAAGGAAATCGAGTAGTAGAATCTACAAACAAAAACTTGTTCACAGTAATAAAATGATTGTTGAAGGAGAATCCTAGGGATTGGCATACACAACTAAAATGTACCCCATAGACAGATCGACTAAGAGTCAAAAATGCCTTGGGAACTTCTCCATATTTTCTTGTTTACAGGAAAGAACTAGTGTTCCCACTTAACCTCAAAATTCCCATTTTGAAATTCATGAGTGGGTATGCTAAAGATGCTAACAAAGTACAAATTAGATTAATGAATCTTCTAGAGATGGATGAGAAATGAATAGATGCATTGGAACACATGGCTAAACATCAAGTTGTTGTGAAAAGATGGTTTCGAAAGAGGGCCACGATCAAATCATTTAGGATTTCCAACCTTGTTCTACTCTGGGACAAGGCAAAAGAAAAGTCAGGCAGTCATACCCAGTTTCAATGCTTGTGATAGGCCCTTATCAAATCGCAAAATTTTTGGGAGAAAATACTTTTAGGCTTAGTTCCTTAAAGAGGGAATTTCTTCCCTTGCCTATAAATGGGTAGTTTTTGAAGTATTATTTTGAAGCCTAAAAAGCGAAAAATAGAAAAATTAGTTAGATTTTATTTCAGCATTTAGCTTAGATTCTCATTCTTGCAAGTGTGTTTATTTGTGCAAGTGTGTCTGCTTTCATGTTGCATGTTTGCTTTCAGTTGTGTGTTTCCTTTCTAAGTTGCATCAGTCCTGGGGGGTAAGGTTTACTTGAGATTTTCTCTTAAGATTTCACTAACCACTCTTTGGTTTTGATTTTAGAAAGAGTTATTTCTTTGTCAAAACATTTAGACAATTGTGTGTCTCATACCAACCAAGCAATGAATATTTCTTGTGGAAATAGGGGGTTTCAGTTTGGAAATCAAAGGCCAAGACCAACAAGTTCTCAACACTTCGCAAATTTAAAGATTTGATTTTTTTAGGTGTTGTCAATCTAAAGTCAAAGATGGTGAGAGAAAATACAAATTTCAAAGAGTTCAAACATGAGGGGTCTCCTTGAAAGGTTATTAAGATCAATGATTTGGCATGAGATTTTTTCAAAAGTTCTAAAAGAAGAATGCAAGGGATGTTCACAAGAGATTGAATCTAAGAAATGACACTGATGTTCTGACTACATAGTTTAAGCATAGTTAGGATACAGAGAAAAAAAAAAGAAAAGAAAAGAGAAAAAAGGGCAAAATATGGTGTTAAGTTCGAAGGATTCTAAAGATCTAAAAAGGGAAAAAGATACACTCTTAAAACAAGGTATCTTGTATTCAAAGTTTTGTTCCATCAAAAGTAACATTTTGAATGACATGGAGAAATTATTCAAAAGTCAAAAATTTAAAAGAACATGGTATCCTGCCAAGAGCCCTTGAACTGATTTTCTCATCTATTCAAGTAATTGATTGATAAAAGCCTTTGTGGAGATTCTGAATGAATGAGCTAGGAGGAGTGGAAGATTGTTTCGAGGAGGAGTGGAAAATATACTTGGAAGCATTCATTTATGCCTGGCACCATTGATGGCATTTAATATTACAAAAGTGAAGATGATAGAAGAGTTGATGAAAACCCTAGCGACACTATATGAAAAGCCCTCCACTTCAAACAAGGTATTTCTCATGAAGTATTTATTTAATATGAAAATGGTAGAAGGTGGATCTATTGTAGATAATTTAAATATTCTGAATGAATGAGCTAGGAGGAGTGGAAAATATACTTGGAAGCATTCATTTATGCCTGGCACCATTGATGGCATTTAATATTACAAAAGTGAAGATGATAGAAGAGTTGATGAAAACCCTAGCGACACTATATGAAAAGCCCTCCACTTCAAACAAGGTATTTCTCATGAAGTATTTATTTAATATGAAAATGGTAGAAGGTGGATCTATTGTAGATAATTTAAATGAGTTTAATATTATTACTAGTCAGTTATCTTCTGTGGGTATCAATTTTGATGAAGAAATTAGGGCTCTCTTGATTTTGTGTTCTTTGCCTAAAAGCTGGAATGGCTTGGTAATGGCGGTGAGTAATTTTGTTCTTGGATCTAGTACCCTAAAATGTGAAAATGTGATTGGTGTTTTTTTGAGTGAGGAAACTTGTAGGAAATCCTTAGGTGGATCTACATTAGGAAGTGGCTTGAATGCACAAAGCAGGGGCAGAACAACTGAGAGAGGAAGTAACTCTAGAAATCATGGGAAATCAAGAGGAAAGTAAAAGGGGAAGAGGTCTCAATTGAGAGGACCAAATGACTATTGGTACCATGGCAAACTAGGTCATAAAAAGAAAGATTGTTGGAATTCAAAGAAAAATGAAGGAGATAAATCAAATGGAGACAAGGAGGAAAATGTGATAAGTAACAAATCCAAAGAGGATGCTTTTCTTTTGTCTTTAGAAAGTGTTGATGATTCATGGGTTTTAAATTTTGGTGCTTCATTTCATGCTACACCTCATAGAGGTTATTTCATTGATTATGTCCAAGGAGATTTTGGGCTTGTTTATTTGGTAGATAATAAACCCTGTCAGATTATTGGGAAGGGAAAAATTAAGATTAAGTTGTATATAAATATTAAACCACTTTAGGTTTATAACATGTCAGGCATAAATTAGCCATAACTTTAGTGGTGAATCTATGAATGGTGAATCTATGAATAGTACCAAATTATTTTTTTGGGGCGATGCACTGAACCCCACTAATTATGGATTATGTATAGTACTTTCCTAATCAGTCACCATAATCTAACACTAAATGAATGGAATCATAACAATAAGGTTTCTATTGGTACTTTGAGGAAGTATGTACATGAAGATCTTATCTTCCATATTGATAATTGTAAAATAGTAAAGGAAGCATGGGATAAGTTTGTTAGCTAGTATGCAAAAGTAGACAAAGCTAGGGGTTTGAACTTGATGAAAATCTCATGTCATTAGATCCCAAGGAATTTGACACAATTCAAGACTATATCACCAAGGCACATGAGGTAAGGTCAATGATCAAGGATTGTGGAATTACCATAGAGGATGAAAAATTGATCTATAATTTGATGAGAAAACTTCCTCAATAGTATGCATCATTTGTTTCGAGCTTTAACGCTCATAAGTTAAGATTAGGTTCTTCCTTCACCATGCCTTCATTTGATTCCTTCATAGAGATGTTGATGGTACAACAATCAAATTTGATGAGCATGGAAATTCTCAAGTCTTCAAAGTCCAAAGCATTGGTGGCTAGGAAAGGGAATCAAGGAAAAGGGTCTAACAAGAAGCATAAATCATGGCAACAAAATTCACAACAAGATAAAGAACACTCAACCTCCTCACTAGAAGACAACTCCAACAATAAGGGTAAATCATCCAAGAAGGAGTTTCTTACTTGTGTATATTGCAAGAAGAATAGACATGAGGAAATTTTTTTTTTTAAGAAGGAGATAGATGAACTCAGGAATCTTCTTAAGAGGAATAAAATTGATCTACCATCAATATTGACTACTTCATCCTCTTCTTCATATTCAAATTTTAAGGACTTTGGCTACTTGAACTTGGGTATTCTTACATGTAATCAAGTTCTTGAGCCATTCATTGCTTCTCATGCTAATGAAATTCCATCTACTATTGTTCCTAATGATAGTTGTATTCACAAATCCATGGATTCACATGATTTAGTTCAACAAGATATTTATTGTCTTCCAAACTCAGTTTCATGGGATGACTACTTGACAAACATTTTTATTTTGTTTGTGGAATCTTACATTGCAGATTTGGGAGATACTATTAATGATATTCATATTCTCTTTGGTGAAGATGATCCTTCTTTAGTTGTTGCAAGAGAGCATGCTAACCCTCATCTTCATTCTCTACTTGATTAGTCTTTCGAGGTTTACATGATGGTAGATCCTTTGATATAGTAGTTGTAGGAGGTCACTTTATTTTTAGAGAATATATTTGAGTCTTTGATACATGTTCTATATTCATCCTTGGTTGAGCTTGATTTTTCTTTTTTATCAGAGTGGCATAGTACACATGATTTGGAGGAGGCACCTTTCACTATTGACATGGGGACACTTGAGCAGGTTTTAGAGATTTCATACATTTTGAGGTTTCTTTGTACAAGTGGGAAAGGCTTAATTTCTATACCTTTATTTTTGTTTCTTCCTAAGGGGAGTAATCTTGTTCTACACTCATGTAGGAGTTTCTACATTGAGCCTTGTGCATCTACCACAAGTGTACATTCTATATTGAGTGGAGGCTACTTGGTCTCTCTTCCACTTCTTCTCTCTCATGGGGGGATCTTTTGCTCACATGAGGTTTTCTTCTCTCTCATTTTATTTTATTGTACTTATCTCTCTTTTTAAGAGGGGGGTTTTTCCCATGTGGTTTTCTCTCTTTCTCCACTTTATGAGAGATTGCATTGCATCTTTTTTTGCACTTGCATCTTCTACATGGGTACCTAACATGGCCTAGTAGCTAGAACCCATCTTACATTATTATCTAGCCTTTGTGAGTTTAAGTATATTTTCCTAAGTTTTACTTAAGTGGGGGTGTTGGCATAAATAAGTATTTACTATTTACACTTTACTTAGGTTTACTTAGGTTAATGCATATTCATATTAGTTTTCATGTAGAAACCTAGGAGTTTGCATATTCATATGAGTTGTTATGTTGACAACATAAAAGTTTGCACTCTAATTGAGCACATGTTGTGTACTACATTTCTTTATGAGATACACCTTTACATTCTTATCCTCTCATTATTGCATGTACATTCATGCATAATGGAGGATAGTCCACTCTTGGTGGATATGTACTTTGTTGTTTCTTATCTCTTTTCGTGAATCCTATTCATCTTGATTGCCTTATACACAAGGCACTTATATGATGTATTCATCCAATTATTTGATATCCAATTATCTAATCAATCCATTCTCATTTGATCATATCTTTTCTCTCTTGTGTTATCTCTTGAGCTTCTAGGTCTTGGCATTTCATTCTCGCCTTAGGAAAATTCTTACATGGTATCAAAGCTATACTGAATTCTTACAGTCTTCTTCTCCTCATCTTCTTTCTTCTTATTTTCCTAACTCTCTTTTTTCTTATTTTCTTCTTCCACTTTCCTTTTCTCCTCTTCCTCCTTCCTTTTCTTCTCTTCTTTCTCACTCTTTCTTTTCTCCTCTTGTTCTTTCCTTTTCTCTTCCTCCTCACTCTTTCTATTCTCTTCATCTTCACATACTTCCTCTTCTAAACTGGAGTAGCTAATGAAATTTCCAAAAATTATTATACGATAATCCTTAAAAGGATCTTCCTTATCATCAATTATTATATGTGTATTGTCCACTTGTATGGCATCAATACTAATTATAATCAATGGTGATGATTCTAAAATCAGAATGTCCTTGGATGCCTCTGTTATTGATTTTGTTGCACTCTTATCCTCTAACATAGGGATTCTTCCCCCTAAGTACTTGCTTTGTTTAGAAATAGTGGGAATATATGTAATGAATTTAACTATTTCTTGCTTTGTTTCCCCATTCACTTCCTCATAATTTCCACCCATCAACGCACAGTTATCCTTCTATTGTCCCTTTGTAGGGGTTCAAAACCCCTCATTATTCTCTTCATGTTTTTTCCTTTATTAACTTCATAGAGTTTCCTTATCTAATTTTTCCTTATTCCTCTATCCCCTTCTACCATGCTTCTTCTATTAATTAACCTATTATATAAGTCTTGTGGTATAAATCTTTTAATATCCTCAAACCTTTTCTTAGTCAAAATCATAAGCCTAACTACTACATTCTCTAGCTACATTTTGTCCATGTTACTATATAAATAGCAATACTTATTAAACTATACAAATATTTTATTATCAATTATTTGAACATTCAAATTTTGTACCTTTGGTTTCTAGGGTTTCTCACCCTAGGATGTCTTGGCTTCAATCACAACCTTCTCAATAGATCTATCCTTTGATTCTTTAGATTCTTCTTCAGATTCATTTGACTCAATTATCTATGAGGTTTTTCTTCTCTTGCTTGGTCCATTGGCTAATTTCTTTGTTTTCTTCTTGAAATGTGTCTCTTCTACCTCTTTCTTCACCTTAGTGAGTATTTTGAATTTCCTTGTGCTTGGAGGAGTTATTAACTTTCTCTTAATCTGTCTTTTGAATAGGTTGTACAAAAATATCATATACCTGTGCTACTAGAGTATAGGTTGCACTTGATATTTTTTTGGAAGGTCTTGCTATAGTTACTCCTTGTTATGCTCCTTTTACTACTAGAGGTGTAGCTACCAATACTTTAGTTTTCTCACTTTCTATCATTTCCATAGTAATTTCCATTGCCTCTTTATATTATTCTCTTGTAATACCTATTTCCTTAAGAATAGTATCAATCTAAACTTCAAAATTTCTTTTTGATATATTTTCTATAAAGTTGACTATGAAATTCTTTGACTTTCTCTTCATATGCCACCCATCTAGGACATTCCTTATCTCTCTCTAATTCCAAGATAATCTTCCCATAGCCCTCAATTATTTTTTCACTCAATTCATAGCCCATGGGCTCTATGTACTTTACTCTAGACTCTACTACCTCCATACATGTGACATCTATTTCAACCATGAATTATATATCATTCTTATATTTTTCCAATGGATTAAGTGCAATATTGAGTCTTTTCTTTATCTCAGATTTGGAAACTTTTTATCATTCTTGATATATCTATTGTTATCCTTTCTTCTTGCTTTCTATAATATTGGGTTATCAATCTCAAAGTGCATTGATTAGTATTCCATTCTAGGTATAGCATACCAAGGAGTTATTTGATCACTTGGATGAATAGGTGTTTTAGTAGGGATTCAAATGTAAACCCCACATTCTTTGTCTTCTTCAACTTATCAATGTTATCTAATAGCTATTGCTTCACATCCTGACACATATTTACTCTTTCCTTATTCTTTGCCATCAAATATGTTGCATGGATAAATCCAATAGGTACTAAGTTCACTATGGATCTGTGATTAATTTTTAACCCAATTATCTTATTGATAACCATAACATCAATTTATATTCTTAGATCAATTCTCACATTTCTTCTATTTCATTTTTTCTTCAGGTTTGTTTCAACTAACTTCTTCAAATTCTTCTTGATTGGGTTACTACCTTCATTTATCAAACTAGTGAGCTTATGGATCATGTTGTTATCAATCATCACTGGGATGTCTCCTACCCAAAACATTCCTTCATGAATCCTTCTTAAGATGATTCTACTCCACTCATGATTACCAAAATCTGTGTAGAACATATGCCTAACAATGTTCATATAATTCAAGTGTGTAAACTATTTCTTAATTGATAGTTCACCATTACATACTAGGTCTAGGTCTTTGTGTATATCATTGCCCCTAGTACTCTCAAACCTACATTGTATATACACCACAATGTCTTCTACATGTAATACATTGTACAAAACTAGTGAAAATGCTCCTAGATGATCATCTTCTAATGAAACATAAGGGTGCTTCTTGAATTTATATCTTGGCATTTCAATCACATTGTAAACTATAGGGTTCTCCATTTTACTAATTCAAAGACTTTAAAATACAACTATAAATTTAGAAAATACTCAAATTCTATGTAACATGGGCTACCTTCAATTAGCACTTGACAATACTTTAATTCTCTTTCAATTTTTTTGTCAAATTGCTCTTAACTCTTCACATAGTTGAATGATACATATAATCTTTCTAACATGGCTTATATTTTATCAAATTGATCTCCACATTAATTGCATGAGTACGTAATTCACAAAAAGTTATTTCTAATTACTAGTAAACTTGTTTTCTTTTGCACACACATGTGTGATATTCAATTGGCATTTTCTCTTAACCAAAGCTTCCTCTTGTCTTATTCAACCTCATATTAACTTCACAAATCTTAACTCAATCACTAACCTTAGTTTTATCTTTCTAATACTTGATCTTTCATAAAAAGTACTTAATTCAAATAGGATGAATCACATACAATAACTAACTTCAATATTTCATTAGCTACATCAAAATATTGTTCTTCTAATACTACATGTGAACTTGATGGATCTTTTTCTTTGACAAATACCTCTTTTAATTCTTCTACATGTTCTCTCAAATCATCCTTCTACTTGTTATTGCTTCTATCATTCATTCTAGTGTTTCTATTATTGTTCCTTTTGAAATTTGGTTTCCTATTGATGTTCGTCATATCCATTTTGTAAAATCTTTCTATATGGCAGATTTTTTTTCATATCTTACATAATGATGTACTTCTTCTATGATTAGGTCCATTTTGATGAACTAGTGGTCTACAATTTTGGTGATGTGTCTAATGCTGCTACATTTGTAACACGCAATGTTACTGCTTGTTCCATTAGATCTTTCTCCTTCATTAGATCTGCTAGAGGATCTTCTTCTCTCATTACTTGCAAGGTTAATATCTCTAAACTTTATACTATTTCTATTATTACTATCAAATCTAGGTTTCTTACAATCAACTGCTTTATGATAAAATTTATGACAATTATAAAAATAAAAATTAGTAATAGGTTTGAATGAATTACCTATACATTTTCTCTTCATATGGCCATCTTCATTACATATAAAAAATCTACCTTTGAATTTATACCTTGCCTCTTTAGGTGATTCAACATGTTCTATTTTCTTAGGTTCATTATTTTTCTTAGATTGACTTTATTTCTCAACTTCTTTTGGTGCATCATTAGATTGTCATGATTCAATCTTATCTTAGTCCTCCTTCTTATGTTTAGGGGTTTTAACAACTAGATCTAGTTCCTTTCTTTACTCAATTTTATTTTCTAAATTTTTTGTAATGTGGAGCCTAATTAGATTTAGAGCTTTATTCGATGTGGTTTTGTCCCCATATTATTTATACAGGAGTTTGGGGGAAACTCCCCCAAGATGGGGTCAAGTGGCAGTGCACCTGTGGGCTCCTAGCGTACGATATAGGGTGGGGTCAAGGAGGAATGCCTCCATGGGGGTTTTTGGGGGTAGTACCCCTAAAGCCAAAAATGCCCTTATATTGTAAAAGGTGTCGGCGACTATTTTTCTATTATTCTAGGCCTAATTTTGTAAGTAGCAAAAAACTTGTATAAAAAGGCTTAGGGTTAGGGATTTTCATAGGGTGTGATGCAAAAATTGGTTCTTGCAGCAATATTGAGCTATAAGGGATTAAAGATTGTAATTAGGTTGTAATCATTAGATTGTAATAATATTTGACTTTCTGTTTGGTGGATGTAGCCCAGGAATTGTGTGAACCAAGTTAAATCTTGGTGTCTTGTTTTCTCTTCTATGCAATCAATTATTTTTTGATATTGGTTATATTTGCACGTAATTGTTATTTCTGTTTGAAGTTAATCCTAACAAAATTTTCTCCACTAAAATATCCAAGACTAGTCCTATCATAGGAAGGTCTCTAAAAATATAGTTTCTCATCGATTTTATCACTACTAGAATATAACTTTTCTAATTTTTGTTTGGTCTAGGTTAACTCTCCTTTCACAATGGTATTGTACTTATCAAGTTTTGCATGCTCTATCTTGATGGATTCAAGTTCATATGTCACTTTTGTAAGATGGGATCTTAGATCTACATTTTTAGATTTCAAATATGATTCTATTGAATTTGATGAAATATCAACCCCACATCTCTCAAGAATCACCTACTTGCAAACACCTATCACAGAGATACAGAGAAGCAAAAATACTATGGAGGTTTGAATTGCCAGATCCATAGATGAGACATTCTTGATGAGAAAAAATAGAAATTTCTATTATCAAAAGTTAATGAATAAATTACAAAAAGATCCATCCTTATAAAAGGAGATCAAAACACTAACAACGTAAAATTGCATAATAATAATTAATAAAAGAATTAATTATTATATGTCTAAAGTTTAGCTTAAGTAAATTAGAGATAATAAGTGACTTAATAATTAAATTAAAATGATTTAATTAGTAAAGAAATATCTTATTACTCTAACACCCACCTTAAAATAAGCTTAGGGAGTAGCTAAAAAACTAGAAACTACTACTAAAAGAAAATTTGGATCCCAACAATAAGCCCTAATGAGGTACCCAAACATGACCAAATCTCTATAAAGAGGAGAAATAGAGAAAACCACATGATAAAAACCCTACTCCAAAAAGATATGGAAATAATGTTCCAGAAGATAGGAAGAAAAGGATGATCATGAAGAATACCACTGAAGCATGAAGTTGTAAACATGGCCAAACTATTGATCTGAAGAACCTCCATTGTATAGAACATGACCAAGAAGAGAAGACTAGGTTTGAAGATTTTTTCAATCAAAGGTGGAAGGTATTTTTATCACCTCCAAAAATAGGAATGAAAGAATCTCTATATGGTAAATGATCCATCTCACCAAAATGCATAGGTATCCAACCATTACAATTGCCTAGTACATAGGACCAAATACTGAATACATCGATTACTTTATCAAACCAAGAAAATAATAGAACCAACATAACCCTCTATAATGCTAAAAGTTAAGATATGAAAATAGAAATTGAATGCAATATTTCCTATAGAAAAAAGAACTAGGAACATTGAGAGTGCAAAAGCAGTACAAACACCTATACTGGCATGTGTCATCGACACATCATGAGGCTAATGCCATGGAAGGGACACTCACTTGACAAAGGAATATGGTGAATATATCCAATATAAACCCCCCCTCCTCCCCTCAAGGAAATTTATAGTGCAATACAAGTATAAAAAACACAAAGATGTGTAAGCTCCTAAAATACAATAGAGTGATACTTTATCTCACTCTATTTGAAAAAATACTACAATATGATGTCAAAAAAGATCAAAAGAGAGATAAGGATGATACAATGGATAGTTTAACCCATGAATTATTTTATCAAAAATAGCAAAATCAATCTCTAGACCTAAAATAATCGAGATATCCATCATAATGCAAAAAAGAAAAAAATTGAATGGGATGTGCCTAGGGTAGAATCTAGAAAATAGAATATCTCAAGATATTTCTCCTAGAGTGCAAAATATAATGTCTAACTTTGATATCCAAAACATCCATCAAAATAGCACCAAAACTGAAAATAACCTACACCACTGGAATGGGCTCGAAACTAGCTTTCTAATGATATCTCATTTGCAAAAAAAGGAGTCTAGATGAGATAGTTATGGCTAAAAAACCACATGTAGGTCAAAAAAGTGGTGAAAGGGAGAAATAAATTTTTACTACCTTGGGATCCATGCCAAAATGCCTCAAAAAATATGCCTGCCAATACCATAAATAGCCTCGAGAAGCATGTCAATTTTTTACCAAAACTATCTCAATTTGTGTCCCAAATATCAAATTGTGTGCCTAAAAATATTAATTTGCATGACCAAAAATCTTGATTTGCATGCCCAATCAATCTCAATTTTTGTTTCAAAAATCACAAAATCTCCACCTCAAAAAATATACCAAAACTCTTGATTTGTGTGTTAAAAATTGAAAAAATCACTACATCAAGAAACAAGCCAAAATTTTAAAATTTTCATCTTGTGAAATGTACCCAATTTGGAAGTAAGATTATTTTTCCTTAGATTCGAACTGTGTCCAAATTGGAGGAATTATATATTAAAGTAAGGGTTTTTGGGCACTTTGAGCTCAACAATGACCTCTATTCGGGCTCAAAGTGATCTAAAAATTAGTGACCCCCAGATTCAATACAAAATATCTCTAGAAAATGAAACCCTCTAAAAGAAAAAAAAAAAAAAAAAAAGATGTAAAAGTCAAGTTAGACCTCTCATAAATAAAATAGGGGCATGGAGATCTAGAGCTCTGATACCATACTGAAGTTGATGAAAGATCTACCCCATAACTCCCAAGAGTCACATACATGCAAACACTTATCACAAAGATAGGGAGAAGAAAAAAACTATTGAGGATGGAATTTTGAGTTCCATAGAAGAGACATTCCTTATGAGAAAAAAGAGAAATTGTTATTATCAAAAGTGAATGAAGAAATTACAAAGAGATCAATCCTTATAAAAGGAGATCAAAACCCTAATAGGGTAAAATCTAGGTTGCATAATAATAATTAATAAAAGAATTAATCATTATATGTGTACCATGTTAAAATGGAAGCACTTCTAGGTTAAGAGTGTTTAGCTCTTCAAGTAAGTGGTTTGAGGTCATGTCAAGCACCTTAAATAGGTTTTTGCAAGGATCTAGTAGTTTTTCCCCTACTCTCTCTCTCTCTCTCTCTCTCTCTCCCTCCCTCCCTCCCTCCCTCTATTTCTAGCCTATTTATGATAACTTTCTTTATCAAATTGAGGACTTTGACTTTCCAGGTCAAGGAAAACCTTTTCAGTCAAGATCAACCTCAACCTTGACCTAGGGTAGGTTTGACCTCATCCCTGACCCCAAGTCCATTTTTAAATTTCTATGAGTCTTGGGAGATTGGGCTTTGGAAAGCTTCATTTTTCTGCTTCTAGGTTGGTTGTTTTAGGCTTCAAAATTGAAGACTCTTCAATTTCATTTAACCTAGGTCCATTTCTAGGAATTAAGGTTAATTGGGATTTAATGCTCCCATGTCAGCCTTCTCTAGGAATTTGTGCCCTAGATTTCTATATATGCATCTCCTTTGTAAAAAATAGAGTCCAGATGAGCAAGTTGTTGCTAAAAGACCACATATAGATCAAAAAAGTGCTGGAAGGGCAAAATACCCTTTTTACTACCTCAAGATCCATGCCAAAATGCCTCAAAAAATATGCCCACCAGTACCAAAAATATCCTTCAGAAGCATGTCAATTTTGTACCAGACCTAAAATAACAAAATAACAATGGATAGTTTAACCCATGAAATTTTTTATCCAAAATAACAAAATCAATCTCCAAACCTAAAATAATCAAGATATCCATCATAATGCAAAAAAGAAAAAAATTGAATGGGATGTGCCTAGGGTAGAATCTAGAAAATAGAATATCTCAAGATATCTCTCCTAGAGTGCAAAATAGAATGTCTAACTTTGATAACCAAAAAATCCATCAAAATAGCATGAAAACTGAAAATAACCTACACCACTGGAATGGGCTCGAAACTAGCTTTTAATGATATCTCATTTGCAAAAAAAGTAGTCTAGATGAGGTAGTTATGGCTAAAAAACCACATGTAGGTCAAAAAAGTGGTGAAAGGGAAAAATACCCTTTTACTACCTTGGGATCCATGCCAAAATGCCTCAAAAAATATGCCCACCAATACCATAAATAGCCTTGAGAAGCATGTCAATTTTTTACCAAAACTATCTCAATTTGTGTCCCAAATATCAAATTGTGTGCATAAAAATCTTGATTTGCATGACCAAAAATCTTGATTTATGTGCCCAATTAATCTCAATTTTTTTGCCAAAAATCATAAAATCTCCAACTCAAAAAATATACCAAAAATCACAAATTTTCATCAAAAAAATCTCAATTTATGTGTCAAAAATCAAAAAGTTACTATTGGGCAGTCATTTTGCATGAGGTCAATGGTAGGAATCCATTGCGCAATTCCTCTCTTGAAAAGCTAATCTTTTTGTGATCAACTCCAAGGTTTAGTATTTTTCTTGCTACATACCAAAATCCACTTAGTTGAAGATAAATGTGATTGTTCATGAGGAGGCCTTTGCTGGTTTTGATATGATCTCAGAATGAAGTAAATCTATTTTTTGTCTCAAAATAACACACAAAAGAACAATATTTTTTGTATTTTCTAGTTTTTCAATGAATGCAATCTAACAATGCAACTAAAATGAGTTTCTATTCTAACAAGGGGTTAGCAAAGCAAATAATGAAACTGAAAGCAAATACCATGAATTTTAAATAACCTGAAATTGAAATCCTAAATAGACATAAGCTACAAAAAATAACACACTGCGAGTTAAACTTTTGAAGAAATTGATAGGAAACCAATGAAAATAGGAGCTGTGCTTCCTAGAATCCACTGATGCAATCGTTGATGGGAAATTTTAATAACTGAATGATGTTTCATTCTTCATCAAATTGCAAGGCCACAAAAAGTACACTCATGTGACACAAAGAATTATGAAGGCACAATTTGGTGATTTCTCCTCAAGCTCGATACATTAGCAAAATTCGTAAATCTATAGAAAACACTAGAACTAAAAGATCACACAACTAGAAACAATGCAATAAACCTTTGGCTCAATCAAAATCTCATGAATAAAATCCACAAAAAAAATGACACATTTAGGCAAGAATGACTACACTCCAAATACGAGCACCAAAAGCATAATTTTATTGTATAATAATGACAGCCCTTGTTACATCTTACAATGGGGTATTTATAAAAAATCATCTCCTTAATTTGTGTTAAGAGTGAGAGATATCTTCATACAATAAAATTCTTTTAAAACATTAAAACAAACTAAATATATACAGGCTATCAACTAATCTAGTTCTTAGAGGGACTCCATCTATATTTTATTCATTGATCGAATGCATGAGACCTTTACATGTCAAAAATTAAGAAGAAATGAGAGAGAAAGTAGGAGGAAGCCATCAGTCAAAGTGGAAGTGCATGGAGACACCAAAAATAGAAGCTGGCCCTTTACTAGGCATGTGTTGGAGTTAACTTGCTTATCAAAATGTGCTCTTGATGCATGGAAGGTGCTATTTTTGGAACTAGCAGTCAACTGTCAGTGCATCTTTGAATTGTGGAGCTACGGACCTGCCTACCTATAGAACTATATAAAAATGCAAAGTTGTGGACCTGTGGAGCTGCATGAAAATGCAAAGTTGTGGACTTGTGGAGCTACAAAGCTGTGGACCTTGACAAAGTTAAAATCTCAAAAATTTACTAAGTTTCAAAATTGAAATTCTAGCATCTAGGTTTTGTTCATCTTCATCCCAAAGCTATGTTTGGATGTTTTCCCTTGAATTTCTCTCTTATCAATAGTAATCTTGGCTACATCTAGAAGATCTAAAACCTCATATTTATCCTTTACCTTCTATCTATAGTTGTCCACCTCAATTTGAGTCTCTGCGGAATCTCCAAATTTGGTGTCCAACTCTAATAGTGCTTCCTCTATTATGAAGGCTTGTTTGATGTCTTCATCACTAGATGCTTCCTTTAAAGTCTTCTTGAAATTCTCAACTACTACCTCAACTAGCAAAAACTTCTCTCATTTTTCATCTTCAAAGATGTCCAAGCATGCATTACTATACAACTTTTTTGCTTCCAAAATTTTCCCCTAGGTTTGGTCCTTGAGCCGATGGATCTCCTCGTGCAATGTTTCCATTACTTTATTGCATCCACTATTTTCTCTATCCAATCATCTATCATAGCTAGCTCTTCTTTGGTATATACATCAATCAGAATGTGGTACCTTTTCCCTTTTATGGCTTGTAGAGTTTGTAAATCTTTGCTTCATGCCCATACCTAATCCATGATATTGAAGTCTTGCCTCAAAATTTCCATGATCTTATCAATGTTATCTTGCATAGCATGCAATAACTTCAAATTTCCTATGATTTTGGTGATACCTCTATCCTTAAGACTTTCTCACCATTCCTGACAAGCTTTCAAAAATGGGTTGAGCCATACACTTTCCCCTTCTCTAAGAATGGTATTTAGAGTCTCCTCAGGGCACTTAGGATCAAGAGGACTAACAACTTCAGCTAGATATCCCTTTAGGATCTCAACTTTCCTTCAAAGAGTTCAAAGTTTAATTTCATCTTGCTCCATGTGCCTGAGAATCTCTTTGACTCCCATAGTCATCATCTGTTAGGTTGAATCTCATGTAGGCTTTCCCAACATAACATCGTTCACTTCATAATCCTCAAGGCTAATGATTCTACATTTGTACCTTTAGGAGGGAGGGCCACTTGTTCAAATAAATCTTAGTTTTGTATGGTAGTGATAAATACAAATGGTGTTGCATCATGTAATGGAGACTCAGGTTTGTTCAAGATCTCTGCAATATCACAGGTATCATCCTTTGAAACATGAAACTGATGCTCGACACTTCTCATTATCTCCTTTCAAAACCATCTTAGGATATGTTTTCCTACAGATCTAGCTCTTGATGAAAATGGGGTGTGTTCAACTACCTCCTTCCCTTTATCACTCTTGCTTGGAGTCATCCCCTATTGTGAAGACTCCCCTTCTATAGCCTCAATCTTCGTAGATCATCTACCTTTCTCTTTAGCATCTTGAGAAGGCTATTGTGCATATTCTACCATCCATCCCTCTTTTCATGCTTCATTAATAGCCCTTGGCTCTAGTTGCTCTTGTGGTCATGGATCCTTTTGAATTTGTTCCTCTTCTAAACTCAGAGGTGGGGGAGTTACTGAACCCTTATCTACCACCATAATCTATGGTGGAGATGGAGGAGTGAGATCGGGAACCTGTGTTTTTGGTGGCATTTGCATTTAGTGTTTCTATTGGAATTCACCTATAGAGGTGTCTCTAATATTAGCTCCAACCAATTCTATACCCATGGGCATGAAATCAAAATCCATCATAGAGAAAATATCCTCACCTTGCTTTCTTTGCTCATTCACCCACTACTGCACTTCATTTTTTGAAGAAGAGAGTTCTAATGGTTCTACTTGGGCGGATGGCAGGGTACTAGTGGCACTCTTTCTTCTTTCCAATTCTGTAGCTTTTGCTAACCAATTTTTTCTTTGTAGGGGTACCTATTTCTCCTCCTCTATTGATTCTATTTCTTCCTCATCTTATTCTTCCTCTAGAATAGTTTTAGGAATTGATGGATTAGGTACTAATCTTCTACTGATCCTTTGCCTTTTCTTCATCTTAATCTTGATCCTCTTATGTTTCTTGGAGATAGAAGGAGAAGAGGGCTCTTCTTGTACAAGGGGAATTTAGGCTTCTGTAGTCTCTCCCTCTTCTAGTTAGCTTGGTACAATAGGAGGCAACTAAGGTTCATCCTAGATTTGAGAGGCTCCAATACCTCGGCACTCTTATGAGCTCTATTCATGCTACTAGGAAGACACATGTTCTACAACCTGTTCTATCTAAATCCTCTGAGGAGAGGTTCTCTTCCTCTTTCCCTTCCTTTTAGGAGGGTGATAATATCCCACTAGGAGATCAAGCTGGTAAACTATCTCTAGCCTAATAGGAGACTAAAACACAAAGATAGGAACTATGACTTTCCTTCCCTTACCCCTTTCTAGGCAAGCATGTGCATGAAAGATTATAGTATCAGGAATTGGATCAAGTGGAAAAGGTTTCTTGATCTAGTCCTTTGTCATTCTAATGACATGTCTCGCTCGATGATTGATGTCATCTCCTTCCTTTCCGTCAACCTCTACATTTAGAATGGTTCTTTCACTAACCTTATTTGTATTGAACAAAGGATCCAATAATTCTTTAGAGTCTTGTAGCCTTATCTCATCAGGGATAGTCAAATGGAGAGCTTTTTCTACTAGATACAAAGTCATCCTACAATAGTCCCTAATGTGGACATCATAGTCATTTATGGCATTCATCCAATGATCTTCAATGCATCTTCATGAAGGAATTCCTTTCCTACCAGGCTTTCTACTTTACCCACATTGTCAAAGTATGGCTGAGGAGAGTTGTATTCTTCAAGAGGATAGTTCTCCCATTCCCACTTGAAGGTTAGAATATCCTATTTCTACTTCACTTGATATGGCCCAATGACCAATGACCATTCCCAGTAGGGTCTCCATTGTCTTTTGATCCTCTCATAAGATGACTCAATCTAGTAGGAGATCTTTGATAAGACTAGCTTGTCACTTGGATATCTTGGGAGCTTCTTACGATTGATGGATGCACAACCTACCCAAAGATACGTGAATTTCTTGAACTGAATGAAGTAGGCTTCGAGAACCATAATCTGTGCTTTGGCTTCATTAGATAACCTTGTCCCGTAGTCTCCCTCAATGAATTGAATAATCACAAAGATAAAAGCATCATTTCCAATTCTATACTCCTTACTCTATGCTGAGAGCTTCTTCTTCACCAACTAAGATTAAACTATGTATGGCTAGGCATTGGGATCTTGCATACTACCCTTTTTGTACAATATGAAATAGTTCATTGCCCTTGCTGCAAGTAGGTACACCATATAAGAAGTCATATAGAACTTCTTGTTATCCTTTAGCATTCTCAGCTACTCACATAGGTTTTCACTTAGTGTGGTGGCCCAATCCAGTGGTATCTTTGCATGCCTGATGCTCTCAATGAAGTTGACCATGAATGGAGTGAGATGACCCGCTACAGGTAAGCCCATGATTCTACTTAGGAGAATGATAGAGTATCTGATGTCATCCTTCATATATCCTTGATTCATATCCATTTTGTTGATTGTCTTTCCCTGAGGTGGCTTCTCAATGAAGTATAAGGAATGTATGATATCAATGGCCTCTTGATGATGCTCCTTGTACCATCTATTAGTTGCTTTATAGGAGAGTCAGATTACCTAATCTATTCTAGGAACATGGAAGACTCTCTTGATGTTATTAGGTCACAGATCTAAGATGACTTCTCTAGGAACACTCTTAACTACCTTTTCATTAGGAATGAAGTGCTGAGATAGGGTCATGACCAATTCATTTGATTGCACCAACATAGGATGTGATGTTGCACTCACTAATCTAGATTAGATCAATGCAAACACCAAGGTTGACCTTTGTGTTGGATTTTTGCAAACTTTCAAGAAATTTCCCAAGTCCATGTGTCTAAGGTCAGTATTTTTGATCTCAGTGTAATCATCATGTAATCTCAACTTTTGGGTTATGCCTTGGAACTTGAAAACAACTAGTTTCACTGCTGCTCTAGATGTGGATGCCATTTGATCATTTTATGTGCACATCATGAGAAAAGAAAATTTTATTAGTCACAAGATAGTATAAAAGTAAAACATAAGTAAAATAAATGTCCCTCTTGGGGATTTATTTATTTTTTGAAAAAAAATTATTCCCCTTTTTATTTATTTGTTTATTTTTTACTTTTAAAGTTTTATATATATATATATAATTATTTTTAAAAAAATTGCAAAACAAAAATGAGACAGGAGAGAAAATGTGATTGCGACATGGGGCACCTAGGCCCATATGTCAAGGCACATGGTGGCATCGAGGCTAGGGTACACATGGTACTATGTACAGCCAAGTATATTTTCCTAACATATGTTAAGTTATCAAGTATATTTTCATTCTAGATTATGAAGCAAAACAAAGCACTTCCTATGGAACTAAAGCACTTGTTTTGTTAAGTGATTTTTAGTAATATGACTTCACTCTAAGAAAAGTAATAGAGCTTGCAAGAACATGATTTTTTATGTGCAAGTGAACAGAAAGTTTAAATAGCTCTTGATTATGGAATTAAATGCAAATCCCACTGTTATAATCTTTGGCCGAAATTTATTTCCTTCATGTGGTGTCAATGTTCTAATTCATATACCTATTTCATTAGAATTGATTGAAATTAATTTCTTCAATTATTTTAAAATGACTACTTATTAAGAATTATATCCTATGCAATCATAGAAAATGGCAATCGGAGTTGCAAGTTATGATAAGTTAATAGGCTTGGAGACTGAATTGAAGAATCTTATAGACACATCATTCAAATTTTATGATTTGGGTGATATCCATAGAAGACTAAATTCTTAGCCTATTCACCTAATCACTCAGAAGCTAAAAGAGAGAATATTGGTAGAAGCAACTAGTTTTCCAATGGAAATACATCACTAGAGCTTGTTAGGGAATTTATTGAGAGATATTCAACCTAAAAACAAAGAAGATTTTGTTTCCTGACCAATCCATCCTTATGTCACATAGAAATGCTTTGGTACAATTTGTATTCAGGGTACCTATAAATGAGGAGCAATATGATGTTGACTTTGGCTCTTCCACATCAATTATTAATGAAAAGAAGACCCTCAGATGGGAATACATGTAGAGGACATGGTCCCAAACTCCTCCCTTAAAGAAGAGAAAAATGCCCAAAACCCTATTTGGCACAAACTTGAAGAGAGAGAGGTAGTAGATATTCTTGCTCTACTACTCAAACTCAAAGGAAAAGAGGAGATTCTAGAGTTCATTGAGTACCATTACTTTCTAGTGCAAGCTATATTTATTGAAGGTATGTAGATTGACTGGGCCCAGATCATTTGTGATGAACTCACATCATGGTTGAACTCTACCAATAAATTTAAGTAGTTCTACATGTCATATTATCTTATATATGCCTTAGCTACACACCACTTATGGGCTGACCTTTCCAGCATCTAGAATTATGATGAAAACACAAGGGTATATGAATTTTACCCACACCTCTAGTTGCAAAGAAGCTACAAGGAGTACATAATAGTAGATGATGCCTTTATAATGAGGCAATGCTAGGAATTGCAAGGATATCCGAAAAGGAGATTTAACCAAAGGAAATTAGCCGATTTGGGTGCTCATTCATCTAATTTCTAAGCTTCTTGTACCTATAGATAGGTTCCTTTGATGGTTTTCCCAAGACACTCCCCATGCACTCGAAGGACATGGTGGTTATTATCAAATTATGTTGATAAATCCATGAAGTAAACACATTGTGTTCAAATGTGAAGGAGGTAGCCAAGATTTCTTTCCACATAGTGGTTGGACCCTATTCTTGTGCTTCTAGATCTAATGCTCAGAATGTATTGAAGAGTTTTGAGAGAAAAACCAAATTAATAAACTATGAGGTAATCAGGCCTCAATATGATCAAGAAAACTTTGTGAGTGACCAATTGAAGCTAGAATATTCCTACAAGCACATTTCAGACAGCGAAGATTAGTGCATGGGATATCTCAATAAATACCAAACTCAAGAGAAGTTTTGGTTTCAACTGACTATTGGTGAGATTGAATTAATTCTATTAATGTTTCTAATCTTGTAGATGATGGCTCATACATGCATCCCTAATTGTACAAGAAGATGAATGGCACTCCTATTGTGTCTACTCTTTCCATAGACCCTATTATTGACACCATGGAGGTCCTCATGGATGGAATTATCAAGAGGATAGACAAGTGGGTAAAGTGGACCCAAGAAAGGAAGAAAAGGATGAGGAGCACTAGTTCTATAGGTGGACTATCTTCTGGAGCCATCCAATTAACTACAACAACTTCTATGATAGCTACTAGTTCAACATTTATAGGCCTAGCTTAATATATTGGACAAGGTGGAGATCAACCTCCAAACAAAAATGTGCCATTTACTCTTATTTGTAGAGGTGGCTCTCTTTCTCATATTTGAAAGATTGGAGAGAAGGAAGGGGAGAAGGACAAGGAGAAGGAGAAAGAACAATAAAAGTCAGTTCTCATTCTGGCCTCCCATGTCTAGGTAATCAATTTAGATGGTGACATGAACCCCATTGATGAGTAAGAGTAGGATACACCACAACAATGAGATACATTGGCCCTCTTAGTAACTAAGGTCATTGCCTTCCCTATTTCTTCCTAGAGAGAACATACTCCACTAGTTGCATGGAAACTATTTGATCCTACTACCCTGCCATTTGCTATCAATATGCTCTCTATTGAGTCATGGCTTAAGGACAAAATTGATAGGAAGAAGAGAAAGTATGAGGAAGCCACTCCATCAAAAGATTTGATTACATAGGCTACTTCTTTTGAGCTACCCTCCAAGAAAATAAAGAAGCAAAAGTCAATTGCAACATTGGCTACAAATCCATCTACTAACCACATGCTAGTAGAGATTTTAGAGCCACAAAAGGAGGGAAAATTCCATGAGCTTTTCATAGATGAATTTAGATTAGAATAGTTGATATTGGTATCCTTGTTCATGACTCCATGGTGAACATATGGAAGTCCACCAATGAGAAAATTGAAGATAGGTTGGAAGAGCTGAGAGTGGAGAAGGAGGTCCTCCAAGGCTCAAATAGAGAGTTGATGGAGTATATAAAATCTACACTTTGGAGTACATCATCTAGCCAATTCGACCCAAATACATAGGAGAACACGAATCTACTCGTAAAGCTATATCAAGAAAGGCAATTTGGGAAGATTGGCTAAGCATGGGTAGATCAAATGAAGGCTCAAGATCCTCTAGTGATTGAAAATTTGGGAAATATAGTATTAGATGCTCATAATCTATTGAAGGTAGATACAAATCATTAGAACACCATAAAAAAGGAAATAGATTGATTCATAAAGGAATTGGCCCTATTGAGGGGGGTCATCGACATGAAGACCAATGTTGCCATCACTCATGGGATCCTCAAGAGAGGCAAAGAGCCATTATTTTACTATAAAAAATCTTTGGATTTTATTGTAGAGAGCTCTAGAAGGTCTACAAATGAGCTCAAAGATGTGCATGAACAAGGTCATTGAGATATTGTTTGAATATCTAAAAATATTGAATATAGAGTCCTTTGTGTCTGCTAATGGCAAGCTTGTGGATGTTGAGAGGATGAAGTTAAAGTTCTTGGAATTCATTGATGAATATGTTGATCCACTCAACTTCCAAATGTCAAAGATTCAAGACCTCTTATTAGAAGAAACAATCATAAAGAGGGCATTGGAAAGGTTCTAGTCAAAGGTTTCCATAATAGATGAATTAATAGATATGCACCACTACTGGATGGTTCAAGTCAAAAATATCATCACTCCAAATGTCATGGAACTAGACAAAGTGACTCTAAGTCCTTATTTAATTGTATTGTTTATTTAGTTACAATATAGTATTTTGGAATGAATGTGCTATCATTGAAAATTAAATGATTATGAATGAACTTGGCTTTATTTCCTTCATTTAGTGGATTGTATGCTTTACTCTATTCAACATAATAAAATTTTAACTCTTTTTGCTATACATCATTGTTCATGTGTGTAGTTTAATTCATTGTATGAGAGGGTCAAAAATTGACAAATAGAGAAGTTAAAAGATAGACAATCTAGATATTGTCAAGATATCAATTAACTAACTAATCCATGAATTTCTCATTTTCCCATTCTGCCTACTCTCTTGCTATTGCAGTCATCCTTGCATGTTATAAATTTTCATTTAAGTTAGAATAGATTATATTTCAAGATTAAATCCCTATTTTCATCTTGCCTAAGTTGTTTAAAGTGTTGAGTAATCTGGTTTTTTGCCTCTTCTTCTCTTTGGTTAAGAGCATACCCCTAAAATTGAAGAAACAAAATTCATCAAAATCTTGCACCTAAAGGGATTTGTACCTTTCAATTTAGGGGTCTTTGATAGATTACTACACTGACCCATTTTGTTGTTAACTTCTTTGTTTTCCATAATCCATCAGGTAGTCTAAGAGTCAAGATATAAACCAAAACATTAAGGAAGAAAAATTGTTAACTAGTAGTTTTTGACAACTCTATTGGGGAATGAAATCATATGTCCTAAGTTTTCTTAGTAAGTTAGTCTATGGCTTCATTGGATAACTTAGAGCTTATCTTTGTGACACTCAATTTGTTGAGTCATACATAAAAACTCATAATGAGAGATGAAATTTCCTTATGAAGGAAAAATCCCTGTAGTGCAACCTAACCTTGGCTTCTGGGATGAATAAGAGGACATAATAAACTAGTTGAATGCTCTTGCCTAGAAAAGCCAAAAGTCACTTGACCAATATAGAAGAGTAAGCTTCGGTCTTGAAAGAGTAGAGGCCAATGTTGAATATTGGGAAGGTGTGTTGTGGGAAAAAATAATAAGAGAAGCACACCCATTGTGAACTAAGAAAGTTCACATTAGATCCTAAATATAATTGAAGTGTTTGTGTCAAAGGGAAAGTTCACCCAATGTTTGAAGAATTGTAGAAAATTGAGTTACCAATATTGGAAGATCCTCTTAGAAGAGGAAGAATCTACTCTTGAGACCTAGTATATCAAGGTATCCATGGTGCTCTTTTTCTTCCACCTCACCCTATTTCTTAGATACATAGTCATTCATATTTGACCCCTATTTTTTCCCTCAAATCCCCTCATTATGTAATGTCCTCACTCTTCATAGAGTAGTTTCCCCTATTATAGTCACTTTTAAGGCCATACTAGTAATCCTTCCTACCTCAATGGTTGTCCCATGGGGAATTCTATAGGCCATCTTTAGTTAGTAGCTAATAATTATCTACCCAAAACTTCCCAAAAGAACTTTCCCAAGTTCAATGGTGATGGGAAAGTCTTTTTCAATGAGCACATTGATACCTTATTTGCAGTGTGTAGCATTATTTTCCCTCAGTATGAAGATGTAGTAGTAAGGATATTTGTTAAAATTCTTGTCAAGAATGCTATTGATTGGTTTAAAAATCTCTTGGTGGGATATATTAGGACCTAAGACAACATGAAAAATTGATTTTATGCATTCTACAAAAGCACATAAGATGAATATACTCTATTGAGACAACTCACCTAGATAAAGAAGGAACCCAGTGATCCTATGAGAGACTTCATTGGAAAATTCAATAAGTTGGTCAATAGGATCTGTTCTACGAGTAGACCTATAGTAGAGAATCAAAAAATATTCTTTATTAACTCCATGCCCCTTTACACTAGTTTTCAAATTAGATGAGCACATGTGGCTAACCTTCAAGCTGCTCAGACTCTAGCAATTGAGTTGGAAGATGACTTGATAGTAGTTGGGAAATGGAAATGAGAGATTCAAGGTGGAGCTTCAACAAGCTCTACTACTGGAAAAGATAATAATACTAAAGAAATATTTCAAAAGCTATCAAAAGTGATGATTTCCATGAAGAGTAAAATGGGGAAAATTGTTACCTCCTTACAACAACCTTATCAAGATATTCCCCAAAGGCAACACGAAGGCAAACTATTGCAATTGGCATTCACTTAGAAAAATATTACCATTGAGGCACCTCTCAAGAAGAAAAATATGTGTGTATTTCATTTAAGAGCAGATCATGATGGTGATTCCTAACCATAAATAAATAGATACAAGTAGCTCACTACTAGTAATGAGATAACAATTGAGTACCCCAAAAGTGAAGATTATTTTTCTCCCCATGGTGTCTCTAGAACATTCTTTTTGGAGTATGAATCTAATTTAGAGGTTGGAGGTGAACTCTATTCCCACCTAGAACGCAATCACTAGCTCTTCACCGCTATAGCTAGAGCATCCACTTCCTCATCCTAAAGGAAGAGTAGACAAATTTTGATCCAATTGGTAAGCCTCACTCCTCATTTGACATAAAAAAATACTGTAAGGATTCTCATATCTAGGTGTCCCCCCTTGATTATCTCAAAACCCATCTTGCTCAATTACAAAAAATAGTAGACTATTGTAAAATTGATGCCAATGCCAAAACCCAACCTAATGTCAATTATACCATTAGCAAAGACCAACCCCAAATGAATAGTGGACCATTAGTTGAAAAAGAACCTATCTTTCCTTTTCTCTTCAAAGAGGAAGAAGCATTAGTTTTGGCTACATCCCCTAGTCAGAAACATGATCCATTTTGTGTCTCCTTATATGTAAATTCTCATAAGATTATTAACTACATAATTGAATCTTGAGCCTCTAATAATGTCATGCCCTCTTCTATTTCTTATGCCCTTGGCTTGACCTTAACCAAGACATTTGGATGTTACTACTCCATGGATGCAAAATAGGTCCCTCTCTTAATACAAGTAAATGATGTACATGTAGCATTAGCTATGCATTTTACAAAGAGAATGAAGTTGACTATCCTATTAGTAGATATTCTAGCTAGATACAACATGCTTTTGAGTAGAAGTTTCTACAAAGAGATGGGAGGGGAAATAAAGATAGATTGGTCTCATGCCATTATTCTTGTGGGTAATAAGAAGATTAAGTTGGAACCTAAGGAGAAGGCCAAGTTCACTATCCTAGAGTCTAATGATCTTAAGGAACAAATCCTATACCAAGAAATAGAATTTGGAAATTACATATTATTTTCTAATCCTAGCCACTTAGAAGAGCAATCAGATCCTCCTAGACACCCAAAAATTTGGACCCTAGAGTTTGATGACATTTGTGCTATTGGTAGGTATAGAGATTGTGTGGTGCTTACTTCCCTAGATGGAGAGATAACATAGATTTCATACAAGCTACAATTCAAGGACACAAATAATACAATAGAGTATGAAGCCTTGTTCTTAGGTATCACTGGTGCAAAGTAGAGAGGGGTGATAGTCTTGAGAGCTCAAGGAGATGCATACCCTATAGTGAAGAAAGTTCAAGCTTAGTACACTATGAAGAATGAAAGGCTTAAGAGATACAAAACCTAGGTCTGGGATGAGATTGAGGACCTAGATGCCTTCTCAATAGAATTTATTCCAAGGGAGAAAAATGCAAAGGAAAATTTGTTAGCTACCTCATCCTTTCATCTACTTTGACATTTGAATTTTATAGACATTTATTTCAAAGTTGAAGTCTTATTTAGACCAAATATTCCTAACAATGCTAAAACATGGTAGTTCTTTAACAATGATAAGTATACCTGGTATTTCTTGGAATGATCCGATCCTTTTAGTGATTAGTACTTCAAAGAAAGAAAAAATTCCTTCAAATATTTTTCCCCTAACAACAAGCAAGAGTTGGAGCTAAGATCCAAACAACTTAAAGGTAATAAGATTCCTAGACATCTCATTTCCCTTGAAAAATTGTTTGATAGACATGATGCATTTATCAGAAAGGAAAGGTGGCATTTCTAGAGAAAATTAAGGAATGAACATTGGCACCAAATATAAACCTAAAATGGTTAATATTGGTAGCAACTGCTCAAATGAAGAAAGAGCTAAGGCTAAGGGACTCCTATCATAATATCATGATGTATTTGCTTGGGGATATGAGGACCAGGAGACCTTTAGAAATGGTGAGTTCAAGCACAAAATCCCCCTCAAGCTTGAAGTCATTACCTTTAGCTAGAAGAATCACAATTACAACCTGATGGTCTCAAATTCACAAGACGCTGTAAGTAAGAATCATCTACCCCATACACCATTCGACATGGATAGATAATATTGTCCCTTTCTAGAAAAATAATGGGGAGATTAGAATTTGTGTGGATTTTGGGCAATTGAATTGGGCATCTCTAAAGGACAACTATTCCTTTCCCAACATAGATCACTTATTGCAAATAGTGTATGACTTCAAAATGATGTCCATGTTAGATGGATTTTTGGGTTTCATTAAAATTGAGGTAGACTAGGAAGATTTAATTTAAGAAAATGTTCACCACTCCTCCTTTTTTGATCTCAAGAATAATATCATTGTCATAAAATTGGAATATCTAATAGTCTTTCCCAAGAAAAGAGAAGATCACTTAAAGGGTCTAGAGAAAGTGCTAAGAAGATGTAGAGAGCATAGGATTTCACCCAATCCTAGGAAGTCCATTTTCTATGTTATCGAAGGCAAATTGATAGGTCATATAGTCTCCCAATAAGCCATTAGGATTGATCTGGAGCATGTTAGAACCATCCAACAATTGAATTTCCTGACAAGTAAAAATGAAATCATCTCAATATTTGGATAGGTGAACTTTTTGAGATGATTTGTCCCTAACTTTTCCAAAATTACCAAATGCACAGTTGATATGATTAAGGGTAGCCAAAGATTTAAAAGAAATGACTCTAGGAGAAATGGTTTTGACTAAATCAAGGATGCCATAACCAAGACACCCATTCTAGCATAGCTAGATTACACTTAAGGGTTCATATTGTATTGCTATGCCTCGATCCACATACTTTTTGCAATACTCATTCAAAAAAATAAGGAAAGTATCTAAGTACCAATCACTTTCATGAGTACTCTCAAGGAACATGAGTTGAGATACTTTAAAATGGAAATTCATGCCTATATGGTGGCAAGGAAATTCAAAAACTTCAAGTTCTATGTATTACACTCACATTCTAATGTATTTGTACTTGATTCAATTGTCAAGAGAATATTGACCCAAAAAGAGATATGGTGTAACCCTATAGGTACATGGATAGAAAAAGTTCAAGAATATGATATAGAGCTAAAGCCAACAAAGTTGGTGTATGGGAATGGCTTGTGTAAGATCATTGCAGAAAATCAAGACTCAAGTCAATAAGAGGTATCTTCAAGAGCACTAATGGTCAATCTACAAGATCCTTGGTTCTCAAACATTGTCTATTTTCTCACTTAAAAATATATCCTAATTGAATGACATACAAGTAGAAAAGATACCTCAAGATTAAATCAACTAAGTATGTCATATACGATGATCAATTCCACAAAAGGGAAATTAATGGAATGTTCTTGAGATGTGTGGATAAGCCCCAACAAGGAAGATTGCTCCATACTTTCCACAATGAGGCCTATTGTGGGCATTTCTCATTTATAGTTCAAACATATAAAAATTTGATGCAATGCTACTACTAGCTTGACATATTCAAGGATGCTTATAAGTTGGTAGCTAAATGTGATAAATGTAGAATGTTTCTAGCAAGCTAAGTTTGATTCATCGACTAGCCATATGTTAGTAGAGATTTCATAGCACAAAAAGAGGGAAAATTCCATGAGCTTTCCATAGATGATTTCTAGATTAGAATGGTGGATATTGGTATCCCTATTCAGGACTCCATGGTAACATATGGAAGTCCACCAATGAGAAAATTGAATATAGGTTGGAATAGATGAGAGTGGAGAAGGAGGTCCTCAAGGCCTCAAGTAAAGAGTTGATGGAGTATATCAAATCGGTGCTTGGGAGTACATTATAGTGCATTTATTATCCACTTGGTTTGCAAAGTATGGATAAATTAATTAATTTTAGAAGAACAAGAAAAATGAATTGTGTTTTCCAAGCTTAATAACCTACACAGTAGGCGCTAAGAAAAGTTAGTGTAAGCCAAGTAGAAAATTAGTTGGAGCTAAGTAAAGTCAAAATTCAATGTATGCCAAGTGATACAATGTTAGCCAAGTAAAGTTTATTTGATGTCAAGTATTGGTAAAATTTAGTTCATGTTGAGCGACTTGATAGTGGATGCTGAGTAACATAGTACGTCGAGCATTATAAGAAAGTTAATATTGAGTGACAATATTATGAGAAAGATTGTCAATTTGATGTATTTGAGCCAAGAAGTTTCATTTTTGGATATTGTGAACCATGTGGAAGATAAGTGTGATGAGCTGGTGGCACAAAATTCAAGATGAACCATTTTGAGGAGAATTCAAAGAGGACTAAAGGAGAATTTTATAGAAGGGAGTAAAATGAAAAGATGGGTAGATTCATTAAATGCTACCCAATCCCACCTAATCCTGCCTAACCCTAAAATGGATGATAGAGGATGGTTGGTTAGAATAAAAGGTTGTCATGTGCAAGAACCTAAGGAAGACAAGGAGTCTAAGCTATTGCTTCATTCAATAACCAAAGAGAAGAGATTTCTATTGGCAAGAAAAGAAAAAAGGCTTAAGGGTATGAATAATTGAAGGGCGAACAAGCTATCAGAGATGAAGTGTGTGAGAGGAAAGCATAATGAAGGATTAAAATAGAGATCTATACTATCCAAAGTGAGTTGTACATTGTTATTAGATCATGCCTTACTATTACTTTCTAATCATTGTATCAGTCTAGGGTAAATCCTTTGGATTAAGGTTGACCTAACAGTCATTTGTAAATCCTTTAATCTGGTGACATTCCAAGTAAATGCTATAAAGTCCTCTAACAAGGCTCACTCCTAATAGGGTGATTTAAGTCCTCTAATTAGGTCACACTTAATAGTGTACATTGTAACCTTTGATAGAGTTGGTCTTTCATAGGGCATCACATCAGAAGAGCAAGAATGAGTAGCTTGTTACTAGTGGTTTTTCCCAAATTGGGTTTACACATAAAATCATTCTGTCAAATATGTTATTGTATCAGTTATGTTTCACGCTTACATTTCTACAAAGCTGATTTGATAGTAACCTATGAAGTTTAAGTAATTGTATGATCTAATGGATGCATGCATTATGAATATATTTTATGGATACGAGTCCACTAAGATATGAAAAGTTTTATTTGTACATCTACACCATAGATAACTAATTCAATCCTCTCATTTTTTCTAAAGAATTCCAACATTTGGTATTAGAGCCATCTACTTAAGAGGACTAGTTTGAACGTACTAGAAGAAAAATATGAAGATGTCAAAAAGAGAGGTACCAAAACTTAATATAGATAACCTATCTACCTAGAAAAGTCTGATGAAGCTACACCTAGGAGGTCTTGGAGATCATGCACAATCTACCATCATTATAGAGCATATCAATCTTGCTAGAGCCCTAACTATTGAAGATCTGAAAAAGAAGAAAGAACAAAACCAAGGAATGTCGGAGATTGCCTCTACCCTAAGTTATGCCGAGTTCAATGATATCAAGGGTTGTGATAGTGCAAAGAAAATGTGGGATTCTCTTCATACTATATATGAGGAGACACAAATCTTCTAAGAGAAAATTTGAAAGTCTTAGAGGTAACTTTGATGATATGAGAATGCAAGAAGGTGAAAATGTTTCTCAATATTGCTCTAGGATAAAAGATATTGTTAATGCAATAAGAGGATCTATTGGTAAGATAGATGATGAGACTATACTAAGGAAAGTTTTGAGAACACTGCTACCAATTTATGCTATTAGAATTTTTACAATATAAGAATTAAGATTCATACCAAGTTCTAATCTAACTCTTAAAGGTTTGGTAGGTAGGCTCACTACTTTTGAGCTATCTAATATTGATAATTTAAAATCTAACAATGTTGAATCTACTTTCAAAGCCAAGTTGTCATTGAAGGAACCTAATGCAAAGAAGAAGAAAAAGGTAAAATATGTTTCTAGTGATAGTGATACAAATGAGGAAGATGTAGAACAACTTGAAGTGCTACTATAAAGGATATTCCATAGATGTCAATGAAAATTCAAAGGTAAGTTACCTATCATGTGTTTCAATTACAATGAGTTTGGTCATATTGCTACTAGATGTCTAGAGAAGAAAAATTACAGAGGTGGAGACAAGTACAAAAGTAGAAGAGATAAAGACAAGAAAGATTATAAAGACAAAGGAAAGAAGTCTTTCTACATTTTTGAAGAGGAAACTAAAAATGGATCTGATGATCATGATGATGAAGTGGTGTATGTTGTAATGAAGGATGATTTTGATGAATATGAGGCAACTACACTAGTGTCTTTTGTGAACAAGAGTGATAGATGGATCATTAATAGTAATTGTTCACATCACATGACTGGAGATAAAAGTAAGTTCATTACCTTGAATTATTATGATGGAAATAGTGTAAGGTTTGGTAATGATGTGATACAATGTGAATCTAGATGTACCCCAAAATGAGGTGATCCAGAAACTAGCCAACAACCACACAATAGAGAATGAATAAGAGGAACACGGTTCAAATCTAGAGGTTTGATAATATTTTTGGGTTATGGCCATTACAAAGAAGAACACATATTTCAAAGAACAACAAATCTCCAAACTCAAGTGCAAACTTTTGTCTCCAAGCTGCTCCACCTAAGACTTCTCTACCAAAATTATGATTAAGACTCCACCCAAGACCCCTTAAATACTTGCATGACCACAAGTCAGCCTATTACAAATTACCAAATAAACAAACCCTTACATTAAATTTTCATAACCAAACCACATGTTGGCTCTCAAAAAATATTAAATACCCATCACAAAATTAAATATGTGCTAGGTTGGCTCAAATTGGAAATAGACACAAAAAACTTGTCTAAAATGCTAACACTCAACATCAATAGGTTCACTCAACAAATGAAGGATTTCTCAACACACACTAGATAACTCGGCACCCACTGAAGAACTTGATACACCCTACAAAACTTGACACACACTATAGAGTGAAATGGGATAACACACTAACGTAAGGATTAACACGATGTCAAAAAACTTCAACTTGGTTATGACTAAAAATTTATTAGCAATAAAAAATGTCTGTAACTTGGTAGCAACCAACATAATCAATATGATAATGTGATGGCTAGGATGCTCTTGCATTAGAGTATCAGGGTGAATAGAAAAGACCTCAGATGCTCCTGCATCAGACTCCTTGGGTAAATACAAAAATATGTCATACATTTTTCTTTCAAAAGAAAATTTAGTACTAAGATTCATCTTCCCAAAAGTTTTCCACTCCATCAAAGAAAAGAGATCAAATCTAAAAATCAACCATGTATGCTTCATCCATTCAAAAATTAAAATTTGATCCAACCAATCAACATACTTAATCAAATGAAAATCATAGTGCTCAAATTGAAACTTATCATCAAAATCATCCATTACATTATCCTCATACATGAAAACCAGATCAACAACAATATCCAAATCACAAACCCAATTAGGAACAATATGTGAACTCAGATCCATAATAGTAGAAACATACAAGTCCATAATAGATAAAACATGTATATTCATTCCTCAAGAAACATAACACCAACAACATCAACAAAATCCACATTAGTAGTAACTTCCATATCCTTTAACATCTCAACAAAAACAAATAAGTTCAAATTCATATCAACAACAATAGTGTCATGCAAATCTAGATTCTAATGTAGAGGATCCAAAAAAGAAACCATTAAATGAGATACATACTGATCCCATCAAAATACATGAAATATATTCCATGCTTAGACATTTCACGAGACAAAACAAAATACTTTCCATACAAGTTTGCCATTACTTCACCATTTACATAGTCTGATTTTTATTTGAGAGTATATCATTCATAACTTTTGTTTCTGATATTTTTGTGAAAAACCATTTGGAGGAATTTTGAAAACCTAGGAATATTAAAACATATCCAAATATCATTCCAATCCAACAAATATATTACAAGTTATGGTCTTTGTATTGAGACCCATTGTTACTATCATAAACCAGTAACAAAACTTGTAACCCTACCTAGGACATCTCATATCTTTCACAATACAAACCCAATTGATTCCAACACAATTTCACAATAAGAAATATTAAGTCTAGTTTCCAAATATGTAATCCATTCAAATCTTCCAATCAATAAATCCTTATATGCATGCAAACTTATGCCCGCAACTCCACTGAAGATTTTAAAAACTAGTTTTCAATAAGAAATGTATAAATTCCAAAAATATCAATGAAAATGACTCAAAAAAAATGTAAATAAAACTAAATTCACAAATATTTCCAATGAATCCATTTAGAGTTCATAACTTGTCCATATGTGCTAGTACCAAGCACTGAAACATGACCATTGTTAGGGAATCCTAAATTTGTAAATAAGCACTTTTACCAAAATTCTCATAACCTATTCATTTCTTCACATAAAAATCCAAACCAAATTAAAAAGTAAGGTTATTCATCCTACTATCCTTGTGTGTGTGTGTGTGTGTGTGTGTGTGTGTGCGCGCGCACGTTAGAATTACTTTAGAATAACTGAGAGAAGGGGGGTGAATCAGTTATTCAAGGTCTATATGTCCCTTTCAAACTTTTCACTAAGTGTAGTGAATCCATTTAATCATTCATTCATTCAAACTTTAATTCTCTAATTAGAAATTTATTGTAAATCAACATGCAAGTATAACACACAAGAAATCAACACATGACACAATGATTTATGTGGAAACCCAATTTGGAAAAAACCACTAGTAACATGCTATTCAATTCTTACCCTTCTGAAGTGATGCCCTATGAAAGGCCTACTTTGTTAAAGGCTTACAACACACACTATTAAATGTGACCTCGTTAGATGATTTAACCACCCTATTAGAAGTGAGCCTAGTTAAAGGACTTTAGAACATTCACTTGGAATGCCACCCTATTAAAGGATTTACAAATGGCTATTAGGCCAACCTATGTCCATAAGATTTTTAGATCTAATACAATTGCTAGAGAGTATTAGAAAATCTTGATCTAACTACAACATACAACTTATCTTGCAGATCTCAGATCACTTCTCTTCTCATACCTTGTCTGGCCTTCTATCTCTACAACTCTTAACTTCTTGCTTTATCTTTCAAGCTTTGTCTCCTTGAGTCTCCATATTCAATGTACTAGTGTTATCATCTCTTCATGACCAGTTGTAGAAGTAGAGCCTCTGTGCTCTTCCTTCTCCTAGATGTCTCCTTCTTAACACCCTTTCAATCACTTCACACATTTGACACTTCTACAACAACATTATTAGCAGCTCATTTCTTCTTGGTTTATGGCTTCTTAAATAGAAGACTTGGAGTTCCTTTTCCTTCTCAATTCATCTTTTCTTCAATTTCAATTCACATGGATTAGGTAGGATTCATTGCAATGAACCCATATTCTATTTCCTCTAGAAACTTCTTGAATAATCCATTAGAATTTGTCGAAAAATGGTTTACATAGGATTTTGTGCTAACAACTCATCATCCTTATCCTCAAACTCATTCACAAAATTCATTGTAACCACTAAGTCAGCTTGGATTTAGCAAATCTTCATTATTTGAAATAATGTAGTAGCTCGGCACTATTGAAATACTGGTACTTGGTACATATTGTGTTACTGGCATGAACTATGTTTTTCCTGATGTTCAGCACCTGAAGATTACTCAGCACCAACTAAATTTTTTGTTGATGCTCAGCACCTAATCTTTACTCGGCACTTGAAGATCACTTGGCACCAATTGAAAATTTCTATTACTTGGCTTCTCCTAAGAATTTTCTCGGCTTCAATTGATTTGCTTGTCTTCTTTTGATGATCAAGGTTAAAGCTTTGCAATGAACTTTGTTACAACTTCTTCCTCCAATATGTCTAAGTGTGACCATCCTTTGTATCTTTGAGTATGTTATCAATACACTACTTAACCATTGTCTTAGCTAATCCTTGCACTTCATTACAAAATCATAACTCAACCTTTCCTTTAGGTGCTCTTGTTACATCTTGTTGATCAAATCCTCTTCATCAATCACTAAGTGATAGTGCTTGAATCTTATAAGAAAATATCATTCATACAAATAGCAAGTTTGACATCAATGGAAAAATAATAATTGAAAAAATTCTCTTACAACAATCTCCTTCTTTGATCTTCAACAACAATGAGCTTTTCAATTAGATTTCCAACAATCTTTCTCTTTGGCATTGATGGCAAACCAAGCTGATCAACCATTAGACTAAATTACTGAACCACAAACTATCTAGGTTGGAATTGTAAGTCAAATTCCAAAAGTAAATTGTAACATTACATCTCCTTCTACTATTCTAATTACTTCATTTCAGCTTCTCCCTCTTTGCTATTGTAGCCTTGTACTTTGTCTTTCTCCCTCTTTTGTATTGTTCATCTTCTACTATTCTAATCAGCCTCTAAAATCTCCATCTATCTTTATTTGTTCACTTCTCCCTCTACTTCTTTGATCCTTTATCTTTAATAGTTGTTGATCAGTTGTTCACTTCTCCCTCTTTGACAACAATTCCAAAAACATATTAGCATCTTTAATATGCAGATGTAGCTCTTACAGGCTCCCTCTGTCACCTTGCTTGTGACTGATTTTAAGTTTTCAGCACTTCTATTACTTTAGGCATGGATCCAAAAGTAAACATCCTCTGAATCAATTGTAAAATCTTCAACATTCAGGTTATTTGAGGTAGGGCATTCTTGCTTTTTCTTTCAGTAGCCTTAGCTAGGAGTATCACCCCTAACTTATTTCTAAGATACTCAAAAGCATCTTTAGGTAGTGCATTTGTGAAGATATTAGCAATCTATTCTTTTGAGCTAACATATTCCATCTTCACTTGTTTATCTTCCACTAGCTCTCTTACATAGTGATACTTAATTGCAATATGCTTGGTTTTAGCATGCATTATTGGATTCTTTGATATATTGATAGCACTTGTATTATCACAATAAAGTGTAATAGGATTAATTATCTCTCCCTTCATACCTTGCAACAAATGTTTGAACCACAAAATATTTGTGCAGTTTATAGCAGCTGCCACATATTCAGCTTCAGTAATAGACTATGAGGTGCAGCTTTTTTTTTTGCTTGTCCATGTAATCAACCTCTTTCCTAAGAAAAGTGCTCCTCCACTAGTTCTTTTTCTATCATCAATGTTACCTCGCTAATCTGCATCAGTGTAAACTCTCAATTCAAATTTCTCATTCTTTTTGTAGTATAAACAAAAGTCATCAGTTCCTTTCAGGTATCTCAATATTCTTTTTACTACCATTAAGTGGTTTTCTCTTGGATTGGCAAAAAATCTAGCCACTATTCCAACAACTAATGTAATGTTTGGTCTACTATGCACAACATATTGCAGCTCTCCAATCATTGACCTATACAATGTTTGATTTACTTCAGTAGAATCATCATTCTTGGATAGCTTATGTCTAGTTTCCATCAGTGTGCTAACTGGTTTTGATTCTTCTAGCCCAAATGTTTTGAGTACTTCCTTGATGTAATTGGATTGAGTCACAAATATGCCATGCTTCAACTGATGTACTTGCAATCCAACAAAGAATTTGTTTTTTCCAAACATTGACATCTCAAATTCATGCTTCATTTGATTTGCAAAATCTTTGCATAAAACATCTTTTCCTCCAAATATTATGTCATCAAAAAAGATTTCTAAAATCAAAATGTCTTTACTTTCCTCATATTTGATGTACAAATTTCTATAGTCATCTTTTCTTTCAAATCTGATCTTTACAAGATATTTGTGCAACCTTTCATACCATGCTCCTAGCACTTGCTTTAGTCCATAAAGTGCTTTGTGTAATTTGTAGACCATGTCCTTGTTCTTCTCATCAACAAACCCCTCTAATTGTTCTACGTAGACTTCCTCTTCTAGTATATCATTCAAAAAAGCTAACTTCATGTCCATCTAGTAGACTTTGAAACCCCTATATGTAGCATATGCAAGTAATGTTCTTACTCCTTCCATTCTTGCAATAGGAACAAATGTATCTCCATAATCTAGTCCTTCTTCTTGTGCATGGCCTTTGCAAACTAATCTAACTTTATTTCTTGTTATTTGACCATTCTAATCAAGTTTTTTTCTAAACACCCACTTGGTACCAATCACATTCTTACCAATTGTTTTGAGAACTAGAGACCAAGTTTTGTTCTTCTCAATTTGATCTATCTCTTCTTTCATAGCCTTATACTAGACATCATCTTGCAGTGCATCTTTGACTATTTTGGTTTCAACCTTTCTTAGTAGGCATGATTCATTTTTGAGTCTATTACTTGTCATTGATCTAGCATCCTTATCACCAATGATTTGATTTTCAATGTGATGTCTTCTTACATACTTGGCTAATTTAGGTTTAGTCCTTCTTTCCTCATTTGATCCTTCAACTTCAGAGTCATTTCATTCTTCTTCATCAGGTAATTCATCATTCCTTTTATGTATACTATTTTTAGAACCAATTTATTCATTTTCTACATTCTGCAGCTTAGCTTTTGAATGTAACTTGACATTCATAGGCTAAGACTGGGAAGATATTGAAGTTTGTTGCTGATTCCCAACATGATTTGCAACATTGTCTTCAAATGTCATTCCTTTGTAGAAGTATAGAAAGGATCTATAATTCTCTATTTTATTTGACTCATCATCCTAAAATTTTGCATGCTCATCAAAATTTATATTTTCACTCTTCACAACTCTATTAGTGTTAGTATTCAAACACTCATATGCCTTTCTTTTAGTGGAGTACCCAAGAAATAGTCCTTCATCACTTTTTGCATCAAACTTGCCATTTCTAGTGTCTTTTAGAATATAGCATTTACAACCAAATGCTTTGAAATTTTTAACATTAGTTGAATGACCATACCAAAATTCAAAGGGTGTTGCATTTGTACCTTTCTTGACTTGAACTCTATTTAGTGTGTAGACTGCAGTACTTATAGCTTCTCTCAAGTACTTAAGTGCAACATTTTTCTCCATCACCAAGGTTCTAGCATAGGTAATCATTAACCTATTTTTCCTTTTAGAAATACCATTCTATGGGGAGTTCTTGGTGCTAACATTTTCCTTTTGATATCTTTTTCATTGTAAAATATTTCAAATTCTCTTGATGTGAATTCACCTTCTCTGTTTGACCTTAGGAATTTGAGGTTCTTTCCTATTTCCTTCTCAACTCTAGCCAAATACCACTTGAACATTTGAAATGCATCAGATTTTTTCTTTAAGAACATAATAGTCATCATCCTAGAATAATCATCTACAAATAGCATTATGTATCTATCTCCTAGGTAGCTTTGTACTTCTATTGGGCCACATAAATCTATATGAACTAACTCTAGAACTTCATTGGAAGTGTATGATTTTCTTTTGAAAGTATATTTAGTCATCTTCTCTAGTTGACATTGTTTACACATTGTGTTTTTAGGTTTCTTCAACTTGGGCAATCCTCTAACTTTGTTTTTCTTGCTAATGCTGATCAGATTATCAAAATTAACATGACACAACCTTTTATGCCACAACCACACGTCTTCAAGTCTAACAATAAAAAATGTTGCTTCTTCCATATCTAGGTAAAATAGATTTCTCCTAGTTTTTTCACCTTTTCTTATCAAATTTCCATCAATATCATAGATCTTGGCGGTTTTGTTTCCAAATTCCACTTTGCATCCTACATTGCCTAATTGAGATACACTCAACTAGTTCTAGTTCAATCCTTCAACATAGTATGCATTATCACATGAAATATTCTTTGTAACTTTGATAGAGCCTTTTACTTTGATTTTACATGGGGTATCATTACCAAATCTAACATTATTTCCATCATATTGAGTAAAGGTAATGAAATTACTTTTATCTCCTACCATGTGATGTGAGCATCCACTGTCTATGATCCACTTGTCATTCTTGTTCACATAGTTAACCCATGCTATTGCTTCATCTTCATCTTTTTCTGATTCATCCTTCATGGCTACATAGATTACTTCATCATCATTTTCATTAGATTCTTCTTCAACAATGTAGCATCTCTTGCCTTTTTCCTTGTAGTCTTTGCTATCATCTTCTCTTTTGTTCTTGAACTTGCTTCCTTCTTTAAAGTTTTTCTTCAGTGTGCATCTTGTAGCTATATGACATACTTCATTACAATTAAAACATATGATAGGAAGCTTACCTTTGAATTTTCCTTTACCTCTATGGAATCTCCTTGGCAGTAGTGCTTCTAACTATTCCACATCTTCCTCATCTGTGCTGCTATCATTGGATGCATGTTTTCCTTTTCTTATTCTCTTGCTTGTTGTGTCCTCCTCAGTATCTTTTATTGTCATCTTGGCCTTGAAAAGAAATTTAAGATTCTCAAGTATGTAATTGTCAAAATTGGATAGCTCAAAATGTAGTTAGTCTTCCAACTATTCCTTCAAAAGTTAGTGTGTTCCCTTGTACACACCTTAGCTCTTGAATGTCTGAAACTCTTATAGCATAGATAGGGAGTAGAGTTCTCAAGTATTTGTTGATGTATGTTTCTTCTTCTAGTTGACCACCTAGAATTCTTATTGCACTCACCACTTATTTTATTCTTGTAGCATATTGAGCAACATTTTCACCTTCCTCCATCTTCATGTCATCAAACTTCCCTCTTGGGCTTTCTCTCTTTACTCTCTGGACATTCTAATCTCCTCCATAGATTTCTGACAGGGTTTTACACATCTTAAATGCAGTATCACAATCTTTGACATAATCATATTTTACATAGCTCAGTGGAGAGGCAATCTCCAACGTTGCTTGATTGTGCTCCTTCATTTTGTTCAAATCATCTATAGTAAGAGGTCCTACTGGAGTTACATGTTCTGTTCCAATTGAAGTTTGTGCATAGTCACCTATTGATCCAAGGTGCAATTTTATCAAACTCTACCATGCAACAAAGTTGTCTTTGTTAAGCTTGGTAACTTCTCTCTTAGACATCTTGATCTTCCTGCTTCTTGTATCTTGAAACTAAATTAGCAAAAGGCTCTGATACCAATTGTTAGAATTCATTTAGAATAACTTTGGGGGGGGGGGTTGAATTAGTTATTCAAGGTCCAAATGTCCCTTTCAAACTTTTCATTAAGTGCGGTGAATCCATTCAATCATTCAAACTTGATGCCCCATAAAAGGCCTGCCCTATTAAAGGCTTACAACACACACTATTAAATGTGATTTTGTTAGAGGATTTAACCACCTTATTAGAAGTGGGCCTAGTTAAAGGACTTTAGAACATTCACTTGGAATGCCACCCTATTAAAGGATTTACAAATGGTTGTTAGGCCAACCTAAGTCCATAGGATTTTTAGATCTAATAAAATTCCTAGAGAGTATTAGAAAATCTTGATTTGACTGCAATGTACAACTTATCTTGCAGATCTTAGATCACTTCTCTGCTCATACCCTTGCCTGGCCTTCTATCTCTGCAACTCTTAACTACTTGGCTTATCTTTCAAGCTTTGTCTCCTTGAGTCTCCATACTCAATGTACTAGTGCTATCATCTCTTTATGACCACTTGTAGAAGTAGAACATCTGTGCTCTTCCTTCTCCTAGATGTCTCCTTCTTGACACCCTTTCAATCACTTTGCAAATTTGACACTTCTGCAGCAACAATATTTGTAGCTCATTTCTTCTTGGTTTATGGCTTCTTAAATAGAAGTCTTGGCATTCCTTTTCCAACTCAATTCATCTTTTCTTCAATTTTAATTTGTATGGATTAGGTAGGATTCATTGCATCTAACCCATATTCTATTTCCTCTAGAAACTTCTTGAATAATCCATTAGAATTCATCCAAAAATGGTTTAGATAGGATTCTATGGCAACAACTCATCATCCTTATCCTTCAACTCATTCAAAAAATTCAATGTAACCACTAAGTTAGCTTGGATTTGGCGAATCTTTGTTATTTGAAATAATGCAGTAGCTCAACACTATTGAAATATTGGTGCTCGACACATACTATGTTACTCAACATTAGCTATGTTTTTTGTGATGCTCAGCACCTAAAGATTACTCAACACCAATTGAAAATGTCTGTTACTTAGCTTCTACTAAGAATTTTCTTGGCTTCAACTGATTTTCTCAGCTTCTTCTAATGATCAAGGTTAAAGCTTTGGAGTGAACTTTGTTACAACTTCTTCCTCCAATATGTCTAAGTGTGACCATCCTTTGTATCTTTGAGTATGTTATCAATACACTACTTAACCATTGTCTTAGCTAATCTTTGCACTTCATTACAACATCATAACTCAACCTTTCCTTTAGGTGCTCTTGTTACATCTTGTTGATCAAATCCTCTTCATCAACTAAGTGATAGTGCTTGAATCTTATAAGAAAATATCATTTGTACAAATGGCAGGTTTGACATCAATGGAAAAATAATGATTGAAAACATTCTTTCACAACAATCTCCCTCTTTGATCTTCAACAACAATGAGCTTTTCAATCAGATTTCCAACTATATATATAAAAATATTACATGGTTTCCAAGTAGTACATGGCTGTATAAGATTTGGAACCAACACAAAAACTAAAAAATAATCAAAACAACAACTTAGAATCACTCCAAATTTTGTTTCAAATGTGAATGTTTTTTTCCCCTCTAATTTGGTTTGACCATACATAATTTTTTATAGGGTCATTCATGGTTTACAACTTACCAACCAACTTTTGAACCAACTCCTTACATTCTCTTAACTCTTTTTGCACTTTTTGCAATAGTTTTGCACTTTTTTGCAATATTACAACTTATAATTTTACACTTTCTTGAAAACTTTACATTTATTGCCTTTAGGAATTAAAATTGATTCAATTACATGTAATATCACATAAAAACATATGGAAATACATTAAATAATTAAAATATTTCTTGGGATCATCTACAATAACATTATAACTAAGTGCTTCTACACTAGAGTCATATCAGGAACAACAATATCATGCAAATATAAATCAATAACATTTATGAAACCCTCAACCATATTACCAAAAAGTAAATCCATCTTCCTACTACAAGCAACATCCAAATCAATAATAAAATGAACATATAACTCTAGATCAATAATAACAACAATAGATAAGTTCTCAATCACATCCATTTCAACATTAACATTATCTTGAATAATAACAACATCTAACACCTTACCAACATAAGTAAAATTCTTTTCTTCAACAATATCATTGCACATAACAAGATGCTCTACAATTTCCATGTCAGATCTATCCATTTGCTCATGAAAACCAAAAGATACTTTCTACATTTTAGCAATGTCATCATGCACTTCCATGAATTTTCTTCTTCTTCTCTTCATAATCTCTTTAACTAGCCAAACAACCTTCTTTCTAACCCTCAAATGCCAACTCAAATTAGATTCTTCCATATCATCAATCCTTTCATGTAAATCATCCCAAAATGAATCATACTCATTGCTGTTAACATCATCAAGATGTCTTCCATGATTTTGTACTAATTCAATAGCTTCTACTCTAGTTGCAAGTTTTCTCAACATGTCAAATAATTATAGACCAACATCTCTCCTTCTACAAATGATCTTTTCATAAAAAATGATCAAGCAGTGAGTCCTTTGCAAGTGCAGGCCAAATTCATAGATCTACAACCCTAGGCCAAATTCACTAATGAGCTAGGACTTCCAAAATCAAATGCTTCTCAAATAAAATTCACCCAACCAAGACCTTGGTACAAACTACCTCACACTTCGATATTCTTCTTGCACACTTAGGAACAACTAGGCTCTAATACCAATTGATGTAGCACGAATCTAGATGTACCTAAAATGGTGATCCATAAACCAGCAAGAAAACACACAATAGAAAATGAACAAGAAGAACGAGATTCAAATCTAGAGAGATAATATTTCACATATTCAAATCAAGGAGTTTACATCCAGCATGCCCAGCTATACGATCTTCTAGGTTATGGCCATTATAAAGAAAAATACATATTTCAAAGAAGAACAAATCTCCAAACTCAAATGCAAACTTCTATCTCTAAGCTTATCCACTTAAGACTCTACCAAAATTATGATTAAGACTCTACCCAAGATCCCCTCAAATACTTGCACATCCACAAATTGACATATTACAAATTACCAAATAAATAAACCCTTACATTAAATTCATAACCAAGCCACAAGTTGAGTCTCAACAAATATTAAATACCTATTACAAAATTAGATATGTGCTAGTTTAGGTCAAACTAGAAATAGAGATAGAAAAATCATCTAAAATGCTCACACTTAGCATCAACAAGTTCACTTAGCACATGAAGGAATTCTCGAAACACACTAGATAACTCAGTACCCATTGAAGGAGTCGACACATAATACAACACTTGACACACATTATAGAATGAAAAGGGATAACATGCTAACCCAAGGGTTAACATGACATTGAAAAACTTCAACTTGGCAATGACTAAAAATGTAGTGGCACTCAGCAATGTCTATAACTCAATAGCAACCAATAGAATCAATGGGATAATGTGATGGATAGGATACTCTTCAATTAGACTATTGTGATAAATAGAAAAGATCTTAGATGATCCTGTATCATGATGCACCTTGTCTAATAAAAGAAAAAGGTTCTACCAAACTCATAGAAAATATTTTATGTGACAATTCTTATTATGTTGAAGGACTTAACTATAATTTTTTAAGTGTGTCACAACTGAATAGTTTAGGCTGTAAGGTTGAGTTTGAGAACAAGACTACTAAGATATATGATACTTATGGAAAACTACTTGGAAAAGGTGATCAAACTAGAGGTAATCCATTCTGCTTTGATATGGATAATGCTACTTGTTTAGTTATAGAATTTGATGATGTGTAGCTATAGCACAAGAGGTTATGTCATGTTAATTTTGATTACCTAGTTAGTATCAGTAACATGAGAAGAGTTAGAGGTTTGTCTAAGTTGAAGAAAGCTGGCAATATAATTTGCAAGCAATGTTAATAAGGAAAAATGACAAAGTCAAGTTTTAAGAGTAAGCCTCATACCTCTAAAGGAATATTTGATATTGTTCATAGTGACTTGTGTGGACCAATTGATGTTTAAATCTACAAAGGAGATAAGTACATTATGCTATTTGTTGATGATTATTCTATAATGATGATAGTTATATTCTTTTAAAAATATGATTCTTTTAAATGTTTAAGTGGTACTTAGCCAAAGTTGAGAAGGAAATAGGTAAAAGTATAAAATGTTTGAGATATGGTAGAGGAGGAGAATTTACATCAAATGAGTTTGAGATGTTTCATAATGACATAAAAAATCAAAAGATAGATATATGCCCGTAGAACCTCTCCACAAAATGGAATTATTGAAAGGAGAAACAAACTTGTAATAGAATGTGCTAGGACACTCATGATGGAGAAAAATATTGCTTTGAAATATTGGAAAGAAGCTGTAAGTATAACTGTAGATACCTTGAACCATGTGCAAGTTGAGAAAGGTACTCATTCAACACCTTTTTAACTATGGTATGGATACTTAATCAATGTAAAATATTTTAAGGTATTTGGAAGTGAGTGTTATATTCTCAAGGATTTCAAGAATGGTAAAATAGATGGAAAAGGTGAAGAAGGTATATTCCTTGGCTATTCCACAAGAAGAAAAGCTTATAAGTGTTTAAATACTAACACTAACAAAGTTGCAGAAAGTGAAAATGTGAAATTTGATGAATATACAGAAGTACATGAGACTAAACCTATAAAGTAAATAGAGGAATACAAATCATTTGTATATTTTTATGAAGGTATGCCTCTTGATGAAGATTCTATAAATCAAGTTTCAAATCAACAACATGTTTCATTGACTACTAAGTCACAGACTATGGATGCTAAGTTGCATTCAAGAACTAAGCTACAATTGAGTACCCAATTACATAATAAAGTTGAGGCATATTATAATTTTGAACTACATGATAAAGATGTATACAGTGATTCAAAAGTTGAGAGACCAAATGAGAAAAATAGAGTAGAACCAAGATTGTCAAAGTATGTCAAGAGACATCACCCTACAACACAAATCATTGGAGATAAAGATGCAAGACCAAAGACAAGAAAAAAATTGAGAAATGATACATGTTTTCTTAGCATGTATGAACCTAAAATGATAAAATATGTCTTAGAGGATGTTGACTAGAGTAAAGCCATGAAAGAAGAGATTGAACAAATTGAGAAAAATAAGACATGGACTCTAGTTCCTAAACCAAAAGAAAAAATAATGATTGGCACCAAGTGGGTGTACAAAAAATAGTGAAGTCAACAAATAAAGAATAGTTTGTAAAAGATATGCACAAGATGAAGAAATAGACTATGTAGAAACATTCACTTCTATTGCAAGATTGGAAGGTGTAAGAACTTTTCTTGCTTAATCTGCATACAAAGGTAAGCAAGTAGATAAACTTTTGGATTGAAAGATTCTACAATAAAGATTGTAATTTAGCAAGTATCATTACTTGAGAGAGTTAGCTCAAGATAAAGAGGTGAAGATGGACTATGTTAACACAAAAGAGAAAATAGTTGATATCTTCACAAAAGCATTACCTAAGGATGCTCATGAGCATCTAAGAGATAAACTAGGGTGATACCCCTATCAAAGGCTATTTAAGAAGTATGAGAAGTGCCCTATATCAAAAAAGATGATTGACATATGTTACACATTTATGCAGTGAATCTTACTTTAGGAGTTGCCTAAAGTAATCAAAGAGATAGAGCTAAAAATCACTCATAAGATAGGTGACAGAGAGAGAAACTAAAAATGTTCATATTTTCATATTAAGATGACAAGTCTTCAAAAATTTTGTTAAAGAGGGAGATTATGGAAGGTATAGAAATAAATCTAAGGGAGATAGAAGATATAGATAGAAGAAATATGGAATATCTACTTAGAGGGAGATAGTGTACCTACTGATTAGTGCAAAGTAAGAAATGATTACATCTACCTAATAAAAGGGACATAGTGTTGAGGGAGATATAAGAAGTGATCAAGAGGGAGTCATAAGGATGAATTGATTTCTTGTTGATCAAAACAAAACTTTGTAACCTATGAAAAAGATGAAAGTTGCTGATAGAGGGAGAGATTTCAATACAAGGAAATATTTTCTTTTTGGTATTATTGCTAGGTGTAGTGATTAAGTTTAATTTTCCATCAATGACAAAGATGGAGATTGTTGAAAATACATCGATGCAAGTATGAGAATGTGTTTGAATCATTATTTTTTCATTGATTTCAAACTTGCTACTTGTTGGTAAGAAAATTTCTTAGATAAGTTGACTACTATCATTTATTTGATTGATGAATTTGATCAAATGAGGTAACAATAGCACCCAGAGGAAAGGTTGAATTACGATATGGAAAAGGAGTACATAGATTAGTTAAGAAAGTGAAGTTATAGTGTGAAATGTACCCTTTTCTGATTTGATATGATATTTCACACCTCTAATCAGATTTTCAAGATCAAACAACTAATATCACAAAGATCCACCAAATTTCTCAAGAAACCCCAAATCGGGTATGCTGAAAATAGTGCCAAAAGCTTCACAACTTCACAAATTATTAATAAATCTGAAAATGGAAATTTTCATAGAAATTTCAGCAGCATAACAGCCTAAAAAATGAAATTTATAGATCTATATAGCCTTTACACAATAGTTCACAAATGTAGGACAAAAACTATGCTCATCAAGCTCCCGAAATTAACACAAAAATGCCCAGAAATACAACAAAAACACTAATAATCTATCTCAGAAGTTTAATCACATCCCAATAAATATATTCAGATCTATTTTAACACATTAAAGTCTGAAATACAGCAGCAACCCAAACTGATATGAAATACTCAACTGAAAACACCAAACTCATACAAAAAACACACTCGAAAACTCACAAATCTGCACTGTTCAGCACAAAGGAAAACTCTGTATGAGCATGAAAATGGAATGGCTTCAAACTTCCATCCTTAGCCTTCCTGGAAACTTAAAAACTCTCGTTCTTGGGTCTCCTTCTCCACAGGTTTGGCAGCCTCTGAAGAATAACAAAGAATGAGCAAAAATCCAGTTCTAGAATGAGCCCAAAATGCCTCCAAAACCCTTAAAAGAGGGAATAACCCTAACTCACATCCAAGAGGGGTTAATAAAACATATTTTAATAATAATTTTCATTTATTAGTCCATTAGCTTCCAAAGATTGTCCCCTTTTTCTAAAACTTCACCTTTTTGGGCCTGCCTGCCTTAGTAAAGATCATTATTTTTAATTATTTGAAAAAGGGACATGACAAGTCCTCCCCTTTCAAATATTTCTTGTCCTCAAGTAATGGCTGAACAATAAACCAATCAATCCACCTGGATCCCAAATGTAGTCATGAACTATACTATTGTCAATTAACACAGGCTCCTGCAATATCCTCTGCAATATAACCAAGAGGAATTTGTAATCAAACTGACAATTACTGCTCAACCAAACTCCAAAGTCATAACTTCCACAGTCAAAAACCCACAAGACACAAACTCTTAGAACATCAAAACCCAAGTAAAGTGGACAAATCAAACCACCAACATAGTAAATACCATCAACGCATCCCACTGGCCTATATAGAATGTACAATCCAACTCTACAACAATGGTGAATGCTCTCGAATGAAATTGTACCAAGTATGGAGAATCCACACACTGTACAACTCCTATAGTCAACACAACTCTGCAAATCACTGGCCACTATCTCATAACCATAACTCTCATGCACCCCTGATGGTAAAAAACCATCACAAGATAAACAACAAGAAATGGAACCCAAACCAAATTTGCCTGCCATCAACTCCTCAAAACAAGGATCAAATGCTAACTGATGTACATACCCTACAATATAATGTTGATAAAAAAAACCAACCTTAGTCAACAACTCACCATGAACAAGTGATACAACCCACTATGATTGATCACCCGCTAAGTCAGGAGATGTCATAGCCAAAGGAGTAGAATCAATAACAACACCCGCTGAAGCATCACTCCAAAACTCCTGCTCTAAGTCATGTATTATCAAGGTATCAACTGTAGAACCTATCGCCATGTTTTGCCCATCACAACTCTCATCCCGAGGCATCAAACTATCCCATAACTGATGATAAGCACTAGGAACCAAAGTACATCTCTATATGATCATCTCATCAACATGGGCATAAAAGGTAAATTGATGAGCATACCTCACAATGTAATACTGATAGAATGCACCAATCTCAGTTAGTGGCTCAGACTGCAATCTAGATGTAACTAACTGCAATCGATCACTAACCAAGTTGGAACTGACTACTACCTCTAAAGACATCACCAAGGGAGTAGTATTACTAGCAAGAACCATGCCAACTATCGGCTCACCAACATCACACATGGTCTTTGATACAACATCTCTAGTCTTTGTGCCATTAGTGCTAGAGGTCACCACCATGTCAGGCATACCACAAAAATCTACTATAGCACCCAACTCAACTGAAACTGACTCTAGTGCGGAAAAACCCAATATGCCAATGTTAGTATCAAGGATGGATGCATCCCCATCTCCACTTTCTTTGACAATCTCGACCATGGACATCCTCGGATCACTAGACACCATAGCTTGTGACTGTATAGAATCTATTAAAGACTATAGTTGCTCTAACTCCATGGTCACCTTAGCCAAATGAAACTGTGACTCCTTGAAAGCCAACTGTGTACTCTCAAGAATCTCAGAAGTCACCTCAAGCTACTGAGTAAGCTCACTCACCTAACCTTCCTTGGACAACAATGCATCATATACTGTACTGCCCCACTCCGTAAGATAATCTCTATCGGCTACCAATTGCATATAATCTTGTCTTAGAATCTGGATAGCCTCCCATAAAGAGTGGAACTCTTTCAAGGAAAGATAACTGCCTCCCTGCTCATCACTAGTAGGAGAATGCATCCATAAATGGCTAACAACTGACGAGCAGCATCAAAATGTTGGCAAGTGATAGCAATGTCTCACTCACTAACTCTTAACTGATTAGACACATGATGGCACTGGCTAGACTGTCTCCTACAAACCTCCTCTGATAAACTATCTAAAGGAGTATCCTCAAAGTTACTAGTCTCTAGATTATTACCATCCATATCTTGTGAATCAACTCCAAAGCTCATATCAACATACGGAGTATCAAAAATTGTAGCACTGCTGTCCAACTCCTCTGTACCAAAAGAAACTGCCAAGGAAACTAAGTCTTCAAAACTGCCCACTACATCCTCCTGGATGTCATCAATGCCAATATGATCCTGGGACTCATCTATACACACTGCCAAATATGAAAGATCATCAACACATTCCAACAAGTATGGTCGACTAGATATATGAACAAAGCCCAACAATGGTGTATAAAAACTAATACCAACATCGGACAAACTTTTGGCACAAGAAAAGACAACATTGTGCAATCTACTAATCAAATCCATGATAGCACCCAAACAAACACTGCTACCAAAAAGTGTTAAAGATCTCCAGTCAACTGAATCCCAAATGCTAATATAACAATCTTGAGTCCATATCCGTAAACTAGAATCAGCTGGTAACTCAAGTAAACTCCTCACCTAAGTAATATGACCAATACCAACTAACTCCACATACCTGTCATGATGAGATAATTAAGTCACAATACTATCTTTGTTCACTTTCAGCAAGCTAGACAAATAATGTGAAGTACTACTAGCCTCAACCTCATGTGATGAAGCATCTAACTGTGCCTGGTACTCTTTTTCAAAAAATTCATGAATGCTCAATGTCTACCCATCTCTACCAGGTATCTCACCATCATGCACAACAACATCCTAATAATCATCATTTGAACCCACTACGCTGTAGTCACTTCCTGTTGTAACTATACCATCCTGAATACCTGTGACATCACCCTTTGACGACCTGCAAACAATTGTCTCAATTTGAGTATCATGTTGACCATTACTATCAATCTGTGTAATATCCTTTCCCACCACCTCCTGTGGCAGAGTAGAATCTGAGACCTCTACCTAGCTATAAGCTAGTTTCTCAAACTCCTCATGCAAGTTCTTAGGAATTGTGTCATCTGTCCTGTGAGAAAATTTGTCAAATAGAAATCTAGTCAACTTATCCACCTTAGCTGGGTCGGACAACATGTCATTCATTATACGGTGGTGCTCAACCAACTATTCAGACATGTCATGGCTTATTTTCATAAGTTTATCTCAAATGTCTAAATAACCATCCTTTCTACTGTTTTGACTCTGGATATCAATTGTCCAAGATCATGTCCTCTAAGACTCTATACTATACCTTTCCATTCTGGATAAAGTAGAGTGTAACCCCAATAGGATATAACTTCTTCAAACACTAAGAACTAACATGCAAATGATTAGAAGTAGCATGCAACCATAGATTTTGACATGCAACTGATTAGAAGCAACATGAAACCATCAAATTCACCAAGAACTAACATGCAAATGATTAGAAGTAGCATGCAACCATAAATTTTGACATGCAACTGATTAGAAGCAACATGCAATCATAAATTATGACATGCAAGATCTGGGTCGTTGTCAAAACTGACATACAAACTTCTACAACCACCAAATTCACCAAGAAATAACATGAAAATGATTAGAAGTAGCATGAAACCATAAATTTTGACATGTAGCTGATTAGAAGCAACATGCAACCATAAATTATGACATGCAAAATTTGGGTAGTTCTCAAAACTGAAATGCAAGATCTGGGTAGTTGTCAAAACTGACATGCAAACTTCTACAAACCCTCAGGCTGGCAAGATCATGGCTCTGATACCACTAAAATGTTCCCTTTTCTGATTTGATATGATATTTCACACCTCTAATCATATTTTCAAGATCAAACAACTAATATCACAAAGATCCACCAAATTTCTCAAGAAACCCCAAATCGGGTATGCTGAAAATAGTGCCAAACGCTTCACAACTTCACAAATTATTAATAAATCTGAAAATGGAAATTTAAAAAAAAATTTCAGCAGCATAATAGCTTACAAAATGAAATTTCCAGATCCGTATAGCCTTTACACAACAGTTCACCAATGTAGGACAAAAACTATGCTCATCGGGCTCCCGAAATTAACACAAAAATGTTCGAAAACACCACAAAAACACTAATAATCTATCTCAGAAGTTTAATCACGTTCCAATACATATATTCAGCTCTATTTTAACACCTTAAAGTCTAAAATATAGTATCAACCCAAACTGATATGAAATACTCAACTGAAAACACCAAACTCATACAAAAAACACACCCGAAAACTCACAAATCTGCACTGTTCAGCACAAAGGCAAACTCTGTATGAGCATGCACATGGAATGGCTTCAAAATCCCATCCTTATCCTTCCTAGAAACCTGCAAAATCTTGTTCTTGGGTCTCCTTGGAAACCTGCAAACTCCCGTTCTTGGGTCTCCTTCTCCACAGGTTTGGCAGCCTCTGAAGAATAACAAAGAATGAGCAAAAATCCAGTTCTGGAATGAGCCCAAAATGCCTCCAAACCCCTTAAAAGAGGGCACAACCCTAAATCACGTCCAAGAGGGGTTAATAAAACATATTTTAATAATATTTTTCATTTATTAGTCCATTAGCTTCCAAAGATTGTCCCCTTTTTTTGAAAGTTCACCTTTTTGGGCCTACCTGCCTTAGTAAAGATCATTATTTTTAATTATTTGAAAAAGGGACATGACATAGTGCATTGATTATCTACTTAAGGTTGCAAAGGATGGATACACTGATTAAGTTTAGAAGAATAAGTAAAACAAATTATGTTTGCCAAGCTTAACAATCTACACAATAGGTGCCAAGAAAAGTTAGTGTAAGTTGAGAAAAAAATGAGTTGGAGCCAAGAAAAGTCAAAATTTAGTATATGCCAAGTGATACAGTGTCAGCCGAGTAAAGTTTAGTTGATGAAAAGCACTAGTATACTTTAGTTCATGCCGAGTGATTTGATAGTGGATGTAAAGAAACATAGCATGTGCTAAGCAATAGAATAAAGTTAATGCCGAGTGACAATATTATGAGAAAGATTGTAAATTCAATGAATATGAGATGAAAAGCTTGAGTTCTTAGATTGTGTGAACTATGTGGAAGATAAGCTTGATGAGCTGGTGGCATAGAGTTCAAGATGAATTATTTGAGGCCAAGTCAAATAGGATTGAAGGGGAAGTTTCTAGAAGGGAATAAAATAAAAATATGAGTAGTTAATTGAATATTACCTAATTCTACCTAACCCTAAAATGGATGATATAGGCTAAACATCAAAAGATCTAAATTTTCTATTGATACATATGGTTGGTTAGAAGAAAAGGTTATGTGTTAGAACCTAAGGAAGAAAAGAGTCACAGGTATTGCTTCATTCAATGACCAAAGAGAAGAGATTGCTATTGGAAAGAAGAGAAAGAAGGCTTAGGGGTATGTATTCTTGAAGGGTGAACAAGCTATCAGAGCTAAAATGTGTGAAAGACATGAAGAATGGAGGACTAAAACAAAGGTCTATAATCTACAAAGTGAGTTATAAGTTATTATCATATCAAACCATATTATTACTTTCTAATCATTGCATTAGTCTAGGGTAAATCCTTTGGATTAATGTTTACCTAATAGTCATTTGTAAATCCTTTAACCTAGTGACATTCCTAGTGAATGATCTAAAGCCCTATAACAAGGATCACTCCTAATAGGGTGATTAAAATCCTCTAATTAGGTCACATTTAAAAATGTGCATTGTAATCTCTAATTGGGTTGGGATTTCATAAGGCATCACCTTAGAAGAGTGAGAATAAGTAGCATGTTACTGGTGGTTTTTTCCAAATTGGGTTTCACATAAAATCATTGTGTCAAATGTGTTATTGAATCTGTTATGTTTCATTCTTACATTTTTGCAAAGTTGATTTGACAATAACCTACAAAGTTTAAGTAAAATTGTATGATCTAATGGATGCATGCATGATGAATATGTTTAATGGATATGGATTCACTAAGGTATGAAAATTTTGTTAGTTTTAGATTGGTTTTGACAATTGAGTGTCAACACACTTAACCAATTCTCAAGATGATGCCAAGTATATTATAGAAACTAAGCTATAGTGTGTGCCAAGTCAGAGAATTCAATAGGTGCCAAGAGAAGTTCAAGTGTTAAGTGATAAGTGATGCCAAGTCACTATAGGTGCCAATCAAAGTATAGATGTTGAGTGAAACAAAATTACTATAAGAGGCTAAGTGAGACAAAATTCCTATGTGTGCCAAGCATCAACAATTAGTAAGTGTCCAATAACACAGAATCAACATATGAGTTTGTGCCTTCACAAACTTAGATGTAAACCATTTTTGAACTGGCATAGGATGAATCTTGAAAGATCCTAAAGATAAGATCCAATCTTTTGCATTACCTATGTATTAGCATGTAGCCAATAAGAAAAATGGAGAAGGCATGAAACCAATAGGAAAAGTGAAAGAATTGACCAGGAAATAAAGATTGAATATTGATTGTAGATTCATACCTAACCCTAAGTCTTTGAAGCCTTTAAAAGGAGGAAAAAACCCCATTGCATGTATGGATGAGAGAAGTGTGTGGGTGAATTAGAGCGAAGTGTAGAAGGGTGTAAAGACTTAAAAAGAGCAGAACAACATTGTAGAATTTAGTTGATCAAGAATAGAGTATTATAGTTTAGAGAAGAGACATATTAGATCAAGCAAGGATTAGAGAAAAAATAGCAAAATGAGGATCTAGAATCAACAATTAAGGATTGCAAGTCATCAGGTCAAGACTTTCTAATACTCTTTCGCAATTGTATTAGGAATAAAAATCCTATGATGATAGGTTGTTTGATAGCCATGTTGTAAGCCTTTAGACATGTTCCTTTAATAGGGTAACATTCCAAGTGAGTGTTTGTAAATCCTCTAACTAGGTCACTTTTAATAGGGTCTAAAGTCTTTAACAGGATAGGGCAGATCATTGGAAGTGTTCAAACTTTGTAACCTTGAATAGTTACATATTACTACAGTGATACTTTGTGGGTGTCATCCCCACCCCAACTTTATCTTCTCATTTTGGAGGGTTTCTATGTTACCAAATTCTTGTGTTATCTATTTTCATGCATGTCTTTACCTTCATGTTTATTAGATGAATTAGATGCATGTGAATGTTTTTAGTTAAAAGGTTAAAGTTAGTTACTTTTGATTCACCCCCCCTCTTAGAAGTAAATCTTCCCACTTGTAAATTCCAACTATTTGTATCAGAGCCAAGTTCTCACAATGAGGAGCCTTATAGCTTGGAGAAAAGATTTGGAAGTGAAAGTTTGCAAACTTGGAAGATCATAGAGAATGAGGCAATTGACATACAACTTTATTTACATGTTTTGGAAGAAGCCAGGGAGGAACTAAGAAAATCCTTAAAGAGAAGAAGAAAGATTGCCATTTCTAAGAGTGATACACAATACAAGGAGATTGACACCTCAAAACTATTTACAAATGGAAATTTCAAAGAGTTTGATGCAGAAATAGAAGACCTAATGGAGAAGAATAGAGCCCAAGTAGAAGAAATCAGAACACTCAAGCTTGAACAAGAATCAAAAGCCATGATGAGCTTTGTGAGGTGACTGAAAAAAAGAAAAGAGCCATTAAAGACAAGTCAATGCTAGAAGAAGACAAGAGAAATCTAACCAACAGACTAGAAGAAAACTCAATTGAGCTTGCATGAATTTCAAACATGTAGCTAGACACCCCAAGTCAGATGATGAATGCACATCATGAATTGAATGTCAAGGATATTTAGATCTCTATAGTAAAGATGCAAAATGACCAACTAAAAAATGACTAAAAAAGAGAGAAGGAGATTGTAGAGAGCTTCAAAAAATCTAATGAGGCCATCAAGTACTTTGAGCAGCTATTAAAATCACCAAGGGCTAGCAATGATACTTCAAGACTAGGATACACTAGCACTGAACAAGGAGAGTCACCCACAGGGTATTTTTTAGTGGGTAATATTCACTAATTGGCTAATTTTAGGAAATTTTGGCTAATAATTTAGTTCATAAAAATATTTAAAATCACCACTTTTTTAATAAAATTTAGTTATAAAAATATTTAAATAGTGTAAGATTCGCCAATTAAATAATATAAATTATGTTTAGTTTTCAAAATAATGTAAGATTTGCCAATATTTTTATAGCTCTTTTTCGAGGGGGGTTTTTTAAAGTTTACCTTGGTCATCCAAGACTGTAGAAGAAAGGAGTAACAAAGATAAGAAAACTAAACCTACTTGTCATTTTTTTGGTAAAAAGGGACATACCTCTATTGTATGTAGGAGCAAGAATGTCCATTAGCTTGACAAACCTAAGAATGTGAGCCATTGTCATAAGCGAAAAAAGAAAACACATCAAGTACAAGGCTATAGGACTAGGACTATTAGAACACCAAGATTTGAAGGTCACTACTACAATTGCAACAAACATGGACATAGAAATTTTGAGTGCAGATCGAAGCCTATGTGGACACAAATTAACTAGCAAGAGGAGATAACCATGGACATCACTACAATTGGGACTATAACACTAGGTATAGTTGTCATTACTATTAGGAATATGAAATTTTTTTTGAAAATTTCATAAGAACACATTTTAGAGGAAACTACAGAAGATGGTTGAGTCAAACCACACGTTTCAGTTGCTTGAAGACTAGTCATATCAGCAGGAATTGCCCAACAAGGTCAAAGGCACCCAACTCAAACAACAAGAAAGGTAAAGAGAAGGTAGATGTTGAATACATCAAAGGAGAAATGAATAAGACATGGAAGAAGAAATATGGGTGTAGCACATCAAATGAAGGGATCACTTTACCTAAAAGGTCAAATGGTCACACTTCATCAAACTAAGCAAAGAGAAGGCATGAGGGACTAATTTACAAAGCTTTATCATACATTAGTTCCTAAAACAAGAAAGTACTAAAAAGAAGTGATCAGCATGAATAGAGATGCAAAGTTAAATTTTCAAGATTTTACAAGTGTTGCCAAGTTCCCCTCAGAAGCCTAGTAAAATTCTAGTACATGCTAAGTTAATTGAAAAAATCAATAGAAGCCAAATGATTAGTTGGAGCTGAGTTGGTAGTGGAAGCTGAGTGAAGAGGAAAATTTAGTTGAAGTTGAGTAAGGGATACTTCTATGAATGTCAAGTGGTTGAAAATCAATGGCAACCAAGTAATGCAGAAATCCTTAAGAAGTCGAGTGGACATCTATAACCACACTAAGCATTAAATGCAATGAAAATGGGGTATATTATTGTGTTCTAAATCATTTTACTTCATCGTGAATGTAGAGAAAAGATGATAAAGAGCATAGAATGACTCCAAAGTAGAGAATCCAGTGTTTAAGCTGATTCCAACAACATTTCAGCATGATTCCATCAATTTTGAGCTATTTACATTTGTGTTGAGTTATGCAATTTCATATTTTCTTCATGTACAAACCCTAGATTGCATAGATGGCTTCTAGCTCTAGGAAGATATAGGAGAAGGAACCTTTTGAGGTCTAGCTAGTATCCAATGAAGTGAAACAACCTAATTTTTGCCCAATCCCTGAAGTGGCATATAAAAATGACCCACTTGGAGCCCTATCTATCATCCCCCTAAGGTAGTTATGGCTCAAGATGTTAGGAGATGCTACAATTGCAAAGTTGGAGCCATAGGAGACATGGAGATGAGGGAAGCTTATGAGAAATTTTGTGAAAATGGAGTGTTGAAGGAAGAATATTAGATTGTTGAAAAGAAGGGTTTAACATGTGCCCTAGAATTCCCTGTAGTTTTCAAGACTGAATGGATCAGGTTAGTGCTTAATAGAATACATGATGGAAGCTTATGGTTGGAGGATGGCCCAGTCAAAATCACATAGAGAATTGTACATAGAGTGATAGGGTACCCAATTCTAGATCAGCCGAAGACCCTTAGGAGTGATTCTAAGGAAGCAACATTCAAGACCCTCTTGTCAATTTTTCTATTAGGGTTATTGCACACAAATTCTACCAATCTAGAATACTGAACAGTGTGCCTTGCATTGTAGTGGATGCAGACTACAAATTAGTGAAAAAGGATCATACTTATGATCTTGCAGAACTATGACTACAACAAATTAATGAAAATTTAGTAGCAATAAGGAGAACCAAGGGAGCACAATACAAGTTTGGTGCCATTTTGTTTTGTATATTCTTTTATGTACAAAATGAGTTTCCTTCTTTTGGTAAAGTAATTTGGAAAGCTAATAGGTCTATCATAGCTCAAGTTAATGGATACATTGAACAAATGGGAGCTAATTTTGAGACCCTTATGACTAGTTATTTTGAAGGCTTCAATAGGACAGTGAAGCAAATGCTAAGAATACCAGTTTCATTAGTAGAGAAACATGTAAATGATGTATTCTTTCTTGTAGATAGTGACTATACATACATTCAAGCTACCATACCAAGAGTTAGATGGTTAAGACCTCTTGACCATGAAATAAATATAGACGAAATAAATATAGACGAGGAATCAATAGCTATAACTGCACTATTAGCAGAAGAAGTGGACAAGAGTGCACCACATTTGGAAACCTATGATGTGGTCAGGTCAAAGGTAGATATGGAGTTAAAGACTACCTCCAAATTGAAAAAGAAGGAAAGAATTGTAAAGAAGTTAAAGGCCAAATTTGGTGAGGGCATGACATAAGAAGAAGAAGGTGAAGAAGCCAAAGAGGATGAAGAGGAAGAAAGTTAGGAAACAATTGCTTTAACACAAGGAATGGGGGAGGATGCTAAAGAAGAGGAAGGTTCCAAATAAGAAGCACCCAAGGCTAAACCAAAGAAGAGAAAAGTACAAAAATAGCCAGTTGCACAACCCACTGGGAAGAAAAAGGCAACAAAGCCAAACCTAGCCAAGCCAACTACAAGGGTAGATACTAGGGAAAAAACTCAAGTGGCAAAGGAAAAGGGGAAACAAAAGGCCATAGATAAAGGAGGGTCTATAGAACCAAATAAAAGAAGAAAATATGTTGCACCCACAGAATTAGACAAAGAAAGGACTGAGTCTGATGATGAGCAATTTAGATTGGTAAGACATCTTACCAAGTCTAAATTAGAAAATGTTTATAATAACATTAGAGATAATGTAGATTTAACTATTTTGAAGACCATTGATTCTAATAAATTTTCAGAGGAAGAACAAAACATAGTGGAAGAGTCTATCTACACTATGATGGCTAAGTTCAAGACCACCCCACTTGAACTAGACAATTCAATGCCTAAGGATCTAAGCTCCATTATAGAGAATAAATGGCATTACTATCTTAATATGGAAAAGGAAATATGGGAGTCTACATTGGCTTGTGTAATGCCTAAACTAACTAAAGGTCAAATAACTAAGACTAACAACAAACGTGGGAGAAAATTTGCATCCAAATACAGAGGCTTTAGAATTTGCAAAATCAAATTGAAGATGTTGTGGAAAAGTTTACGCAAATGTAGAAATTAATTTATGGATTGACTATAGTAAAGGAAGGGTAGGAGACCTCTTTGAAGTGAGAAATGATGAAGAAGAAGATGAAAATGAAAAAGAGGAGGAAGTAGAGAAAGAAACAGAAGAGGAAACAATAGAGAAGACACAAGGAGAAGAGGCAATAGCCGAGGAGCAATAGCTAGAATAGAGTGTCCAAGACACCTAATTGCTACCAAGTCCTCCACATACAACACTTGTAGAAACTATAATTGTAAAGGATGTTCTTGACACCTCAGGTCAGAACTTCAATCCATTGACTATAGAGGATCTCAAAAAGATCCTTCACCAAACTACATTGCAATCACAACTATGCACAAATCTTGTTTTGGTGAGTGTGGAAGAATTGCAAAAGGCTATATTAGAAATCACTAGTGAGAAGGTGAACACACAAGAATCACCTTCATAGTCTCCCACAACTATAACAGATCAACCAAAAGAGAAAGAAGCATAGGATACAACTACTACGGTTGATCATACAGTCATAGCAACAACAACTATCGAGAAGCCAACAAGATGTTCCTACAACACAAAGCCAAGGTGCACCTCCTCAAATAATCCTTATTGACTAGGGAAATAGAGAATAAGAGAAGGAAAAGGAGGAAAACCCTAAGGAAAGAAAGTAGGAGGCAATATAGACATTGGTGAACTTGCCTACCTCAGGGACTCCTAACAAAAAGTTGAGCACTGATGTAGTACCACTATAGATTTCAGCACCAAGCTCGAGCTCCACCAAGGTTGCAAGGGTACTTCACTATGGAGACCCTGCACTTGATGAGGAAATAATCATACCTAGTTGTGACTCCAAAACAATGAACCTAGCTCAAATAAATGAAGTGCAAGAGGCATTAGAGAGAAAGAAGAAATAAGAGATACTCATAACTAAGTATAGACAGAAGCAAGCACTTGTAGAAATTAAAGACATATTCCTTGACGCATTCAACTTGCTAGTACCTAATGAAACCAAGCCCATCATGGAGAAAGTATCGAATATAGTGGACCAGGTACAAATTGAAGACCTTGATACTAATGTAAAGTTATTAGAATGCTCTAAAAAGAAGTTTCAAATGAAAGTTAATTAAAAAATATCTAGTGAGATAACACTTTCACAAGTTGAATTGGCTAAGAAGGTTGAAAAAGTGAAAATAGTACTTGAGAATATATTCTCATTGTACTCCAAATTGTGTGACTCATCATTCTTCACATAAGAAACTAGCCAAAGGATACAGAGCTTGGAACAAAACCTTAAGATTTCTAGCTCACAACTACCCAAAGATCCAGCTCAAAGTGAGAAGCATTTTGCAACTATGCTTCACACCCAGAAAGAGTTTGTTATATTGACAAAAGAAGAGGCCAATGTCAAGGCCAAATTGATATAGATTCAATCTGCTATTACCTAACATTTAGAAGTCCTCCATAAAGAAATGGCCTATGCAGAAAATGTTCTAAAGAAAGACCCTAATCTTTCTACTTTTGAAGGCCTTGTACATCTTGCAGCAGAGACAACTAGAAATAGCCTTAGACAATTGGGATGCTTCTCTAAAGATGATCATGGAGGTAAATAAAATATTTTTGGCTAAATATTTTATTCATTCTTAATACCCTTTGACATAAGTGTCAAAAATGGGGAGATGTAAATAAGAATGGGGAGATAATACATTCTTTGATGGGGATAACACATTCTTTTATGTAAGTAATAAAGAATATCCAAAGGGGAAAATAAAGGGAGAGTAAAAATAAAGCAAAAATAGGGTACAAATAGATACAGAGTATAGACAAGGCAAAACATATCAGATATAGTAGCATGAGAAAAGTTCAGCACAAGAGTCTTTGGTTGTAGGAATAGAATTTTGGTTATAGAAATGGCACACTAGCTTAGGGGGAGTTATTAAATTTTTGAGGTATACAAAATTTTGAACAATTTTTTGAAGTCTTGAAAATACACCATGAACAAAATGTGTAGTATACTCATAGAGATTAGATTCATAATGCCTAGTTAAGTGTTTCTACCACTCATGTCAAAGGGGTAGATTGTTAGTCTCAGATTGGTTTTGACAATTGAGTGTCAACACATTTAACCAATTCTCAAGATGGTACTAAGTATAATATAGAAGTTGAGGTATAGCGTGTGCCGAGGTAGAGAATTCAATAGGTGTCGAGTGAACTTAAGGTGCCAAGCGAAGTTCAAGTGTCAAGTGATAAGTGATGCCGAGTTACTATAGACACCAAGAAAAGTATAGATGTTGAGTGAAACAAAATTAATATAAGAAGTTGAATGAGGCAGAATTCCTATGTGTGTTGAGCATCAGTAACTAGTAAGAGCTGAGTAACACAAAATCAACATATGAGTTTGTGCCTTCACAAACTTAGATGCAAACCATTTTTGAGCCAACATAAGATGAATCTCAAAGGATCCTGAAGATAAGATTGAATCTTTTGCATTACCTATGTATCAACATGCAACCAATAAGAAAAATGGAGAAGGCATGCAACCAATAGGAGAAGTGAAAGAATTGAGCACGAAATAAAGATTGAATATTGATCGTAGATTCATACCTAGCCCTAAGTCTTTGAAGCCTTTAAAAGGAGGATGAAATCACATTCTATGCATGGATGAGAGAAGTGTATGGGTGAATTATAGGGAAGTTCACAAGGGTGTAAAGACATTTCAAAATTTAGTTGATTAAGACTAGAGTATTAGAGTTTAGAGAAGAGACATATCAGATCAAGCAAGGATCAAAGTAGACAGAGCAGAACAAGGATCTGGAATCAGCAATTAAAAATTGTAAGTTATTAGGTCAAGAATTTCTAATACTCTCTAGCAATTGTATTAGGAATAAAAATTCTATGATGATAGGTTGGTTTGATAGTCATGTTGTAAGCCTTTAGACAAGGTGCTAAATCCTTTAACAGGGTAACATTCCAAGTGAGTGTTTGTAAATCCTCTAACTAGGTCACATTTAACAAGGTGTAAAGTCTTTAATAGGATAGGCCTTTCATAGGTTAGACCATTGAAAGTGGTCAAACTTTGTAACCTTGAACAATCACATATTGCTGCTGTGATACTTTGTGGGGTGTCATCCCTACCCCAGTTTTACCTTCTCATTATGGAGGGTTTATGGGTTACCAAAATCATGTGTTATCTATTTTCATGCATGTCTTTACTTTCATGTTTATCAAATGGATTATATTCATGTGAATTTTTTTAGTTAAAAGGTTTTGAAAAGGTTAAAGTTAGTTACTTCTGATTCACACCCCAACCCCCCCCTCAAAAGTAAATCTTCCCATTTGTAAATTCCAACAAAGTTTTATTTGTACATCTAGACCTTGGATAACTACCTCACCCCCCTCTCAATTATTATAAATAATTCCAACATAAATAAAAGCTCAAGGTCCCCTATTGATTGAAAACTTGGGAAATTTAGTATTAGATTGTCATAAGCTATGAGAGGTAGCTACCAATCATCAAAGCACCATACAAAAGGAAACTAATGGGCTCAGAAGGAAATTGGCCCTATTGCATGAGGTCATCAGCATGAAGACCAATGTTCCCATCACTCATGGAATCCTCAAGATGGGCAAAGAGCCTTTGTTTCACTAGAAACAATCTCTGGAGTTTATTATAGAGAGCTCTATAAGGTCTATGAATGAGCTGAAAGATGTGTATGACCTAATATAGAAGGTCATTGAGAAGTTTGAATATTTTATAATACTGTTTATAGTGTCCTTTATGTCTACTAATAGCAAGCTTGTGGATGTTGATAGGATAGAGCCAAATTTCTTGGAATTTTTTGATGAAGCCATTGATCTACTCAACTTCTAGATGTCAAAGATTCAAGGCCTCTCATTAGTAGACACAGTCATAAAGAGGGCATTAGAAAGGTTCCAGTCAAAGGTTTCTAGAATAGAAGAATTAACAGAGATACATGACTATTGGATGGTTCGAGTCGATAACATTATCATTCAAAATGTCAAGGAACTGGACAAAGTAATTGATGCTATGAAATTTTATAGAGCTAAAGATGTTACTCCTAAGAAGGCATGATTTTCTATCATTCTTCCAAACATATGTCTTTCTCTCCTTCTCATTCTTTTTTTATAGTCTTTTATGGCATTTTGTCAGTCTCTGTAATAGACAACTATTCAATCTCGTCCTATTTTTAGCTTATTCTATTTAGAGATGCTTTGTGATTAATCATCTATTGTAACCAACCATTTTGAGAAGGCCTATATATGTAACTTTTTGAGAAGTTAAAATTTTTGACATAATTACTTATTTAATTCTCATGTTCATTTAGTCACAATATAGTCTTTTGGAATGAATGTGGTATTGTTGAAAATTGAATGACTATGAATGAACTTGGCTCTATTTCATTTGTTCAGTGGATTGTATGCTTTATTCTCTTCAACATAAGCACTTTTCAATTCTTTTTGCTAAATGTTGTAGTTCATGTGTATAGTTTAATTCATTGTATGAGAGGGTCATAAATTTACTAATGGAGTATCTATAAGATAGAAAATTTGGGTATTGTCAAGATATCAGTTAACTAAGCAATCTAGGAATTACTCATTCTATCATCCTCCCTACTCTCTTACTATCATAGTTATCCTTGCATGTTTATGTATCTACATTTAAGTCAGAATAGATTGCATTTTTGTTGTTAACTTCTTTTATTTCCACACGCCATTGGGCAGTCCAAGTGTCAAGGTATAAACCAAAACATCAAGGAAGACAAATTGTTAACCAATAGATTTGTAAGGAAACTTGGCAATAAAGAATATAACCATTTCCACATAACCCATAATCAATTTGAAATAAACACAACATTAAAATCCACATGCAAGAGAATAGACAACATACCCACAAAATGTGACACAAGATATACCCCGGGAAACCCTCATTTAGGGAAAAACCCAACCTCCAAAAGCATCCATCATCATGTATTATTTAGCAAAAATACCATTGCCATATAGCCATGGAAGCCTTCATGGCCATAGCCACAACCGAGCAAACTATGTGAACAAGAATCTATCCACACATCCCATGCCATGCTTCCAACCTTCACAAATTCTCCCTTGGCTAACCTGTCAAGCCTTGTCTCACTTGACTCTTGCCTTTCTCACTCTTCCTCTACAATAACTACCCTTGTGGTTTCTTTTATAGTAGCAAGTCCCACAAAACCACTAAGTGGTATTACATAAACCATGTGCTAAAATCATGTGCTACCTAACCCACTGACCCCACATTTAATATTGGGCATTTAATTCTTTTCTCCAATATTAAATAATTACATAAAATATTATCACAATGTTACAATGCAATTTGTTAAGAATATTCCATGGGAATCTTTACATGTTGCACGTCCATCTAGGAAACATTACATAATAAAATAAAATAATAAAAAATAACAATATTATGCAATGTGTGCAACACCCATTATCTCAACAATCTCCCACTTGTTGTATACATTGCATAGAGTCAATCCGTAGCCACATAAATGATCAAGGGAACAATCCCTCCCAGCACATCCACCATCATGGATCAAAATACACCAAATGCTCCATCCTAGTACCTATTGCATTAGAAGATCAGAAAATTTTATACCAACTAAAATGCCAAGCACAAAAAACTTGATCCAAAGGTAGTCACATGTATCTGTAGTTGTCAAAATATATCCATAACTAAAATAGCACCCACAGCAAGTGGAAAACCCATCCAACTATCCATACCTCAAAGGTATAACAAGTGAATCTCATATCACTAACATATCCAATCTAAAACCTGCAATCACATGCCTCAAGAGCAATACCTACCACATATATACCAATAAGCTCCCACTACAAAAGATAATGTCAAATCTATAACCAATCCACTCACAACATCTCAAAGAAGTGAATCCATGTAGTATCAAGGACATCCGCAATATATAAATTGATAACCTGCAAAAACAACTCTTGTAACAAGTCTCCAATGCTCTCCCAAGTTCTCCATAGCCAACAGAGGAAAGAGATAAAGGAATAACCATGTCATCTCTCACATGAAATACATGAGTACAAACCAGTGATCACAATCTCTAACCAATCTCAAATTCAATGTAAGCAAAACTAAACATCCAAGAAGATAACCAAGACTAGAGAAACCATGCAAATCATAAATTGTATCATATTATTCTATGCAAACCTCTAGATGTAAACTATGCAAGTATAATCTCCTCCATAAAACCCCAACAAGAAGCCTCAACAACACCCAAAACCATACCATATAACTAATCATGGATGTAAGCCTCTCACAAGGAGATCAAACTCATAAACCATTCCTAAATTAAGGAATAACAATTCCTAATCCAAGGAAAATCCCCAATATAAAACCATCTCCTAAACTCAACTAGCATAAGAACATATGCAAATGGAGATAACCAATGCTAAACCATCTCTCAATTGAACCCTTCAGAACTAACTCATGTACCATAGCTCAAGATCCATATCCATGAAAGAAAAGAATAAATATAATGTAACTGAGAAAAACAATGGGCCATACCTCTAAAGTAGCAAACCGCTGAGTAGACCAAGAGTGGGGAATGAGAATGCCCATCAAGATACCCAAGTCTCCAACCAAGACTCGTCTAAGAACAATCTCCTCTCAAGTCCATATCAGGTGACTGCCCCTTGAACTTCCTACTAAAACCATAAACCGCCCCAACAAATACTTCTCTAATCCAAGAGAAATCAGCATCACCACTATCTCTAAGTATCCATGAGCACCTATAACCAATCAATCCATGCCAACTCCAAATGCAACATAGCAATATCATGAAGTATCCAGCTTATGATCAGTGTGCTCAATACTAAGAAACTAAACCAAGATCAATGTCAAAGTTCCAACCATGGCCTCAGAAACATAAACATGACAACATGATCTAACCATCTCAACCAAAGAGATAACATGCTCCATATGAACATACTATAACATGTCACTACTCTAAATGCGTATCAAGATTATATTGTGACATAATAATGAAACCATCCTCACACCAAGGATAACATGCCAAATAAAACCATAAACTGTACCTTTACCAAGAACCCTGTAAGTCCTCAAGACGCAACCATCTCCACACACCATGAAGAAAACCATCTCCACATACCAGGAAGAACCATCTCCACACACTATGAAAATAACCAAGAACTCCATGAGTCCTCAAGATCTAACCATCTTCACACACTATGAAGATAACAAGTGCACTATGAAAATGTCAAAGATGCTTTTGTAGCAACAGGATCTAAGACAAACCTCCAACATCTACAAACACTCAATAAATATATCAATGCCAAAAACTCCCCCTCAACTGTGGTACCAAGTCTCCCATGGCATCATCAAATCCATCTCCTATATGAAGATCCAAACCAAATTAGAAACTAATCCTGCACTGTCACCCCATCACTATCACAAGCTCCCACTAAACTGTGTATCCAAGTTATCCATGACATATGATGAAAAAATCCATCCTCTAACCATGAGAATCAACCAAGGCCTCAAACCATCAAACAACTCAAAGTGCACATCATGAGCTCCTTAAAAGAAACCAAATAACCATGATCCTCAACAAAGAAGATATACCACCATAACTAAATCAGAAAATCTAAGCTAATGAACATGAAGGATGTACCTATATAACCAATCATGTCATGCCAAAATCCATACCACCATGATCACATCCATGAACCAAGCATCTAGATCTCAATATGTCCAACCTGTTAGCATAAAATAGTCAACCATAATTCTCCACCATGACTATACCTAGTAACAACATCTCATCCCTTCTACATGAAGAAAAAATCTGCAAATCATGTGACTTAGGTCATAGACAACCCAAATCCAAGTCACCAATCTGAATATGCATGAATAATGAAAGATCAATGGGCAAAGACAACCCATAACCAAGCTATAAATGCAACTTGTAAGTGTAGATTGCTTACAACACTGCATAACTTGTAGATTCAATAAGTTATCATAGATATCCAAACCAAACACTGATAACCATATCATCATGAGACCAATCTAAAATATGAACTGAGTATACAATGACATCAAATCTTAAATCTCCAATGCCATAAACTCACAATATTACTGAAGTCAAAATATACCATAAACTATTCAGGTAAATATATTAACAAATAAATCATGCCAAACCTACACCAAATCTAAACCAATGTGTAGAGCTCTCCAAGAGCTTTTCATTGACTACTCGAAGTCCAAAATCTGACTTCAGATGCCCAAGTTATGCCCTAATCCGTACTCAAAATAAATAACATCTTACTTTGGGGCTCTTAAAACTTGAAAAAATTATCAAAATCATAGAACCAAACCTATACCATGTTGTAGTGCTCTAAATTAGCTTTCCAATGCTTATAAGAACTCTAAAATCCAATATTTTGAGAGAAAGTTATGGCCATTTTACTAAGACAGTCTTTTTACCATTTTCACTGCGATTTTTTATTTTTTTTTGTGACAAAAATTTCGATGGGATTAAATTTGATGGCCATCATGGGCTGAAACCAAAAAACTCTTTCATTTCCTCTGAACATGGCCAAACTATGGCATATTATTTATCAAAATTTATGGAAATGTTGACCTGGATTCAATGGTGAGGTCTATTTTTACCTAGGAGGTCATTTCTGTAAGCTCCCCCTAAAACCCTCATTTAAATGAAACATCCAAAAAATCTTTTTCTCCAACAATTTCACATGCTCAAATATTTTAACATCCCATCATAATAGCAAATCCAAAACCCTCAAATCTGCAATAAATCATTCATATATCTTGCCCTTTTCTTTTATCTTGTCATGCATTCCCATGAATTCAATCTAGGGTTACAATAATAAAACCATAGCTCTGATACCACTTGTAAGGAAACTTGGCAATAAAGAATATAACCATTTCCACATAACCTATAATAGATCTGAAATAAACTCGAAATTAAAATCCACATGCAAGAGAATAGACAACATACCCAAAAAATGTGACACAAGATATACCCCGGGAAACCCTCATTTAGGGAAAAACCCAGCTTCCAAAAGCATCCATCATCATGTATTATTTAGCAAAAATACCATTTCCATAAAACCATGGAAGCCTTCATGGCCATAGCCACAACCGAGCAAACTATGTGAACAAGCATGAATCCACACATCCCATGCCATGCTTCAAACCTTCACAAATGCTCCCTCGGCTAACCTATCAAGCCTTGTCCCACTCGACTCTTGCCTTTCTCACTCTTCCTCTACAAAAACTACCCTTGTGGCTGATTATATAGTAGCAAGTCCCATAGAACCACTAAGTGGTATTACATAAACCATGTGCTACCTAACCCACTGAACTGACATTTAATATTGAGCATTTAATTCTTTTCCCCAATATTGAATAATTACATGAAATATTATCCCAATGTTACAATACAACTCATCAAGAATATTCTATGGGAATCTTTACATGTTGCACATCCATCTAGGCAACATTACATAATAAAATAAAATAATAAAATATAACAATATTATGCAATGTGTGCAACACCCATTATCTCAACAAGATTTGTATTTAATTTGGAATGATGTTGAGGGTAATTCACTATGGATTACCTATTTTTACAGAGCACAGCTCAACATGTATGAAGGAATGGTCAAAGAAAAATAGATCCCTGACCCTTTTAAAACCTCACTTTCCCAACTTTATGGAGTGCATGAGTACACACATGAGGGATCTTTGTGTCATGGAAAAAATTGATGGGGACACGACCCAAGAACAGAATGGACACAACAGAGGAAGGGAAATTGTATTAACTTAAAAATAAGCTAGTACATTCAGTATAGAGAAAATAAACTTCAAAACATGCCCTAAGGGCTTACAATAGCATAAATGTGGAGATAATTTCTCCTATCAGTACCTCCTCTCAAACTCCACTCCGAACTACCTTTTACAATGCCAAGAATCTCCTTAAATAGACCTCAGAGGGTTAAGGACTAGGAATACATTCTAGAAGGTGCTAGTAGGCATTCACCGACCAAATAGAAGGCTCCAAAAGCTGCGTTAGAAGTCAGCACAAATCTAGAAGAATCCAAAAATGGTAATCGAACTTCTGGGAGGCATAACTTTTGAACCATAGCTCTGATTGACGAACTGTTTACATTTCCAAAAAGCTCTCGAAGTGCTCTATAGCCTTATGGACTAGCTTCTCTCATCCCCCATTTTTCAGCCCTTTTTGAGGTCATTTAATGCCCCTAACCTGACTTTGAAGCATTCTTAGGAGGTCTCCAAAACTTGAAAAACTACAATAACTTTCAAACCATGGGGCCTTTTGACCTGATTCTTTTTTTGGAATGCTCTAAATCACAATTTCATTCATCTGGCCAATTCACACCTTCTAGTTTACCAAAATGATGGCCCAATTACATGCTCCTATTTTTTCAAGATTTTCTAGCACACTGATAGTGGAACTGTGAGAGTTGGAACCTTTATTTGACCCAAATGGGTGTCCAAAAATGAAAACACATGAAATAGAAACTAAGTCTAAGTACATTTTTTTTGGGTGACACAGGATTGCCCTTATACCTCTGGATGCTCCTGCATCAAAAATCCATGACCTTTGCAAAAATACACTCTCCATAGTTTGTAGAGCACCTGACTACCCACATCAGGGAATTTTTTTCAAATAATGAAATCCTTTGCTTCATAAAAAATACTCATTTTATGTTTCTCAAGTCATACTTCTAACCCTACTATAGATTTCATCCAAATAAAATGATCCATCAATATCTAAAATGTGGGATCTTTGTATTTTTTGGGGTGGGATTCTCAACATATCGTGGATTCTATTGAAAGGAGGAAAATCCCTCACATGTCAAAATCTTTTCTCCCCCATTAAACGCATATAAAATATAATCATGAGGTTTTATTTTTTGAATTCCTTCCAAGTCTCCTTTATTCAGTACAATTCTTACCTTGTTGTGGAATGTTTCTCATGGACAAAATCCTTAATTCCTCCAAACTGCTTGGGCACAATAAGATGAGATTTCAAGAAAATCCAAAAGATGACAAAAATTTAAAAAAATAAAAAAATTTGAAAATCCAAACCGTCGAGAAAATTTCAAATGATGCGAATTTAGAAAATTTCAAAAAGGGGAAAAAGTTGGATAAATATGAGGAAATTTAAAAATTTTGGAATTTTGAGAGAATTCATGATAGCAAGGAAATTTTGGGATCTAAACAATTTTTTTTTGGAAAAGTGTGGAATCCATAGAATTTTGGAAAACATGAAAAACCAAAGCGTCAGAAAATTTGGAATATATGGAGAACCCCGAGGGGAATTTTAAAATTTTGATAAAATTTTAAGATTTGGAAAAGTTGAGAAAATTGGAAAACTTTGAAAATTTGAAGAAATTCAAAAACTTGAAAACTTTGAAAATCTAAGATAGCGAGGATTGTCAAAATAGCTAAAAAATCCCAAAATTGAAGAATTCAAAAAGAAATCCATCAAAATAAATAAAGGCAAAAGTTGGAAAATTCGTCAATGGTGAAAAAGTTTGATTTTAAAAAAAAGTTTTTTCAAGGCAAACTTTGGTGTGAATCATTTTGGATCCACATGGAAAATTGAATATTAATTAATATTTAATTTGACTATTCTTTACAAATAATAGAAAAAATATTTAACTGAAAAAGTTGATTTTTCATAATTTTTTGCATTAAAACATGAAAATTATTTAAATATTGATATTTATTTAATTAATTTCTAAAAGACGTCAAAACTCGATGAATTAGGACATAGCTTCATCATGAAGCTAAATGCATCAAATTGAAAACTTTTTGAAAACAAGGAGAAACATAGCAAATGACACAAAATGAGAATCTTGGTGGCCAAGTAAAGAAACTACCTAGAATTAGCCTACAACTTTAATTGCAACTTTTTTGAAAAATGACTTATATAAGGGACCCACTCATTCATTCCTTCTCATCAAAAAATTTCAAGAGGAAATTAAGACAGAGAAAAATTACAAGGGTTTGGAAGGAAGATTTTTTGAAGAAATTTTTGAGATCATTAAGGAGAGAGAAAATGAATTTTCTTAGAATTTGTGATATAATACTTTTAATTTATCAGAAAGGGACTTTTTTAGTGAGTTGTAGAAAATTGCACGTTTCTTGAGAAAATATGGACAAGTGAATTCTAAGGAGAATAATTTGGAGATCTTGACAAAGTTCCAAAACCTTTACTTTTTGGAGGAATTATATCTTATTTTTTGTGTATTATTATGTATGAAAATTTCTATTTTGCAAGAAATAAGAATGTCGCAACTCCAAAGAATAGGAGAGACACATGAAGAATTAATAAAGAATGAAAGGAGAGGATTCTACCCTGAATCAAAAATCATGTCAAAGTGGGCTGAAATTGGAGATACAAGCCTTGGTGGCCTTGATTTGATAGAATTCAATTTTAGAGAATTTTTGGATGTAATGTGCATCATCCTACACTCCTAGCTACAGAAATTGTGAGAAGCAAACTTTTTGCTGCTTCTGGTTTCTCTCCTTCCTTTCAACATCTAGAGTTGATCATGGAGTGTAACAAACACTATAGCCCTAGGGATAGAACCATTAGAGATTTTGAACAAAATATTATCACAAATGTTTCTCCACCATCCATTTCTAAAGCATTTGGAATTTCTTCTCATCTGAGGATGGTCACAAAAACATAGGAGCAAACACTTATAATCTACACCTTTGGAGTCCAATTCTATTTAGAAATAATCAACAAAAGATGGTTGAAAAAGAATAGATTGCATCATTCCTAGATTTCTACAAAAATAGTATGGCTCAACTTGCAGAGGGAGTATAGTGACATGATCATGATGCTAAGTCTCATATTTGGCAAGCCTTATTCTTATAATTTTAAATTTGGATGTGGTACTTCATTAAGAAAGTGATAAGATAGATTGGGCTAGGTTCAAAGTGACAACATGAATGAATAGTTGATGAATCTAGAGTACAAAAGGAAATTTTACTTGATCTCTTACATTATTTACATGCTAGCATGGAGGATGACATATAATGGACAATGATGCAAAGGACCGATGGGAAGTAGAACCCAACACTTGAAAGTTCATGAATGTCACTTGCAGTTGCATTTATATTCCAAGGATGATTGCATAAGGGTTAATGATTCCTTTTCCATGTACATAGTGAGAACGTTATAAAAGAGACTATATATTAGATTTTCAATTAGTGTGATGAAGTTGGTCAAAGTTTATGGTGCTTGTTTCATTCAATTTCCCGCCTTTTCATACATCTGAGTTCAAGGATTTTCCTTGGAGCCATATAAACTTCCTAGGTACCCAACTGACAAGATGTTCTTGTTAGAGCTTACTTTGTTAGAAATAGGGAATACTTGGGGGGGGGGGGGGAGGGGGAGGAGGATGGGTGAATCAATATTTTAAAATTTTTAGCCCAAAAATTAATATTGTTAATTACTTTATAACTTGCTTTTGAAAGTAACAATTCTAAACAATAAACATAACCATGCAATAAGAGAGCTCATAAAATCATTTTTTTTTAAAATATGGAAACCCTAATGAAGGAAAAACCTCGATGGGGATGGTACCCATAAAATGATCCACTAAACAAAAGTATCTAGTTAAGAATGTTGGCCTTGTTAGGAGTCTATTGCATACATATAGTGTCTTGGTCCTTGTTAGAGGACTACACCCTCTTAAAAGCCTCAAACCTATTAGTATTTTTTCCAATCCCATTAAGAGTTGATATATACAATTATATAATGTATGCAAGATGAACCCACTACTCAAACATGTAATTGTACAATGTAATTCTTTATACAAAAGATATAGATATAAAAACCTTTTTACAATGCTGATATCTTCGATATTTGATATTTCTTTTGCTACTCTTCACATACCTATAAGCATACATAAAAATTCACATCATATATAGTTCACATATGAGTTTAAATATCACATACATCTTACAAAAAAATTCACATGTTTCTTTCTTTCCTTTATACCTTTATATTTCACAAAACTATCTAGTTAGCCTTCAAGATTTCACATGCTTGGAAAAATACAAAATCAATTCCTTTTATCTTAGGGTTAACATCTGGGATGTCTTCCCTAATTATTTAAGTGATTATTGTGTAAAAAAAATGATTCCTTAACTCAAAGTTCACATTTCTCTGATATGACTGGTGTTTAAACCATAACTCATTTTGTATTGTCCGTATTGACTTGCACTCTAACATATGTCATCCTAATATTGTGTATTATCTATACCCAACTGTACACATGCCAATATTGTCTTTGCCATCTATACACATCAAAAATTTCTCTGCTCTACTTGATAACTTGTTGATACTTAGACAATTTTCCATGTCCAACTCTAGAATCTTCATCTGTATATATTGCCTTCTATACACAAGGTATATGTTATCGTAAATGAAAATACTAATGTTATTACAACTTATAACACTCGGTAATATTTCCAAAAGTCTCCCCTTTTGGCATTGATGGAAACATATGAGAAAATTCTCTAAGTCCCAAAATATTGTTCAAAAACTTTACAAAATTGAGGCCTTGCAAAAAAATTAAAATTTGAAAAAATTGTAGATCATCATATTGATAACCATATTTCCTTATAACTCCTATTATAATAATTTTCATAAGTACTACTCCCCTTTTCTATATACATCATATAATTTATACAATTTTCCTATCTTCCTCCCCCTTTGACATCAATGACAAAGGTACCAAAATCTATATAAAATTCAAAATTATAGATCTTTACCCCCGCATTCAGGTTGATAGGCATAAAATTCATTCTTGAAAACTTGTTTTCAAACTCTTCAAGTTATTCTCCCATGTGTCCTTATCTCCATCTGATATATTGAGGAGAGTGCACAATCCATAGGATGCAATTTCCACTACATTAAAGCCTGAATAAATAGATTTATCAAAGGATGTCTTTGATTTTAGACATTCCTCCACTTGTTACTCAAGTGTATTGATCTTCAATGGTAAGTTTTCTCTCAAAAGTGATAACCTCTTTTATGTTTTTTATTTTTTTAGTTCTATTAGAATTATCTCATCACAGTTCTTCCTAATCTATACATCAATGTCTTCAATCTCGATGCCTGGCTATAGAAGTTGATCTATCAGTGCTTTTACTTTATCATGCTTCTTCTATAACTTATCACCACTATATTTGGTAAATTTAAATGACATTTCACATTTCAGATTTGGAATGCAATGCCTTTCCTTATAGATCACACACCCTTGGCTTCTTGATGCATGTATGAAGAGCTCCTAAATCATTCTTGATATTTTAACACACATTGTCAAACATTTGAGCATCATTCTTGACTTGGGCTTAGACTACTACTACATTTGATAAGTTAGTGAATTAAGCATCAAATTATTGAATCAAATCCTTTGCTCTATTCTCTAGATCAGGATCTATCAATCTTACAACAAGTGTGCTCTATAGATTTTCAATTATATCCTTGAGAGATTTCTTCAAATCCTTCACTTTCCTGTTCATATTAAGTATCTTTCTCAAAGATGATATCAGCTCTATCTGATTATCATCATCAATTCCTTTTAGGGATACAAGGGTAAGGGATGTCCTAGATGAGCTAGGTACACTTAGCTTCTTTTCTTCTTCCTCCTTTTCATTATTTTCTTCCTCCTCTTTTCTTTTCTTCTCTTCATCTTCTTTTCTTTTCTTCTCTTTTTTTTTTCTTCTATCCCATACTTCTTCTTCGTCTTTCTTCTTCCTTCATCTCCTTTTCTTGTTCTTCTTCATCTTTTCTCTTTGTTGGTGTAAATAAGTATTTACTATTTTCACTTTACTTAAGTTTACTTAGGTTAATGCATATTCATATTAGTTGTCACGTAGACACCTAGGAGTTTGCATATCCATATGAGTTGTTATGTTGACAACACAATAGTTTGCATTCCAAATGAGCACATGGTGTTTACTACATCTCTTTATGAGATACACCTTTACACTCTTATCCTCTCATTATTTCACATAAATTCATGCACAATGGAGGATAATCCACTCTAGGTGGACGTGTGCTTAGTTGTTGCTTATCTCTTTGCATGACTCTTAGTCATCTTGATTACCTTCATATACAAGGCACTTCTATAATGTATTCATCCAATTATTTGATATCCAATTATCTGATCAATCCATTCTCATTTGATCATATCTTTTATCTATTGTGCTATCTCTTGAGCTTCTAGATCTTGGCATTTCATTCTTGCCTTAGGCAAATTCTTACATGGTATTAGAGCTATACCAAATTCTTATATGGTATTAGAGCCATAAGAATTTCATTGCATAGCCATTGGAGAGATTTGTTTTTTGCAAGTCAAGATTGGAGCTTGCTAGTGCAAATCAAATGTTGGCATCACATTCAGAAGATCCAAAAATCCCCAAATCAACTCTTGTTTCATCAAAATCAGACATCTAAGGTGAAAGCTAGAGTCATTTTTTTGGAGGTGCAATGACGGTGATTCAGGAAAAATAATTATAGAGGTGATTTTCAAACAAGGATATCTCCCTCATATGGACTCCTTTTTTCAAGCATTTTTTTTTTGGTTTTGGAGTAGAATTTTGTGATCTAGACATTATTGTAGGTTGTTTGCAATCCTTGTTCCTAAATTTGCTTGAAAATCACAAATTCCAATTTTTGAAACTTCAAAGGCTTAGTTTGGGCTCATTTGGACACATATTTAGGTGCTATTTTTTTTAAGTGCATAATTTTTTGTCTACTTTCTAGATTTGGTATTAGTTTGGATTAATTCTAAGTAGACATAGTACCTTAAACATTTGATCATTTTTGGCCTATTTTGGCACCTGTAATTAATTAGATCCTTGAGAGGTCTTGTGTCTTATCTTGTTGAGTCTAATATGGCTTCATGTTTATTATTGTAACCATTAAAATTAGAATTCCACTTTGGTTCATTTTGACAAGTGGAAATTTTATAGGCACTAAGTATAAAGTGTCATAATCATCCATTTTGGGAGGGTTCTTCGATTGAGTGATTTGGGGGGTGTTTTAAGTGTTTTCACTTCTCTTTCTCTTATACTCTTTTATTTTTCATCATGGGTTCTCCTAGGTTTTCACTTTTAACTCCACATAATTATGCTACATGGAAAATTAGAGCATGGAGTAAAATGGTGGAAAAAAGTTTAATTGAATATGTTGATGGAACCATGGTTGCGCCACTTGATCTTGATAAACTAAATGTTAGGATAAAACCACGAACAAAAATCAAAACTACATGCAAATATAAGCAATAACAAAAAATAATAGATCACACAAAAATGAACATAAGGCACCAAGATTTAATGTGGTTCACCCAATCCCTGGGCTACGTCCACCAAATAGTAAGTCTAATCTTATTACAATCCAGTGATTACAACCTAATTACAATCTATAATCCCTTACAGCTCAATACCACTGCAAGAACCAATTTCACATCACACTATGTAACAATCATTAACCCTAAGCCCTTTTATACAAGTATTAAACCACTTTAGGGTTATAACATGTCAGCCATAAATTAGCCATAACTTTAGTGGAAAATCTATGAATGGAGAATCTATGAATAGTACTAATTTTTTTTGAGGCAATGCCCCGAACCCCACTAATTATGGAGTATGTACAGTACTTTCCTGATCAGTCACTATAATCTAACAATCTCCCACTTGGAGACTGATTAGGGTCCACATTAAACAACAATCTCCCACTTGGAGACTAATCTTGTAGCAATAACATTACCACATGTGGCTCCCACTAGATCAAACCACCCTAGACTCTGCTATTTTTTTATTCATGTTCAGTCTAGAAGACCAACCAAACCTGAAGAGGAGTTCAACTTCTCCCTTGTTACAACCTTTGTCAACATATCTACTGGATTGTCATTTTTATGTATCTTCTCCAGCTTTAACTGTCCATCCTCCAAAACTGACTGAATGAAATGCTACCACAATTGTATGTGTTTGGTCTTAGAATGTAGAGCTAAATCCTTTCCAAGATGAATGGTACTCTGACTATCTATGAATAAATAATTATTCTTCTGAGGATGTCCCAATTCTTCCAAGAAGAACTGAAGCCATATCATCTCCTTGGCTACCTCTATAGCAGAAACATACTCTACCTTTGTAGTGGATAGAGCATTAATTTTCTGTAACCTAGAAACCTAGCTCACAGCTACCCCACCAACAGTAAAGACATAACCTTTAGTACTCTACCTGGTATCAATATCCCTTGCCAAATCCGAGTCAACATAACCCTGTAAATCAGTACTAGAGTTGCCAAAGTGTAAAAACTTATTGAATATGCCTCTCAAATATCTAAGAATAATGCCCCGCCCAAAGATCCTTGGAAACAAGGATTCAAATCAAGCCAAGATATTTTTCTTTTACAAGTATGCATGCATAAGACAACATCATATAGGGATCACAAAGATCGCAACGAAAGACTTCAACACAATCCTGGCAACCAACAAATCTCTGAATGCCACTACCCAACTGACACACTCAAACAAAAGCCAACAACCACCACAACAAGATGAGGGCACAAGAAATGACCACTCATCAACAAATAACCAAGCTGGGGAAAAATGTAGAATCTTGAAATTTGGCTAAGCCTAAAATCCTGAAGCCCTGAAAATTGGCTAAGTTTGGATTTCTGAAGCCTTGAAATTTCCTAAAATCTATAACTTATCTCCGAGAGGTCTGAAACCTATCTCAAACGATTTTTCGCGTATATTAACATATATCTTAAGTATAAGAAATTAAATATATGTCAACTTATACTTCAACTTATATCTTTTAAACCCCAAGAGACTAAAATAGAAACACAAAAACTCGATTTCAAGAGAAATCGACAGAATTCAAAATGCAATAGCATAGGGTCAAAGAATGCCCAAAAGGGTATCCAAAACCACTCTCAAAAAGATTGGATCACGAAGAAAAGTGCCCGATAATGACTTGCACAAGTTTTTCACAAAATAAGTGTGACACTTTTTACTAAGGGAGGGAGATACTTCTCCTTAAAGTGTGCGACACTCTTCCAGTGTCGTACAACATTTCTCAAGAAGGCATGCGACACTTTTCAGCATCATATGACATTTCTCAAGAAGGCATGTGATACTCTTCCAGTGTCATACGACATTTCTCAAGAAGGCATGTGATACTTTACAGTGTCGTATGACATAGTTTGCATGGGTGTGCGATATTTTTTAAAGTGTCGCACCATGCTAAACAAATGTCGCCCATAAAAAACAAAAACACTCCTAGAAGCAAAAAGAGCCAAAATGGAGCAAAGAACCTCCACACAAGGGAGTATCGAATCCACGCGAATCAAAGAATGAACACTCAAGTGCACAAACAACACAGAAAGAAGAACATCTATCCATCTCAACTACAATAGCAAAGAACACACTGAAATAAACATCGCAGAGAGCTGAACAATCCAACTAAGTACGTGGTTCCTCCCAATCATCAATAGCATCATAAGACCATCGTGGATCCTAGCCATCTCCCATGCATAACATCCCAAGCCACCGACCAGATCGTCAGTACTGTCATAATAGGGATGTCACTCCTAAAAACATGCAACATGCTAGTGATAACACATAAGATAATCCTATAGTAGATAACATCACCTATCACATGCTAAACAACAGTAAGCAGCAGATATACTACTAAAGCAAATCACATCATCTAATCATATGCTAAAAATCATAATAAGGGAATGTGTCAAATAAAATAACATCATCTAAACATGATATAAAAGCATCCCAATGAAAGCATAAATCACAAGAAAGCATACTCCAAAACCCGTAGTACCAAGTGAAGACATCCAACAATGGTCACACTAGGACAAAAGATTGTCTCTATACACTGATCCCTAGTAGTGGTAAAGGTAGCTATGCCTCCCAACCACGTGGAACCTGTAGGTCCACACTCACTGTGTTGATGGAGATAATGATCCAACCAAAAGCACACAAAAGAACATCCATGGCTAACACTCACGCTAGACAGTATGATGACTGCAACCAAGAAACTAAGACAATGCAAGGAGTATAGGTCCTGGTCAAACACTCAAAAGGCTACTAAGTAGGGGCTGACATCCTGGAGAGTTGCTTGGTATCGAAAAGCACAAGCTCGGATCGTGTGTCCTCAAACTTAAACGGGTGCTCACACATTGTGTCCTCGAACTTAATCGGGTGGTCACACATTTTACTTATCTTAAGTTTTATTAACAATCACACATTTTATTTAGTTATCACTTTCTTAAAAATTCTTATCCTTTGTCAACCTCTAGTGCCATGAACACCGAACTGCGAGATAGAAGCCCCATCCAGATGCTACCCTACCCTACGCATGCTCATCCTACAACAAGTGCCCATGGGCATGCATACTCCCATCCCAACCCTAATGATCATAACTTCCAGCAAATCCACGAAAGATCGGGCCTTGCAAGTCACCCAACAAATGTACGTGCACGTACTCGTGTGTGGCGCACCACCATCATGAAGATTATAACACAAGGACAACAATGAGAACACAATGCAAAGAAAATGCCCAACTGAAAGCAACATGGAAAGGACAGATTCTACATGAATCCCAAAGCCAATAAAATCATACATCATGAAATCAATCAACTGGCCTCAATCCGAGAGTATGGATTCTACACGAATCCCAATGATGTAACAAGACCAAAACTCAATAACTCACTCAACCGGCCTCAATCCAAGAGTATGGATTCTACACAAATCCTAGCGTTTACGAAACAAAAGTAAAGGTCCAAAAGAAACCATAACAGTAACAAATCACTCAACTGAACACAAAGTCGGGAGTACGGGTGCAACACACATCCCAATGCAAAAAAAGGTGCAATAGTGGTCTTACTAATATCCAAACAGATCATCCAAGTCCACAACCCACATTGTGCCAAGAAAAATTGAGAAAATAGGGTGGCACACAAAACGAGGTAAAAACCCCAAAAATTTGAAAAACTTCAAAATTAAAACCTATTTGGCCTTTGTGTTCAAAAACTCCAAAAATCTAAAAATAAATAGAATTAAAAACCGTATGCAAAAATGGCTAGCATAACGGCGTAAAATTTCAAACCCTCATACTAAAAAATAGGGAAATGTTCATACCTGCCCAACCGGGTAGAACTAGCATACAAAAATTGAGGGGAACACTAGTTCTCAGCCTCCAAACAAACAACTACCAAAAATAGAAGCAAAAATGGAGCAAAAACAATAAAATAGGAAAGCCCTATCTCACAGCCAAAAGGGCAAAATGGGAAACTGAACCATAAAATAAATATCTCGTAGAAGTAGCTGAAAATTACGGCAATCAAAGGTTTCTCCGAGCTAGATCCAACGAGCCCAACCTCACGACGATCCCATGCCTGTAGCTCCCACAACGAACAAAACAGTAAATCCTCATGAAGATGATTTTGAGTTTTACTCTCCAACTTTCCAATTTGAAAGTGAGAAGTGAGGAATTAAATTCGTCTTTGGATACTTATTCACTTTTCGGGTGAATAATCGATTAGGGCATTTAACCAGCCAATCTAGTTAAACCCCGAATCGACCCAAACAAAAATAGGCTATTCCTATAAATAAGAATTCATCTATGGCAAAGTTGCCAAAAATTAAAATAAATCAAATAAAAAGCTCGAAAACCCAAAAACACAAAAATTACCTTAAACAACTTTCGTGACAATGCGAACCTCTAAAAGCAAAGACACGCTTACTGGTCTAATCACATAATGCAATGAGTTCAAATTTAATAATCACTGAAAGGTTTGAATTAAACATTTTAATAAAGGATACGTCGACCATACAAGGATGACATTGGTAAAATATGAAAGGTTGAATCACTAACTCCATGTGCCACTGCCAGGGATATAATCCTGCACACTAAACAACACGATCAAGTGCAATTGCATATAATAACATAGCCGAAGCAATAAATGCATCAAATCACCTAATTTGACCATTTATTTAATTATATTAAAATAATCTATTTACATCACTCACGTTCGCATAAAGCATAACAATGTAGGAATGAAGTAAATAACCATAGCATTAAATCCATCACATAACAAAATCTGAGGTATGTCCAAATACCAGATAACCAGATATCATCATAAAACACACTGTCATCTCAAAATGGCATCATAATGCAATATGATTTACTGAATAGCATAGTAGTCTAAAATCTATGATACTAGAATATAGATGTAACATCTGACCCTCAGGTCCTCTCAAATATAAACATAACATGAGTAACAAATATCTCTCTAATCAGAAATGAGACAAGGTAAATGTCTGCAACACATAACCAAATAATCCCACAAGAACAATCCACTCTAATTACTTAAGCATTTAATAATGATTGATTACACTCCATAAAAAAAGAACACTTAAAACACATAAGCAAACATAGTCATAAACATGACTAACCACTGCTACAGTAACCTAGTCACATGTAGCATGTTAATAGAACATAGTGCAATCTCTGCACACATCTCAATGTAATCATGAAGCAACCTCATGATACCACATCGATCCTGGTAACCACTGGCACAAACCTCACTGAACCAAAAATCACATCATAATCTCAAAGATCAGATAAAAGCCTAAACAAAGCAACTAATACAGAAACATAAACCCAAACACCTCAACAGTGTAGACCACTCAGGGTCACAATCATGATCCCATCAAAATAAAAGATCATCAGGGTTGCATCCATCAGGATGACTTACAAAAGTCAAATGGGAGAGGCACTACATCATCCCCCCCCAAAGAGTAGGCTTACTCCTGGAAGCCCGCAATCCAAGAATAGAAACCAAAACACACAAGAACCAAAATCAAAAGTGAGCAAAATGAATGACTCAAGAAACTCTCCACAAGTCAAACCAAATCACTCCCACATTCTCAACCCATCACGTTAACCCCCAAATAGGTTAACCATGAGAGAATGGGTGTTACACAGACACAAGGTCCTCCAACAAGGAACCTTCTATGCACTAGGAAGAACCCATCTAGCCATAGAGTCAACAATACAAGGTAAGGAACAGGCCACTCTACCTTGTCAACAGCTTCCCAACCACAACATGCACCAACCACATGACCTCAAAACCAGGTCAAAACACCAAGCACTTCCAACAAAAGTTTGAATCATGGGGAATAACCATCCCAAACTTTCCAAGAATACTATGATGTCACACATAATCATTTTGGAATCCACGTAAACTCACCCTTAGAACAAAGAGGATGAAAGTTTACCAACAAAAGGACACACTCCAAATGACTACTCACCACCAAGCGTAGGAGCACAACACCTCACCAAGGTAGAAAATCTCAACTATCAATGGGAACTAGGGTAACACAACACAAGACAAGATATCACCTTTCCACAAGGTTCAAAGACTTTTGTCAGTGGACACAATCATCAAATGTCTGCATACCAACTCACGAGATAGTAACATGTCTCCAACGATACCATGTCCCTCCAGCACCATGCTAGGAAAACTACACCCAAACTACTGCTAAACTCAATCTCTAGCCTCAAGTCAACTATTAAAGAGAAAACTTGATTGAGACAATCCACATGAAGATATAAGCATAGGGAGAAGGATACTATAGAGTATAGGACTGATAGGGAGTCGCTCTCAACCTCTGCACAAAATCAGCCCAAGATGCATTAGGGAACTCACAATTCCACCAACCAACAACATACTTAGAAGAGAACATTAACTGAGCTAGTGGTATAACCACACGAGCCTACTCTCTCAAGAGAGAAAGAATACGAAGATGTGCCAAGGTCAACATCCAAAAAGGAGAATGTAGATTCATCAAAGAACTGAGTCACTCCCAAACAATAAGGCAACATCATCCACAAATAGGAATGCTCACAAACCACACTACACCTCACAAGGGTGGGTCAGTGCAATAGGAAACACAAAAACCCAAGCACAAACTCCAACAAGTACCTAGTAGATTATGAAGACAAGATAACTCTTCCATTATGAATAACATGAGGAGTTAAACTTCTCCAATGGCCATAAATATGATATGTCATGATTGAATTGGCCTCTACTCGAAAAGGTACTCAGAACATCGATCAACAACTCCAAAAGCCATAGCCTCACTGTTGAACTCAAATTTTATCCATTTTAAAAGTGTCAAAAAGATATCAACAAGGACTACAATATGAAGAAGCTAAGAGAGACAAAGACCTAAGATCTGAGCCACCACTCAAATCAAAACAACAAAGACAAAACCAACAGCGTTGGTCACCAAGACAAGCAACAGACAAAATGTCCAAATCCACACAAGAGCACACATGCCCAGAACAACATAAGGCATGGAATGAAAAGTAAATCACTATAGAACAAGTACATACCTTTCAATTTCTTTCAAAAATAACATTAAGTTTAATCACCATTTAAACCATTCAATTAAAATAACAACTTTAGATCTAACAAAGACACACTAGCATGTTCTCCATGATATTATCACTTGAACGTACTACTAGAGGTTTGAGATGAACATGATAGAGTCACAACACACTACTGGGCAGTAGTAAAACAAATCCTGAATAGTCATCATGAAACAAAATAAAAAGTTCAAATGGGAGAATTGGCGATTTCAACAGTAAGTACCAAAAAGAGCTCATTTCAACAATAATTCAAATGTGACAACTGCCACAAAGAGAGCGATAGATAAAATTTGATGATTACTCCAAGAGAGAAAAATACTAAAGACCAATGCTAGCCCAACAACATGAGGAAAGTACCTTCAACCAAATAAAATAAGGCATCAAACAAATCACATTACAGGTGATGACTGAGTACAGTCACACAAGAAGGATAAATCACCACGCGATGCTAAGGAATACATCATCCTAGCAATGTTAGAGAACACACTCACACACATCAAATAGTATACCATCAGTAATCTCATGCATATGCAAAAAACAAAAATTTCCATGCAATGCAACATTTAGATATGCATCAAATTAATACAGTTTTACATAAGCTTAAGAAACAATTAGATTGGGGACTTAAATAATTAACCCAAATATATAATGCAAAACTACAACTTTACAATGATTCACAATAAACACTCATTTTCAATGAAAGGAACCATTTCATCATTATAACAACAAAAATAAAGAATCACAAATAAGATTCATTCATCAACTTACAATCAAGAGAAAACATGGAAACAATGCACCTAACCCCACAAGGAGAAACAAGAAGAAGCACACAAGCCAACACATGGAAACCAATCAGTGACTCCATCCAAAAAGGGTCACATACGCAACCAACCAAACAAGGCACATCGATCCCACCTACAAAGCCAGGAAGACTCACTTCCTTCTCCACACACTACTCTAGTTACATCTACTAGACAAGCAAGTCCATCATGAGTAGATACCAAAGCAACAAAGATCATGAGTTCTCACCAAGACACTCACACTCAACCAACACAACAACAACTACATGGGAAACATAAACTCAGAGATCCCAATGTTTGAACCTGGCTCTTATACCAGATGTAATGCCCCACCTGAAGCTCCTTGAAAACAAGGATTCAAATCAAGCCAAGATATTTTTTTTTACAAGTATGAATGCACAAGACAACATCATACAGGGATCACAAAGATCGCAACGGAAGACTTCAACACAATCCCGGCAACCAACAAATCTTCGAACGCCACTACCCAACTGACACACGCAAAAAAAAGTGAACAAGCACCACAACAAGATGAGGGTACAAAAAATGACCACTCATCAACAAAACATGAAGCTGGGGTAAAATTCAGAATTCCAAAATTTGGCTAAGCCTGAAATCCTAAAGCCCTGAAAATTGGTTAAGTTTGGATTTTTGAAGCCTTGAAATTTCCTAGAATCCATAACTTATCTCTAAGAGGTCTGAAACCTATCTCAAAGGATTTGTCGCATACATTAAAATATATCTTAAGTATAATAAATTAAATATACATCAACTTATACTTCAACTTATATATTTTAAACCCTAAGAGACTAAAACAGAAACACGAAATCTTGATTTCAAGAGAAATCAACAGAATTCAAAATGCAACAACATAGGGTCAAAGAATGCCCAAAAGGGTATCGAAAACCATTGTCAAAAAGATCAAATCATGAAGTTTCCGCTGATGGCATGCGCAGATTTTTCACAAAAATTGTGCGAAACTTTTTACTAAGGGAGGGCGATACTTCTCCTTCAGGCGTGCGACACTCTTCCAGTGTTGTACAACATTTCTCAAAAAGGCATATGACACTTTTCAGCATCATACAACATTTCTTAAGAAGGCGTGCGACACTCTTCCAGTGTTGTACGACATTTTTGAAGAAGGTGTGCGATACTTTACAATGTCGTACGACATAGTTTGCATGGGTGTGCGATACTTTTTAAAGTGTCACACAATGCTAAACAAATGTCACCCATAGAAAACAAAAACACTCCCAGAAGCAAAAAAATTCAAAATGGAGCAAAGAACCTCCACACCTAGGAGTACCAGATCCATGCAAATCGAGGAACGAACACTGGAGTGCAAGAACAACACAAAAAGAAGAACATCTATCCATCTCAACTACAGTAGCAAAGAACACACTAAAATAAACATCGCAGAGAGCTGAACAATCAAACTAAGTATGTGGTCATGTCTAGCCAAAAACTAGATTGTCGGTACTGTCGTAATAGGGATGTCACTACTAAAAACATGCAACAATAATAGCATAAGAAAATTGTTGTCACTTAGGTCTGCACCCTTGTCCAAGGCCTATGCGCGAGGACAACCTAGTGAAACATGGAAACAACCTCCAAGCTGTGGGACTTGAATTGCAAGGTTGAGTCTTCGAAGAAGGCCGACTTCCTCTTACTGTCAGGGTACACCTATCTATTCTTAGAAGGGAAAGGGAGAAAGAGAGCATTAAAGCAAATCTACCTAGTCTAATCTAAGGCGGTGATGCACCAAAATAGAGTGTTCAGACTACTTTCTGCCCATATATTCACTACGAAACTAGGGTAACATTCAAGCTCATACATTCATTCAGACTTATATCGACCAACAACCACATACAGATCAGGAGACCAATTGAATAACACCAGTAACAGAAGATTTCACTTGTATATTATTCAATAGGCCAAAGACAGATACAATATGCAGACCACTGATCTCAACAATACATCAATGAGAGGCAAAATGCTACAAATACACGTTGATAGCTGAAAGAGATGATATAGGATGTTTGATCTAGCTCAGAGACAAAGGGATTTTACACTACAAGTCTACGAGCAGGAGTTGAGAAAATCAGGAAGAGTCGACCCTTACAAAATGTACAAAGTCTGCCTTTATAGTTCCGGCGTAACTGAGATCTTTTTACTACTGAAATTACCCTGCAACTACCTATCATTGAGTCCTGTGGAAGACAATCATGGAAAAAATCTCTAGAAAATTTGATCTCTTTCACCAATAATATCCTGAGAAGACTCAAAATGGTACCATAACTGCGCTTTGACCTGGTAGATGGATCAACGGATGGATGGAGTGTCATTCTGTGTTTTACATTTACTCTGGTAGGTCGAGATTGATCATAGAGATCAGATCGCACAAAAAAATTGATTATCTTTGCTTCCTGGTTCATGAATCCATCAAAGTCAAAACGTCGACTGGGCCCCTTATGCATCGACTAGGCCATGCGAGCCAATTGCATTTCTTTATTTTGCCACCTGGAGGTCCTCCCATAGTTGACCACCCTTCATTGGACTAACCATGCCACCTTGAATACTATCATGACTGTGACGGTTACACCAACCGCCAATCGCCATCCGAGACTGCGCCGACAGGACACGTGTCGACAAGGTGCTGTGTCGCCAACATAACCCTCACACATCTCCACCATAGCGCAATGGCATCTATCGTCAATCAGCCTCGATCCAACGATCATGGAGACTCGTCATTCTGCAACCCCTTTCCCTTGTGAATCACTGGGCCCATGACACATGTGGCATTTCCCTATTGGTCTGTTGATTTCTTAATCCTTACTGCGCCAGCTGTATGAAACACGGTTCCACTAGGACACGTGGCACGCGGGCGCTATGTCACTGACGTTAACTTCTAAGTAAGTCTTGATAGCGAGACAACGCCAGTCGAAGATCCCTACGGATTCGACGATTGTGAAGACTCGCCATTCGTGATGAGACTACTAGGCCCGCTGTACACCATGCACTGACTCATACACATGGCACCTCCTTATTTGGTTCATTGAAACACTAGCTGGCAACCCAGGACCTGATCCGTAGAGTGACCACATATCAGCTAGGTGCCATGTCGCTATGCAAAAATCGAGGCCAAATTCCCATAGTGCCATAGCACCCACTAACAGCGTGCCCTGAGATTTACATGTGTCCCCATCCGATTCGCCACATCGACTATGCTTGCACGGCACCCGCTGGGACCCATCCGTCTGGTCATTCCTTGCCACGGTGAACTTTTCATTTGGGCGCTATGTCGCCATTGGAAAATGCACGGGTTTTTCGTTGGCGCCATGGCGCCTCGCCATTTTTTGAAACTTTCAGGCCGTGAAACTTGTTTGCCCGCCACCACAAGACTTCTGACCTGCCGTACTCTGCGATCTGTGATCGGACCCATCCCACTCAGCACCATATCTGTAACTGCACTACACTTTGGATGACACCTGGCAATCCCTGGTGAGACTTGGTCCTGTCGATCCACGTGGCAGATGGTCGCCATGTCGCTATGATAAAATCTGCACATCTCTGCCATAGTGAGATGGCACCATCCGTTGATGCGACCCAATCTAATGATCGTGAGGACTCATCATACCTCGTGCTTCTGCCCTCCATGTCGATACACCTGGCATCGCCTTGAGACATGGCCCCACCTGACATGCGTCACCAGGGCATGATGTCGCTGTCATAACCTTCGCACAACTCCTCCATAGCACAATGGCACTTACCATTGATCCGAGCTGATTCAACGGCGGTGAATGTAAGCCCCGACTGTTTTAGCCATGCCGACAGGAACTCTAACCTAGCACCCGTGGTTCCTCATGATTTTTCACCACAACACCTAATTCCGCCGGTCATTGAAACTCGCCGCCATGACTATTACTGCTGGGCGCTATGTTGCTATGGAGATTTTTTGACCGATATGCGATAACGACATAGCGCCAAGGGCATCAAGAACCCTTTGTGACCCATGGAACACCGAACCCACCCCTACAACATGTCATCAGGGCATCATCGTGTTATAATAAATATCATGCATTTCCCTTATAGCGTGATGGCACCAACGTTGGTACACTTAGATCTGACGGCCAGAAACTTGCAGGTTGTAACATTAAAATACTTATTTGAGACTAACCGTTGTACGAGGCACAATTTCAAAATTTAAATTCTTAGCTGTAAAACCAAAGGTAACACTTCTGGCGACTTGCAGGGGGCATGAGCCTGCTGAATGCATGACTAGTGCCTTAGAGTGATCCATTGGGCCATGGAGTCAGAAAAGAGGGCCCAGAAGTTATGGAATCGAGAGCTATAAGAAACCCTAACCCTTAATGAGGAAATCAAAACATTAAAAAACCCTTGAACTCTGGCTCTATCTTTGTGACTTGAAAACAAAAAAAAAAAGGGGACCTCTTCAGCAACCTGAGACTTGTCAAAACTTCAAGAACTAACGACTCAAGAAGTGAGCCATGTGCATGCACACTTATTGTAAAATAGGAACAACAGGAAGCAACTAAACTAACTATGTACATGGATTCAAGCCTTTTTCAAAAACAGGGCTTCAGATGGATCCCATTGACTGGAATGGGCAGAATTTCACCATTTGGCCTGCTTAGCTAGAACGTATTGGCCTGTTTACAACTGGAGATCAGATAAGGGCCACTCCATAGTGGATAAAATTTGGATTGCCTTCCTGGTTTTGCTCTGTCTGAGTCCCACTTGAGAACTAAATCTCCCTCTTTGAAGATTTTGGCCCTTGCCTTCTTATCAAAACTCTTCTTCATCTGCTGCTGGTGTATCTCTAGGATTTGCATAGCTTTGTTTCTCTTTTCTTCCAGCTCAATCAACTCTGCCATTCTTACTGACATGGAACTATTTTCAACCAATTCCAGCTGATGAGCCAACTCCAAGGATGGGAATTCCAACGAGATTGGAAGTCTGGCCTCCCTACCATATACCAACACAAAAGGTGAATTATCAATAGATCTCTTGGGTGTTATCCTATCAGCCCACAGAGAAGTCCTTAACTTTTTATGCTAGACCCTCTGATTGTCTTCTATCACTCTCCTTATGATTCTGATCAGATTTTTGTTGGAAGATTCAACTAAACCATTACCCTGGGGGTAGTAATTTGATGATGTTCTCAGATAGATATTGTGACTCATTTCCCATGCACAAATCTAGGTTCCAACAAAAGATTTGGCATTATCTGAGAAGATAATAGAAGGAGCTCCAAACCTAGATACAATTCCATCAAGGAATTCAACAACTAATGGCTCTGTAGCATCCTTCAAGGCAACTACCTCTGTCCACCTAGTGAAATAATCGATAGTAGCCAAGATCCAGTTATGACCTGCACTAGATGGAGGATTAATGGGGCCTATAAAATCCAACCCCCACTGGGTGAAGGGCTGATCCACCTGGATAGGATGAAGAGGAAGAGTTGCAAGTCTCTGTTTGCCTAAGAAAAAGGCACATTTCTCACATTTTCTCACATACCTATAACAATCATGGAATAGGGATGGCCAATAATATCCAGCCCTCATGATCTTCATGGCGGTTGTTCTTGCAGAGAAGTGGCCACCATCAGGGCCATCATGAAGTTCTTTAATCATCCTCTCAACCTGATCCTCCTCAATACATCTCAACAGGGTCCCATTAAAATCCCTCCTGAATAGGATATCATCAATCACAACATAGGGAATGGACTGCAGTCTATATTGTCTTCTTTTAGCTCTGTCAAATCCCTGAGGGTATCCATTCCCTGATAAAAAGTTCCTCATGTCATCCATCCAGCTCCTTGGGGCATTAACATTTCTTTCCTCCTACTGCTCTGCAATTACCATAGTAGTCCCTTCATCTGAATCCTGACCCGATAACATTTCTTTGCATAATCCTCTCCCTCTTATCAATTTGGTAATCTGAATATCAACATCATATTCCATTACCCTAGTGATCCATCTAGCTCTCTTTTCATTAATGCCCTTGCTTAACAGGAAATCTTTTACACTCGCATGGGGCACCAACAAATGGATCCTATTGTGGGATAAGAGGTGTCTAAATTTCTTCAAGGCTCTAATGACTACAAGGGCTTGCTTCTCAATAAAGCTATACTTATCTTCATATTCCTTGAGTCCTTCACTAAAGAAGGCTATGGGCTGCTCCTCATTCTTGTCATTTGTCTGAGTCAAGACAGAAGAAACACTTGACTCACCACCTAAAGTGTAGAGGATGAAATCTTTCTCAAAATTTGGGTTCATGAGAGTGGGGGCTGAGGCTATGGCTGCCTTAATTTCTTCAAAACTCTCCTTCCCCTCCTTGGTCCATGAGAAGACCATATCTTTCTTAAGCATGGCTGTGAGGGGTTTCACCATGATGGCAAGATTAGGAATAAACCTCCTTACAAAATTTATCCTACCAAGGAAACTTTGCAGCCCTTTCTTGTGTTTAGGGAGAGGAAGGGCAAGTATTTCTTTTGTTCTTTCTGAATCAATGGTCAACCCATCCTTAGATACAATTTGTCCCAGTAATTTTCCTTGGCTTGTAGCAAAGACACACTTGGCTGGGTTGAGGGAAACCCCAAACTCTCTACATCTTAGAAATACCTGTCTCAAATGATCAAGATGATCTTTTACATTCTTGGAATATACAGTTATATCATCAAGGTATACTAGGACAAACTTGTCGATTAATCTTTTGAAAGCTACCTCCATTGCCTTTTGGAATGTGGCACCTGCATTTGTTAGTCCAAATGGAATCTTGCAATAAGCATAGGTGCCCCATTTAGTAGTAAATGCTGTCTTATATCTGTCAGATTCTTTAACCAACACTTGGTTATAACCAAAAAATCCATCAAGAAAAGAGAACCTCCTTGACCCACTAACCTTGGACAGAATTTTCTCCATAGAAGGGAGAGGATGGTGATCCCTAAGGAAAGCCTGATTAAGATCCCTAAAGTCCACACACAATCTGATTTCTCCATTCTTCTTCTTTACAGGGACAAGGTTAGCCACCCATGATGAGTGTTTGATAGGAAAAATTATGTTAGCTTCAATTAACTTGGATAGTTCCTTCCTCATTAAGGGTTCAATCTTGGGATTCACTGGCCTCTATTTTTGCCTTACTGGTTTGACCCTATCAACTAAATCTATGGTATGCTGAAACAAACTAGGGTCAAACCCCTTTAAGTCATCATATGTCCAAGCAAACACATCATTAAATTCTTGACATAGATGAATGAAACTTTCTTGCTCAGCCTCAGAACATACCTTCCCCATGTTAAGAGATTTTCCATCAGCAATAGTAACTGGAGCATGATCATCCTTTTCTGTAGCTAGATTTATTCCTTTGCCTCTTGTCTGATCATTAGGATTAAAGACACTCTCCAAGGTAATGAGACCCTTGGGAAACTTGTTGGAACTGAGGTCAATGATCTGATCACCATACTGATCTTGTAGTCTTGACTGATTTCTTTCTAAAAATTTTGCTTCATTCTGCAAGAAACTCACAATTTGCTCATCAAACTCAAACACCTACCAATGAGTATTATTATCAAGAACAACAGGCCTTACTACCACCCTTATTTGTTGCTTCTTCTCTTCCTCAAGATTCCCTGGCACATCATAAGATGCACCCACCACTGCAAGTCTATCAACATATTTGTTTTCTTTCCTAGGAATTCTCTGGATATTAAATGCTTGGAAACCCTCAAGAAAATCCCAAACTCTGTGTTTGTAAGACTTGAGTAGGCCATTTTTGGTGATATTCTGATTTCTCACTTGGTTCACTACCAACTCACTATCTCCGTATACTTTCAAGGCATGAATTCCCCTCTTTTGGGCAAGTAGGAGACCTTGGATCAAAGATTCATACTCGGCCACATTATTGGTACAACTGAATTGGAGCCTAAAAGAGAAGTAGTATCTTATTTGTACAGGAGAGATCAACATAACACCAACCCCTACTCCATTTCTATTCCTTGAGCCATCAAAGTACATACTCCATATTCCACTTATGTCATCATTAGCTCCAACAAGATTAGGAACTTGAGCCTCCTTCTCTATTATGCAATATGTACTAAGGCCTATCTCAAGAGTTTTCGACATAGGCTCAAACTGACATGTATTTGCCCACTCATCTAAGAAGAAATCAGGAATCTCTACTATGGGGGTGGCAGGCTCATTTACTATGTCATTTTCATCCATCTCCAAAATAGGGCAATTCATATTAATGAAGTTGGGAGTGTAGGGTTCAGTGTGATGAAGGGCTTGAGGTTCTACTCTAATTGAAGCATTGGCCCCATATTTGGTCTTAAATGACATATAAGACCAATCAGCAGATATGAATCCACCTATTTGGGCACTGAAGTCTCTTGAAAGACAGATGGCAATATAGGGCTTGACTTTAGCGATAGATATGTCTTGAATCATAGTACAACCAGGGCATGCATGTAGGGCCATTTCCACATTCCTAAGGATGCCTACGGTTTTGATTGTGCTCCCATCTAGTTGTAACACATCCCTAATAATGGGCTCATATTTCATTCCTAAAGCATTAGCAACACACCTAGGCATTACTGAGCTGCTAGCCCCCGAATCTATCATGCAATTATGGACTAACTTGCCCCCTATAATCAAAGAAACATAGAATGGAGGAGGTATAACCTTTTTATTTGTCTCCACATCACCTGATGGTTGTACTAAACTAGTGTCACTCTCCATGGTAGATGACTGATCTTTGGGCTCAATCTTTTCCAATTCTTGCTGCAACATCCTTTTCTGCATTGGTATGGTAGCAACTACATCCCACATGGAAATGCTTACATTGGTTTTCTTCATTTTCTCTACCACACTCAAGGGTGCATTAGGAATTTTGGCGAAAACTTTGGGAGCTGTACCCATAAGAGGCTGAGATGGAGCAACATAGGGATCACTTGCACCCTCCTTTCTTGGACCTTGCCTTTGCTGTTGTGAAGTGTTTGTCTACTCACTTGCTATTCGTATATGAGGTATAACACTCAAAGTTGAGGCCTGCTCAGGAGAAAGGGGGGCAGTATGTTCCATAGCTCTCTTCTTGCTTCTTGTGTTATGAGCAACGGAATCCTGGTTTACATTACAATGTTCCTCCATCTGGTGATTCATAAAAGAGCAATCACACTGCCTCTGAACACATGAGGCCTCCTTGGGATGATCTTCCTTGTATGATTGCTTTACTGCGGACTCCTGGACAGTTAGGTCCAAATAAGATTCTGCCTTCTGATATAGGCAGTAGGCAGAAGAATAGTTACATGAAGGATAGAAGTCTTGATCTTGGGCTAAGTTATTTTGAGGAACTAAAGCTCTATTCTGATTTGAGCTTGAAGTAGCAACATGACTATTTTGCCTATTCTGATCAAAAGAGCTATTCCAATGACTAGGAGGCCTACCACCACTTGGGGTCTGATGTTGTGATTGGGGGGGCTTACCACTTTGGGCTTGCTGCCTTTCTAAGGCCACCACCTTGTTACTCACCTTTTGTATTAGAGAAAAACTATCCTCTAATCTCTTCCCTTGGTCCTTCAATTCCTTCCCCTGCTCTTGCAATTTTTTATCCAGAGTCCTCTCTCTTTTATCTGTATTCAACAGTAGACCTTGGAGCATTTCCTTGAGTTCCTCTATTCTGTTTGAGGATGTGGAAGCTTGGGGAACTGGAGTAAGGGCTCATGACGTAGAAATTGTAGGAAGGGGGGCTATCACTGGTTGGTGGTTGGGAACATCAGGAAAGAAAGGCATAGGAGGCCTTGGAGCCAACTTTCCTCCTTGTATTAGGATGTTCTGAGCTTTTATAGCTGTCTCATAAGCATTCAGTAATGTATCCCCTCCCATAGTTTGGATTGTAGTGGCAATGTCACAGTTGAAAGCTCTAAGGTAATGCAAGAAGGCATTACCAGGGGTAGGTTTCACTATAGTAGGTATTCTATCCCATGTCTTTTGGAATCTGTAATTAAAATTAGTCATACATTCATGGGGGGCTCTTTTTATTGTAGTCAACTGCTCTAATAATGACAAATGGTCAGTCTTATCCTCAAAATGTTTACATAATCCTGCTCCTAGTCCATCCCAATCAGTTATGGAACCATGAGCTAAGCCTCTATACCACTGTAATGCTTTTCCTTTTAAGGATGAGGCTAGAAGTCTGACGGCAACATCATCTTCTGTAATACCATGAATATTGCAGACATTCGCTACCTCTTGGATATGCTCTAAAGGGGAAATAGAAGTTTCACCAGTAAAATCAGGTATACTTTTTAGTACAGATACTGGTATATCATGTCTTTGGGCTAACAATAGAGGACTTCCACCATTAAAGGTGGCAAAAACATGAACTCTTGGCTGTGCCATATAAACAAGTGTTCTATTGATGAGTGTTGATGGCAATCTAGGCTGAGTTCGAATAGTAGGGGGAGTAGAGACAGATCTTACAGGTATATCAACTGTTATTCTACCCCTAACTGGTGATAATGAAGTTCTAGTCTTTCTTCTCCTAGGATTTGAAAGAGAAAGCTCTTGATATTGAAATTTACCTCTAGAAGATGCCCTTGTTTCAGTCCTGGGCATGAATCACTACAAACCTAGTCTGGAACCAGACTTTTTGATGTTCAGAGTCGCCAAGTACTTGAAGAATCAGCCTCTTGAAGGCTTTAAAATTGAAGCCAGCACTACTTCTTCAGCATTTATCTCTAGAATTCTTTCTTCTTGACACCAGTAGACCTAAAATCTTCTGATATGGGTCCCACCGAGCGTACCAAAAATTGTTGTCACTTAGGTCTGCACCCTTGTCCAAGGCCTATGCGTGAGGAAAACCTAGTGAAACATGGAAACAACCTCCAAGCTGTGGGACTTGAACTGCAAGGTTGAGTCTCTGGAGAAGGCCAGCTTTCTCTTACTGTCAGGGCGCACCTATCTATTCTCAGAAGGGAAAGGGAGAAAGAGAGCATTAAAGAAAATCTACCTCGTCTAATCTAAGGCAGTGATGCACCAAAATAGAGTGTTTAGACTCATTTCTACCCATATATGCACTACGGAACTAGGGTAACATTCAAGCTCATACATTCATTCAGACTTATATCGACCAATAGCCACATACAGATCAGGAGACCAATTGAATAACACCAGGAATAGAAGATTTCACTTGTATATTATTCAATAGGCCAAAGACAAATACAATATGCAGAACACTGATCTCAACAATACATCAATGAGAGGCAAAACACTACACATACACGTTGATGGCTGAAAGAGATGATATAGGATATTTGATCTAGCTTAGAGACAAAGGGATTTTACACTGCAAGTCTGCAAACAGCAGCTGAGAAAATCAGGAAGAGTCAACCCTTACAAAATGTACAAAGTTTGCCTTTATAGTTTCGGTGTAAGTGAGATCTTTTTACTGCTGAAATGACCCTGCAACTACCTACCATTGAGTCCCGTGGAAGACAATCATGGAAAAAATCTCCAAAAAATTTGATCTCTTTCGCCAATAATGTCCTAAGAAGACTAAAAACGGTGCCATAACTGCGCTCCGACCTGGTAGATGGATCAACGGATGGATGGAGTGTCATTCTATGTTTTACATTTACTCTGGTAGGTCGAGATTGATCATAGAGATCAGATCGCATGACAAAATTGATTATCTTAGCTTCCTGGTTCATGAATCCATCAAAGTCAAAAGCTCAACTGGGCCCCTTATGCGTCGACTAGGCCGCACGGGCCAATTGCATTTCTTTATTTTGCCACCTGGAGGTCCTCTCACAGTTGACCACCCTTCATTGGACTAACTGCGCCACCTTGAATACTATTATGACTGTGATGGTTACACCAACTACCAACCGCCATCCTAGACTGCATCGACAAGACATGTGTTGACAAGGCATTATGTCACCAACATAACCCTCACACATCTCCACCATAGCGTGATGGCGTCTATCGTCAATCGGCCTCGATCCAATGATCATGGAGACTCGTCATTCTGCAACCCCTTTCCCTTGTGAATCACTGGGCTCGTGGCACATGTGGCATTTCCCTATTGGTCTGTCGATTGCTTAATCCTTATTGTGTGAGCTGCATGAAACATGGTTCCACCAGGACACATGGCACGCGGGCGCTATGTCGCCAACGTTAACTTCTGGGTAAGTCCTAATAGCGAGACAAGGCCAGTCGAAGATCCTTGTGAATCTGACAATCGTGAAGACTCGCCATTCATGCTGAGACTACTTGGCCTGCTGTACGCCGTGCACCAACTCATACACATGGCACCTCCTTATTTGGTTCGCTGAAACACTAGCTGGCAATCCAGGACTTGATCCGCAGAGAAACCACGTGTCAGCTAGGTGCCATGTTGCTATGCGGAAATTGAGGCCAAATTCCCATAGCACCATAGCACCTACTGACAGTGTGCCCTGAGATTTACATGTGTCCCCATCTGATTCACCACGTTGACTGCGCTTGCACGGCACCCGCTGGGACCCATCCGTCTAGTCATTCCTTGCCACGGTGAACTTTCTATTTGGGCGCTATGTCACCATCAAAAAATGCACGAGTTTTCTGTTGGCGCCATGGCGCCTTGCCATTTTTTGAAACTTTTGGACCGTGAAACTTGTTTGCCTGCTGCCAGGAGACTTCTGACCTGCTGTACTCTGCGATCTGTGACCGAGCCCATCCCACTCAGCACCATATCTATAACTGCACTACACTCTGGATGACACCTGGCAATCCCTAGTGAGACTTGGTCCTATTGATCCACGTGGTGGATGGGCACCATGTCGCTATGATAAAATCTGCACATCTCCGCCATAGCGAGATGGCACCATCCGTTGATGCGACCCAATTTGACGATCGTGAGGACTCATCGTACCTCGTGCTTCTGCCCTCCATGTTGATACACTTGGCATCACCTTGAGACACGGCCCCACCTGACACACATCACCAGGGTGCGATGTCACTGTCATAACCTTCGTGTAACTCCTCCATAGCGCGATAGCGCTTATCGTTGATCCGAGCTGATCCGACGGTGGTGAACGTAAGCCCCGACTATGTTAGTCGTGCTGACAGGAACTCTGACCTGGCACACATAGTTCCTCCTAATTTGTCGCCACAACACCTAATTTTTCCGGTCGTTGAAACTCGCCACCGTGACTATTTCTGCCAGGCGTTATGTCGCTATGGAGATTTTCCGGTCGATATGCGATAACAACATAGCACGAAGGGCATCAAGAACCCTTTTTGACCCACAGAACGTTGGAGCCACCCCTGAAACGTGTCATTAGGGCATCATCGCACTATAATAAATATCATGCATTTCCCTTATAGTGCGATGGCACCAACCGTTGGTACCGCTTAGTTCTGACGGCCAGAAACTTGTAGGTTGTAACATTAAAATACTTATTTGAGACTAACCGTTGCACGAGCCACACTTTCAAAATTTAAATTCTTGGTGGTAAAACCAGAAGTAACAAAAATCTAACATGCTAGTGATAACACATAAGATAATCTTACAGTAGATAACATCACCTATCACATGCTAAACAATAGTAAGCAATAGATATACTACTAAAGAAAATCACATCATCTAATCATATGCTAAACATCATAATAAGGGAATGTGCCAAATAAAATAACATCATCTAAACATGATATACAAGAATTCCAATGAAAGCATAAATCACAAGAAAGCATGCTCCGAAACTCAAAGTACCAAGTGAAAACATGTAGCAACGGTCGCACTAGGAAAAAAATCATCTTTGTACATCGATCCCTAGTAGTGGTAAAGGTAGCTATGCCTCCCAACCACGTGGAACCCATAGGTCCACACCTATCATGCTGATGGAGATAATGATCCAACCAAAAACACACAAAAGAGCATCCATGGCTAACACTCACGCAAAATAGTATGATGGTTGCAACCAAGAACCTAAGACAATGAAAGGAGTATAGGTCCTGGTCAGACACTCAAAAGGCTACTAAGTAGGGGCCGACATCCTGGAGAGTTGGTTGGCATTGAAAAGACCAAGATCGGATTGTGTGTCCTCAAACTTAAATAGGTGCTCACACATTGTGTCCTCGAACTTAATCGGGTGCTCACACATTTTACTTATCTTAAGTTTTATTAACAATCACACATTTTATTTAGTTATCACTTGCTTAAAACTTCTTATCCTCTATCAACCTCCGACACCATGAATGTTGAGCTATGAGATAGAAGCCCCCTCCAGATGCTACCCTACCCTACCTGTGCTCATTCTATAAAAAGTTCCCATGGGCATGCATACTCCCATCCCAACCCCAATGATCATAACTTTCAGCAAATCCATAGAAGATCGGGCCTCGCAAGACACCCAACAAATGTACGTGCACGTACTCGTGTGTGGTACACCACCATCAAAAAGATCATAACACAGGAATGAGAACACAACGCAAAGAAAACACCCAACTAAAAGCAACATGGGAAGGATGGATTTTACACAAATCCCAAAGCCAATAAAATCATAGATCATGAAATCACTCAATCGACCTCAATCTGAGAGTATGGATTCTACATGAATCTCAATGATGTAACAAGACCAAACATCATGAACCCACTCAACCGGCCTCAATCAGAGAGTATGGATTCTACACGAATCCTAACATTCACGAAACAAAAGTCACTTTAAAGTCACTTGTGTTTCTATTTTCAAAGTTTTTGGAGAGGTAGCCTTTTTCATTACCTAGGGATAGAAAATCCCTCTCTTAGTAGAATTTCTTGGAATGAAGAAAACCTAATAGCACTTCTCCTTTTATCTCAATATGATGGCCTAACAATTAGATCTTGAGCATGCTTTACTTGTTATGAGCCCAAAATAGTTCATTCAACATTGTGCCTACACTATTTTTACATGAATATTTGGATTTTTCTTGAGTTATTATAGCTTTGGAAGTAGAATAGAACACCTTCACTTCCATTAGTGTGCAGCTAAAAACCCATAGACTCGTATTTCCTCATAAAAATAAATTCTACCTTTGTAACCACAATGGAATTCTTCCTAGCTTTGATTTATGACTTTATGTGTCTCCTTATTATAACATAATCTCATGTAGAGGTTATTAACTATTTCCATGGCTTTGCTCCTTGGATATGCACTTGATTGAGTTTTCTAAAGGGGAAAACCAACTTGAAAGCTTGGAATCCATGGGAAATGAGATGTTGGGGTAGTATAGCAGATAATGGAGCATGGAAAACTTACTTCTCATCAAGAGGATTCCCAAACACATCCCAACCCTACCCAAATCATCTAGATTTTGAATGCATTAAAATAATAGAAAACTCATGTGGAAGAATAGGTAAAGTCAATACAAGGGAGACCCTAAAATTATGGAAAGTGGGGGAGACTCGGGAGTGATGAGAAGAAAGTAATCTAAAGGATACTTAGACATCAACTTTGGACAAGAATCATTTAAATTTCAACCACTTAAACTAACAAGGGAAGAACTAAAATTTGGCAACAAAATCATAGAGTGAGAAGGGATCATCACATCATTGGTTGATTGACCAAGAAATCCATGTAACTGCTTTCAAGCCTTCAAACATGGTGGCCCCAAGAATGGGTGATATGTGGCAATTATCAAAACATCTAGAAACTCAATGGATGAAATAATACAAAAATTTAAAGGATAAAACTTAATTAAAACTTAGAATCTCTATTTACATGAGCTTATGTCATTTTGACGAGGGAAAACAAGCTCAAAAGGGGAGAAGAATCGTATATTGGATCAAAACACCTTTACAATGTGATAACATAAGTTTGTGCAATTGAACTAATTTTGGGTCAATAAGACCACTCATAAACCCTAGAATTAGTCATGAAAAGTTATATGTTTCTCTTCAATTCAAAACCATCTTGCACATTACCCTATTGCCAGTCAATTGTCTATAGCCTTGAAAAAGTTGTCACTATAAAACCAATGGAAATTGCACTACTTTCGATGAATTATTCTTCTAAACACCTATGGATATTTTCGTGTACTCCAAAGACAATTTTATCATTTCATATTTTTTGTGATGTGGAGCCTACTCAAACTTAGAGATTTATATGGCATATTTTTTCCTAGATTATTTTTACAAGGGTTTGGGGGTAGCACTGCCAAAGACAAAAAAAAATGACCTTATATTATAAAAGGCATCAGCTACTATTCTCTATTGGACAACTTATTCTAACCGTATTTTTGTAAGAGGAAAAGGCTTATATAAAATGGCTTAGGGTTAGGGATTTTATTATGTATGGTGATATTGTAGCTTCTTGTGGTGGTATTGAGTTGCAAGGGATTATAGATTGTAATCACTAGATAATAATAATATTGGACTTGTTGTTGGTGGTTGTAGCCTAGGGATTGAATAAACCACATTAAATCCTTTTGTCTTGTGTTCTTATTTGTGCAATTTATTATTTTATGATATTAGTTATGTTTGCATGTAACTATTATTTCTATCTACGATTAATCCTAAATAGTGGTATTGGAGCCAGGTTGTCATCGTTTTTTTGGTTTTTTGTAATTTTTAGCTAGATCATCATCATTTTTTTAGCTATCCTTTGTAGGAAGGTATCATGGTTGAGTGGGATTGGTGGAAGATGAGGTTAAGCTAAAGGTTGAGAAGTTTAATGGGAAAAACTTTCTTTTATGAAAAATGCAAATGGAGGACTATCTTTATTACAAGGATTTATGAAAGTAATTGGAAGGAAAAACTATGAAATGGGGAACTATGGCAGATGAGGAGTAGGAGATTTTAGATAGAAATATAGTTGGAATTATTCGATCATGCTTGGAACCATTAGTAAAATTTAAAATTACAAAAGTGAAGGCAATGGAAGAGTTGATGAGAACTCTAGTGAAATTATATGAAAAGTAGTTTTCTTGAAACAAGATTTTCTCATGAAGCATTTATTTAATATAAAGGTGATAGAAGGTGGATCTATGGTAGATCATTTAACTAAGTTTAATACTATTACTAGTTAATTATCTTTTGTGAATGTAAATTTTGATGAAGAAATTAGGGCACTCTTGATCTCGCATTACTTTTCTAAAAGATGGAATGGCTTGGTAATGGTTGTGAGTAATTTTGTTTCTCAATATAATACCCTAAAATTTGATGATGTGATTGGTAATAATTTGAGTAAGGAAACTTGTTAAAAAACCTTAGGTGGATCTACATCATGAAGTTCATTGAATGCATAAAGTAGAGGTAGAACAACTGAGAGAGGAAACAATTCTAGAAATTGTGGGAAATCAAGAGGAAAATCAAATGGAAAGAGGTCTCAATCTATAGGACCAAGAGATTAATGTTACTATGGAAAATCAGGGCATAAGAAGAAAGATTATTGGATTCAAAATAATAATGGAGACAAACAAGATGGAAACAAGGAGGAAAATATGGTAAGTAACAAATTTGAAGAGGATACTTTGCTTATTTCTTTAGAACTTGTGTTGATGGTTCTTGGGTTTTAGATTATGGGGTTTATTTCATGTTATACCCCATAGAGTTTATTTTATTGATTATGTCCAAGGGCATTTTGGGCTTGTTTATTTAGGGGATAATGAACCCTGTTCGATTGTTGGAAAGAGAAAAGTTAAGATTAAGTTGCAGAATGGGAATCATTGGTTACTACATGAGGTAAGAGATGTTTCAAGGCTAAGTAGGAATTTAATTTCAACAAGACAACTCGATGATGAGGGTTGTTTAATTACTTATAATAAAAAAAATTGGAAGGTTTCAAAAGGTTCCCTTCTAGTAGCAAAAGGTGTGAAATTAGGCACCTTATATCTTTGTACAGGTCATATTGTTCCTTCTACTTTAATTATTTCAGAGAAAAATAAATTTTAAGAATAGTTGATGCAATTGAGTAGGGAGAACTAAATAGAATTAAAATAGAGCCTATCCTCAACTTGAATTTTCAATAGGAATGATCCAAATTGATTAAGCACAAGAAAGTGATCAATACAAAAATAGATCATGCAATGGAGAATAATGAGAAAGGAGGTCCTATGGTCTTCCTATTTGAGAAGTATGTGCTTAAATATTGAGATAGATAAAAGACAAATACTAACCTTGAAGTAGGATAAATCTAGAAAATGGTGATTTCTGGTGTATATGTACACTTTTAAGGATCTATACAACCTTTTGTAGACTAGAAATGTCGAGATAGAGAAAAAATAGAAAACTTTTGTTCTTTTCAAGGGAGGTGCACCTTGACCTTGATAGTGGGGCACAATCTTACCTCACGACACAATTGTACCCTGAAAAGTTAACTTTGACTTGCACTACTCCAATGAAATTTTTGTTTGTGGATCCTACAAGTTTGACAAAAAAGGGTATCCAAATATGCTCTTCAATTCATTGTTCCACACCTGTATCTACAAGGAAAATGGTTTTTTGGGATGGGGGTTTGCCTTGGTCAAACCCTAGTTTGGAGTCAACCTTAAAATTTAATTGAAATTGCAATATTTATAAACAAAGTAAATGGAACTATTCACCTTTCTTATATTGAAATCATTGTGGAGGATTTGAATCCTTGAATCCACAAGTATGGATGCTCCAAATGAATATAGAAATGTATGTAAGATATATCAAATCAATATCATTAGATTTTCAACAACAATCTTAAATGGATCTTTGAATAGGAAGAGGCTTGGATGAATGTGGAAGGAGAAATATTCAACAAGATGGATCCATAGAGATTGAATCCTTCAATAGCTAACAATGGTCCTCCTTGATGAATTGGATGCTTAAACACTTGAATACTTGAATGCTAGTAGATCTTCACTTCATAGAGTAATGGATTTAGAAAGGTAATAGTTTATCTAATATCATAATACATCTTAGAGAAACATGAGAGTTGGAGGCTTCCTTATATAGAGATCTAGGGCACAAACTCCTAGAAAAGATTAACATGAGAGCATTTAATCTTATTAACCTTAACCCCTAGACATGGACCTAGATTAAATGCAATTTAAGTGTCTATCATTCTGAAGCTCAAAATAGCCAACCCAAAAGTGGGAAAATGAAACTTTCTAAAGCTTGATGTCCCAAAACTCTAGGAAATTAAAAAATAGACCTAGGGTTAGGGATGAGGTCGACCCTACCCTAGGTTAGAGTAGAGGTCATCCTTGACCCAAAAAGTCAAAGTCCTTAGTTTCATAGAGAAATTTTTCAAAAATAAGATGGAGAGAGAGAGAGAGAGAGAGAGAGAGAGAGAGAGAGAGAGAGAGAGAGAGAGAGAGAGAGAGAGAGAGAGAATAGGGGAAAAACAAGAAGATTTATGCAAAGACCCATTCAAGGCACTTGAAATAACCCTAAACCACTTACTCAGAGAGTGTTGTGCTTACATTTTAGATGATACAAGGTCAAATTGTCATTGTAGATTCTGATACAACACTATGGCTCTACAAACTTGGGAACATGAGTGAGAAAGGTATGAAATTACTTCACTCAAATAAAGTTTTACTTGGTTTGAAATGTGTCAATATGGATTTCTATGAAAGTTGTGTGTATGAAAAATAAAAGAGAGTGAGTTTTGTGAAGAGTGGGAAGGAACAAGAAAATGAGAAATTAGATCTTATGCATACAAATGTATGGGACCAATTCAGGTATCTTCCCATGGTGGATCTCATTATTATGTTACATTTATTGATTATGCAACTAAAAAAGTATGTGTTTATTTCCTTAGAAAGAAATCAAATGTATTTGTAACTTTTAAGAAAGAGAAATTCTTGGTTGAGAATGAGACCAGTAAAAAGCTAAAATGTCTTAGATCTGATAATGGTGGTGAGTATTGCAAAAAAAAAAATTGAATATTATTGCTCCACTAATGGTATTCATATACATAGAATTGTTCCAAGGACTCCACTAAAAAATGGAGTGGTTGAACACATGAATAGGATAATAATGGAGCATTTAAGGAGCATGAGATTGTCTAGTGCCTCTCTCATTTGATTTATATAAGTCATCATGATGGATGCAACCTTGATGATATTGCTTGGTGAGTGATCATGATTGGTACCATGAGTGGCCTACACACTTGAGGTGATTTGGATTTATGTTACTGTATTAGTTCCTTTGGTTATGCTTTTGTCTGATTTATGAGATTATGATGTGTTAGATATTTCACTAAGGTTTGTGCCAATAGTTACTAGGATCAGTGTTGTATTAGGATGTTGTTCTGTGATTACCTAGAGATGTGTGTAGAGATTGCACCGTGTACTATTACCTACTACATTAGACTAGGTTCTTGTAGCAATAGTTAGTCATGTTTATGATTGTATTCACTTATGTGTTTTAAGTTTCTATTCATGTTGTGTAATCAACCATTGTTAAATACATAAATAATTAGAATTGGATTTTCCATGTTGGATTCTTAATTATGCTTTGTAGATATTTACCTTGTTATATGTTGATTCGAAAGATACTTGTTACTCTTGTTATGTTTTACTTTTGAGATAACCTGAGGGTTAGATGTTATACCTTGATTTTAGTATCATAGATGTTAGACTACTATGTTGTTTAGTTGTTCATATTGCATGATGATGCCATCTTGAGATGATAGTGTATATTATGATGATATCTATTTATCTGATATTTGGACATATCTCTAATTATGTTATGTGGTGGATTTAAGGCTATGGTAATTTACTTTGTCCTTGCTTCATTATGCTATACGTGAATGTGAGTGATATAAATAGGTTATTTGAGTATCATTGAATAAATGGTTAAATTAGGTAATTTAATGCATTTATTACTTCAGCTATATTGTTATATGCAATTGCACTTGATCATGTTGTTTAGTGTGCAAGAATTATATCCCTAGCAATAGCACATGGAGTTAGTGATTTATCCATTCATATTTTACCAATTTCATCCATGTATGGTTGACATATCCTTATTTTATTTGTTTAATTAATCCTTTTGGTGATTATTAAATCAGAACTCATTTGAATTATGTGATTAGACCTGTGAACATGTCTATGCATTTAGAGGTTTGCATTGTTTCAAAGGTTGTTTAGGAAATTCTATGATTTTGGGGTTTTCAGGCTTTTAATTCTATTGAAATTAGTTTTTGGAAACTTTTCCATAGATGAATTCCTATTACTAGGAATGGCATGTTTTTGTTTGGATCGATTCGGTGTTTAACTAGGTTGGCTAGTTATTTCCCTGGTTGATTATTCACTCAAGAAGTGAATAAGTATTGAAGGTTGAATTTAATTCCTCACTTCTCACTTTTGAATTAGAAAGTTGGAGAGAAAAACTCAAAATCCGTTTCAAGAGGATTTATTATGTTGTTTATTGTGGGAGCTACGAGTGTGTGATCATCATGAGATTGGTTTCATTAGATCCAGCTTGGGAAGACCTTGGATTAGCACAATTTTTGGCTACTTCTGTGTGCTTTTTATTTTATGGTTCAAATTCTCATTTTGTCCCTTTTGGTTGTGAGGTAGGGATCTCCTATTTTATTGTTTCAGCTCTATTTCTACTTCTACTTTTGGTATTTGTTCGTTAAGAGGTTGAGAACTAGTGTTTCCCTTCAATTTTGTATGCTAGCTCTACCTAGTTGGGCAAGTATAAGCATTTCCTTATTTTCTGGGATGAGAGTTTGGGGTTTTGCATCATTATGTTGGGAATTTTTTCATATGGACTCCAAACCCATATTTTATTGAATTTTCATGACTTTTATGCCCAAAGACCAAATGGGTCTTAATTTTAAGGTTTTTCACCTCAATTTGCATGTTACTCATTTTTCTCAAGTTTTCATGGCATGATGTTGGTCATGGACTTAGATTATCTATAGGATGTTAGTCAAACCATTATTGTACTTTTATGTTTGTATTGGGGTGTTTGTCACATCCATACTCTTGACTTTGTGTTTGGTTGAGTGATTTTATACCTGGTGTTATTGTTTCTTACTGGACCCTTCTGATTGTTTCATGGACACTAGGATTTGTGTAGAATCCATACTCATAGATTGAGGCTGGTTGAGTAAGTTCATGATGTTTGGTCTTGTTGCATCACTAGGATTCATTTAGAATCCATCCTTCTAGATTAAGGCCAGTTGAGTGATTTCATGATGCATGGTTTTATTGTCTTTGGGATTCATGTAGAATCTATCCACCTGAGTTGCTTTCGATTGAGTGATATTTTTCTTGTGTTCTCATGCAATCCTTGTGTTATGATTATCATGATGGTAGTGTGCCACACATAGGTACATGTACATACATTTTTTGAGTGACTTGCAAGTCCCAATCTTTTGTGGTATTTCTAGAATTTATGATCATTGGGGTTGGGTTAGGAATATGCATGCCTATGGGCACTCATCATTGCATGAGCATGGGTAGGGTAGGCTAGCATATGGAGGGGTTTTCTATCTCACATCCTAGTGCCCATTTCTCAGAGGGTTCATAGAGGAAGTTTTAAGTATGTGATAACTAAATAAAATATGTGAGTGATAAAAAAACTTAAGATAATAAAATGCTTCAGTGTGAGAGCCTTCCATTGAGAAGTTGAGTCCAAACAATTCCAAGCTTGGGCTTGTCAATGCCAAAAAACTCTCCATGATGTCAGCCCCTACATAGTAACCCATTGAGTGTCTAATCAGGACATGTAGTTTTTGCATTGTCTCTAATCTTGGTTTCAGTCATCATACTATTTTGCATGAGTGTTAGACATGGACACTTTTCTTTATGTGTGTCTTTAGTTGGATCATTGTCTCCCTCAGCAAGGTGGGAATGCACCTATGGGTTCCACATGGTCGGGAGGTGTAGCTACCTATACCACTGCAACGAACTAGTGTATAGACATGGTCTTTTGTCCTAGTGACCATTGCTAGATATTTTCATTTGATACTTCAGGTTCCAAAGTATGCTTTCTTGTTATTTATAATTTTATTAGAATGTTTGGATATCATGTTTAAATGGTGTCTGTTTATTTGATACATTCCCTTATTATGGTGTTCAACATATGTTAGATGATGAGTTTGATTTGTAGGATTATCTTATGCTTTACTTCTAGCATGTTAGATTTCCTTATTCTTATGTTGTAGCACATTTTAGTAGTGGCATCCTCATAAGATAGAACCAACAATTTGACTAGTAGTTTGGGATATTATGCACGGGGGATGGCTAGGATCCATGATGGTCTTATGATGCTACTATAGTTGGGAGGAACCATGTACTTAGTTTGGTTTTTGAGTTATTGCGATGTTTCTTTAGTACATTGTGATTTTTCTTTCAGTTCTTTCCTTTTATTGCTATGATAGATGGTTTGATGTAGTTTCTGTCTTATAGCTATTATTTGTAGTGTCTCTTTCTCGAATGTGGAGGTTTTATTTCCCATTTTATCCCTTGTTTTGGTCCTTAGAGTAATTTTTTCTTTCACTAGACAACCATGCATTAGCATTGGGTGATACATTAAAGTATCGCATGCTTAAAGGATAAGAATCATACGATACTAGAAAGTATTGCATGCCCATGTAAACTCTATCATACAACTCTATGTTGTATCACACACCTATTGGAGAAAGGTCATACATACTGGTAAAGTACCACTCCTTCTTGAGAAGTGTCACCCAAACCCTAATTATATCGCATGCCTTCATTATAAAGGTTGTATGATACTAGAAAGTATCATACCATGCTGATTTGAAGTATCACCCAGGTCTTTGGAAAACCTATCTGGGTGGATAGCAGGCACTTTTTGGTTTGGTTGTAATTTTTTCAGAGGTATTTTAGATACCCTTTGTGGTGTTCTTGAATACCTTATAATTTCATTTTGACTTCAATATGTTTTGGATTTAGAATCATTTACCTTCTTCTATGGTTTATTATTTTTGTTTGGTGGTGGAATTTGGAGATTTGTTGGTTGCTAGGGTTGTTCATGTAGTCTTTTGTTGTGATCTTTGTGATCCGTGTATGATGTTTTCATGTGCATTTATACTTGTAAAAAAATATCTTGGCTTGTATTGAATCCTTGTTACAAGGATCTCTGAGTAGGGCATTACAAGTTGCATGTTGAGCTGCTCTTAAACATATGAGTGGAGGTTATCAATATTATTGTATATTTTATTAATAGAGGTCCCTCTACTCCTATGTGTTATGGTTGTTTGAAATATAGGAGTAACTGAGAGGGGGGTGAATTAGTTACCACTAAAATAAATCCCATGTCCCTTAGATGTCAACAATAAAATTTAAACTAAGAAAACTAATTGCTACTGTTACTTGGTAAACACACTGAAAAATGATGTAACTTTGTAAATGCAAAGTGTGAATTACATTTAAAAAAATCTTAAAACATTAATAGTAATTAATCTTGCAAGCATAAGAAAGATAACATGAACACATGAGACACCAAGATTTAACATGGAAACCCACTATAAGAAAAACCACCAATGTAACTAGTTACTATTTTTCACTCTTATGAAGTGAGCCTTGTTAGGAGCCAACCTAGATGAAGGTTACAAAACACACTGTTAGGTGTGACCTTGTTAGAGTATTTAATCACCCTATTAGGAGTGGCCTTGCAAGAGGTCTTAGAACAATTTAATGAAATTGTCACCTCGTTAGAGGATTTACAATTGGCTATTAAACTAACTCTCTTAAGAGATTTTAGATCACTGCTACAATGGTTAGAGAGTAACATTGAAATGACCTGATTGTGATGCAACTAAATTGCTGATTATAGATCTATATTCTACTTCATACTTGATCCTTCTTGATCAAATAATATTTTTTCTACTCCAAAAGGATACTTGCTTATCCTTCAAGTTCGCTCTTACTCTTTCCTTCTTAATTCAATCAACACACTTGCACACACTAGAAATCTCAATTTGACCTTTCCTTTATACCATCTAGATTATCTAGTCAGCCCAAATTCAAATTACAATAACCAATAATCATCATCATAGTCAACTAGAAACAATAATTAAAATAATTAAGCTTCTTATGTGGGTGATCCCACAATAATGGGTTCCACTTTAGTGGGACGAACAAATTCAAAAAAGTTGCAAAATTTTTGCCATTTCAAACTTTATACATTCGTGCAAACCCTTTTGACGTGTTCGCGCAAACCTATTCACATATGTTCGTGTGAACGTACGTTCGCACGAACCCATGGTGGATAGATTTCTAGCGCATAAAATCAATTTCTCATTTTTTCAACTCACTTTTACGGTGACTACTATTCATTCAGAGCATTCAGGCGAACCTATCATTTGTGCTACTTCCGTCACCGTCATCCTGTCACTTTCATTTTGATTCTCATCATCGGGTATGTCAAAATGTTTTTTATTTATTATTTTTTAACGTTTTAAAAGTATTTTTAAATGTTATTTAAGTAGACATTAATGTTTTTAGAGCATATTTGAATGTTATTTACGTTTTTAATAGTTTTGAAAACATACCTAAATGTTAATTTAATATTTTTATTATTTATTTATATTAAATTAGAAAATAGAAAAATATTATATAGAAAAAATTAGAAAACATTAGAAAACAATTTTAGAAACATTAGAAAAAATAATATAAAATTTAGGAAAAACATTAGAAAACAAATTTAGAAAAAACATTAGGAAAACATTAGAGAATTTATTATTTAATATAAAATTTAGAAAACAAACTTTGAAAACAAATTTAGAAAAAGGAAAAAAAACATTAGAAAATTTAGAAAAAACATAACCAAAATATTAAAAAATTTAGAAAAAGCATTAAAAAATTAGAAAATTTATTAAAAAAATATTTTAAAAAATTAGAAAATTTAGAAAAAAAACATTTTAAAAATTAGAAAATTTAGAAAAGAATATTACAAAAACGTTAGAAAATTTAGAAAAAACATTACAAAAATATTAGAGAATTTATAATTTAATATAAAATACAAAAAAAAAAATTTAAAAAAAATTTAAAAATATATTTAGAAAAACATTAGAAAAAATATTAGAAAATTTATAATTTAATATAAAATTTAGAAAAAAAAAAATTTTAAAAGCATTGCAAAAACATTAGAAAATTTAGAATTTAATATAAAATTTAGAAAAAATATTAGAAAATTTATAATTTAATATAAATTTTGGAAAACAAATTTAGAAAAAATATTAGAAAAATGTTAGAAATTTTATAATAATATAAATTTTACAAAACAAATTTTTAAAAAATTAGAAAAATATTATAAAATTTATAATAATGTAAAATTTAGAAAAATATTAGAAAAAATATTTTTTAAAAATTAGAAAAACATTACAAAATTTATAATAATATAAATTTCAGAAAACAAATATATATATATATATATATATATATATATATATATATATATATATATATATATATATATATATATATATATATATATATGTATGTATATGTATATGTATATGTATATGTATATGTATATGTATATGTATATGTATATGTATATGTTAAATGTAGACATGTATGTTTTCGATATTAATGTTTATATATATGTCAAATTCACTTTAATGTTTTAATTTTAGAAGTTTAATTAAATGACATATCTTAAGGGTCTAGATCCTAAATTGTACATGTAAAAATATAGATTAGAACATGTATAATTTTTTTATTTTGAACATAGATGTACATGTATATTTGTTCATGGTTAAAAGTAGATGTATGTACATGTTTTTGATAAATTCACATTTTTATATGTATAATTTGTGTATATGTTAACTATTGATCTTAATTTATCTTATAACTAAGTGTAATTAACTATATTTAATAACACATGTCTTAAGGAGAGATCTTAAATTATACATAAGAATGTAGATTAAAATGTATATTTTATTTCATAAATGTACATGTAAATATGTTCATGTGTTAGATATAGACGTCCATACATATGTTTTCAATATTCATGTTTAAATGTACATATGTTATTATTTTTAATGTCTTAATAATTAGAAGTATATAATTAACTATATAATTCAATGACATGTCTTAAGGGGAGATCCTAAATTATACATATATAAGAATGTAGATTAATTTTCATATCTAGGTATGAATATAACATACATGTACATCCAAACCCTAACCCTAACCTAACCAAACCCTAACCCTAACCCTAACCATTATCCATACCCTAACCCTAACCTTTATCCATACCCTAACCCTAACCCTAACTAAAGTTTATCTCTTCATACATTTCTATAAATATGGCTTCACACGATATGCTTGATGCAGCTTCTGGTGCGACACCTGATGTAGTTCTTGCTATGACTCTTACTACAGCACAAGTTGATGCGATACCTATTGCAGCACCTAATGCAGTTCTCAATATGGCTCCTTGTGTAGCTCATGGTGGGGCTCGTGTTGCAACTTCTAGTGGGGCTTTTCATGCACCTCAACGTAGGGCTCATCGTGCAGTTCATGTTTCAGCTCCTAGTGGTGTAGGTCCTACCGTGGCTCCTGATGCAACTCATGTTCCAGGTTAGGCTACACATGTAGCTCCTGCTGGAGGTCCTACTACACCACCTCCACGCATCAATATCGATGCTTTATTTGCATTTTCAGAGCAAGAGGTTGCTAGACTGTAGCACTCTATATTGACCTCTAATGACAGTATTTATAGAGACATATGTACTATGATATGTAGGAGTTTACAGGATTTGACAGCTAGGTTTAGAGCTCACCATTCATTTACACCTGCCATATTAGCTTCCATATCTAGGGAGCGTAGGGCTGAGGTTTCAAGAGATGCATCATTCAATGATGTCAAGAGTGTAGCCACAAAGATGTCATCCAGAGAGAGCTCTTTTCAGCTTATGAGGAGACACAAGGTAGGGTGAGAGGCTATAGAGTCACATGATGCAGAGACCCTATTATTGATAGCATGATCTATCCATGATTTTTAGCTGCATATGGTTGTTATCCTAATAATGACCAGATACCCCTTTATTTTGCACAATAGTTGTACGTTGAGTTCCATATAGGGCTCAACATCAACTACTTAGATATTCTTGATTATTGTAGATAGGGGCATGGTCAAATTGCAAATCATGACCAGTACTGTAGTGTAGATCATCTACCACCTACAGATCTTAGATAGTTTGTTGGACCGAGGATGCCTCTTGTGATTCCTACACATGCACCTATTCTAGATAGAGTCATCATTGCTTCCCAAAGGGAAGCAATTGACACTATTGGGCACATTGCATCTGCGGTGGCTAGTATCACATCAGATTCTATTGGTCATTATCTTCATAGTCAATGTCCTCGTCCACTTGGTCGACCATCTTCATAGGCATCTAGTAGCACTTCAGGTGCCTCCTCTGATGATGCATATAAAGCTGCTAGGCTACCACTACTAGGTGATATTCGTGGTCTTTTAGGACAGCAGACACATATGGATATGTCACTGTATTTTTTGGAGGATATGTTGCACTTTATTAACTATATTTATGATACACAGAGGATTCCAGTACATGCAGTGATGGATATTGTTAGACAGCATCAGAGCCCCGATACAATTCCACAGACACATGCTGCCACACCAGTGACAAATGATACACCTATCCATAGCTCACAGCATTCGGCACCAGACTTACGACACTCTATAGAGGACTCGAGCATACGAGTTGGAGATGTCCATATCACAGTTGAGGGCCTTGATGATTTTGGTGAGCAGTTGTGAGGTTTGTCTGAGATTGATACTAGTTCGAGCCTAGGTATTTCATCGTACATGGACCTATTGTTTGGACTTGATAGCACTGATTCTACACCAAATGTACCCAGCTAGTTACACAGTCCACTTCACTTAGATTTACTAGTAGTTGGACATGGAGTTTCAGGCCCAAGTGCATCAGTACATGATACAATGGAGTCTGCTGATCATCCTCCACCTCTGGAGACCTAAGTACATATATAATTTAATTTTAATTTTAAATATATATGAAATTAAAAAATATGTTCATTTATTAAAAAATTTAGTTCAGATATATATGTAGATATTTAATTTAATCTTTAACTCGTAATAAATCATGTAGGCACAAGTCATTGAGCACATGGTTACACATACTATTGGTTCAAAGCATCATGTACATGAGAGAGATGATTCTATTGAGGCACCTGGTAGTGCTCAGGTACTTGAGTTTTAAATAATTTGTTTAAAGTTATTTAAATATTTTGAAAACTAGATATATATATATATATATATATATATATATATATGCAAATTTGTATTTAATTTGAATGTACATGTACATGATGCACGTATGTATATATATATGTTTTAAAGACAAAACTCTAACACATGTATGTATATATGTATATATATTTGCAGGACTTGGTTGATGCACTTCGGCGAGAGGATGTACAAGAGACTTGATTAGAGGGTTGTTCTGTACATATGCATCTTGAGGGGTCCCTCTAGTAGTAGATCAAATTTATATATTTTTTGATGCATATATATTGGAGATCCAGTTTACATGTACACATGTGTATTTCAGTTCCTTGATGGCATGCATGTACTTTCACTATTTATTTGATTATTGAGTATTTCAGTTGTTAGATACCATCACATGTACGTATATATGACTTTATATTTTGCTACATATGTATATTTATTCGAGATTTACAGTTTGCATTTTACATACATAGAGATATATTAGATCTATAGATGTTTATTCTTGAGACGTGTATATGTGTACACATGTGTATTTTTTTGTGTTTTAGCTATAGAACATGATCTTAAGACAAGTGTGTACATTTATATCAATTATCAATTAGTAGGAAGTTAGAAAAATACATATTTCTTAAATTATCAATTACTAACCCGCTAAAGATAAATATTAATTTTATGTGGATAAAAATATGTTAATTAGGTAAGCCAATACATTATTTTAGAGAACTTTTACAAAATATAATATTAAAAAAAAATATTAATTTAAACTAATTTAAACTTTAAGAGTACATGACCGTAGATGTAATAAAGTAACATTAAAATATATAATTTTTAATAAACTAACCTAAATGATAATTATGAACTTATAATCTTACAATTTTAAAAACACATACTTTAATTTTCACTTATGAAATTCAATCTAGTTTGAAAAAAAGTTGATAAATGAATTTAAATTATTAAATTCATCCATAGTACAATTAATTTAAATTATTAAATTATATAGTTTTTTAATAAACTAAATTTGATAATTAAGAACTTATCATCGCACAATTAAAAACACATTTAATTCAAGATAAAATTCAATAGTTTGAAAAAAAATTGATATTTAAGAATTCTAACATTGATAATGAAATTGTGTAAGTTTGAAATTGTAATATAGATAATGAAAGTGTTGAAGTATGAAAAATACATAGAGGGTATGCAAGACAAGCAAGCAATGTTTGAAGTATGTGATGCAGTCCTTAATTTGTGTCCCAAGGAACTAATTAGTTTTGGAATTCCTGGGAAACCTACTGGCTAGCATTCAAAGAAAATCAATGTGTTCATGCAAGGGCCACCTTTTTTCTACTATGAGAATGAAGCTTTTGCATCGAAAGATATTTGGAAGACAATATCTGAACAATTTAATAGTGTTGAACCAGAGTTGGTGGACTCATGTTCTTTTCAACTTTTAAAAGAGCAAGAGGGTATGTGCATAACCTTCCAATAGAAGAGCAATTTCAAGCAGAACCTCTCCCCCCATGACTATTCAGGAAGCACTTTTGCAAATAAAAAAGTATTGGCCTTCATGGGATCAGACGACAAAATTGAATTCCATAGACTCAAGACGATGTGGCACTATCCCTATTGATCAATTGAGAGTTATGATTCAGAATTCATGAGGGAAAGTGCAAGATAGTGTGCAGAAATATATAATTCAAAAGTATGAAGAGTGGAATTTGGTACAGGGTGGGCCCAAGTGACCTCGTCCCTCTAGAGCTCCATGAGATAGAACCTATATTAGGATTTGATAGAGATCACACTCATGGAACTTCTTGTCCGAATGATTGCTTGTGTTGTTTGGGTAATTCATTCCAAATAGATACAATTCCATATCATTTATTACTCTTGAAAGCATTATATCCTGATGGCGTCAGAGTACTTTCTCTTTTTTCTAGTACTGGTGGAGCAGAATTTACTCTTCATCGATTTGGGACACATTTAAGTTGTGTTGTATCTGTTTTAAATTATGAGTTTCCTCGCATTGTGATGGAAGTGAGAGAAATAATGCACTCAAAAGCTTCAGCTAATAATTTTTCCTGATCAATGTGTAGGCTCATTTTTTTTGTAAATAACTCAATGTTAATAGACTACTTGAAAAATGAAAAATGATTTTAACCAGAATAGAATGTTCTCTACTTATTTTAATTTGTCAAATTAAAGGATTACATACCCTAACTAAGAATAGTAATTTTTTTTGTTTTCAAATTAATTTTATAAAGGTCTACAATCAAAAAATAAATTTTTTTTTTAAATGAGAGTTCAATTTTTAGTTGTCCAATGAATTTCTTTGAACTGAATTCAAGATGAAATTCAATAGTTTGAAAAGAAGTTGATATTTAAGAATTGTAACATAGATAATGAAATTGTGTAAGTTCGAACTAACTTCTAGCTTAGTTATATCAAGTTGTTAAATTATTAAATTCATCCATAGTACAATTAATATTATATTTTTTAAATAAACTATTGATAACTAAAACTCATATATTCAGATTAAAAACACAATTTCACCAAAGTTGATATTCACAATTTCACCATAGTACAATTGAAAACACATTTCACCAAAGTTGATATTCAGATTATTACAAAATAAATCTCAAAGGTCTAATCAACCATGATGTACACTTATAACATGCAATATTTTTTCATTATCTTCACTGTCTAGTCTCCACTTGCGACGTACACACTTAAGTTTGACTGGATGCAGACAAAGCCCTGTAGCAACGACCAGGTGGTTGTATTGTAAAACTTTGTTGTCAGGTTGATAATCAACAAAGTGTATTCCATGTTGGACTATTTTTTCTTGCTTCAAATATGTTCCCTCTATCACAATAGAACCTGTATCACAAATTTAGGTGTTTTAAAATTTGACAGATATGAAGTTACCTAGATATATATATATATATATATATATATATTTAAATATATATTTGCATGTACATGTATATGTATAATTTACCTATGGGGAACAAAATTCCATCACTTTCTTCAGGGTCATATAACTTTTTCCTCTCTACATTACATCGCAATAAATAATAACTAACAACTTCATGATTTCCAGGCTCAACAATCACTGCAACGACATCTCCTGCATAACAAGTATACATGAATGCATGTGTACAATATATATAAGACAGTTGAAATTGATAATTAAATAAAAAGTTGAGATTATTTTTATGATACTCACCCACTTTTACCAATCTAGAGATATGATTATAATCATCAGAAATCAATGGAATATCATCAAAATTTTCATCTTCTTTATCAAATATATCGGTAACATCAAGTGGTACCAAAATCCATGCACGTGCATATCCATTTGTCTGATTGATGCATTCTTTATAGTTTTCATCAATGCAACTATCACAAAAACATGAGTATTCTCTTGTCTTCAATGTCCAATTACAATTATCTGTACTCATGACTGAATGTAAAGAACGTGTCTTTTCTATCCTCTTGCAACCATGCATGTTTTTTCTATTGACACCTGAAAGTTCGTTAAATTGAAAATATAGAAAAATTAAATTTAAACTTCAACAAATTCAAAAATAAAACTTAACAATAAAATTTTATAATTTAATTGCATAAAAGTTAAACAGACGTACACATTGATACATGTTATCTCCCAGAAGACTCTATATGGTGTCTACCGACTCATTTTTGATGATGTCCCAACCTCATCTAATGCAAAATGAGTTTTACACCATTCAACAACATCATGTGCATCATTTACACAAACTCCCTGATAATTCATTTGATACTTTCGCAAAGTGCATTTGATGCAAGCTCTAGCACCATCATGTTCACCTTTTCCATGGCCACTCTCAAATAAATTCCATATGTGTTTTATATTCTCATTGCGATGATATCTACACAATGCATAAAATGGTCTATATGATTTAAACTGTGCAGCACATCCATCAGACCAAACATAATGTTTATCAACATTTATGTTTCTTTCTTTCAAACAAGAAAAGAACGTATTGAAGCAATGTTCTACATAGTGAATGTCATGTTCTTTATCATCACTTATATAAAAATGATATTCCTTTATAATTACTCATGTTTGAACTGTACTCTGAACACCATCCAAATCTAACTGTGCATGTCTATAAAAAACATGTACCATAATAGTGACCTGCTTATTAAAGTAATAATTTGATTGAGTTGCTTTTTGATGAACAAATGAATAGTTCTCTACAAAATCAACAACTGATACAATTGTTCCGAGTGGAAAATTATCTCTCCAAGTTTGCAATTTTTGTGCTTGCCACTTTGCAAAAAATGCATGACAAATATAAGGTTGAATCAATTTCTTAAGTCTGTCCATAAATGTTAGAAAAGGAAACTCCTCTTCAACATATTCAAACCTTTTTGTTTCTTTTCCCAACTTTGTTTCATTCTTGACATACTTGTAACTTTTTCAATTCAATATTTTTGTTACATCAATATTTTCAGTTTTCAAAGGAAATAGAGCCAATTCACCACATGTTTCACATAATCCTTTGATGCAATTTATTTTACTAGTTGGATCATCTATGTTGTCACAAAAAATGGATGATATAAACTCACTTCTCCTACTAGGAGGAGCAGCATGGAAACCATATGTGTCTTCTATAAAATTTCAAAATAACTAATAGTGGAGATCAAACTCAATATGATGACGACAACAACAAGTTTCAAACACTTTGTTTGATCTCACAAAGTATGGCTTCAATTTTTCAAACAATGTTTGCCCAACTTTTACATTAGGATTTTCATTACAAAATGACACATATAACTCATGATGTGTTGTGTCCAACCAATGTTTTGTATGATGTTCATATTGACTAGGTGCAATCTTATGCTTGATAACATCTCTACTATTTGATGAAGGATGAGTGTTATCAATCCAAAATGATATGACTAAATTTTTTAATAACTCTTCAATTCTATCAAAATGAGGTGCTCTACACATGATTTCCCAGTTGCCCTCCATAGTACTGTCATCCACAATTAATCTTCTCTTAACATATTGTCTCATTGTTTTCCTACTAAAACCCATGTCAGACAAATTTGAAGATATTTGTCTATTTTGAAACATATTTTTACTTACAATAGACATCAACATCACTTTTCTTGCCACAAAATTATATTTAGTTTGAGAGTGTTTTCCTATATTTCTCAAACCTTGTTTAACATTTTCAATCAAATCAGTTTGCATGCTAGAAAATCTTCTCTTCTTTGATGTTGTGTTTACACCTAAGAATTTCAATGCCTCTTGCAACTTTTTTTGTGTAAGCAAAAGTGAAATCAACTGATCTTGTTCAAGTGCTTCAATGTTATCAAATTGAGTCATAATTTTTCTTATCTTCTTCTTCATTGACCTTCTCTTAGACAAACTTAATGGTTGAACACTAGCTGAAAGTTTTCTCAATTTATCTACATCCATTTTAAGTAAATGATCTAAATTCTTATGAGAAATACCATGTTTTATAGATTGGACAATATTTAAGAGTTCATCCATACTAGTTCCTACACCTGATCTCAACCCTTCTCTGATTTCTGTTACTAAAATTTCTACAGGGACTGATTTTGAGCCTTCTCCAACATCCATTGTTTGAGATTCAATAGGAAAAGATTCTGACCCTTCTCTGACTTCTGTTATTTGAACCTCTACAGGGACTGATCTTGAACCTTCTTCAACATTCATTGTTTGAGAATCTATAGGGAGTGTTCCTGACCTCTCTCCCATATGCACTACTTTTACTTTTGTTGAGCCTTCTTCAACATTTCCTTCACCATGTTTAATTCGATGATAACATGTCGCGGTCTTTTGAATATTTCTTTGTTTTGCTTCATCAGATCTTTTCCTTACATATTTGTTTTGCCTTCCTTTCTTGTTTCCCATTATAAAATAATAATAATAATTTATCCCTTGCCTCAAGATAAATTTTGCGCACTAACTAGATAAAAAAATCATTGTACAAATTTGTCTGTCATTGTTGGTAATTTTAAATTATTTGACATAAATCAGTAGAATGTAGTTGTAAGAATTTGGCTTAGGCCAAAATTCACCCAAGAACTAAAGAACTCAACAATAGCACACAGTAGACCAAAATAGGCAGAGTATGATCAGAATGACGATATTCATTCAATAATGGATGCAACCAACATAAGAGTACACTAGGAGTACCTGAATATAAAGGCCTCAAGAGAGCTTCTAGAATGCATAGAAGTCAGCATCATGATATATCATACAACTAGGCACATGTCCACTAGATATGGATTATCCTCCATTAAGCACAGAATTAAGTGCAATGATGTGGGGATAAGCCTAAAATGGTGTAGCATGCAAATTAGTGGAGTAGACAACATGTGCTAAATGAGGAGTGCAGATAACTGTGTTGTCATCATAACAACTCAGTGAATGATGCATACTCCTGTGTTGTAGACACCATGTGCATAATTAGAGTTGTGTGACTCAATGAGAGTTCACAAACTCCTAAGTGTCTCACTAAAATAATAATAAAATAATGCAAAATAATTAAATAATGCATTAACCTAAGTAAAACTTAAGTAAGTGTAATAAGTAAATACTTATTTACACCAACACCCCCCCTTAAGTGCAAGTTAGGGGAATGCCCTTAAGCTTACGCAATCTAGGATGAAATGCAATACGGGTCTCGGCTACTAGGCCATGTTAGGTACCCATGTACATAATGATATGCAATCTTCCATAAAGCAAGAAAAGAGGGAAAACCTCATGGGAAAAACCCTCCCCCAAAAAGAGAGATAGATAGGATGCATTGATGGATGGAGCAATCAAGACCCCCCCATTACAATATACATCCAATATATACATAAGGTAATAATGAGAAGAGGAAGAGAGACAGGATGGGCTCCCCCCCCCAAAGAAGAATGCTAAACAGTGACTGCTCCAATGAAGAAGCTGATCCAAGACTGCAGAATGGTGTTCCTCCCCTTAGGAAGAAATAATGCCAAGGGTACAAATGAGATGCTTCCCCTATGTGTGGAAAGAATCCCATGGATAAGTGATGTCTCTGAAACTTTCTCAACTGGCTGAAGAACCTGTCCCAAAGAACTATTTGTCTCTACAACTGATGAAGAACCCTGCTGCAACTGCTGATCATAAGTATCCACAATCACTTCAACCTATGACAATTGATCCTGTGACAATTGATCTTGTAGAGAATGAACAAGAGAGTTTGAAACCCTAATGAAAACTGAAGAAGGATATTCTACATCAAGAAGAAGAGGTAGATCATCAATATTGTCCCCCAAATCTATCACTAAACCTATATCTGGAAGACTAGATGTACCTTGTTGTTCTGGACCTATCACTATGGCGATGTATGCATGTGGACTAATCTGATGCAGTGACCTCTCACTGTATCTGTCGATAGAACTCCATGTATCTGAAGCTGTGGAAGCACTATCACTGGTGTCACTATCAGTATCCACACTGTATGATCTATGAAGAGGAGTAGAGGACAAGCTGGGTGAACTTTCCTCAAAATGTACATCCTTCTCCACAAATATCTGATGTGTCTCAGGATCTAAAATTCTATATGCCTTCACAGTGTCTTCATAACCAATGAAGGTACAAGGCCGAGATGACTATGCCTTGCATCCCCTAGAAGATCTGTTTACCCATGCAAGACAATCGAAGACACTGAAGTGTGTCACAATAGGTTATCTGCCGCACCATGCCTCAAAAGGAGTTTTTCCATCTAAGGCGGGATAAGGAGAATGATTAAGAATGTGAGTGGCACTGGAGATTGCTTCAACTTCTAATGATGGATCTAGAGACTTGGCATGAATCATGCAACTTGCCATATACTTTAGAGTTTGAATCCTCAATGCTGCAACATCTGTCTTATGCGGACTGAATGCTAGCGGAGTGTGAAGATCAATTCCCTCATGTCTGCAAAAGTCCTTAAGTCTTTTGTTCACATCCATGTTACCATTGTCCATGCAGAGTACTTTGATGGCCTTTCTGGATTTTCGTTCTACATGAGCCTTGAAGTCTAGAAATGCATCCAAAACTTAACCCTTACTATGTAGAAAGTAGACCCAAGTGAACCTTGAAAAGTCATCAACTAAGGTAAGTATGTAGTGACCCTGGCTTGATGCAAAAGGACCTACTAATACCATGTGAACCAGTTGAAGAACACTTGTTGCTCTAGAAGACTTCCCTCTTTGTAACTTGCCCTCTGGATGTTTATCCACTAAATCTAATGAACATTTACCCTTAGAAAAGTTGATTTGAGGTAGACCTTTGACCATTTGGTAGGTGCAAAGTTGTTGAAGATAGCGATAGTCAAGATGACCATACCGCTCATGCTATAATTGCATGTTTGAATGAGATTGAGATAACAAGGCCTTTGAAGGAGACTTGGGTACAAAATGCGAGAAAGAGTACAACCTCTTGTGATCATTCACTTGCCCATTGCAACCAAGGAATCATCTTTAAGACTGTGCACTTTTACTGAGTCGGGAAGGAACTCAACTCTATGTCCATCTCCAAAGTGAGTGACTTGGTAGATTGATAGGAGATTTGAACTTAGATTTGGAACATAGAGAAACTTTTGAAACTCTCCATTTTCTATTTCCACATTTCCTTTTCCTTCAACTTCCATTTTTTTATCATTACCCATGAAGATGTGTGGTACCCTTGAGCGATTCATTGAAGAAAATCCTCATGTGAAGAACCCATGTGATATGAGGCACCTGAGTCAAATATCCATTCATTTGAAGAGTTTGCATTTGCCATGAATGCTTGCCCTTTACCCTTTGAATCTGAAGAAGATCCCTTCTCCTTGTAAGCATTAGGTAATGGAACATTATGTTTCTTCATGATGTTGGTCAATTCATCAATCTTTTTAAGATAGCAGTCATGCTCTTCATGACCCGATTTCTTGCAATAAGAACACTTCTTCTTCTCCTTATTATTGTTGTCCCCTTTCTTGTTGGAATTTGAGGACCTGCCTTGTTCATTTGATTGAGGTGTTGTCTTTTCTGCATCCTCAGATTTATCTTTCTTCCACTTCTTCTTACCCTTTCCTTTATTTGAAGACTGTCCAGCTGAATGTTGAGAACCCTCATTGACCACCAATGCTTTGGACTGAGGTGATTTGAGAATCCCCATTGTTTTCAACTTCTTTTCTTCATCATCCAACAGTTTTGCATATTCATCAAAAGTGACTTTCTTGTAGGCAGACCCTAAGGTTGTCTTTGAGGTGTTAAAAGAAGATACAAATGTGGAATATTTAGATGGCAGCTTGTTATGGATGAGATAGATCAGTCTATCATCTTTGATAGAATTACCACAATCAGTAAGCTTTGTCCTTAATTCATTCACCTTAATGATGAAGTCCTGTATTGAGTCATACGACTTAGGATCTAAGGAAACAAGCTCATCTTCTATTTTGAATACATCCCCTTTAGACACTTTACCATAAATGTTTTCGAGGGTATCCCAAGCTTCCTTGGATGTAGTACATTTTATGATTTGATACATGATTTTATCATCTACCCCCAAACATATATCACCTAGGGCTTTCCTATCAATGGCTACCCAATCTGAAATTTCACCTGTTGATACATTATCACCTGCTAGTTTAGGAAGAGTACCATCTACATATTGTGAAACTCCATTATGCATTAAGTGATACAACATTTTGATAGACCACATAGCATAGTTATGAGGAGTTAATTTAGGAAACTTAAAGTTGCCCATAATGCAAAAAATGAAAGAAAAGTGTAGAAAAGAGAGAACACAACACCAAGAATACCCCCCCCCCCCCTTTTCACTAAATCAAGAAACCCCCCAAAATAGATGCTTTGGGCTCTTTATTAGTAGTGCGATTACAATGGGCCACTTGCTAATTTTGGCCTTTGTGGACTTCTGATTTTGCTTGTTACAACTTCTTAATAGAGTACAAATCTGAAACTTTATAATGTGCTACAATTCTGTAGCATTACAAAGAAAATAAAGGCCCTATGTTGAAAGTGACAATTTTTTCCACACAACACTACAATCTAATGCCAGATCTGGAAAGTAGACAAAAAGATACGCACTTTCAAAAAAAATGGAACCTATTTTCGACTCCAGATGTGCTCGTACAGAGCTTTTGAAGTTGCAAAATGCAAGATTATCCAGGTATAGTCACCAAAAAATGCAATTTCTGAACAATCCATGAACCAAAACCAGAAAATAGCTACACCACTAAAAAATTTAGAAAATTCTACCCAATTTCAAAAAAAAAATGCACCTGATTTGGAGTCTAGATGTGCGAGTTATGGCCTCTTGAAGTCGGACTGCCAAAACCAAAATCAATTTGGTGAGGGGTTGCACCAGCAAAAGAAAGGGTTAAATTTGATGGTCATAGGGCCATCACAATAGTCAAAAAATGGCATGTTATGACGTCCAGACAAGCATCAATTTTAGGCTTAGGAAATTGATGACGTCAACAAAAAATGACCCACTGGATGATGTTTGGCACCGTGTCGTACAGAAATGTACGAAAATGCATGAAAATTTTTTGCTTGGATGTATGGATTGATGAAGTGTCCAGTGATTGGGCACTAATGCAAGCATGTGATGTGTCAAATTGCAGACTGCGCAGGACGTCACTGCTGACTGGCAGATGTGGGTGCGGACTAGGCAAAACGTGGCGACTGCAGAATGGTTGTCACAGCGATGAACTATTTCGTATCACATGGTAGTGCATTGGTGAAAGTCACTACACAGAGGATGTGTGGTAGATCAGACTGTGCGACTGTAGATGGAGCCATGTGGCAGGAGAAGCTTGTGCAAGTTGCACTGGATATTTCACGGATGATGCCGAATTGTTAATAGCAACACCAAAATATTTGCCGGATGTCATAAACAAAATCCCACATTCATGGGTTGATTTTGAAAGAGCAGTTTATATGGAGAAGCCTGCAGATGTCTGAAATGTAATGAAAGGCACCGAAAATATGTGCAGGTACTGGGTATTGCCATACTAGATGTTGACGTCGGCAATTGTTGATTCGCCGTCGACGATAATATGGGTAGTCAATTTGGCAATAAATGGACTACAGATTTTGTAGTGTATGACCTACGACAGTATATAAAATCCACCACAAAATAATAGCGTTGATCTAGGGTTTGATGGCTCGGTTCGGCCAAAAAAAAAATTTTCCTCTGCCCTATTGATTTCGAAATATAAATTCAAAAATATCCAATATGGGAAAATAAATTATAGAGAATAAATAATATTCAAATCCAAAGAATAATTAAGCAGATCCGAAATTGACCATACCCAATTGTAAATCGGTGCCTTGAGGTGCCGATTTGCAAAAAAAATTTGCCTCACGATCAACTTTCACCCAATATAGGCAAATTTATAGTCAATCTTCACCGATTCAGCACTCCGAACACAACGGAGAGGTCAGATCTGGCTCTAGACACTCCCAATTTTTGCGGATCCTCTAGAATTGAGGTGTTGAAGCATAAATGGTCTCGAATGGCTACGTGATGAGAATCCTCCTCAGCTCTGATACCATGTAAGAATTTGTCTTAAGCCAAAATTCACCCAAGAACTAAATAACTCAACAATAGCACACAGTAGACCAAAATAGGCAAAGTATGATCAGAATGACGATATTCATTCAATAATGGATGCAACCAACATAAGAGTACACTAGGAGTGCCTGAATATAAAGGCCTTAGGAGAGCTTCTAGAATGCATAGAAGTCAGCATCATGATATGTCATACAACCAGCCACATGTCCACCAAATATGGATTATCCTCCATTAAGCACGGGATTAAGTGTGATGATGTGGGGATAAGCCTACAATGGTGTAGCACGCAAATCAGTGGAGTAAACAACATGTGCTAAATGAGGAGTGCAGATAACTGTGTTGTCATCATAACAACTCAGTGAATGATGCATACTCCTATGTTGTAGACACCATGTGCATAATTAGAGTTGTGTAACTCAATGAGAGTTCACAAACTCCTAAGTGTCTCACTAAAATAATAATAAAATAATGCAAAATAATTAAATAATGCATTAACCTAAGTAAAACTTAAGTGTAATAAGTAAATACTTATTTACACCAACAACAGTCATCTGTAAAAAAGCATAAATATTTTTCATTATATGACTAAAATCTGTGAGACGCATTCTTTACAAGTGGCAAAGCACCAAATCCTTATTAAGCCATCATTGAATCACAAAAAAGTAACATGGTATGAATACTAGAATGTTTCTCCTAAAAAATAAATTGCTTTTCATTTTATGAAAAAATATTAGTCTATTTTTTCAAGAATAAATTGTTGCATAAAAGACAATGACATCGACTATCAAAAGAAGCAAACATAATGTTAGAAATCCTCTCTTTCATTTATAGCTCATATATCCTTCTTTCTTCTCCAAATGATGTAGTTCCAAATGATATGAGTCCTAAAATCAAGTCTTAACATCCTTTTGGGATATTTAGGAATTGGTGGTATCTCGTCAAACAAGGGATTAACATTGATGTGTTCAAATGTACCTTGGAGGATTTTGATGGTTTATTCTTGATGAGATCTTATAGGTGTCATTATTGCGTTTGACAACTCCAAAGGTTGTGTCCTAATGAGTGCTGGCATGATACCTCAGAATGCAGATGTAGTGGAGGGAAACTTAAATGAACTTTATGCCTTCCAAGTGCACACCTAGACTACCAACTACGCACTTGAAGTGTGCAGTTGGTAAAAAAGGGTTGCAGTTGATAAAATAGAGTTGTTGGGTGCCTAAAATGCAAATTTTGAGTGTTTTGAGTGATTTAGAGTGTTTTCTAAGGTCTTGAGATGCAATGCAAGGTGTGAAAGTGCAGATTAGGGTTTTGGAACCTAGAATGAAACACCTAATTACCAAGTGCACCCTAAAACTACCAATTGTGCCCATGAAGTGTGCAGTTGGTAAAACAGAGTTGCAATTAAACTTGATAATTAAGATGTGGGTATGCAAGATATGAGTTTTTTTAAGATTTTTAAGTGTTTAGGGATGTTATGCAATCTGAGGAAATGCTAAATGACATAGGGTTTTGATATGCAAAGTGCAAATGTCCTACGGATCTTATGCAAGTGCAAATGGAAGATGTCATTTTGAAGGTATGCAAGATGAAGATTATAATATGCAAAATGAAAGTTAAGGTTATGTTTTGGACTTAGTATGGATGCTAAAGGTAGATTTACACAAATTGGACTATGCAAGGGATGGTTTCCTAGGGTTGATAATGACATTTAGGCTATGCAAAATGAGGATAGGTGGTCAAGAAGACAAGTTGGTTGATGGACAATTTGATAGGGTTTGATAGTGAAAATGATGCTAGGGTTTGAACAATGCAATATGAGGGGGATATACCACTAAGATAAGTTACAAATGACATAATTTAAGAATATGATTATGCTAATGATAGAGGTATACGTAAGGTTTTTTGAACTTAGGTGAAATCTTGACAAGATTTTGACAATTTTAATATTTTGACAAGGTTTTGCAAGTTTCCAAAGTGTAAATTTGAATGTTGGTTTTTATCTTGATTATGTTTTACACACACACACAAGACACATTAAGAAAAGAATAGCTATTGTTAAAAGTGAACAATCACACCACAACCTAGGCTTTAGGACTGTATCCACTGACTTCCTACTTGAACCAAAGTTCAACCGCACTTATCCAAAGCAGACAACTTAGGACCTTGGCACCATAGGCTCCCCCTTATAGCGCACTCACTTCTCGGGGCTACCAAGATCCGTGTCTCAAGGGACATGACTTCCTAAGGGAATGTTGTCTCTACTAAGGACTGCAAGAATGTAGGATGTCTTCACAGGCATGGGTAACCCCTTGAGCTAGTGGATAGAAAGGATTTTGGACACTAAAACATGGTTTTAAGTTAGGGCATTCCGTTTAGCAAGTGAGTGATAAACTTCCTCAGAAGGTCTCCTAGCCTCGAGAACTAGGGTTTGATGCACCATAAGGGTATTGGAGGAGAGCTATCACTCAGCAATACTGCCGACATGGCTTTCACCAAAATCGAGTTTTATATAGTGGTTGGAATGTTGACCTGGCTTTTAGCCTATTACTGTTCTGAGGTCATCCCTTGGCATACCCAATATCGAGTATCTTGGTCCAAGGCAAGCCTCCTATAGAAGTTACATGGATTTCTCTTACACCCAAGATCCATGAATGGCGAAGGGAGAGGATACGTCCAATGCAACTCTTAGGGATTTAAATACTGTAGAAACACCAGACAGAAAATAAAAAATTCATTTTAAGCACCAAATGAAGTGTTATTTAATCTAATAAATCTACACACATGATTTTGACAAACACACAATGTTCTTCGACAATGTCCTGTAAAGCAAGCATTAGTAGTTTGTTATGATCATGTCTTCATCCCATGATTGCCACATGCTACAAGGAGACCATTAGTAACACAATAAAAATATACATTTCTTAACACCATTAATGCATTACTAATTTTTAATTTAACTTCAATGCATCTGTTAAACAACTTCACTAATTAGAGAAATAAATAAATAATTTAGATGTAAATTTTTTTGACCAAATTGACGCCTTCGATTTTGTGAATGAAATTCATGAAAAAGATGGATAATGCACTACTCAACATTAGGTTAATGGAAAATAGTGTTACAAATGACAAATAACTTTACAAATGGCAACATTTTTGGATTTTTTAACATGTTCGCATAAACACGTTAACATCGCACGTGTTCGGGTGAACATGTGCAAAAAAATTTTGATGGCCAAAATATTTGGGGGCATGTTCGCCCGAACACACCTTTGTGCAAAAATGGCAAGCATGTTTGCGCGAACATCATGTTCGGGCGAACATGCAAAATTCAAATTGTTTTGCCTCTCTTTTTTGTTTTTTTTTTTTTGTTTTTCCATCTTTTGACTTCCATAATTGCAAGAGAATGATCTCCTACTGTAAAATAAAAAATGTCAAAATGTGCTGCTCAGAGCAAACTTTCCAATGAATATAATTTTAATATATATTTTAATCGTTAAGACTTTCAAATATGAGTTTAACTCATTATAGGTTCATTACCGATTCATTACTGATTAAACATCAAACGACTTTAACACCTTAGGAAAATTAGTAAATTAGGTCAAAATATTTTTGAAAAATATGGAGGAACTGGCTTATTGAGATACCTTTCTATGCAAAAAAAAAAAATTGGTTTATGATAAATTGACTTCAAATTATCTGTGTCAAACGGAACGTATGTCTGAATTATGGTTCATGTCACTTCAAAACTTCATAAACTATACAATATTCAACCAAAATAAATCAAACCAAATGCATCCTCTGGATATTGATGTTACAAATCTAATGTCAAAATAATTACTTCATTATCATTTTTAGAAAAAAAATTATGTTTGTCAAACGGACTGTCACTTTTTAAAATATTGAATTTTATTATGTACCACTTTTTGGAGGAGATAAAAAAAAATTGACATAAATAATTTTTTTTTAGATTAAAAAATATAGTTACAAAGTAGGAACAAAGTACTCAAAATCACTAGTTTATGTCATCTTGAAATTATTTATAGTTTTGGAGATATAGTCACTTGAACATTATGTTTGTTGCAAAAATATTGATTTCAGTGTCAAAATTGGTCAAAAAGTGCAACTCATTATTGTGGGATCACCAATGCCAAAACATCAAAATCCTCCATTGGCCAACCCTGCTTGATAAAAATTTGTTCTAAGATGATTTCCTATGTTAACCAACAAAAGCTTGGTTAACACGGTGAACCTGCAAAAATCCTTTGGTAATTGAGTGAACTCGGTTAGCACTGAATCTTTCCAACTTTCCTTTGTTAACCATGTGAACTCGGTTAACACTATTTCCTACCTGAATTCCTTTGATGCCTAAGTGAGCTTAGTAGACACTATCTTCACAAAGTAAACTTCAGGAACACTCAGTGGACAAGGAAAATTGTCTTGCTAACCAAGTGAGCTCGGTAAGCACTAATTGCCAACTAATATGACATTTGTGTAACATCAAAGACAACACACAATTAGACAATTGTATCCAACAACAGTATTCTAGAAGAAGTATGGACTAGTAAGAAGGTGGTTTATTCTTTTCTTAGAACCTTTAGTTGTGAAGCATTTGCACATATAGATTTTGAAAATAGAACCAAGTTAGAACCTAAGTCAAAGAAATGTGTATTTTTTTGGATATGGCATTGATGAATTCATTTATAGGCTTTGGGATTTTTAAAATCATAAAATTATAAGAAGCAAGGATGACATACTCAATGAGAAAGCATTGTACAAAGATCTATTGTAGTAGCATGAGAAGAAAGAAAATGATTATGTAGTATTGGATGATACTCCAAAAAATGATGTTCCAGTAGTTCCTCATGATCTACAACAACTGCAACAGCAAATACCACATACCCCAGTGAATATTAGATGATCAACAAGACTTAGTAGACCTTTAAAAATATTTTCTCCTTCTTTGTATTTTGTTTTACTTATTGATGCTAGTGAACCTAAATGTTATGATGAAGTTGTGCAGGTGGATACAAAGATTTAGTGGGAGTCTACAATGACAGAAGAAATGGAATCTTTACTAAAAAATCAAACATGGGATTTATGGAACTTTCTTTTAGGTAAAAGGGTTTTATAGAATAAATGGGTTTAAAAATTGAAACAAGAGTTTGGAGGTAAGAAAATATTTAAAGTCAGGTTGGTTGTGAAAGAATTTACATAGGAAAAGGTCATTCATTTAGATGAGATATTATCTCCTATTAAAATGAATTCTATTTGCATTATTTTAATTATTGTGGCTACTGAAAATTTTCATTTGGAGAAGCTTGATGTTAAAACAACCTTTCTTCACAGTGAATTGGATGAAAAGACATATATGGCACAACCACAAGGGTTTGAGGTCAAACATAAGGACAACTTAGTGTGCATATTAAAGAAAAGTCTATATGACTTGAAGCAAGAACCTTGGCAATGGTATCTAAAATTTTATAATTTTATGCATGAGAATGGATATAGTAGGTGTCGTTCAAATTATTTTATTTATTTTAAGAATTTATATGATGATAGCTACATTATTTTATATTTATATGTTGATGATATGCTTGTATTTGGGTCTAACATGGATCACATTAAGGAGTTAAAAGAATAATTAGCCCATTCATTTTCTATATAGGATTTGGGAGCAGAAAAATAAATCTTTGGTGTGAAAATTTGCAGAGATAGGAAGAACAAAAAATTGACTTTATCTTAGGCTTATTATATTGCAAAGGTATTGTAATATTTTTCTATGGATAATGCTAAAGTTGTCTACACATGTTTACCTGGTCATTTGAGGTTGACTAAGGAGATGTGTCCAAAGACACAAGAAGAGGAGAACAAAATGTCCAAGGTACCCTATGCTTAGTTGTAAGAAACTTGATATGTGCTATGGTATGTACTATGCTAGATATTTCACATGTAGTGGGAGTTGTTAGTAGGTATATGAGTCATCTAGGGCTTGAGCATGAGAATGCAATTAAATAGATTCTTAGATATTTGAGAGGAACATTCGATAAGTGTTTACATTTTGGGGCCTCTAGGGATCTACTATTGATTTACAAGGCTATGTTGACTCATATTTGGCAAGGGATATTGATACCAAGCAGAGTACTATAGGTTATGTATTTAATGTTGGTAGGGAAGCAGTGAGTTGGGTTTTTTAGTTGTAGAAGGTTAATGCTTTATCCACCATAGAGATAGAGTTTGTTGCTTCTATAAAGGTAGCCAAGGAGATGATATGGATTCAATTCTTCATGGAAGAATTGGTACACCCATAGAAGGATAATTATGTTTTTATAGATAGCAAGAGTGTCATTCATCTTGCAAAGAATTCTGCTCTACATTCAAAGACAAAATACATACAATTGTGGTACCATTTCATTCAATCAATTATGGATTATGGATAGTTAAAGCTGGAGAAGATACATACAAATGATAATCTAGCAGATATGTTTACTAATATAGTAGCAAGGGAGAAGTTGATCTTCTCTTTGGCTTTAGTTGGTCTTCTAGACTGAATAGAATAAAAGACTAGTAGAGTCTAGGGCTGTTTGATATTCCAGTGGGAGCTATAGGTTTCATATTGCTATGATCAATCTCTAAGTGGGAGGTTATTATTGTATAGTCTAATGAGTCTCCAAGTGGGAGATTGTTGTGATGTCGAGCCTAATCAGACTCAAAGGTTTATTCGACACAGTTTTACCCTAGGTTATTTCTATGGGCATTTTGGGGGGTAGTGCCCTCAAAGCCAAAAAAAATGGCCTTATATTGTAAAAGGAATTGACTGGTATTTTTCTATTGGACGACTTATTCTAGCCCTAATTTTGTAGGTGACAAAAGCTTGTATAAAATGGCTTAGGGTTAGGTATTTCATTATGTATAGTGATATTGTAGCTTCTTGTGGCAGTGTTAAGCTATAAGGGATTGCCGATTGTAATCACTAGATAATAATAATATTGGACTTGATGTTTGTGGATGTAGCCTAGGGATTGGGTGAACCATATTAAATCCTTGTTTCTAGTGTTCTTATTTGTGTGCTTTATTATTTTTTGATATTGGTTATATTTGCATGTAATTGTTATTTATGTATATGGTTAATCCTAACAACATTTTATTTTCTCTTTATATTCATTTTCAATTTCTGTTTCATTTCTTTCTTTTCTCTTTACTCATAAGCAATGAAGCTCCATGTGGGTTTAGGAGTTACAGTGTTGCTGAAGCAAGATTTTAAAATTTTCACACAAGTCATGACTTCTGCCAAAGAATTTGAAATGGACTTAGAGAAACAGTTGAGCATGCAAAATATGTGGCAATCTTAGAGTTCAAGTGTCAACACACAACATATTATTAACCTTCTAAATCAAGTATGTATTCAAACCCAATAAAAATAAAACCAACAAGGAAAACCAAGAAATAAGGAAAGAAGGAAAACCAAGACTTTGATGCTATTCATAACAATTATTCAAGAAATAATATCAACAAGACGTGAAATCTTTAGATGAGGTAATTGAATCACAATGCCACTCTATTTGCAAAAAGAGACTCCCATAGCTAAGAGCTACCTAATGAAATCCAAAACTAAAACCAAAACCAAAAGAAAAGAAAAAGAAAACCAAACCACCTAAGGAAGACAACTCAGGGAAAACAAAAGCCCAACAAACAAGGGAAAAAAATGCCTAAACTACACAGAGCCAAAATTCCCACAAGGGAGAGGGAAATGGAAGAGGAAAAGAAAAGGGGAGAGAAATCCAAAATCCCCACCTAATTAAAGGCAAGAAAGATGGACTAAAAAGGAAAACCAAAACAAGAGTAGAAGGGAAACCCAAATTGACTATGTACAAGGTAGGCTTTAGAAAGGAAAGCTAAGGCCAGAAATAATGTTGAGGAATTGTCCATTGAAAAGCAATTGGACATTCTTACCTATTAGAGTCTTAAGCTTGAATGTATTATCTCCTAGTATTTCAAAAATTTGATAAGGACCTTTCCATAGATTGTCAAACTTGTCATGTCAACCTTTCTTTTCATGTGTTATATCCCAATGAAGTACCAAATCTGAAATTTGAAATTCTTTAACCTTTTCCATTCTATCAAACCATATATTCACCACTCCTTGACATTTGGAAAACTTTTCTAATGCTTCATCCCTCTTTTCTTCCAAGTGCAATGATTGAGTCAAATGTGTATGCACTCTATCTTCTCCTTCTTTATATTCTCGCATGAATCATAATGTTGGAATCCTCAGTTGGATAGGAAAACTAGATGCTGTCCACAGACATAATGATATGGAGATGTCCCTAAAGAACTCTTTATTCTGATTCTATCATGTCCAAAGTGTGAATCTAAGTTGTGTATGCCAATCTCTACAATTTTTTTCTAATAACTTCTTCATTGCACTCAATAGATTCTTGTTTGTTGATTCTACCAATCCATTTTCTTGTAGATAGTGGTTTGAAGAAAACTTAAGTGTAATCCCATAGTCAAATGCCTAGTTTGAAAACTTCAAGGATCTAAACACATGTTCATTATCACATACAAATGCATGGGGACATCCAATCTTGGTAATGATATTTTCTTGAAGGAATTTGATAATAACCTCAGTTGTGCTATTTTTCAATGATTGAGCCTTTGTTCATCTAGTGCAGTAATCGATAGCAATCAAGATGTACTAGTGATGTCCTAAAGATGGTGGATTGATGGGACCAGGAAAATCCAATCTCCATTTTGCAAATGGTTTTTCTTTAATAATAGGTTGTAATGGCATGTTAATATTTCTTTCATGTGTTGCAACTATCTAACATGTGTGACAAGTCATCACATGCTCATAAGTATCTTTAAACAATGTTGGCCAATAGTAACCTTCCCTTGATGTTTGATGAACATAGCCAAACCACTTCCATGACTGGTCCCATATTTATATTGAAAATGTGCAATGATGTGTCCAACCTCTTCCTTTCCAACAAATCTTAAATAAAACCCATCACGTTTCTTCCTACAAATCATAGATCCTTGAAGCATAAATTGTTGACTCTTCATTCTCAACAAATGCTTTTGGATAGAATTCAAGTGTGATGGACAAAATTCAAGTGTGATGGACAATTACAATTTAGCAAGTAGTAAACAATATCATCATACCATTCATTTGGGGGTACCTCTTCTAACACATATACTTGTTGTTCTAACCCAAGATTGGTTGTAGATGAGTTTTGAGCTAGATCTTGTCCTTGTACTAGCTTCATTGGTTGTATCTCCATGTCATATTCTTGAATGATTGCCATCTAATTTTTTGTTCTTTCTCCTATCTCATTTTTCATTAGTAATGTCTTCACTTCTACATCAAGAACTATTGCATATACATGTATTCTTAGGATGTAATGTTTGAATATGTTTATTGCCTTTACCAAAACATAACCTTGTTTCTCAACATTGGGTATCTCAATTTTGCATCTTTTAATGGTGAACTCATGAATGCAATGGGATGTGCATCTTGATCAACTACCTTATGGGTGAGGATACTTACACATGTATTCTTTGAAGAAAAGGTATATATATATAAAAGCTTGGTGTAATCTAGACTCAACAAAATAGGAGCATCCATGATTGCTTGATTTCCTTGAATGTTTTTTTTTGTAGGTGTCCAATCTATCTATGCTCCTTTCTTTAACATGCCATTCAATGGCCTTACTATCTCTACAAGTCCAATTGTGAACTTCCTTAAAAATTTAATTTTTCTAAAGAATGTCTTCAATTCTTTCTGACTAGTTGGAAAATCTATCTTTGCCTTGACACGCTTAGGATCAATTGAGATTCCTCATTCTAATATTACATATCCTAAAAATTTTCCCTTAGTAATAGTAAATATGCATTTCTTTGGACTCCATATATTCTACATTTTTGGAAGATTCTCTTCAACTCACTGATGTTGTAATGCCCTACCAAGGGATCCAAAGAATTAACCTAAAGTTTCACTAAGTTTGGTAGCATTTTTTTTTTTTGAAACATGAAAGTAAACCATAAATCCTAACACATAATTATCTAAGTGCATGGTTCCTCCCAACTGTAAATAGCATCATTAGACGATCATGGGCCCTAGCCATCCCTCCATGCATAACATTTCAAATCATCGAAGAGATCATCGATATTGTTATAGTAGGAATGTCACTCCTAAAACATACTACCATATGCAGAAAGAAATCTAACATGCATATTAAGAACATAAGATAAGTAAATAAAAACATCTATCATATGCTAATCATGAAAATAAGGATACGTGTCCACCATCATAATCCATGAACATAATGAAGATAGATGCCAACAAAGAATGCATCAGCCATGGTGCCTCAGACAGATCTCAAATGGTAAGAGTGAAAAGCACTACCACCCGACTGCGTGGAACCTAAATGGTCCACTCCCACCGTGCTGAGGAGATAATTTCAAGTCCCAAATAGGCTATCAAATCACATAGCACAAATACTCTCTAAGTCCAGGAATTCTAAAAGTATAATAACTCAAAGGTTCCAATCACAAATCGACATCTAATCCCAAAGGCACACATAGACATGTAGGAACCTACTATGCAAGTGGGAAAGTGTCATCACATGGATCACACTAGAGTTACCCTGGTAGTCTCTCTATAGACCCCGGCCCCCTAGTGATCCTTATGCAACCACTACTATCCTCTCATACTGACAAGGAATACTATGGAATGCAAGGTCGCAACCAAGCGTTCTCTCTACTCCCATCCTAGTCTGTACTAGCACTCAAGGCATGGGCGAGAACATACAATTATCTTATTAGGTTCATTTAAGTCAGTATTATGTGTAATTTTTTCACTTATTAAAACAACTTACAATGAGTTACCCTGGCAAGCTCGTAGGGCATCAACCCCCATTGCAAGCCACTTCTTGACGCTACAAGTAGATAACCTACCCTAAACTCATGGAATCATAAATCACAAAATCACCACAGTCCTACAAAAGCGACTGGAAAAATACCAAAAGATAATCCATAATAAGAGCAACAAATCTCCATGAGCAATTAAAAAGCATCCATAGATAATCGTAACCACAACAGTTCTCTACTGGCAACTAAATGCATCAATGATAATCAAAATATCCATTGGTTCTCAACAAGAAACCAAAAGTATCTCAAAGTAATACTGATCAAAGACTCCAAAATGGTCGAGTCAAAACATGTCACAACATGGCATCATCAAGATTAGATAAGCAATTCAATCCCATCAAGGTAACTAGAAAGTAATCCAAATACAATTGATCGATAACTCATAAAAAGGTTACATATATCACAACTTACACAAGAAGATTAGAAACAATATCAATCAGTAAACCACACACACCATAGAGCATGTCATCACATAACCATGGTTGGGTTTTAAAAAGATTGAGATCAAAAGACATCATCATGACATCACAATCATAACCCTCGAGCCTCTGGTAGACATCCTATAACTAGTCAACCAACTAGTCAACCCAAATCCAAAACAAGAAGCATAGAGAAAACACAAAATACAAGCACATGTTTTGGTTTGCTAAGATTGCATAACTGAATTAATTGTGGAGGTTTCAATTTTCATTTAAGAGTTGACCATCAAATGAAGGAACATTGCTCGTCTTCCTTATAACTAACCCGTGTATTAGTTTAATAAGTTAAAGATTTTCCATGACTCTTAGAATTTCAATTTTCTAAAATGTCCTAAGACCACTTTGTTGGAAAAGATCTCTTCTTCCATATTTTAAATCAATATCTCTATACTGCTTCGGGGGAAAATTATTCTTTTTAAATCATCTATCATTTTCAAATAGCTCAATTTACAATTTTTGAGAAAAAACCAAAATATTTGATAACTTGAATATCTCAATAACCTTATTTAAACTCATTAAATAAATTTATTAATTCTAAATATAAAACTATATCTCTTATTTAAAATTTTATTACTTAAATAAAATTTTATTAATATAATATATATATATATATATACATATACATATATATATAATATATATTCTTAATAAATTATGAAAATTGAAATATGAGCATTCGAATTCGCATCACACATAATAAAAAAAAAAAAAATTTAAAAAAACAACACATAACTCACATATACATATTAGAACCACTGTCGCGGTACTTAGTACCCTGTGGTCACAAGGCCTATGGTGATAGCAAGTACAGAGTACCTGCTATCAATGCAGTACCTGCAATGGCAAGCACTCTACGTCTATTTGCAGATGGGGTATGGGCTTGCCCTCCTAATTTTTATTTTGTTAAAAAAATTTTTATAAAAACAAATGTTTTCAATAAATGTTTATCAAATGCGCTCAAATAATTATCTTTCTCAGAAGGCAGTGCATATATAATTTTTTACAAATGATTTTATTTAAAAAAATTTAAAATTATATATATATATATATATATATATATATATATATATATATATATATATATATATAATCATTTTTTTCAATAATGTCTGTGCATACATACTTTTAATGGAAAGGTTTTCCCAATTTTTGCAAAATAAGAACTTCCCCAAAGTAATCATTCCCCAATTTAATCCTTCTAAAAGGTTTATCTATAAGCAACTAAACCCTAGTTTCATAAATTCATCATATCTATGCATATGGGGGTTTTCTCACATAGAAAATGAAATATCCATGACAAGATTAAAACAACTGGAATAATTACACATGGAATCCTAATAAAGCATTCAGAAGAAATGAAGAAGACAGGAAGTGCAAGAAGCGAAATATCATATGCAAAAATCACAAGTGTCTACCAAGACACTGGTGTTAAATCACTTCTCCTCAGAATCTGCAAAACAAGCTCCTTCCTTCTCCACGATCCTGGGTACTTCGAACATGCTCCCCAAGCTTCTAAGAGTGCCTGAATATAAAGAACTCTCAGGAAGCACCTAGAATGTCTCTAGAAACAACCAAAAGATGAGATAAGCGTTGACAACTAAGCAGGAGCTTTTTCCAACCTTCTAGATGGATCACAAGGTTGTAGACACCATGTGCTTAATTTGTGCACTAACTTCTGTGTTGTAGAGATATGTGCAATCAAGAGGTGTGCTTACTCCTAGGTAGACTTATAACTTTTATTTTAATTCTTTTATCATTCTATTATTATTATTTATTTATTATTTACTATTTTATTATTATTAATAATTTTAAATTCTTTTATTTAATTCTTTATCTCAATTAATTCCCATTTAATTAATTAAAATCAAAATATCCAAAGATCATGATATTATATTAATTTTCCCCAAAATAATTAAATTATTAATTAAATCTTTTAATTTTAGACATATTTAATAGAAAATTCACCATAGACTTCCAAAATAAAATATGAAAACCCATCATAGAACAATCCATACAAAATCAGTCTAAGGGGTTAAAATCACGAATTATGTCATCTGACACATTTGGAAGGTAAAACATCTCAGATACTTGTCCTACCTTTCTAGGACAAATGGTTTAAGGGCTTAGGATTTGGACTTGAGAATTTGTCTCCCCTCTCTTACCATTGGGATAGTGCGATAGGGTACGCTCATCCTTCTCAATTCAGAGAAGTCGATACCCGGTACTTGCAACTTGCATAAAATCCATGCATGTACATACAATATATATATATGCTACGCTAAATAGGCAATGGTAGGAAGTGGTGCATCATGTAGATCCTGACTATCAGGTGACTACAACTCCCTTCCTTAACCACATTAGAGATGCCATACAATAAGAGAACAAACACACACACCATACACATGTAAGTATGGGGTAAGTATCCATAAGAAAACACATGTGATATTAAGTCATCTAACTAATCATCATCAATAACCAAAAATAATGTAGCAATCGTCATGCATATATGAAATGTAGAGTCTAAGTAATCACATCATATATCAACTGAATTTGTAACACAATATCTGATAGTCTCAAAACAATGCTACTAACCATCAACATTAAACTATTCTAATAAAGTTTGACCATGATAGTAACAATGTATCTAGAAAAAAGTAAATGAGGGCAAGCACTACTTCCACCCCCCTAGGATTAGGCTTACTCCTAGAAGCCTACAAAAAAGTAGAGATATAAATCCCATAATCTAGCTGCATCCTCCCATATAGCTAAAGAGTCATCAATAGGGTCCCATTGGACCCTTACCTTCTCTATGGTTCAACCCTGAGAATCAACTCTCGCTGCTCCAAAATATGAACCGAATCCAAAGTCAGTTGCTCGTCCTCTACCTACAACACATTCCAATCAAGAACATGTACTATGTCAAGGATATACTGCCTAAGTACTGAAACATGGAAAACATCATGAATGCGAGCTAGGTTGGGCAATAAACCAAGGTGATAAGCAACTAGGCCAATCCTCTCAAGAATCTCAAATGGTCCCACAAAGCAAGGTGCTAGCTTTGAACCCTTTCCATATCGGATCAGACTCTTCTACAAACGCACTCTCAAGAATACCTTATCTCCCACAGCAAACTACTTATCTTTCCTATGTGCATCAGCATACTTTTTCTGCCTATCCTATGCCATAGTCAAGTGCTCGCAAATACACACTACCTGTTGCTCCATATCACAAAGCATCTCAGGACCCAATAGGATGTGATCCTCAAGACTATCCCAACTTAAAGGTGTATGACAAGGATGTCCATATAAATCTTGGAATGGTGCCATACCAATAGAACTGTGATATCCATTGTTGTAAGAAAACTCCACTATGTAGAGATAGTCCTCCCAATGTGGCTGCCTATCCATCACATACATCCTTAACATGTCTTCCAGAACTTGATTCACCCTCTCTATCTGACCATCTATCTCTGGGTGATATGTCAAACTGAAATTCAATTGTGCTCCAAGCTCATGCTACAGCAATGTCTAGAATGCGGATGTGAATATAGGGTCCCTATTAGAAATGATCTTTTGGGGAATACCATGTAATCTCGCAATGTCACGCATGAAGACATTAGCTATAAAAGCTTCCATGTAGGAAGACCTGATTGGTGAGAAATGTGCCACCTTAGTCAACCAATCAATGGTGACCATGATAGCATCATGATGACGAGCAGTCATAGGTAATCTTGCTATGAAGTCCATAAAGATGATGTCCCACTTCCATGAAGGAATGAGATTTGGTTGCAAAAGGCCCCCCAGGTGTTAGTGTTTTTCCTTGACTCTCTAACACTCAAGACACCTAGCCACATAGTCAGCGATGTCACGCTTCATCCTAGACCAATAGAATAAATGTCACAAATCAGCATGCATCTTCTTGACACCTAGATGTGCTTAGTAAGGTGCATGATGGGCCTCTTATAGAATCAAGGTGCGAAGTTCATCTAATAGCAGCACATAAATCCTCCCTGAATGTCTCAAAAGACCATCTAACTCTAGGACATAGCCTGAAAACTTACCCTCCAAAGGTATTCCTGAATCCATTTCTCTGCACACCTCTTGGTATCAAGAATCTGTAGGAAGTGCCTGAAGAATTTGACTCCTCAAATCAACACTAAGAGTCATAGATGATATCACATGTCTCCTGTGACTCAAAGCATCTGCCACCACATTCTCCTTTCCTTAAATGTACTTTACCTCAAAGTCATACTCACATAGAAATTCCATCCATTGCCTCTGGCAAGCATTTAAATTAGGCTGTGTGAAAATGTACCGAAGACTGCGATGATCACTATGTAGCTCGAATCTGTGCCCCAACAAGAAATGTCTCCACCTTGTCAAAGCATGAACTACCACTACTAACTCAAAGTCATGTGTAGGATAATTTAGCTCATAATCCTTGAGCTTGCACGATTCATATGCAATCACCCATCCATTCTGCATCAAAACTGCTCCAATCCCTTCAAGGGAAGCATCTGCACATATCATGAAATCACCTTCTAGATCAAGTACTACTAAGATTGGTGCACTGGTAAAAAGCTCCTTGAACTTCTGAAATGCTTCCTCGCATTTCTCCATCCATATAAACTTCTTTCCTTTCCTCTGAAGGGAAGTGATAGGATGCACTATTCTAGAGAAGCTTTGGACAAATCTACAATAATAACCAACTAGACCCATGAAATTATGAATCTTTGACACATTCGTTAGTTTAGGTCAATCTACTATTGCTTGAATCTTTGCAGGGTCTACAGAAATACTATCACCTAAAATGACATGCCCTAAATACTGAATCTTTGATTTGAAGAATTCACACTTGGCTGCATTGGCATAAAGATGATTGTCTCTCAAGCACTATAAAACCAATCGCAAGTGTTCCTCATGCTCCTTCTAAGACTTAGAATATATCAATATATTATCAACGAACACAAGTGCAAACCTGTCAAGATAAGATCGAAACACCCCATTCATCAAACTCATGAAAACTAATGGAGCATTAGTCAGCCCAAAAGGTACCACTGTGAACTCATAATGCCCATAGTGAGTTCAAAAGGCAGTCTTGTGAATGTCGGCTTCCTTAATGTGAAGCTGGTGGTATCCTAACTAAGGTTGATCTTGGAGAATACGATAGCTCCCTTGATATGATCAAATAAGTCATTGATCCTTGGTAGAGGATACCTATTATTTATTGTCACCTTATTCAACTATCTATAATCAATACAAAGGTGCAAAGAACCATCTTTCTTTTTCACAAAGAGCACTGGAGCTCGCCATGGTGACACACTAGATCGAATACTCCCTTTAGCCAAAAGCTCCTCTAGCTGAAGGGACAACTCACCCAATTCCTATGTAGTCATATGATAAGGAGCTTTAGAGATAGGCTCCACCCTTGGAATCAGATCAATGTTGAAGTCAATGTCCCTTTTCAGAGGCATACCTAGAATCTCACTTGGAAAAAAATTTGCATACTCCTATAAAATTGGGTGATCTAGAGTCTTCCTCACAAGATCTTCCCCATCCAGGTCATTTACCATAATAGCAAATATCTAGCATCCCTTACGAAAACTGTACTTCAATTGCATAGCAAAAAATATTCGTAGAGATATAGGCCCTGATATCTCAACAATCTTCACATCATTCCCTTGGTCATCCTGACACAAAATAATCTTCTTCCTATAGTCTATACTAGCTCTATGAGATCCAAGCCAGTCCATAGCGAAAACCACATCGTAGGAACCAAGAGGTATAACTCGAAGGTCAACTATAGTATCAAATCCTCCTATGCTAAGCCCACACTTATGAACTACCAAATCTTTGGAGACCTTAACACTAGAGGCTAGTTCCACTTGCCAACCATGATCTTGCTTCACCGCATCTAGCTTACACTTAGCAACTATAGATGGAGAAATAAAAGAATCTATAGCACCTGAATCAAACAATACTGAAAAGTTCTACCTCAAATAGCTCCTGTGGTTTCAACCACTATTCCCTAGTGGTCTGCCTAATAGTGATCTACCACTGCAAACACTCTATGGGCTCTACCTACATCCCCAACTATAGGCTTGGATGTTGTTGGCCTAGGGCCTGAATACTGAGGTGCTCGCTGTAGACAGTGAGCTACAAAATCTCCAACCTACCCACATGTAAAACATCCCATACTTTTGCCAGATCCTCTCCCTATAGGTGGTGCATTTGACTGCTGATGGTTGTCTCTGCTAACAAAAGACTGACTACTTTGAGCGAGCTGATTTATTTTATTGCACCAAGCATTGTGGTTGTTCTTGGAGTTAGAACCTCCACCACCACCTTGAACCTGAAGGTACAATTCCTTTTGCTACTATGTCTACTGAGATTGTTGCTGATACTATTTCCCCTTAGAAAAAGGAGGCTTCTTATTTCCACCTGAGTTGTAGTTACCCTTAGATCCTGATGATGTAGGCACTCCCACAAAACCTCTCTAACCAAGGTTGACACTTTGTTCTACAAGGATGGCTCAACAAACTGCATCCTTGAGGGTTTTAGGCTCAAATACCTTGACACCCCCAATTATACGGTTGTTCAGACCTCTAATGAAGTGTTGAGTCAATTAAGCTGAATTGTCACTGAATCCTAAAAAGGACATGTGCTTGTAGAATTTGTGCTCATACTCTGTTAGAGTCATAGAATACTGCCTGAGGTTATGGAACTCATCTACCCTTTGCTACTTCCATTCCTCTAGTAGGAATCGCTCGTGAAAACTTTCTAAGAATAGCTCCCAATTGACACTATTCATATCTATGCCCAGCGTCTTTTCCTCAATTGTCCACTAAGTGGCCCCAAAATTCTCCAGATTGGTAATGGAAAATCTAGCCTTAACATTGTTGTCAAAGTGTTGCATGGTAAAAAAAATTTCAAGGCCAATAAGCCACTATTTGGCCACATATCCAGAACCATGCCAGTTGAAGGGCTTGATTTTGGATCTTGAAAGGTCCTTCATTTGAGTAGATACAATGGATCTCTGAAGATCCCTCTATGGGCTCCTAGACCTAGGTCTATGCTCATGCTCTGTCTGATGTGCTTTATGCTATTCATGAATAGGAGTTAGGCAATCAAGAATGGTCTGCATCATCTATCTCAAGTTAACGTCCTCATACTCATCTTGGTCACCCCTATGACTCTCTTCCTATTGCTCACTAACGTGCTCTCCCCCGCTCTCTTCATGAGCAAGCCCTCCACAAACAGACTAATGGACACTAATAGCTCTGCCACATCCACACCCTCTTCCACGGCCTCTACCATGGCCTCTAATAGAAGACCTTGTCCTAGATACCATCCTACAACAATATCCAAGATACAAAATACAAAATACTATTAGAACCATAAGGCATGCTAGTGTATAGCATAAAAGGCACAAGTTTACAAATAGGCTAAGTTCAATTTCAGTTTTTCCTATGTTTAGGTTTAAGTAGGATTTTCAGTTTTGAAAGCTAAGTGTTGCAGTGTGATATATATGCAAATAACAGTTTTAAATTCTGTTTCAGTTCACCTAGTTTCAAGTTTGAAAGAGATACACATAATAGTTCAAAGTCCTAGTTTTGTTCCAAAATACCCAGACCTCCCAATGTAGAAACTCGGGCTTTCATTCCAAATGTAATGCCCCACCAAGGGATCCAAAGAATTAACCTAAAGTTTCACTAAGCTTGGTAGCATTTTTTTTTTTGAAACATGAAAGTAAATCCTAACACATAATTATCTAAGTGCACAATTCCTGCCAACTGTAAATAGTATCATTAGACCATCAAGGGTCCTAGCCATCCCTCCATGCGTAACATTCCAAATCACCAAAGAGATCATCGGTATTGTCATAGTATGAATGTCACTCCTAAAACATACTAGACCATATGTAGAAAGAAATCTAACATGTATATTAAGAACATAAGATAAGTAAATAACAACATCTATCATATGCTAATCATGAAAATAAGGATACGTGTCCACCATCATAATCCATGAACAGAATGAAGATAGATGCCAACAAAGAATGCATCAGCCATAGTGCCTTAGATGGATCTCAAATGGTAAGAGTGAAAAGCACTACCACTTGACCGTGTGGAACCTAAATGGTCCACTCCCACCGCACCGAGGAGATAATTTCAAGTCCCAAATAGGCTATCAAATCACATAGCACAAATACTCTCTAAGTCCAGGAATCCTAAAAGTATAATAACTCAAAGGTTCCAATCACAAACTGACATCTAATCCCAGAGGCACACATAGACATGTAGGAACCTGCTATGCAAGCAAGAAAGTGTCATCACACAAATCACGCTAGAGTTACCCTAGTAGTCTCTCTATAGACCCCAACCCCTATTGATTCCTATGCGGCCACTAGCATCGTCTCATACCAATGAGGCATACTACGGAATGCAAGATCACAACCAAACATTCTCTCTACTCCCATCCTAGTCTATACTAGCACTCAAGGCATGGGTGAGAACATACAATTATCTTATTAGGTTTATTTAAGTCAGTATTAGGTATAATGTTTTCACTTATTAAAACAACTTACAATGAGTTACCTTTGCAGCATCTTAGGGCCCTGACCCCCATTTCAAGCCACTTCTCGACACTACAAGTAGATAACCTACCCTAAGCTCATGGAATCATAAATCACAAAATCACCACAGTCATACACAAGCGACTGAAAAAATACCAAAAGATAATCCATAATAAGAGCATCAAATCTCAATGAGCAATTAAAAATCATCTATAAATAATCATGACCACAATAGTTCTCTATTGGAAACTGAAGGCATCAATGATAATCAAAATATTCATTGGTTCTCAACAAGCAACCAAAAGTATCTCAAAGTAATACTGATTGAAGACTCCAAAATGGTCGAGTCAAAATATGTCACAACGTGACATCATCAAGATCAGATAAAAAATTTAATTGCATCAAGGTAACTAGAAAGTAATCCAAATACAACTGATCGATAACTCATAAAAAGGTTATATATATCACAGCTTACACAAGAAGACTGGAAACAATATCAATTAGTAAACCACACACACCATAGAGCATGCCATCACATAACCATGGTTGGGTTTTAAAAAGATCGAGATCAAAAGACATCATCATGACATCACAATCATAACCCTCGAGCCTCTGGTAGATGTCTTATAACTAGTCAGCCAACTAGTCAACCCAAACTCGAAACAAGAAGCATAGAGAAAGCACAAAATACAAGCACATGTTTTGGTTTGCTAAGATTGCATAGCTGAATTAAGTGTGGAGGTTTCAGTTTTTGTTTAGGATTCGAGCATCAAATGAAGGAACATTGTTCGTCTTCCTTATAACTAACCCATGTATTAGTTTAATAAGTTAAAGATTTTCCATGACTCTTAGAATTTCAATTTTCTAAAATGTCCTAAGACCACTTTGTTGGAAAAGATCCCTTCTTCCATATTTTCAATCAATATCTCTATACTGCTTTGGGGAAAAAAAAAAAATTTAAATCATCTATCATTTTCAAATAGCTCAATTTACAATTTTTGAGAAAAAACGAAAATATTTGATAACTTGAATATCTCGATAACCTTATTTAAACTCATTAAATAGATTTATTAATTCTCAATATAAAACTATATCTCTTATTTAAAATTTTATTACTTAAATAAAATTTCATTAATATAATATATATGTACTTATTTATTTATTTATTTATTTATTTATTTATTTATTTATTTACTTATTTTTATATATATACATATACATATACATATACATATACATATACATATACATATACATATACATATACATATATATATATATATATAATATGTATTCTTAATAAATTACGAAAATTGAAATATGAATATTTGAATTTGCATCACACATAATTAAAAAAAAAATTAAAAA